>CM030007.1:51025970-53425970 GCA_017639485.1 Pluvialis apricaria
TCTTCAAAGACAGAGGTAGAGGAGGAAAAAGAGACTTACGAGTTTAGAAGGATCTAAACTACTTTAATGAAATATTAATAATAAAATAAAAGGAAATAATGAAATGTATACAAAACCGTATCAAGCTCCCAGGATGACAATCACGACACCGGCTGGCACTGGGGCAATCCCAGGCTGGACTCGGTGATGGACAGGAACTGGATTCCGGATCCAGATTCAGGATCAGGTCCAAAGGCAGACGAACAGACAGAGTCCTCCTCAGACGTCGGCCATTGAAGGAAGAAGGGGCAAAAAAAAGGGGTGACCCTTTGATCCCTCAGCTTTTATACTGAGCATGAGGCGGATGGGATGGAATATCCTGTTGGTCAGTTTTGGGTCACCTGTCCTGTCCGCTCCTCCCCACAGGTGGGACCCCATTACCCTTTTCCGCTTCCGACCCTCCAACGTGGCAAATAACAAAGTTGGTTGGCCTTGGGTGTTATATCAATAAGTATAAGCAAGAGCCTCCCTGCATACCATGTCTGGACATCAGCTATAAACATAGGTCTTATCACTCTGAGAGAGTGAACATTGTCTGCACAATATGCTGTTAATTTCAGTAGTTAGAAGAGGCCCAGCTAAGAAGCGAAGTTACTGAACAAAATTGGTTCTGTTTTACCTCAAACCAGGACACTAAGAAAAAGCGATGGGTCATAGTAATAGGCAACTCCGTTCTGATAGTCTGTTAGGGAATGTAAAGCTCAAGGGCAGCTTTGGCTGTAGTGAACATGCGATGGTGGAGTTCAAGATCCTTAGAGAGGCGAGGACAGTGCACAGCAAGTTCACTACCCTGGAATTCATGAGGGCAGACTTTTGCCTCTTCAGGGATCTGCTTGGTAGAGTACAGTGGGATAAAGCCCTGGAGGGAAGCTGGGACAAAGAAAGCTGGTTAATATTCAAGGATCACCCCCTCCATGCTCAGGAGCCATGCACCCCAACAAAGAGGAAGTTAGGCAAAGATGCTGGAGGTCTACATGCATGAACAGGGAGCTCGTGGACAGTCTGAAACAGAAAAAAAGGAAGCCTGCAGAGGGTGGAAGCAAGGACAGGTAGCCTGCGAGGAATAGAGAAATTGTTCTAGCAACCAGGGATCAGGTTAGGAAAGCTAAAGCCCAGATGGAGATAATCTGGCCAGGGACATCAAGGGCAATCAGAAAACCTTCTACAGGTATGTCAGTGATAAAAGGAAGATGATGGAAAACGTGGGCCCTCTCCAGAAGGAAGGAGGAGAGCTGGTTACCCAGGATATGGAGAAGGTTGAAGTACTCAACCACTTTTTTTTGCCACAGTCTTCACTGGCAAGTGTTCTAGCCACACTGCCCAAGTCACAGAAGGCAAAGGCTGTACTGATAAACAAAGAGGGACTGGTGGAGGATGTTAAGGTTGGGGGCAGACTTGGCTGTAGTGATCATGAGAAGATAGACTTCAGGATTAATTGCAGTATGCACAAAATGACAAGTAGAGTTGAAACCTTAGACTTCAGGAGGGCTAACTTTGAGCTCTTCAAGAAATTGATGGGAAAAATCAAATGGGAGAGGGTTCTAGAGGGTAAGGGGGCTTAAGAGAGCTGGCTAATATTCAAGCACCAGCTCCTCCAAGCTCAGGATAGGTGCATCCCGAAGAGCCAGAAATTTGGCAAGGGAAGGAGACCTGCATGGCTGAGCAGGGATCTTCTGAAAAAGCTCAGGTGGAAGAGGGGAGTTTACAAGATGTGGAAAAGGGGGCTGATGACTTGGGATGAGTATAAGAACGCTGTCAGGGTATGAAGGGAAGAAATGAGAAAAACCAAGGCAGCTTTGGAATTGAACCTGGCGAGGGATGTCAAGACCAATAGGAAGGGTTTCTATAAGTAGATAGAAGACAAAAGGAAAACCAGGGAAAATGTGGGCCCACTCTTGAACGAGACGGGTGCTGTGGTGACGGATGATGCAGAGAAGGCAGAGTTGCTGAATGCCTTCTTTGCTTCTGTCTTCACTGCTCAAGCCAGCTCTCGGGAGTCCCAGACTTTGCAGGTAACAGAGAAAGTTTGGAGGAAGAAAAACTTTCCCTTGGTTGAAGAGGAACAAGTTAGAGAACAATTAAGTAAACTGGATACCCACAAGTCCATGGGGCCTGATGGGATGCACCTGTGAGTGCTGAGGGAGCTATCAGAAGTCATTGCTGGGCTGCTCTCCATCATCTTTGAAAGGTCCTGGAGAACAGGGGAGGTGCCTGAGGACTGGAGGAAAGCCAATGTCACTCCAGACTTCAAAAAGGGCAAGAAGGAGGACCCAGGAAACTACAGGCCAATCAGCCTCACCTCCATCCCCGGAAAGATGATGGAACAGCTCGTTCTGGGGGTCATCTCCAAGCATCTGGAGGAAAAGAAGGATATCAGAAGTAGTCAACATGGATTCACCAAGGGGAAGTCATGTCTGACTAATCTGATAGCCTTCTACAATGGCGTGACTGGATGGGTGGATGAGGGGAGGGCAGTGGATGTTGTCTACCTTGACTTCAGCAAGGCTTTCGACACTGTCTCCCACATCATCCTCACAGGCAAGCTTAGGAAGTGTGGGTTAGATGAATGGACAGTGGAGTGGATTGAACAGTGGCTGAACGATAGAGCTCAGAGGGTTGTGGTTAGTGGTGCAGAGTCCAGTTGGAGGCCAGTAACAAGTGGTGTCCCTCAGGGGTCAGTACTGGGTCCAGTCCTGTTCAAGATATTCATCAATGACAAGGATGAAGGGATAGAGTGTGCCATCAGCAAGTTTGTTGATGGTACAAAAGTGGGAGGGGTGGCTGACACGCCGGAAGGCTGTGCCGCCATACAGTGTGAACTGGACAGGCTGGAGAGTTGGGCAGAAAAAAACCCGATGAGGTTCAACAAAGGCAAGTGTAGGGTACTGCATCTGGGGAGGAATAACCCCATGCATCAGTACAGGTTGGGGGCTGACCTCCTGGAGAGCAGCGGTGCGGAAAGGGACCTGGGAGTCCTGGTGGACAACAAGATGACCATGAGGCAGCAATGTGCCCTGGTGGCCAAGAAGGCCAATGGCATCCTGGGGTATATCAAGAAGAGTGTGGGCAGCAGGTCGAGGGAGGTCATCCTCCCCCTCTCCTCTGCCCTGGTGAGGCCGCATCTGCAGTACTGTGTCCAGTTCTGGGCTCCCCGGTTCAAGAAGGACAGGGAACTGCTGGAGAGGGTCCAGCAAAAGGCTACCAAGATGATTAGGGGACAGGAGCATCTTTCTTATGAGGAAAGGCTCAGGGACTTGGGTCTTTTTAGTCTGGAGAAGAGAAGACTGAGGGGGGATCTTATCAATGCTTGTAAATACTTAAGGGGAGGGTGCCAGGGCGATGGGAACAGTCTTTTTTTCAGTGGTGCCCAGTGATAGGACTAGAGGTAACGGGCACAAACTTGAGCATAGGAAGTTGCACCTTAACACGAGGAGGAACTTCTTTCCTTTGTGGGTGCCAGAGCACTGGCACAGGCTGCCCAGAGAGGTTGTGGAGTCTCCCACACTGGAGACATTCAAAACCCGCCTGGACACCATCCTGTGCAACCTGTTGTAGGTGACCCTGCTGTGGCAGGGAGGTTGGACTTAGATGATCTCCAGAGGTCCCTTCCAATTCTGGTGACTCTGTGATTCTGTGAAAGGCAGGGACCAGGAGAATGAGGAACTGCCCACTGTAGGAGAAGACCAGGTTTGAGACCATCTAAGAAACCTGAAGGTGCACAAGTTTATGGGGCCTTATAAGATACATTTGCAGGCCCTAGGGGAACTAACAGATAAAGTTGCCAAGTCACTATCCATCATATTTAAGTAGTCATGGCAGTCCGGTGAATTTCCTGCTGACTGAAAACGGGAAGCATAACCCCCATTTTTAAAAAGCAAAAGAAATGAATAACTGGGGAACTAAAGACCAGTCAGTCTCACCTCTGATCCCCACAGGATCAAGGAGAAGATGGTCCCGGAAATACTGCTAAGGCACATGGGAAAAAAAGAAGGTGATTGGTGACAGGCAACGTGGCTTCATTAAGGGCAAACTGTGTCTGACAAATTTGATGGCTTTCTATGATGGGGTTGCACAATTGGTAGATAGGAGAATAGAAACTGACATCATCTGCCTGGACTTATGCAAAGCATTGAGACTTTCCTGCATGACGTTTTCGTCTCTAAATTGGAAAGACGTGGATTTGATGGATGGACCACTCTATGGAAAAGGAATTGGCTGGATGGCTGCACTCAAAGAGTTGCCGTCAATGGCTTGATGTCCAAGTGGTGACCAGTGAGGAGTAGCATACCTCAGGGGTCTGTACTGGGACTGGTGCTGTTTAACATCTTTGTGTGTGACATGGACGTTGGGATTGATTGCACCCTCAACAAGTTTGCCAGTGGTTGACACACTGGAGGGAAGGCATTCCATCCAGAGAGACCTGGACAGGCTTGAGAGGTGGGCCTATGAAAACCTTATAAAATTCAACAAGGCCAAGTGGAAGGTCCTGCACCTGGGTCCAGGCAATCCCAAGCACAAATACAAGCTGGGTGCAGAACGGATTGAGAGCAGCCCTGAGGAGAAGGACTTGGGGGTGTTGGTTGATGAGAAACTCAACATGAGTGGACAATGTGCTGTGAAAGCCAACCGTATCCTGGCCTTCATCAAAAGAAGTGTGGTCAGCAGGTTGAGGGAGGTGATTCTGCCACTCTATTCCACTCTGGTGAGACCTCAGCTGAACTAGGGCATCCAACATACGAAGGACATGAACCTGCTGGAGCGGGTCCAGAGGAGGGCCATGAAGATGATCAGTGTTGGACCACCTCTCCTGTGAAGACAGGCTGAGAGAGTTGGAGTTGTTCAGCTTGGAGAAGAGAAGGGTCTGGGGAGACCTTATAGAAGCCTTCCAGTACCTGAAGGGGGACAACAGGAAAGATGGGGAGGAACACTATCAGGGAGTGTAGTGATAGGACAAGGAGTAATGGTTTTAAATTGGAGAGGGTGGATTTAGATTAGATATTAGGAAGAAATTCTTTACTGTTGGGGTGGTGAGACACTGGAACATATTTCCCAGAGAGGAGGTAGATGTCTCCTCACTGGAAGTGTTCAGGGCCAAGTTGGATGGAGTTTGAGCAACCTGGTCTAGTGGAGGTGTCCCTGGCTATGGAAGAGGGGTTGGAACTAGATGATCTTTAAGGTCCTTTCCAACCCAAACCATTTTATGATTCTATGATTTTATGGTAACTGTATGACAAAATGGAAATGTCCGCGGAACATGTACATTAAAGGGAATCTACATGGAAAGCTTTATAATGAAGTATGAATAATTATTATGTAAATGAAAGAGTAGGGAAAGGAGTAAGAAAGGTATAATATGTGTGTCAGATGTAATGTATGCGTGTAATACGGATAATGAGAAACCAAAGATAAAAAATAAAGAAATAATGAAAAATCGTAAGGGTCACCATGTCATTAGAACACGGGGGAGAAATTTATGTGGATTTTAAAAATTGAAAAAATAAAGGAAATATAGAAAAGTTTGTAAGACATTAAAATTTTATGAGAAGAAAATATTAAATTTGTAATTTTAGAGGTCGTATTCACTAAACAACAAAGTTGTTTGTAACATAAAAGTAGAACACGCTTTCAAAATTCCTTCCAAGCAGCAAACTTGGCAGCTGGATAAGTTAATATTAATGTGTCAAGAATCAGAACAAGCCAAAGAAAGCATAGCTGAAGCTAAAATACTGAGGTTAGACTACCAGGAAGAAATAAAGGCAGAAACTTAGTACACGGACAGAGAAAAGAAGAGAGAGAAAATAAAAGAAAAAATGATGAAAAAAAAAATTAACTTTTTTTGTGACTGTAGTTCATTAGGACAGAGCACACCTTCCAGTGAAGTCTCATCTTAAGGGAATCGAGTTCAAACACTCCAAGATCGCTCTGCAGAGTAAGTCAGAAAATCAAGAGATTGCTTCCTGATCCAAACCAAAAAGCTAATAAACAAGCATGCAAAATGTTTACTTCTTTCTCAGAAGTGATGGACTGCATTCTTACTATGAAGGCAGCAAGTGATCATTGTCCAGCCTCTAAGATCTGTACCTGCTTCAGAAGGCTTCACCTTGTGTAATGTGACAGCGCTTCAGTTAAGGCATAGAAATCCTTATTTTGGGTGACATAAGATGACAGAGCATATTTCTCTCATCTACCTTATATACAGACAATGTTCACAGAAAATTATAGCTAATATTGGTAGCCAAGGCACTTAAGATGGTTCGCTGTGACATCTCAGTGACCACTGAAAGAGTTCATGACTGTAGAAGATGCTGAGCTTAGGTCCTATCTGTCTCAAGAAAAAAATGTGACACAAAGAATAAAGGCAATGGGAACACAGGTGAGAAAGAAAAACAACAATAAGGTGTGGACCAGTGATGGAAAATTTTCTTTTCTTAAAGAAAAATTAAAGAAAAAATAAATTCTCAGTTAGAATGCGGGCTTTCAATCTTGGAAGACCCATGGATATCTTATCTTAGAAGGATAGGGAGAGAGACACAGACCAGTGGTAGCAGATAGTAAGAAACTGATATATTACAAATGGTTAAATTGTGTAATTGACTTGATAGTACAGTGAATTCAACAGTATAATTATCAAAATATCTTTATCATTGTTTTAAAATCCATTAAAAAATGATGGTAAGGAAACTTGGCTCCCATAATTCTGATTGACCTAAAATTTACTGTACTGTGGAAAGATTTCTATGTAATTTGTAAATTCATGAAAATTATTTTTTAATATTAGTAAAATAATAGCTATGGATGCCGTGATCCAGAATGTCTTTGGGTTTCATTTTCCAGGGACATAATTTGAATTTTGAACTTAAGTGGTACTGCAGTATTGAAATGGATTAAGTTTCTGTTTTCAGAAACTCTCATGGTAATGTAAAGAAAAAACAATTTCATTTGAGAGGTTCAGTGATTTTTCCTGCAAGTAAGGATTTAGCAGCAATGAAGAATCAATATGAAAAGCCTCAGGATGACAATTTCAGTGTTTAAAGTCTACATGTGGTAATTGGCAACTTTTAGACCATTTAGGAGTGCTCAAACTGCTCCTATAGCTGTTTTTCTATTTATGAGGACAATTGCTTGTATTAAGAAAAGAAACATGGAATATTTACCACATGTGTAATTCAATTACAATCTATGGAATTAAATAAGGGTTTAATCCATGTGATTTTAAGTGTACCATCAAAACATCAGGACCTCAAAGAAATCACTTTATAGAGTTGTGATTTAACCCCGGTTGGCAGCTACGCCTCATGCAGCTGCTTGCTCACTCCCCCACAATGGGATGTGGGAGAGAATTGAAAGGGTAGAAGTGAGAAAACTCAGGGGCTGAGATAAAGACAGTTCAATAGGTAAAACAAAAGCCGCACATGCAAGTAAAGCAAAATAAGGAATTCATTCACTAATTCCCATTGGCAAGCAGGTGTTCAGCCATCTCCAGAAAAGCAGGGCTTCATCATACGTAATGGTTATTTGGTAAAACAAACACCATAACTCTGAGCATCCCCCCTTCCTCTTTCTTTTCCCAGCTTTTATTGTTGAGCATGACATCATATGGCACTGGATATCCCTTTGGTCAATTGGGGTCAGCTGTCCCAGCTGTGTCTTCTCCCAGCTTCTTGTGCATCCCCAGCCTACTCACTGGCGGGCAACATGAGAAGCAGAAAAGGTCTTGATGCTGTGTAAGCAGTAGCAATAGCTAAAACATCCTTGTGTTATCAAAACTGGTTTTGTCATAAATCTAAAACGCAGCACCATAGAAGCTACTATGAAAAAAATTCACTCTATCCCAGCCAAAACCAGTACAAAAGTGGAGGACTGAATCTGCAGAATTAAAAAGCCAATTGTTATAGCTTCAACTTTGAAGAAAAGACTGAAGAGCTTCTGTGAAGAACATAACCATAGTTCATTCAGCATGACTTAACCATCAGGTTACAGGCTCGTGCCACTGCTGGTGTTAAGAGCTTCAGATAGACTGCAATATGCTGAAACTATGCCTAGTTTACCAGGTCCAGGCAAACACAAATACACACATACATGAAAAAGGCCCTATTTCAATCAGCTGTATATACCGCTACTAACTATTGACATATGTTGCCATGAGCATAATATATAGGATGGAATAGCTCCTGTAGGAGGAATATAAAAGGGAAGGGAAGTAAAAAGGTCTTAGACTCCTTGTTAGCACAGTATAGTGGGGTGACCACTCTCTGGGTCAAGTAACACTGTTGTGAACCTGCAGAGTAAAGTAGATCTAGAGCTGCATATATAATAAACGTTAGTGAAAATTATATCAGGGTGCAACGGCGTAGCTCTCTGAACTATCACTGTAACTGAGTACTGAGCATATTTAAGAAATGTATTAAAAATATATTGCATAGTATAATATTATTTAAAAATGCAATTTTTTTCAAGGGTGGAGGGTTTTTTTTGGCTTGTTTATGCTTTAATTCACATTTTGGTTTCATTTTTATTGTTTTTTCTTAAATACAGATTTCTGTTTTTAGGAAAACCAGCTACCAGCTTCTGGTAGCTTCTAAAGCCTTCTGTAGCCAGCTGCATAATTGATGATTGGAAAAAGGCCTGTACATTCAGACATTTTTACTCATTACTGATCTGGGAGTATCATGCTTCTGATCATCATCTGGAGTACAGGGACAGGAATGAGAATAGGACATGACAGGGCACAACATGAGATGACATGGCACACGCTTATTCACCTGGTAAATTGGAGATTAGCTGATACTTAAACAGCTAACAGGTCATTTTTGTGCACCATAGATTGCAAAGGAAGCCCAGAAATTTTGCTACCAACAACAGTGGCAGCAAGGGGCCAGAGGAATCATTCCCCGGTACTTATGACTCTTCATCACAGGTAGAGATCAGGAGGAAGAATGATACCATCCAGGCTTCAGGCTGCAGGGACAACCTATTGACTCTCCTTGGAGTTGGGGATTATTATTTGGCTGGGTGTCACGACCAAAAGGGTTATTCAGTCTGTCACTGTGTAGAGATCATAACCGTGGGCTTGTAGGATTCTGTAATACACAAACACAGAGAGGATTTATCCTCTCAATTTCTCTACTTTATTACAGATTACCACAAACACCCCTCAAATCACCACTAGCAATTATACCTATGATTAATAAAGTGAGTGTGTGTATATATATATCAAGCTATTAAAAATTATTATCAGCAATTGGTAATATAGTATCAATCAGTAGTATGGAAGCAGTCAATAACAGCAGAAATCAATAATATCACAGCAATCAATAACAGCAACAACTAAATAGGTAAATACCATTACAGGTCACTATAAACTTATAATTAGTGAAGCAACTTATCAACAAACAGTAGATATAGCTATAATGAATTACTTGTATGAATATATATTAAAACAGTATCAAGGGCCAGTAAAACAGCAGTCTCACTTCAACGATGATCTGCGTAACAGTCTGTAGTCAGCCAAGTATGCCTGGTGAGGGTCCAAGACCTTGTAGAAATGTGGAGAATTCAGCCTGTTGAGGAAAGGAAAAGTACGTGCAGCATGGGGAGTTCTCAAAGAGAGAGGCTACATTTTGGATAAAAACTAAATCCTTTTTACGTCATTGAGACAGAAAAAGGCTCAGGACACCAGCACTTTGAACAGCCAATAGATGCCGTTAATTTCTATTTTTCACCTGTACCAGCCAAAAGGTGATGATGTTTTCTGTTCTTTCAGACCAATTTTATTTTCCCAGACTGTTTTCGCTTTTTCAGATGATAAGTTGCAATTACAGTTTCTCGATTTTATGCATATCAATGGTATCTCAGGATGTCTCTGGTTTCTAGGTATTCAGCCGTACTTCAAAGATACCAGCTGCACTTTTCAAGGATGCTTCTGGTTCCCAGCTCTAGTTCTCAGGCTCACAGCTCTGAGGCTGTCAGGCAATTTCTCTGTCAGTATTTTCAGCAGACATTTTTTTCTGTTCAGTAATTTTCCCCTTCTAACCAGGCCAATTTTATAGCCACTCACATCACTGGGGAAAGATGAATCTGGTAGACTTTACACCTCAATGTATTTTTCCTCTAGGTCTGTTTGCTTCTGCTTGTAGATCAGAGTATACCCACACATAAGACAGGACAGAGAGTGGTGATACAGCACAGGGCTCAGCCCATACAGACCAGCAGCTTGCTTATATGAAACCAGCCATTTTCTTCCCCTGCACACCATGTTGTGAAGGACAACCTTGATCCTTCCCTTTCTCTGCCTTTGTTTCTGCCTAGTAAACATACTCAGAGTTGGTGAATTCCAACACCTTTACCTGGATCATCTCTTCCTTACATGGTATTGCTTAAGTAGTTACTGGGGCACTGTTGGTCTTTCAAAGGTCTCCAATGCTTCCCTTCAGCTGCCTGTAACATTTGGCCATTTTGCACAACTCTTTAACCACCTCTGAGATCCACCCATCCCTCATGGAGCTATCTGTAACTTTTTTCAGCTTCTTGCTCAGTTATGTATCACGGCCAGCAGTTTTTTTGTGTCAAGTCAAGAAGTTTCTCATGAGATGTTCAGTTAGCTAAACTTCAGGCCAAGGTCTAGTCATTTGCCTATACACTTCAACACTGGTGTTCAAAGTAAGGTGATTCAAAACCCACTATACATAAATAAGATATAATAATGCACAAAATTCACTGGTTTATATTAAGTGAGCATTGTATTAAGGACATTCTACTTCACTTTCTGTGTGACCTTAGTTTCCAATTTATTTTTTTCTGTGACGGAATTATTGGCAGGTTTCATGGATAATTTCATGGCAGATTTATTAACAAGTTAAGTGTACTTCGTCGTTCAGAGATCAGTGTTGCATAAAATCAGCTAATATTTTTTCTCTTTGAGAAATGTAGGAATGGCTATTTTGGCTTCACATCAAGGCTCCATCTAGCTCAATATCCTGTATCTCACAATGATTGTGTGCAGAGGTTTACAGAAGACTATTAACAAGAGAGGCATTTATAATTCTTTCCAAATCTCCAACAGTTTTCAGCTCTGGTAATTTCCTGACTCTGATAGGGTTTTTTTTCTGTTTAAGTAATCTTCAAAAGTTTACTCTTCCAAGTGCTGTTTTTTCTCTCCCTGAATCATTGCTGTGGAGAGCACAATGGATGATATGAGACATGCCCGTCCACGTATAATTTTTTAACTGTTTATATGGGGAAAAAAGTTTGCAGCAAAGAAGGGAATGATTCCCAACCACCTTCACTCATCACATACATGCAACACAGATATTCTTAGACATCTCTGCCCAAGCAACAATCCCTTGTGGATCCCTGCAAGTGCACCCTCTGACCAGGTATGCATTAGGTACCTAGCAGGTGTCATGTGGGATTGTGCACTGTGATTCCTCCTGGGTCCTCCTCACAGTGGGACAACAGCTGTCATCTGACCACAATGTGCAGGGCCTGGCACCTCTCAGGGCTGGCCATTCCTGGTGTCAGTCACCCCTCTCACAGTGCATCTGTGCCATGCCTTGAATAGGGGGATATGTGAAAGGTGGGTTTCCCCTTTGGGACTACTTCTCCATGTGATAAATCCAAATGAAAGTTTTTGTCCCAGCTGCACACCAGTTGACGCTCTGTTCACAGACTGTCACACCATCATCCTGTTACTATGGCAGAACTATCACACTTTTGCTTCAGTAGTTCCTATTCCATCATCACCTTATTGGCAGGGAAGTCTCAAGTAATGAACTTTATACCTAACACTTTATACGTGGTAATTTAGGTGCCTTAGGATGGAAAAGTCTTCATGGGGACATCCACATTAACTTTTTGTATCAGCAATGTCCTTTGGCAAGGACTTCCATACATTTGCTACCTTTTTCATGAAGAAACATTTCATTCTTTCCTGTTTTGAACGTAGTTCCTTTTGATGTCCCCTAATTCTTGTCTATCCCTTTGTATCCTCTTCATGCCACTCAAGATTTTATAGAAATCCAGCATAACTCCTTCCCCAAAGCAATCTCGTTCTCAGTCTGAAGAGTCCTAGTATCTTGAGTTATTTCTATAAGGTAGCCGTAAGCATTTTTGCTTGTCTTCTTTAGACCTTTCTTCCTGTCAGTATATTATTTTTAAGAGAATGAAGTGCATTCTTCAAAATGTGTGTAAAATATAGATACTACTTATTTTTTAACTCTGATAAATCTTATTCATTGTTGGATAAATCTTATTTCTATAAGGGGTTAAACCTAGAATTTTTACAGAGACTGAACTAGGACTACCTAATATACCATCTGCTGTATAGGGCATTAATTCCTGTTTCCAATTAGTTTTCATTTGTGTGGTTAATGGATACAAGAAGGGCTTCAACCATCTGCACTTTTCCCCAGACAAGTATGTTCATCAGATAACAAGTAGTTCCAGAAATCTTTTGACCTTGACCATTTTTTTGTATAAAACCTGACAGAGATGCAAGACATGGTATACTTGCAATGACTTAGGATTAAAAGATAATTATTCAATGTATAGATTGCATTATTGTTTTAGGTATAATTTCATAACATTTCATTAATATCTGACAGTGATCATTATCAGAATGAGGAGACTGGCTTTTGTCTAACTTGCTACTATGTTTTTTTAATTGATTACATAAAACAGGGAGCAAAGAAGAATGTGTTTGTACTGGATTTAGCTGGGATGAAGTTAACTTCTGTTATAGCAACCCATACAGTGCTGTGTTTTGCCTTTCTGGCTAAGACAGCATTGATACCAATGTTTCAGCTATTGCTGAACAGTGCTTGCCCAGTGTCAAGGCTTTCTCTCCAATACTCCCCCTCTCCCCAAGCAAGTAGGCTAGGGATGGGCAAGAGGTTGGAGGGGACACAGCAGGGAGAGGTGACCAAAACTGACCAAAGGGATATTCCATACCATATGACATCATACCTCAGCACTAGAAGCTGAAGGAAAGAAGGAGAAAAAGGGAGACATTTGTGGTTTTGGCATTTGTCTTTCCAAGCAACAGTTACTTGTGCTGAGGTCCAGCTTTTGAGGAAGTCACCTGGAAATAGTTGTAAACTTACACTAGGAAAATAAAGGGTCTTTAAAATGTGATCTAAGGATTCATGTTTAGTATGCAGCTTGAGTGCAGTTAATTATGACACTTGCCTGAGTGTAATGAGCATGATTTGACTTTTTAACAAGCAGAAAAAAAGTACTGAAATTTGTGTATTAAGACAGTGTGGTGGGTTGACCTGAGGTGGAAACCAAACACTTACCGTGGCTCACTCTCGCTCCCCCCCACAATGGACTGGGGAGAAAATAGAAGAAGGTGAAAAGACAGATGGATTGAGGCTTTCAACATGGTCTCTCATTGTATATTTGAGGCCAAATTGAAGTCATAAAGACTGAAGGGTTGGACTGTTAGCTGAGTGGAAAACTGACTGTACTGTAAGGTTGAAAATTTAGTGATTAACAGTTCGAATTTCCACTGGTCATGAACTATTAGTGGCACTCCTATGGAATTGATAATGAAGCCAATACTATTTCATGTCTTCATTAGCAACTTGGATGATGGGAGGGAATATAATCTCTTACATCAAATTGGGGAATTGCTGATTCTCTGGAGGACAGGGCTACCATTCAGAACAATCGACCAGGTGACCTCCAAAGGCCCTTTCCAACCTAAACTATTCTTTCATTCTATAATTTAGGTGGACTGCACTGAATATGAAGTGTTAGAAGCAGCCACTTTGTATATTGAAATGTGATTTTCTTCAGTACCAGATTAGATGTTGGATTGCATTTGCCTCCTAAATCTGTTAATTGTGGAGTTCCTCAAAGGACAAGTGTTTCACTGATTCCATTCAATGTTTATTTATAGCCTTGGGCTCAGAATGATTCCAACCATTTTTTGCACCAAAGAGAACTGTCAAATGTAAATCATTTAGACAATCCAGGCAGTGGAGACAGCCAATACACACAACAGGATTCAGTTATTCAAACATAGGAGTTTAGAGCTATTATAGTTGATGTAAGGTTTTTTAT
The DNA here is from genome assembly GCA_017639485.1 of Pluvialis apricaria. NCBI lineage: Eukaryota > Metazoa > Chordata > Aves > Charadriiformes > Charadriidae > Pluvialis > Pluvialis apricaria. Next base: position 51,040,074 of record CM030007.1, read on the forward strand.
CCATCTTCAGCCATTACTCCTAAAAGGTACAGGTTCTGTCTGCCAGCCCTCTATATGTCTTGAATATGCTACAAGTCTCATATAGCAGTACTCACCTTAGGTTTGTAGAGCTGAATTATACCCAGACACCAGTCAGTTCTTCTGATATAAGAACTTTCTCTTCTCTCTTCAGTCATAAATTACAAACATAAGTATTTCATATGTCTAAAGTGGGATGACCTTGGCTCAGCTGACTTGCTTGGATTATTGGGAATCAGTTGTCAGCAATAGGAAATTGGTTTTACTTTACTTTTTCTGTCTAAAACCACCTAAAAATACCAAGAGAACCTAATGAAATTAGTAGCAGAATACAGTTACTTGGTCCAGTTGTGCAGTAGATGAAGAAACCACACAGTCATGAAGCTTTAACGATGTTAAGTAACTGTGGAAACACCTGCTGAATAAGCATGCTAATTTAGTATCATTATCTAATCTCTTCCAAGATCTCATCCGCTTTTCATAAAGCATTAATGATAGTATAACAGTTTTGAGGTTGTTTTTTGGCTCTATTCTACAAAAAAAGTTAATTTTAAGTTTTGCCTTTATTTGTCAGTTGCTGAATAATAATAGTTGTTGTCGTCATCATCGTCATCCTCATCCTCCTCCTCCTTCTATATGTCCTGGGATCAAAATATGTAAAAGACTAAAAGTGACAACTGTGCTAGACTGACATAATGGAACTTTTGATAAAGGTTACATTCATCTACAGGAGAAAGAGAACTTTTTCAACGTATAGGTTCATGTCAATTAGCGTAAGGTAATTTGGTTTGAAGTTCAACTTAACTTCTTTATGATGACCACAAAATAGCTATCACTTTCTGATCTGTGTTTCATCTGTAGTCAGTGAAGAATAATAAGACATGATTTATGTGAGGCATTTTATCTACTGACACTAAGATGAGATGGCAGATATTTTGAGGAATCTATTTCCTTATGTTTTCCACAGAGGACAGAAAAATTGAGGTTTGATTCTATTATGTAACAAACACTGTTTTTTCAGAAAGCTAGGTTGTATGAGAGATCTGTATGGAAGACCCATGACTTTTTGGAGCAGCAGTTGTAGGCCTCCAAGATGCTCTAGGTAACCTAAAATGATGCTAGATGTGTACTGAACCCCTTATCAGATAATACTAATCAGACTTAAGCACCTGATCTAAACTATCTCTTTAGGCACCTTCTACAGTTGATGCAGAGCAAGACGTTCCTCCAGGTAACGCTGGGTTTTTTAATATATGTGGGATGAATCACTTACTGAAGGTTTCTGTTTCTATTTTCCATTGACTCTAGAGAAATCCTACAATATTAGCCTGGATTTTTCCTCTGAATTTTAAAAGATAAGTTTACATTAAATTCATTTAACCCAGAATATATAATTAACTCCCCATGTAGTAAAGGACTATCACAACTTCGTCTATTCTTCTAAGAGTGGGGCACATTTTCTTTTTTTTTTTTTTTTAGTAGCTAAGTGTGAAGAATATAGAATCTAGTCAAATTAAAAGAATCAAATGATATAATATGATTTTTTCTTTAATCTGGTTTCATTTGAAGCACCTTGCACTGCACATTTTTGCTTGTAAATGTTACCTATTAACTTTTGAAGCCATATTGTGACTTCACCAAATTTGATGGAGTAGCAGATGTTTTACATACCTTAAAATGTAAAGAAGTAATTTGCATGTCACTTAGAAGCAGAAAAATAGACTATTACTAGTCAAAAAAAAGACTTCAGAAGCTATTCCCTTAGCTTAAGAAGATCAATCAAGTAGTAGTGTGTGTTTGTCATAGAACATTAATTGCAGCCTTATTATTAGCATTAAAAAAAAACCCAAACCAACAAACTTCTTTTTCTTCTTCAGCTTGAGCAACACCTTATTTAGTTCCAAAATAATTTGCAGACTCCCTACTGGCTGAACAAAGGAACTATTAAATACTAGGGAAGAAAAACACAGGTTAATAAAAGATGGATGTACTTAATGTTTGCTCCATCTTTCCATTCCCAGTTATTTTATTCTTCTCAAATCAGTTATCTTGTTATCTTTTGGTCTTTTTAATTATCTTTCTTTTTTTTTTTTTTTTGATTACTTGTACTTGCATGATCTTGCACTTATGACGTAGAAGTCTGAGTTTGCTTTACAATAGCTCTCACAATTCAGACTCTCGTGAATGAAATTAGAAACTCTAAAAGGTTTTTCTAATTACCTGACTTCTTTTTGGCCAGGGTTTATTTGAGGAAAATATTATTCACAACATACTGATCACCAGAAGTCATACTCATTTTGCTGAATACTCATAATAAGCATGCCATGCCAGATTTCATGTTTTCTAAACTTTGCTGTTTTCAGAACTTAAATGCTTCTCAGGCATATTCTTTAAAGTTGTTTTCAAATGTCTGATAGTTGAAGGCAAGCTCAAAGTATACAGCAGACATTTATTCTTTCTCCAATAATATTTGTCACCTGCGCACTATAAAGCAAAGTAGACAGTTTTACCTGACATTTTGACTAGCAGTGAACTTTGCAGAGTTTTGTAAAAGCTAGCAGAGAATATTTCTAACAGCATATATATAATAAAAGGAGTTTTATTGGGAAGACTGGGTGGAAAGTTTTTACTAGCAATTGCAGTACAACAGAGATGTGATGTACAGTGAAAGGTAACACTGCCAAATAATTGTACTTTTCACCTCTTTTAGGCAACAACTGAATGGTGGCCTGACTTTCCATTTCTTTATCAATACAGGGTAAGATAGCTTCAGAATAAATCAAATTTTCTTTAAAAGTATATGCTTTGAGATCCAGCATTCTTATCACTGACTAAAGAGTTGTGTGGAATGTGGCATTAAAGACTTTACTCTCAAGAACTCTTGTTCACTTCTGCGAGACACTTACATATAATCACAGGACAGAATTTTTCTTTGATAAAAACAGGACATAGTGTTCATCACTTGAATTCTCAGATAACCCAGAGCTGGAATCAGATTTAAATTCAGGCACCTAAACCAGGATGTCAATAAGGTAGATTCTAAATGAATGTTAGGTGCTAAATTAGTTGAACTCACATTACAGTCATAAGAAATTGATTACAATCTAGTAAATACCGTGGAGCTTAGTGATCTCTTCAGATGAAAAAAAGAAGGTTTTTACTTTGTTATTTAATATCTTGTTGAGCGGTTATTTACATTCTAGATGTGGTTCGGTTAACATCCCTTCTGGTCATCAGCTGCCACTATAGTAGCACATCAGTTTTCCAATGGTTCAGATGTCTTACCTGGTAGACTTATATAAATGTTTTGGATATATCAGAAAATACCAGATTCCTGTGCTGATCTCTAGGTGTCCACTTAACCCTAAAGCATTAAGGCAAAAACAAAACCAAACCAAAACCAAAGCAAAAGCAAAAGCATCAAGACTGAAGAGCTTCAGCTGAATTCAATCTCTATGCATTCTTCTGCACACTCATCATTCCAGTTCAATGAAAATAATTTACTTGAATTAAGGCTTAGATTCACATTATAAAAGGCATTGAAGTTGAGGTGAATTCCACTGAGCTTGATCTTGAAAACAGAAATCCACATTTGATACTAGTTGTTTGATGTTCCTTTGTACTCAATGTAGAATAGTACGTGGTTTTAGGAATAAATCTCATAGTCTCAGGTAAATGTGTAAAAAAGACACAATTTCTTTCTTAATACTGATTATAAGCAGAGTTTTGCCAGTTTGGTTTGAATGTTGTTTTGTATACATATTAGGTGAGATTAATACCATCTGCAAAATCTTTATAGATTTGAGGGTTTATACTTAGGTTTTTGTATTAAAATATTTGTTATGACCTATGATAAAAGTCACTATGATCACATAATTGATAGCCATAGAGTTCTGAAATTTAAAAAACATCAAGTAACAGGCAAACGACAGGTGAAGCAACGTGCATAGCAGTTTCTAGGCTCTGCTTAGGTACTTCGATCTTCTGGGAACTTCATCTAGGATTGTTGGGGGACTCCTGGAAAGTTTTTTGAGGAACATCACTGTGCCCAGAGCTGCAGCTAGGAGAGAATAGCTACAGGAGGCTTCCAGCAAGCTTTAGCAGCTTTTGACAAGCTCTGTCACTTGTTCCTGATCAAATGGTGCTTTGAGCTTTTGTTCCACCTGAACAAAGGAGAGCCAAGCACACTTTCAGCAGGTGCTACAGAGAGGCCTAAGTGATTGCCAGCCTACAACACAGTTAAGACAGCCCAGTCAACAGAAACAGTATTTTTCACAGAATAGTGCCTGGGGCCTCTTGCTGCATTTGGAGGAGAAGTGGTGTCCTTGCCTGCAGGTGTACGCTGGTGGAGAATCTGTGTTGCCAAGAAGCTACTGGAGGAGGTCAGTGTACTGTGCAACATCAGAGATATTGTAAAAAAGGTTGTCTGGATCTTCTTTGTGGCAATACAGCTACAAAAGCCTGAAGGCTCAGCTGTACTGAAGCAGACACAGGTAGAATCTGTGTTCACTGAGTTGGGAAATGGAGACTCCCATACTGGCAAAGGCTGCAAGCTTGTGTCTTCCAGCACAAGGAAGAAGGCTTCTGCTCCAACTAGAGTAATTCTTGTAGCAGAATCTGTACAACTGTGTATCAGAAACTACAGAAGAGGTTCAGTGTCCTGGTAGCAGATGAGGGGCTGGAAGCTGTGTTCAAGGATGCACCCAAGCAGGCTGAATCCAAATTATGCAGCAGCATCAAGAGGAACAGGGGAGTGGCAGCAGTGGGAGACTCCCTACTACAGAGAGTGGAGACCTCTGTCTGCTGACCTGACCTGTTGCCTAGGAAGGTCTGCTGCTTAGATCCTGGATACTGTGGACAGACTGCTAAGGCTTTTCAGGCCCTTAGACTATGTCCTTAATGCTCTTCCACATAAGCATTGACCTTACTGCCAGGGGAGACCTGGAGAGCAGCAAATGTAATCACAAGGCTCTGGGGTTGAGGATCAAGGGCACAGGAACCCAGGTGGTTTTCTCCTCAGTCCAGCAGGTAAGGGAGAAGAGTCTAAGGAGGAGTGAGGAGGAGTGGACGGTTTCTGCAGGTCAACAACTAGCTGCACAGCTTGTGGTAATAATAAAGATTTGGTTTTTATGATCAATGCATCCTCCTTGATGATAAAGGAAGGACAGCTAAGAAGAGGTAGGATTCAACTGACCAAGTAAGAAAAAAAAAAAACCTCTTTTGCAAACAGGCTGGCTAACCTGTTGAGAACAGATTTAAACTAGGAGTGATGGGAGTGGGACATGATGACCTACTATCAAGTGAGAAAGTGGTGGACCAGCTTGGAAATCAAAGGGTGCAGGGTGGACCTGGAGACATGTTAACCAACAGAACAGAGCTGAAGGGTTCCCTCTTCAAGGATGTGCACACAAGTAAAGAGAAGCTGAGATGGCAACATTATGGGGAAAATTATTCCATTTATTCTGTAAAATCAGCACGACTGGGTGCCTCTCTGAACTGCTTGTACACTGCAGCATGAAGCATGGGAAAAAATAGGAAGAATTTGAAGTCTATGTGTACTTTCAGAGCTAAAATCTCTTTGGGATCATAGAAGTGAGCCAGCAATGCGTTCTTGCAATAAAAAAAGGCCAGTGGTATTCAAAGCTGCATTAGGAAGAAAGGGACTAGCAGACTGATAGAGGCGATTATTCTCTCTACTCATCACTAGTGAGACCACATCTGAAGTGTTGTGTCCAATTCTTGGCTCCCCAGTACAAAAGAAACATGGATATAGTCGAGTGAGCCCAGTAAAGGAAAATTAAGATAATAAAGGGACTGGGTCATGTGACATACAAACAGAGGCTGAGACCTGCAGTTGTTTAGCCTGGAGATGACAAAACTTGAGGTGATCTAGTCAATGTGTATAAATACCTGATTTGGGAATGAGCAGTAAGGAAGACGGAGCCTGACTCTTGTCAGTGGTGTCCACTGACAGGACAAGGGGTACAAACTGAAATACCAGAAAAAAACATCTAAACTTAAGACCTCTTTTGCAGTGAGGATGTTCAAACACAGAAACAGATTTCCCAAAGAGGTCATGGAGTCTCCATCCTTGGAGATATTCAAAACCTGATTGTACGTGGTTCTCAACAACCTGTCCTAGCTGGCGCTACTCTGAATAGGGGGATTGGATTAGATAATCCAGAGGTCCTTGTCACCCTTAGGCATTATGTGATTTTATGTATTTTATTCCTCTGTTGAAAATGGACAAGATTATAAATCTTACAAACTGGAAAACTAAGCATGGTCAAGTTTAACCACATAGATTATTGTGTTGTATAGCAAGCAGTGTGTTCAAGTCTGGATTTTGGGAGTGTTCTTAGCCATTTATTTTTTTATCAATAGTTTACTGTGTTCTTATATCACTTGGTCAATCATCTCTCTTTTCCCTCAATTTATATAGTATTTTGGCTATAACACAAAATGTAGACATCAACAATTTTTCTTTTTTCTTTTTCCAGACACTTTTCTGACTGAAAGGCCTTATACTTGATCTGATTTTTTTCCATATTCTGTATTAGAGATAGTTAGTATCCATAACAAGTGAGTTTGTGTCCAGAGACTTGATATAGCGTGGGTAACCTGGTTTTGAACTGCAACACAGCAACAGGGAAACTTTCAGAGTAACCAATAATTTGCCTTCCACAGTTGCTGGCATAGCCAGTAGAGAGGAGAGGTTGTGGTTCTTTCATTTTCTTGGACTTTGCCAATTTCTGGCTAAGCCTTGTTTGGTGATAAACATAAAATGAGACCCGAAGGCAGCATATATAAACAAGTAACACAAGTACAAAAAAACCCCACCAAAACCAAACACCCTCCCCCCATCTATTAACTTTCAGTCCTATGACATTCCTCATTTCATCTTGTAATTATGCTGGAGTGCACTTTTAGTTATCATTGCTTAATTACAGAATAAGTGTTAATTTTCCAGTTAGAAGCAAATACTTAACTGCATCATTCACTTATTTTTGCTAAAGAACTTTCTCAAGTTTCTGTGCTATAAAACTTATAGCTAAAATACAATCTAGGGATACAGATTCTCTCTTTTTTTTCATAGAATCATAGAATCATAGAATGGTTTAGGTTGGAAGGGACCTTGAAGATCATCGAGTTCCAACCCCCCTGCCACAGGCAGGGATACCTCTCACTAGACCAGGTTGCCCAAGGCCACGTCCAGCCTGGCCTTGAACACCTCCAGGGATGGGGCTTCAACAACCTCTCTGGGCAACCTGTTCCAGTGCCTCACCACCCTTAAAGTGAAAAACTTCTTCCTAATGTTTAATCTAAACCTGCCCTCTTCCAGCTTAAAGCCGTTCCCCCTCGTCCTATCACTACATGCCCTTGTAAAAAGTCCTTCCCCAGCTCTCCTGTAGGCCCCCCTTTAGGTACTGGAAGGCCGCAATAAGATCTCCCCGGAGCCTTCTCTTCTCCAGGCTGAACAGCCCCAACTCTCTCAGCCTCTCCTCATAGGAGAGGTGCTCCAGCCCTCTGATCATCCTCGTGGCTCTCCTCTGGACGCGCTCCAGCAGGTCCATGTCCTTCTTATGTTGGGGACTCCACAGCTGGATGCAGTACTCCAGGTGGGGTCTCACGAGAGTGGAGTAGAGGGGCAGAATCACCTCCCTTGACCTGCTGGCCACACTTCTTTTGATGCAGCCCAGGATACGGTTGGCCTTCTGGGCTGCGATCGCACACATTGCTTGCTCATGTCGAGCTTCTCATCAATCAGCACCCCCAGGTCTTCTCCACAGAGCTGCTCTCCAGCCATTCTCCGCCGAGCCTGTATTTGTGCTTGGGATTGCCCCGACCCAGATGTAGGACCTTGCACTTGGCCTTGTTGAACTGCATGAGGTTGGCTTGGGCCCACCTCTCCAGCCTGTCCAGGTCCCTCTGGATGGTATCCCTCCCCTCCAGCGTGTGTGCCTCGCCAAACAGCTTGGTATCATCAGCAAACTTGCTGAGGGTGCACTCTATCCCACTGTCCATGTCGCTCACAAAGATGTTGAACAGTACGGGTCCCAGTACCGACCCCTGAGGAACGCTACTCGTCACTGCTCTCCACTTGGACACCGAGCCGTTGACCGCAACCCTTTGAGTGCGACCGTCCAGCCAGTTCTTTATCCACCGAGTGGTCCATTTATCGAATCCATGTCTCTTCAATTTAGAGACCAGGATATCGTGTGGGACAGTGTCAAACGCTTTGCACAAGTCCAGGTAGATGACATCAGCAGATCTTCCCTTGTCCACTGCCGCTGTAACCCCTTCGTAGAAGGCCACCAAATTTGTCAGGCATGACTTTCCCTTGGTGAAGCCATGTTGGCTCTCGCCAATCACCTCCTTGTTTTCTGTGTGCCTCAGCAGAGTTTCCAGGAGGATCTGCTCCATGATCTTGCCAGGCACAGAGGTGAGACTGACTGGCCTGTAGTTCCCCGGGTCTTCCTTGTTTCCCTTTTTGAAAATAGGGGTTATGTTTCCCCTTTTCCAGTCGGCAGGAACCTCGCCAGACTGCCACGACTTCTCAAATATGATGGCTAGTGGCTTCGCGACTTGATCTGCCAGTTCCCTCAGGACCTGCGGATGTATCTCATCAGGTCCCAGGTTTTGCTTAACTCTTGTTTTTATGAGAAATTAGGAATCATATGCGCATATATTTCCCTACGCTCTCCAATCACATGGAGTCTACTGAGAGTTTGGTAAAGATCTCATATACCTAGTTATTAAATTTCTGAGCATAATATGAATGAACACATTAATGAACACTAGAGGTTTCCTTAATAATGAAAAGTGGCTCAGTTGGGGAAAATTCAACAAGTCTGCAAACTCTCACCATCACCTGCAAGTCTCACCATCACTTATTCAGAAGAAGCACAGGTATGGGAAGCCAAGCTTCACTAAGTTCCTGTGTACATAATACCATGTGCTGTTAACTATAGACATAATTTTGGTAACTTCCCTGTAACAACACTCTGATTTGTTTTTACCTTCCTGGAAAGCTGATGTTAATTTTTGAATACTCGCATTCATATTGAAATATTCTCTTATTTTATTGACCATTGTCAATGTACCATTTAACTCCTTATCTAAATAATTCTTTTAACTTTGTAATTTTCCTGACCCAGTAACACCACTTCTCCTCATATGTAAACCTCTACAGGTGATCTATAGTCAATATCACATTTTTAACAGACTACTTAGCTTCCTTTCCAAATAACTGTGTTTTCACTTTTACAACCTAGCTCTCAAAAACTAGCCTTCAGAGGAAATATAGCCATAACAATTACCGTTTATCACTGGGTACCCAGAAGTACTTTGATTATCAAAGTAACAAAAGTACCCCAGATAAAAATACTCTTGCTACTAAAACTTATAGACAACAATGGCTTGTGCAATTCTGCTACCAAACTTGTAAGTCTAATGTCCACCCTAAAATTTGAAACTGTCTCATTTTGTTTTCATAGACTTGAATATGTCTTCCAGGCAGAAAATGGGTGGCAGGCACCTACTAAATAATAATAATACTACTAATAATCTTTATTTACTTTTAGTAAGTTTTTGGTAAGGACTGGGAGGCAGATCTCTTCCCACCTTGCTCTTCAGTCAGACATTTAAAAGAAAAAAGCATAATCTAATTCATCATGTTTTTCATATCAGATTTATTTATATACATTAGACTCTCACCTCCATGAAACTTCTATCATCCTTGTAGTGTGGTAAGATGATAGCTTTGTGCAGAATGATTTCAACATTTGGCCAATATATTTTTAGCAATAAAAAGACCTATATTTCATCATTATGGATACTGCTTTAACTGAAGAATGTAAACTGTTCATCCTCATTGCTGTAACCTGTTTAATCATATTGCAAATATTTTCCTTTCTTACAGTCTTTGAAGGGATTGTTTCAGCAGCTTAAATACTGAATAAAGCACAAATGTGTTTATTTGCTCAAGGAAATTCAGCTTTCTCCAAACCAAGGTTGTAACTCGTCTGCGTAACAATAAACATCCGGTGTGCTTTGATATGCCCTAAGGTGTGCTACTTAGCCATATCACAGAATCATAGAATGGTTAGAGTTGGAACAGACCTTAAAGATCATCTAGTTCCAAACTCACTGCCATGGGCAGGGACACCCTTCACTAGACCAGGTTACTCAAAACCCATTCCAACCTGGCCTTGAACACTTCCAGTGACAGGACATCCACAACTTCCCTGGGCAACATTGCCAGTGTCTCACCACCTTCACAGTAAACAATTTCTTCCTAATCTCTAATCTAAATCTACCCTTTTTCAGTTTAAAACCATTACAGCTTGTCCTGTCACTGCACTCCCTGATAGAGTTCCTCCCCATCTTTTCTGTAACCCACCTTGTCCTGTTTTGAGCAACACAGAACTAATTTCTCTTCTAATACTTGGGAAAACTGCACTTTCAGAAGATTTTAGTGTCTGAATTTGTGAAAATATTTACTTTATAGCCAGCTATGGTGTGTGGGTTTCAAGGTCTCACTGCTTTTTGAGCTTGTCAGGTGCAGGGGTTAGAAGGAGTGAGACCTGAGCACTTGACCCAAGCTGATCAACTGGATTATTTCATACCATGAATGTCACAGTCAATATAAGTTAGAAAGTTTGCTGCACAGTGCTGTCCCTCCCTTGATGGTGATGACCCAGAGAATTTCTTGCTCCAGTGCCAGACCCCTGAGGCCTTCCCTTCCTCCCAAAGCCATAGTGCTGGCATAGTCTGACATTTGCTATCCACTCCTGGGAGTGAACGGCTTCCTGCTGATATAATTGGCTGAGTATAACCCTTGTATATTTCATATTGTTCTCGGGATCAATATTGGTTCTTTAGTGTTATTAATGTTTATCATCTAGGCTTATTCTATTAAATCTATTTATATTTTGGCCTCCGGGTTTCCTTCTTTTTGCCTGATCCCCCTTCCTGTGTGGGGAATCATCAGGTGAGAGAATAATTGTCTGAATGACAATAAACTCTTGTGGGTTTTCTCAAACCATAGCAGTACTGAAACGGTGCAAAAAGGTCTCCCAGAACCTTCTCTTCTCCACGCTGAACAACCCCAAGTCTCTCAGCCTGTCTTCATAAGAGAGGTGATCCGGCCCTCTGGTTGTCTCTGAGGTACACCGCTCGTCACTGGTCACCACTTGGACATCAAGCCTTTGACTGCAACTCTTTGAGTGCGGCCATCCAGACAATTCCTTTTCCATTGAGTGATCCATCCAACAAATTCATGTCTCTCCAATTTAGAGGCAAGGGTGTTGTGTGGGAAAGTGTCAAATGCTTTGCTCAAGTCCAGGTAGATGATGACAGTTGCTGTACCCTTATCCATCAATTCTGTAACCCTGTCATAGAAGGCCACCAAGTTTTCCAGACAGTTTCCCCTTAATAAGGCCATGTTTGCTTTCAACAGTCACCTTTTTTTCCATGTGCCTTAACATGATTTCTAGGAGGATTTGCTCCTTGATCTTGCAGGGTACAGAGGTGAGACTGGCTGGTCTGTAGTTCCCCGGGTCTTCATTTTTTTTTGTTTTGTGATGTTTCCCCTTTTCCAGTCAGCAGAATTTCTCAAATATGATGGATAGTGGCTTAGCAAGTTCATCTGCCAGTTCCCCTAGGACCTGCAGATGTATCTTATAAGGTCCCATGGACTTGTGCACCTTCAGGTTTCTTAGATGGTCCCTGTCCTCCCTTTAATCCTGACCCATAAGCTCTCAGTCGGCTCCTCATACATCCCCAGGTGGAGTTCCATGCACTCCAGCTGCTCATATATCACTCTGCTAGATGAACACAGGTCTTTGTAGGTCCTTCATCATATCTGCCAGCCCATGTAGCTGTCTCTCATGCCTTAGAGCATCTTGAATGAAGCAGATGCTAATGTTTGGGAAACCCAGCTATAGCTCAAGTTACACACTATTTGATAAGTATGCTGGATATATTACTTTGCATACACCAGTCAGACTTATCATCTATGTCAGTAAAAAACTGAAAGAATAAATAGATAATATACCATTTTTTATTGTTCCACACTGAAAGAAGGGATGTTAAAAGAGGTAAAAAAAAAGGCCTTCACACTTGAAGGATTTTAAATCCCAGTAGGTTACACGGCTTAAAACAGATTTGTGACATGTTCTGTTTTAACTCTCTAACTCTAAAGGAAATATTTCAAAATTCCTTTGCCTTTATTATGCAACTCCTTTCTCTTTGAACAAAATGAAAACATACTCTGAAGTTCCCATGGTAAATTTCTGAAGGAATTTGAATTGAGAAATTTGTTTTTCAAGAATCATTTGGTGGGACATTCTCTCCCAAGAAGTCTGGGATAAATCCAGTTAGTCCTTTTCTACAAAGAGAATATCTGGAATTCAAGAAGGAAAAGAGCATGAAGTCCCTACTGAAGGAAGAAATCAAAACTGCAAGGACCAGAGGAACTGTGTGCTAGTTTTTGAGTCTTCAAGGTTATTTAACAGTCTGTGAACACGTGCGAACCAAATAAAGAAATGCATAGTTAACTAAGGCAAAATAATTCCCATGACACACCAAAATACAGTGCTCTGAAATCCTATTCTTAAGTAATTGAAGCATATAGTTTTATCAGAAGAATATTATTTGACCTTCTAATATGTTTTAAATTGGCATACAGGTATTAGAAGCACAAAACAGGTGTTCTATATAGATGAGAGCAGCAGTTGGCTTAGAAAGTGTTATATTAATGGCTTGACAACTACTGTTTGGGGTGGAGGTTTAGTTCTTTGGAAGCTTTTATTTTCCAACAGAACACAGACAAATTGCTGTGATTCAAACTGAAGAGTTAGACTGAAACCTGAATTTTTAATTAGATCACCTTGGAAACCTTTTCTTGTCTATGTAACTTCAATGTGATGGTTTACACAGACTCTCACCTTAACTGATTTTATTTGTACCACGAGTCAATGAAGTTCAAAGTAGTTTTTAATTTATTTTGTCTTTAAGACATCAAGCTCAGAGTTCCACCTTTATCGCTGTAAATGTTTTAAATTATGAAGTTAGGAATGAGTGAAAGACATGCTACATCAACATTGAGTTCACCCTTTTGGATTTCAGATTCTTCATGTATTATAATACACTAATTTCATTGCTACCAGTCCCCTTATACACTTTATCTTAAATTTATTTCTACTTTCTGTGTCAGTGGCAGCATTGTTAGTTCAAAGATGTCAGTATTTCATTCCAGGATTCTCAGTAAGGTACCAGATGACAGACCTTCATGCTGAATGTAAGTCTGGTGTGATAAAGTCACATTATAGTGTGCAGAAACAACTTACCATGTCTTACCTCTCTGTACCTGACTGGTCTTTATGCTGCCTGATATATTATTTGCTGTACTACCCTGGTAGTCAACTTGTTCTACAGGAAAGTCAGGTAAATCAAAGGAACAGATCATAAAACTGTCAACAACTATGTGTTTACACGCATACATGAAATTAAATTTACTGACTTCAAAATGCTTGTGAGGAATATTTTTCTCATATTGCTGCATTTTTTAACAACTTCAATCAAATACATTTTGCAGGTGGTTGTGTCAACAACTGTATAGACATCAGTCCCAGGATTTTTCAACTGGGAGCTTGAAGGCTCCATATTGTTGTTTGCGATGGGTTTCCTAGTACATCTGTGTCTATGATAAATCACTAGAGGTTTCCCCTGCTTGAAATACTATAGTGCTTCTTAGAAGTCTCAAATATTACATAATTTATGAAGGCCTCATAATGAATTGTTGGACATGTGTGAAAGATAAGTTTCTTGTTATGTAATCTCTTCAGTCCAAACAGACAGTTTAGGCAAAAATCTAGAAGGAGAAAAAAGAAAGAAAGAAGTGTACACATTTGCTAATCTCCTTTGCAAACTTCTGAACAGTATTTCATGCTGCAGTGTACCAGTGTAATTTAGTCTTTTCTGGGGCAGATTTTTTGTGTCTTTACTTATGTTGGTCTGGAACAATAATGACAGGATAGCCATTTACTTTTCTTGGTCTTATAGTATAGGAAAGTGACAGGCATAGGAAAATGACAGAGATAATCCTGTGCTTTGCACATCACTATAAGCACAATTAATGAACTGAGATTACAGGGTAATATCCTGCTTTGAATCAATGAGAGAATCCATCATTATTTTACCTTCTTTGCCTTTGTGTAGCCTCAATGGAGATGGAGATTGCAAAGATAGTTCAAATTATGTAGTAACCAAACAAGTTACAAAAATGCATGAAATACAGTAATTGTAACTGCACAATAGTATTTTAAGGGTTCTTTTAAGTTAGTAATTCTGACTTGTTTAGTTTGTTTACTCTCTATTTCTTACTGTAAAAATGCCCAATTCTGCTCGTGCTTTTTTTCACCAAAGGAAATGGTCATATTTCACAGTGCAACAAAATAGCTAACAATCATTTGCTATTATTTTCAAATGGGTAGACCAAACTATTATAAAGAAAAAATATCAGGTATTCTGGTGTAATCTTTCATCTAATAGAATGATATTTTGATATTGTAATATTTATAGCATAATTACCATTAAACATTTCATTTTGTAATATAACTTCTCCTGATTGAAATAGATACTTGAGGTCTTCAGTTTGTAATAATGACAAAAAATAATTGATACATACTTACATCCTTTTCATTTACTCCAGTGAAATTATAACTCCCCCACATCTCTTGCTTTTCAGAAAAGAATACTGGCAGAACTAGCCAAATTCATTTTAGCATACATATGTAGTTATTCTTTCTTATGATTCTTCCAGAAAAGAGTATAGTGAAACACTGCAACAAGTTGCCAAGAGAGACTGTGTAATTTCTGTTCTTGGGCACATTCAGAGCTCAATTGGACAAGGCCAGACCTAATTGAATTTTGGCCTGCTTTTAAAAACAGATTGGACTAGATGACCTCTAGAGGTCCCTTCCAGCTTCCATGATTCTGACTCTATAAACGCCATTTATATGACAATAGTATTATTACTGTTTACTGCTACTGGTAGTATTTTACTATTAAATACCAATACTGACAATAATTTACTATTCAGTGCTGCTACTACTAAAACGCTGGTAATCTGTAGCTATAGAAAAGATAATATTGATTAGGCACTGTGCAAACAGAGAGGACCATCCTCTTCATAAGATCTAACCATTCTTTCTACTTGATATTCATATTATATCACACTGTACTTTCCTTTTTATTGCTTATATTGTTTTGTGATTTCAATAAGGAATGAGTGAAATTTTTGAAAGTCTCTAATTGGAGCAACAATGTACATGAGTTTCTAACCTGTCCGCTAGGTCATACTACAGAAAGAATTCAAAGGCTGGAATTATTCTGGCAGTTTTTTATATGACTGCATTTGATGTTGCAGTCACGAACTTCTGAATAACCTTGTTTGCTTGTACAGTTTCATTCAGTCTTTTAATAAACAAGGAGAAAATCTTTATACAAATTTCAGCCTTGAGGATGTATGCACAAAGGTATCTTGTCACCTCTCTTCTTCATTAGGAGAACATAATCCTCAGGAGCACTTTCTATTGTCATTTGTACTCAATAGATGTCATTTGTAGTAGACATGTAAAGCCTATTGATATAACACTAAGCTAACAACCTGTTTACAGCGTACTTGCATTGACATGAAAGACTGAAAGTAGATTGACTGTTTTTTCTTGTTAATAGGGTCTTGACATTATGCACATTCAGAGGAAAAAATAGCAATGAACACCATAAAAAAGTTATCCACTTAGAAAAAGTTTCAAAGATGTATTTCTTCCACAATGGAAGTATTATAGAGAGTTTTAGAAGTCCTTGGACCAAATTTCTTACAATTCCAAATCGTCATTTCCTAACTGAGAGTTTTCACCGAGAGGAATATGCTTCCTGCTTTGTTCAGTCCTTCCTAATCTAGCCACTTAATTTGATATGAAAAATTAAGGACAAGGTCTCTGAACTTCACTCACATTATGGATATAACTTACTAATAAAGTTAGTGTTCTTTCTCAAGCTGCATATGGATTTAAGTATCTACATAAAGTGAGTGTGAGAACCAAAACTAAACAATCATTCACTTCTTTCTATGCTTTCAGTTAGTTCTTCCTACAACTCCCTTTCCTTTCAAGAAATAGAAATCTCCTTTAAAAGCAGCAGCCATCTAATTAATAATTAGCAGCCAACCAATTAACAGTTGTCATCTTCCTTGTTTTACAGTTGTTTTAATTGCGTTACTAGAGAATTAGAACTGCATTTGACATAGTGTGTGGCATTTAATATATGTAGGGCATACATGACAATGACACAAAATAGGTACACAATATGCATTCTAAATAGTGTACTCAGTCATTAAAGTTATGATACCATCACAATTTCATTTCTGATCTTCTTCTGAAAGGTGACTTTTTCTTACTAGCTTAGCCAAAAACTCATACTGTTCCAGACTGTTTGTAGATCCATTGAGAAGAAACCATGCACTTTTTTGCTGTATAATATCTCAAGTGGTAATACATTCAAATAGGCCTCTGTGAAACATTAGTTTCACAACATTATGTCCAGATACTTGGTTTGGTACTTTTATTATCAAAATAGAGTTGATTACCAGATAAATATGTATTAAACTCAGTGAAACTTAGGTATCATGCAAACATATGAAAATCTGTTCATTTTAATATCTTCAAATGGATATTAGGAAACATTTGGAAACGTCTGGATATTAGGAAACATTTTTTCACTGAAAGGGTTATTAAACATTGGAATAGGCTGCCCAGGGAGGTGGTGGATTCACCATCTCTGGAGGTGTTTAAAGAAAGGGTAGATATGGTACTGAGGGACATGGTTTAGAAGTGGGTCGTCAGGGTAGGTTAATGGTTGGACTTGATGATCTTAAAGGTCCCTTCCAACCTCAGCAATTCTATGATTCTATGATTCAAATGTTTCATTGCCTCCCTTTAGTTTTAGACATATATTATCAAAGCTGGTAGTTGCCAACATGACTAAACCCTACATCATTGTATTTTTATTTCCCCTGGCTCTTAGCAAGGAAAGGAGCAAGGAGAGGAGAGGAGAGGAGAGGAGAGGAGAGGAGAGGAGAGGAGAGGAGAGGAGAGGAGAGGAGAGGAGAGGAGAGGAGAGGAGAGGAGAGGAGAGGAGAGGAGAGGAGAGGAGAGGAGAGGAGAGGAGAGGAGAGGAGAGGAGAGGAGAGGAGAGGAGAGGAGAGGAGAGGAGAGGAGAGGAGAGGAAGGAAGGCAAAATTAATGAGATAATTTAGATTTTCAGGTTTATACAGCATTTCATCTCACAATCTGTACTTTATGCATGACAAATCAATGCAGGGGGGTAATAGCAGAATGATTTTTTTCTCATGTATTTTCAGTAAGGACTTCTCGATGTACAAAATAATTATATTAGTTGCCTTTTTTTTTTAAAGGCAGCCAAGTGAAACAGCAGAAGTCATAACAAAAGAAAAAAAAAATCTGCATAAAACCTTTTTTACTAGAATGTACCAAGATTACACAGGAAATGACTGATGTATATTTTTTCTCCTTTTTTCATCCATGTTCCTGGAACAATGTCCAGTCAGATTCCATTACTTACAGTGGCAATGGATGTATCATTGAGTACAACTGGTTATAGTAACATAATAAGCCGTACCAAATCATAACTGCAACATAGCAACTACTCTACTGAATCATACTAGTGTTTCAAATAATTCAATATTCTACCTCTTCAAATAAACAACTGCAGATACTTACAAGGATGTAAGAAAATTTCAGCAGCCTATTATGAGATCTCCTGCCTCCCAGGAAAAGTGTCCTCCTAAATCCTTTCAGGTAAATGAAGGTTTATAATGTAAACTACGGTGTGTGTACTGACTAGAACTTACATGATGCAGATGTTCTCATACTTACTGAAAATGATAAAACCTGCTTCGATCCCTTTAAGATCTTGATTTTTGGGACAGTGATTTCCTTATGTATTGTTAACCTGAATAATATCTTGCATGTGAGCCAACTGCACATGATCCAGATGACTAAATGTCAGAGTTTACATGAGAACATCATACCTGAGCTTCTGTTCTAGTCAAAAGGAGCTTAATTTGATTTCTTACAAGCATACTGCCTCACAAACCCTAGGGTGTTCTGCACAGCATCTAAACGCTGTTCCAGAAAAGAACATGCCTCTATAGATAGCCCCATACTGATATCTCAGATACTCTAGGACACCTAAAATGGTAATAGGTAGCTGTGGTGACTGTATATAGCTTCTAGACAAATCAATCAGTGTTGTCTGGGAAGCTATTCAGTTGATGATATATGTGTGAACTTCTCAGACTGGGTTTTGTAGCCCTCGATATTGACTTGGAAATTCATTCAGATGCTTAAATGTGGGAGTTTGGTGCCACATGAGACATACAGGTTAACTAAAACATCTACACTAGACTAACGGAAATCCATATGGTTTTGGAGTGGCAACTGAAAGGCAACCAGATTACATTCAATCAACACATATATATTAGGTGGCTGTGCTAAGGTAACTATGTTGAGCTGCAGGATTTCATTAACTACAAAGGGAGTTTGGACATGCAGCTCATGTATAGACACATATCTACAACAAATTCAGGCACCTGCAAATGTAGAACTGAATTCTCTCCTGTTTGTAGCCTGTCCTTAGACCTTTATAACCATCTGAGATGCTCAAGGACAACGTAAAAATGCATCTGAGTTACTACTCTTATTTTCTCAGGCAGATCTCAGAAGGATCCAAACCGTCCCAAAGGGGAGCACAAACCAATCCCAGAAGGGGACCCAGCCATGCCACAGGTGGGACAACAAACTGAACCAACCCTAGAAGTGGGCCCAAAGGGAGACCAATGAAGTAACAGGAAGAGTCTAAGTTCAAAGATGATCCACATCAGGAAGTTTGGAGTTAGCCAGGTGTGCCAAGTGGGAGTCCAAGAGCTCATAAAGAGTTTGTGCAGAGAATTCAACCTGTTTAGGTGTAGAGGGTTGAGCTCGGCTGGACACCAGATACCCACCAAGGGACTCTATCACTCTCCCTCCCCAACTTGACAGGGGGAGAAAAATATGATGAAAGGCTCGTGGCTCTAGATAAAGACAAAGAGATCGCTCACCAATTACCATCATGGGCAAAAAACTCAACTTGGGGAAATTAATTAAATTTATTACCAATCAAATCAGAGTATGATAATGAGAAATAAAACCAAATCTTAAAATACCTCCCCTCCACTCCTCTCTTCTTCCCAGGGTCAACTCCATTCCCGATTTCTCTACCTCCTCCCCCTGAGAAACACAGGGGGGCGGGGAATGAGGGTTGCAGTCAGTTCATCTCACATTGTCTCTGCTGCTCCTTCCTCCTCACTCTCTTCCCCTGCTCCAACATGGGACCCATGCATGGGAGACAATCCTCTACTAACTTCTCCAATGTGGGTCCTTCCCATGGGCTGCAGTTCTTCATGAACTGTTCCAGCGTGGGTTCTGTGGGGTTCAGTCCTTCAGGAAAAGACTGCTTCAGCATGGGTCTCCCATGGAGTCACAAGCCCTGCCAGAAAAACCTGTTCCAGTGTGGGCTCCTCTCCACGCGGCCACTGGACCTGCCAGGAGTCTGCTCTAACATGGGCTTCCCATGGGGCCACAGCCTCCTTTGTGTACTCCACCTGCTCTGGCATGGGGTCCTCCAGAGGCTGCAGGCGGATATCTCCTTTACCATTAACCTCCACGGGCTGCAGGAGGACAGCCTGCCTCACCATGGTCTTCACCACAGGCTGCAGAGGAATCTCTGTTCCAGCACCTGGAGTACATCCACCTCCTCCTTTTTCACTGACCTCGGTGTCTGCATAGTTGTTTCACATATTCTCAGTCCTCTATTTTGGCTGCTGTTGTGCAGCAGTTTTTTCCCCTTGTTAAGTATGTTATCACAGAGGTCCTACCGCCATCTCTGATTCTCTTATCCTTGGTCAACAGCGGGTCCATCTTGGAGACAGCTGGCACTGGCTCTATCAGACATAGGGGAAGATTCTAGCAGTTTCTCACAGAAGCCATCCCTGTAGCCCCTCACTACCTTGCCAGTCAAACCCAATACATGAGGACAGGAAAACTATGTGCAGCATGAGAAGTTCTCAGAGAAAGTTGCTACATTTTGAATAAAAATTAAGTCGTTTTTATATTATAGGGATATAAGAGGGCTCAGGGCACCACCACTTAGAGCGGACAAAAGATCCCGTTAATTTCTATTTTTCACCTGTAACAGCCAAGAGATTATGATGTTTTCTGTTCTTTCAGACCAATTTTTATTTTCCCAGACTGTTTTCCTCTTTTCCAGACTGTTTTTCATCTTTTCATATCATAAGTTGTCATTACAGTTTCTTGTTTTAGCACTTCTTGGTGGTATCTCAGGGTGTCTCTGGTTTCTAGGTACGAGGCTGTACTTCAAAGAGGCCAGCTGTACTTTTCAAGGATGCTTCTGATTCTCAAACCTGGTTCCCAGACCTATTTCCCAGGCTTACAGTTCCCAGGCTGGCAAGCATTTTCTCCTGTTCAGTAATTTTCCCTTTCTAACCAGGTCACCTTTATGGCTGTTCACATCACCATGGTGATAAATGCTTCATGCTAATGAAAATCCTTTCCATCCATCAAAATCAAAGCTACACTCAAACATGGCTCTCACAAAGGAGATTATAGGTTTTACCTACAGAAGAAGGAAAGTTGTGAGATCTACCTATACAGAGAAAACCCACACCTTATTCTTAGCGGTTGTAATTAATTTATAAGATTGTTGATGCATTACTGAAATTAGAAAGAGATTTTTAGTTGACTTCTCAGATTCTTTGTTAAATTTGAGCTGCACTATTTTCCCAACAATTTCTGTTGCAGTCTCATAACATAATTTGTCTGTTTTGTTTCTCTTTAATGATGAAATAAATCTTTAATGATTTCATAATTCTCATCTCATCTTTACATACGATGATGTTCTAGTTCTATTTTCCGTACTATCAACCTCAGTTTGTTTATACCTGTAAAGTTCAATGTGCAATATTTAAACTTGGTTACTAAATAAATTGGCAATTTTCCAGGGATAATCAATAAACTTGGACTCAGGAAAAAAAAGCCCAAACAAACAGAAAAAAAAAAACAGATTTAATCAAATTTCCATTTAAAGTAGTACCTTGTCATTTGTTGTTACTCTCTTGAAGCCAATAGTAAAAATATTGTTTATTTCAGTGGCAGTGGAATAGTGCTCCATGTGAAAACACATATAAAGAAAGCAAAACAAAAGATATACTTTTAGCAATAGTATTTTAGCTCATGTTAGCAGTGTGATTTTATTGACAAGAAGATTTTTTAATAACAAGTATTCAGAATACCATAGGAGTTTCCATCATTTATTAATATATTGCTATAAACTTTTCCTTAATTTTCTGAGTAAATGCATCATAAAATAAATTCAGTTACCATCACCAATAAGATACATTTTATATGTGAATTCTGGTAATCACAGGTATGAAAATAAACTGAATTATTAAAATAGTTAAATCTGATGCATGTTATAAAGTAAAAAGGGCTTGGAATCAAGAATAGAAATTAAAGGTGGAAGAGCTGTGTCATGCGATATTTTAATGAACGTCAACTTTGCAGGTCAGCTACTTTAAAATGACTCACAGGAGTAGTGCTGGTGCATTGAAACTTTTCTCTCAAGCATATTATTTAAATGCATAGTTTACACACATTATAGCCCATGAAGTGCTCTTCTCTGGATTCTGATTTTAAAACTTTTGCCAAATTGCTAGATTTAAAATCCACTTTGAACTAAAACTAAACACTTTTGAACTATTTGAACTAGAGAAGTATTGTATCCATAATATATTATACAGCTAAAGCAGAGGTTTGTTGAGTCCATGAAGATAGTAACACACCAAGCAGATTTAAATATTTGGTTGTTATGAATCCAAACATAAGCACACTAATAAGCTATAACTGTATAAACACTTCCATACCTGGTGGTTCCCTGAAAAGAGTGTTGCCTCTGGGACTTGTACTAGCTGTGTTTTTTGCTGACTGTGCAAGGTGTCCGTCCTGGTCCCTTGTTATCGACTTATTACGGGAACTGGCTGTGGAAGCACAAACTTGAGAGCTGGGAAAAGACTATGTTTGCTTTAAGGAAAGAAGCAGGATAAAGGAAAGAAACAAGGAGAAAACAAAACAAAACAAAGCAAAAACCCCAAAACAAAACAACAGCCAAATTACAGGATAAGGTAGCTGCAGGATAGGGTAGCTGCCTGTGATTTTCCCCTCACATTTTTCTGGGGAGACTTTATAGGGGCCTCCCAGTACCTAAAGGGGGCCTACAGGAGAGCTGGGGAGGGACTTTTTACAAGGGCACGTAGTGATAGGACGAGGGGGAATGACTTCAAACTGGAAGAGGGTAGATTTATATTAAATATTAGGAAGAAATTTTTCTGTCTGAGGGTGGTAAGGCACTGGAACAGGCTGCCCAGAGAAGTTGTGGAAGCTCCATCCCTGAAGGTCTTTAAGGCCAGGCTGGATGGGGTTTTGAGAAATCTGGTCTAGTGGGAGGTGTCACTGCCTATGGCAGGGGGCTTGGAACTTGAAGATCTTTAATGTCCCTTCCAACCTAAACCATTCTATGGTTCTATGGTTCTATGATATGTCTTCTTCCTTCTCTGTTGCCTCAGACAGAGGTTAAGGGGTGGGAATTGTTTAAAACCTTGGATGTATTGTAAAAGAATAAGGTTACAAAATTGGAGGGGGAGAGATGACACAAACCCACTTTGTTCTGAGCTCTCCTTGCTGAAGAGCTTCCAAGTCTGATCACCTCAACCTTAGCAATAAAGACTATCGCAAACCATAGTCACCAGTGCTAACTGCACAGCGCTTTGGTGTGCTCACGGCTAATGTAGGATGTGATTGCTAAGGACTGACCGTTCTGAATACGTAGCAATAATGAATTACAATCTGTAAGAACTAATTAACAAGAACCATGTTGTTAATTAATGTTTTTCTAGCAAAGTTTTCTTTTAAATTTTGAAAGTGGCTTGGTTTGTTAATCTTCTAAATAACCCAAACACACCAACCTTCAATTCACAAACTGACATATATTATACATATACACACACACACACATTCAATTCACCTATGGCAAATCACATGAGGTAAAATAAATGGGGTGGGATAAAGTTCTAGCTGTTTGAGTTAAAATATTGAAGAATGACATCTTAACATCCTTAGAGTAACAAGCAATTATTTTTCCTGTAGCACTAGGAGAACTGCATTGTAAATTTCATAGACTGTGATGGAATTGTGTAAAAGCAGAAGTAAACCAAACCACTAAATGACAAATTATGTTATAGGAAAAGGAACTGGGAATCTTCTTACACAATTGGAAAACAGGGCTGAGGTGAGAAAGCTAAAGATAATCTAAAAGATAAAAGATAATCTAAAGATAATCTAAAGATAAGCTAAAGACATCTAATGCACACTCAGTATCAAACGATGTGTGGCATAGACAACACTGTGCAGTCTTCTCTCTTATCTGCTGCCAGGGCAGGTTCTGCACTTGCTTGTACCTTATCTTGGGAGGTATCTAGGAAAAAAATTTTGCTCTTTGATACAACCGGATCAAGATTTCAGCCCTAGGGGATACCACCATGGCAAAGATATTCCTGAACCTAAATAATTGAATTGAAGTTAAGGTATTTCAAAAATAATAGCAATTGTTCTAGAAAACATTTTATTTCTGACTCCTCCTCAATAAAGACTGTAAAAGCAGGCTCCTCACATCTTAATAGCCAAGTTTGTCTAATGCAATATACGATTCAACTTGGCTTTCTGCCTGCTTAACATTGGAATTTAAATGGAATGAGTCACATCAATTTTCCTAGTACTCCACCACTTAGAAATGAAGTTAGGGCTGGGAAATAAAGATTTATATATCATAATTTGATTTTGGCTTTCTAATATGCAGTTTCTATGCTTTCATGCCCATATTCACCATAGCAACTGAGATGTCCCAAAAGCTTTAAGACAAACAGAATGTGACAGGTGGTGCTGAGTCCGAAGTGACTCCAACCTTGGTTTTTACAGAGCTGTTGAATCTGATATAGGCAGCTTTGGCACAAAGTGAACTCTGTGGACAAATAAGAATTTTATGTCCATGAGGGAACATTCAATACACTTTGGAGAGTCTAATCTACTCAGAATTCTGCTACTGGCATTTCTGAAATGGGAAAGAAAAGACCAGGTCTTTTCTTTTTCCTAAAGGAAATTATTCTTAAGAGGTTGATTATCTTGTTAGATATCATCTTGTTAGGGGTCCCTCCAACTTGAACACATTTGAACTGTTTTCCTCTACATTCCAAGACAACACCCTAATCACCAAATTGTTATGTCATTTATTGAAGGAATAAATTTATCTCCTAGAGAACTTGATATGCCCCACTGAAAATATTTACAACTTCAAAATGCAAAAATAAATAAGAAACTGAGTGATTAAATGGGGCAGAAGCTACTATAAAACTACAATTCTATAACCCTTCCCTCCCAAAACCCCTTTGTAGCAGGATGAAAGAGGATTCCTTTTTACTGCACCCTCCAAGACCAAGTGGTATAGGTGTTAGGTATAAATCTGATGAAGAGTCTAGTAGGCTATGGAACAGGGCTCCCCCAGCATCTCATTGGGCTTGTGTCCGCAGGTCAGTTTTATTACTGGCCATAGGCACACTCATCCTTCCCACTGAAAGATCACGCCTGCCTTTGCCCTTTGCTTGACTTTACACTTTCTTCTTTCTCCATTTTTTTGTACTTTTGGATCCGTCTTCTCTGCCCCTAATTGCTTCATCATCCTTGGTCCCAGCTCTGCTACACATGTACCCAAATCCGGAGTTTCCAATGTTGTTGCTAAGACAAACTTAGCCTTATATGATATTGCTGGCACTGCTGTCTAGGTGCACCCTTATGCTGCCCAGCAATTATTAAGTACATACTTGCAGCACATTATCTACCTTAGATACTCTTTAAGACACAATGTTCTACTTTAGCCTTGAGTCCTCTACCTAGTTCTAATTAATCACAAGCATTTTCTTATGTTCAGGCTGCACACCAGAGCGACAGTGTGGCATATTTTCCAGACTCTGCTTTTGTGCTCCTACAAAATTCTTACTATTGATTTGTTTTAAGTACTTTCCTGGCTCCCTGCAGATGTCTTAGCTAGTTACGAGTGCTCCAGTGGGATCTCTTGTTCACAAATATAAAACAAGTGAGCAGTTTGTGTAGGAATGACTAGAATTAAATAATCATTTTCTCTACAGAGAAAACATCCTCATCAGTGCATTGTTGTTAAGGTCTCCCCTTTTTATGGTCTTTTTCTCCTGGGAACGTACAACTTGCATAAATAATTTCTAGCTCAACCAACACAAATCTTGCTGCATAGAAGTCCAGATTTATCAGGAAGGGAAGACAACTGTTTCTCTCTCCCTCCTTTCTATTTCCCACATTATATTCAGTGGTCCAATAATCAAGACTGTCTTTTGGGTGCAAACCTGCAGGCTGAGGAAGGGATTACTCTAGTATTTCCTGCTTTGATCAAGTGATTTAATTAATTAGCTATTGTGTCCTTGAAAAAAAATGGGCACTATCTTATCATTAGCTGTCATTGCAAAGTTTATGTGAGAATTTCTAAAGGATTTCTAAGCTCATTGGGGGATTGAAGCAGAATTTTAACAAGATGTACTGTTAGCTCGTTGCCAGAAGGATACATTGCTGGCTTATAGTACTAGCTTTGGCGAGGACAGTTAATTTTCTTCATAGTAGCTTGTATGGGGCTATGTTTTAGATTTGTGACAAAACCAGTGTTGATAACATGAGTTATTGCTAAGCAGGGCTTACACAGCCTCAAGCACTTTTCTGCTTCTTACACTGCCCTGCCAGTGAGTAAGCTGGGGGTGCACAAGAAGTTGGGAGGGAACACAGATGGGACAGCTGGCCCCAACTGATGAAAGGGATATCCCATACCATATGATGTCATGCTCAGCAATAAAAGATGAGGGAAGAAGGACGAAGGAGGGGGACATTCAGAGTGATGTAATTTGTCTCCCCAAGTAACTGTTACTCATGATGGAACCCTGCTTTCCTGGAGATGGCTAAACACCTGCCTGCCAACGGGAAGCAGTGCATGAATTCCTTACTTTGCTTTGCTTGCGTGTGTGGCTTTTTCTCTGCCCGTTAAACTGTCTTTATATTAACACATGAGTTTTCTCACTTTTCTCTCCCTCATGCCACTGTGGGGGAGTAAGCAAGCAGCTGTGTGTTGCCTCGCTGCCTACTAGTGTTAACCCACAACACTCATGTTCAACTTGGTGTCCACCAGGACACCTAGGTCCTTTTCTGCAAAGCTTCTTTCTCATTGGTTGGCTCCCTAGC
This sequence comes from Pluvialis apricaria, assembly GCA_017639485.1. Taxonomy (NCBI): domain Eukaryota; kingdom Metazoa; phylum Chordata; class Aves; order Charadriiformes; family Charadriidae; genus Pluvialis; species Pluvialis apricaria. The sequence continues at coordinate 51,066,599 of CM030007.1, forward strand.
ATATTCTGGTGCATACCTCTGTCTTTCCTGAAGAGTAAGTAGTTTAAATTACTGCTTTAAACTTAGTCTTGTACTGATTAAGTACTTCAGTCTGCTGAAGTCAATACATGTCAATAACTCCTCATCTTCAGTGCTATTTTAACTAAGATTTGGGATATGCATTCCTTTTTACATGTGCATACAATCTGAAATCTCCTTTGACCAGGCATCAGCACAAGGCATTTCTCTGTCCCATGCCTAATAGAACTCTTTTTTCTAACAAATGATGGTAGATTTTTTGTTCCGCTAAGCTGTACATACTGTGATGCCAAACAGGACCACAAAAAATTTCAAATAGAGATTGCTGCTAATCAGATTCAATTCTTTTTGTAGCTAAAGTGTTCAAATTACCCCTCACTTTCCTCGTCAAAGCCTGTAGCTGGATCCTATTGGGATATCTGCAAAATTATAAAACTTAAGACTTTTGTGCTTGAAAGTTTATAATGTGTTTCCTGCATGTAAGGGCTTAACTCAAAGTGTCACTGATATGTAGCTGGCTGATATTCAAGAACCACCTCCTCCAAGCTCAGGATAGGGGCATCCTAAAGAGCAAGAAATCAGGCAAGGGAAGCAGGAGACCTGCATGGCTGAGCAGGGAGCTTCTGAAAAAGCTCAGGTGGAAGAAGGGAGTTTACAGGATGTGGAAAAGGGGGCTGATGACTTGGGATGAGTATAAGAACGCTGTCAGCGTATGCAGGGAAGAAACGAGGAAAGCCAAGGCAGCTTTGGAATTGAACCTGGCGAGGGATGTCAAGACCAATAAGAAGGATTTCTTTAAGTAGATAAGAGGCAAAAGGAACACCAGGGAAAATGTGGGCCCGCTGTTGAACGAGACGGGTGCTGTGGTGACGGATGATGCAGAGAAGGCAGAGTTGCTGAATGCCTTCTTTGTTTCGGTCTTCACTGCTCGAGCCAGCTCTCGGGAGTCCCAGACTTTGCAGGTAACAGAGAATGTCTGGAGGAAGCATGACCTTCCCCTGCTCAAAGAAGAAAAAGTTAGGGATGAATTAAGCAAACTGGATATTCACAAGGCCATGGGGCCTGATGGGATGCACCTGTGAGTGCTGAGGGAGCTAGCGGAAGTCATTGCTGGGCTGCTCTCCATCATCTTTGAAAGGTCCTGGAGAACAGGGGAGGTGCCTGAGGACTGGCAGAAAGCCAATGTCACTCCAGTCTTCAAAAAGTGCAAGAAGGATGACCCGGGAAACTACAGGCCAGACAGCCTCACCTGCATCCCTGGAAAGATGATGGAACAGCTCGTTCTGGGGGTCATCTCCAAGCATCTGGAGGAAAAGAAAGTTATCAGAAGTAGTCAACATGGATTCACCAAGGGGAATTCATGTCTGACTAATCTGATAGCCTTCTACGATGGCGTGACTGGATGGGTGGGTGAGGGGAGGGCAGTGGATGTTGTCTACCTTGACTTCAGCAAGGCTTTCGACACTGTCTCCCACATCATCCTCACAGGCAAGTTTAGGAAGTGTGGGTTAGATAAATGGACAGTGGGGTGGATTGAACAGTAGCTGACAGATAGAGCTCAGAGGGTTGTGGTTAGTGGTGCAGAGTCCAGTTGGAGGTCAGTAACAAGTGGTGTCCCTCAGGGGTCAGTACTGGGTCCAGTCCTGTTCAATATATTCATCAATGAGCTAGATGAAGGGATAGAGTGTAACATCAGCAAGTTTGCTGATGATACAAAACTGGGAGGGGTGGCTGACATGCCAGAAGGCTGTGCCCGCCATACAGCGTGACCTAGACAGGCTGGAGAGTTGGGCAGAAAAAAACCTGATGAGGTTCAATAAAGGCAAGTGTAGGGTACTGCATCTGGGGAGGAATAACCCCATGCATCAGTACAGGTTGGGGGCCGACCTCCTGGAGAGCAGCGGTGTGGAAAGGGACCTGGGAGTCCTGGTGGACAACAGGATGACCGTGAGGCAGCAATGTGTTCTGGTGGCCAAGAAGGCCAATGGCCTCCTGGGGTGTATCAAGAAGAGTGTGGCCAGCAGGTCGAGGGAGGTCATCCTCCCCTCTCCTCTGCCCTGGTGAGGCCGCATCTGGAGTACTGTGTCCAGTTCTGGGCTCCCCGGTTCAGGAGGGACAGGGAACTGCTGGAGAGGGTCCAGCAAAGGGTTACAAAGATGATTAGTGGATTGGAATATCTTTCTTATGAGGAAAGGCTCAGGGACTTGGGGCATTTTAGTCTAGAAAAAAGAAGACTGAGGGGGAATCTTATCAATACTTGTAAATACTTAACGGGAGGGTGCCAGGGCGATGAGAAGAGTCTTTTTTTCAGTGGTGCCCAGTGCTAGGACAAGAGATAACGGGCACAAACTTGAACATAGGAAGTTTCATCTTAACATGAGGAAGAACTTCTTTCCTTTGAGGGTGGCAGAGCACTGGAAGAGGCTGCCCAGAGAGGCTGTGGAGTTTCCCACACTGGAGACATTCAAAACCCGCCTGGATGCCATCCTGTGCAACATGCTGTAGGTGTCCCTGCTGTGGCAGGGGGGTTGGACTAGATGATCTCCAGAGGTCCCTTCCAACCCTGACCATTCTGTGATTCTGTGATTCTGTGATTCTGTGATGTACTTGGAGTAAAACTAAAGAAAGACTAAGGTATTTGTAAAATAGCATACTATTGCAATATTGTGTCATGCCTTCCTGGCAGACTTATTTTTTATTTGTTTTTAGGTATCTAATGAAAGCAAATAAAAGGGTTCTGTAATAATATCTGCATAACCGTTACTGAGATAACTCTCTTCAGACCTTAAAAAAAAGATGCTAACCAATAAAACTTCACATTTTCCAACAACCTGAGTATTTAGGTATTATTGAAACAAGTATATATACCAACAAATCCTAAATGCTTGGTTGCATAGGTTGTATTATGATAATTTGGTCTCTAATAAACTCTTTAATTCAAATATTTCCTCCAAACATTTGATGAAAATGGGTCTATACTAAGTCCTAACATTGGATTCTAATTAGTCATAACCATGTAAATCTAAACCAATCCTGAAGATATTCTGTATACGAACAAACAGTAAGATGCTGTCATGCATTGACTGATATAGCCCCTAATTATAAACTGCTGAGACGTGAAGGTTGGGTCACTTTTTGAAAAAACACAATTTAGACAACTCAGGAGAAAAACATCGTATCTTCTGGAGAGTGGTAAACAGAGTTGTCTTATTCTTGTAGAGTGTGTTGTTTGGGTTGTTCTTTTTTTGCTTTGCAGACTCAAAATACTGATATATTTGTGAAAACTGACTGGAGGATGTAAGTTTTCAAATATTTTTTTTCCCACAAAATCTGCTTGTTTTCTTGTGTATGTGGTCCCTGTGAAATGATAAACAGAATTTTCATTCAGATCAAATTGCTCCATTATTTTTTGAACAGCACTTTTGAATAGCATTTTCCTTTGATTAGCTTCAACTCAGGAAATCAGGTAAGTTTGAGAGCAAGACTAAATGTGAGTTTCTCATAAGAAGTGTGTGAAGTCAGGATGCATAGTTGTATAAATTCTGTGCACTGAAGAAACCATCTGTCAAGGCAATAATATCTTGTTTTTCTTTACAGATGAGAATGAAATCTACAGTTCTTCAACTGGGAAAGTTTTATTTTACATTGTATTGCTTTATAAAGGATTTCTTTGTGAATAAAGGAAATAAACAGCCTAATTCTGCACTGTTGAAAGAAAACTACAAACAAATGCTTTCTGCTTTTAAATTATTTTATGAGTTTCTATTTTACAAGATAGCTCTTGCAGCCTTATTGATTCATTAGGATGTAGAGAGAAAATCCACCCCCACCTTTCCCACTAAACATGTCAATCTGTTTATCCTTGCACCTTGAAGATAAAAACAAAATATATTCACAGAGAAATTGGAGTAGTCCGTATAACTATGCTCCTAATATATAATGTACAAACATTTTATTTGTATATAGATTTTTTGTCTTATAAAAACACCAGAAGATTTCTGAGAAAATGTAGTTGCCATGGGAAACAAAAAGGCAGACTTACAGTATTCATCTTAGCCAGGGAGTTGCTTGTGCTTGGAGGTGTGCTGCTGAGGTAAGAGAAACTCTGAATGACTTGCTTCATATAGCCATATTTTGATCCCAGAATTCATGTGAAGATCACATCTTATTGCAGGGGTAGTCCATATAGCCCAGGGGAATAGATTTGTAATTGACACTAATTAGACAATTTACTTCACCATAAATTTTCTTGTGAAGCTGAAAACAGTGACCAATATGGTTTACATAATAGGCCCAATTTTGTGAATTCTCTACTTGTATTTCTGTGCAGTTCCTCTTACCCAATTTACTCATACAAGAGTACTTGTTGACTAACATGAGATATGTGATATGTGATATATTATGTATTATAATGTGATGTGATGTGATGTAATAGAATAGAACAGAACAGAATAGAACAGAATAAAGTGTTAAAAATATAGCAATACTTAGCATTCATAACTGTTACTTGGGAAAACAAAAAACAATTATGAATGTCTCTCCTTCCTTTTTCTTTATCTGTTCAAGTCACATATTCAAATGGAAGTTAATGACTTATTAAATATAAATTGTCTTTTAGGCATCGAGCTGTCTAAATTTCAACTAATTTCCCAGAAAAGCTTGATAAAATGTCAATGGATTTTTAGAAACTGATTTTTGTGGAAAGATAAAGCTCTCTTCCACTACCATGTCACTGAAGAGAATGACTTCACTCACTACTTCTGGAAATACAATTAAGTTTACCAGACTCTAAAAACACCTAATATATACTGGAACAAGAATATTCTGTAGTCAAACGTGAGGAAGAAAATCTCCACGTAGCTATGATATCCAAATTATAATCTTAGAGAAAGGAAGACATTACATACATTTGAAAAGTGTATGGTCTCAAGTTTCTCATTTTATTTTTGTTGTTTTCAAGTTTGGAGCACAGTAATTTTGTTACAAGAGTCCGAACTGAGAAGAAGAAAGAGAGTCAAGGAAAGGATGCTATAAAATATGAGAGCCCAAAGGGCAGAATAGGATCAAAACACTGAGACAGGGAAAGTAGATGACAAATGTGCAGACTAAAAAAACCCCAACATTATTGATCACAAATTAAATTGAAGAAATAATAAAAGACTCTAAGTCATGTCATAAGATTAGCATGATTGTATATAGACCACAATGAGCTTAACAAAGATTATTGTCTGGAGCATCACTTCAGAAAACAATTTATTTGAACCAATTACACTGTTTTAGAAGCATCTGGTGGAAAAAGAGGGAAAAGTTAAAAACCTGCTGTCATAAATGCAAGCTTTGATGCTTTTAAGATGTTCTGTTGGTTGCTGTCGTTTCTTTTTCCAACGTTATTGAGCTCTGCTTTAGTCTGAATCTGCTCCTAATAAAAGAATACTGAGTCTGTGACAGCTATCAAATCATTCCGTAATACTACGGCTCCTCATTCTTTCTTTTGTTAAAAGAAGCAAAACTCTGTGAAAATTTTGCAGGTATAGTGTATTCTGAAGTTCTTGGCATTTTCTTTCTCATCAGCTTGAACCTATTCAGTACTGCCAAAGTTCCTGATGTGAAGAAAGTCAGATGGGGAAATGGCAATTAAGACACATTGAAATATAGAAATAATTTTTTCAGTGCAGTTTTCATTACTGTGAAACAGCTTGCTGCAACTCTAGTTTGCTAAGAATGCAAGCTTATCTCCCAGAGTACTGAAATGATTTGTGCAAAGTGTATGCCTTGAAAGACTGCAATAACATATAGTCAATTTTGTGTAAGGTAGAATTTAAAATAGTGTCTTAAATGAAAAAGGGTTGGGAAGACTAGTATCAAAGTGAAGCTGACATTTTATTTTTTCCTCTTGTATTACTTTCTAATGTACTTTCAAACCAAGCAACAAGAAAATTGTTTAAATGTGTCCATCAAGTTACTGAACTCAGTCCTTGTTGTTAGCGATTGGTTTCTATAAAAACACCTAAGTTTCTCAATTTTCTTTAAAAAGACATTTCCAAGTAGAAAAAAATTAACTAATGAAAAGTAACAGATAAACACTGGAAAAATCAAAGAAATTAATAATTTTGCAGACTGTTTATAGAAATCACTGTATAGAATCTCACCTTCCTTTCGTCTTCTGAGTTTAATGAAAAGATGATAACCAGTATCTATCTTACCTGATTAGTATTTGAATAATCTTCTTCAAAGCAGTTATTAGAAATATTTAAAATGATGTTAAGACACATTATAAGTAAAAACATATGAGAAGTAATAATTTCTGAAATCTAATGTCAGACCAACAAAATGCACCTTAATTTAAATGTATCTGGAATATGGCTGCCCAATCTGTGCCCAAGACATCTTTCCGGCTGTAAACCAGAGTGTACCATTACTTAAATTCAACACTGTTTTGGTGAGATCCAAATTTATTTCTTTACATAGACATTGAAGACCAAGCTTATAGGTGCACACATACTGTGTTTTGTCTATGTCTGTTGTTATGAATTATGCACTACACCTGGATTTAGGACATGCTTAAAAGTGTGGGACCAACCTGAAGTCATGCTCTGGGGTTCCATGTAAAACTACCCCATACGAAATTTCCTCCTTAAGAGGAAAGCACATTTTTTCTGACATCCCCCCAGTAGATTGCTCAGTATGAGCGCATTGAATCCCATTTGTTATGGAAGCAATCTGTCATAGCCATAAAGACATCTACTTCACATTGTATATTAGGTACATGGCGCGCACATAGAGTTGCAAATTGATCCTAGAATCAAAATTTAAGCCTGGGCCTTTCTTCTTTGCAATGCACCTGTTGGTATATTTGTACAGAGTTCAACTGTTATCCCTGTTCCATCTTTTATTCAGACTGAAGCACCTTAGTCCCATGAATTAAAATGCAGCAAAACCACCCAGACATTGTTCTCTGTATCCTAAAACCAGGGCTATTGAGAAGAAGGAAACACAGTGACAAAGACATCCAGGCAGGCTCTGTTCATATTAAGTTCATAATCAGAAGGCTTTTTGCGGGGCAGAGGAGCACAGTGTAAGGATATCTAGTCCATCTCCATTGTACAACATAATTGTGCAAAGATGTTGTTAAATCTGTTCAAAATATTTAAGTATCACAGAAGATACATACACATAAATATAAAAATTACATAAATGAAAAATCATATTACAAGTTTTGAAAGAAAGTTTCAATGAGTGGTGAGGTCAAGAGCTGAGAGTGAGGGAGGCCATCAAGGCAGTGACTCACCCCACAGTGGCTTAAAGACAGTGTCTCAGTCCCACAGTAGCCAAACAGGACAGCAGGGATGGGGCAGGGACAGTGACTGGGGTCAGCCAGGAGCCTGCTGATCGCCAGACAAGTCCTTAGTAACCAGGCAGGCCAAAGGAAAAACGGGAAGTTGTACCTGTCAGCAAGGACCAGGATCAATGAAGCATGTGGCTGGGCAAAGGCACGGCTGTAGTCTTACTCCAGCCAAGACCCAGGGCAAGCACCTGAGCTTAAAAGCAGCAAGCAACTGACCTGGAGTTAGGCTACACTTTTCCCAGGCCTTTATCACCCTGCTGCTTCCCAGCAGCCTGACCCAAGGTCACCCACGTGCACCCTGCCATCACTGGCCTGGGACACCAGCAGCTGAACACTTGGGTGGGACGAGAAGGGTGCACTCTGGTCCCTGACAGAAAGTCTCCAGTTCTGCTCCAGTCCAAATCAAAGGCAGGAGACCCTACTATAAAACTAATTTCTCATATCTAAGAGTGCAGTTGCAACTTCATATATAAACAATTAATAGATGCAAAGGGATCTCTCACTGCTCTTCTGCCTACCTTTCCGGTTAAATAAATTCCATTGCTTGTTGGTCTGAAGTGAGCTAAATTTTTCTACCTTGTATTTCACAGGTCAGAAGCAATACTGTACACGATTAATCAATTTTAAACAGCAAAAGATACTAATATTTTCCATATCCTAAATGCAAAGTTTTGTTTTGTTATACAATGTGGATGCATTATACATGTGATACCTTTAAAGCATGGTATGATACACTTTGCAGAACAAGGAGATACAGAAGCAAGTTACAGGATACACGTAAAAAGTCGAAGGGGAAGTAGTGAGGGAAGAAGGCTGAAGTCTACTTATTACTGTTCGATTTAAGGAACGCTTCATATATAGAAATATCGCTCAAACATTTACTGAGCACCTCACTTCTTCTCAGAAACACCCTGGGTAGAATGAATGATAAATGAAATGATCAATTATAAAAAGAATGAAAAGTAACATTGTATGTTAAATATCAAATACAAGATGTCAAGGGATGAAACAAGACCATCTGTGGAAACACCAGGGAAAAGACTGAACACAGTAGGCACATCCGTCCAAAATTATATTAACATTTTTGAAAATATGTCCTCAATTGGAAAACACTTTAGTGAAAAATTAAGTGACGATCTGATAATTCCCTTTTTGGGATTTTATTATAGGAATAGGAGAAAGGAAAGATTTTTTTCTGTTTTTTTATTTTTATTTTTATTTTTTCTTTTATTTTTTCTTGCATAGTGGAACCATTTGCAAAAAACCCCTTCTTGCAAACATACTCAAGTCTCCATAATCTGAATGAACATTTGTGTGTACTATTCTCCACCAAAAGAAGTAGCAAGAGCTACGGAAGTCTTTGTTACAAAATGCTCTGTCTGCTGAAATTTTTTATTGAGTTTTCTAAACTGATCAGGTAATTTAATAGGTGAAAAATGAACACAGGGCTGTAATACCTAGAAACCAATTCTGCTTCAGAAGATCCCTGAGTAAAATAAAATAAAAAATGCTGGAGACTAGGAAAGTATTCCAAGACATAATACATACTTGTCTTGCTGTTGGATACTGTCAGGGATACATACAGAACTAGAAGGACATTTGAGATAATCCAGAAGACTAGTTTCCTGTTCTTTCTTTTTCCCCCCAGAGAATAATTGTCCTTCGAAATCCATTTTGAAGGACAATTTTTATTCATGTTTTATTCATGAAGGACAAGTTTTATTCATGATACAGTAAGCTGCACTAAATATTAACCTATCTCATGCCAGGCCCTTCTTATTCAGAAGCTGTCATGGTTTAACCCCAGCTGGTAACTAAGCACCACAGAGTTGTTCACTTACTCTCCCTCAGTGGGGTGGTGAAGAGATTCAGAAGGGTAAAAGTGAGAAAACTTGTGGGTTGAGATAAAGACGGTTTAATAGCAAAAGCTGTGTACACAAGCAAAGCAAAATAAGGAATTCATTCACTGCTTTCCATCAGCAGGCAGGTGTCCAGCCATCTCCAGGAAAGCAGGGCTCCATCATGAATAACAGTTACTTGCGAAGAAAAACGCAATCACTCTGATTGTCCTCCCCTTCCTTCTTCTTCCCCCAGCTTTGTATCGTTGAGCATGACATCATATGGTGTGGTATATGCCTTTGGTCAGTTGGGGTCAGCTGTCCCAGCTCTGTCCCCTCCCAGGTTCTTGTGCACCCCAGCCTACTCACTGGCAGGGCAGTGTGAGAAGCAGAAAAGCCTTTGACTCTCTCTGAGCACTGCTCAGCAATAACAAACCCATCCCTGTATTATCTACGCTGTTTTCAGCACGAATCTCAAACATAACCTCATACTAGCTACTATAAAGAAAATTAACTATTCCACGCAAAACCATAACAGAAGCATAGAGGAAGACGCCCTCCAGCTTGCTGTCCATAGGAAAACATCGATGTACCTAAGCCCCACAAGCCAATTTATGGAAACTTCACCAACACAATCAAGCAGGTCCAGAGGACTACACAGCCAACCACATATGTCTAAGTTCCAACCCTCTAGATGCCTGGTTCTTTATTAGACTTATATGTTGTCATGCTGTTTTTTCTGGAGGTGCTGCTACAGTTATTTGTACATAATCTACTTAAATATGTACTTGTAATACAAAGCACCATATTCCCTGCCCCATATTCCCTGCAAAAAATACTCTCATAGCTCTCATAGCCCTTCTTCACCTCCATTATACATACTGAATAATCAGAATCAAGAACTTTGTATATTTTATTTATAAATGTTTCTTAGTATGTGAATACTTAATAAGAAAGAGATTAAAATAGATGAATAATTTTGATTATACTGAAAGTTTTTGTCGTTGCCAGCTCTTTAATTTCTGCCTGTACTAAGAAATCTGATAGGACAGCAACAATGTATGCACTCATGAAAATCCACATTCACAAAATCATTCAAAATCTTAAGTCAGTGAACCTAGGCCTATACACTTCCTTATGCCCTAATTATTGATAATGCCATGTTGATAGATAAAAAAAAAACTACTTTCAGAGCATCTTCTTCTGCGCATCCTTAAAAACTCTGTCAGTATTAGCCTGTTTCCTAAACTGTTTTCATGCCTCAGAAAGGATCTTTCTAGCATAACTGGCAAACAATACAGTAAAATGTAATTAAAATATGGAAGTCAATGACTCTTGGAAGATTTTCTGTTTATCAGTATTAAAACACTGCTAATCCAAAAGACAAATGTTCTCAGTGTGTGTTTGTCAGATAAGAATTTTGTATAATTAGTACTCTTAGGATTAACACAGGAGGCCTAGAGGTATGCTATGCACATACACACATATGCATGCAACATTGTTTAGCAAGCAAACAGAAGAAAATCAGCCTGAATCTGTAAAGAAAAAAAAAGAAAGGCAGGCAGTAAAATGAGAGAAAGGAGGAAAAATTAACTTACTGTAGTTAAGGAAATTTCATAGAATCATAGAGCTGTCTAGGTTGGAAGGGATGTTTAAGATCATCAAGTCCAACCATCAACCTAACACTGCCAAAACCACTGCTAAACCGTGTCTCTAAGAGCCACATCTACACATCTTTTAAATACCTCCAGGGATGGTGATTCCACTACTTCCCTGGGCAGCCTGGGTAGCCAATGCTTGACAACGCTTTCTGAGAAGAACTTTTTCCTAATATCCAATTTAAACCTAACCTGGCATAACTTGAGGCCATTTCCTCTTGCCCTATCATTTGTTACTAGCGAGAAAAGGTCAACCCCCACCTCTTTACAACCTCCTTTCAGGCAGTCGTAGAGAGCGATAAAATCTCCCCTCAGCCTCCTTGTTTCCACGCTAAACAACCCCAGTTCCCTCAGCCAGTCCCTATAAGACTTATTCTCCAGACCCTTCACCAGCTTCGTTGCTCTTCTCTGGACACACTCCAGCACCTCTATATCTTTCTTGTAGTGAGGTGCTCAAAACTGAACACAGTATTTGAGGTGGGGCCTCACCAGTGCTGAGTACAGGGGAACAATCACTTCCCTCGTCCTGCTCACCACAAGCCAAGATGTCATTGGCCTTCTTGGCCACCTGGGCACACTGCTGGCTCATGTTCAGGCAGTTGTTGACCAACACCCCCAGGTCCTTTTCTGCCAGGCAGCTTTCCAGGCATTCTTCCCTAAACCTGTAATGTTGCACGGGGTTGTTGTGACCTAGGTGCAGGACCCAGCACTTGGCATTGTTGACTTTCATACCATTGGCTTCGGCCAATGGATACCTGTCCAGATCCCTCTGCAGAGCCATCCTACGTTCAAGCAGGTCGATTCTCCCACTTAACTTAGTATTGTCTGCAAAATTACTAAGGATGCACTCGATCTCCTCGTCCAGGTCATTGATAAAGATATTAAACAGAACTGGATCCAGTACTGAGCCCTGGGAAACACCACTTGTGACCAGCCGCCTACTGGATTTCTCCATTCATCACAACTCTCTGGGCATGGCCATCCAGCCAGCTTTTTACCCAGAGAAGAGTACACCCATCCAAGCCATGAGCAGCCAGTTTCTCCAGAATGGTGTGGGAAACTGCGTCGAAGGCTTTCTGAAGTCCAGATGAACAACATCCACAACTTTTCCCTAATCCTCTAAGCAGATCCCCTTGTCGTAGAAGGAGATCAGGTTAGTCAAGCAGGACCTGGCTTTCATGAACCCATGCTGACTGGGCCTGGTCACCTGGTTGTCCTGCAAGTGCTGTGTAATGGCACTCAGTATGATCTGCTCCGTAACCTTCCCTGGCACCGAGGTCAGACTGTCAGGCCTGTAGTTCTCCGGATCCTCCTTCCGACCCTTCTTGTGGATGGATGTCACATTCACTAACCTCCAACTGGGTCAACCTCCAGTCAATTTTAAACAACTTTTGCTATTTCTGACACTTCAATATAACTTTACAGGTTAAAAAAAACAAGGTTCTTTACTTTCTTTGTTATTGGACATTCCCATTGCTTCTGCCATACAAAAAAGTTCCTTGTACAGCTAACATTGTTCATTTTCTCCTAAGTAGTTAGAACTTGTCCTTTTTTCATATTCATTCTCACTTTTTATAGCTGCAGAAATAGGAAGAGTTCAAGACAAGTCAGTAATAATTAGATCCAACTATATTAACACCATTATACGGGACACAAATGGCTACATTTTTCTTCATTAACTATGATAAAATATTTATGTCTTTTCAGAACAAGTAAGTGTTTTGTAGGTTGCCTGAAACATGTTCAACATGACACATTGAAAAATAATTTTAGTGTTATAATTTTGCCAGTTACCTTCATGCATTTGAAGATCAAGAGAATGGATTAAAACTAAGGACTTGTGTGATTTTTTTGTGTTTGCTTTTTTTTGTAAAAGAAGAGCTGACCTTTAGCTTTCTGAGCCCTCAGGATATATTTGGTTGGGATATTCCAAATTTCTCTGCAGTCACTAGATCAATAAAACCACTTTTTCCAATTTGTTTTCTTTTGAACATGAAAACTGACGTTCTAATTTTTTTTTTAATTCAAGAATTATAGATTTTTAAAAGATGTGATCTTTTGTTAGTACATACTTGTGTATTTGTCTTTCAGGGGATTGATACAGCTATTTTTAAAGTTAAGCAATGTTCTGTTCTTTGGAAATAGTTCTCCTATAACCACTTTTATTCCAGTACCAATAGCTTTGATGGTTAATTTTGTACATATTTAATGGTAAAAATTTCAGAAATTCTTTTATTTTATATATATTTTTAGTGAGAAAATATATATTCATAAAATATTTATTTTAAGTAAGGCAATAAAATGCTGCCTGTAAACAACTATTTATTCCCCACATTTATTCGGAACCATCTGCTTAATGCAAATAAAGCTGTTTCTTGTATTCTAATATATTCTGCTTTATTCTCTCATGAAGAATATAATTTTCCCTCTCATCTTCTGTGAGGCTTTGGAGTTCTGATAACAAATGCATTTAATTATTTATATTTCACATTTCTGTAATTCAAGAAGCTTTACTTTTGGAATTACCTTTTTTACAGATTAATACAGTTTTTGAGATGAAAACTAGTGCTCAAGTTGCAGACAGAGCTTTTTAATAATGCTACTTTAGCAGCAGTGGTAGAAAAGCTGTCTCTCACTGCCATAGGGGCAGCTGTGGCACTGAAGTGCCAGGGTCAGTTCATGGCTTTCAGCAGCTTTAACACCTGCCCCCACACCACCCACCGAAGGCCTCATGGTTGTGACATCTGGCTATGCCAGGGCAGTCAAGGTCCCACTCACCTATCCTTCCAAGCAGCTGCCAAGGCAAGGATACTCATGTTGGGTCAGAGCTCTGGTAAGGATGGGTCCATGTTGACTGTGGCCCTAATCAGAGTGCAAAATAGAGCTGATTTTGACCCAAGTCCAAGAACGAGGACACGGTCCCAGAGCTTTGTCCTGCGTGGCTCCAGTGTCCCTGCTGCAGTCAGGTTTGCTAGCAGCTATTCCTCTGGGGCCTTGATTGAGTGGTGTCTCAGGCTTGCTTCGCTATGGCACCGCTTTGCTATGGTTATAGCACCACTCTCCTTTTCCAAGAGCTACATGGAGAGTGACATCAAAGTTTTTTTGATGATTTTGTCTAATCTGTCCAACCTTTCCTTCTGCCTTCTTCCCGCCCCTCTTTCTCTCTCCTTTTTCTCCCTTCTCTCCTGTAATCAGCTCTAACCTTGAACATCATAATGTCCAAATTTTTAGAATTATCCAACTGGAAAATATAGAAACTGTGTAAAATATCATTGATTACCTCTTTTAAATTATAATTAATGAAATATCCTATTTTAATAGAATACCCTAAATCAATTTGCATGCCTCTATGTAGCCCCCTTAGAGATCACTAAAATTAAAAACTTCTTTCCTGTTTTTTTGTTGTAATCTTTATTTCAGTAGAATTACTTTACAGTCTTTGAAGAACAGTGTGAGAATCTGTTTGTACATCAACAACGTAAGCATCAAAAGTATCTGAGGAAATTAAATCTGCTTGGTGTCAACATTCAGTCCTGCTCAGTGTAATGCTCACATATGATTTTCTGCCACAGTTATATCTGCCACTGACTCTATCGTATCCATTCTTAAATTAAACAGACATGAAGTAATTATTTGTGGTGACTTACTTACCTTAAAGTATAATTTCCCTAATATTGCATCCTCTATTGAATAAAAACTATGTTAACTGGCTTGTAAATATGCTTTAACTTCAGACTAAAAATAGCTTGCTTTGAAAAGAGGAAAGATATGAAAGATATTTCCTATCTTGTTTTATTTTTATCTGTATAATCTACAGATGGTTCAGAAGGTCCAACATAGAGTAATGATCACCATTGTCCTATTGACATATGGGTTGCTTATATGTCATCTTTCCAGTACCTAAAGGAGGCCTACAGGAAAGCTGGGGAAGGACTTTTTACAAGGGCATGTAGTGACAGGATGAGGGGGAATGGCTTCAAACTGGAAGAGGATAGGTTTACATCTGATATTACGAAGAAATTTTTCACTTTGATGGTGGTGAGGCACTGGAACAAGTTGCCCGGAGAAGTTGTTGAGGCCCCATCCCTGGAGGTGTTTAAGGCCAGGCTGGATGGGGCCTTGAGCAACCTGGTCTAGTGGGAGGTGTCCCTGCCCATGGCAAGGGGATTGGAACTTGATGATCTTCAAGGTCGCTTCCAAGCTAAACCATTCTATGATTCCATGATCTGATGACCCAGCTAAGACATCTTCTAATTACCTTTCTCTTGCATTATTGAACAGAAAGGAGTGGAACATCTCTTTCTTACTACTTAAATGGATTTATGACAAAAAAAGATAATCCATGACAAGTTGAAGAATCTGTCTACACAATTTATGAATCATTGCTGAGGTTACAAACTCTGTGTCTTTCTCTATCAAGTTGTCATTTCTGTTTTCTAACTGGCATGCCATGCTGTCAGTACCATTTGATACTCTCATTTCACTGTTGTCTTTCAATCTTAATATTTAGCTGAAATCCTAAAAAAAGGTACCTCACAATAGAGGGTTGCGAAAAGAATACTACCTCTATCCAAATACAAATATAATGAAAAATAAGCCAGTCCCTACTGAGAATAACCAACTTTTGCACTGCAAAGATGCTTTAAGAATGAAGTTATTTGAAAAGTGTTCAGGTTTCTCTGAAGAGACTGATTTAGGAATGAAATTAAAAAAGAATTGGAGAGTTGTAAAAGGGAAAAAGATAAGCCATTTATTCTCTTCAAACAGTTTTACTAGTTCAGGGAAGTGAGTGATGAGGCAAAAGAAAACATCCAACAGCTCAAAGGAAGACAAAAGCGGCCAAAGACAAGAGCCAGCAAGCTTGCCACCTTGGTGAAGAGATTCTTAAACTAGGAATAAAAGGGGAGAGAGATTACAAGCCACAATTGAGCGTGGGAATGGTGGACACAGGTGGAAAACCAAAGATCCATGGCAGCACAGGGAGTATGATGGGGTTAAAGAGCTGGTGGATAAGGGAGGAGTGACTGATATCATTTACCTGGACTTGTGCAAAGCATTTGACACCGTCCCTCACAACATCCTTGTCTCTAAATTGGAGAGACATGGATTTGACAGATGGACCACTCAGTGGATAAGGAACTGGTTGGACGGTCACACTCAAAGAGTTGCAGTCAACAGACTGATGGCCAAGTGGTGACCAGTGACGAGCGACATGCCTCAAGGGTCGGTACTGGGACCTGTGCTGTTCAACATCTTTGTTGGCAATGTGGATGTTGGGATGGAGTGTACACTCAGCAAGTTTGCCGACAACACCAAGCTGTGTGCTGCAGTTGACACCCTGGAGGGAAGAGATGCCATCCAGAGGGACCTGGACAGGCTGGAGAGATGGGCCCATGCAAACCTCATGAAGTTCAACAAGACCAAGTGTAAGGTCCTGCACGTGGGTTGGGGCAATCCCATGCACAAATACAAGCTGGGTGGAAAACGGATTGAGAGCAGCCCTGAGGAGAAGGACTTGGGGGTGTTAATTGATGAGAAGCTCAACATGGGCTGGCAATGTGTGCTAGTAGCCCTGAAAGCCAACCATATCCTGGGCTGCATCAAAAGAAGTGTCACCAGCAGGTCAAGGGAAGTGATTCTGCCCCTCTAATTCCGCTCTGGTGAGACCCCACCTGGAGTATTGTGTCCAGCTCTGGAGCCCTCAACACAGGAAAGATGTGGACCTGTTGGAGCAGGTCCAGAGGAGGGCCACAAAGAAGATCAGAGGGTTGGAGCACCTCTTCTATGAAGACAAGCTGAGAGAGTTGGAGTTGTTCAGCCTGGAGGAGGGAAGGCTTTGGGGAGGCCTTATAGCCGCTTTCCAGTATCTGAAGGGGGCCTACAAGAAAGCTGGAGAGGGACTTTTTACAAGGGCATGTAGTGATCAGATGAGGGGTAATGGCTTCAAACTGGAAGGGGATAGATTTAGGTTAGATATTAGGATGAAATTTTTCTCTCTGAGGGTGGTGAGGCACTGGAACATATTACCCAGAGAAGTTGTGGATGCCCCATCATTGGAAGTGTTCAAAGCCAAGTTGGATGGCGGTTTGAGTAACCTGTTCTAGTGGAAGCTGTCCCTGCCCATGGCTGGGGGGGTGGAACTAGATGATCTTTAGGCTCCCTTCCAACCTAAACCATTCTATGATTCTGTGATTCTAACAGGAACAAAAGAGACTTCAGAAACAGGGTGGAACTTAGTACATACAAGGAGCCATACAAAAATGTGCACAGCCTTGGGAAAGAAGCAGGAGGAATCAGAATGCCACACGTTGTTGCACAGCTGCAATGTTGTTTGATGAACTAAGACATGGTGGAAATAGCGATGCAATGGGCAAATTAATGAAAGGCAGGGAAGGTGGTGAGCAGGGTTTTGTCTTCAGTGTGAAGGAGCAGCTTGTTGTAGGAAGCTCACACATGGGATGGACAGCAGGCTAGCTGAAAGTTTGAGGGTCAGGATCAGAGACGAGGCCGTTTTTTTGCAGGATTGCATTACAGGACACCTGATCAAGATGAGGAAGTGGACAGTGGCTTAGCATGAAACATTAAGTACAGGTAAATGTTTTGCTTTGTATTATACCAACCACAGACATCATTAGCACTCAAAGCTTTGTTCACATATATAAAATTAATTAAAGAAACAACAAATAATTAATAAAACCAAACCTTTCTGTCTTCTGATTAAAGATATTAGCTGTGTTAAACAAGGTCATCACTCTAGATGATTTGGAATCCACGCCTGTCTCTTTGTTTATAGAGGTAACTGATCTATATATCTCTGGGGAGGTGTCATCACTATATTGATTAGTTCCATCTCCTATGAAATAATTTAGTACTTGTGATAAGCATGTTAATTAAGATTTTTCTTAAAGCCTATGCTGCCAGAATCAATTAGATATCAGAGTATTTTCTTCCAAAACTTCAGGGAATAACCAAAGAGAATAGCCAAGAGTGCATTAAAGATTGAAACTAATTTTTTTTTTCAAGTAGTATTTAAATTAGAAATCTCCTTCTAGCAAAATGTTGTCTCTAGTAAAAGCAAAAATTTTATATTTAGAGATATTAGTGATTACATATTGTTACATGAAAAAATATATATAATGTATATAAATGTGAAAATATTTCATGATACATCTTTCATGCACAACCAGACAGTGGCAGAGTGTATAAATTCTGTTGCTGTAACTACAAACATAGTGGAGTTACTAGACAGGAGATCACAATACTGTTAAGACTGTATGTAGTAGCAATAGTTTATCCACACTTCAGAAAGATATGAAAAAAAATAGAGATAAAAACAGTTAAATGAATGATTTCTACTCTGTACTTGCTAAATACTAACACTTCAGGATGAAATTCAACATAATTAGAAGATTAAGAAGGTCAAGAAAACAGCTTGACCACAAACTGCAAGTTTCTAAATGAGGAGAGAGAATGACAGCCGACAGCTCTTCAGCACAACGTAGAGAACAGTCATAGAATTGCAGTATCATAATTCACACAGAAAGGGACCTGCACAGGTCATCTAGTTCAACCCCTGCTCAAAACAAATGTAATCAGGTCAGACCACCCATGTTTGTGTCCAGCTGAGTCTTCAACACCTCCAAGGATGGAGCTTTCGCAACCTCTCTGGGCAACCTCTTCCACTGTTTGACTACCCTCATGGTAAACAACGGTTTCCTAACATCTAATTGGAGTTTTCCATAGTCTAACTTGTGTCCGTTGCCTCTCATCGTATCACTATGTGCTTCCAAGAAGAGTCTAGACCCACCTTCTCTGTATACTCCAATCAGGTAGTTGTAAACAGCACTTAGGTGTCCCCTGAGCTTTATCTTGGCCAAATTAACCCAGCTCCCTCAGGCCTCTCCTCATACATCTTGTTCTCCATCTCCCGACTATCTTGTCAACATTCTTCTTGTAGTAGGGAGAGAGAATTGGACACAGCACTCTAGATGTGGCCTCACCGGTGCTGAGTAGAGGGAAAATATCACCTCCCTCAACCTGCTGGCAACAGTCTTCCTAATGCAGCCCAGGAAGCTTTTGGCCTTCCTCACTGCAAGAGGCATTGTTGGCTTATGTTCAACTTGTTGTCTGTGTGGAATAATTACTAAAATGATCAAATATACAGCATTGTTCTCACATCAAGGAAAGGTGTAAAATCAAAAAGGTTTCTAGGGTAGAATACAGCCACAGCTGGTATGAGAAGAATCCACTACATCTGCGATTCCCTGCACAATATTGCTTGCAAAGCAACACGGGAACGGAGTAGAGTGGAGATTCCATGGCCAAGCCCCATGGTAATACAGCAAATATGCTAACGAGATGGTCCTATGGAACTGATAAACTGCATACTTACTACCCTGAGCCAACGGTTTGTCAAATTTTGACAAAATGCTGTCCTTTGTGCAAACTTTGTTCATTATAATGTCATTATAATACCTAAACACACCTCCATCCCAAAGGCTACCTGCCTTCAAGGTGCGACCACTCCTCCTTGAGTCTGCACCCTGAATTTTTGGTAAACTATACCTTTAAATGTGAAACGAGAGAATTTTACACCAATCATAATAAAAGTATTTATGACTAGAGTCACTCAAACTCCACCTTGAAGGTAAAAAATAGTATAAAAACAGCCCAAGAAATATGCAATCAGGGAAGACACCATCGTGAACAAGTCAAGGAGGATCCATCTAAGACTGCCTTTGACTTCTGGGACCAGTCGACGGGCTGAGCCTTTCTTCCCCCCCATAGGGATGCCTTTGGGTAAGATTTAGACTATATCAAGTGCTTCCTTGAGAAACTTAGAAATCTCTCTAGAGAGTCTCTTTTCTACATTTATAGCCAGGCTGTATTGTTTGTAACTTTGTGGCATGTTTTGTATAACTGACAATACTTTTATTTGCGTGTGCTTTGGAGACAGTGTATTTATCACCAGCAACTCGTGAGAACCTATATATCCGTTGCTAAAATAAACTGTGCTGTTTAAGTAGCTAGTCGTTTTGGTTTCTCATTGAACGCGACCAAAGAGTGGCTGCGGTAGTTCATGAGCACGACTAGACTGAAGGTGCAGTCCACTATTAGTGTATCTGAAGTTGTAACAGTTTAATATATTAAACGGGACTGGACTGATAGGGGTGAATTGGGCATCACTCAGAATTTAAACCCAGCTGCACCTAGCCTCCCACCTCGGTGAGGAGTGTTGGAATGCAAGGGGGTTTGTTTTCTGCCAAAACTACTTTGCCTCTTAATGTAACAGTCTGCCAGGATCTGTAGGTCCTTCTCTGCATTGCTGC
The DNA here is from genome assembly GCA_017639485.1 of Pluvialis apricaria. Classification (NCBI taxonomy): domain Eukaryota; kingdom Metazoa; phylum Chordata; class Aves; order Charadriiformes; family Charadriidae; genus Pluvialis; species Pluvialis apricaria. The sequence continues at coordinate 51,086,787 of CM030007.1, forward strand.
TGTCTAGCTGGCCAGCTGCCAGCCTGTATTAGCACATGAGGTTATTTCTTACCAGGGGCAGAACTTTGCATTGCCTGTGTTGAACTTCATGAACTCATGTTCATTTCTGAGCCTATCTGACTCTCTGATAACAGCCCTGCCTTCTACTATATTGAGCCCTCCCTCTGCTGACTTGTCATATGCAAACCTGCTAAGAGTCCACTCTGTCCCATTATCCTGTTTGTTAGTGAAGACATCAGACAATACTAGTTATATTACTCATCTCTGAAGAACTCCACTAGTTACTAGTCTTACGAGTCACTAGTCTTATCAGTGCAACTGGTACAAACCTGGACTTTGCACGACTGACCCCAAATCTTTAAGCACAGGGTCCCAGAGAATATTCCACTCACTTTATTATCCACTTACCTTCCACCAATTTACTGATAAGAAGAGTATGGGAGACTGTGCCAAAGGCCTTGATAAAGTCCTGCCCTGATTCACAGCATCAGTCACTTCACCATAGAAAACAATGAGTTTGACCAGGAATTTTCCCTTGGTAAACCTGTGGTGGCAGATACAAATCACCCTCTTGTCCTTTGTATATTTAGAAATAGCTTCTGAAAGGATTTTGTCCATAACTTTCCCAGGGTCTGTGTGAACCTGCAGTGTTGTAGGTGTCTGCATCCTCCTTCTTGAAGATGAGTATGACATCTGATATTTTTGAGTCACTGGAAACCTTCTCATGACTGCCATGACCTGCCAAAGCTCATGGAGAGCCATCTTGCAATGACATCAGCCGGCTCCTTTAATACTCCCAGGTGCACGCCCATCTGAATTTATGGACTTATGCGTGTTCAGGCGAGTTAAATGAACCCTAACTCTTTCTTCCCCTACTGAGGATACTGCTTTAATCCCACAGCTTAGAGATGCAGTGACCTGGAAGACCTGAGGACAGGCCCTACCATTGAAAACTGAGGCAATAAAGTCATAGAGCCTTTTCCGTCCCGCTTGCCACTAGGCTGACCACCCTGTCAAGCAATTGGCTCTAAAAAAAACCCCAAAACTAGTATCTTATTCTTCAAATTTGAAAGTAGGTAAATCCAAACTAGATATGAATTGTACATTTTTTTGCGGCTGCTGATACGTGGAACAATGTCACTAGCACATTCATAAACCTACACCCTAAATGACATCTTCGGTCAGTCTAAGATAGGAGTTTGATACAGGAATAATCTAGTATAATTCCACTGTTTGTCTTACCCTGCTAAAACAAAATGTCATTCCTACTAGTCCTTTTTGGATTTACAACCTATAAATCTATCTTAATATATGTACCACCAAGCACCACTAGGAAGGGAGGTAAAAACTGTAGGTGAGATATATTATCAGAAAACTGTGCTTAACTTTTAGACACCCAGGATCCATCTTAAGAAAATTTAACTTGTCTCGGTGCATCTATTAAATACCCAGGACTTGTAAGAGATGTCAGTACTTCTGTACCACAGGTTCAGGTCAGAGTTCCATGTAGCATCTTCAGTGTAATGGCAACTGAATCATGTCCTCAGTGGAGTAAAATAGATGCTTTTGAAGATCTAAAGAGAAAACTAAATCTTAAATTACAAAGTTGTCCACCTTCAAAGGTACCTATATGTCCATTGTCTATATTAGGAAATTTGGCATTTCCTTTAAAGGGAATAATGCATTGAAATTTAAATACAAATTAATTGGTTTTTTTAGATAACATGATACTAACTTATCGGACATATTATAGTATCTTAGTTAGCTAGGATGAATTCAGACCACGTTAGTGTAGTGGGGGATTACTTTCATCTTCATTTAACCATCTAAAAGTAGCTGTCTAGTCTACACTAATTGTGGAAATAAGCTTTTTGATCAGTGGTGACATCTTTAAAAGGCAATACAATTTAGACAGTAGAAACCAGTTTTAGGATTAAATGAATCACATTGTGTATGCCTCTTTCTCTCCACATTATATAGAGAAGGAACCAAGACTACCAGTTTGAAACAGACAAACAATCTTTAGTTAGCAAGTATTAAGTACATTCTTATCATGTGAAAGGATGAATTTTTATTTATTATTTATTTATTAGGCAAGAGAGACCTCATTACAGAAATTGGCCTGTCAAAGAATTTGGCAGAGAACTTAAGAGAAGAAACTGTTAAATATAAGGAAACCTAAGTTATTTAGAGGAAATTTTTTTTCAAACAAACCACAATAAATATACCAAAAAGAAATTACCTGAGATTCTAAAATAATCATAGTGTTTTTTTGAATAAATGAGAAAAAATTTAAGTAGATTTATGGACAGAGTTTCAAAAATTATATTAAATTAAATTAAATCTTTTGAAATCACAGGTATTAATTCTATGTGTAGATGAGGTATGCTAAGAATTGTGTAACCAAATCAAAACCACAAAACACAACAACAAAAAACCCCCAGCAAACAAACTGTATTTTAAGTACTTTATATTTTATGTTCTGTATCGAAAAGTCGTTGCTTTTACAACAGTTGTTTCTCATCTGATATCTTTGGGTAGCAATTCTTCAAAACATTTACATTTCTCTCTTTTTTCTGGATTAACTGGGAAATCCAGCTATTGCAGTTGTAAACCTTGAAATAAATGATTTTCTTATACAGTTCTTCCTGGATCATGTTACCAGTAAGTGTAACATGATGATGCTTTGTTTTGGTTTGGTTTGGGGTTTTTTTCTGGTCAAATTTGTTATCATACTTTTAAGAAAAACAAGTATAAGCATTGTATCTCATAAGAGTGTTTAAATGTTGAGATATCTATGACATCTTAGGAGCTTGTTCTCACCATTTTCCTGTTTACACAAAGTCTGTAAAGGATGAAGATGAGCTAAGAGATGCTCTTCAACAAGTTTTAAAATAATGTTTTCCTACTACGAATATTTTGACATCACAATCTCAAGATTAAAGTTCATATTATAGTAACATCTCATATCTTTTAACATGGAAATCTCAGGCATCCAATAGCAGTTTACTTATTCTACAAATGCTTCATGTATTACACTCTTCTTCAGGAGAGAAGATATGATTGCAAAATTTTGTACATTCTTGAAAGGTCCTTCATTTCTGCTAGACATTTTGTTGGACAGCAACCCATAAATTCTTTTCATCTCTGCTTAGTTCAACGGAAGCACATACTCTCATTTTGGACTATCTTTTTGAAGCCTGTCCAGCTTCTGAAGCTCCTTGTCTATTTCTGTCCATCACCAGGTAATAACTTCTTCCTCTTTTCCTGTACACTAACTTTTCAAAATAAAACCAGACTCTAGTGTTCTGCCTTCCTGTTATAATGGCATGCTATTCCTGTTTGCATACTGTTTAGGTTTTTATTTCCCATATTTTAGCATAAACTCTTGCTTCTTTCTTCCTATTTACCACTCTACTTTTCTTACTGTTATACACCCCTTAATAGCTTCCTTTGCCAGGAATAATGAACACTTCTAGTTTATGTATGATAATTTGACTCTGAGGAATTCTTGAGATTCAGTGAAGCTTAGAGTTCTTCTCTGACTTGATCAAGGAACTGTATTAAGTAAAAAAAACTCTTCTAAGAAAAATAAAAAGAAATACAGGCATGAGAGAGTAAGAGTCTTTTTTTACCGAACTAACTTTCTGTTCCCAATGGCATCACATGATTTGGAAAGAAGGGAAGATGAATGAAAGAAAGATACACAACAATAAATCTCACACCTGAAATTCTAGATAGGCATGAAGGTAAGTAAGATCAGTTCTGTCTTACGCTAAGGGTAGTGTTCATGTCCAGACTGTGCACACTTTAATTTTGGTATCTAAATGCAATAATCAACAGCTGCAAATTTCTTTTACTTTTGTCTGGTTTGCGCATGCTAACATCCAGAGCATTTTGTCATCAAACAGGACATACTGTTTAAAATTCTTTTCTTTTTGTTTAAAGCTGATAACAGAAGACAGACAAAGGAACATTGGGAATCACTCAGATAATTTAGGTTATTAGGTGAGCTTCTTAGCAAGCAAATGGTCTAAATTTTGATGAGTTTTCTAGGAATGGGAAAAAGATCGATTCTTTTGAAAAATCCAATAGATAAGGCATGTATTCTGGAATCATGTCCACTTTTCATCATCTCCATGGATAATGGGGAGAATTTATGAAGAACCCTTTTAAACTGAGTAAAAGACATACAGACAAGACAAAGCATGCCTGCAACTTAGCTAAGTCAAGGACCAAAAGTGAGGGTCTGAGCTTCAATGTACTTGCAAGAGAAAGGAACTGAGGGGGTGAGGGGAAAAGCTGCTTGTGAGGCTTCTTCTGACCTTTTCTTCACAACAGTCTAAACCAAGATTAGGCACCTGTGCTATGCTAAGGTACTGACACTGAGCACACAGAGGTAAAGTCTTAGATAGAAGAGAGTATGATTCAAGTCCTGACAAAAGAAGAGCTGAACTAGCACCTGTAAAAGTGACGACAGGTCAAGGATAACAAGGGTTGGATAATGATTCTGTGATTTTGATAAAATATAGTCATAACAGTCTTCAGAAAGATAATTTCAGTGAGTGATAATTTCACTCATTATTTCAGTGATATTTTCACTGAAGCTAAATCAGTGTCCAGTGGAGGAAAGAGGGGAGAAGACCTCCAAACAGTTCTTTTGAGTCTCTTTTTCAGTTTGCTTAGAATTAAGTCACTTAATACTGAAAGATAGATCAAGGATGTATTTTTCTCCTTTCATTTTCTCCTTCTGTTTTATCGGTATAGATAATTCATATACCTTGGCTAAGGTAGAATTTAAGTTAATTTGGGGCAGAAAATCTCATTGTGGTTCTGTATAATTGGTTAAATTGGTCTCTCACTATAGGAGGTATTTCTATAGTCTTCTGTAATTTATGTGAACTAGTTGAAAGAGGTGGAACATCGAAGAGTCTTTGCACCTGGAAGATGTAGATTTTTCAAGATTAACTTTTCTGTATTTACCTGATCTAAAAAGTAAATATTTCTTTTACGTTTCTGAACCTAAAAATTTTTAGAATGTAAAATACAGTTGGTTTTCTTACTTTACCAAAAACTAATGTCTCTTGCATGTCTTGAAGACAGTACTACTGAGTTACTGATTACAGAAATTTAGGCATATTTAGGATCAGTTATATATAGTTAAAGGACAGTTGAATTTTAGAAGTGTCTATAAAAAAAAAAAGGACAAAAATCCAAGGTTTTTGTGAAAGTATGTTTCAGATCTTTTCCCCCAAATGGTGAACTCGCTGAGTTTGACACTTTCTGACAGATATGAACATTTTGAGCTTTGAGTCTTATTGAACACTACGGAAACATTTCACCTTCTTGTCACCTTTCCATATAAACACCAGTAAAAAATGTCAGTATGAGCGAGATGACAGAGAGTAACACACAAAAAGAAGGCAAAGAAAATATGAACCTAGTATTTCTTTTGTCATGTCCTTATAGCAACCTCTTTCCCCTGTATATCAGGCCTTTCTATTTTTCTACTCTGCTTACTTCCACAAAGCTTTTTTTCCCCCATTATCTTTGTCTAATTCTGTTCTTTTTTCTTCCTATATTTCCTAGTATTTATGTTCACAAATGGCTGATCAGAAGACTGAACTAGAAATAAAATAGCTCAATATTCAAACTAGAAGTAGCTATTTTGGTCAATGCAGAGAAATACACACCTGTAAAAATATTACAATTTGTCTTAATGGCCTATTTTAGAATCTTATTCTTCTCTTTGACTATAAAAATAGCCTGAAGTCGCTTGCCCCAGTACAAATAGCTACCTTCCTAAAATGTAAATTTGAGTGGAGGAATCCTGTCTTGATTTTCTGACCAGAAAAATGAAAAGGTAAAATCAGCTACAGAGTTTAAAAAACATTCTGTCATTACTTTTCCTTAATTTTCATGAAGAACTTACTTTCCAAAGAGTAAACTGATTTTTTTTCAGTAACCATCCAATATTTATATCCCTTGCTATATTTATATTTTATTCAATTCTTGCAAGAAAATTTATTCTTACACTTCTCAGACTTCTCAGGACTGTTTAACCCGTCAAATACTTTCTGAGACCCTCAAATACATTCTCAGCTTTGTGCAATGCCATGTTGTCCTAGAATATATTCTGCTTTCTGGAGCAAATGGGATTATGGGCATGAGAGCGCATGTCTGATTTCTGCTTGCACGTGCTTCTGCCATTAAAGCTTAAACCCTCTCGTTTTCCACATCTTTGAAAGGGGCAACAAGCTTGGATAAGGTTCACAAGAAAACTTAAAATAAGAATAATTAATTGTAAACATGATCTGAAACAAATATTTCTAACTCAAGAGGTTTTGTGGGAAAAGATCATATTTGTACATAAATTAATTAATTAGAGATTTAATGTTCAGCATCTCTTGCAATGTGACTGATACTGTGTAGATGTCAAGGAAAGAAAATACAGAATAGTTATGTAAATCTGAAAGATTATGTAGTGAAATGAGAAAAAAAGATGCCCAGAAGAAATAAGCACTAGATACAGATATATATGTGTGTGTATTAAATACATATATGTATATGCACACACATATATTTAGACTAAATGACCCTTTATAAGTATAAATATCTATATAGAAAGACTTTTTGTATACATATATATACACACACTTGTGTAAATAATGCATACACAAAAATGTGTGTCTACATATACACATACGAAGGGTATTTTATACTAAAGTAAGGCACATAACTTAAGTTTTAAAATGAGGACCTGTCCTTCTTTTGTATCTGTATGGGTGGGAGAGGCTCTTCCAGAAGGTAACTTAGGTCTGAGGTGAGATTATTTGCTCCCAAAGGATGGCTCTCTTTTTCAATTGGCTTCTTTCAGTTAAATGTTTAATGTGGTATGGGCTTAGTCTGGGTGACAGAACATGTCTCTATCAGATAAAAAAATGGGACCAAAGAGGTGGATGAGATAACATCTCGAATTCCTTCAAGCATATTTATGATGCTAAAATAATAGGTGTAAGGAGCTAGTTTGAACATTAGGTCCGTGATCATCCATGCTGTTCAGTTGTTAGTTTTTTCTTTGGCTCTGTTTTAGAGGACCCTGAGTAAGTCACTTGAGAGCAAAACACAGGTTCAAGGTTCAGAAAACCATATAATCCTTAAAGATACCTTATTCTGGAGACAAATACAAACACAAATATAACTACTGGGTACAAATTGTACTATTGTGGTATATTTTTCCATGCTCTACATTATGCCGATATGCTGCATACCCTCAAACTTTTCCATATGCTCACTCACTCACCCATACAGCAATATGTATAGTATGCATACTTTTGGACCACTAGGGCACCCCATGAAGTGTGGAAGATGTCTAAAGTCAGATTCTGTGTAGTGTGTACATACCCACTTTGCTTTGCAGGAACTAGCTCTAACAGTGCAAAAAATAAGTCACTCTGCACCATTTGGTCTGTGGGTTAGGAAGCATTTCCTGAAATTGCTACATTTAGCGCTGGAAGTGTTTTGGCACCAAATTTTAGTTTTGATGATATTCTGCTACTCGGTCTGCTGTCCTCTTTGGCATGCTTTGGGATTGATGGGTTAACATCTTTTCTATAAAGCACTAAAATGTATTACTTGTCCACTAGCAAAGATGAAGAAAATGTGCCAGCTCTATATGTGTAACCATGTGACTGGTAAGTATGGACAATGATTATGTTTAAAGAGTTGGGAAGAAAATGACATTTTTGAACCATATGCCAGACATTTTTCTCAGGCAAGACATCTAAAGGGAATGAAGTAGAATTACACATATTAAAGTGCTTTTATGTTTGTGTTCCTGAAGGTATGCAAATATTCATAGAATCATAGAATGGTTTAGGTTGGAAGGGACATTAAAGATCATCTAGTTCCAACTCCCTACCATGGGCAGGGACCCCTTCCACTAGACCAGGTTGCTCAAAGCCCCATCCAGCCTGGCCTTAAACACCTCCAGGGATGGAGCATCTACAACTTCTCTGGGAAACCTGTTCCAGTGCCTCACCACCTTCATAGTAAATAATTGCTTCCTGATACCTAATCTAAATCTACCCTCTTCTAGTTTGAAGCCATTCCCCCTCATCATATCCCTACATGCCCCTGTAAAAAGTCCCTCTCCAGCTATCTTGTAGGCCCCCTTCAGATAGTGGAAGGCCACTATAGGGTCTCGCCATAGCCTTCTCTTCTCCAGGCTGAACAACCCCAACTGTCTCAGCCTGTACTTCCACTAAGGAGGATTTATTTGGAAAACTTACTTACCTTTTGGTGGGAACCAGAACGAGGTTCTTTGCTCTATTTTAATGAATTATTCACTTATTTTACAGGACATGTTTTATTGACAGTAGAGGACTCAGACACATACTGAGAGCTAACTGAGTGTTTAAGCATCTAGGTGAAACAAATGGAAGCTTGTATGAGGGCCAGACTCTTTATTATGAGAGCTGTTTTTTTTTTTTCATGGTCAAAATCCCACTCCTAATCTAAAAAAGAAAAGAAAAGAAAAGAATAAGTAAAGGTTAGTATTAACTTGTCTAAGAAGATGGACTTTTCCCTGCCTGTATAGAGCTATTGCTGCAACCAAGAACGGAAAGCAATGTATTAATTTAATGTTTTCCATGGGTGTGGGCAGCAATAACAGTTGCAAGGCTTCTCCTTGCAGCATGATACAGGAGTAGGATTTACGTCACCTAGCTTCAAGTGTCTATAATATAGAAGTGGTAATTGAGGTTTCTAAGCATCTGGCAACATGTGGACAACTTCTCCAGATGTCACATGGTCATATGACCAAAAGTAAGCATCTGGACCTGGTTAAACCACTCATACTTATCCATCTCCTGCTTTGTGAGGTATCCAGTGCCATGCCACCTGGTCCGTTGCTAACGTTTCAAAAGAGCTTGTGTGCTCCTGCCCTCCTGTGCCATCACTGATGGTCTGAAAAGGGTATCTCAGATCATCTAGCATGTTTCAAATAACAGTAGATGCCTATGCAGTATGTACAGGCAACTGAATCAACATCAGCAAGAGATGAATCTCAGTCTACAAGTATCTTCTTTCCTAAACTAAAAAGTGTATTCAGAATTACTAGCATAGATTTAGAGAAAAGTTCTGATCCTCGCCACTTCGTTGTTGTTTTAACTTCCTGGATGCTCTGACTTGTTACGTCTTCCTGGTCTTTTACTAGCCTGTACCCTAGCCCTTCCTCATGTGCTCAGAATGCTATCAAACCGCTCTGTTCTTCAAATCTTTCCATCCTCTCAAATGATCTTTGCTTCCACTCTATTAACCTCAGTCCTGTGCTCTACAGTTACCCTCTCATCACTAGGAAGCTCTCACTCCTGTTCATTCCAAAGTGTTGTTACCATACCACTTTTTACCTTGTATCATTTTTTTCATACCAGTCCTCCAAAACTTTGCCATGTCTTCCAGATCTTCCAGTGTGTAAGATGGGTTTCTTCTCATCTGCAGAGTTCTAAGCACCCCTACTCCCATCTTTCCTATACCCCCCTCAGCTACCTTATCTCTTCTTTTCTCAGAAATGCTCTCTCCCTCTGTCCAATTGCCTTGTTTTTATATCTCAGTTCCTCTAAAGCAGCTTTTGAGATTTTCCTGCACATGGATCTGAAAAACTGTAAGGTGCAGCACAAGGCATTATTTCACTTGGGCTATGATTTAACAACATCTGATTGTAAAGTATTTCATAACTTGATCTTATTGACACACAGACTATCAGTCAATGGCAAATGAGGGTATTTATTACTTAGCTGCAAAGGGAAGAATTTATAATCTCAGCATAACATGTAAGAAGAGTATATTGTTCCAAAACAGCCAATGCCCCACAAACTAGCTTTTATGGTAGGAACAAATTTGGTGTGCTTTATCCCTTCATTCGTGAATTTAAAGACAAACCAGTCAAAGCAATATGTAATATGCTTAAAAAAAGAAGAAAAAAAAAGCTATTTAGTGTTTTTATTCAGCTTTTAATGCACTGTGGAAAGCAGTGGTTAGAGTGGGTCATACATCAATTTATTAAAATGCTGTTTTTAAATCCCAGCAGCTGACTAAAATATTTCAGGTGTAATTCATCTGAAACCAAGCCTTGCAGCCTGATGTATTAGGCTTTTGATATGAACTGTTTTCCACCTAGTGCATCACAATGTATTTTTAAAACATGATGATTTAGCTCAGTAACTGAATGTGGATTAAATTTAAAGTTTCTTTAAGAAATGGAAGGCAGTTCATATTTCTGTAGTTTAGCTGTCATTTTTTGCCATGTTTTACCCTCATTTTTCACTTAGAAGCAGCCGCTTTTACAATTGATCTGAAACATATATTACACACGCTTTCTAACACAAACTCTATTACCACAGTTAGACTGCAGCTGTGAAACTAGACCCTGTTGATACAAACCAAGAGTCACTCCTAACAGCAAGGAATATTTCATTTTTTTCAATTTCCAGTGTGTGGCAAGAAGCATCTGTATTGCATATGAAAAGTTTTCACCATGAATTAAAGAACAATTAAACAAGTGACAAATCCAGCAGCTAACTTAGTTGCCTCATCCAGGAGAACTCCCCTCCTCCAGAACTAACTAAAACAGATAAACAAACAAAATTCCACATTTTGTCATCCAAAACTAAATTGATTTAATATTCTCTGCTGCATACTCTGAAATTAAGCAGACTAGTCTCTGTTTTTCTTTCTTCTTTTTTTCTTTTCCTGACTTACATAACCTTCTCTGTGTAACCATCTAACTTTCAACAAGGGTTTACTTTTGCAAATCTTTAAACACAGTAACAGATTTAGGTTACCTCTCTCACATTCTCTCCTCTTCTGTCCTATATTGATGAACTCTGTTTGAGTTCTGAATTGCCCTGCAATGTTAGCTCTTGCAGAATTATAATTTAAAGTTAAAAAGTATATGAGTCACAGTAAGAAATCTGCATCCAAATGGCATTTTGTATAAGCAGACAATGATGGAAACAAGGCTATAGAGTGATATGGGAGCAATGATGGTGACAATACTAACTCTGCTTTGAGCTCATGTTTGCAAATGATGTTCAGGCAAGATGTTTGCAAAGACAGAACCAGTTTTTCTTCTTTGGTTCCTATGTTTTCACCATCAGAAACAAAGAAATTTAAAACAAACCCAACAAACTTCCCCCTTTCCCCCACCCCCATCAAGCTTGGTTTTATCTGAAGCCCTTTTGTAGATGGTCACTACTCGTTCACAGAGTAATTTTGTTCTGGTGAAATATATTTTCAGCAATGTATCTATTTACCTACTGTATGCATGAAGAAGAAGATACAGGTATGTTCTGAAGGAATTGCACTATAAGAGGAATTATCTGTTCATAGTCTGTAGACAGAGCTATAATTTAAAAATTGGAAAGCCAGAAAATTCCCCCTTTAGTGAATGCTTAATGATTTCTACAGTTTGAAGTATCAAAGGGAGCTAGACAGAGCACAGTTTGTAGGTTTACAAGACAATCAGGTGAAGATTTTACACTGTCCTCGATGGGTTTGAAATTCCTATTAAGTGCATTTATATTTATTTTTGAATTATGCAATAAATATTCCTGGACCTAATTTTAATTTGAGAGAAAAATAAAACATTTTGATATATAACACCAAATTTAGTAACAAAAATCAGTACCATATCAAATTAACCAAGGTATGTTTTATTATGGCAAAATTCTTTTATAGTTCTGTTGTCTGCTCACCTGTGAACCAAATGGCCTAGGATCATATTCCAAGCAGTTAGCAAAATATATTGGACAGAAATGGATGAATTTTGAAAGACTAGCATACATATATTGGTAAAATTATAGTTGATCATGGGTTTTTTTCATTATCTTGTTGCTCTGAAAAGTTACTTTTTGATTATAGTTTATGGTAGTCTGAATAAAACAACCAGTGAGCACCTTTTGGGGCAAGAAAAATATCAATGAAGGACAGAGAGAATAGAATTTTCCTTGCAGAAGGTGCTGAAAACGAAAATACAGGTATGTCTCTTGGACGCAAATGTTATAGTACAATAATAATAATGCAGCAGTAGGGTACTGAAAGATGTGTATCAATATAACCACAAACACAGATTCTTAAAACCTAAATGAGTAATATGGATTATTTTATCATACTTGCTGCAGACATGAAAAATGAACATTTAGAGGTATGACTGATGCAGTCTTTTTAAAGCACACCAGGCAGGTATGTCCTTCAGTGTCTGCTTTTCTTTAATTTTATCAAATGTTTTTTTTCCACTGTTTGTGTACAATCTTTGTGCAACCTTGTAGTTACAGTATAAAGTCGGTTGTTACTAATTCTACAAACATATAACAAGGTTAATTTCAAGAGGAAATGGACAGCAATAAAATAATATTTTTAGACCATCTTCTTTGTGCAAACATTTTTTCAATGTGTCACTTTCTTAAAAGACAACAAAAGATTTAGACTTATTACATAAAATTAACCAGTCCAATTACAATTTTCTTTCTGAGCTGAAAGTCATGGGAGGTCAAGCAGTTAATGGGTTCCAGTCAGCAGGTGTTCATGACTTTAAATAGTTTAAATGAAAACATAAAAAAATCATGAAATGTGCTGGACAGATTTTATTGATCAGATTATATTTGATGCAGTGCATATTATCTCGAGCTTTCAGACAGGTACAGTAATTCAATTAGCCATTTTGTCCTGGGGATTGCACGGTTAATTCCCTGGATTTCTTCTGAATATACAACCTGTAATCACACAGAATCACACTGAATCTCCTAGATTGGAAAAGACCTGTAAGGTCATCTAGTCCAATCATTAACCTAACACTGACAAGCCCACCACTAAACCATGTCCCTAAGCACTATATCTACACGACCCTTAAATACCTCCAGGGATGGGGACTCCACCACTGCCCTGGGTAACGCGTTCCAATGCCTGATGACCCTTTCAGTAAAGAAATTAATCCTAATATCCAATCTAAACTTCTCTTGGTGCAATTGAAGCCATTTCCTCACATCCTATCACCTGTTACTTAACAGAACAGGTCAACTCCCACCTCTCTGCAACCTCCTTTCAGATAGTTGTAGAGAGTGATGAGGTCTCCCTTCAGCCTCCTTGTTTCCAGGCTAAACAACCCCAGTTCCCTCAGCCACTCCTCATAAGACATGTGCTCCAGACCCCTCACCAGATTCCTTGCCCTTCTTTGGACACGCTCCAGCGCCTCAATGTCCGTCTTGTGATGAGCGGCCCAAAACTGAACACAGTGTTCGAGGTGGGGCCTCACCAGTGCCAAATACAGGGGTAAAATCACCTCCCTGGTTCTACTGGCTACAGTATTCCTGATACAATGTTTAATGTTTAAGTAAAAGAAAAGACCGACCATAAAGTGGACTATTTTCCATAAACTAAGAAGATATCATTTTTTAAATGCTAAGTTTTATTATAAAGGGATAGAATTAAAGAATGAAGATGGCTGCTTTTAACAAAAAAAAAAAAAAAGAAATAAGAAAAAAAGTTATTCATGTAATTGAACATGAAAATTGAAACAAACAAACATACAAACATCTGCCCACTCTCATTATAACAGTGTGCTCAGGTTGCCTCTGAGAGTGTTTTCTAAAGAAATTAGTGAAATTCCTGTCAACGTCACTAGTGACGTCACCAGGAATAATCTCATAATAATTTACATGTACAAACACATTTGGTCATTGTCAAAACTACAGTAGATGGTTTTAAGCATTAGTTCTTTTATTTTTAAAATGTCTCATATTTTCTATGTGAGATCTAAAATATTGATTAGCATTAAGAAGTTATTCTTCTATTGAAAATGGGCACTGTATATACCTGTCAATGAAATGTCTGCATCGGAGGAGGACATTGGACCTAAAATGTCTCAGTGCAGTCCACAAGGGATTTTTCTTACTCGTGTTGTATTTAGCACCTTTTAGTGTCTTAGCATTTGCATTCTGCATGAAAACATTTTGACAAAGCAGAAGATCCAGACCACTCTCAGTCCTACTTGACTAGGCAACTCTTCCATATCCTCAGTTTTATGATGCTCAGGTTCTTCTAATTTCCTGATGCTTACATTTTACTAAGTATTAGGATTCATTGTTGTGCTCTGTGTGGGTTTGTCAGCCATTACCCTGGTTACAGTAAATATGAGATACAACTGAGAATTCAGCCTGTTTGCATCAATACTGTCACTGTAGACAACGTGATTCTGATGTGAGTCTCCATTATCACAGACTCAGAGAATTAAATTCTCTGTATGACTGTGACTTCCTTGATGATTCCCAAATTTAGCCAGGATGTCCTCTACTTCTACTGAATTTGTCTTATGATTGAAAGAAGGTATTTAATTCCTGTAGAGAATATTCTCCTTTCTATTTCCTGTGTTGCACTGTGCCTTAAGTGCCTTAAGCACCTTAAGCTTTGTAATACTAAGGGGCTCTACCTGGGTACTTGGAGGCCCTCGCTTTCAACATTACCATCTGCCTTTCGCTTGCAACTGCATAACCTTTTAACTCAGTCGCTGTATCACTATTTTTTTTTTTGCTATTAGTCTCATGCAATTTTTCTTTTGCTGTTATTTTTATGGCCTTACTCTTGCAAAAGGTAGTATTGTTATTATGGTGGGTTCTCATGGGAAGTGATTGTCACTGGGATCAGGATTTGTCTCCCTGCCCCTCACTTTTCTACCCCTCTTTTAGTAGACTTTAGTTTGTATTAGAGGAAATTCAAGACTTGGATGACAAAGTAGATAATTGTCATCTACATATTGATAATATATGTGCACAGAGCTTAGGATCAAATCAAAGTGCAATTACTGCACCTGATCAAAGCATCCTCCAGTCAGCACTAATAGCATCATAATGGGGAAAACCCCACAGGGGCTTTGAGTAGCTTCCTGTAAAAACTACAAAATTACTATCAGAAAGGTATTATGAGGCAACCAGCTGCTGCACTAGAGAGGACGTCCTGAGGACTACACTCGTATGGGAGACCCCTGCCACTTCAATTCCTTGGTGGCTGTCAGGGAGAACTTTCCCTTTCCCTTTCCCTTTCCCTTTCCCTTTCCCTTTCCCTTTCCCTTTCCCTTTCCCTTTCCCTTTCCCTTTCCCTTTCCCTTTCCCTTTCCCTTCCCTTTCCCTTTCCCTTTCCCTTTCCCTTTCCCTTTCCCTTTCCCTTTCCCTTTCCCTTTCCCTCTCCCTCTCCCTCTCCCTCTCCCTCTCCCTCTCCCTCTCCCTCTCCCTCTCCCTCTCCCTCTCCCCCTCCCTCTCCCCCTCCCCCTCCCCCTCCCTTTCCCCCTCCCCGTCCCCTTCCCCCTCCCCCTCCCCTTCCCCCTCCCTTTGCCTTATTTCCCTTTACCCTTCTCTTTACTTCTCTCTCTTGTTTTGTTCTCTTTTTCCCCCAAAGTGACTTTTACCACTGAGAGTCAATGTATGACATCAGCTATACACCCTGCAAATATTGGTTTTTGTGCATGTAACCCTTTCCCAACACTCTCTGCAATACAAAGCGTTGGGATGAAGGACAAATAAAGATGGGAAGAATAAGAGGATGCATCCACAAACCCCAACCAGAAGTACTGTATAAAGATCCAACAAAGAAACTATGGTAGCTGTATACTTTAGAGGCCATCCTAACAGGGAAAGGGAAGGACCTTGGAGCCCCATGAACACTGCCTGGGTGGTATTCAGGTACCTGAATGCACGTGTCTAGAGCTATATGATATGCAAACGTCCTGACTGCCAGAAAGGGAAGGAAGCTGTTGTAAACTTTGCCAAATCAGCTCACCCTGTGTGATGTTTTAGATAACTAATGGCATCCAGCATGACAATAGATTTGTATATTTCATTATGTGAAGTTTTCCTCATGTGATGCAGGCACATGACCCATACCAGCCTGGGGTACTGGGAGCTAGTAAAATCCCACAAGTTTATTAATGATATATCTGTGTCTCAATTTGGAGCTGATCTCACAGATAAGAGCACAGAACATGAATTCCCCTGTCATTGTCAAGACTTGTAACACTTGAGAAAAATATTAGGAGGAATCTTTTTCCAGAATTTTAGAACCCCACTATGTACCCTTAAGTTATGTGTCTTTACAGCTTCTTAACAAAGCCCTTAATAAGGCTCAAGGTAATTTCCCTGTATGGTCCTTCCAAGATCAAGTCAAAACGTGGTTTACTTTCAAGACAATGCCAGATCAAAACCAATGTCAAATTAAAAAAGGTTTAACAAATAAGTTACAAGTGGAGCAGCTTCCAGGATATACTGTTGCTGTTCACGGAATGATAATAATTATAAATATAATCAAGGCAGGTTGGTTCCTGCTTCTCTAATGCACTTTCATCTTTCATTTTAAATGACATTTATGTGTAATTAATAACGTAAGTACAGGAAACTTCAAATTCAGATAGTCAAATCTGTTAATTAATTTCATAATGATTAGAACTATATTGTCCTGCTGAAACCTAGAAAGTAAGTTTGGCAATAAAAATGTAGACAATTGATTAGGGAAGAAAATGGTATTATCAAAAAAACCCCAGGGAGCAGCATCAGCAGGCAGTGGCGTTTGTCGGGAGTGGCATCACCAGTTTGCACAGCAGTTTGTACAGAAGACACATGTGAAGGGCAGCCCACCCTGCCATGCTGCTGCCTACCTTGCTCACCCACAGGCTTAGACTGCAGCCCCAACGGTCACCTCAGCTGAAAGATGTAATTTGCAAGACTTATTAGAATGTATAAAGGACTCAAGAGGCTAAATGCAAGTTTTGAAATGTTAGATAAGTTAATGAGGATGAGGCAGAAGCCCATTTTGTGAATTATTCTAAAAAGGACGATCAGCAATTTCTGGTACTGCATAATGACATCAAGAGCAAAAGTATGGAAGTTCATGTGGAATGAAGCAGTAAAGATCTACAGAGGTTTAGAAACAGTATTGTTTAAAAATGTGGCATTATTGAAATGGAGTCTTGTCAAACAAACTTGATGTAATATCTCGGATGCAGTTAGGTCTCTGTGGGAAATAAGATAGTATGTCTTACCTAGAACATCTCCAGCACCCTGGCAAGTGTACTAGAGCTCTAGATCTGTGACTGAGATGTAAAACAGCACATGTGCAGGCTCGCTTACAGAGACTGTTGATGAAATCCCTGTTTGTTCATTGTTATATGTCAAAATGTTTTCACTGCCTGACATTGACAACCATGTAAGGTCGATAACAATATAAAAAACATACATGTTTGCTGTGGTTTAACCCTGGTAGGCAGCTCAGCCCCACACAGCTCTTGCTTATTCCCCAGCAGCAGGATAGGGAAGAAAATCAGAAGGGTAAAAGTGAGAAAACTTGTGGTTTGAGATAAAGATGGTTTAATAGCAAAAAACAAAAGCCACACACACAAGCAAAGTAAAACAAGGAATTCATTCACTGTTTCCCATCAGCAGGCAGGTGTTCAGCCATCTCCAGGAAAGCAGGACTCCATCACGCATAATGGTTACTTGGGAAGACAAATGTCATCACTCTGAACGTCCCCTCTCCCCCCTTTTTTCCCCAGCTTTTATTGCTGAGCATGACATCATAAGGTATGGAATATCACTTTGGTCAGTTCGGGTCAGCCGTTCCAGCTGCATCATCTCCCAGCTTCTTGTGCATCCCCAGCTCACTTGCTGGTGGGGTGGTGTGAGAAGCAGAAAAGGCCTTGACTCTGTAAGCACTTCCTAGCAATAGCTAAAACATTTCTGTGTTATCAACACTGTTTTTGTCACAAATCCAAATCATAGCACCATGCAAGCTACTGTGAAGAATATTAACTCTGTCCCCGACAAAACCAGTGTAGTGTTCTTTCCTAGTTTCTTATCGTCCTACATCATATCACTTTTTAATATAGAGAAGAAATATTTTGCATGATAATTTAGTTAAGAGCAACGTATTACTACAATGGTAGAGAAACCAAAACATTTGTGACATTGTCACAATAGTGATAAAGGAAATAACTTTTCAGCAGCTCTGTCCCAACTTCACTGTAGATCTGTTCTGAGATGGAAAATCTTAATGTCATAAGATTTTTTTGTTTGTTTTCTGCTGATAACTTCCAGGTATAACTCACATCTAAAAGTTAAAACTTCTGTTAACATAGAACTAATGAAAACAGAAATGAGAAACTAAAATATTCAGCAGAACTGACTAGTTCATAAAAAAATAATATTTTTCCTAAGTAAGGTAAACTAAATGATTTCATTTATTCCCTGCCATGTTCTTTACAAGCCACATGACACTTATAACACCACGAAAAAAGTGATTGCACCAGCAAGATCTGTAGAGAATACCATCCACCGAATTTCATTCTTAAAATGAGATCCAACAGTGGCTATATCATATGTTGACATGGTATTGAGTTATTATTATTCTGCTGGAAAATAAGGAAATCCTTCAGATATCTCATAAGGGAAATTAAATCAATCTACGTAAAGAAGGCATTCTGCCTATGTGTAATAAAAGATTTGTTTTAACACCTCTTACACTAAAGAACAACACCAATACCATATCTCTCCTGTAACAGAACTCCTCACTGATAACAATGTCTATACGGTTCTGTAAAGCCTTTTCCTTATGAGTATCATCTTTTTTTCTTCTATTTTCTTGACTACATTATGATTCTGAGAAAGAATGAGTTTCAGCAGTTATAATGTTTTTATTTGACATTTAGGGGGTTCTTCTTATGTTGCTTATTGAGAGAATAAATTTATGTTAAATAAAACAATGTGACTGATATGTAAAAGGTCAAAACTTTATCCAGAATAGATTTTCTGTATTATCTTACTCTTTCCTTTGAACTTTTGTTTTAAACCTCTTTTTAACAAACATTCAATTTATTTGGACTATTGTTGGATATATTATTAGCACCCAAACTGCTTTCTGGAAGTCAAAACTTATCTCCTGATAAACATTGATATAACAGTATTTACAGTAAGGTAGCCATGAAAGCCAATGCCATTAAGCACAGCCTCTATGTCACCATCGGTTCCATGGTCCCAGATCATGGAATCACCACCCCACTTCCCTATAATGTAAAATAAACTCAACCTGCTACTTCCTATTCTTGGTTCATACTGGACTAGATGCTTCAGCTCTTGATGTTTTCCTTAGCTGAACATACTAATTAATATCTTCAAAGGCAGGGAGCAATTTGCCTTCTGAAGTTTCCACTGGGCATGTAGAACAGTTTTACTCACTGTTATCCAGGCACTCCCTTTTAAAGCTAAGTAATACATATTGTGTTACCAAAGACAGACACAAAATAAAAAAAAAAAAAATCTCCCCAAACCAACAGCTACTCCCCTCCCAGGATTTCAGAGATTCCTCAATATTTGATGAACGCCTTTCTTAAATTCAAGAACGAAATTACGAAAAAAATATTCTTAATCTGCAACCTAGTAGAAGGCATTGGAAACTAGGTTTCCTATTTCTTGGTTTGTACTCCTGTCTCTTAAATACTGACAAAGAGGTAAAAAACATCACTAGTACCACCACATATGCCTTTAAGCGGGGGGGCAGGAGGGTGGGGGGAAAGAGGGGCAGAGGAATCTAAAAGAGGTAGTGAAAATTCTATAAAGAAAGGACAGTTTAGTTTCTCAGGATCAAAAGACATATCTCACTCAGAGTCTGAGGAAACCATATTCAGCTTCCCATAGAAAACAATACAAAGTAAGCACTTAAAACAGTTAGAAGTATAAAACCTTTATTAAATTTGGGCCTGAAAATATACATCCCAAGAGGTAACTGGAAGCTAGGAGCTTTAGGATCTGTTTCCCAAAGCTAATGTCCTTTACTGAATCTAGGAAAGGGGTAACCAGTCTTGTAAATGTTGTTTTCCAACACATAAATATAATCAATTCTGCAGATTCTTTTTCATGATGAATACACTAAAAAAGAATACAGTGAATAGCCTAAACACTGATCCTTCGATGGTTTGGTCTCCTTATAGTGATAAGTGAAAGTCTAATGACCAAACACGCCATGTTTTACTAATCTTTAACCGGTAAATGCACATAAAAGTCAGTGGCTAATTTTCACATCATAGATACCAAAGGAAAACCTTGTGAAAAATGTGTTTGAGAGTTTTAAAAATATGTTATTAGTTTAAATCTGTGTTTGATTTACTGAGGAACTTTTTATCAATATAAATACTAATATATTCTTTTGGCAAAGTATGTAGAATTTTATTAAGATGTTTCAAATTTTCCCCAGTGCATTCCCTCCATATTTGTAAAATTCAAAGAGTGGGGAGAAAAAAAAATGAACATTAAATCACTAGTGAGTTCACAAAACAATTGCTACCTTGCAGTACTTCAGACAGGCAGATGGATGAAAATGTTGCATAGGTTTGACAATGAAATATACCTTCTACTCAAGCTGAAAATCATTAAGACCCATGTAATAGTTCCTTTTGTGCTTATTACAGTTATGAGTTTTTCCTGCTTTTGTTCCAATACAAATTCCTAGAGTTTTGTGCCGTGGCATAAATAAACCTAATCATTATGAAATACAGAAAATAAACTCATAATAAATTCATAATATAAAATAACTATTTTAAAATTATCAGCATCTTTGTAATTAACATTTGCTTTGATCTTTCTTAAATATTCCAGAATAAGTCTTGAATTGAAGATCTGTATGTGTGCAGTGATTTGTAGAAGCGTATGCAGGTAATACAGACACTGAGTAAGTGTTAAGGTAGCTAGCTAAAGTTTTTTGACAGGTAAGCAGAGTAGAGCAATCTTGCATCATGAACCATTTTTTAATGAATACCTAAAACTGAGTACCAGTTTATTCAGTGTTTAATTCAGTGCGATTAATTACTTAGCCAGTATTTCAGCTAGCTGGTTGATTAGGAAGAATTAGTTTAATGCACCCTTATTTTTCTTCTTTTTTCTTTTTCTTTTTTCTCCCCCAGAGCAATATGCTGCAATATAAGGGTTATCGTACCATTACAAGGCATAATAAAGGTGTGTCTTCTTAAAGGTTTGAAATATATGTTCCTTCATGTTCCTTTTGATCCTGAATATTCATAACAAAAGTTAGTTTACATGCTACCTAACTGTTGGCATTTTAAAAAATTGTATTGATCTTAGTTGCTTAACAATATGTTAGTGCAATTTAAGATGCTTAGGATGATTGAGACCTCTATGTAAGGCTGGAAGATAAAACACAGGATTCACAACTGCACAGGATCAGCTCCTACTTCAGACAGCAGAAGAATGCCAGGTAAGATTCCTCTAAAAACCTCAACTGGCATAAAAGAAATGGCTATGCAATTGATATGAAGCCTTGGATTCACGCACCTCACTTCTAACTTGCAATACATTTAGGTATCAAGTATTCGTATCTACTTGATAACTAGCCATTTAATCTCCTATTACAGTCAGTGGAGATCTAGTTAATAATTCCTGTAATACCCAGAAGCAATGACTATCCTTCTTAAGTATTCAGGTGGTATCAACAGCTTCCTCAAGGCAAGCCGGTTCATGGGAAGGAGACATTAAGTTGCAAGCCGGGCAATTGTTCCATTGAGATCTTGGAACAACTGTAGAGACAAATTACTGTTAATTATAATCTATTGCTTTGATTTTCCCCTCTTTTAAATTGTTTTCAGATCTCATTACCAGGAAATTAAATGTTTTCTTTCCAGAATAAATATTGTTTTCATTTTGATATTCTCCAGTGTTTAAAGTAAGCACAGTTTATCTGATAGCTTGGTCATGATTTTACTTCTCTGCACAAATTGCAAGGATTTTCTGGATGAAGTTTAAGAATTTGAATAATTTGCCACGAAATTGCATGTCAGAATAGAGATTACCATCATCAAGTGTCAGGAGTCCTCTGCTTCTCTGTTCCCATGTCCAGCTATTGAGTAGAGTTTTGTGTTCCCCTTTGTTCTGTGGAAGATGGCTGATGGATAGTCCACAGCTTTGTACTTTGTATAGTGCTTCATAATAAGGGGGGTTTTTTTAATATTCTAACTAACAGGAACTAGTCATTATACCAAGTTAAATTTGGTACAGAACATGGAACAAACATAGATTTTAATTTCTTGATTATAACATGATACCCTGCCAACAACATGGCTAATTTTCTGCTATATAAGAATTATTGTTCCCTAAACTTGAAGTCAAGTACCTGACTTCCAGCTGACCAAATATTTTTATTTAAAGTTTCATACATCCTTAGCTGGCAACCCTATTTTGCTGTGACAACTAGAATTTACACAGCTTAAGTGATTTGACTAGGTTATATAGAAAGCCTAGGACAGAACAGGAAGAGATACCTATACCATGATGATTGGTCGTACCTGTAAAACCATTTTTTATGGATGATACTTGGCAGTTTAGCAGATAAAATCAGAGACAGTCTCCCCCAAGTGTACATTTTCTGCTTAAAGAAAAAAAAAAAAAGAAAGAGCAAGCTTCACAAACATTAATCATTCACTGTCTTTTTCATATTCCCATCACTTTCACATAAGATGAATGTGACGCTTCAACTGTATGAATCTGTAACCTCTGCTTTTCTGCTGATTTCAGCTTGTCAAATAAATGCTTGCTCTCGTAGAAACTTTGAGAGGAGAGAGAGCAAGGAAGTTTTAAAAACATTTCACATGTCTGTAGATGTTGCTGTTTACATGTAGAACAAAGAAATTACATGTGAATCTTCTTGATTTTCATTTATCTTTGATTGCTAGAATGTCAGCCAGAAGGAAATATCTTGAAGTCCTGTGACCAAGATTATAGGAATCACCCTCCTGGTAAACAGATTGAGATGAGATTACTGCCAAGGTTGTACTTTCCATGATCCATCTGTTTCTCTCTCCAGTCATCATTTTTTGGCAGAGGTAAAGCCACACCTCGAATACTGTGTTCAATTTTGAGCCTCTCACTACAGGAAAGACATTGAGGTTCTGGAGCATGTCCAGAGAAGGGCAGCGAAGCTGGTGAGGGGTCTAGAGAACAAGTCTTATGAGGAGCAGCCAAGGGAACTGGGGTTGTTTAGCCTGGAGAAAAGGGGGCTGAGGGGAGACCTTATCGCCTCTCTACAACTACCTGAAAGGAGACTGTAGAGAGGTGAGTGTCAGTCTCTTCTCACAAGTAACAAACGATAAGACAAGAGGAAATATCCTCAAGTTACGCCAAGGGAGGTTTAGATTGGATATTAGGAAAAAATTCTTCACCAAAAGGAGGGTTGTCAAACATTGGAACGGGTTTCCCATGGAAGTGGTGGAATCACCATCCCAGGAGGTATGTAAAAGATGAGCAGTCATGGTGCTTAGAGGCATGGTTCAGTAGTTGTCTTGGCAGTGTTAGGTTTACAGTTTGACTCAATAATCTTCCAACCTAGACGATTCTATGATTCTATGATCATTGTTCTCAGTATGTACAGGGCCGCTTCTTCCATAAACTTCTCATACCCCTTTCTGTATGCCACAAATCAAAAAGAAGAAAGGTACTTCACATAAGCAGTGGTAATGCTCTTGCCATCTTTCCTAGTACCTTCAATCCAATGATTAGTCCAGATCTGTGCTGATACTGGACTTGTCCATACATTACACTATTTCCATGTAAATGCTACCATATAGAGTAATACAGAGGTGTATATATAGAGGGACTATATTTATTTTGCTGAGTTTGATCGTGTACCAGTTACAAAAAACAATAGCAAAAAGAGATATTTAGCTTTACCTCTTCTATCATGCCTGTCTGACATATCTCCGTACAGCCTACAGCACGCTGGAAAGTTAATGTGTCATTTACCTCGCAGCACTGAATCTTCGCTAGGCCAACACATCACAGTGAAGTCACACAGCTGCCATTCTTGACATACTGATAATGTATATGCTCAAAGGTATGAAAGTCTTGAGTTGCTATAAGCTATTGGTGAACTAGTGCTGCTTCAACTTGATTTCTGATTGCTAACTTGCCAAACAATTTCATGATATTCTACAAAAATATTTTTTAAGGCAAAAAAATGGTATACTATTATTGAAAAAATCTTTCCACAACATAATGTGCTCTTGACTTAAATATTTAAGATAATGTTTCACTAAAAGGAAATGTTAATGAAATAAGAATGCCACTGTGCATCCTGCTTACTATTTCTCTGAAGATATGAATGAGATATTTTTCGTGTCATACCATACAAGATGACAGTAATAATAATAACAACATCAACCAATAACAATAACAACAATATAACTCCATGTTATATACCAAAAATGTTACTTATATGTAAAATATAGAAAAGATGAAACTAAAAGATATCCGCAGATGACAGGTATTCCTTCAACAATGCAACTAATGAAAAATGGGAAGTGCCCTGGTGTAAGAACATTCCCTTATCCTCATCCCCTATCCCCCTCCCTGCCTTTCTCTTTTTTCAGTTCTAGTTCTTAAATGATAAGACCATACATCAACTTCATGGTCCTTTAAACTAGCTTCTGTTTTTTGGGGGGTTCTGTGGTCAAAAAAAAAAACCCATGCAAGTTGTCATTTAAGCTCAGTTAAGTCCACCACACTAGGGTGTCTTGTGCCATTTGAGATGCTGCTAAAGTGTATAATAAATGCATGGGTCCATCAATTATATAAAACTAAAGGGGGACTGGAGTGATGATATTCTGTGTAGCATCTGTCAATTGTATATGAATGTATCAGATATTCTTGATCATCTTCAGTTACACTAGTGGCCTTTGTCTAGGCAACTGATGTTTACCACATCCTGCAAAATCAGGAACTGAATCTCGTTCTTGAGTCAGGACAAGATGAATATCACCTCTGACATGTGGTAACTTTTTAAGTCATAGTAATCCAAACATCCCAAACATCAGGGGGCACGGTGAGTATGAGTACAGAAAGGTCAGTTATCATTCTTGAGATGAATGGGGCGTAAAGGACTGAATAGAACCCAGTTTAGGACACTAACATTACAAACACAAAAAGGAAGACATACATAATACATGTGCTCAGGCCTGTCAAAATCATGAACTGATCTGCACTGTTTCTGTTTCTGACATGTACTGTTTCTATAGCTGTCTCATATATGGTGAGAACAGACTGAATAACAAGAAGGTGTAACAGTCACAGCCCATCCAGGAATGGAAACAAAAGAGCAGAGAGAGACTTGTTTCAGTCCACCCCAGCTAAACACACCTCGGGTGTGTTTACACCTATTACTATTACTTAAATGCCAGCACATACACTTCCCCTCCAGTAGAGGAGGAAGCCTACTTTTTATTCACTACTCACCACATTTCTCTGCTGTAGAAACAGCAGTCATACATAAAACATTATGAATGACAACATAATTAGGTTAAGTAAATTAGAATTCTAAAACTCAGTGTATGTTGTGTTTCTGCTTCAGCCTTCCCCATGACAAGATAATTGATACTGCAATACAGTATCAGAGTAAACTGCAATACAGTATCAGAGTAAACTTGGCTGAAAAACTAGCAGTGGTGTGGCAAGCATTAAGTTCCTTACCGTAAAGCATTTCGTCTATCTGTATATTATACTTTGTCCGTTTACTTCTTCCAGTTGTTCAGCTTCCACTTGAAGAGTCTAGATATCTGTTTTCAGAAGTCCAATGGTTCCCTTGCCAATGCTTGGGAATGACATCACCAATGCCAGGGCAATGCTAATGACATGACAATGCCAATGCAATGACATCACTTTCCTGCTCACTCTGCCTCTTTATACATGTGGAGGGATTACTATAGACTGACTACAGCATTGCACTGGCAGCACTGTTTCACTGTGGTCATTAAAAATCTTCCATAAAGTCAGTATGGCCTGTGTCTTCAGATGGAAATGTATTAACTTCTATGTCACTACATTAATACATCATTTGCTTGAATAAGCTAAGAATATCAGACTGTCCTGTGGAGTCCTTCTCTTTCAATAGTATTTACTGTCCCTCATTTTTCCTCTTATCATCCACATTTTTTCAGTAGAAACTTCATGTTTATTTGCAGACAATTAAAAAAAAGCCAAACCCATGAAGCTTTGTGCCAATCTCTGTGATAACCCACTGGCAACTCATGTCTGATGAATACTTGGTAACAACTTAACTTTTCTAAATTTTATGTTCTCTCGTTTAAAAAGGCGTGAAATAATGTCATCAGTCTTTGCCTTGTTTCCTTTCCCACCTTTGTCTTGCCTATATAAACTACATCACAAAAAATTGCTCTGTAGTATTTGTCCAAAAATCAGAACAGTTTGTGGTCAAAAGTACTTATATTAGCAACAGTCTAGCAGCAATACTGAAATACTCTGAAGAATCTCAGAATAAGTGTAAAAAACATGCTACTTAAACACGATCAACTTAAACTTTTACCCAGAGGCAAAAATGTAGTGTTGACAAGAGTTTTTCATTTCTAGAGCTTCATTGACTGTTGACAGTGGAGTTGCATCATTGGTAAGGAAATGATGGCACATCAAGAGAGTAACGCTTGTAAATAGGCCCTATCAGGGAAAAAGCGATACAGATGGATTTGGGGCCCCTTGTTTTCCACTTTTGGCAAACTAATGTGTTTTGTTTCTCACATGGAGTGTCTAACTGATATATGTAGCAATAAAAATGCAATATAAAAATGAATACTCTACAGTAATATTTTGTGTAAATTGTTCCTTTTTTTTTTCCACATATTTTACCCCTTTCTAATGTTTCTTGAAGATTACCTTTCACTGGAGACAACATTTTAAATACATTTGATTATGTATATTCTGGATCAAATAACACACTGACATAATTCAAAGAATTAAATTAATTTGCTCGTACATATATAACCATGCTACAGTTGAAGGTAATATTAGATTATTATTAAATGGATAATTAACATTGGTAAACATACTTTGGGAATTGTGTTAATCACAGTTAAATATTATAAAATACAAAAGTTCTTTTCTTTCTACTGTTCTGACAATTTTAGAAATCTAGGTTATTAGAATCAATGCAGATTCTTTCCTTATATTGTGACTTAACTAAAAGGCATTTATTCTTTAAAAGTTGCAGTCAAAATGTCTCAGAAATCAGGACATAAAGGATCACTGGATAAAAAAAAGTAAAAGGCATCATACTGAATTTATTGTCATTAACATTATGAACTAATGAAATTTTAAACTTAGACTACAATATCAAAATATACGTATTCATACTGTTTATCAAACAGCTGTTGTTATCCTGAATACTCTGTCTTGACTTTTTTCTCTTTCATTCTGAAACACTTTTAAATAAACCATTATTTTTAAACAAACTATTATTATTTAAAACACATACTTATTTTGCCTATGGCACTCCTGAGGTCTGTTTCTTTCAATATAGTAGCAGACAAAAAAGGTGTCTTGACAAACTGCAAAGGCTAACATATGGACTATATGTACAGTAGAGTCCAGTTGACATATTCATTATTTAAAAGTTCAGAAATGATTATGCAAACTTCCCATCTTCTACCCACACACTATCTTATTTATTGCAGTAAAATAGAAAAATAAAACTGCTGAGATTTCTAGAACAGACAACTGACTTGGTGCCATGTCAGCAATACACTGCACAGAAATGCTGGAGAAAATATCTGAAAGTACTCTGTGACCTACAAACATCTACTGAAAGTGGCATTTTTTAGAGTAGTTTAAATTTTGTGCAGCTTTGCCTTTAGAAGTATATAGTTTCAAATTATTTTGCTTTCTGTCTCAAACACAGGCTTTCCTCTTATGAGACTTTTTTTTTACCTCAAATTTATTTTTTTTTCTCCTTAATTGTTCTTTATTTACATGATGAGGTAAAAAATTTAATAGTTTTGAGTATATACAAGGAAAAAAAGTAGTCTGACTGGTAATTAATCAGAAAATTATTACAGTGTATTTTTTAAGTATTCTTGTATAAAAAGGCAAAAGTAATTTTTATCTTTAAACTTCTTTTGGTGAAAAAGAAGCAAAACCCCCAACAATTTCTTCGTCACGGGAATCTTGTCAGAGGGTGTTGATAAAGATCCCCAGGAAAATGATGAATCTCTCCAATCAGTAAATGGATTAAAGCATAATAGGATTTTTAAGGATTTAAAATTTTAGCCAAAGACCACTGATTTATACCATTTGTATGAATCAGAGTATAATGGAGAATAAATTAATTGATTGAGAACACAAATGAGATAATTAATAGTAGTCTGAGCATGCCAATGTTACTGAAAGACAGACTAGAAAAAAATTTCATATAAACAGGAGCATCACTATGTAGAACAAGCAAAGTACAAACTGACAGAAGAGACAGCAGAATGACTGTAAACCACCTAAATCCCTACTTCCAAAAAAGGGAAAATGCCATTTTCATATTTCTTAGAAGAGATTTGTTAGTTGAATTAGGAATGTTTCAGTCACAGTATAAAAGACACCAAGAAGAAACCATATGGAATGTAACACAATTTTGTCCATTTTTGTGATCAAGAAACATGAATTCAGAGTGAAACAAGTACAGACAAAAATGAGTAGACTGATGACAGGAATGGAAAGCCCTTTTTTACAACAGGAGAATACAGGAGCTTATCTTTTTTAGTATAGTAAACCAAAATCTGAATGGAAAACAAAATCTGAATGGAATATGAGAGCTTTCTATAAATATCTCAGGGACAAAAATATCAGGAAAGGTAAAGAGATGGGAAAAATAAAGAAAATATTGGTATGATAAAGAACACATGCAAACTAGTCCTGAATAAGTACAGAAAAAAATTATTCTTGGGAATGGGAACACAATCCATCTGATAGTAGAGAACTGGGCTCCCTAACTGCAGATTTTCCTAATGATAAAACAAAGATCCCAAATAGTAGTAAACTCATATATACGAAGACTGGAGAGGATTTAAGAAATTAAGATCCATAGAACAATACAGAAAGCAAACAAACCCTCTAGAAACTATCCTGTTAGGGAAATGAGTTATAAAAGCCATAGCTTCTGGGGAAATTTCTTTACATTGCCAAATCAGTCTCCATCCACCTTGATCTGTTAGAAGCAGCATTCCAGCCAAGCAAACTTCAAGACAGCTTCAGCTTGTCCAAGGAAATTTCGAAGTAAAAGAAAAGCTTGTGGCTAAGAACTTTACGTGGTCTTTGTTAGTTATATTCAAAACCAGAGTAAAACTCTTGTGTTCAGTAGAGTGGGACAGGTGGTGACTGTCAGAGCATGTATCTAGGAAGACGGATACCTGTGTTCAAGGCCTTCTGCAGTTGTTAAAATTCATATTTCTTACATGCCAGGAGAAGTATCCTATCTGCTGCTGTAGGGCACACTATACAAGAACAGTTGTTATCTTTCCTGAAGCCAGGCCATGATACATGAGCTCTGAAACTGAAAAGAGCAAGAAAAAAGTAGCAATCCTCTTGCTTGTGCCTGGAAAACTCAGAAGAGAAGAGGAGTACTGAAGTTTAAATACCCTGCTTATATCTTATATTCTGTATCTAACGGCTCCCCAAAGTAAAATATATGAACAACAGTCCCTGGCTGAAAAATGGCTGCAAATTATAAATCAGTATAAATATAAGAGACTTGAGTTCTTAAGTTATCTTTTCATCCTTAATTTTTTTTCAAGTGCACTTCAGAGCAATCTGAAAATCTGAGCTTGCATCTCTCTTTAGAATTTTGTAATATGGCTGCCAAAAATGAAGAAGGTGAAATATTTTGAAATATTTTTTGGTTTCTTTAGAGAAGCTTTTATTTCTTTAAACATCACTAAGTCACTAGCAGTTTAATTTTTCATTGACTTAATATAAACATTAGTACGAAAATATGCATATCAAGTTTTCAGATTAAAAAAAATCAATACTTTTTTATTGCCATCAAGTCTATATCACCTGTGTCTTTCTATTTTAAAAAGTAAAAAAGAAATTAACTTGTTGTTCATGTCAGAATGATCCCCTGAGGACCCTCTGTGCTGCCTGCATTTGTAAACCGGTATTAAAGCTTTTCATCAGTGACACATTCGCTTAAGAATTTTAGCTGGTTTATTTTCTATAAAAATGTCAAGTAGCACTTGTTGCTTGGCATTTTCTCCTCATGTTCTATTTTGAATTGTCCACTGAATTCTACTCAGCCTGATAGAGCTTACCATCCTTTGTGTCTTACAATATATTTCTTCTATTAGTTCTATTGCCTTTAAAAGCTTAAATGTCTCCATTACATTGTTCACAGTAAGAAAAAAGTTTCATGTGTCAATTTGAATGAAAGAGAAAACTTTTTAATTTGATGCTAGAAGCTTGATGGTATACTCCTACTGCCAAGTCCTACTCAAGACTAAAACTTACAAAAAAATAGAGACAAAACTTTCATTTTCATATTATAACTAGAGGGGGAGAAAAAAAGAAAACAAACAGAGGAGAACCTCTGACAGACTCTTTTTGTGTGTCAACAAACTAAATAGTTTGCCATTAACTTCCATCATATTCTTCCTATAACATAACTATTTATGTACTCAACGACTTTTTTGCCTGTCTTCAAAAGCAAGTGCTCTACCCACATCATCCAAGTCGCAGAAGGCACTGGGAGAATAAGGAACCACCTACTATAGGAGAAGGTCAGACTCGAGATGAGCTGAGGAACCTGAAGGTGCACAAGTCCATGGAACCCGATGAGATGCATCCGCAGGTCCTAAGGGAACTAGTGGATCAAGTTGCTAAGCCACTATCCACATTATTTGAGAAGTTGTGGCAGTCCCGTGAAGTTCCCACTGACTGGAAAAGGGGAAACATAATGCCCGTTTTTAAAAAGGGAAAAAAAAGAAGACCTGGGGAAGTACAGGCCAGTCAGTCTCACCTCTGTGCCCAGCAAAATAATGGAACAGGTCCTCCTGGAAGCTCTGCTAAGGCATGTAGAAAATAAAGAGGTAATCAGTGACTGCCAACATGGCTTCACTAAGGGCAAATCGTGTATGACAAATTTGCTGGCATTCTATGATGGGATTACAACAATGGTGGATAAGAGAAGAGTAAATGACATCATCTGCCTGGACTTGTGCAAAACATTTGACAATATCTCGCACGATATCCTTGTCTCTAAATTGGAGAGATGGATCTGATGGATGGAGCACTCAGTGGAAAAGGAATTGGCTGAATGGCTGCACTCGAAAGTTGCAGTCAACAACTTGATGTCCAAGTGGAGACCAGTGAGGAATGCTGTTCTTCGGGTCGGTATTGGGACAGGTGTTATTTAATATCTTTGTTGGTGACATGATGTTGGGATTGAGTGCGCCCTCAGCAAGTTTGTTGACACCACCAAGCTATGTGGTGCGGTTGACACGCTGGAGGGAAGGCATGACATCCAGAGGGACCTGGACAGGCTTGAGAGGTGGGCCTGTGAAAACCTCATGAAGTCCAACAAGGCCAAGTGCAAGGTCCTGCACGTGAGTCAGGGGAATCTCAAGCACAAATACAGGCTGGGCGGAGAATTCATTGAGAGCAGCCCTGAGGAGAAGGACTTGGGGGTGTTGGTTGATGAGAAGCTCAACATGAGCCAGCAATGTGTGCTCTCAGACCACAAAGCCAACTATATCCTGGGTCGCATCAAAAGTGTGGCAGCAGGTCAAGGGAAGTGAGCACTACATCCAGCTCTGGGGCCTCCAACATGGATCTGATATAGCAGGTCCAGAGGAGGGCCATGAAAAAGATCAGAAGGCTGGAGCACCTCTCCTGTGAAGGCAGGCTGAGAGAGTTAGGGATATTCAGCCTGGAGAAGAGAAGGCTCTGGGGACAACTTCTTGAAGCCTTTCAGTACTTAAAGAGGGCCTACAGGAAAGATGGGAAGGACTCTTTATCAGGGTTTGTAGTGATAGGGTGAGGGGTAAGGATCTTAAAGTGAAAGAGGTTAGATATAGATTAGATATTAGGAAGAAATTCTTTACTGTTGGGGTGGTGAGACACTGGAACAGGCTGCCAAGAGAAGTTGTGGATACTCCATCCCTTGAGGTGTTCAAACCCAGGTTGGATGGGGCTTCGAGTAACCTGGTCTAGTGGAAGGTGTCCCTGCCCATGGCAGGGGGTTGGAACTAGATGAACTTTAAGTGTCTTTTCCAATCCAAACCACTCTATGATTCTATGATTCTATTTGAGTTAAATATTTTGTGGGTTTGCTGTGAGGTCATTTTTTGTGAGTTTGGTTAAGTAAGCAGCCATATATTTCAAAAACTCCCCTTCTCTTCCTGTGCTTGACTAGAAAACTGTCATAACACTTTTTTACTCCACTTTTGATGTACCACTGTCCTGGTTTCATCTGGGAAAGACTTAATTTTCTTTCTAGTGATTGCTGTGAAAGGAATGTCAATAATACCTATTGGTTTTAGTTGCTGAGTAATGTTTACACTATTCAACGACTTCTTTCATCTTCCCATAGAAGCATAGATAGAAGGATGGAATGGCCAATGAAGTATTCTATACTATAGATGTCACAATCAGTATATAAATGAGGGTTAGCCAGGAGGCAGGAGTCTGCAATCACTGCTTGGCACAGTGCCAATTCACTGGGCAGAGAGTGTGACACGTTTCATTATGATTATTTTTTTCTGTTATTGTTTCTATTAAACTGCCTCTATCTCAACCACAATGTTTTCTTCCTCCCTTCCCCCCCCGCCCCCACTTCCTTGCACTTTTCTGGGTGTGAGCAAGAGGCTGCATGGTTTTTGTTACCAGCTGGGGTTAAACTACAAAAACGACATAATTTAGTCTATTATCTAAGAGGTTTTTTCACTAATAATTAGACTGCTGTTGCTTATAAAGTTGGCATTTTCTTTTAACACCACAATAGAAACAAAGTATATAATTATTCATCCCTTCTCGGAATGTATTTTTCTTTAAAAAAGGGACATCTGAAAAATATCTGATGTTTGATAAACTAGGAGGAGAATCTTGCTAAAAACCAAGAAAACAAAGCTACACAAAAAGGGAAATCTTGCTGAACAGAGTTAAATTGACTGATAAATGAAGGAAAGATAAAAACAAACACATACATGAAATGGAAACATCACAGCACTTTGTTGTTTATTACATTAATGAGAAATGAGCAAATGATCTTAGAAGTTCTAATAAATCACTTTGTTATATTAATGTCTTTGCTTCTAGTAGGAAAATAAAAACTTCTCAAAACATTAACATAATCACTTGTGGCTGAAAGTTACGAGACTTCCCTTCTGTTTTGACCTTATTTGTGTCCTCACTGCCTGAATAAATGTAATTGCTGCATGCCAGCAGAATAACAGTAATAGTGTTTCAGTTAGAGACAGGCGAACCTAAGAACACTAAGACTAATCATTATGCCAAAATCTTAAAGTTGCTTGTTTGGTTTTTATTGTCATCATAAGGAAACACATAGTCTTGAGAAGAGAATGTTCATCAAAGAGAAACAAGGCATATTCAGATCCTGCATGGAAAAGAGACAAGATAAAACAGATGTGCGGGAGAGGACCAGCCAAGTCTCAGTTTCTAAACCCTGACATTTCTAAATTGCAGTCTTTTTGCAGTTTCTACAGGACAGTGAAATGTTGCCTACATTTCACTTTGCTGAAAATAAAATCTCCTAACTGACTGATCACAGGGAAATTAGGACGAGGAACTCACAGCTGGAAGATTAACTGCCAGCAACTGCACACAGAGATCAACAGAAGTTCTTACATTTCTCTCCAACTCATTTCAAGTACAGAAAGGTACCACCTTGGACATAAGAAATTCAGTGATTCACTTAAAGAGATCACAGAGTCCCAATATCTACAAATTTAATCGGCATAGGTAAATACGAGAGAAGAAATTATACCAACAAATGATGTGATTACAAAACACATTGTGCTGGGAGGCCCAGTTTTGCTTTCAGCCACATTACCAGATGTCAGTAGTAACTATTTCGGCTTAATAACCCTACAGATGTGACAGATAAAAGGTGATATAACTGGGAACACAGTGTATTCTGCACATTTATGGCTTTATTTTATTTGAATATTATTTTAAAGAAATAGATTCAGATAATTCTTCAAATTCAGTTCATTTCACTGAAGATCAAAATTACACTTGTGTAGCAATTGCTTTTCACAATTGTCCTTGCACAATTCCACAGTTTTAAAGAAAAAAAAAAATTCAAATATTTATTCAGTACAGAAATTCGAAACCAAATAGAAGGGCAGCTTTTATGTCAATCCATAAAAATATTGACAAAAAATATTGTGTATTATCAGGATTTTCCACCCATGTCATGTCATGAACATAGGAAAGCTATAAACAGAAATAGCTATGGAATAAAAGGATTTAGGTAATTTTTGTTAAGTTTAAAAGAATAATGATTCACAAGTTGTTGTCCAATGGACTAGAAATTCTAAAGAACAAAACAGAGTGCAAAATTTTACTGTTAAAATAACTGTATGGTTTACATGTATGTGTTTTGCCGTTTTTCAAAATGAAATTCATTTTGCTGTGGTGCTTCTGGGTGTTGTAGACTTTCAAAGAAATAAAAGATTAGTTTTTACATGCTAATGTACTATGTACTGGAGAATTGTTTGTCGACTTCTGGGAGCATTTAGTACTTTGTGGTAGGTATTTTTATGTCTTTGCTTTAGTTACTTTTAATGTTGTTCAGAGAAAGATAAAAGCTGAATTATAAAGGCTATTATAATTTGACTGGGAAGAGAGGATTATTACCTTGCTTTAGAATACCATGTTGAACTAAATTCTCCATGTATTGTCCTCTCAAAACTGCTTTGCGAGGAACTTAAGGAGAAGGAACAAAACATTCAGCTTTACATCATCTGCAGGACACAAGATTTTTGCTTGAGAGCTCCTGCTTCTTGGGAAACCTACTTCTTGAGGTATTTCTGTTATTACAATTATGCTCTATCTTATGGGAAAGGACAGTCAGTTGGTGGACCAGCTGATACAAATTTAAGGTAGAAGAGGCTAGCAGTTATCCTTTTCTCTCTGCCATAATCTTGCTGTTAAATTCTACAAAGTCCTACTGACATCATATTAGGCCGAACTATATACTAATTTTTATATCCTGCAAAGAAAAAGAATTTTATTTGGTAGATCAGAGTTCCTGTTGCCTATGTGCTATCCTTTTTTTCCCCCAGCACCTAGATTACATGAGAAGTTGGAGGATGTACACTCAAGTTAGCTACAGATTTAGTGGTCAAATACAAACAACTGTTTTGAAACTGAACCTAAAGGTTGAAAAATATTGGTATAAAAGTACATGTACCTTTTTCCAGTTCCCCTTCAGTAATGTCAAAAAGAGTTGAAAAAGAAGCCTTTAGCAAGAGACCATAATTTTTCTTAAATCACAGAAAAAAAAAAAAAGAGAAATATTACATAAGAGTTAAGGAAAGACAAAATAAACACTGTATAAAAAAATGGAGCAAAACCACTGACCCCTGTCTATGGTTACTGTAAGGGCAGGTGCAAATAGAAAGATAAATCTTGAATTTTGCATTGGGAGACCCACTGTATGGCATTCACATCAGACTGCTAGTCTCCTTAATATGTTCACAAAGATCAGATTTAGGCTTCTGATAACCACAAAAGCTTATTTGGTTTTTGAAGACCTCCCATGACTATTCACCACAAATACAACACTTTTTTTTAATGGAAAGTGTGAGAAGCATATTAAATGTAATAAATAGAAATCTGTTCACTCTACATGAAAAAATAACTGAGAACACAACTGATATATCCCCCTGTGCAAGTGAATCTTGTTCAGTGATTCCTTAGAGCCTTAAACAACAATGTGGGAAGCATATGACCTTGCTGTTGGGAAACACACAGGTATCATAATTTAATTAGTATTCTTGGGAGAGAGTTGATTCCTGTGTCACAGCACCCTTTGAGAGATATAAGGACTTTACAGCATTTTCATGGGCTAGATGTTGCTGAAGTGATCGTAGATTGGCTCAAACCCAAAATCTCATTAGCTATGATGTTCTTCCTGGTCTAGTCAGGACAATGAATGCACATTATATAATATTAATTCATTTTTAAATGATCTGTATAACATTGTTAATTAAAAAACTCATTAAATTCATGAGACTTGCATTTGTCTTTTCAAGGTTATTCGTAACATTATTTTTTTAATATAATCTACTTTTTCTTAAAGATTATGGAAAGTTTAAGAGAATTGTTATTATAGACTTTTATTAAAATAGCTTCTCAACTTCGAAATTATGACACAATAGAACTTTATTTTTAATTTTTAAAAAATTAAATTAAAAGATTTTTCACTCTTTCACTGTTAATTTATTTTTTTTCACTTTTTGCTGTTAGTTAAGAACACAATAATTCCATTTCTTTTAACTGAAGTTAAAAGACACTTTTTAGTTTCTCTATACTGAGTTATTTTTTTAGAAGTCATGTTCCAGTTCTTTTCAAACAGAAAAAGATAAAACTTTCCAAAGTTAAACTAAAGAGGAAGTCACTAACAAACTAAAATGGATCTATCCAGAATTTAGAAGTTTTTACAGGAGTTTTATTTATTATCAGAAACTTTCAGATGTTCACTTCATTCTTCATTTCATCATATCTTCCCTTTTTCTGTTTACAGCTTCTTAAAAGCTGCACACTAGAAACCTTTTGCTTGTACAAAAATAATGTTACTAACATTATTATTTCACACTACTCAAAGTTGAAATACCACAAAATAAAATTTGAGTAAATCATGATGCAAAATATTGGTAGAGAAATTTCTGTTTCATTATTTTTGTCATCAGAAAAATAATATTCTATTGCTGAGACATGGGTAACCTACTTCTTTATGTTTACTTATATGGGACTATATGTGGTCATCTTACATTCTCTTTAGTCAAAGAGAAAGATGAGAAAAAGGAAATTTTCACTGCCTGATTAATTTGTCCAAAAATACACGTCTACATTGTATAAGACAAATAGCAAACACCCTGAAGGTGTACGTTCCGTCCTTTGACTACAAAGGCAGAACTGGATTACTAGAACAGATTCCCATGTTTGCACTGAGAAGGTTTATTTCTGTCATCATATGACTTCCATCTCTGTGGTGTACTCTGGGTTTTGACTCCAGAGATAGAAAAAAAAAAACCACAAACACCAACAAAATCTTCAAACTCAGTCCCACAACCTGGGCTCTTTGGACAAAATATGTCTCTGAAGAGGCACCCTTGATCTGCACTAGGAACGACGGGGAAGGGAGAAAGGTACCATCAGCCCTGCAAGTGAGTAGCAGACAAGATTGATAAGCAAAGTGCCTGGAGTGATATGACAGGAAGTTATCACAAAATCAACAGAACGGAGCTTAAACAAGGTCACCTCCAGCATCTGCATGTAAGCAAGAAAGTATCTACAAGCTACCATTATGGAGAAATCCTCAAAATCTTTTCTGGGAAATCAACATGCTGAGGTACTGCTCTGAAGTGCATGTACACTAGGGAACAGAGCATAGAGAATAAAGATGGTAAGTTAGAGATCTGTGTGCAGTTGCATGACTATGACCTTGTTAGGATCAGGGAGAAGTGGTGGGATAGCTCACATGACTGAAGTGTTGCAACGGAGGGATACAGGATTTTTAGGAAAAACATGCCAGGAAGATGAAGAGACAGAGTTGCCCTTTATGTGACAGAGCAGCTAGAGTACATGGAGTTGTTCCTGGGGATGGAAGGTGAGATTAGATCTTATGATTATCAAGGAGCAGACCAATTGGAGTGACATTATAGCGGGTATCTGCTATAGGCAATCTGACCAGGAAGAAGTGGATCAGACCTTCTACAGACAAGTAGACGCAGCCTCACATCTGCTGTCCCTAGTCCTCATAAGTGACTTGATAACCACCTTGATATCTGCTGGAAGGACAACACAACAGGGCATAAGCAATCCAAGAGGTTGCTGGAAAACACCAATGACAACTTCCTGATCCAAATAATATAGGACCCAGCAAGGAGAGGTGCTGTGCTGGACCTCATAGTCACCAACAAGGAGAGACTCTTGGGGATGTGAAGGTCAAAGGCAGCCTTGGCTGCGGTGACCATGAGATGGTGAAGTCCAGGATCCAGAGAGGAGAGAGCAGGGCAAAAAGCAAGCTCACAACCCTGGACTTCAGGAGAGCAGACTTTGGCCTCTTCAAAGCCTAAACAAAAGAAAGAAGTATACAGAAGGTGGAAGCAGGAACGTGTAACCTGGGAGGAACACAGAGATGCTGTCTGAGTATGCAGAGATGAGGTTAGGAAAGCCAAAATCTACCTGGAACTGAATATGGCTTCTCATAGGAGACAAAAGGAAAGCTAGGGAAGAAGTAAGCTTGCCGCTGAATGGGGTAGAGGCCTTGGTGACACAGAACATGGAAAAGGTGGAAGTACTGAATGCCTTCTTGGCTTCAGTCTTTATTAGTAACACTGTACTTCAGGAATCTCAGGCCCTAGAGGCCAGGGAAAAGTCTTGAGCAAGGAAGATGTGCTCTTGGTGGAAGAGAATCAGATCAGGAAATACTTAAGCAAACTGGACGTACATAAGTCCATTGGCCCTGGCGGAACGCACCCAAATGTACTGAGGGAGTTGACTGATTTCATTGCAAAACACACTGAAATAACCTTTGAATGGTCATGTCAATTGGGAGAACTGCCTGAGGATTGAGCAAAAAACATATCACTCCTATCTTCAGGAAGGGTGAGAAGGATGATCCAGGCAACTACAGGCCAGTCAGCTTCACTTTGATCCCTGGGAAGGTTATGGAGCAGCTAATCTTGGAAACCATTTCCTGGCACATGAAGGACAAGAAAGTCCTTTGGAGTAGTCAGCATGGGTTTGGTAAGGGGAAGTCATGCTTGACCAATGTGATAAACTTTTGCAATGAAAGCTATGAGATTACTCAGAGAAACTATGCAATGATGGATCACAGGGTATGTGGTCTGGCTTTTGAGTCTAACTTCTGTAATATGGGAAGTTTTCAGTCACTGAGGTTCTATTTCTTAGCATAAGCATTTTCTCCATCTTTTTACTAGGGCATGTAGTGATAGGACGAGGGGGGATGGCTTTAAGCTGGAAGAGGGCAGGTTTAGATTAAATATGAGGAAGAAGTTTTTCACTTTAAGGGTGGTAAGGCACTGGAACAGGTTGCCCAGAGAGGTTGTTGAAGCCCCATTCCTGGAGGTGTTCAAGGCCAGGCTGAATGGGGCCTTGAGTAACCTGGTCTAGTGGGAGGTGTCCCTGCCTATGGCAGGGGGGTTGGAACTCGATGATCTTCAAGGTCTCTTCCAACCTAAACTATTCTATGATTCTATGATTCTATGATATCAGAGCTTTGCCCTCATCTGTCTCTGATCAGTATTAACTTTTACTTGCTCTGCAATCTGCCAATTGTAATATTTCCCCCACCCCCCCATTTTATTATAAATGTTATTATGGGTGTTGAACATCATTGTTATTTATCATCATATAGGCCTTTGACCAGATGAAGAAAACTGTCTTTGCCTATAGTACCTAGACCAGATAACTATAAAAGAGTAGATATTGAAGGCAAGGAAGTTATTAGTTTCATGGGATATGCCTTGCCCTCCCTCTTTAATGGATAGATGCAAAGGTCACCTTGGAGACCTAGTCAAAAGCAATGAATTCTGAGGAGGAATTTGGAGAACAGGAATGGGATCTGCAGGCAATTTTGGCATGGGTATTTGGGGATGAAATGCCTTAAACATTTTGTTTTATTTTATGAGCAGTGCTAGGTGATAAGTTTAACAGCAAAGGTGGATGGGGATAGAAATTGCTTATCACCTTTTGTTTTCTTTAATTCTAGCTTGCAAGCTTTCATGTAAGTCTTAACTTCAATAAATCAGTCACAGGCTGAATTGCTGACCAGAAAACATCAGAGGATTTGGAGACCTTTCAGCATTTGGAAAATATAGAAAGAAGCATTGAGTTATTGCTGGAAGGAAACAAAGAAAAAACAGCAAAATGCAAGCTTAGTGCTAAATGTGAGATACTGTCAGGAGCTCAGATTTGAGCAATCAAAACAGTGAACTGAAGTATGAGGCTGAAGGAAAGAATATGATTGTAGGAGGAATATACTGGCGGATCAGAGACACAAGGAGTTGACTGGAATATTAAGTTCTTTTTAGTGGCCTGATATTCAGAAGCAGAAATCAGAAAAAAAAACCACAACATTTGACTTGCAAGGTTTAATTCTTTAAGAAAGCTTTTGTGTGCTTTTGTGATTTCACCACTCAATAAATTAATTTTAAAATATAATAAAATACTTAATGTTTAATTTACTTTTCTATACATGCTCAGGGCTATTGAACCCTTATAAGAATTCAGTTATACCAAGATTTGATCCTTAATTCCATAGGGAAAAATGAAGCCACATGTAAAAATACTGTAGAA
This sequence comes from Pluvialis apricaria, assembly GCA_017639485.1. Lineage (NCBI taxonomy): Eukaryota > Metazoa > Chordata > Aves > Charadriiformes > Charadriidae > Pluvialis > Pluvialis apricaria. Next base: position 51,127,217 of record CM030007.1, read on the forward strand.
GCCTATGTTGTCAATGTTTTAACAAAGAATTCCAATAAAAGGCTTCCTGATAAAACCTCAGAATTTCAACAATGGGCTAGAGAATATATTGTCCACTTCTAAGTGGATCAAACATAGGTTTTGACAGGAAGAAAATGGCAAAATAATAAAGCATTAACTGAAAATATTTGTTCTTAATTTTAAAAGAAAGAGAAAAAAATCAGGTTCTAAATTGATAAAATACAGTTATCTAAAATGTGGGGGGTTTTGCATATTAAAGGAAAATTCAATTCCCATTTCCAAATAGGTTTTTTCAGCTGTAAACTTCTAGAATCCTTGTATTGGTGCCCTGCATTTTGTCTACGTTTTTCTACAATGCAGGACTCATTTGAATGCATGTAGATGTCTTTATCTCACCTAGACTCCCTAAACTCCCTTTACAAACAATTGAGATAAATAGTCATTTCTAGGGCATGGCTCATCTCATTTTAAAGTAGATTCCTAAAATAGGTCAGGTTAATTGTGCCTTAAAATAACACTTACTCACAAAACCTCCCATCTTATTTCTGTTGAAACACGTGAATCTTTACTGATGCTGTACGTATCTTCACCCTTCCATGCAATTTCTCTCTAATTTTAATGACAAATTAAAGTATACAATGTATCTAATATAACCTTGTACCACTGGTCTCAGGGGTGTTTTTGTTTAACCTCACCCAGCAGCTAGGATCACACAGTCGCTTGCGTAGTTGTCCCCCTTCCTCCCCAGAAGGGTAGGGAGAAAAAGGAGAAAAGGAGGTGAAAGGAAAGAAAACTTCTGGGTTGAGATAAAGTCAGTTTAACAGAACAACAGAAAAAGGAAAATAACAATAATGATAATACAGGTAAAAGAATATACAAGATAAAGTAGTACGACATAAGTCACTCCCACTACCCGGTGAACTGATTGTCCAGCTCATCCAGAGCAGTGATTGCAGATTCCCGCTCCCAGCAAACCCATATTTGTATACATCTATGGTATGGAATATTCTACTGGGCATTCCATTGTTCTGCCTATGCTTCTTCTCAGCTTCTATGGGAAGATGAAAAAAGTCCTTGAATAGTATAGACATCACATGCCAACAACTAAAACAATATGCACTATGGACATTCTTTTGGTACCAAATCTGAAAACATAGCAACCACTGCAAAGAAAATTAACTCTATCGCAGCTGAAACCAGGACAGTATCCACCCCTTATTCCATACCATTTACGTCATGCCCAGGCCTTACACTTTTCATTAAGTTATCACCACTTTTTGTTCTGTTTGAGATAGGTGTATATATACACACACACACACACACACACACACAGAGATGTCATTATCTTAGTCTATGGACCATCCCTCTAAAATGTCCACTGAGTTCATTTAATCCATAACTCTGGGCTCCGTCTGTCATAACAGTCTTTCAGGGCAGGAGAGATAGAGTATGAGTTGTTGAATTGTGGCATGCTATACCTGGAGCTTGCAGCTGGTGTATCTGGCACGGTCCATGCCCACAGCCTGTGGGTTGAGGATGTCGATCTCGAGAAAGTCGCCGGGCACCAGTTGCTGAAACCAAATCTGGTTCCATCACTGCTGCACTTTACTCAGATTCATCAAAGTTCATTCTTTGTTAACTTGGGTGATTCTTACTGTAATGCGATTGCATATAGCAACCATAGTAGTGATGACATATAGTGGTAAATTAACAATTAACATCATACAGTTGAATTCATTGCCTATTCTCACTCAAAATCAAGTCCCCTTGAGGTACACATCAGAATTCCTCATCCTCTTGCAACATCCACCAAGTGCACCCAGGTCCTTGAGCAAAAGCAATCCCACCGATGGTTTTGCCTTTGTCCGAGGTGGGAATAACCCAGAGTGGTTTTCCTAACATATTTTTCATGTGCACTAGAGGGACTTTATCCCCTTCCACAGAATGTAAAACTTTTGATTGGGCAGGGCCCAGTTGATTGGCAGATCGTCTAGTGTTAACTAGCCAGGTGGCCTTTGCTAAATATGTATCCCAATGTTTGAAGGTCCCACCACACATTGCTCTCAATGTAGTTTTTAACAGTCCATTGTGTTGCTCAGTCTTCCCAGAGGCTGCTGCATGATAGGGAATGTGATATATCCACTCAGTGTCATGCTCTGGCCCAAGTGTCTCTGAGGTTGTTTTGGAAATTACTCCCATTTTCTGACTCAGTTTTCTCTGGGGTGCCATGTCGCCATGAAACTTTAATTTCAAGGCCCAGGATAGTGTTCAGGGCAGTAGCATGGGGCACAGGGTATGTTTCCAGCCATCTGGTGTTTGCTTCTACCATTGTAAGCATATGGTGCTTGCCTTGGCCAGTTTGTGGGCATGTAACGTAATCAATCTGTTAGGCCTCCTCATATTTATATTTCAGCCATTGTCCTGCGTACCAGAGAGGTATGCTTAATTGCAGTGCATGTTTCACATTCACGGACAACCTGCGCGATAGTGTCCATGGTCAAGTCCACCCCCTGATGATGAGCCCATCTTCCTTGATGGCCTGAGGTGTCATGGGCCCACTGAGCTACAAATTGAGCTACCCTTATGTTGCCAGTCCAGACCCACATGAGCCACTCCAATCTTAGCAGCCCGATCCACCTGCTGTTCTTGAGTGGCACAACTCTTGAACACCTATATGATGTACTTTTAGAACCAGATTTTCGATCTGGGCAGCAATATCTTGCCACAATGAGGCAGCCCAGATGGGTTCGCTTCTGTGCTGTCAATTGCTTTGCTTCCATTGCTGTAACCAACCCCACAGAACATTTACTACCATCCATGAATTAGTATAGAGATAAAGTACTGGCCATTTTTCTTGTTCAGCAATATCTAAAGCTAGCTGGATGGCTTTCACCTCTGCAAACTGGCTCGATTTACCTTGTCCTTCAGCGGCTTCTGTGACTCATCATGTAGGACTCCATACAGCAGCCTTCTACTTTTGCCATTTTCCTACAATATGGCAGGATCCATCAGTGAACAGGGCATGTTTCTTCTCATTTTCTGACAGTTTATTATATGGTGGGACCTCTTTCACGTGCAACGCCTCCTCTGATGATATTTTGAAATCTTTGCCTTCTGGCTAGTCCATGATTATTTCCAGGATTCCTGGATGACTAGTTTTCCTATTCGAGCTCACTGTGTGATCAGTGGCACCCACTTACTCCACATGGCATCAGCTGCATGATGTGTAGAGGGGACTCTCTTTGAACATCCATCCCAGCACTGGCAGTTGGAGTGGTAAGAGAAAATATGATTCGATACCAACCACTTCCAAAGCAGCTCAAACCCCTTCATATGCTGCCAATATCTCTTTTTCGGTTGGAGTATGGTGGGCTTCAGATCCTCTGTATCCCTGTCTCCAAAACCCTAGGGGTTGACCTCAAGTCTCCTCTGGTGCTTTCTGCCAGAGACTCCAGGTAGTCCATTCTTTCCAGCTGCAGTGTAAAGCACATTTTTAACATCTTGTCCTGCCCGGACTGGCCTCAGAGCTACCACATGAGCCATTTCTTGTTTAAATCATTCAAAAGCTTGTCGTTTTAAATTGTTCTTCTTCCAGGTCGCTTGATAAAAAGGGCTTCCAATCAAACTGTAGTTTGGAATATGCATCTTCCAAAAACACAATGACAAAGAAAGTTCATGTTTCTCTTGTTACTAGGTGGTGGAGACATAGCTGTTATTTTGTTATCATATCCATGGGGATCTAACAGCGTCCATCTTACCATTGTATTCCTAAAAACTGGAAGTCCTGTGCAGGTCCCTTTGGTTGATGGCAAAACTGGGTCTCAGAAGGATTTGGATTATTTTCTTCCCTTTCTCAAAAACTTCTGTTGTTGTGTTGCCCCTCATGATGATGACATCAATGTATTGCAGGTGTTCCAGAGCTTCATCCTGTTCCAGTGCAGTCTGGATCAGCCCATGACAAATGGTAGGGCTGTGTTTCCACCCCTGGGGCAGTTGACTCCAAGTGTACTGGATGCCCCTCTAAGCGAAAGCAAATTATGACCTGCACTCTGTCACCAAAGGGATTGAGAAAAATGCATTAGTGATATCAATCATGGCATACCACTTAGCTGTCTTGGACTCCAGTTCATACTGTTCTAGCATGTCTGGCACAGCAGCAATCAGCAGCAGCGTGACTTCATTCAGGCCACGATAGTCTACCATTAGTCTCCACTCTCCATTAGACTTTAGCACTGGCCATATAGGACTGTTAAAAGGTGAGCAACTCCTTGGGTGTCCTGTCCACAAATCAGCTTATGGATGGGAATCAAGGAGTCTCATTTGGTGTGATATTGCTTTGATGCACTGTTGTGGTAGCGATCAGCACCTGTTGTCCTTCGACCCTCAGCAGTCCTACAAAAGAAGGGTCCTCCGAGAGACCGGGCAAGGTAGACAGCTGTCATGGTTTAACCCCAGCCAGCAGCTAGGACCATGTAGCTGCTCAGTCACTTTCCCCAGCTGGGATGGGGAAGAGAATCAGAAGAGCAAAAGTGAGAAAAAACTCATGGGTTGAGATAAAAGTTTAATAAGTAGAACAAAAGTCACACATGCAAGCAAAGCAAAACAAGGAATTCATTGACTGCTTCCCATCGGCAAGCAAGTGTTCAGGCATCTCCAGGCAAGCAAGGCTCCACCATGCATAATGGTGACTTGGGAATACAAACGCCAGCACTCTAAGCATCCTTCTTTTCTTCTTCTTCCCCAGAATTTATATACTGAGCATGTTGTCATATGGTATGGAATATTCCTTTGGTCAGCTGGGGTCAGCTGTCCCAGCTACTTGCTGGTGGGGCAGTTCAAGGAGCAGAAAAGGCCCTGATTGCTTAGCAACAACCAAAACCATCAGCGTTTTACCAACACTATTTTCATCCCAAATTCAAAACATAGCACTATACCAGCTGCTAGTAAGAAAGTAAACTTTATCCCAGCTGAAACCATGACAACATCTGTTTAATTTTCTCTGTCTCCATAGTGGCTATACCAAAAGCCCACTGGTACCCTTTTGGGTCCATGAAATACCCTCTCCAATCACGATGGGTTGCTTTTGCCATTCATTCCCTCTTAGTCTCACTTCAGCTTCCAATGTAATTAACTATTGGGACCTTCCTGTCACTCCAGAAATACAGATGGGTTCTGTCCCTTTATAGCTTGGTGGCATTAGGGTACACTGTGGACTGGTGTCTACCAGAGCCTTATACTCCTGGGGGTCTGATCTACCAGGCCATCAAATCCATACAGTCCAATAAACCCGCTTGTCCCTTTACTCCACTTGGCTTGGGGCAGGGGCTCTTTAGTCCTGATTGTAGCAACCAGTATTGATGAATGGGTTTGTGTGGCTCTTGTGGGTTTGAATACCATCCTTATTATTCACTTCTTGGAAATACAAATTGGATGTTCCTTCAAGAGGATGAGAAACCTTTCTGCTTTGTCTAGGGAACTGCCCTCTGGAAACTGGAATGGCAATTTTCCAGGAAGAGCCTCCCTTTGTGGTTGTTTTTCCTTGCAACTCAGGTACTTATGCCTGTAGGATTGAGGTAGGTTTTTCATCCCACTTCCTCATGTCATCTCCATGGTCACAGAGGTAAAACCACAGGGTGCCTCATGGTGTGTACCCTCTATATCCTCTCTCTTGATCAGGAAAATGCTTACTCCTAATATCTTAGATACTGGTCCATACGGGTGGAGAGTATGACCTATCCTCTTTGAGTTGATGGAACACCCAAAACAATCTTTCCACAGCTGAGATGCAGGCCCATAGGGAAGTAGAAAGACTTTCTCCATATTCTTGGAGTTGGCAAGCCACTGCATCCCCTGTTGGTGCCTCTTCGTCTCCCTGGCTAATTGTTGCCAATGAGCTGGCATACAACAATGGTGTGCTATGTAGAAACTTCTGCCATATGTGTCTGATACATTGGACTTCGTCTGGATCTGTGGCTGACCATGGGTCATTCAGGTCATGATAAATCAGCTCCTGCAAAGCCAGTTCCCTCAGGTACTGGATACCTCTCTCCATGATGGTCCATTTGACTGAGCTACATACAATATCTCCCTTGAAGGGATACCTTTCCTTCTCAACTAACAGAAGTCACCTCCAGCGGCTGCGACTTTGTAGTTTATTTCCAATTGCCTTGTCAATACCCCCTTCCCTAGATAGAGATCCCAGCTGCTTCGTTTCCCTACCCTCTAATTCCAAGCCACTGGCCTCGTTATCTCAGCATCAGAACAGCCAGGTGACAATTTGCTCACCTGCACAATGACTGAAATCTTTTCATTTATCTCATGTATTTGTGGAGGCACCATCCCTGGAAGTGTTCAAGGCCAGGTTACATGGGGCTTTGAGCAACCTGGTCTAGTGGAAGGTGTCCCTGCCCATGGCAGGGTGTTGGGACTAGATGATCTTTAAGGTCCCTTCCAACCTAAAACATTCTATGATTCTATGATTCTATGATCTCACAGCTCAACCAGGGGTAAGGACTGAGAGATTACCTCTGGTTCATTCTCCTGTTCTCATGATTCTCCCTGGTTCATCTTCATCCTTTGCTAAGCAAACTGATTTTTTTTGTGTATTTGTTCTTCTGTATAGGGGTGACTAATACCGGCACAGGTTGGTCCTCTGGTTCAGTAGCTGCAGTGCCTGTCACTGGGGTTTGAGTAGCTGCAGCGCTTGTCACAAGGGTTGAAGTAGCCGTGGTGCCTGTTGCTGGGGTTAGAGTAGCCACAGTGTTGATTGTTGGGGTTGGAATAGTATGCCCACATACACACTGAAGTTTAGTCCTAAGCAAAACTTGAAACATATTCAGAAGCAATGAAGCACCTAGCAATAGAAGCATGCTGGTTCTAGAACAGAAGCTGGTTCTAATAGAAGCATCTCAAGGGCATTCAAAATTCTTGAACACCATTGTATTTAGCCTGGAGGAGAAGAGGGAAGTGGAGGAAAGTGTCTTTCACACAGATTGGTTCTCCAAGGAGAAAAGGTAAAAAGTGTAATTACTAAAAGTTTCCACTAAATGACTCCCAAAGTACGGAGACGATACTGCCTCTACCATTTCACCCTGTTCATTGCTCTTGACCATTAGTGAGTACAACCACAGCACACACAATTTCATCATAAGCCCACACTACAAAGCACAACAAAATTATAATCTTGACTCATCTTGCAGGGATGATAAACAGTACAACAGGGAGCACATACAGCAGGTAAGGTATTACAAGAAGCAACCTCAAGAACAACATTGTGACTATTTACCCCATACAATTAATGCTTATGAAAATTTTGTTCTAATGTTCTCTGATCAGGTTTGTCATTATCTCAACCCACTGTGCCCCATGCCGGGTGCCAAAAAGGACTGTAGGGATACAATATTATTCCTTGGCAACATATAATAGTTGATACAAACCAGTATGTTTCAAAGTTAAAAAAAAACTTTTTTTTTCTTTTTTTAATGTGCCCCATGTATAACGTATCTGCCAGAAGTGATTTAATACTATTTAAGACAGAGGTAGATCCATTTAAAAAAAAAAAAATCAAAAAACCCTAGAAAAATCACTTCACTTTCTCCCTTCAAATTTGTGGCTGCAGTCATAAATTACTTGTAGCCTAATAATACTATATGCTCCATCTAACTATTGCACTGTTTTTGAGCTACCCTAATTTGCCTTTAGCAATCAGAAAAGTTTATCAGAAGTTAACATTTATGTAGTCAGTGTTACACACGGTACAGCATATATCATTTAAGAAATGTGATATGCTTCTCCCTTTACCTCTGTGTCAACGGTATCTGATTTAACATAACAGTACACATTCTATTCAGAATATATTAAACAACACCTTCTGCAGCTGTTTTTTCTCTATGAGGTTTCACAAGAGGTAAGGTTGATTTCCTAACTTTGGTTAATAAATTTTATTTCACCTTGATCAGATTACGAAGTACCTTAAAAACTTAGCCATCACAGCTTTTAAAAACTTTGTAAATAGTTCCTTACTGCTTGAGGTATTCAGGACTCCCTATTCCAAGTCATGAATTGCTGAATTTTTCATCTGAATGTGCAGATTAGTTTGAAGAGGTGTAAAAACAGAGTCAGGCAAAGAATTCATCATTCATTATGTTTCTAAGGAGAGTCCTGATCTGTCTTTGCTTTAGTAAGCTCATGCAATATTTCACTCATTGAGATTTTACCTGATGCACTGCTTTCAAAGTCAATATGCAAACAATGATCACATTTGATTGAAACCTTTGCCTCCAACAGACTGTGTCACACTTCACTGAGGAATCACGCATGAGTCTAGATCTCTTTCCCTCATTTCAGTTTGACGTTTGAAATAATTGACATCTAAGTTACGTTCAATGAAAGCAGGTGTGGATAACTCCAGAGAACTACAGTAACCACTCCACACTTCTTAACGTTGCTCTAAGGGGACAAGCAAAACTAGAACAGACAAAGAGATGTCATATAATGTCAGAATAAGAAATGAAAAAAAAAAACCTACAGAAGTTCCAAGTAACAAAAGTGTTACTATAGTGGTACAATAAAATAAGAAGAATAAAAAACCAAAGTTACTATTTTTGGAGAAATTCTGAAGCAAGAAGAAATTTCTTTCAAGCTCTCATATGGATCTTAAAAACTTTACAGAAAGAATGGGACACTACCTATAGTAAATGGATATATGGCGAACTAAAGAAGGGGAGTGAGTGTAGGGAAGTCTAAGTCATTCCCTGTCTTTTAAAATATTTCATTAATGTATTTCTTCTGCACAAGTAATTAAAATAAAAAAGATATTGTGTGTGTGTATTTAAATCGTCTGTTGTTTTTCAGTTGTTGTTTTATTCTATCCTCATGCTGTGCTTCATTAAGTGTAGTGCAACTCCTTTAGCATTTATTACATAATAACAATTCTTATTTTACCTAATAACTTTATCTAGATTTGGTAAAATATCTTGTTAATGTTCCAAGTTTACACAATTGTCCTCTTACTGCAGGAAAAGATATGCATTTCCATATTAAATAATTTATAGACACTGATTTAGAGTGCCATCAAATATCCTGTGGCAAATTTGTCTGGGAGTAGTGATCTGCCTCTTGCTTTCCCACTGCTTCATGGAGTTAATGGCCAGCAGCAGATGTAAAGTTAGAGCAGTGTGTTTTCTTTAGCACGGCCATATGGCTCTACAGAAAGATATAGAATATTTTCCAAGTATTTAACTGAATTAAGGAGGTACTGAGATGGTTATGAGAGGTATTCATCAGATAGCTAGAACTAATGCCAAGAGTGTCCATCAACTGTAAATCTGAACAAGCTTGACTACTCTATTTGAGAATACTTCCTGTTACAGGAAGAATTTATTACATCTTTTTTTTAAACAGTAAAAGATATTATTTCACCAGCTAGAGTATTGAAGATGATTTTACGTAGCAGGAGAAGAACTTTTTCCATATGTTATGTTCTTCTTAGCTGGCCTAATATATTTGCATACAAAAATAATAGATTTTATTCATAAAAGCAAAATTAAAGATGAAAAGTCAAGCATCTCAGCATTAGGAGAGGACAGAAATAATTTTTCTATGCAAAATTAAGTTTCTTTTTCCAGTCCCTGCTTCAGCCTACGTGCAGTAGTCTTACGTGTTTTATGTGTAATGTTTCCAGAAAAGATACATACACAATGATCAGGATAGATAGTTCCCCCAAGCTTCAAACTATTTTTCTATCCCCACGTTGTTTGGTACATGGCTCCATGCCACCTTCTTTCTTTCTTTCTTTGTTTCTTTCTTCCATTTTCTGTTCCTTTCTTTCTTTCTTTCTTTCTTTCTTTCTTCCCTCCTTCCTTCCTTTCTTTTTTCCTTGCTCTTTATCCAGCTATTTAACTACATTTTAAATACATAAATGTTCATATATAAATATATAATCATAGAATCATAGAATCATTGAGGTTGGAAAAGACCTTTAAGATCATCGAGTCCAACTGTAAACCTAACACTGCCAAGTCCACCACTAAACCATGTCCATAAGGGCCACATCTACACGTCTTTTAGATACTTCCACGGATGGTGTTTCCACCACTTCCCTGGGAAGCCTGTTCCAATGCGTGACAACCCCCCCTTTTGGTGACGAAATTTTTCCTAATATCCAATCCAAACCTCCCCTGGCATAACTTGAGGCCATTTCCTCTTCTCCTATCACTTGTTACTTGGAAGAAGAGACTGACCCCACCTCTCTACAACCTCCTTTCAGGCAGTCGTAGAGAGCGATAAAGTCTCCCCTCAACCTCCTTTTCTCCAGGCTAAACAACGCCAGTTCCCTCAGCTGCTCCTCATAAGACTTGTTCACTAGACCCTTCTACAGCTTCGTTGGCCTTCTCTGGACATGCTCCAGAACCTCAATGTCTTTCTTGTAGTGAGGGGCCTAAAACTGAACACAGTATTTGAGGTGGGGCCTCACCAGTGCCGAGTACAGGGGGACAACCACTTTCCTAGTCCTGCTTACCACACTAGTCCTGATACAGCCCAGGGCGCTCATGGCATTCTTGGCCACCTGGGCACACTGCTGGCTCATATTCAGCTGGCTTTCAATCAACACGCCCAGGTCCTTTTCTGCCAGGCAGCTTTCCAGCCGTTCTTCCCCAAGCCTGCAGTGCTGTACGGGGTTGTTGTGATCCAAGTGCAGGACCTGGCACTTCACTTTGTTGAATCTCATACAGCTGGCCCCAGCCCACCAATCCAGCCTGTGCATATCCCTCTGTAGAGCCTGTCTACCCTCAAGCGGATCAACTCCCGCCTAACTTGGTGTTGCCTGCAAACCTACTGAGGGTGCACTCGAACCCTTCATCCAGATCATTGATAAAGGTATCAAACAGAACTGGCCCCAGTACTGAGCCCAGGGGAACACCACTTGTGCCTGGACGCCAAATGGATTTAACTTCATCCACCACCACTCTCTGGTCCCTCTATCCAGCTTTTTACCCAGCAAAGTGTATGCCCGTCCAAGTCACAAGCAGCCAGTTTCTCCAGCAGAATGCTTTACTGAAGTCCAGGTAGATAACATCTACAGCTTTTCCCTCATCCTCTAAGCAGGTCCCCTTGTCATACAAGGAGACCAGGTTTGTCAGGCAGGACCTGCCTTTCATAAACCCATGCTGACTGGGCCTGATCACCTGGTTGTTCTGTACATGCCATGTGATGGCCCTCAAGATGATCTGTTCCACAACCTTCCCAGGCACCGCGGTCAGACTGACAGGCCTGTAGTTGCCTGGACGCTCCTTCCAGCTCTTCTTGTAGGTGGGCGTCACATTTGCTAACCTCCGGTCAACTGGGACCTCCCTGGTTAGCCAGGACTGCTGATAAATGATTGCAAGTGGCTTGGTGAGCACTTCCACCAGCTCCTTCGGCACCCTTGGGTGAATCTCCTCTGGCCCCATAGTCTTCCGTGTGTCTAAGAGGTGTAGAAGATTGCTAACCATTTCCTGTGGGATTATGGGGGCTTCATTCTGCTCCCCATCCTTGTCTTCCAGCTCAGGGGGCTGGGTACTTTGGAGACAACTGATCCTACTACTGAAGACTGAGGAAAACTCTGTCAACCAGGCTCCTAAACAGGGCAAAGTCCGCCCTCTGGAAGTCCAAGGTGGCAGTTCTGATGACCCCCTTCCTTACTTCTCCAAGAACTGAAAATTCTATCATTTCATGATCTCTGTGCCCAAGACGGCCTCCAACCGTCACATCCCCCACAAGTCCTTCTCTGTTTGCAAACAGCAGTTCCAGCAGGGCACCTTCCCTAGTTGGGTCACTCACCAATTGTGTCAGGAAGTTATCCTCAACACACTCCAGGAGTCTCCTAGACTGTTTCCTCTCAGCAGACATTTATCACATGTACTAAATGGAAAATCCTATAATAAGAGTGATAATATTATAGAATATGATTTTGTGATGTGAGAAGCATGTATTGTTTTCTTTTGCCTCAATTCAGCATATGAGTAAAAAGCAGTGCTCATAATAATGAACATTTCTTAATCAACCATTGAACACTCCATTAAATTGTCTGGAAATGTGGATTAGTAAAATGCAAACATACACAACAATTCGGAGTCCTATAGAGCAATTACAAAGCTTAGGTGGAGGAAAATATGCAATTAATTTCCAAGAAATATTATGTAGTCCTTTCTTAATAAATTAATTTGGTCAGTCAAAATGAAGTTCCAAATTTTGGGAACAAGTTTATATCATATCTATTATTAATAGTATATTAATAATTTTATTTGCTGTAGACTGGGCCTAGTAGTCTTACTCTATTCTTCTTGTTTGAATAGTTAGTTCACTGTTCCTCTGTTGTACTCCTTTTCCCAAATATCCTCTTCTTTTTGTTTTGTTGAGAAAAAGTACTTGTTAGTGCACACTTAGCACTAATGGATACTAATGGATAGTAATCTGAAGGCTGTACCAGGGTAGGAAGCTCTCTCTTCACATCTTTGACCCATACCACAGGGACACAGCAGACTTTCCTAAGAAGCTGGTCTGGTCTGCATTTTGGACCTTCTGTTCCTCTCAGGAGAGAGTCTCCTATGACAATTACCTGCCTTTTTTTCTTTATTGAAGCAGTTTTGACTCAGGGCATAGGCCAACTTAACCTTGGCGACGTCTCCAAGCTAGATGAGCAATTGTCCTCATTATTGCTTGGTTATAGCTGCAGAGCCTTGTACCTATGATGCAAGGGTACCTGGGAAGGTGGGGTAGTCACAAAGGAGGTGCATTTGCAGGAACTTGTTGCCGTTCTTCCCTATCTCTTAAGTCACCATGTTCAGCCAGGTGGAGAGAGGATAAATAAGGTGTGAATTTATAGAGAGGAGTAAAAGGGACAAAATCAAGAATCAAGAGAAATATTAAGAGAACCTCATGATATGTACTTAGCTGATCGAGAGGAGAAGCTGTTTGCTCATATCTTTCCTGGAAAGTGGAAACTCACTAGAAAAGGAAAAGCTGTCCTTTGCTGTACTGACCTAGCAAGCAACTAGGAAAAAAATCACAAAAATTCTTTGGAGGTCCAATTATCTTGCTTAAATTTATGTACATAACTCCTTTTCATTTTCAGTTAAAACTGCCTGTGTATAGCAAAAAGTAGAATCCTATATTTGTGCAGTAAGGAATAAATAGGAGTTAAACATTAACGAATAAACTGACATAAAATTTAAGTCGATTAGATGTAAACACATACACATACACAGAGGAGACAAATCCTTAGATTTTTACATTTACTTGGATGAGTTAAGACAATATATGTGCTTTCAGTTTAATTTATATCTTTGTGAGTCCAGTTGCTTTCTTTCCTAATAGGAATGATCTTATCTTTTGGGTCATTTATCCTTCATGAACTCATACTTTCAATGTGAATGGATTTCAGTTAAGGAGAACAAATATATTGCTTCCAGACATGCTTTATAAATTTGTCTGTTATCCTGTCAATGTTTTAAAAGCCAAGTTATAAATAAAACGGCAAAGGTTGTTTTAACTGATGAGAACAAAATGCTTCCACTTTATTATACGCATGCAAAATGTAAAGGCAACTCAGCTGTATAGAGAATCTATTAAGCTTCTATATCTTCGCAAATTAGTACAAAATAAATGAGAAGTGGTGCTTGAAATAAATTATTTCAAAGAAAAACTACAGGAATATTTACTGAGAACTCGGTGACATTATCTAACAGTACATTATATAGATTCATTAGTAATTCTAAAGTTGCCTTTCAAAGTGTCACAGTGAATGAAGCTTATGACAGAACTTAATGATCATCACCAAATAAAAAAACATTTTCCACAGGTATAATAAAGTTGTTACCTTGTTTTGTCTTTCAAACAGAAATCAAGTAAACTGAAAATATTGTGTTTTATACTAAGTGGTAAATCATGGTAAATGATCACTCCAAAAGGTGACAACTCCTTGTTTTCAAGACAGGAAAAATGAAACTGGAGGATGAGATTGGAACAAAAAACTGTGTGAACCTAAGTCCATTTTAAATCCCATTAGCTTTTGTTACAAGTTCCAGTACATTCTTTATTCTTACCTTTTTAGAGCCAAAATTCATAATGCATGTATTTATGGAAATGAAAAGACAAAACTGTTATGTATGTGTACGCACATACACACAGAAATGGTGCTAAGGAAAATATGGCATTTTCCAGGGATTTCTTTTTTCTTTTAAACATAAAAAAACTGTTGAATCTAAAACTTCTGGATCGAAGTACCAATAATCTGTCTGTTAAAAAACAACTTCAAGATGGTAACATTGGCATTGAAAGGACTACTTAGCCAAAATAAATTTACCTAGAACGACAGAGAAATTCAGGGCTCTTACTTGTTGAAGACAACCCACAGAACTAAATTTCAATTTTCTGTACAAAAGGAGTACAACAGAGGAACAAAAGGAGGTTGAGGGGAGACTTTATCGCTCTCTACGACTGCCTGAAAGGAGGTTGTAGAGAGGTGGGGTCAGTCTCTTCTTCCAAGTAACAAGTGATAGGAGAAGAGGAAATGGCCTCAAGTTATGCCAGGGGAGGTTTGGATTGAATATTAGGAAAAATTTCGGCACCAAAAGGGGGGGGTTGTCACGCATTGGAACAGGCTTCCCAGGGAAGTGGTGGAAACACCATCCGTGGAAGTATCTAAAAGACGTGTAGATGTGGCCCTTATGGACATGGTTTAGTGGTGGACTTGGCAGTGTTAGGTTTACAGTTGGACTCGATGATCTTAAAGGTCTTTTCCAACCTAAATGATTCTATGATCTTCTTTCTTCACTCTTTTCTATGTATTTCTTTTTTTCCTTTTGCTTTTTCATTTATGTTTTGGCTTATAATTTGTTCTTACCATTACTCTTCTCTGTGTAAATGATCCAAGTCTTACCACACCCTTAAATATCTTTTTGTCCTTCCATATACCCACAACACATGACTAAATTCCTGGTCATTTCCAGTCTATTTTGAGTCCTTTTTTTAACCCCTACATCCTCTATACTTTGAGGAGATACTAAGACAGAATTAGTAGCTTGTTGACCAAGTTCAGTGAATGGAAATTTCTAAGCAGATGCATATACTGACCCACTGCAGCATAAAGTGAATTATTAACTTGAAGACAGGTAATTCCTGTCATGTTGGGTATGTATTTCTTATTTCTCATTTTCTGAGACACGAATTTTTCTTTAATTTAGTTGTTCAAATTCAAACCAGAGCAGTGGTACATTTTGACATTTTTTTCTAATACCTAGAGCTGCTACTGCCACTCTGTCATGAGTTAGGTCTCTAGCCTGGACTGGTCACCTAGACTCTTTGAAACTAGCTACACCATCAGAGGAGGATTACTCAGACCTTTCTGAGACTCCTTTCTCAAAGCGGAAACAACCATCCTCTAAGACTGCCTATCTCCTTTTTCCGCATAGAAAGGCAAACTGGCTGACTAGATTAGATTAACTGATTTTCACGGTTAAT
This sequence comes from Pluvialis apricaria, assembly GCA_017639485.1. Classification (NCBI taxonomy): domain Eukaryota; kingdom Metazoa; phylum Chordata; class Aves; order Charadriiformes; family Charadriidae; genus Pluvialis; species Pluvialis apricaria. The sequence goes on from CM030007.1 coordinate 51,142,718, forward strand.
GTTATGTTCCTTATGTCCCTTCCCTGAACAGGTATTAATGAAAAGAAAACAAAAAAATATTAAAAAAACCCCAGAGTTATCGAAGCATAGCTTCTGAAATCTGATCAAAAAGCATTCAAACACAAAGGTACACCGATACAGTGTACTAACATCATACAAGATGACGGTTACCCTTCAGCAAAAGGGAATCAGTACAAACACATCCTGTATTTCCTTAGCTTCCATCTTGATTTCACTCAGCCAAACCTACACCCTGTTTTGATAAGCTCTTTTCTGCCAATATTTCATAAATGAACCAGCAGAATAAGACTTCTGTAAATAAATATTTTATTTATAAATTGATTACTCTACAGGTGTAGATGCCATCCTTCTTCCTTGATCAGTCAAAACATTCTTAATGAGCTCCTAATGTTCTCTCCAATTATCATATTCATGTGAACCACTCCAGCAGACTGCGCACCTCTTGATAAACACGGCATAGTGAAGAAGTGTGTTCAAAGCTCACAGTTATAGAGAGCAATATTTGCTTTGCAAATCACTGACCCAACAACTGTCAACATCAATCAGAATGTTTAGCTATGATTGTGTTACTGAGAAAAAGTAGGAGCCTGATTCTGATCTGGCAGCACCTCTTATACTCCCTGATGCTGAAGAAGAGCTCTGATTTCTGGATGCAGTTTCAGGTATCTGGGGCAGGAAGAGGAGCAAGTAGCCACATTATGTTACGCTTTCAGTCCTGCTCCAGCACTGAAAGAAAATATGAAAGGATTCTTTTCTTTCTGGCCAGGCTTACATCTGACCTCACTAAGTCCATTGTGATCTCTGCAGGACATGCTGCCACCTTTATAAGGCAGCAAAACAGGCTACAGCATGTCGGTGGTTCTCTATAGGATACTTTTTAAATCCTTTTTTGTTTGTTTGGTTTGGGTTTTTTTGTTCTGTTCTGTCTGAAATAGGCCTAGTAATCACAACAGTTTCCATTCCTCAATATTCACAGTTGGTCAATGCGATGTGAATGAAACAGGATACAGTTGTAATAGTTTGCATGGGTTAAGTCATTCCACAGCAGTTGTCCAGGAAGGAAAGCTTATCCTTCACAGTGCACTTTTAAGGACTGAACAGATCAGCATGGGCAAGTGCATGGTTGTGGGACAGGATATTTCACTCCTGCAAATGACAGACAAATTTGAATGCATGTACATGAGGTTTTGGTACAATGCGAGTGTTGCCATGTAGATATGGATATTTTACACAGAGTGACCAAGCCTGAGTTCACTGAACAGTGAAGGTGCACCCAGATTTTATTTTCAGTCTTAAATTTTAATATTATTTTTCCTGTAACATGACATTTCTCTCATTGCCTGAATGGCACCTGAATGTCACTGCTTCGGTTCAGCCCTGCCTTAAATCTTTATCCAGCCCTTCATCCTTTCTTATCTTTCATTCTATTTTGTGATTTGACTGTTTTATTACATCTCATTGTCATTATAAGTATTTTTTCCACTGAAGTCCAAAATTCCTTGGTTTAACAAGTCCTGCAATACAGAATTGAAGTGCTTTATATTCTCCCAAGTGGAAATAAGACACGATAACATCAGTCTCACCTTATAACCCCATTTCCCATGCTCTTCACTCACTTCAAAATCAGTTCACAGAGTTTAAAAAGACCTCCAAACTGTCCCCAGGACAATTCCAAACCAAATGCTCATGCATTCAACTCATTTCCTGTCTGCCTATACTAAAGATTTAATTAAATTTAATAACAAAGGAGAAAAAATACCACAGGAGTCTGGTTTTTTCATATATATATATACACATATGATACATACATAGGAATGAAATAACTAGGTGGTATTTACAAATAATGAATTTTAGTACCTAGGGTTTTTTTAACAGTAAAATCTCAGTTCAGTAAGGACTTACTTAAATTAGCTACATAACTGCAGGTACATGAATTTCATCTCTCCATTATAAGTGTTTGTCGTGGTTTGGCCTCAGCCAGCAACAAAGAACCACGCGGCCGCTCGCCCAACCCCCCACAGCTGTGGGGGGGAAATAGGAAGAAAAAGGCAAAACTCGTGGGTTGAGATAAAGGCAGTTTAACAGAACAGCAAAGGGAAGAGAAAACAGTAACAATAACACCGATAAAGGAATATACAAACGCGATCAGGGCACCGCCGCTCACCGACCGGACTCGGACCCGCACCACCGCAGCCCGCGCTGAGCAGCGACTTCCTGCCCCCTCCCCCCGGCAGCTCCCCCCACCGCCCGGGCATGGCTCACATGGTGTGGGATACCTGCGCCCTCTCCCATCCTTGGGGAAATTAACCCCCTCCCTGCCGGAACCAGGACATTATCCACCCCTTATTCCATACCATCTGCGCCATGCCCAGATCCTACAGTTCCTATTCATCTACCACCACTTTCCCCTGTCTTTTATATATACATACATATGTACATCTATATACATACAGATTTAATCCCCACCGTCCATGGGCAATCCCTCTAAAATATTCATTGAGTTAATTTAGTCCATCACTGTGGGCCCCATCTGTGAAAGCAGTCTCTCAGGGCAGGCGAGATGGTGTGTGGTGCTGGACTGGTGCACGCTGCATTCGGAGCTCGTGGCTGGCGTACCCGGTGTGGCCCATGCCCGCAGTTCGCAGGTTGAAGATGTTGATCTCCAGGAAGTTGCTGGGCGCCAGCTGATGAGGTCAGTTCTTATTACCTCACCGCTGCACTTTACTCCGCTTTATCAAAGTCCATCTGTCATTGGTTTGGGAGATTCTCACCGTAGTACCCTTGATAGCAGTTATAGTAATGATGACATGCAGTGACAGCGTTATTTAGCACATAACATCATAAGATTTGATTCATTGACTATTCTCACCCAGAATCAAATCCCCATGAGGTACACATCGGACCTCCCCATCCTCCTGCATCACCCACCAAGTGCACCCAGGTCCTTGTGCAAAAGCAATCCCACGGATGGGTTTGCCTTTGCCTGAGGCAGGGCTAACCCAGACTGTCTTCCCTAACATATTCTTCATGTGCACTACGGGGACTTTATCCCCTTCTATTGTACGTGGAAGTTTTGATTGGGCAGGGCCAGCTCGATTGGCAGATCCCCTGCTGTTGACTAACCAGGTGGCTTTTGCTAAATGCGTATCCCAGTGTTTGAAAGTCCCACCACCCATGGCTCTCAGTGTAGTCTTTAACAGTCCGTTGTATCATTCAATCTTCCTTGAGGCCGGTGCGTGATAGGGAATGTGATACACCCACTCAATGCCATGCTCTTTGGCCCAGGTGTCTATGAGGCTGTTTCGGAAATGAGTCCCGTTGTCTGACTCAATCCTCTCTGGGGTGCCATGTCGCCACAAGACTTGTTTTTCAAGGCCCAGGATAGTGTTCGGGGCAGTGGCATGGGGCACAGGGTATGTTTCCAGCCACTCGGTGGTTGCTTCCACCATTGTGAGCACATGGCGCTTGCCTTGGTGGGTTTGTGGGAGTGTAATATAATCAATCTGCCAGGCCTCCCCATATTTGTATTTTAGCCATCGTCCTCTATACCAAAGAGGCTTTAACCGCTTGGCTTGCTTAATTGCAGCCCATGTTTCACATTCGTGGATGACCTGTGCAATAGTGTCCATGGTCAAGTCCACCCCTCGGTCTCGAGCCCATCTGTATGTCGCATCTCTTCCCTGATGGCCTGAGGCATCATGAGCCCACCGAGCTATGAATAATTCACCCTTATGTTGCCAGTCCAGATCCACCTGAGCCACTTCAATCTTAGCGGCCTGATCTACCTGCTGGTTGTTTTGATGTTCCTCAGTGGTGCGACTCCTGGGTACGTGGGCATCTACATGACGTACTTTCACAGCCAGATTCTCTATCCGGGCAGCAATATCTTGCCACAGTTCAGCCGCCCAGATGGGTTTACCTCTGCGCTGCCAGTTGCTCTCTTTCCACTGCTGTAACCACCCCCACAGAGCATTTGCCACCATCCATGAATCAGTATAGAGGTAAAGTACTGGCCATTTCTCTCGTTCAGCAATGTCTAAAGCCAGCTGGATGGCTTTAACCTCTGCAAACTGGCTCGATTCACCTTGTCCTTCAGTGGCTTCTGCAACTCGTCGTGTAGGACTCCACACAGCAGCCTTCCACTTCCGATGCTTCCCCACAATCCGGCAGGACCCATCAGTGAACAAGGCACGTTTCCTGTCATTTTCTGGTAGTTTATTATACGGTGGGGCCTCTTCTGCACGCATCACCTCCTCTTCTGGTGATATTCCAAAATCTTTGCCTTCTGGCCAGTCCATGATCACTTCAAGTATTCCTGGGCGATTGGGGTTTCCCATTCGAGTCCGCTGTGTGATCAGTGCAATCCACTTACTCCACGTGGCATCAGTCGCGTGGTGTGTGGCAGGGACCCTTTCTTTGAACATCCAGCCCAGCACTGGCAGTCGAGGTGCCAAGAGGAGCTGTGCTTCAGTACCAACCACTTCCAAAGCAGCTCGAACCCCCTCGTATGCTGACAATATCTCTTTTTCGGTTGGAGTATAGCGGGCTTCAGATCCTCTGTATCCCCGACTCCAAAACCCCAGGGGTCGACCTCGAGTCTCCCCTGGTGCTTTCTGCCAGAGGCTCCAGGTAGGGCCATTCTCCCCGGCTGCGGTGTAGAGCACATTTTTAACATCTTGTCCTGCCCGGACTGGCCCCAGGGCTACCGCATGAACTATTTCCTGCTTAATTTGTTCGAAGGCTTGTCGTTGCTCAGGGCCCCATTTAAAATCATTCTTTTTCCGGGTCACTTGATATAGAGGGCTCACAATCAGACTGTAATCTGGAATATGCATCCTCCAAAACCCCACAACACCTAAGAAAGCTTGCGTTTCCTTTTTACTGGTTGGTGGAGACATAGCTGCTATTTTGTTGATAACATCCATTGGGATCTGACAGCGTCCATCTTGCCATTTTATTCCTAAAAACTGGATCTCCTGTGCGGGTCCCTTGACCTTACTTCATTTTATTGCAAAACCAGCTTTCAGAAGAATTTCAACTATTCTATTCCCTTTCTCAAAAACTTCTTCCGCTGTGTTGCCCCATACAATGATGTTGTCAATGTACTGCAGATGTTCCGGAGCTTCACCCTGTTCCAGTGTCGTCTGGATTAGTCCATGGCAAATGGTGGGGCTGTGTTTCCACCCCTGGGGCAGTCGATTCCAGGTGTACTGGACGCCCCTCCAAGTGAAAGCAAACTGTGGTCTGCACTCTGCTGCCAAAGGGATTGAGAAGAATGCATTGGCGATATCAACTGTTGCATACCACTTGGCTGCCTTTGACTCCAGTTCGTATTGAAGTTCCAGCATGTCCGGCACGGCAGCGCCCAGGGGTGGCGTGACTTCATTCAGGCCACGATAGTCCACTGTTAGCCTCCACTCTCCACTAGATTTTCGCACCGGCCATATGGGACTATTAAAGGGTGAGCGGGTCTTGCTGATCACTCCTTGAGTCTCCAGTTGACGAATCAGCATATGGATGGGAATCAGAGAATCTCGGTTAGTGCGATATTGCCGCCGATGCACTGTCGTGGTAGCAATCGGCACCTGTTGTTCTTTGACCCTCAACAAACCTACCACAGAAGGGTCCTCCGAGAGACCAGGCAATGTAGACAGCTGTTTAATTTCCTCCGTCTCCAAGGCAGCTATGCCAAAAGCCCACCGGTATCCTTTTGGATCCTTGAAGTATCCTCTCCTGAGATAGTCTATGCCAAGGATGCACGGAGCCTCTGGGCCAGTCACAATGGGATGCTTTTGCCACTCATTTCCAGTCAGGCTCACCTCAGCTTCCAATACAGTCAACTCTTGGGATCCCCCTGTCACTCCAGAAGTACAAATGGGTTCTGCCCCACTGTAACTTGATGGTATTAAGGTACATTGAGCTCCAGTGTCCACTAGAGCCCTATACTCCTGTGGCTCTGATGTGCCAGGCCATCGAATCCACACGTTCCAATAAACCCGGTTGTCCCTTTCCCCAACCTGGCTGGAGGCAGGGCCCCTCTAATCCTGATCATAGTATCCATTACTCACCTGTTGCACAAATGACTTGGAAGTCCCTTCAAGAGGATCAGAGGCAAGATCAGGCCTTCTACTCTGTTTGGGGAGCTGTCTGCTGGAAATGGGAGCAGCACTTTTCCTAGATGGATCCCCTTTTGTGATTGTTCTTCCTTGCAACTCGTGTACCCATGCCCGTAGGGACGAGGTAGGTTGTCCATCCCATCTCCTCATGTCCTCTCCGTGATCGCGCAAGTAAAACCACAGGGTGCCTCGTGGTGTGTACCCTCTATACTCTCCCTCTTGAGTAGGAAAACGCCTGCTCCTAATAGCTGAGATGCTGGCCTGTACAGGTGGGGAGTAGGATATATTCTCTTCGAGTTGCTGGACTTTCTGGGACAGTTTCTCCACAGCTGAGACGAGGGGGGAAGAGAGACTTTCTTCATATTGCCAGAGTCGGCCAGCCACCTCATCCACCATTGGTCCCTCTTCACCTTTCCATTCCATCACCGCCAAGGAGTTGGCATACGATGATGGTGCGCTCCGTACAAACTTCCACCATATGGGCCTTGTGCACTGGACTTCATCAGGGTCTGTGGGTAACTGTGCATTATCTGGGTCATAGTAAATCATCTCCCGCACAGCTAATTCCCTGAGGTACTGGATACCTTTTTCCATGGTGGTCCACTTGCTTGGACGGCATACAACATCTTCACTGAAGGGGTACCTTTCCCTCACACCTGACAGGAGTCGCCTCCAGAGGCTGAGAGCTTGTGTCTTCTTCCCAATCGCCTTGTCAATGCCCCCTTCCCTAGACAGGGATCCCAGCTGCCTGGCTTCCCTACCCTCTAATTCCAAGCTACTGGCCCCGTTATCCCAGCATCGGAGCAGACAGGTGACAATGTGCTCGCCCGGAAGTCAGCTGAAATCCTTTCGCATATCTCTCAGCTCACTCGGGGATAGGGATCGGGTGATTATCTCTGGTTCCGTGTCTTCCTCCCGTTCTTTTGATGGCTCTGGTTCATCATCATCCCTAACTAAGCGAACTGATTTCTTGGTGTATTTCTTCTTCTGTATAGGGGCAACTGATACAGGCACGGGTTGGTTGTCTGGTTCAGCTGCAGTGTCTGCCACTGGGGTTTGAGTGGCCGCATTGCCCGTCACCAGGGTTTGAGTAGCCACATTGCCTGCCACCGGGGTTGGAGTAGCTGTATTTTCTGCCACTGGAGTTGGAATAGCTGCAGTGTCTGCCGCAGGTGTGTGAGTAGCCACAGGGCCTGCCACCGGGGTGGGAGTAGCTGCATTGTTTGCCGCAGGGGTTGGACTAGCTGCAGTGCCTACTGGTCTGTTTTCCTCCTCTTTCCCCTGAGGGTGCTGCATAACACTGAGCAGTGTTTGGTAGATACTGGCCAGGGCCCAGCACAGTGCAGTGAGTTGTGCCTCTCTGGAACAGCCACAGCATTTTCCTTTTAAAAATTCTACCACTTTATCAGGGTCCTGTAATTGTTCGGGGGTGAAGTCCCAAAACATTGGAGGCGAGAAATTCTCTAGATACCTGCCCATATTCTCCCACATGCCATGCCATCCCTGACTATCCAGCCTCGGGGCAGATCTCTGGGTGGTAGTCTTAAACAGTTGTCTAACCCTAAACAAGACCTGAAACACATTCAGGAGACATAGCAATAGGACCAGACTGGTTTGAGCATCCCAAGGATATTCAAAATTCTCAAAAGCTGTCATACCTGGCCCGAAGGAGAAAAGGGAGGTGAAAGAGCTAGGGAAAGTATCCCCCCCTGTTTCCCCCATAGATCGGGTATGATTATTAATAAATTCTGAGAGACGGTGACCAAGGTATGGGCAGGACAGCAATACTGCATAAACACCCCAACACAGCGACCTAAGCAGTGATGTTATCATATCATATGCTGATATCGCACAGGACAGCAAAATGATAATCCTGATCCCTCTCCCCGAGGTAACAAACATCATCACGGGGAGTACATAGAACACTTAAGAATTTACATAACACAGCCACGCAAACAAACGAAGGAACATTGTAACCAGCTATTATCTAACTAATATGAGAAACATATATAACAAACTCGTGTTAACAATCTCGGGTCGGATCTGTCGTTATCTCAACCCTCGGGCCCCACGTTGGGCTCCAAAAAGGACTGTCGTGGTTTGGCCTCAGCCAGCAACAAAGAACCACGCGGCCGCTCGCCCAACCCCCCACAGCTGTGGGGGGGAAATACGAAGAAAAAGGCGAAACTCGTGGGTTGAGATAAAGGCAGTTTAACAGAACAGCAAAAGGAAGAGAAAACAGTAACAATAACACCGATAAAGGAATATACAAACGCGATCAGGGCACCGCCGCTCACCGACCGGACCGGGACCGCAGCCCTCGAGCAGCAGCGACTTCCTGCCCCCTCCCCCCGGCAGCTCCCCCCTACCGCCCGGGCATGGCTCACATGGCATGGAATACCTCCCATCCTTGGGGAAATTAACCCCATCCCTGCTGGAACCAGGACAGTGTTACAGCACTATGAGGCTGACATGGAGAGGGTGAATTAATGGGACACCAAACGCAACTAGGAGGAAACAAACCCAAAGCAAGCAAAGGGAGTAGTGCTTTACACAGTAGACAGTTAAAGACTGACACTCCCAGCCAAAGAACAGTTCAGATGCTGCCGGTTTACAAGGGTTCAGAAGAGACCACATGAGATCATTGAAATGCAATCTATGAAGGTTGAAGATAGATGCAATCTATGAAAACTCTTAACAGTAACTAAATTCACAGTATCACAGTATCGTCAGGGTTGGAAGGGACCTCTGGAGATCATCTAAGTCCAACCTCCCTGCCACAGCAGGGACACCTACAGCACGTTGCACAGGACGGCATACAGGCGGGTTTTGAATGTCTCCAGTGTGGGAGAATCCACAACCTCTCTGGGCAGCCTGTGCCAGTGCTCTGCCACCCTCAGAGGAAAGAAGTTCCCCCTCATGTTAAGATGGAACTTCCTGTGCTCAAGTTTGTGCCCATTACCTCTAGTCCTATCACTGGGCACCACTGAAAAAAGACTCTTCTCATCTACCTGGCACCCTCCCCTTAAGTATTTATAAGTATTGATGAGATCCCCCCTGAGTCTTCTTTTTTCTAGACTAAAAAGACCCAAGTCCCTGAGCCTTTCCTCATAAGAAAGATGCTCCAGTCCCCTAATCATCTTTGTAGCCCTTTGCTGGACCCTCTCCAGCAGTTCCCTGTCCTTCTTGAACCGGGAAGCCCAGAACTGGACACAATACCCCAGATGCGGCCTCACCAGGGCAGAGTAGAGGGGGAGGATGACCTCCCTCCACCTGCTGGCCACACTCGTCTTGACGCACCCCAGGATGCCATTGGCATTCTCGGCCACCAGAGCACATTGCTGGCTGACGGTCATCCTGTTGTCCACCAGGACTCCCAGGTCCCTTTCCACACAGCTGCTCTCCAGGAGGTCAGCCCCCAACCTGTACTGATGCGTGGGGTTATATCCCCAGATGCAGTACCCTACACTTGCCTTTGTTGAATTTCATCATTTTTTTTTCTGCCCAACTCTCCAGCCTGTTCAGGTCATGCTGTATGGCAGCACAGTCTTCCGGCGTGTCAGCCACCCCTCCCAGTTTTCTGTCATCAGCAAACTTGCTGATGGTACACTCTATCCCTTCATCCAGGTCATTGATGAATATATTGAACAGGACTGGACCCAGTACTGACCCCTGAGGGACACCACTAGTTACTGGCCTCCAACTGGACTCTGCACCACTAAACACAACCCTCTGAGCTCTATCGTTCAGCCACTGTTCAATCCACCCCACTGTCCATTCATCTAACCCACACTTCCTAAGCTTGCCTGTGAGGATAATGTGGGAGACACACTCACAATAACTTTGTCTACTTCAGGAAGTCTATGAACTGAAAATGTTTGGATGAAAGTACGCTGAGTTCTTTAAATAAGGATTAACTATGATATAGTCATATTTACCCATTTACTATATTTACCCAATCATAGTCAGAAAGAATGCATTACGACAGGGGATTAGTTTTGACTTCACATGGCTACTGTTATACAAAACGCCAAATCTGTTGTCTTCTCTATAAAGCATATATATAGGGGGTTTAACCCAAAAGTATGGACTTAGTGAAGAATGACAGGAAAACATTTTAAAACTCATAAAAAGAACTATGGAGGGAAGGAATGCAACAATATTTTCTGGAGGAGATGTTATTTCACATCAATAGGACCAGATGATTTATATCAGATTCATGACATTTGTAGTAGAATACTTGTATTGTAGATAACTAAGCTTATCTAGTAATTTTCCTACTTCAGTTCTTTTTCTTTTGTCTGAGGGAACAAATGTTATTTTCTATTATTCTATTTTATTAGTACTGCACAAGATCAGGATTTAATTGTTGCTATTTCTTAAGACACCTGATCTTCCTCTTATTTAGAATCCCATATGTCTATTTTTAAATAACACACATTTAAATCAAATTAAATTGGTGGTTCCCCAAAGAAAACCAGGCAGTTTTTCATTAGGTTATGTGATAAAGCTCATCTGCAGACCCACAAAAGAGCTCAGAGCTGGGCGAGGGGGGCAGGGGGGTAGGCAATAATACCCTACTGGGCTACTCCCAGGTCCATCACAGGGGCCACCAGACCATCAAAGACCCATCTCCACAAGCCCAGAGGAGCACAGGGTGAAAAATGACTGGCAGGAACACAAATTAAGGACTCCCATGGAAACAACACTTTTTCTGGGCATCAGCTCCATCATCCAGGTGTAAAACTCAATATTGTCTACAGGAGACCAGTTCTCCAGATCACCATGCAGACTGAGGGCCATTACTGCCCAGGGGTATGGCGCTAATTGTGGGATGCAGAAGAACACTTCAGGATTGCACCAAATTTATTATGAGATGTTTAGAGGAGCAACCAAAAGCAGGAAAAGGGAGGCAGCAGGGAATTTTGTGAGGATCAACTCTAGGAAAATAGAGTGGTAAGGGGATAAAAAAGGCCAGTCACATGTAAATAGTTTGCTGATCAATATGCTTGTCTGGTGATACACTATGCCTGTTCAGTGCAGTCTGTCTTACCTTTTTATTAAATTCGTTTCTAACTCTTCCCTGGGTGAAGGCTCTCTAGCCTGTGCATGCATATGTGCATGGCGGGGTGAGTGCTGCAGATGGAGTCAGGCCATGGTTTGAAGGTCTCATGAATCACTGGAGTGCAGGTGTGCGAGTGAGTGTGTGATCATTAGTGAAGATCAAGCTGGGCTAGCTGGTGAGTGGATGAAGTGGCCTGGGAGTGAGAAGGGGCCACCTCTGGGTGTGAAAACGTCTGTGTGTCTCTAAGGATGAGAGCAAAGGGGTGTCAGCTATGGGAACAGGGGAGTCCTGGCCAGCTCTGTGAGTGTGCGTGTGCATAATGGTCTGTACAAGAATCCGGAGTGGGGCTGTGTCCCTAGGGGCTTGTATGTCCAAGTGCCAGCAACTGATGAGGCTGGGATCCAGAGGCCAGCTGCTGGAACGATCCACCTTGTACACATGTGCGTATTGCAGCAGCCTTGCCTCTCTCAGGCTGTTGAATCCGGCTTGATATATTTTTCTCTAATTGTTTCAAATATACTGTGTATTTTCCTAAGTTTCTTGTTGATTCTGTTTTAAATATCAAAGTGCCATTAGATACTGGCAAATGAATAACATTAAGGAATGAAGAAAGATGTATAAATTTGCAAGGAACAGTGAAGGCTTATCAGCAAACGTAGAATCTAAGAAACTTGAAACTTGTATTTTTTTCGTATCTGTGTCTGTGTATAGTACACGGTTGTTTTTAGATCTTGTTATTCTGTAGATAGGGAGGTGATAGGAAAAGTGGGATAAGGAGACTGAAAAGCTGGGGTTAGAATTTCTCTGATTAATTTAAACATACAAAAATTGGGCAATGATATAAAAAGTTGGTTACTAAAATTACTTATAATGAAAGAGTGAACTCAGTTTGGGCCTCAACTTCTAATATAATTTGGGTAAGTATGCTATTAATAAATATAAGAATTCATTCATATACATCTTTCAGCAGAAAAGGCATATGACAGTCAAAAACCCTTTCAAAATAAATAAATAAATAAATAAATAAAAGATTGCTATATAGACCCACAGCAGTAGTAATACAAGCATCACTTTCAAGTACCCTTATGATCCACTTGAGATCAATTTGAATGACCTTACAGAATCAAGCCTTACTTAAATACAATTGTTGTCTTTTTTACTAGCTGCAACTCCAATACACGTGATTTGGTAAGAATTAAGAATCATCTCAAGGCTTTTCTGGAATATCAAGAGTTTCAACAGGTCAGGAATAAGCAAAATAATCTGTATAGCTGTCTCTAGTGCTGAAAGCTCTTGCAAACCAGTCGTGTTACTTCAGAAAATGTTCCCCCAATTTCTTCAGCAAAACCCAGAAAAGAAAACACAAATTGGCTTAAGGATCAATTCATCGTGGTGCTGATTGACTCTTGAGAAAAATAAAATGGCAGTAGCTATCACGGGCTTCATGGATTTTGCTCAAAAAAAGATTTTTTTTTAATGTTTAGTCAGCATGTCTGAGGAGATCCCCATTACTCAAAGCACAAACCCTTGCATAAGTTGCATTTAATTATCATGTACATTAATTTAAAATAAAATACCAAAATAGATAGTTATAACATGTTTCATTGCTAAAGTGATGCTTTCCTGTTGAGCCAACCCTCATTTTTTATTTTATGCTGAACATGATAATTTTACACCCAGTAATAAATTATCTCAGAGATTTGTTTAAAAACTTAAGGAGTATCCTCTGAATAGGTGTTCTATCATTCCGCTCATGGTTAAATACATGGATGCTAACTGAAGTTAAACTGCTATTTATAAAAACTATTCATTTTTTGAATGTGCAACAACAAAAAATGCATATATAGTCAAGTCAGAGCACTACACTTCAAATCCAAAACACAAGAACTTTAGGTTACATTTAGAGGAGTACAGTCACAAAGACTTAATTTTATAGTCATATAAAATATGAAAAAAAATAATCTGTATCATAACTTTAGAAAGATATTGATTTTGACAGCTTACTCTGGATTTTACTACGACAGAACAGGCAACGGAAGAGTAACATGAAAATTCTTCTCAGCCATAAAACTCATTTGAATGATTTCACAAAGGTAGAACTGTCCTCAGAACAATGAAACTTTCTTTCCACTCAAGAGACAAAAATAACAAAAAAAAAAAATCACAAAAAAAAAACAAACCCCAACCCCCACACTCAAACAAGAAAGCAAGCAAAGTTTTCTAAGGTTATAGCAACAGCAAATAAACTCAGAAAATATCCCTGTTGCAACGGTCAGAGTTGGTATGCATGATATATGATACACATGATATGTAATATATTATTACCAGAAATTCCTCTTTTGCAGTGGCCTTTTATAACTGGCTTGTGAGTTTGGTTTTATAAAGTATGGCTATACAACTTTTTGTCATATACAGAAAGAAGAGATGGAATAAAAATGCTACTGTTCCGCAGACAAGTAAAACTGTGAAATGTAGTAATATAGATTACACCTAGACTATAATTGTATTATAGTAATGTTTTTATGGAAAAGACACTTGCAATCGCTGTCATAACAGAATATCTTTCTTACAGTCTATTTTTCTGCTCTGAGAGGACAGTAGGTCTAGAACTAGACTCACACTTTAACTCACAGGAATAGCTGGAAAGTTAGCAAATTACACCCTTCATAAACAGCAGATATCCTGATCTTCAGTTTGTTCAGTTAAATACCAACAATGTTATACGTTACCTCAGTTGAGGTACAATTTATTAAGAGATGGATAAACACAGTAGAAAATAAAATTAAAGATTTAAACCTTGAAACAAGCATTATATTGTAGAGAAATGCCTTGGCAGGTGTTATAAATCATTTTTACAGGATAGCACAATAATTTTTGTTCAGAATTAGAGTCAGGATGAAATACTTTGTCAGTGGTAAAAGAACAAGAAAAATATGAAAGTACCTACAGACAGTACAAAAAAGCTCTGGGAAGCTTCAATATTTCGTTAAGAATTATTTTTAATAATTTTTAAGTGTGGAGTTGAAAAGATCTTGGCATTTTATGGTAAAAGGGAGCTCACAAGGTATGAATACTGTGGAAAATATCATGCATGCTCCAGAACATAGCACTGGGAAGGGACAATCAGGCAAAAGGGTTCGAAACTAGAAAGATTAAGTGAAGAAAATATATATGCAAAGAAGACAGAACTTTTACTGGAGTAAATCACAAAACCTTTGAAATGACATATATGTAAATAAATCTACCCCAGTAGATCAATAATACATTTGCAATTGCATAACTATTTATTTTCCTTAACTGCTCATATTCCAGTCTGCACTGCATACATACACAAATGAATGTGTTCAGAAATAGGGGAAATATTTATAAACTCAAATCACAGGAATACCTTTTTGATTTAAGGTAATATGTTCTCTTCCTAGTCAAAAGATCATAAAACATGTTCAGGGTTTCCAAACAAAAACTTCAGAGTCTTCAGATAAAACTCACTGTAACTCTTACCCATCATATGATGAAGTAACACTAGGCCCAATACATCCACTGTGAATTATAGAAAGTTGTGAAAATGTCTTTAGAATTTTTCATGTTGTCTGAATCTTCATTTCCTGTGATATATATGAAATCCTCTTGGACATATGTCAGATGACTTAGGCAAGCATCAGTCAAAGCACCTGTGGGTGTCCTGGACATTTCATAGTGGCACTGATGAATTGCCCAGGTGATTACTTTCACTTTCTCAGAGCTGCAAACATGATTAACATAATAGCAGAACACTGTTCAGAAACACAGTTTTTAAATGAAATAATTGCCAGGGTCCATGCATGTGCATCCACTATCATCCTTTCACATGATCAAGAGAACAACAGATATAGATGTAAAATATTTTCAGAACAGCAGTTCACAAATTGATGGTGTTGTAGCATCATCTGATTTACAGATGTCTTTGTTAGCTTCAAGGCATGTGTATTTTTGCTGTCATGTTTAGAAAGAGAGTATATGCTATTTGTGGACAGAATTTGTTTTGAACACAAGAATACCTGCAAAAATTACTCTAAGAAGGGCTGACCATTTCATAAAGCAAGCAGGATCTTAATCTTAAGGTCAGCAGTAGCAAAGACGTGCTTATGTCATTATGTTGCAAAACATGAGAAAAGTTGAGCAAATACAAAATTTCTATAGCCATATTGACTTTGGAGTACTTCTGCGAGACAAAAATCTAGTCTATTCATTATATATGTTTTTCAATTGCTATGTGAACTGCAATATATATATTTACATATGGATATAACTTCCAAATATTTATCCAGATTATTTCCTGTCCTGGAAAACATATTTTTCAACTTCCTGTGAAGAATCTTTCTTCTAAATTGGACTTCAAAGTCAGACATTAAAAATAAAATTATACAGAAATCATAATGAGCATGAATCAAATCTCTTTATGTGCAGTGGTGGTGTTTTGGTTTTAAGTAACTTTTGTAAAGTACTATTGATCTAAGTTATTACTAGCTTTTAATATTCATCAATGAGCATGCACAAGAAAAGGAAGAAAAAAATGCGGCTGTTTGTTTGCCATGGGGGCAAAATTGCTGTGTGAAGACTACAAGCACAGAAAATGAGCACGAGAGTCAGAAACAGCATGAAACAAGAGAAGAATAAGTAACAGATAAACCAGGCAATTAACAGTATATTATACATGTAAGAAGATATAATGTCATTTAAAAATAGAGAAATAGGGGAAGACCTAGCTGAAGGTGACAATTTTGTTATTTTGTCTTCCAGCAAACCTTGGAAATGTTTTTGCATTTAATGATATTCAGTATGACATCCTAGAGAAAGGAAAAGTAAATAGCCAGACTTCTCTACTGCTGTATCAGTGGTCTACAGGAAGGAGAATTCATTTGAACTCTAAGTAGGCTAAAACTGCATTTTTTCCCCTTTGTGGCAAAATGTGCCTGGCTGAAAGTGAAAGGAAATACTTTGGTTTTGTTTGATGCTGTTACTGCAGAGGTAAAGAGATGAAGGGCTTAATAGCACTAATAGCAGTAAATCTATACCAGGGCTTTTTGGTCTGCAATCTACAGGAGGCTAAAATAAATGTCTATAAAATTCTGAGTGTCATGGATAATGTTGTTTACTCTCTTTCCCAGTGAAAGATCCATGGTGCCAGGTTCAGAACAAATAAAAGGAAATACTTCTTCACACAAAATATAGTTAAGATATTGAACTGTTTGCCACAGGACGTTTTGAGTGCTTGAAGTTTGTGTGTGTTCAAAAGAAGATTTGTACAGATTTTATTTAAAAAAAAAAAAAAAAAAAGCTTTGAGGTCTATTAAACAGAAAAAATCACCTGTGGGTTAGGAAGACCTTGAGTCACAAATCATTATACGCTGGAAGAATGTAAGCATCTAGGAAAACATCGCTACACCTGTCCTGTTCTTACACTCTTTACTAAGCACCTGCATTGCTCCTGTTAGAAACTGCACATGGAACTGAAAAGATTTTAGTACTGACTTTCTATGCCATTCTTTGGCTATGTTGTTAAACATGCTATTTGTTAATAGGAACTTAATATGTGCATGGAGACTTGCTATGTAGAGGTTCAGGGTTTAATCTCCAAGTCAAGAGCTCTATAAACAAACAATAATCAAAACAATGCTATAATAGTAAATAATGCATTTTTTTAACATTTATTCAAGCCAAATCAACACCAAAGCCCTCTCTTAATCATCTTGTAAGTGCTAAGTGCTGCAAATATACTTTGAGTTAGGACTGCCAGTAATCCCAAGACTTCCTCCTTTTGTCCCAAAGAGGAAAGATTTTCTGTTATGAAGTCAGTTGAAGGTTGCAAAATTGTTTGAATGTATAATCATATATTTATGTATTTGAAATATAAACATTGGAACTGAAATACCCACACAAGTATAGCTGACAGCTTCATCTAAACTTTTTTCTTTTTTTCTTAAATAATTCTGAAGGCAAAATGAAAAGATACATTGTGTCATGGTTTGGGCTGGACTGGCCAATGAAAACTAATGGCCTCCAAGGAGAGGAGGGAGAGAGAGAAATAGACTTATGAGTTTAGAAAAAAACTAATATAAATAATAAATAATAATAAATAATAAATACCTTAATGACAGTATTAATAAATTAATAAAATAAAATAATAAAAAATAAAATAGTGAAATACATACAATATATGCAAAACCAGTATTGGGCTCCCAGGATGATGATCGCATCACCAACAGGCACGGGGAAAGTCCCAGACTTGACTGAGCAACAGACGGGAACTGGATTCCACATTTGGATTCAGGAATCAAAGGCAGACAAACAGACAGAGTCCTCCTCAGATGTCGGCCATTAAAGAAAGTGGACCACCCTTTGATCCCTCAGCTTTTATACTGAGCATGAGGCAGATGGGATGCAATACCCTGTTGGTGAGTCTTGGGTCACCTGTCCTCTCTGCTCCCCCCTGTAGGTGCGACTCTTCTACACTTTTCCTTTTCCAACCCTGGAACAGGGCAAATAACAAAGTTAGCTGACCTTGGTTGTTACAACAATAATTAAGAGCCTCTCTGTATACCACTCCTTGGCATATATTAGAAAAAAACAGGTCTTATCTCTCTGAGAGTGAACAGTTTCTGCACAATATGCCGTTAATTTCAGAAAGTTCAGTTAGTTAGAAGAGGCTTAGCTGCAAAGTAAAACTACTAAACAGAAAATTGGTTCTGTTTTACCTCAAACTAGAACTCATTGCCATAATCAATTTCATGATGATGTTGCTACTCATGGTCAATTTATTTTATGATAATGTGATGAGGAAGGCTTGATTTTATATTTTTAGTTGCTGAGCTTGGAAAAGTTACAATGACAATTTGTAGTCTTATGACAAAACTAATTTTTGTTTGGTTAATATTGTTATCAGTTCTTTGTTTTCCAGCTCAGCTGAGAAAAAAAAAAGTAGTTCTCCATAGGCTAGTAAAATTTGCATGCCAAGGTTTTAATACTGAAAGTGTCTGAGTTCAGAATAGAAATGAGTCATTAGTATGAAATAGTTTAACATTGTCAAGTGTATTGAACAGAAAATTAAAAGTGTAAAAATACAATTATTGAAGTCTTTTCATGGATCCTTGAATTGATGATCACATACAGACCACTGACAGGGATTATTTTATATTTGCCCTGAGATCTCAGAGCATACATGATTTTGCTTGGTTGTGACTATGCTGTTACTTCCAATGAAAATGAAAATATGGGCTTGTTAAGCCATGACCTCACAGTAAGATTCACAGTCAGTACTAAATTCAAACCCTGTATTCTGCAACGATGACAATATTTCAGAAGCATCAAAATGCTGCAGTGCTGAAGAGATAGATATTGAACTTTTATGTGGTTTACTATAAAATAACAATGAATTAAAACAATTTCAAAGGTATATCTTCCTATATTTGCAACTATACTAGTTTTCTCTGCATTGATCTAAAAATAAAGTCATAGGACTAAGAGCGTAAGTAATAAAAACAAATAAAGCTGGTAAAAAAATATTAGAATTTCCTCTTTGTACATTTCACACAAAAGTACCGCAGCTTCATTTTTTCCAGGTGGTTACTTCTCCAATATTCAGTTCTGCTGAACCCTTTATGTTAATTTTCTTCATTGGAGATTGTATGGGTCTATATTTTGGATTTGTGACTAAGGAGTGTTACTAACACAGTGATGCTTTAGATATTGATGAGAAGTGCTTACACAGTGTCAAGCCCTTTTCTGCTTCTCATGCTGCTCCACCAGCAAGTAAGCTGGGGGTACACAAGAAGTTGGGAGGGGACACAGCTGGGACAGCTGACCCCAACTGACCAAAGGGATATTCCATACCATATGATGTCGTGCTCAGCAATAAAAGCTGGGGGAAGAAGAAGGAATGGGTGACATTCAGAGTTACAGCATTTGTCTTCCCCAGTAACCGTTATGCGCGATGGAGCCCTGCTTTCCTGGAAATGGCTGGACACCTGCCTGCCAATGGGAAGCAGTTAATAAGTTCATTTTTTTACTTTGCTTGTGCATGCATCTTTTGCTTTTCCTATTAAACTGTCTTTATATCTACCTTTGAGTTTTCTCACTTTTACCTATCTGGTTCTCTTCCCCATCCCACTGGGGAAGAGTGAGTGAGCAGTTGTGTGGGGCTTAGCTGCCTGCTGGGGTTAAACCACAACAGGATTTCTTATTTTTTAATACGGAACAATGTATCCTTGAAGATTCAAGTTCAGATCCCTGGTCTAACTCTTCTCTACCACTACATCTTCCAGTACACCTCTCCATCTCATTCTTGGTCGACCTTCAGGCCAGCTCTGCAAGAGCTACAATGTTCCTTGCTCCTCAGTCTTCATTTATATCTTCCTCATAGTATCAGACAAAGTGTTTCTACATACCTACTCCTGTTCCTAACCTACCTTTACCAAATTTGTTTTTTTTAAACTTCTGGTTGGAATAAAAGTCCTTTACGTTTAATAAATAATAAAATACTTTAATAAAAGTCCCCTACGTTTTTTTCCTATGTTCCCCTGATTTTATTCTCCTTCCTTTACTACAAGTTTTTCCACAAGCTGTACATTCCTTTTTCCACTCTAGAAAAGAATCTCCTATCTTCTACTTTTCACCTTCCCCTGTTTTTCCCTGCTTTGACAGTTGTCTTTCTCTCTCTTTAGATGTTTCTTTTTTGCTTTAAAGCACACCCAAAAACTCATTGTGAAGCCAGGGTGGTCTCTTGTTATGCATTCTTCCTTTCCCTTTGGGGAGGATTGACTGTTCCTGTGTTTCCAGGAGGCTGTTTTTGAATAACTCCCAGCACTCACAAGCTGTTTTGTCCTAATACTTGTCTTCAGTGTGTTCAACAGGATCTTACACTCCACAATGTTGTGGTCACTGTATCCGAGGCTACCATTGCTAGTTCCGTTGTCAAATAAGTTGTCTTGGATTGTGAGCAGTAAATCTAGCAATGCACTGTTCCTAGTCAACACGTCCAGCATCTGCAGCAGGAAGCAGCCCTCTGTATTTCAGGAACCTAATGGATGAATTGTGTACCCCTGTGCTGTTTTCCCAACAAATGTCCAGGTAGTTGAAGTCACCCATAAGGACCAGGTTCTGTTGGCCCAAGACTTATATACCAAAGTAAGTTTTTGTCAGCCTTGTCATGCTGATTGGGAGATAGTTAACAGATACCTAACCTGAGATTCCCCTTTGGTGATAATTACTCTAGCCTTGATCCAAAGGCATTTGATAGAATGTACGTGGTCTCCATGGCAAAGTCTACACATACAAATTTCTCTTTCTCATAAAGCACAACTCCATCTCTTCTTCTTCCCTTCCTATTTTTCTGAAAGAGTTGGTAGCCATCCATTGTTGTATTTCAGTTAAGTGAGTTTTCCCAACAGTTTCTGTGATTCCTATGACAACACAACTCTCAGACTGGTCACAAAACTCCAGTTCCTCCTGTCTGTTGCCTAGACTATGTGCATTGGTATATATGCACTTGAGGTGACTGGACTTAGGGTTATCGCCTTTGGAAGAGGTTGGAGAGCATTCCTCACTACTCTGGTACGTGTGCTCATTCACCCTGTTGTTCATGAATATACAGGTGTCATCGTTTTGGACCCCTCATCCCAAGTTCATTAGTTTAACGTACAATTCACTAAGTCAGCCAATCTACTAGCAAAGATTCTCCTGCTTCTTCTAAATAGGTGTATCCTACCTCTCACCAATAGGCTGTATTAGGCAAATAACTTCTTGTAGTTGTAGAAACCAAAGTTGTGGTGACATCACCAGCCACAAAGTCAGGGATTGATCTGCATGATGCATTGACTTCTGCCTGCACCCCTATCTCTGACTGGCAAGAAAGAGATTAAAAAAAAAATAATTAAAAAAAAAAAATTTTTAAATCTTCTGGTAATTTTAGCTGGATTTTTTTCATTTCCTCCCTCTGAATTCACTTTCACTTATCCATTGCTCTTTGTGGCTGATATGGTGACATATATAGAACCACACTGTATCTAAACATTAGTGATGACAAGATGTCTTACTCCAGAATTCAATATTTGATTTCTTTCAAAAATACATTGCTCGTCTTTCATGCTTTGAACACTCTATGTCTAAATATAAAAACTCTAAAACAAAGTGGAAGATGTAACTAAAGGGAATGTTGTTTCATAGAGAATATAAGAATGTTTACGTTTTGTTCTGAACTTGAATGAAATCACATTTCAAAATCACCATATTGATCTTTTTTCAGCTTTACTCAATAAAAGATGAATGCAATATAGTCATAATGCAGTTGTGGAACCATGGTGACTCCAAGACTATTTTCACCCAGCAGCTATCTAATGTACTTAGCATCAGAATCTTATGTGATGAAAACCGCTAAATTTTTATCAACACAGGTACAGGTGTAATTTACAACAAGCAAGAGAAAAAGATAACACTTCAGCCGTTTCAGTAATTAGCCTAATTCTTCATACACAATAGTTCCATTTTACAAAAGTTCCATGAAAAAAATGTTAGGCCAGCATAGCTACTGTAGATTTTCTTTGATGAATAGAGCCTCAAGTGCTATAGTTAAGACCTTAGTTAATTAAACATTAATCTCTTCATTTATTGTATGTGTAACTTAATTATAGAACTAGTTTTAGAGTCATTTATGGAATATGAAATAAAAATAAATCTGTTTAATCATACTTTAATCAAACAAGCAATTCATCAATTAATTCAGCATATCACACCTACTCCACAGCTCTCTAATTAAGACTTTAAAATTTGCAGTACAGAGTAAAGTAACAATGCTTTCAGTGACATCTTGGAGTCAAACGTCAATATCTACATCTACGCTTTGACAAACTGATTATATTTCACAATTAAGATGAAAAAGCTTTCCAGATGTCATTAGGATGCTATTTTCTTCCTTAAGAAATTAGCCAGAGATGCATCTTTTTTCTTAATATTTATATTTTTTCTGTCTTGTTTTCTCATTAGCACATTAAACTAAATAATGTCCTTCTGTAGCTAGTGTTTATGCCTGATTTCTTCCCTTAATATCAATATAAATTATATTGCATAAAGTCCCCAAAAAAGGCTCAAAAGTTCCAACCAGCAGTAGCTTTTCTTATTCTGGAAAACTATAACCCAACTTTTTGACCTCAACTTAATGAAGGAATATCTCTCAGAAGGAATCTTTAGCACATTTCATAGCCTCCTGATTTACATTTTGCTGGTTAAAGTGATGTGTTTCAAGTGAAGAAAAAAAACAAGATAGAAAGTAGTCAGAGGAAAAATGTTGTTCTGATGAATAATCTAAAACTGAAAAAAACCAAACCTAATGGAAATAATCCACCTTTGTAAAGTTTATTACTCTGATTTTGTGGTATTTTGGGCCTATCCTGACTTATGCAAACACAAAGACTGCGACTCTTCTGTACCAGATTCAGCACTGTATAATGTTTAATTTCACTACGTGCATTATCTAAAGAGTCTTCTTTCTCTGCTTGCATACTTTAAATTCTTCCTTGAATTAGGGATGTGCATATGTTTAATATGATGTTGATGATAATCATAAATCAAAAACTCTACAGTGAATCTACATATTTTAAATCAATAAAGTTTCTTAAAGACTTTCTTGAAATCGGTGTACGTACATCAACACACTTCAACTGCTCAGAAAGTCATTTTTCAATAACTAATGCAGACGTACATGGATAGTTTTATCATGGTGTATTTGAATTCTAAAACCATGGTCAAAGGCCTATGGATTGAGGTCATAAGCTGTTTCTTATGTGTCACTGGAAATGAAATTCTATTCTTTGTCATTTGTCATATTTCGCTTGAGAGACCAGCTTGGGTGATTTCTCAAAGGCAAGTGGAGAAAGACTATTGAACTTGAAATTTTATTCAAAAATCATGCATTTGCAGTTTTTCTAGGTTGCTAGAAGGGCCTTGATTTCAATTAGAGAACATAAAGACTCTATCCTATCAACATCATCAAAGGGAAAACATTTTGTTGTCTCCTGACTTATTTCCAGTTGAATATTACTTTCAGCTCTCAATTCCACACTTCCAGTAACAGTGTGTTCATCTCCTCTACCTTCAACTGGCAGAAAATAACAAAAAAGGGCTGTAAATTCAATATTTATGTGAAATCCTACATAAAGACAGTAGACCAATAGTCCTTCTTTGGGAAAGGGGAGCTGAGTGGAAGACTTGTGAGTCATAATGAATTTGGGATTGCTTGAGAAAACTTTGAAATTTGTAAAAACTTCCCTTGCAGAATCAGGCTTCTAGAATTGATGGGTTAATGATAAAACTGTGCTACTGTATTTTTTTAATACCTGTGGCATTATTATCTCTTGCTTCCTTAGGATGTATATGGAAGTTCTGAAATATTCCTTGAACTGTTGGTCACAAGACTGCTGATTTCTGGAATGAAAATAAAGATGTAAAAATTAAAATTCATTGAATATGTTATACAAGGAAGAATATTATTTTAAAAGTAATTTATACACTTATTTATATTACAAAAACAATATTACATAAAGCAAAAAATGCTTCTGATAAAGATCCACCTACCTAATATCCTCAGTTGAACTAAGAATTAGCAATAGAACAAAATTACATAAACTGTAAAAGTTACTATTTAAAAAATATCATTTTTATTAATATTTACATTTAAGAATCACAATCAAATTGACATTCGTAGAGTAAATTGGCATACATAGCTAAAATTGCTAATCTGTAGGCATTTTCTTTGTTCCTGCGTTTTCATAACAATTTAGCATTTTGTAACCATTCTGAAGGGTCCTTCCATTCCCCTTGCCTGTCCAGATCAATCACTTTGACTTTATCAAGTATAAAATACTTGATATGAAAATCATCAAGCTTTATTCCTGTGTAAAGCAGGGAGAAGATATGTTTGGCATGCACATCAATATGTGTTATTAAGAGTTATAAAGGCATTCTTATTTTCATCATTAAGTTATAAGAACAAAAGATAACCCCATTCTCATTTAGTCCTGTTATTACCAAAAACTTACTATTAACTTTTTTAACAGTAAATAATTTAATTCCTGAAACAAAATAATAATATCAGGTAACACTGTAAGAATTCTTGTATTTGATTGCTGCAAAATTATCTGCAGAGTAATGTCATGCTATTTGTGATGTTAGTAATGTAGTTTTAGTGATGTGGTTTTATTGTGCATTTTTGTTGTTTGCTTCTATTCCATTCAGTGGTCCTATTATGTATTTCGGAAATGTGCTGTATAAAGTTGCTGTAACAAACGTTGAAGCAATAACAAAACTTGGAGTAATAAAGCTTGACTGATATACTGCTTTGCTGATGGGAGTTGAAAAACAAGTTTTTCAAAGTGCATTTGCGTTAGATCTCTCAGTTCCACTAAACTGAAAGAGCTTGTTTATCTTTTCTTGCATAAAGGAAATGACTGGTAGACGATTTTTTGTATAAATAAAGAGAAGGGTCAAATTAAGAAGTAATACAAATACAAGTTCAAATAGATTAGAAATACACTCAGCTGACATTTTCTGTTAAAAATTTCCTGAGATACTGCAGACTTAACTGGTAAGTAGTTCTGCAGAACTGTTATTTTCAGAATTTAATTGGAAGTACTGACTAAATAAGGAAAACATTAATCTACATTTAACATAGACAAGAAACTGCTCTATTTCAAATCTTCCTGGGAGAAATGGAATTAGGATGATATAGTTATATATTTGCCTTCATGAATTAGTCAAACAAGGCCAAATTCAGACCTTGAGTAAATATTGATTTCAGTAGAGCTGCACCTGCTTGTGTTAACCTGAAATTATGCCCCATTTGCCTGTTGCAAAGACTACAATTAACATATATTTAATTAAACAAAATTAAAAGAAGGTGTAAACCTACATTGTCTGTGACTAAAAGATGAATAACTATACCCTACTTTTCTCTGCAATAATACAGTATTTGGGGTTCTACTCAGCTCTAATGACTTACTGTTTTTCACACCGTAGTATCATTGAAAACTCATAAATCTTAGCTCTACAGCCAGCTGGCCTATTCAACAGAAAGGTCAAACTTCTGCAAGCTCTTTCCTTTTGTCAGCTAGGTCAGGGGTGCAAAAATAAATTGAAGAACATTTTTGGTAACAAGCCTTCTATCAAGTGCATTGTTGACATTCTGACATGGCCCTTTCCTTTTGGTGCAAGAGGTTGATTGGGTATTTTTCCTTCCTAGAATGCTTAGTGATTCCAGCTAAGCGTCTAGGTAGACATTTTTACATGTACCTTACAGAATTTTAAGCAATGGACAAAACACAATTTGAAGACGTTTTCCATCATAACAGGATATGAACAGCAAAACTAAAAAATGCAAAATTTAAGAGTCTATATGTTCAAAACTTGAATATCAAAAAGCTTGCTTAGAATTGAGAAAGAGTTCCATTTTTAACATTTTCACTTGGCTGTCTTCACTGTATTTGTGTAAAGTCATCTGCTGCCTAATATTTGGCACTTTTAAAGAAGCAATCATAATTTAGTTTTTGCATACATATTGTACTGCTCACTAAGTACTACTGAGGAACTTCATGCTGTAATTTTATCAGTAGTGCCTGTACTGCTAACAGAGACTGCATCATCATTTATATGCATTAGCCTTTTCTTGTTTCCAGAATTACCTGCAAAAACTCTGTCAATGGGCTGGAGGAAAGTCTTGTTCTATCATTACAAAAAATTTTAGCCAGTTTTGGGAGGAGCATTTTCCCTTATTGTGGCCACTCCTTTGATACAGCTTTTAGATAGCGGTGATCTGTTTGCCTCAGCACCTGATCAACCACATAAAAGCACTAAAATGAAAACACTGATATTCTCCTTAAGGCTTTGATTTCCTTTCTTTTTCTGTTACAGTGAAGTGTTGTGTTTGTTCCTTAATTATGTTCTGAGCTCTCTTTAGCAGAGATGACATTTTACTTTGCAAACACTGTCTCTAATCTTGGTTAGTACATTATATGGTAACGCAGCACAAATACTGTTATTATAACTGTGAGTTATGGGGTTAGGGATGCTTATTGACACTGGCAGATACTCTCTTTGATGTAGTAATCTTTCCAGTGATGTTTTCACTATGTTTTCTCATGTTTGCTAGACACAAATTAAGATGATACTGTTAAGAGACAAATTTAACTAAAGGCATGAAGAAGTTGTAGAGATATTAGCGGAAACTGTAGTTACATACCAACATGAACATAAGAAATGAATTCTTGGTGCATTTTCAGATTGGTAGATCTTACCTCACATATGCAACTTTTGCAAAACTATCCATAATTTGTAGCACTCTTTATTAATAGAGGCTAGTTATGTTCATGTCTGCAGCTTCTGATAAAAGCTCAAGTATCATTTAGATTCCAGTGCTCTGGAAATTTAGCCCTGTCAACCCAGGAGAACACTTTGTACTTTAAGTGGCACTCATATTTCCTAATTTTATTCATCTAAAATACAAACATCCCATCTGAGTCAGACAACTATGATATGTCTAAAATGGTTAAACAAAAGTGGACAGAGAGAAAAACCACTCACTAGATAGATGACCATCTTTCCTGATTAATTTCTTCCATTTTTGCCCTTTGGTTTTGAAAGCAGTTTTTTGTACTGTCTTATAAGCTAATAGGGATCATTTGGTTTTAAAATACCACTGTGCATTTTTCACCTTTTTTTTAAAGATGCTCAGGAAACACTTATAAGGTCTTTAAAATTTTAGTGAACCATTTGTTTAAACTGAGAGGACGTTTTTTCTTTTTTTAAAAAAAAAGTACATAGAAAACTAAAGCCTCTCAGAGCTTAACTACTTATTTATACACTAAATCTTGGTTTTACCAGTCAAAAAAATGGATGTGCATAACATTGCTCACTGAGGTACTTTGAGAGCCTTTCTGACTCTGTTTTCGCATGTAAGACCCTGGTAGTTTCTGAAAACAGGCACAAATGGCTGCCCAAATAAATAAGTTGTTCATGTATATCAATGGTAGATTTAATTTTAGCCGGTTAAGAGCATATAGATATAAAGACTTTTCAACCATGACTAAATGCCTTAGGGAAAAAAAAAAGTGATGTACAAATTACTTCTGTTACCTAGTGTTACTTCTGTTGTGCAGTGTGTTCCAAAGGGGGAAAAAAAGAAAGAAAGAAAAACAAGTAACTTGCAACTTCAAAACAAAACTAGCCCCCTCAGCTGCTCAAAACTCAGTAAAAATATTTTTTTTAAAAATCATCAAGATAAATCTCAAGGGTGAGTTAGCGGTTTAAGTATTCCACAAAAATGAGTGAAAACAATGCAGTGCATACCTAGCTGGACCTCCTTCACGTGAGTAATCGTGGTCCAGGAGCTTCCAATGTGTGTGTCAGGGAAGGATCCAGCTCTTCCTGAGGTGTTTGTCCGAAACAGATTGAAGAAACTACTTCCTAGAATTTCCTATTTATCTTCATTGGTTATTAATGGAGTCTAGGTGACAATTTCAGGTGTAGGTGCCTACATAATAGATGTTCAAAGATAGGTGAAACAAATCTGATTTCTAACTACTGGCAGAGTACAGAAGATAATGGGCTGTTATGCAGGTGGGAACCCCTCTTTGGAGGCTTACAGAAAAATATTTGTCTTCAGGAGAAATAAACCTCTGTGCTCTGGATCCCAAAAGAAGGTAACAAATGCTTATTCAAACATATATACTGAATATTTAGATGTCCCTTTTTGCCATCAGTCTAGTCATGACATGTGGTTGCTCTGAACATAAGTTATTGGGACGTATCTCACCCTTCCCTAAAGACTGGGAATCTGGAAGCCTCACTTTGCTATAATATGGCTGGAGCCAAGCACTGAATAATAAGTTCTGATGTTCAGCCAAATGCTTTGGATCTCAGTCAGTTTTTTATTCCAGGAAATAAATGAAATGCCACTTGTAATTAATTATGCTTGTTCCTTTTTTGGACATACACCTCGAGTCTATATAATTCAGGCAATGTTTATATGTCTAATTGGATCAAAGTGTTCTTAAAAATCTATGTTTTACTTATAAAATTCTGTTGCATGGAAGTTATAAAAAATTTTGCCAATGAAATTGGCAGCATAATGTGCGCTTCAGCATAAAAAAATATAATAGATCCTCCATAAACTGTAATTTCTATGATTTGAAAAGGAATTTATAAAATGGGAGAAAATCCAGAAATAATTGTATATCACAAAGAAATTGTATACATTTATTTTATATGAATTATAAAAATATGCCCAGTGTATAATGCATATTCTGAAAAATCTATCACCCATTTTCCTGCACACTTTAAAAATTAAATGCCATCAAATTAAATTTTTATTAGCTATAAAAATATGGATTACATAAAAGGAATTCACCTTTTACATGCAAAAAACTAAAAGTAATGCTTCAAAATTAATTAAGAAATTTTGTCTTAGAAAAGGCAATGATTTTACAGCAAGCTACAAAAGATTCTGAATTTCAAATAACTACCAACTTCAAATCCCTATGCAGACACTAACAGAACCATATAGCCCAACCATTAGAAGTCGGCCGAAATCCTTTCCTCATTGAAATCAAACAGAAATTTTGATATTGATTTTATTGGGGACAGCTCTTCATTTGTCACAAGTGAGACCTTCAGAGATTCAAGCAAATATTGAGGGACAGATTATGATTTTTGTTTGTGATGATAAACTTGGTGGGTCAGAAGTTCACATGGACTGTGTCTTCTGCCTCCTAATGTGAGACAATTAATCAACTGAAGTTCACATTTCAATAAAAGAAAAAAGTTACCAACTTGCATCTGGCAGTTCAGGCCTTACATAGGAAGAACTGGGTAGTTTTGCAGTGCTTGCAAGAAAGTAGTGAAGGGGGGTTTTCCTTATGGGTCTTTCCTCTTATATTCCTCTTTAAAAGCAGCGACAAGGCTAAAAAGAGTAACAGAAGTTGCAATAATGCTGCTTTTATGATTGCTGAAAAGCATAAAGAAAACTCACACATGCAAATCGTTCTGTTGTTTCTTCTGCACCGTACGTAAAAATCTCTCTCTCCTGTCTGCCAAGTTTGGAAAGACGTGTATTGTCTTTCAAAATACAATTTATTCCTGTGTCAGTAGCTGCAGAGGCATGTAGAGCCCAAGAACTTCAGACAGGATCACAGTGACGCCTCTTGACATTAGGATGCTTTGAGTGACACTTGCCAATATCATTAATTTCTTCCTATGTGTTGAAGGCCAGTGTAAAACTTACGACTTTTTTTAAAAGAACAAGTCATGTCAGTACACAGTTAATTCCCTGCTCTCCTACATCATGGACAGTTTTTTATGGTCTTTCAGCATGAAACAAACATTTTTTTTTTTTAACCAGTGATAAGCAGACATTTGATGTACAGGTGTAACTCAGAGATGAAACCTACTTTTTTTTCTCTACCCATTAATTCCATAACGTTTAGTGTGTGACCATTATCCAGGTACCCCGGGCAAAATAGAACTGCTTCATTTTACTTGGAGTGCAGCCGACTGTCATATTTAGCATCACATAGCTAAGAGCAAGCTCTGCACAGCATCAAAATTGCCACTCTCTTTCTCTGTCTTTTCCTTTTTAGAGTCATAGATATGAACTATGAATATCAGATGGGGTAAAGTAAACCACCTTCATGGAAATCTGTGTATTTTTTTGTGTCCCAGGTGTGTGTTTCAGTAACACTGGGTTCCCCTTTGGATTGTCCATTGGTCGTAATTTGTTGGGAACAAGGACTAAATGAAGCACAACGTTTTGCTGCGAATTGCCATTCTTTGAGTCACTAATTGCTGGAAAGGAAGTTGATCTGATGTATTTCTAAGAACAAACTCTAGAGCCAGATGTTCTTGTATTTGAAGGAACAAACACATTTTGCCCCTGATCCATTTACCACCAAATATTGAAGAAATTAGACTACATTGCTAGCAATATTCTACCTACTAGTGACAACTGTCAGTGGTCTTGGTTTCTTCCTCTTACCAGGATATGGGCTAACAGAGTTCTGTTATTTCAGCCACTTATTGTACCTCTTTTACCATTTCTTTATAATTCTCTATTTTGATCTAGATTAGGGCCCAGTGGGGTAGATTAAAGTCCTGAAGAGGTAAGGTACAATTAGATTAAGAGTATATTGACAATGGGAACCTTATAAATTAGCCTGTAGGAAAGGGCACTGTCTTCCATTGAATCTATGCCAATTGGTATAAGTCATTAAATACTAATTGGGATGAGGATAGTAAGAGTGATAGACTGACTGATCGTTATAATTCAGAGAGCCAGCTAATGCTTACTTTAAATTAGGAAATCCAGAGCACATTCGAGTTCTCTTTTATTCCAGCCAGTGGCAAGTCTAATGTTTTTTTAGATGATGGGGATCTCAACAGAAAATTCTGCAGTAGACCTTTGTGTGTGTGTACATGTATAACCCAATGGAAGTCTAACACAAAAGTACCGTACAAAGCAAGAACAGTACAGGTTATTCATATGGAGGTAATGCTAGAGAAGACAAGAGTATTTATTGCTGTACACTGGAAAACAGAAAAAGAAGACCACACATTTAAATGGCTAATTATTCTTAATGGATTACTTTTTAGAGATACATTTTTCTTACCAGCATCTGACAATGTCTTATAAAATAAGCAATGTCCATCTGTTCTTCAGCCTTGAAGGAAGCACAGAGACTTTGGTGCTGAAGTTTGGGGTAGATTTCACTAGATCATTTTCTGTTAATGGCCCTGATGGATCACTGAGTATTTTGGTACCTATTGTGCTTCTGAAATGTGGTTCCACACTTTTCTAGTGTGGAGAATAAGATTGCTTATTCTGATATTGTTATGGATGTTATGATAATAATTTGGAGTTTTGTCATTTAACTGAGAATTTCCATTACATTGTTTTGACTCAAAGAAAGCAAATGTGATGTAGTAGATTTTAAATCACTTGAAAGCTGCATGTCTTTACAAAATAGTTATCTGTCTTTGATGTATTTTTTTCCTAAAATCAGATAGCATTTGATTAAAGAGTTTAATTCGTCCAGGAAAACGGTACACAAATTCTTCAACTAAGTCTCCATTTGCCATCTGGATAACTATTGTGTCACAGGCTTTCTCAGATAACGATGTCAGTTTGTGTAACTTCTCTTGCCTTAGCAAAAGTAGATGTGACTTTTTTTTTTTTTTTTTTTGTAAAGAGCTGCCAATTCATTGGCTTGCTCCAGGTAAGCTGAAATAGCATTTTTTTAATTTTTAAATTTTTACAATATGCACCACTGTTATGCCTATATTTCTTATTTGTAGTGTTTTGTATGGTATATCCACATCCAGCATAATGTGAGGAAAGAAAGCATAAAGGCAACAAAATTGTCCTTCATTGAAAAGACTGAGTAGTCCACAAGAGTCATTAATTGTTGATGAATCCCTCTTCCTGAAATTTATTCATACACCTTCTTAACGCCATACACTCTCTTAATTCTTTGAAGATTCCATCAGCAGTATTTACAGCTCTTTCTCTGAAATTCCTCTGCATTATTTTTGATCTCAGCACACTCTTCAACATTATTTTTTCCAGAACTATATATTTCAGAGCAATACACAAAAAACCCTCTCAAATTTTGTGTGCTATGAAATATAGGCTTTGTGTAATTACATTAAATACATAACAATACTAGTGTGAGAGAGTACAAGAAAGTGCGCCAACAAAATTCTTTTATTGGTGGCTGTACTCCATGCAGTCTGCTCCTCACTAGTGCTTTACCATTCTACATTTGGGGAATTTGTGCTCACACACTTCACACGCTTGAAAAACAGATTTGATTACTGTGCAAAAACATATAGCCATTCTTCCTTTCACTTCTATGCATGACACAGTGTATTTAACAGTACAGAAGGTCCAAGCGCAAGCCAAGAAGTCATGTCTTTTGATCAAGCTAAGGGTTTGGATCAGCAATGTATAGCTGCATAGCTGCAATGCAGCTACAATGTGGCTCAGACAGGCTTTAAGAGCGACAGCCTCAGCTTAAAAATTACTTCTGATGAAAACCTGGGGGAGCCCCCACTGAGATTTCTTAGCAGAGATGTTGGTCAGGGAGCCTTTTCAGAGATTTCTTACAGGTTTTGCCTCAAGAACTCCAAGGCCAGCCAACACCTCTCAAAAAGGTCTGTCTGATAAGAGAGCTGGCCTTGCACACAGATTTCCTTGGCACAGAATTCCTGAGTGAGGTGGAGCATGCTCAGGGCCCTGAACACCATCATTCTGTAACATATAGAACAAAAGGCCCCATCCCTGGAGGGCTTCAAGGCCTGGGTGGACATGGCCTTGGGCAACCTGGTCCAGTGGGAGGTGTCCCTGCCCATGGCAGGGGGGTTGGAACCCGATGATCTTCAAGGTCCTTTCCAACCTCAACCATTCTATGATTCCGTGATTTCTATTCTATGATTTACAAGACTTGTCTGTCATTTTGCGAGCTTTCACCCTTAATATAACCTCTATAAAATGTGTACATGCAGTTGAGTAGTGCATTCTGTTTAGTTTTTGGTCTTCTTATGTCTCCTTAAATTCACAAAAGATATAATGATGTCTCAGTGATGGAACATCCTCAGATACCATGTCAAATACTGTCTCTAAAGTTCCTGTTTTTAAAGACCCAAGCAATGTCCTTGGATACTCCTTCTTCACACGAAGCACGATATTTTAGTACTGAAGCACTCTTTAGAAACATGTACTAGTTCTTAGCTATTTCTTGCCTGTGATGTTGAATTTTGCACCGGTGTGTACCATCCAACTTTTCAGTATTGAACTTTTGAAAAAGTAACAGAAAAATAGAATTTTACTGATGAGATGCTGAACTTCGGATTTTTGTAAGTCTTTCAGACAAATGCTTTAAGTCTTTGTACCCTTATTCAGCACATGCATTATTGCCACCAAGCAAGTAAGAGCAAACAAGGAAGACATCACAGGCTCTTCCTTATGTATGTTGGCAGTCAACCACAACTGTCAGTAGAAGCACTTCTGCTGAAGTGTCAACTTGTTTTTAGGTATCTCAAATTTGCTTTTCTGGTTGACAAGTTAAATGTCAGCAGGTTGATGTGATCCTAAATACTTCATTACTGATTTTTATTCAAAAGATATGATACCGAACTTGCTTTTCAGCACAAAGAGCTCTTCCTTCTACTTCTTTGTAAAAAGAAAAGTTGAAGTTACATATATATATATATAAAAAACTTATAATAATTTCTCACCAGACTTCAAAACTAAAATTACAGGATCTGAGGCACTGGCATCTTCCCATTTTCTCCTACAAGCCACTTTTCCTATTCAACTATGTCTGTCTCAACAACTTTGGACTATTCAAGGAACCCCTTGCTGTTTCCCATTATGAAAGTGCTGCATATTTGCAGTTCTACATTTCCTTATCTGGTGTATCATGATATGAAGCTTGGTGCAAGCATGTACACTGTCCATGTCTACCGCAAGAGGAAATCAAGACTCAGGATAATTTTAACAAAGCTTATAAAGCTCTGGTGTGAATGGACTCCATTGTTCTCAGGGTAAGATTTGTCCCTGAGTCTTAGCATGTATTAACCACTCTCTACAATATCCTGTTTCCATTAAAAAAACCCCAAGCAACTGATTTGTGCAGGCCTGAGGAAAGCAGTGATATGCTCTGACAGTTTTGTGATCTGGTTGACAGAAGGTTTATACTGAGAAATGTTTCAACAGCAAAGTCCAGACAAATCCTCTAAGGTTCCACTAAATACTTTCCTGTTTCATATAGAGCATGGTAAATTTCACAAGAAGTATAGCTGAAAACTGTATAGTCGCTTAGGGTGTGTAATTGGAACATTTGATCTCAAATCATAATTCTTGCCTAAAGGTCTGATCTTTCTAGTTGGTACATTTGTCGTTGAGGTGGTGCCACTTTCTCTTGTTTTTGCAAGAAAAGCTAATGTGCTACAAAAACTTGTTTCTGAACAAGACTCCATAAATCTGAATGGAACAGAGACGCTCCCTTGTAGAATGCAAGTAACCAGTTTCTTAAAGTGAATATAATTTAAATTCTGAATTTCTCAGTACTTCCGTTGACTTCATGCCTGGGCAATATCTTGTCCAGCTGAATTGTACACATCCATTTATAACACTGATCCTTTCTAAGTGTTGAACCCTAGAAGAAGGAAAGAATTCTGGGAGCAACCTGCATAATATCATTCAATAGGTCATCAGACTGCACCCTGCCACTGTGGAAATGACTGTTGCTTTAACTAGTAACCAATTTTTCGTAGACAATTAAATGTTTCAAACTTCCCCTGCTATTATCTCCTTATTATCCTGAAGAACCCAGTGAAGTGCTGTTTCCTTCATTTATTTTCCATGTGTGCAATACTACTGTAAAAAAATTGCTGAAATATCTGGCTAAGCTGTGAGCAATGCAGACGACATACCTGTCTTTTCTCAAACACACTTCCTGTGTTATTCTTACAGCCTTGTGGAAATCAATCAGATGAAGAATAGTTGATGAAATTTGAACTCAGACTGGCTTAAGATGACAGTAGAAGGACAAGAGAAACTTGTGAAAGCACTTATCTTTCCTACAGCACTTCAAAGCTTCTATTCTCCATTCAATCCCTCTCTCTCTAAGTTATTAGCTCCTCCTG
Organism: Pluvialis apricaria; assembly: GCA_017639485.1. Lineage (NCBI taxonomy): Eukaryota > Metazoa > Chordata > Aves > Charadriiformes > Charadriidae > Pluvialis > Pluvialis apricaria. Next base: position 51,177,641 of record CM030007.1, read on the forward strand.
TCCTTTTGAATTTCTCAGATCTCATAGGCAATAACTATCATAGCTAAAAAGGAAACAAAACCCAGTAAACAACAACCTCTGATGGTATATTTAGAAAAAGCTTTTATCTCCACTTACTCAGCTTATGAAATCTTCAACAAAAGATGGGTGTTTGAGAGAGATTTTTATTTTTATTATCCATTCAATTTAAATCTAATTTTTTGTCTGGATAAACCTTTGTAAAAAAACCGTCTTCATCATAATATAAATTGCTGAATATATTAAGCTTGTAATATCTGGACTTTATAAAAAACACATGAAAAAAGCTCTTTTAGTGGTGACCTGTTACTTACATGAAATTATAGTAACTTTCCCAATTAGACAACACATAACACGGCCTCGTTGTCAAATGAAATTATCAGAGGACTGACAGGTTAGATGCAGGCATAATCAGCATAAGATGTTTAATGAGAAACACTGAAAAAGTTGTATATATTCTGACTATTACTATAACTCAATAGTGACTTAACTTGCCTTTTGCCTTGCATTTAGCTTGGTCTAAAAATAATGAATAACATCAGCCTACAGATACATTTCTACACAATTTCAAAACACTTTCAAAAGTAATCTCTGAGAATAAAATGTGAACTGAACTAGGTTCTTTGATCCATTTTTTTTCATTGTTATAGAGGCAGGAAATATGTACTTGTAATCTGTTGCCTTGCAACAATTTCCACTATTAAATACTGCTGAACGCCTGTATTAAATTAGTTGATTCTGGTGACAGAGTGCCCATGAAGTAAACTGTGAGAGCTATTTTTCCTTCTCACAGGTCATATATGTGCCAGTATATGATGGAAAAAAGTGAATACAAAGGGAATCACCCATATTTTCATTAGCATTTGAGAAAAAGTTGTCTACCTTTAGTTAAATGGTATGCATAGTAGATATGTACAGAGACGACATCAAATTATATGTGATAGAGTTACTTTGGTAGATTTGTATATGTACAAAGAAATTAAATAGGTAGGTAGATAGGTAGATAGATAGGGATAGAGACAGAGATAGATACACATATATGGACTCTGTATTTCAGCAGAAAAACATTCAAAGTTCTATGCATATACTTTGTTTAAAGAAATACTACATGAATGGTCATAATTTAATCCCACCTGACATAATTAGTTTATTTAGAAGAACACATAGCTAGCATTTTCCAGAAAAAAGTCATAAGATGTCACTTAATATAATCTAAAATGAATTTAATAAAATATTACGTAATAATTTGAATAATTTTGTTTACACATTACTATTAAATCATATTATGCTCTATTTAGTTTTATTGATTTTGTCAGTATTTGCATTGAAGAACTCACGATTATTTAGTAACTTGATAAAACATTGTATCAGAAATCTAAATATTGTTTAGACATTGACTGATACACAGTTAATTATGGACAGGTATGTATGCAGCTGCTACATTACATAAACTCCTATGGTAGAATCTTATTGTGTCTCGAAACAGAGAACTTACATAAATGGATACTCATTCTTGCAGCTTCCACTAAAATTAAGATCTTAGGTTGGGTTCACCATACCCCATCAAAATAATCGATCTGAAAACTGTGACACAGGTGGATTTTTTGCCATGGAAAAAGAGAAAGACACAGGTTCACATGTTACGATGGTTCAGCTTCTGTATGTGCTTATCTGTTTACATTGACAATAAATAATAAAACCTCATTTAATGATCAAAATTTAGTGAAGACAAACTTGTCTTTAAGGTTGGGGGTTTTTTTTTGTATTCTTCCACAAGTCCTCCATTCTGGAGAAAAAAAAAAAAAATTACTCATTTGTCTGTATAATATTGATTTTTAAAAGCAAGAAGGAAAATTCCTAATCAAACAGCAGCATCAAATGCCTGAAGTTATGACAGGTTGAACTAAAGGGAGTCAGAAGTTTAGACAAAAATTTATGTCTGTTAGAATATAAATAATGCCTCCTTAGGTAGGGTCAAGTCACAGAAGAGAAATTAGAGCAGGTATTCACAATAATAGGACTTGCAAACTCATCATGCATTTTAAGAAAAAAAAAAGTATTTTCTGATCAACTAACACCTGTCTGCCAATCAGAATAAAAGGATATGAATACTGTAAAAGGGATTAAGATACCTATTGTCATCCAAAATTTATATTTTGAAATTAAGAAAGTCTGTAGACACATAGGTTTTATCAGAATGCAAGGAAATAATAAATAAGAAACAAACTTGTTACATAATTGGATTAAATTCGTTTTTCTGGTTGGCTGTGACCAATTTCCTTCCTGTGTATTATGAAATAGAATAAAGCAGAAGCTTTACAGATTATCAGATTTAGATCTGGAGGCTCTTCTTTCATTAGTTTTTGTGTGTCAGTGCTTTTTCTGTGAAAATAGCTTTTTGTTCATGGAAATTTATTTACTTTTTGCAACAATAGGAGATAAACATCCATAAAAATAACATATTGGAGATAAAAGCAAGGATGATAAATTTAACATTTAACATTATAATCCCTTGATTAAAAACTATCTAAATAAAGAGAAAATTGTTTGATTCTGTTGTATACTAAAATAAGATTTCTTGGCATCTATATCCCATTTGCTCAACTCTGCTTTTTTTCACAGTCATGTGAAATAATTGATTCTTGACATTTGTTTTCATTTTGCTCTATACCTGTGAAAATCTTTAGCTTTAAAAATAGTTTTCTTTAATGTCATTATTTATTGCATGCATTTTAAATTGGAGATTTTGATAATATGATTGTTTTAAAATTATATACAATTGCATGAGGTGCATTTTGTACCTGTTCTCTTACCATTCCTTCAACACATCCCTGACATCTAATAACTGAAAAACACCATTACAGGCTTTAAAAATGTCATTAATAGCTTTGATTAAAGTATTATTAACATTCTTAAAAGATATGTCCATTATCAGAAGCAAATAGCTGAATCATTAAATGCTTCAATGTGTGTTGTATAATGATCCACACAAAAACAATTATATACCTGAAAGTTAATTTATAAGCATTTTTTTCATATATATCATACTGTTTGTGAGTATCATAGATGACAGTTAAGGATAAGATCTAGGGAAAAAAAACAGTATTCTTTTTGCCTTGAGCAAATTCATGTGACAGCAATTTCCTATTCAAGGATTATTCGTAACAGTATAATACTATTAATAAAAATGAAATTTTTTGAAAGTTTTAATCAAATTCTTTTAATTATTTCTGCATTTATTTAAGGAATTTATTTATTCTTACTCATACTAATTTATCTGATACTTCAATTTGTCTGATACTTTTCTGTTAATTACTTCAGCAAGCAGATGAAATTGACAGAGAGGGTCTTGACATTTGGTTTCATATTCTTACTGCTTATTGTGTTTTGTTTTCCACTGGAACGAGATCTAAAAATTAAGATATGCTTTAAACTACCTTTTGTTCGATAGTCACAGTAAACCAAAGGGAAATATCACAAATTCAGAAAATTTGTTTTGCTTTGAAAAGCCATATATAACAATACTAAGAATTAAAGCCTAAAATTTAAGATCTAAGTCTACAAAAGATAATAACCTTGTGAGCTTTCTAGCAAGCCAGTAAAACCATGATCTTTTTAAGTCAACGTGAACAATTTCCACAAGTGACTGAAAGCACATAGCTCTCTCCATAAACTGTTTTTCTTTGTCACATTAGCCACATATCATGAAGCTTGTATTATCTCCACCTTAATACCATTTGAAAAAGAAGCTGGTTCTTAAACTTTCTTTTGACTACAGTCAACAGATCTTAAGCTCGCAGAGTGGACTTCATCCTCGTGGTGAGAGCCTACCTCTGAAGAAGCTTTAAGCACTTATAACTTCACTGGCATCAGTCACTTTGGATTTATGCTAAAGTCAAAGGAAAGTCAAGCCCGCAGAGTAAAACTTATCTACTTCACTCAAAAGAAGGTGAATGAATGACTGAATGTGTGTAATACTGCAGATCCTACCCTTAACACTGCAAACACATGGAAGACCGCATTTTTTCTGGTACTTGCTTAAAATTGTTCTTAAACTTCGCCTGTAACTGAAATGATTGGATGGTATTGAATGGAAATACTGGTTGTGGTTTATCTGAGAATATCAGAAACCAAGAACTGTCTTTGCCTTAATGATCTGTATTCAGGAAATCGAATAAGTGTTTAACCCCAGTAAAATATAAGCAAGTGTCTTGCTTCTTTTTGCAAAGCTCACAATGTGCAGAAGAAACAAGGAAAAAAAAAGAAAGATAATTAAATCAGAATGTAACAATGTTTTGGTTTGAAACTCGTAGCATTTCTTCCTTGGTTTCTTGGTTTGTTTGGCAGTTGGTGAGCTTAGTAAATATTGTTGGGCTATGTAATTCATAAATTACATTTTATTAGGGGTACTTGGGAGAAAATGGGAGGCAAACTGCTACTCAAGTGACTGAACTGTTGGGTTTTTTTATTAAGTATGTGGAAGGCACACAGGGAGGTAGCCAAGCACCTCATTATGTAGATGTACAAATTTGTATGCCACAACACAAATAATGGATTCATTTCAAGCACGAGGCAAAATGGTAGAAAGGGATAAAGGCTTAAAGACTTAAACTATGTATCTCATTGTGTAAATGTTCATAATTAAGATTATGACTGGTATGCCAACAGAGTGGGAGAAGGAAATGAGGATGAAATGTAAGTACATTTCTCTGTTCAATACGTTAGAATTTTTCTAGAAGTATAGCCTAAATCCTAGAAAGTGCAGACATGGATAAGTAGCTATATATTATCCAAAAAAGACTTTAGATTTTTTTTTGCCCAACAGAAAAATACATCAGCTTTATTCATGTCTCTAAGGATTTCCCATTACTAACATATATGGAGTCACTGGAGATTTTTGAAAAAATATTCCAGCTACAAATCTAAAAAAACAGAAGTGGAAAAGCTCATAAGGTACTTATTAAAGTCACAAAAGGCCAACAGTAATATTATCATAGAATTATGTGTATATTATTGACTTTCCATTCTCAGTGTACTAACCAATTAAAAACTCACTGAGATTCCATACCTCAGAATAGAATTCTTGCATACTGTTTTCATCACAACGATATGGAAAGGAAACATTCATATAAAAACTGAAGAACAATGTAATTCATTCAATAAGAGAGAAAATGGAACATAGTTATGCAAGGAAGCCATTAAAAATTCAGGCATCTAGGTCATATGAATTATCTTTTATTAACATATATGTTTTAACAGCAAAATAGTTCCCAGTAGTGCACTTTAAAAGGTATCACTATAAAAAAAATTAAATGTTTTAACACTGAAAATCCTTATCTGTGTAATGTGATTTGTCCTGTAGAATTCCCATGCATAAATGAATGTATGCAAGATAATATAAAAATGTTTCCTATTTCCAAAATGTCCAATAGTTAAAACAAACCAACAAATACAAAATACATTCCTTGCAATATGAAAAAAGGTTAAATTTCTCCTTAATTAGTGACAGAGCTGGTCAAGTGTTTAAAGACTGTATCGAATTTAAAAAGTAACTACCATCTAGCTGATCATTTAATTTCCACACAAAGTTTAAGTTGTAAAATAGCTCACCTTTATATGGATATAGACAAATTAATAAAGCTCCTTATGAACTGATGAAGATCCAGGTTTTTTCAGCTTTCCCTGTGGACATTTCTTTATATCTCATCTTTATTGCTAGGTAGTTTTTCAGGCTACATTACCACCTTCATTTCATATCTGCAACGCTTTAGCGTTTTATCCAGTTTTAACTGGATACTTTAAGGGAAAGCTGGGCCTCTTGAAGACAAATGTCTCATTGAGTTTAACAGGTATTGATTATCCTTTCCAAAACTGTGACAGTCTAGGGCTTTGTTCCCTCTTCATTTAATTCATCTAGTTCATTCTCAGCTCTGCTCCCTTTTGACTTCACAACTTTCCAAAATATGCAAGAGGAACTTGCACAAAAACTTTGTTAATTTGTCTTACAGTGCACAGAGAGAAATAACAAGAAATAGATAATGCAGTTAGTGAAGGTTTTTCTTATTGCATGTGGTGGTTTAACCTTGACTGGCTGCCTGGCCAGTCAAGCCCCCCTTTCACTCCCTCTCCTCAACAGCGGAGACAGGGCTAGAGAATAAGATGGAAAAGCTTGTGAGTCAAGGTAAAGACACTGAGATCACTTACCTGTTGCCATCATAGGCAAAACAGACTCGACTTGGGAAAAATTAATTTAATTTATTGGCAATTAAAAATAGAATAAAACAGTGAAAAACAAACCAAAACCTAAGAAACCTCCCTTCCCCAACCCTGTTTTTCTAGCCTCAACTTCACTCCTTCATTCCCAACTCCTCTACCTCCGTATCCCCTCCCTGAGCAGTGCAGGGGGGATGGAGAGTGAGGAACTGCAGTCATTTTGTAACAGTACTTTGCAGCCACACTTCCTCACACTTTTCCCCTGTTCCAGAATGGGTCCTCTGTATGGGCTACAGTCCTTCATGAATTGCTCCAGCATGAGTCCTTCACAGGCTGCAGTTCCTGCCAGGAGCCTGCTCCAGCGTTGGAGCTCTCCAAAGTCTGCAGCTTCTTTCAAGACAAGTCCACCTGCTCCGGCGTGGAGTCTTCCGTGGGCTGCAGTGTGGATATCTGTCCCAATTATGTCCTCCATGAGCTGCAGGGGAACAAACTGGTCTTCTCCATGGGCTGCAGGGGAAACTGCTCTGGTGCCTCTTCTCCCTGTCCTTCTTCTCTGACCTCAGTGTCTGCAGCATTTTTTCTCTCACACTTTTCTCACTGCTGTTTCTCACAGCTGCTGCACAGTGGTTTTAACCCTTTCTTAAATGTGTTACCATAGGGATCATCTTGTCCAAGCCCCCTGCTCAAGCAAGGCCACCTAGAGCTGATTGCCCAGGACCATGTCCAGATGGTTTTTGAATATCTCCAAGGATGGAGACTCCACCACTTCTCTGGGCCACTTGCGCCAGTGCTCAGTCACCTTCACAGTAAAAAAACATGTTTCCTGATGTTCAGATTCCACATGCTGTTTTTCAGTTTGTGTCCATTGCCTCTGATCCTGCCACTGGGCAGCACTGGAAAAAAGTCTGGCTCTGTCTTCTTTACATCCTACCTTCAGTTATTTATATACATTGATGAGATCCCCCTGAGCCTTTTCTTCTCCAGGCTGAACAGCACTCTCAGCCTTTTCTCATATGTGAAGTGCTCCTGTCCCTGGATCATCTTACAGCCCTTCATTGAACTCTCTCCAGTATGCTCATGTATGTCTTGTACTGAGGAGCCCGAACTGGACACAGCACTGCATGTATGGCCTCAACAGTGCTGAATAGAGGGGAAGATCACCTTCCTTGACCTCTTGTCATTACTTTGCCTAATGCAGCCCAGGATACCATCGCCACAAAGGCACGTTGCTGGCTTATATTCAACTTCTTTTCTGCCAAGATCCCAGGTTCTTTTCTGCAAGGCTGGTTTCCAGCAGGACAGCCCCCAGTTAATACTGGGAGTGCATGACTTTGCATTTCTTTATTTTGAACTATATTTTGAAATGTCAGCCCATTTCTCCAGCCTGTCAAGGTTCCTCTGGGTGGCAGCTCAACCCTCTGGTGTATCTGAATGGAGTTTTCCTCCCTGGATGCAGGACTTAGGGCTTCCCCTTGTCCAACACCATGAGGTTCCTGTCAGCCCATTTCTCAAGTCTGTGAGACACTGGAGTTAAGACACCTCCAGGCTGGAGTTAAGACAGTAGATTGATTTAAGATTGACAGTAAGAGGCAGCAGATATTTGTGTTTTTAGGATCTGGGTTTATACTGTTATGTGGGAGATTGTTTAACTGTAAGGAAGGTAAATATGCTTTATTGTGTAAAGGAAATCTGTTTTGTTCTGGAGAAAGATATCATACATATATTGCCAAAAAGAAACATAAAGAACAAGACTAATTTCCCTCAGATCTTAATCTTAGCTGTTTGTTTGTTCCTTAATTTTAGTTTTCTTGGTTTTCAAATGGTACCAGCCACATAAGGAGACCTACTGTGGCAGAGAACACACCAATATTTTAATACTGTGGTCTCCTGTCAGTCCTAAAATTATGAAATCATAGCAGTGATGAAAGCAAGGTAAAATGAAAATGAAAAGTATATAGTTCTAGTTCATTTTATTGGTAAATTTATTTGATTTATAATCAAAGGACTCTTGATGCTTACCTTTTCTGTGAAACATGATCGAAGACCAGGCAAAGACAGGGAATACATTTATGTAAATAAGTCTTTTGTTCATATTCATGTCCTTTTTTGAGAATGAATCTTTTTTGCAGACTTGATTTCACAGAGTTTAATGGCAGACTACTTTTTAAAGCGCATAATCACACTCATTTTTAGCTTACTTTCTTCTTATTCTGTTTTGGTATTTCTTTTTTTCTGCAACATGTTACTAACATTAGTCTTCCTTGCAAAGGGTTGTTTATTCATATAATCGACACCCTCAAATTTGCCACATTCATTGACATTCTTAACAAAGATCAGAGAATGAATGTACCTTTAATGTCTCAAGTTTTTTGGTACAGGCTAGAAAGTGTCTTTAGATTAAGATATTTCAGTGAGGATTTTATATTAGTTTCCATGGTCCAATGTGAACAAATGATAACTTCAAAATAAAATTTTCTGAAATAAGTAACATGCTATAATGATGTGCCCATCTTTCTATGATATATGAAGTATTTTATCAAGTTGCAAAAAAACTGTCAAGAAAGAAACAACAAAAAAAGAATAAATCTGTATTCTTCTGTCATGGTTTATGCTGCACTGGTCAATAAACAAATAACAGATGCTCTCTTTAACCTCTCTGTATTCAGAGAAGAGAGAATGAGAGAGACAGAGAACTTATGGGTTGAAAGACAAACTAAACTACTTTAATTAAATATTAATAAAAAAATAACAATAAAAATATAATATTAATAAGAAAATAATGAAATATATACTATATATATATACAAAACCTGTATCGAACTCCCAGGATGACGACTACATCCCAGACTGGACTCAGTGATGGGTGGGAACTGGATTCCAGATCTGGATTTAGGAATGCATGGGTTGGGATCAAAGGCAGATGAACAGACAGAGTACTCCTTGGATGCCAGCCATTGAAGAAAGAGATCTGACCCCTTTGATCCCTCAGCTTTTATATTGAGCATGATGCAGATGGGATGGAATACCCCGATGGTCAATTTAGGGTCACCTATCCTGTCTGCTTCTCGCCACAGGTGCGACCCCTTTGCACTCTTCCACTTTCAACCCTCCAACATGGCACATAACAAAGTGAGCTGACCTTGGCTGTTATAGCAGCAAGTATAAGCAGGAGCCTCTCTGCATACCATTCCTTGGTATTAACTATAAACATGAGGTGTTACCATTCTGGAAGCAGATAGGGTCAGAAGAATATGCAATTAATTTCAGAAAACGCAGTTAGTAAGAAGAGACTTAGCTGAAAAGTAAAATTACTGAAAAGAAAGTTGGTTCCATTTTACTTCAAACAATGACATACTTGCAAAAAATACCATGACATTCAGTGATGTTTTTTAAGCAGAAAATTTTGGTAGTTCTTCCCATTCCTCACCTTTGCATCATAGTTCATGGGATTATTCATGATGCAATGAGATTGGATGTTTGAAAGACAACACTGAGTATATCTTCCAGGTAACACAAAGGAATCCATTCTCTGACGTATCGGGTTTCGCTACCTTATATACACATTGTTATGTACAGAAGCATTCAAAATAATCTTGAGGAAAAATAGTAGGCCAGGCATATTACCTGACATCAGAAACATGTTTGAGGTTAGCTGTGGAATGCTGATGATGATCTTCTTAGAGGACACCCAAGGACACTTCATGAGTACAGGACTTCAAGGTTAAACTTGCTGCATAATGCAACAATGACCAGAAACACATTCTCATGGGAGGCTTTTTGACACCATAATATGCAAAATATGTGAGATGTGTTAACAGGCTGAATTCAAGTTGGCTGCCAGCATATTAAAAAATAACACAGATACTAGATATGAGATTAATATAAGTTTTGGTGGAATGAATTTCACACTGAATGTAACATCTTAGAGTTAGCTTGAAATGAGCAATGACCTTGAAAATTCTTTAGGATATAAAATGCAGGTACAGATAGAAAACCCAACTGTTAACAAGGTTATCTATCACTTACCAGAATATGCCATTAGCAAAATCGAACCCTTTACCACACCCATAGTCCCTAAAACAAAGAAGTCAATTTGATATCAAAACCCCTAGACCATGTTGTTGTTTGGCTAACTTATTTGCTGTTCATTAATTATCTTTGCTATTAATATTATATGTTGCTATGTTGCTATTATTATTAATGAAATACCTTAGATCCCCATTCTTTCACCAGTTGGTTCAGTGTCTGGGAGCAGAGGAAATCTTTGTGATATCTATAAAAATAGGAAGTCCTTTTCTCTGTTAAGAAAAACGAACTCTGCCAATAAAATCAAACACATTAAAAAAAAAAAAGAAAAAAGAAAATGCCTGGACATCTCATCCCAAAGCTTCAGTTCTGCAGCTTTTTCTTCATGTTGCTTATGCCCAGTAAAGTCTTAATTTCTATCCTCAACCAATTGGATTTTTGTTTGCCTAGAGAATTCATTTCCCTTTTCTTGCTCCATGCAGAGTCAGATTCAAAGAAGTTGTTATTCTCTAAATTGGAAAAAAGCCCCAATATAATCACAAGGAAAATATGTATTAACTGCTAGGGATATTTGTTACAGAGATACCTTTGTCTTGAAAGATGAGCATGATACATTGGAAAGATGCTATAGGAAATTATTTACCTTGAGAAAGAGAAAGGTAAAAAGTAGAACCTCTGCCTTTAAATTCACCGTTCCCTTTCTACATCTATGATAAACTCTGATGATGGCTGCCAAATTCTAGCATTCTAGCATATATCACTTCTCTATATATCACTATTCTGGCTAATGCTTGTCTTGAGTTATAACAGAAGATTCTAATTAACATGGGTTGCTCTATGTCACAGTATCTTAGACAATTTCCAGATTCAAAAAATGTCTTCAGAACATTTCTGCCTGCCCATAAGTGCAAAAGCTTATATTTGTTTTCTAGTAGCAGGCAGGGGAATCATAGATTCCTTCTGAACAGAAAAGAATCATAAAAATCACAGCAGAAGGACCAAACAGAAAGATCTCTGATGGGACATATGTTTATAGATCCAGTGTTCATTCAAGTTTTGCATCTCTGATGCAGGATCCTTAGGAGACTATTTCTCCATTGAAGAGTTCTTCCCAAAGCCTAATTCTTATCAACTGTGATGACTATTTACAATTTCTTTCTGGGTATTCTCTCATGAAAGGCACAGCAGGGAATAAGACTATTGTAAGTATGTAGCTCAAGAAATGTTATTACCGTCACTGAAATTGTCAATACCAGGGAACTGGGGACCACTGTGAAGAAAAAAGTCTGAGCAATTGAGACAGCAGCAAAATCTCAGGACTTCAAATAAGCATGTATTTGTTGTGTTCAATTAATAAATGAGCTATCTTCAGCTACAAATCAAACATTAAGCACACATACTAGTGAAACACTAGGTACATAATAGGTTGTTGGATCTGATGGCTGCAGTCTTTGCTGATTCGTAGTTTCCAAGACCAAGAGAACTAGACTCTGGGGAGCCATGCTGAAGGAGGCCAAAACAAAAGGAGTTATTTTCTCTGTGCCCCAAACTCTGGTGTGTATCACTGGTATTTATATATACTTTTCTATTGGTCAGGATCTGGCTAGTCTGAAGAATTGATTCTCATTTTTGTAGGTTAAAAACCAGATAGCTCTGCTTTCTGATATCTGGTTTGTATCAGATCATTTGGATGCATGTTTGCAGCTGGGTGCTGGTCAGTTGATTCCCTTCATAGCTACAGGCTGGGCGCTGTTATATTGGTTTTACTAATCCTACATATGCCAAGCCATACTGCAAAATATGCCTGGGTACAAGGCAGACAGAATAAAATCACAAATAGGCCTTAACCACTGCTAATTATCAGGCTGCAGCACTGATAATAGCAGGGTTTTAGAGACTTTGTGGTAGTTCTGCCAGACCTCAGGACTGGACTTTTTTGAACTTGCGTTGCCCAGACTTGTTTTAAAGCTTCTCTGAAGCTTTATTTTATTTTTTTTTTCAGCTGTAAAAACGATTGTTTAGCAACCACTAGCACATATCAGCTGTTCCATTTTCTAATTTGGACTAAAATTATGGACTCCCATCCACAGTTGCAACAAAGCTCCCTTGATAAGCAGAAGGTATCTGTGGGCCAGTTAGACTTTAGAAATCATCTACTTTGATCACCAAAGGAACATAACTTCTTCCAGCTCCATCACAAAGAGGAAGGGGACCTGAAATCAGTTTCTAAGCAAAAATGTCCTTTTAAGTTCATTAGAGAGACCTTAATTTCTCCCTGATTTCAAATTGTTCTGAGACTAGCAAACTGTATTTCTCTAGATTAACAAGAAACCTACCCAAATGAGTTTTGCCATTGATAGGCACATAAATATTAATCACATCCTAGGTGGTAATGAGAAAATATACAGTACATGTTTCCTTATAGTCACATTTGAATTCTTGCATGTAGAATGAAACGAGGAACTATGAGGTTCAGTGCAAGTATTCAGGATAAATGTAGCAAAAAAGAATGCTCTGAATTGTTGATTTATTAAAAAAATATTAATAATAAGGCTTGTGGACCTATTATTGCATAAGTATATATGTAATTATTTTTATTTCATAACAATATTAGTAAGATAGAAATGGCAGAGAGTTTAGAGTAGCTGCTAAAAACATACACTTTTAATACCTGTCTATATGTTCACTGAATCTCACACCAAACTTTTAAAGTTTCTACAAAAAAAAAAAAAAAAGATACAGGATTTTTTGGTATATAATTCATTTTACAATCATTGTATCTTCCATACAAAGTTTCTATCTATAAGTTCCTCAACAGGTGAGATAGAGTCAAAAAATAAAATTAATTTTGTCCACTTTGATTATGAAGGTAAATTACTGGCTAGTCAGATAAACTTTCCACAGAAGTAGAAGTAATAATAAGAGAAAAAAAAAAGGAACATGGAACTTTGTTTTTAGGCAATTTCACCCTATCTATCATAAATCTTAGAGGTAAGATGAAACAGATATGATTGATATGATGAATAATTTCTTTCTGACCCACTAAGCAAATAGATCTGTACAAAAATAACTCATGTCAAGAGTAGGGTCCAACTTATGGCAATTGTACTACTCTAGGAGTAAATTAAAACACACCAGTGGTAATAGATGTCATCTGAGTGCAACATGATAAATGCAATGCGTCTCTGAAATAAAAAGGCCTGGCTGGAGAAACAAACAAAACAATAAAAGTATGATTGTGAGTGAACCGGCTTCAGAAAATAAAAAGCACAAAACCATATTCAATATCATACTGTCATTACACCCTCATGACCCACCTATGTATGAGATTTAGAATTGATTGGGAATGTTTTAATGCAAGTGGCCTGACCACTTTCCTATTCCATGTTGGTAGTTCACTATTTCTGTCAACCCTCTGTCCTATGTGTCTTCCAAAAATCCCCTGAAATCCCCTTAGAGTGATGAAAGACAGGTCCAAAGCTGATCAGAACTTAGTGGTCTGTCTGCACAGCCCTTCCCTTTATGCTGAGTTTGGTCAAAAAAGACAAGAATTATTTTTTAAACTCAAAGTCCAGATGTAAATAGAATATAAACTAGAATGACTGATGATCATTAATTTCCTTTCCATCTCCAAGATATCTTATATTTGCAAGGCAGTGAAGCTATTTGGTTTTGCCAAAGATATTTCTTTTCCATATCAAGTTTCACAATTTCTACTTTTACCCTTTTAGACACCAATTTTGTCTAACAGCTAGGGGTTTTGTGATTGTAGGGATTGTGTGGTACAGGATGTCCAAGGTCACTACCTGAATCCTCCCTTAAAAGATAGGCAAGGGCTCTCTTCATCTCAGCAGATTCTCTTCTTCAAGGGAGACTTCCAGCTTTCTTCTGTGATTCTTTTTCTTCCTTTCTTCCTTTCTTCCTTTGCCTTTTATTCCCTATAGTCCACAAGCTTCTTTATACAACTGTGTTCAGTTCACCAGATAAGCTTCCTGCTCTTTTTGGAACATTCTCCAACTCGGTCAATGTCTTTTTAAAGGTATGTGACATACAAATTGCGAACAGATATTGTTACCTTATGTCACTTTTACGCATAGATGAAATGAAAAAAATCTGTAATATGGAGTTTTATAGGATGAAAAAATAGAATCCGATATTTAGCAAGATTTTTTGTCAGGACATTATATATTGATTCCCCGCCTAATAAAAATGGAATGAAAAATGAGTACCGCAACAAACACTGGAATCAAAACAGAAGATTTAAAAAGGAGGTACTAAATGGTTTTGAGTATGCAGCACAAAGAAAAAATTGCACGAAATTAGTTCCAGTCACTTGCTTTTACTCTTTTTGAAAATAGACAAAAACATTTTCAAAAATAAGACTTTAGAAAAAGTCTTTAATGTTTTCTTTAGGTAGACTACCTCAGTAACATCATTCAATTCTTATTAGAGGCATATGCATGGCCCATGAATTATCTAATTCCTACTTATTATTCTAATTAAACCCGACTCTTCATATATTACATTTCTATAGAGATGCAAGTCAAGAAACCATTTTCTAATTCAAAATTATTTCCCTCTCTACAGTTGCACATTCTGAATGACAATAGAGGAGGATGTTTTCTCTTGATGTTTCCCACTGGTATCTTTCAGACTGTGTAGATATTTTGGAGAGTCCGGAGCATCCCAAATGGCATTGGATACCTATGTTTAGGGAACTGAGCTAAGCCCTACCTTTCTCTTTACTGTTTGTGAGAGCTTAGAAACATAGTTCACATGGAGACATTTAGACACCTAAATTTAGATATCTGAATTTGGAGCTGAATCCCAGTACAATGTAAGTAACGTGCAAAAATCACTAACTAAACAAGCAAGCAAACAAAAACAAAAAGAAAGAAAAGGAAGAATAAAAAAATCCACCTTAATTAACTATTTTGTAAGATATGTTAAATAAGATTTTCAGGAAAATAAGATGTACATAAATAAAAGAGAAACTTAATATTTTACATCTCTGAGATCCATGATTAGGCCTTATGCATGTTGTTTGTATGATATGAAAATTTCCAATATCCTTCACCTGGCTATGTATTGGAAAAACAGCTGCACTAGAATTTACTCCTATCTCTCTAACAGTTTGTAAAAAACACAGCTTTTGCTCTCACTTAACACAATCAAATTGTTTAAACTTGGATTTTAAAAGGTTCTAGTAAAGTGATAAGACTTCATATATATGTTTTGATGTTGGTTTAAAATTGATTGTACAAGTTTAATGTTTTTAATTTTGATATACAAGTTAAATTCCTAGGAGTAACATTAATAACCTGTAACTATTCACTGACACAAAGATACTGGCTAATCATCTTAATTTTCATGTTTTCAACAGCTTTCTTGAATATACAGACCAACTTCAGTATTTCAAAGTCTGCTTTGCTATTTTCTGTGTTATATTCTTCTCATCCATGTAGGTGAACTGATTTTTAACATAGCATTCTATTATGTCTGTTATTTTTGACAGCTGATGTTTAATCAAGCTGTCATTTAATCATGCTGAAAGTACATAATAGTCTTTAAGATTAGTGCATATACCATTTTTTGCTTGCCCGGTTCTTTTCATTAGGCAGCTGTTTAAAAAAAAAAACAAACAAGCACACAAAAAAATAGAATAGTATCAAGTAGGAGTGTTAATTTCCTTACTCTTATGACATCTTGTGAAATCATGTATCTATCTCCATTTCTTCTGGCTTTGTTTGAAATAGTCTCTAATTGAAAACAAAGGTATCCGGGTCACACGCTTGCACAAGTCATATTTCCAGTGGTCTAAAAAGGACCCAAGTAAGTAACAAAAAAATAGATTCCAAAAGACTCCAATGGGAATTTAAAGAAAATGTCTCATGTGCAAAGCTGTTTCTCTGCAGCTGCTAGAGGAGTGCATGCAGGCAAGTACACCTGAAATCTAAAGGAAATATACTCTGTTCTCTGCAAACAAGCTTCACCAGTATTGTAACAATAGGTTTACTTTACTACCATTTTTATTTCTTTTTGCCATGTAAATGATTCAAGAGTGAGTGCTTTTTTTTTCCTCAAATATGTGCAAATTATTTATTTAACCTAAATAAAAGAGAATAAAACCTTTTAGTCACTAGTATGGGACACTGCCAAGTATAACATTGACTGATGTAACTACATTTCAGTATATGTCATTAGAAATACCAGAGTCATGAAGACAAGCAATAGAAAAACAAGTTTGAAAAACTAACTTTTGAGATCCCTGCAGGGAGGAAAATGAAGCAGTCATCATAAGAAAGTCAAATATTAATCCTAAATTTCTGCATAACAGGCTTCTGGTGGAGAAGATGACACAACAGAAACAGTACTGGAAAGATTTTTCAAGCAAGTCAACTACTGATCTTATGAAGAATGACATCTCAGTATTCAAAATTGTATTTAAACTCCCCTGGAGATAGAGCTTGGAAGTTTTTCATCTGAAAGATAAGCCACTGCCAACATCTAATTTTTTATTATTTTAACTAGATATTAATATATTTTCCAGCTGTTAGTTTTATGTAAAGACACATCCAGAACAGAACTCAAACCTTGCAACGAATTGATGAATTTATCTCCAACAAAAAGGCTTCATGGCTCCTGAATTCCTGTGAATGTGCTGTAGTTGATAGCCTAAGTCTATTGGAAACAGCATGAAAAAACTTCAAACAAGAAGCTGGAATAATTTGAGCATGATGCCACAAAATCATGAATGATGTAAAAGCTCACACTACCTACAGACAGTAATAATAAAGGCTTTCTGAAGTCTTAGTATGAAAACAATGTTTTAATTATACAAGATTTTTCCCTTTCAAAAGAAAATATCAGTATGATGATCCAAGTTATTCAGAACAGCTTAACCAAAATTTAAAAATGCAAAACTTAAAAAGCAGTAACAGAAGGACTAACAGTAAGTTACTGTAAGAAACTGTATTAGGATCTAGTGGAGATATTTCAATAGCTTTAGATATTCATGGACAATGTTTCATTAACCCATTTTAACACATGTGGGCTGATTTGGATACTACAGAAAAAAATGATGTGACAAGACCAATATGCAGTTTGGAAGACATATAATAAGTTAAATATTTTTCAGTGAACAGTCATAGAGGATTTGACAACAATAAGGTGAACTTTATATATACACAGAAATTGTTAAGAAATCTATCAATATCTATGATCTTATCCAGTTGTTCTCAAATTTATTTTTTTACCCCCCTAGGAATCCTTACCTCCAGAAAATTTAGTATAGAGAACCAATTTTGAAAGACTTATAATAGTTCAGCTTGACTTCCTTCATACTTTTCAAAGTTCTGAGTGTACATGAAACTGTCATGTTGAAGTTCTTGAAGATCATTCATTTATGTACATAATTATCTGAGCAATGTCCATGTTCCCCCATACCATGAGTGATGTATCTGAGTAGGAAATGTGCCCTCCGAGTTCTGTTGCCTGTAAATAGTGATGGTCTTGTGGGTGAAGCGATAATTGGTAGCTGTCTTGACACAATTACTAAAATCCTGAAAAAGTTGAATTTAAAATCTTTGATAAAATTAGAAAAAACTGACAATAGAGGTACTACCCTGGATTTTGGAAAAGCAGACTTTAGGCTGCTCAAGAGACTAGCTCGTAAGGTCCCCTGGGAATCTACTTTTTAGGGTATTGGGATGCTTAAATACTGGTCATTTTTAAAGAGTCATCTTTTAAGAGCACAGCAGTACAACTCTAATGTGTCAGAAGCCAAGCGAGCAGGGCAAAAGGCTGGCTTGGCTTAACAGTGATCTTCTGGAACTTAGGAGGGAAACAGAAGTGTATGGACTTTGGAAGCAATGTTAGCATGCACAGGAAGACTACAGAGATGCTGTTCACCACTTTAGAGAGAAATTCTGTACAGCCAAAGCACAACTGGACTTGAAGCAGGCCAGTACCCTGGTCGATAACAAAAAATGCTTTTTCAATTATGTTAACAGAAAAAGGAGGACTAAAGAAAACATTGGTCCATTACTTGATGATGTTGGTCACTTCACAATAGATCACGGTGATAAGTCATCCCTATCACAAACGGGGGTGAAGATAAAGCAGAGACTTTTAATGCTTTCTTCACCTCTGTCTTTAACACAAACGAAGAGCCCCCCAGAGCCCTGAGTTGGAGGACTGTGACTGAGGGAGTGAAAAACTCACAGTCGATTTTGAACTTGTACAAACTTTTCTGCTGCAATTGCATGCACATAAGTCTATGGGACCCAATGGTATTCATCCCAGGGTACTGAAAGGGATCACCACTGTTATTGCGAGACCTCTCAGTTATTTATCAACAGTCTTGGGAACATGGAAAGGTCCCAGCTGACCAGCACCTAGCAAATATTAGTCCAATTTTTAAGAAGGGCAAGAAAGAAGACTCTGTTAAGTATAGGCCTGTAAGTCTCACTTCAGTGCTGGAAAAAAATATGGAGAAGATTATGCTGCAAGTTATTGAAAAACACTTGAAAGGAAATGCAGTCATTGGTCAAAGCCAACAGGGATTCATGAAGGGAAAGTCATGCCTTAGTAACATCATATCCTTTAATGACAAGATTACTAGCTTAGTGAATGAAGGGAAGACAGTGGGTGTGGTTTTTTTTATTTATTTTAGCAAAACTTTTGATACTGTTTCTTACAGTATTCTTCTGGACAAAATGTCCAGCACACAGCTAGACATGTACACAATACAATGGGTGAACAATTGGGTGAACGGTTGGGCTCAAAGAATTGTAGTAAAGGGGATAACACCTGCCTGGTAGCCAGTCACTAGTGGTGTTCCCCAGGGCTCAGTTTTTAGGTTGTTATCAGTGACCTGGACACAGGAGTTGAGTGCACACAAAATAAGTTTTCCAGAGATAGTGTGATTATTTATTTTACATAGTTTTTATTTTTTTGATGAAACATTTTATACATCAGCATATCAGCATCTTCAGCATATGGATATTTAACCAACTTTGTATTTTTTTTTCAGTCAAAATATGTAACTTGATTTTACTTCTAGAAAGTATGTTTATAATTTCTTCTTTTATCTCTTTTTTTCTTAATGTATTACCAGTCATACAACAAGCTCACCTGTAACAGTGTGTTGCAACAGGATGATTTAGACCGCTTAAAGAACCACTGTCAAAGGTGTCAGCAAAAGTGGGTTTATTGAAATATGATGTTGTAAAAGTACAACTTAACAAAGTTCGATGGCAAGGTTCACTTTATTACTTACTGCACAAAGGATTTAGCAATGATTCAAAACTACCACGGCAGAATCAAAGTTACCAAGATAAAACCAAAGTTACCATATGTTATCACAGAACCACAGAATGGTAGGGGTTGGAAAGGTCCTCTGGAGATCATCCACTCAAACACCCCTGCTAAAGCGGGTTCACCTAAGGCAGGTTGCATAGGATCTCATCCAGGCTGGTTTTGAATATTTCTGAAGGAGATCCCATAACATCTCTGGGCAGTTTGTTCCAGTGCTCTGTCACCTCAAAGTAAAAAAGTTCCTCCTCATTTTTAGATGGATTTTCCTGTGTTCCAGTTTGTGCCCATTGCCTCGTGTCCTCTCTCTGGGCACCACTGAAAAGAGTCTGGACTCATCCTCTTGACACCATTCCTTTAGATATTTATAAGCACTGATGAGACCCTTCTCAGTGTCTCTTCTCCAGGCTAAACAGACCCAGGTTTCTCTGCCTTTCCTGATAAAAAACATGCTCCAGTCCCTTGAGGATCTTTTTAACCCTCCACTGAACTTTCTCCAGTAGTACCTGGTCCTTCTTGAACTGGGGAGCCCAAAACTGGACACAGTACTCCAGATATGGCCTCACCAGGGCAGAGTAAAAGGGGAGGATAACCTCCCTCGACCTGCTGGCCACGCTTTTTCTTTTTAATGCACCCTAGGATGCCATTGGCCTTCTTGGCCACATGGCCATGTTGCTGCCTCATGGTCAACTTTTTGTCCACCAGGACTCCCAAGTCTCTCTCTGCAGAGCTGCTCTCCAGGAGGTCAACCCCTAACCTGTACCAATGCATGGGGTTATTCCTCCCTAGGTGCAGGACCGTACACTTGCCCTTGGTGAACTTCATTGGGTTCCTCTCCACCCAACTCATTAGCCTGTCTGGGTATCGCTGAATGGCAGCACAGCCTTCTGGTGTGTCAACCACCCCTTCCAGTTTTGTGTCATCAGCAAACTTGCTGAAAGTATACTCTGTCCCCTCATCCAGGTCATCGATGAATATGTTGAACAAGACTGGACCTAGTACTGACCCCTGTGGAATGCCACTAGCTATAGGCCTCCAACTAGACTCTGCACTGCTGATCACAACCCTCTGAGCTCTGCCATTCAGTCAGTTCTGTATCCGCCTCACTGTCCACTCATCTAACCCACACTTCCTAAACTTACCTACAACGGTGCTGTGGGAGACAGCGTTATGCATGATGTCGGTCACTTAATAAATATCTGCCATTGCTGAAGTGTCTCTCTGCCTCCAGGAGCAATCTTGAGAGGTGTCCCAGCTCAAGGGGACACCTGTAGCCAGGCTGCTTAGCAGGGAGAACTCAAAGAAGGCTCCCTTAGACTTAGTTATATTTACAGAATAAAGTGGCTGGCTTATAGTCAAATTACATGCGATGGAGAAGGTATGCATGAGACTCCTTGTACCCACAGCTTCATTTGTTCCTTGATAAATGAGTCTTTTAAAAGCCACCTGTTATTGTGTTAATCACATGATCAGTGTTGCAACCTCATATGCATTGATGTTCACTGTGTCACTCTGCTCCTTTTTGGGTTTTCAGAGAACAGATTGGAACCAGAGAAGTTCTTGGTCCAGTTATGGCTTAGGCCTTTACCTCCTTTGGAGCCTGCACCAAACTACCACTAGTTTGGTTAAGGAGTCAAGTGCATCCATCACCCAGTGTCACTTTGTCATTGAGAAAAATCCCACATCTGCATGGAGTAATTACTCAGCAAGTATCTTCTATTCTGATAGCTTGTAGTTGAAGCAGAGGTTGGAACACTTACTGTTAGAATACTTGTTGGATACATCATATATCCAACTCTGAATAACACATTTACATATGCAAATTCTGATTAAAAGTTTCTCTGAACAATTGTGGTGGGTTGACTGTGGCTGTCTTCGAGACACCCACCCAGGTGCTCTCTCAGTCCCCCTTCTCAGCAAGACAGGCAGAGCAAATAAGATGAAAAAGCTCGTGGGTTGAGGTAAAGACATTTGGATTGCTAATTTCAGCAAACATTTCTTTGAGTACTGCTATGAAAAGATATATCAAAATTCAGTATTTATATACAACTATTGTTGTGAAGAAGAATTTATTCATATTTGTGATGGGTTGACCGTGACTGGCACAACAAACCACTCTATCACTCCCCCTCCTCAACAGTACAGGGAGAGAAAATACATTGAAAAGCTCGTGGATCAAGATAGAGGGAGATCGCTTACCCAACTACTGTCATGGGAAAACCAGATTTGACTTGGGGAAATAAATTTAATTTATTGCCAATTAGAGTAGGATAATGAGAAATAAGAATAAATCTAAAAAAAACCTTCCACCCACCTGTCTCTTCTTCCTGGGTTCAATTTCACTCCCAACTCTTCTACCTCCCCTGAGCAGTGAAGGGGATGTGTCATGGGGGTTGAGGTCAGTTCATAAAACTTTGTTGCTCCTTCCTTCTCACACTCTTCCCCTGCTTCAGCATGAGGTCCCTCCCACAGGAGTTAGTCCTTCACAAAGTTCACCAATGTGGGTCCTTCCTATGGACTGCAGTGCTTCAAGGACCTTGCCACATAAACTCGATGCAGTATTTTATGATGTCACTGGAAAACTCACCAGAACGTCTGCTAGAAACTGTATATTTATTGTTAGACCTATAGTATTAATTTAATTAGTGGAAACATTCATGCTAGTAAGATTCATTTTGTGTGGTTTCTTCTATGTCTAAATCATTGAAGTAGATAATGCCCTTGATCATACCTGTGTACAGATGAGGTCCTCAGCTGCATCTGTTATAATCTACTATATCTAAAAGCATCCATTCAAAAGACATATACACATACACACACGTGTTTTTTAAAATTATGATGATGATGATTATTATTATTATTTTCAACACCATCATCATCATAATCATCATTATCATTATTAATACAATTTTTAAGGAAGAAAGTAACCAGTTTGGAGGGGTGACATAAATAATAAGATATTTTAATCTTAATACACACACACGCCTGTTTTTTAAAATAATAAAAATAACAACAGCAATAATAATTATTATTATCATCGTTAACACTATTGTTATTATCACTATTATCATTATTATTACAATTTTTAGGGAAGAAAAAACAGATTTGGAGGGATGTTATGTAAAAAGATATTTTAATTCAAAGTTATATTTGAATGCAAAACTCGAAATTCATGCAATACCTGATTAGTGGCCAAAGACCCACAAATGTGTCATCATAGATGGCCACTTTAGTGTGACATTATAGGATATATTAGTGTAATGATCTAAGGTTTGTTTACTGATGCTTTGCAAGTTGCTACTTCGAGACAAGCCAGAATAATCAAACTGCACTTCTGCCATTTTTCAGTGCTGAACTGACATGTGTGAAATGATGGAAATTGGTTAAGATTATTAGGTAGCCTTCTCAGTTGTCTTGGGCTGAATAGAACCATGTATTTTCTTCTTTTTCTGCTGTATTTCTCAATTTTGGAGAATATATTGTGCCCTTCCGTTTCACTTCAGGAGGACAGCAACCACAGAACAGCTAAACAAACTGCTACATAAAAGAATATACAGCGTAACATCAAGGAAAAACAGCCTTCCAATTAAGACGACTACATCCCCAGGACTTCAGCATGCAGTGGTATGATGAAGTTGGAAAGCATCACCTATTAATTTAATTTATTTTTCTTGCAATGATTTTAATGAACTACTGTAGGATTAAAATTGAAATTAATTAGATCTTCCATTGCTGGGTAACTACTCATTTAGTAAGTAAATTAAAAAAAAAAAAAAAAAGTGTTCTGCCTAAAGCCAAATTCAAGCATTTTGACATACATTGCTTTTATTGGATCAGTGCAAACTTTAAGGTAAATAATAGATTGTCTTCTTCTAAGCAAGCAGCTGACATATTTGTTTGGGTTGCTGAAACTAATAGACACATCTCTTAGCCTTTTGGTAACTATCAAAGCAAATTCCATTTACCTACTCTTCATAGCATTGTGAAAGTGAAGGAAATGGAAAATATCTCAGATCAACACTTCAAAATCAGTTATCATTTATAAAGTTTTGCAACCATGAAAATATTTTCTTCCAGGCATATTTAAAATTATCCCTGTCTGACAGGTTGGAAACTAAGAGCCACTGTGATTCAAACAGGGAGGGATTTTGGTCTTGCTCTTTAGTGGCAGACACCCACTGGAAAAGGAAATCATGGATATTTTCTTGTTTTTCAGAAGTGCGTGCCATTTTTTGCATTTAAGGATTTCTTTCATATTCTGCTTATTCTTCTCTTTTCATTCTGTCCTATCCTGTCCTGTCCTGTCTTGTCCTGTCCTGTCCTGTCCTCTCCTCTCCTCTCCTCTCCTCTCCTCTCCTCTCCTCTCCTCTCCTCTCCTATCCTATCCTGTTCTTTCTTTATTTTATTGTGTTGTAGTTGTGGAGTCAATGCCATTGAGCTATAAGTTCAAGCCTTGTTATACTGAGAAAGTCAAAGAAAGTGTAACTTTTATTTGGTTCTGTAACACATTTCCTAGGATATGTATAATAGCATTTGATTCATTATTCTGTTTTCAGCACAGATAGGGGAACAAGATGATGTTTCTAAGAGTGTGTAGTAATCATGTATGCTTTTAATATACTCATCCCATGAAGCAAAGTAGGGGCTGGAAGAAAACTTTTAAGTATAGATTTAGTTAGGAATACTGCATCGGTTTAGATAAACTTGATAGGATACGTTTTTTAAATTCTGATTCTTCTTAAGATGAGTCTGAAGGGAGACAAAAGAACTATTTTTACTGCAGGAAACAGAACTATTTTTACTATAAAAAAAATAAACTTCTCAAGTATTAGCATATTGACCTCTACAGTACTGAAGTACTTGTCTGGAGGTTTTGTAGTATAACTTGTATACTTTTATACAATAATCAACTTTTTTTTCTTTTGAAAGTTTACTAACATAAAAAACCTGCCTCATGAGCTTGACTTTATAAATTATCTTCTTTTTCACACAAGCACAGTTTCAAATAAATCCATGTTTATTTCTGGTTTATCAACAAAGCTGGTGAAACTATTCACTAAAAATAAAATTAATTATTAATTTTCAAGTGTTCTACTTAACTAACAGACCAGAATTTCCTGTGATCACTGCTTTCAATTTTGAACAGTCACTAAATAATCTGAATAAATTTACTTACAGCTTGCAGGTCGTCATCATTCAAATTCTGCTTCTCAGTTCACTACTCATTCAATTGTATGTTATTATGTTGTAAATAAATCACATGGCAATGATTTTGATGGCTAAATTCAGGTGCAATTTGTGACCCTTGTTTTTGTCAAATTTCTTTTATTTTGAGTGATGGTGGATGCTTCCCTCACCCCATCCCACCTTTTGCTTAACGAGGTAAATTAGAAGGATTAGGAAATGCAAAGTCCCCAACATTCTTTCTATTGTTCAAAATACTGTCTACAGTAGGACATAAAAAACATATACCTTCATCATTTCTCATTCATTCCTAATGGCATATTCAGTAGAGTAAAATGTACTAATTTTCACAGATTCATGATATCAATATTTTCTTAAACAAATAAAGCAGGTAGAAATCTGATTTATCTATTTATTTGTTTTATGACACTGAGGTGATTATGCTTTAATTTTCAGTTATTCATGCGTAGCTAAGAGCCTGACAAATTGATGTTTAATACTGCAGAATCTATCCCTTTAGCATCACACTATCATCCTTTACATGGGAACCAGCTAGATTCTTTGCCTAATGCATTTGTGAAAAAAAGCTATCTCTCTTTAGGTACATTTAAAAAGAACTTTAATTCATGCCAAAGCAAATCATAAAAGTACAGTACAGATTACACTGTAGAGTGAGACAACTTTCTCAGGAAACAATAAACATATTCTACACTGTCATGTTGTGTGGTCACAGTGTAATTTAAGGAATGTCCTTCACTTAGCATCATATATTGTTTTCTTTCTCTTTCTGAATTGCATTCTACATATTCTACTAGAAAACTTTCTACTCACTCAGAACTCATTAATCTTGCATGGCTTACTCTGTTTATACTTTTCAGAATTGCTATCTTATTTTAGCACCATTAAATATAAGAGTAACCTCTGCCTGTGTTGGAAGGAGGAAAGTTTAAAAGTTACAAAGTTAGCATGGATTTCTTCTTCATAAGTTGCAAATAATTATACACCCTCTTCTTAGAACAAATCATTTTACCAAAGGGGAAATGTGGAGACCGTCTTCCTACGCTACTTACTGCTTAGCTCCATCTATGCCGTAGGAAGTATCTTACATCTAAAGAGGATAGCTCCAATGAGAAAGAGAGCAACATAGGTGTTCTGTTAATTTCTGATTAAAGAACCCATTGGAAAAGTTGAATAGATGAGGTTATGCTGCTTTTCCATTTCAACCTTTTTTTCTTTGCAAGGCAGTAATAGAGAAATTCACGCTATTGGCAGAAAACAAAGTCTAAAATAATGGATCTTTACTGCTGGCATCCAAGAAATACCTTGTTCAGACACTTTCATCATGTCTTTCAAAAATTCTTTGTATACATATTTCTTTGATTAAAAAAAGAAGCTGGGTGGTAATATCCTTATGAAATTATTCAGCTTCTCAAATTATCTAGCATATATGCTTCCAATAATATGTTATTATCCAAATATAAAAAAAAATCTACAGACTTATAAATCCTATTCTACGAGAACATCTTTCTTGAATGTTGGGGTGGGGGTTTGGTTGATCTGAATTACAGGAATTAAGAGAAAGGAAGAAAGAAACAATCATACAGCAGTTCCTGGATCATGTCTAACTGTTCACTGACATTTCATAGTTTTTCTTCTTGGTTGTATTATGAGATATCTAAATGACACAAAAGCTGTTGTCTCTCTATTAAACAACTCCCTTTTCACATAGCTTTCTTTCTAAATCACAGAAAATTGGTACTCTGTTTAACATGTCAAAGGAAATACAGTTTCAGGCATCATACATAGAAAAAAATAAAGAAATGTGAAGAATGTAATAACACAAGGGTATAGAACGGAGTGGAAGCAAAATGCACCAGAGAAGACAAGAAATAAGGGGAAGTGTTTCAAAGTAACTTAGTAGAACACTTTATCTAAGAGGATACTAGTTTGGCTGACAAATATCACAGTAAATTAATTACCTAAATATACGAAAGAAAAAGCACAAGAATATCTAAGATACCCAGGTTACTGTATTAGTCTTATAATCTATATCTACCCATATTGTCATCAGAAACACCTGTGACACCTATAAATTGTAAGTGAATCAAGTATGATATAATTATTCTTAGTTTTCCTTGAACTCAAATATGTATACTAAAATAGTGTAAACAAACCAGTATGTAAGTATTTCATAAAACTGTGATGGCATAGTTAGATACAATATAAGAGTTTTCCATAAGGGTATGAACAATGTGACTACTAAAAGGGCAAGCAAAGATACATAGTTGCATGCAGGAGCACCCAAATTGCATAAGAAGAACGAACTAGGTAGGAGACCTTCCCAAATACACAGAAATGATGACTGCCAAAATTGAGACAAACGGTATGAGGGACAAGCCAAAATCCCTTTTGGGAGTGGGTAAGGAGGATAAATATATCAAACAGGAAAATATAGAGAAGAAAGAAGTGTACTTCAGTTCAAACTTTTTTGTGAGGAACTCGAGGCTGATCACGTTAACCTCATCAATTAAGAGTAATTGGGAACTGTAGCCATCAGCACTAACCATATGGTATGATTTCTGTAGTATTGTACACCCTCAGCTAATTTAGCTTGCTAAGGACTAATTATTTTGAATACATAGTGAATATACAGTGATAATGAAGAACTAACCGTCAGCTCAGAAGGATGTTGTTAATGAATGCATTTAAAAAATTTTTGATTTTATGAAACTTTATGAAAATGACTTAATTTGTCTGTCTTCTAGACACTCCTACCACAGCTGTCTCTAATTCCCTGATATCTTTGTCTTTATAGACATATATAGATATACTTGTGAAAAGGCAAATCAGAATATTGTAACCAAATGTATAGGCTCATATGAATCTGTGCAATTTAAATCCACTTTATAAAGAGATAGGACTACAACCTCCTAAAATAGTTTAAATTCTGTAGTTCCATTGAAATAAATGCTTATGATAGTATTTACCCCACCGTCTCCTTAAAAAACCCTTATAGATTATACAGAATCCCATATGTTTTTCTTTTGGTAATATGTAACATTCATTAAATACAGGGCACAGAATAAATGAATAAAAAGCAAAATATCTGAAATAATTAAAATAATGGTTACCTTAAAGTTACATTTATTTACTCTATATGTCTAAATACAGATATCAAAATTTAATTCCCATCTGATCTGTTTGTAATTGTTACTTCATGAAGCTGAAACTCATAATTAAGAAAATTTTTTTAGTCTTTTAACTGCAACAATGACAGAGAAGAAAGTTAATTAGGCACTATGGGGACTTCCCTAGGGAAAAAAAAAAAGTCAGAAGCCTTATTTCAAGACAAAAGGAGGATCACAAGAGAATACAACAGTGAAAGAGGTTTCTTTCCAGAGGGTACTAAAAATGTGGTCTTTTAATACTCCAGTTTTGCTAAAAATTTGTTTGCTGTTTACCATACTACCCTTGCATTATGTGTTTTTTATCAGATAATTGTTTTTTTTCTTTTCTTCTAGAGGTCAAGATCTCCTGGGCATAAGCATTTTCCTTTAGAATCTCAGGAAATCATATCATATTTGTTGAAATTTATTTTAAAAGGACGTGCTTTTTAACTTACTGATATATTTGGTAGGTTGCTCCAAAACAATTATTTTCTGATGACATAAACTTTATTATTTATATCCATGACCAATTAACACCACTATATGTTTTCATTGTCCTTTACTGTAAATTCTTCTTACCCTTTCCTAGTGCTGACAATCATTCAAAAAGAGCAATTATATCCCATCTTGCTCCTGAGGCCAAGTTTAGTATTGTCGTTGCTTGGACCACCTTCTTTTTCTCTACTTTATTCCATAACCACATAAGAGCACCCTCAGCACATGAAAGAAGGAAGCACGAAGAAAACACAAACTTTGGTATTAGTTTAATGATACCAATGCAAGTCCTTGAAATCCTCATTTTATTCACCAGTTCCTTTAATTTGTTGAAGTTTCTCGTTTGAAGTCTGGAACTTCCATTATGCACATTACTTTACTTAGCTTTCCTTTTAAGGTAAACAAAATAAATGTAATCTTTCAAACCAATACCATCTCTCATAATCATTATTATTAAAGATGATGAATCTAAAATGGCATCACTGGCTCTTTTATGATCAGCACTGGAAATGCTAAAAAAAGGTATTTTTAGTTCTTTTGGGTTGTTGTGCCTCATCTTCCCTTACTTGAGCAAAAAAAACGAGGGTTCTCTCTAATCCACAGGAAAAGTCTGGCATAAAGTTATTATGTATATCCTTCCTTAGATTCAGAAGACTTGGATAAGCAATTCAAAAAGTGATTCTTCTCAAGCCTGCTTGTAACAATAGGTTACTTGGCATTCTTTCTCTCCCTTTTTTGTTTGTTTGCTTAGGGGTTTTTTGTTTGTTTATTTGCTTCAACAGCATTCCTACTAAATGCAAGAAGACAGCATATAAAAAGCATGAAATTAAGGTGCATTATTACAAATTATAAAGTATATTTAATATATCGGATAGGATTCAGTTCCACAGGAGAAGAGATTATAGTTGGCTATTGGGAAGTGTTTGTAACGGCCTAATAACTCTCATTACACTCAGAGGAGACCAAGTTAGTAGAGCCTAGAAAGTGATTCAGCTCACACTAAAGTAAATGCTGAGGGCGTGAGTCACTACCTGAGCATATAGATCTGGTTCCAGTTGTGATGCCTTATGGTAAGCCATCTGGCAAACAGCTCTTGGCCCAGATTGTAGGCCTCCTGTTAATGTAGCATATCTGTCGAGCCCATGGGGGGAACTTGGGCAACTCAGGGAATCTGAAATGACACTGATGTCATAAAATCTTTAGGCAAACAAATTAGTCTTTGACAGATTCTTTTATCCAAATAGAGCTTTGAGAACTGAGTCCAGGTGCCTCCACATAGGTGCCACTAGAGCATTCACAGCATCCCCCTGGAGCAGAGAGCTGTAACGCTGAAGATCAGGGCTCTCCTGTAGTTGGCAGACAGAAATCAGGCAGAGTACTGTAGGACATTTTAAATGACACTAGTTCCCTATCTACAAACAAATGAATCAAACCACTAATGTAGTTCTAGGTACTGTAGGGTACCATGCCTGACCTGCAGTTTCTACTGTGGATGACAGCCTACTCTAAGTCCAGTGTCATATGTGTTATCCCATAAAGATGTCTTGGACAATCAAGTGGCAGTAGGAACTTATGTTGAAGCAATTGACTCTTTTATGTCAGGTCAGGTAAATCACTGTAGACTGTCTTGACTGTAACAACTAGACTGAAGTCTGTCATCCAACTCATATCTATGTATGTGTGCACATTATGCATAGGCATCTAATATTTGGTGTTTGGAGCTAAATCTTGTCTTAGTCTACTAAGACAGTCTTTGGTTCCTCTGTGGAGAAAGCTGTGTATCCCTTGTGCATCCTTTCATTTTTGATTAATAAACTGTAGAATTTACCTTTGTGAGAAAATTTATTCTCCAAATTGACCATCACAAATAGCAATTCCTGGCCCAGTAGTTTTTAAAACTTCAGTTGGCAGAAAAGTAGAATCCGTTGGAGAGGAGAGGAGAGGAGAGGAGAGGAGAGGAGAGGAGAGGAGAGGAGAGGAGAGGAGAGGAGAGGAGAGGAGAGGAGAGGAGAGGAGAGGAGAGGAGAGGAGAGGAGAGGAGAGGAGGGGAGGAGGAGAGATATAATACGTATCTCTTCTTTTGCACTTTTTATATCACTTGTAAAAACTCTTTTCGCATATTCTGTGTGGTGTATATATTTCACAGAAGACAAAAATGGAGATTATGAAAAGGAATTACACTTGCTGATTTCTGCTTTTAAAAAACAGGCCAGTTTTATTCTGTACACAGAAAAAAAAGGATCCCCTGGCTAAATGGAAGATGTCTTGTGCATATAACTATTTAATATACCTTTATTGTTCTTAGTAGAATAATTTTTATAAAGCTAAAATGATTGTCCTTAGCTTATCAATAAATGGAGTAATTTATTCTGGTTTTACATTCCAAAAGTCTTCTAGTCTACAGCCTTGCAAGTTTCCCTTCTGATAAGAACACTATCTTTAATATAGTCCTTTCCAACTCTGATAAAAATGTTATTACAATATTTTACAGTATTTTGTGAGATATGATCCTTAATTCTAACTCAATTCTATTCTCAGCCTTACCAAACAGAGAAAACTGGTAATTAGAAAAGCAAAGGTCAGAGACAGGCATGCTCACAGCCTTAATTTGGAAGTTTCTTTATAGCCTTTCAGAAATGACAGTATCAGTGAAAGAACAGAAAACTCTGTTCCATCTTACAAAGTGACCAGATAAGTAACCAGAAAAAATAAGTGAATTTATAGCAGATATACACTACCAAAACAATATATGCAATTCAGCTCCAGATTATAGACACATGCATGGATTTGTCTTCTAACAACAGAACAGCTACTGGAGCATATATTCAGTTGCCTACACAGAGGTGTAAAACACCATTTCAGATACTGTAGGGTATCTGAGACACCTACGTGGGGCTAGAGATATGACATAGGACCTATACAAGGTTTTCAGTTTCTAGAGGAGCAGCTGCAGGCTATGAGACATTCTCTAGGACATCATGATTACCCTTGGATACCACATTTAGACAATGAAACTGAACACAATGTGTCTATTTCAGATGACATAGATTTCTGTTCTGACTACATATCCACTGACTACAGTGAGATCTTGGATATTTATTCTTCATAAAGATGCTTGCATGATGACAACTGCATGCCTGTATTAAAAATCTGAAGCTCAATCACATTCATAAAGTCAATTAATTTCACCTAATTTTAACTGTCTGAGAACTAGATTTCTAGCCTACATTAGTGGTTTAAGGCTCTATTTATGTCCCTAGAAATATACATCTAATACCATTGGAGTGTCTGCACTGTAGCTGAGATATCCAGAAGGGACCAGCAGATATAAAATTGTGAAAAAATGGAATTTTTCTGGAGTGGCAGTTGGATTTCAGGCAGAATAACCTAGGAAATCTCGGGTGACACTACATACCAAAATTTAGGCAATGGATCAAACTGCTAGATCTCTTTCATGACGAATATGCTGTGATAGTCACCTCTAGAAGGTGATGTATCCATTCCCAAAATAATTACTAATAAATCAAGAGTGTAATTAATTCCATCTTAGATAATGTATTGAAAATAAAGAAAGCAAATAGAATATTGATGATTGCTGCTTTCTGGAAGGCTACAGTTTGGTGAAGTAGATCCCACTTTCAAATTTTGAAAAATGAATGCACCAGCTCTGCTCAGTGGCATATGCAAGGTGTAGGAAAAGTGAGGTGGAATCCTATAGAATGGACAGTCACTCATTCTGTCCATCTTCTGTGAAGAGAACCAAGTGAGGACCAGCCATGACTGGCAGAACACTCAGCTTCTATCACATCTTTCAGTTGGATATACGCACATAAAAAGTAAAAAGAAAGGGTAAAAAGGAGAAGTAGAATAGAACATAACAGATAGTGTGATCAATGCAAAACTTTTGGTGTTACTACCCAAGTAGTTAATTACAGATCAAAAGATTTCTGACTTCTTGCAAACACTCTTGGAGTTTTATCTTATTTGTGATGTTTAAAAAGCTGGAATATTAAAAAAGGAATTAAATTATCCTTTATAAACACGTTTCTACAAAATGCTAAGAAGTTAACATCTCACTTATTTCACTTGCCGTAAACATTATACGGACAACTGATGCCATTGATCTCAAAATGAAATTTAAACAATGTCACTTCAGGGTGAATCCACTTTTTTAGACCAATTTAATTATTAACTATGCTGTATTTACTTTTGTATTGAATAATCCTAACCAACAAATAAACTAGTGCAAAAAATATATCCTATAGGATATATGGTATTACTTTCTGAGTTGTAGCTTTCAGAGAAGTTTTCATTTGCTTATAAATAAAGTTTTAAGGAGTTTTAGCATTACAAATATCATGTTTCTGTAGTGAATCAACACCTGGAGGAGATCCATTTCACTTCATGAGTGCCATCTAGAATGTAAGTGTCTAACTTGAAATATTTATTAAATGATCTTCCTATATCCTCTCACTCCTTGGTGGTTTTCAGGGTAGTTACCATGTTCTCATTTGGCTGTGAGTTACACCTTGGGGATGTCACATAGCTTGTTAAACCATCCAAAAATAAAACTTTCACCCCCAATCCCCACCACCAAATATAGGATTTTTTGAGGAATTCTGAGTCTAGTGTTGGTCATGATGGTAAAAGACAGATTGGAAACATGAGAGGGAAACAAATATGGGAAGAAAGATTACACAATAGACTACATTACTGTATTTTTGCCATTTTTAAAAAATCTATTCACATCTGTTGAGGGGAAAATAGTCCTTGAAATATTTAGTCCTTGGGACAGCCACAATCACAGAGTAGCCAGTACAAGAATTTGGATTCTATTATAAACCTATATCTTCCTCCTGAGCAATTCCTATTAGCTGTGTTTTATTTTGGTATTTATGAACCCTCAATCTATCTAGATATTAATCGGCTTGACAATGCTAATAACCTTTTTGTAAAATCTTGTTTGTGTGTCCTATTATCTGTTATGCAACAAATCCCTGTTGCCAGAAGGAAAAATAGTGATACAGATTCAAAGACTATAACAGTAGAAGACTTTGTGATGATAATTTACTGTTATACCCTGTAGAACATAGATGATAAGATAAAATTAATTAATTTCTACTTCAGGTCCCATGCTTTGTGTAAATTGATACTTTATTTTTTAAACAAACATTTGTTTTCCATGCATAGTGTGTAGTGGTGGAGAAACTCATTATTACCCTTGATAATTAGGTCCAATAATAATTTATTCTTAATCTGCTTTAGGATCTATTAATATTTCTCAGTTTTAGCTAGCTAATCAACAGCAGTCTGCTTTGCTTTTCTTAATTACAATTTGACTTTTTCCCTTAGTTTCTGTCCATAAGCTTTGTGCCATATTCATCTTCTATCCGCTTGGTTTATCAATCAGTCTGTTACACAATGATAAATACAGAGAGTTACAGTATTTGAAGTACAAATCAGTAGAATTTCTTTCGTTAGCTTTCAGTTTAATCTCAGAAGCAAAAAAAAAAATGCATGGACACGCTTTGTCATGTCACAGCATAAAAAGTAATTAAGGAACCACACTTTCCATAACTAACAGTAAAAAAAGGGGAAAAATATGACCTATGTCGTAACCAGCTGTGCCTGACACTCTTATCTGCCTTATCAAATATCTATTTTATAAAAAGAAGTTTTGATTACAAATACAGATCAATATTCAAAGTCATACTTCTAAATCTCAGATGACACTTCACTTATTTACTGAAAAATAAAACTTAAGTAATTCCCAATCTTCATTGATATTTTCAGTTAAGATTTTGTTTGTTTGTTTGTTTCATATACTGACACTATCTCTACCTGTGTTGTTATATTTGACTGACTTTGACTATTTTTCATGTTTGCATTGCACAATTACAATGTTCATGTGTGGTACTCAGGTGGGAATTTGACTAGCCTAGGTTAAGAGATACAAATGGCAAAGCTGGCAAAGATTAATAACCCTTTTTTAGGTGCTTATGGAAAAGGTGACTCATGAACAGAGAAGAAAACAAGGATTTTAAAGGAGGAAAATAGCTTATGGACCCAAACGCACTTCACTGTTAAACCATTTGATTCTCCAAAAAAGAGGAATCATAAAAAATCCATTCAGTCATGCACTGATGTGCCATAATAGAGCGCCAAAACTAATCCACAGATAACTAGGCACTTACAGTTGCAAAAATTAAAGACTTTTCTTAATGGCATACCCTGGCTAGCACTTTCTTTAAATAAGGGAAGGGAGGGGGGAAGTAACCTTTTTGGATGGATACAGAGTAATCTTTCTTGCACAACTTCAGGGTGACAAGGAGAAACACCAACCAGCAGGGTTCAATACGACCATTAGATCAAAAAATACGAGACTACAGGATATTCTGGTGGACCCTATACTTTGGCAAAAGAGATGTAAAGTACCAACGCATCTGAATCCCTACCCAGCTAGGTGTCTGTCTAAGACAATAGATTTTGGTGTCCTTTCTCTCTGTAAAAGGTGAGGATATACTAGATGTTTCATTCAAGGCCACAGTTAATTCAATAGGATGCCTCCCACAAAATTATTCATAAAACTTGTCTCCTTTTAATTAAAAAAACCCTATTCTATATTAGTGTAAGTTCCAAGAAGATTATTATTGCTTTGATAATAACTGTGAACATTCAAAGAAAAAATATAAATTTGAAGTAACTCCTTAATAATGGAGGGCTTGTGGGGAGGGTGTTTATTTCATCCCTCCACGCAGAGATAATGGTAATGTAATTAAGTGTTTACGTGTCTTGTTCTCCACTCTTATTTGCTGTCTTGAAGAAGACATCCTTTAACACTTCTACATATTGTATCAGAGCATTAATTCATAAGCATTCAACACAATCTATTTCAGAACTGTTGTAACTTGGAAATATCTAATATTATTTTTTACATAATTCCACAGGCAATTCCTGATTGCTCTCTTAAACATCTAGAAATAGGTTTTAGCATGGGCTATTTTTTCTAATGCTATAGCAGAAATGAAACAGCTTCTCAAAAATGAGGACAATTGTGTAGAATATCATTAGCCAAGGTGAGAGAAAGTTATAATTTGCTACCTATAAATAACATTATGATAGAACATGAAATATTATATGATGTTATGTATGAATATTTTAATAGAAACACTAATTTCTCTCTCCTCTCTTCAAAAAATCACTGAGGGAGGGAGCAAATTATTTTTTATTTCAGATAGATTTAGCTGAATAGTTTTAGCCAAATTAAATAAATAGAAGAATTTTGTGTTTCCACTTATTTAAAATAATATATTTTGACTGCCTCCAATGACATTTTGTTTGGCATCTAAGCTATTTCTGCTAAGAGTAATAACCATCAAAAAAATATAGTTTCCTTGGGGAAGGGAGATATGAGAATGGTTTAATTATTTATTATCATGTAACCTGAAATAATGTATTTCTTCACCTATTGGCAAGCAAATATTTATAAAATATATTATTTGAAGATTTATTATTTATATATCATTTTGGAGAAATAAGCTAATTCCACAAATAATCAATAATACATAAAATATTACAAAACAATTTTTTATAAATAAATAAATAAAATATTAGTAAGACAAAATGAAATGTTAAGAAAACAATTACACAACAAAGCTAATCTCTAACACCTTAACATCTAGAAATTTATACAATAATAACATTGGCCACGGTGAATATTATCTATTTGTCTTTGAGAGGTCAGTGCCTCATCCAATTCAGCATATCTGCACAGGTATCTACTGGATATTAAGTTGTCCTTTTGACATCCAATTTCTTAAAGATATGTGCTATCAGAATTGAAATACATGAGAAAATCATTGGTAAAGTATTGTTTAAAAAAAAACCTCTCTTGAGAACCATCAGTTCTGTATTTGAATTTTAGTTTCCCCATGACAAAAATTTGTGGAATGAGATTTAGATACATTATTAGACTGCATTGATTGAATAGCAAGCATCAGCTTAAATGACAAAAACAACCACTCCCCTAACAAATACTGTAATACTGAATGCTTTGCTGGTAGAAACAATTGGGTGATAAAAAAATGACAAAGTAAAGACCACAATGAAATTGTTCCATCCAATATATTTGGTTAATTTTTATGTAATCATGACCATAAAATATTGACGCCATTACTAGATCTGGCTGTAATATAGAATCTTCTAAATTATTGTCTGAATTGTTGCAACATTATTGATACTATCTGTGGGTGACTATTGCAGGTCTATGTCTTTCTTGTGCTGGAGGCTCCAGAGCTGGAAGCAGTACTCCAGCTGCAGAGAGGAGTAGAGGGGCAGAATCACCTCCTCGATCTGCTGGACAGGCTTCCTTTTGTGCAACCCAGGACACGGTTAGCTTTCTGTGTTGTGAGTGCACATTGTCAGCTCCTCCTTTCATCAACCGGTAACCCAAAGTCCTTCTGTGTGAGGCTGCTCTCAATCCCCTCAACTTCCAGCCTGTATTGATACTGGGGGTTGCCCTGGCCCAGGTGCAGGACCCTGCACTTGGTCCTGTTGAACTTCATGAGATTCACGTGGGCCCAGTTCTCGAGTCTGTCCAGGTGCCTCTGGATGGCATCCTGTCCCTCAGATGTGTCAACCACACCACTCAGCTTGGTGTCCACAAACTTGCTGAAGGTGCACTTGATCTCACTCTCTATGTCATTGATGAAGATATTGAACAGTGTTGGTCCTAGTATGGACCCCCGAGGGACACCACTTGTCGCTGATCTCCATCTGGTTATTGAGCTGTTCACCACTACACTCTGGATGTGACCATGCAGCCAATTCCTCATCCATCCACCAACCAGTCCACCCATCAAATCCATATCTCTCCAATTTAGAGAGAAGGATGTTGTGGGGACCATGTCAAAGACCTTACACAAGTCCAGATAGGCAACATCTGTAGCTCTTCCCTTGTCCACTGATATGGTCACTCCACCATAGAAGACCACTAGGTTGGTCAGCCAGGACATGCCCTTGTCATGGTGAAGCCATGCTGCCTGTCTCAAATCACGTCCCTGTCCTCCACATGCCTATCACAGCTTCTAGGAGGATCTGTTCCATGATATTCCCAGGCACAGAGGTGGGGCTGACAGGTCTGTAGTTCTTAGGGTCCTCCTTTCTACGCTTTATAAAAATGGGTGCAATGTTTCCCTTTTTCCAGTCACCAGGGACTTCACCTGACTGCCATGACTTTTCAAATATGATGGAGAGTGGCTTCACAACTACCTCAGTCAATTCCCTCAGGACTCTGGGATGCATCTCATCAGGTCCCACAGAATTATCTATGATCTTCTCTTACAGTGGGAGGAAATTTTGTCCCCCAGTCCCTGCCTTGCAGTCCACCCACTTGAGAGG
Source organism: Pluvialis apricaria (assembly GCA_017639485.1). Classification (NCBI taxonomy): domain Eukaryota; kingdom Metazoa; phylum Chordata; class Aves; order Charadriiformes; family Charadriidae; genus Pluvialis; species Pluvialis apricaria. The sequence goes on from CM030007.1 coordinate 51,215,458, forward strand.
TGTGGGGAGAGAGGTTGCCAGTGAAGGCTGAGACAAAAGGTTGTTGAGCACCTCAGCCTTTCATTTGTCCATTGTTACCAGTTTGCCAATCTTGCTCATCAAGGGGTTACACTTTCTTTGATCTTCTTTTTCTGGCTGACATACCTGTAGAAGTCCTTCTTATTATTCTTTATGTCCTTTGCCATGTTCAGCTCCAGCTGCATCTTTGCCTTCCTGACCCCACCCCTACACAATTGGGCAGCATGTCTGTACTCTTCCTAGGATACTTGTCCCTGCTTCCACTGCCTCTGCATCTCTATCTTGCCCTTTAGTTTGATCAGTAGGTCTCAGCTCAGCCATGCCAATCTTTTGCCCTCCTTTCCTTATTTCTTAAACCTGGAGATCAACAGCTCTGCGCTCTAAGGAAAGCGTCCTTAAAGATCTGCCAGCTCTGCTCTGCTCCTTCGTCTTTAAGGGCAGTTTACCAGGGAGTCCTATAGACTAACTCCTTGAAGAGGTGGAAGTTTGCTTTCCTAAAATTCAGGGTCCTGACTTTACTCTTTGCCTGATCTCTGTCCCTCAGGACTGCAAACTTCACCAGTGCATGATCACTGCAGCCCAGGCTGCCTCCAATCTTGACGTCACCAACTAGATCACTTGTGTTGGTGACAGACAGGTCCAGTCATGACAGGTCCATGCTCCCTGGCAGGACTGTCTATTACCTGGCTTAGGAAGGTATCCTCATTGCATTCCAGGAGTCTCCTGGATTGCCTGTAACTCACCATGCTACTTTTCCAGCAGATGTCGGGGTGGTTGAAGTCTCCAGCAGGATGAGACCCTGTGAGCACGATGCCTCCCGTAGCTGGAGCAAGAAGGCTTTATCAATATGCTCCCCTTGACTAGGCGGCCTGTAGTAGACATCAACCACAAGGCTCTCTTTTTTGTCTCAGTCTCTGATTCTTATCCATAAGCTTTCGACATCTTCAAGGAGTGTTTATTTTCCTACTGCCATTGCCTGGATTTTCTGGAGTGTCCTAGCCCTCTCATCACCCCAAATATTTGTTTACTGTGTTTCCTTTTTAAGATCAATATTTTTAATCCTCAGCAATATGTTTACTTCTTAATTTTCTCTAATTTTGGAGCAATAAGTAGCCTACATTTCTTTGCTTTGACCTTGTAAATATGTATATGAACTATGTACATATAGTTTACAAAATATAAACAAAAAAAATGAGTATTGAAAGAAGTTGGGTTTTTTTCCCCTTGCAGGTCTTTGCATTTCAATTAGATTAATTTCCTGAATCTCTAAACCACCTTCTGATGAGATACAGATCACAATGCCAACATAAAGATCTTCAACTGCAAGATTATTATGGTATATTAAATGAACCAATAAAGCAAAATAATGTCAACAGAATATAAAAATAATCATTTTTCATCTGTAACTATCAAAGCACTATATTACAGTTTCCAAATGTAACTGCTCTATTTACAGATAGACAAAATGGTGCAAAGAATTTGTAGTCTAGACAGTATGTAGACGTTCAGAAACACAGTTGTTGTAAATAGACCAGCAGATGTGAATATCAATCAATGCCTAAGGAAGCAATGAGGGTTGAAGTCCAGTTCTTCTGTATTATCCTTTTCAGCAAAAATAATGCTTTCTAAACCTCTATGCAATAAACTTTTTTTTATAAGACATTTTTCTGGAAAACCTTGTCTCTTCTCAGATTGTTGTTAAGTTCTCACATTTGGAGATAACCCTTTAGTCACGGTCAAATATACAACACCCAAAATATTATTTATTTAAGTGAATTAATGCATTACTGCCTGTTTTGAAAAGAGTTACAGCCCCATCTCACAGAGGATTGTAATTTGGCAAGACTTTCTGGCTTCCCAGCATGGCCTGGCAACTTCTTGCTATTCAGATGAATACTAATTGCACAGTTGAAATCACTTACATTTCTTAAGGTTTCTAGTTTCCAGACAGCTCCAACAACTGGAAAGAAGGGAAAGCAAAAATAACACAAGACAGTTACCAAGCAAAGAGAATCATACTATAATCTGACCTCCTTGTTAATTAAGAAGTGTTTGAATGGACAGTTCGAGTACACAGGGACCAGCTAAAAGGTCAGTAACATGATGCAGCAGAATATAGGGAAGAATCCTCCAGTCGCTCGTCACAACAAGTAGTGCAATGCTATGCCATTTCTTTTGACATAGATCAGCAATTAAATTAATTAATAAATCACGAGACAAAATATTTCACTTTACCAGTAGCATACAATGTAAACAAGATCGAATCCAGTGAGAAGGATCAAAAGCCTTTGTAACTGAATATTAAATTTTAAGATTTGCTAGTTTCCAGGAGACTAGGATAAAGGAGGTGAAATCATGTCAGCTATGAAAAGTGATATCTGCTTCTTTTGCATCCTTGTTATCATTAAGCAGCTGCTATATTAACCACATAACAACATAACCAAAAGGTAAATAGGCATGTAATTTCAATGTTTTTAACATTTCTACCTATAGTCTGTGGAATGCAACACTGCATACAAAAATTTTTAAAAACACAGGAAAAGAGTTTAAGATATTGAGCAAAGACCACCAAGTTGTAAGGACTCTATAAGAATACTTCTTTTTTTGTGCTGCTATTAACTTATACAGATTGTGGGGCTCCCCTCTGGAAGACTGGTTATGTTGTGTTGCACATATCCTTTGTCTGCAGAATAAACTTCTCCAGCCAGTCATAATGTCAAGATGTGTAGGTCAGCTTCCATTTGGAACTGGCAGCTATACCACGTACGTGTCCTTGTCTTTCTCTAAAAGTGCAGCAAGTTCTCCTGTGAACTAAAAATGGTGAATAGAACAATTTTCATCAACAAAAATCCTGCAAGTGCTCAAAAGACCAAAATGTCAGGTAAGATTTCCATGGATGGCATCTACACAGCATGATACACTCTGGCTGAAAGCCCAATCCATGCTGCAAAACTCACGTTTCCTAGCATTTGAATGGGTGTAATATTGTCTACATTCTCTTTTTTCTTACAGTGTTAGCTCTAATAAATTACATTTAAAGTGATACTTGATGGAGTCTAAACGTCTTTCTTACTGGGATCATAACAAACCAGCACCTCCTTGTGCAAATCTGATCTGCATATGTTTGTATGTAGTATATATATTGTATACCAAATAACATATGACAAATACCATATACTATATACTATGCACACACGTGCATATGTGTGTGTGTGTGTTTTCTGAGGAAAGACCCTTTAAAAACATCAGTTGCGTTTCTGTGTACATATATTAAGCATATATCAAGAAATATATATTAGGCTGCACTGACGTTGTTGTCCATTGGAAAATTTAAATTCTGAATATATAGATCAAAAAGAAAAAAAAAAAGTAGCATGTGTTTGAAATGCTCTGTGTCAGACAAAGTTTGTGATTATTAACCCTCCTATTGTTTAAACTGAACTACTTGGTTAAACCATAATTTTTTTTAAAACAGGACACACCTGCCCTTTTTGAAAAGATGAGATATGCATTATGACTGAAAGCCCTGTGGTGCATGATGATGATGATGAATTGCACCTGGTCTACATAGGAGGATGGAAGCATGAGGCAGACATATAATATCCCAGATAAGTACAGCTATGTCATACCAAATTATTTTCTTTTTTTTAAATTATTTTCTCTTTGAGATGCAACCTGATCTTTTGTTAGAAAATAAATCAGTAAATACAAAATCTACAAGAAAAAATACTTTATCTTTCACAAAATACCTGCAAAATTCATCAGGCATCTATGAAAATAGAAATGTTGTGACTAGGATATTTAGGGATGCATTTATGCCATCTCAAATGGAAAGTTAGTGCTGCAGAGATGTACTCAGGGATCAGAAAGTGGGGATCAGAACCTACCTCTTCTGATACATTTACCAATTATTTTTTTTTAAAAAGAGAGAGAGGAAAAAAATATTATGCACATTATATGCACTTATAATCAGCCTTAATCACAACATAAGTATGGAAAAACAATCTTGTCCATAGTGTTCTGAAAAGCCCAGAGCGAAACAGCGTGTTTCTCCAGCAGTATTTCAAATTGAAATGGCTGCAGTTGGAGAAAGATGAGAAGCACTAACACCCACTCAGGTCACAGATGAGGCTACAGAACTAGTGGTTTATTGCTCAGACCACATTTCACATTTATCTATATTTGATATGATTTAAATTATTAAAATGCAACAGAACTCACTCTGAGGGACAAAATATGCTCATGTGTTCATAATGAGTACATTTGTTTACAATTTATAAAACTCTGAAAAAAGACTGGTTTTCACTTCCAGAAATAAAGAACATGGAATAGCATAGGAAATTCCTAGATTAAAGAATTTTTGAAACAATAATATCTAATTATTATATTAAAATATATGTTGGAATTACTTACTATAGTATTTGTATTAAAATTAAGGAACAATCTAATTTTGTACCTTCTAAATTTTATTTTGTACACTTTTTAATTACTGAGTTATGATGTGCTGAATGCTACTTCAGACATGGTATTCTAATAACATGTTTTTCAAGAATGGGCAGAAAATTACAAAGCCAGTAATTCCTAAGGAAGATCATTCATTATTTCACCTATATTACAGGGCACATTAAAGGAATTCAAATGATTAATACTTAGCAATCTGCTTGATAATAATGCTAGCAATCTTGAGTCAGTGTGCCAAACACACCCCTGAATTCTTCTTAATCCGATGAGGTATTCTTTACCTGTAACAAAAGCATTTAACTTCCCATTTAAGATGGCATAAATGCAGCCTTAAATATCCTGGTCACAACATGTCTGTTTTCATAGATGCCTGATGAATTTTGATTCCTTTTGAAAAACAGACATTAAAAAATTCAGAATTAATTACTCTGACACTGTAGAAAGGTGTGGCATATGAGGTAAACAGCATGAGAGTTTATTTGCTTTTTAATCTCATTATTTGGTAACTGAATGTCTCATTGCTCTGACAAACAGAAGATTACAGCATAGATAAAGGACTTACTGCTTTTTGTTTCCAGGAACCATGAGATTCTGCTGGATGATCACCACCTTCTGCCATTATTGTCTTTTGACTAGTATATTGGTATGAATGAATGATATGATTCTTTCCCTCTTCCTCTTATTTTTTTTCCCCTAATATGTCTCACTCTGCTTTTAAAGCCAAGGGTGGAAAGCCAACCAGTAAAATAAAATGGAGAGCTAACCAACTAATCAATCATTCAAACAAAGTAATTCAAGCCTCTTTTGAGGGTTTTGAATGTTGGCTTAAACATCATAGAAAAATTACAATGATTTTCAGATGCTTTTCCAGAAGCTTTAAGATTGCATAGATCTCATTTTGTAAATTTGAAACACAATATCAGCCAATTCCACTGTTGTTTCATTTTTTTTTTTTTTTTTTTAATGTAAATACCTGTCTCAAGATGTCCTTGCAGTTCTGGCAGCTCAACAGATGACAAATGGTGTGTTTGGGTGCTTATCTTGTGTGTTTCTCTTTCCACCAGATTGAAACTGACCTAGTTATTGACTTCCTTTTTTTATTGTTTCTTTTAATGGTAGGAAATATAATGCTTGATCATAACACAGGTGATAGTCTAGATCAGTGGTCTCCAAACTTTTTTGATCATCCACCCCTAACAGTGAAAACATTCTGAGTGCATCCCCTCAATATATGTGTATTTATTTATAAATTATACATGTAGTATGTACGACTGAAGTTCTAACATTTTCTTCCTAAACCCCAAAGAATCATGCTGTGCACCCTTGCCTGAAAAAAATTTCTTCTGTGAATTTAGCTTGACTTTTTTTTCCAGGACCAGGGAAAAAAGAAACCACAACCAACCAAACAAAAAAACCCACAACCCAAACTTGCTAATAGTTTTGCAATACGTTTGAATGTGTTATTGTACAATTTTATTATTTGCTTTTGCAAGAGCCTCCTAAAATCCATTTCACATAATTAAGTCTTTCAGTTCTGTATGAGAAAATGAGAAAGTCAACATAAACATCTTTGAAGACTTTCCCAATCAAAATAATATAATAGATTGCATCAATTTAATCTTGAAAAAAACACATTTACTGTAGTCTCTCTATCACATTCCCATAGCAAAGGCTTCATTGACAAACATTATCTGTTCTGCAGAAAACACAATCTTCATCCCTTCCATCTAGAAACATGATTACTTTCCTTTCTTATACACAAAGCATTGAACATATTTCAGGAGATCTTCAGGAAACTCATTTTAAAGTTAAAATGATTTCCTGTATTGGCATCCTAGCTAATACTGGCAGTCTATACTTCTAAGATTATCAAGAATACATTGGTGTAAACAGTTGTGTCAGCTTCTGTTCCTCAAGCTCCTTGCAATTTCAATAGAAGAGATGATTATCACTGTTCCTTTTTTGTAGGGTTAGATTTATTAGTTCAAGTACCCACAATTTCAGTGCATTTGGTTTTGGCCAGAACTATAAATCTAATAACAAGGAGAGGAAAATGATGACTATACCATAAACAGCTAAAATAATGTCTAATATAAATTAAAAAAAAAATATTCAGGAGATGAGGTTACAATTATGAAATCATAATTGTTCATTAATTAACATTCATTTTCAAAACAGTCCAAAAGGTTTCCATCCCCTAGCTCTGATCATGTCAATTTGGCATAAGCACTAAAGGGTGAAGTAAACTTTCCCCAGGTAAAATCAAAAGTGTAATTAGTAATAGAATCCATTGCTTGACGCCCGAGATATGCAGGTAAAACTTATCCAGGTAGTCATAGAACAGATCTGTATCCCAAACCACAGCAGAATAGCATGTTCAAACCACCACATACAAACACAAAGAGAAAATAAAACCATACAATATATTTGGCAGGTTAAGCAGCGTTGCATTAATTAACTTTAAACAAAACTCTCTAAAGGCATGATATAATATTTCGCTTAAGAAGGACATGGTGTGATCTCGCTGTTTTAATCTCTGAGCAAGCTGGAATTTGAACTGTGTAATCTATCAGAGCCCTGGTTGATCCCCACTCAGACCCCATGCTGGGCACCAATAAATCTGTTGTGGTTTGGACCGGATTGGCCACAGAAACGAATGACAGATACTCTCTGACCTCTCTCACTTCAGAGAATGGAGAGTATCTCCCTTCTGAGACAGGAGGAAGACAGAAAAAAAGACTTATGAGTTTAGAAGGAACTAAACTACTTTAAGTATTAATAAAATAATAAAAAGAAAAGAATGAAATATATACAATATATACAAAACCGTATCAAGCTCCCAGGATAACAATCGCATCACCAGCAGGCACTGGGAAAGTCTCAGACTGGACTCAGCAACGGACAGGAACTGGATTCCGAATCTGGATTCAGGAACTCATGGATTGGGATCGAAGGCAAATGAACAGACAGAGTCCTCCTTGGACACTGGCCATTGAAGAAAGAGGGCTGACCCTTTGATCCCTCAGCTTTTATACTGAGCATGAGGCAGATGGGATAGAATACCCTGTTGGTCAGTTTTGGGTCACCTGTCCTGTCTGCTCCTCCCTGCAGGTGGGACCCCTTTATGCTTTTCTGCTTCCAACCCTCCAATGGGGCAAGTAACAAAATGAGCTGACCTTGGTTGTTATAGCAACAAGTACAAGCAAAAACCTCTCTGCATACCATTCCTTGACATAAATTAAAAACAATCAGGTCTTATCTTTCTGGGAGTGAACAGTGTCTGCACAATGTGCTGTTAATTTCAGAAAGTCCAATAGTTAGAAGAGGCTTAGCTGCAAAGTAAAATTATTGAACAGGAAAATGGTTGTGTTTTACCTCAAACGAGGACATCTATATGTCTCAAATCTTTGATATAGTACATGAAAATTACAGACGTTATCTCTTATATGTATTTAGTATGATTAGTAATCTACACCATATCACCATATCACCATAATATCATCATTCTTTTCATTAATATAAATACTAATGTAAGTATATATTTTATATGTATAGATTTAAGTATGAACTGGTAAATGTATCAATTTATAAAATATGTATTTTCATAAATAATGCAATTTAATGTAATATAATTTAATATAACATGATAAATACAAACTAATGGATTATAATTAATAGAATGTAATATAAATAAAGATTTTGAGAATTGTAAGAGTATCATCACAATTATGAGTCTTCTCCATTTTCTAAACAGCACATTGGAAATATATTCCCAGATAGTAGTATATCTATAGGAGAGAAAGTTTACATAAAAACTAAAACAATCTCACAAAGAAAGCAATAAAAAAGACCACAAGTGTTGTTTACTGTTTAAAATCATTTAAGGACAGAGTGTGGATGGAATCAGAATGAGTAGTGTTTTATCCATAAGCATTACTTCTTCTTACAGGACAAGATACTACTTGGTATTATTGAAGGTGAGAGAACCAGGTTTCAAGGAACAGAAAGCTAATCACAGGAAACATGTAAGAAAGTTAACTGTAATACTACATTTTACAGAGTTTCTCTGAATTGCATTCAATTCTTCTATAGTTAAAGAATGATATTAGAGCTTTATCAATAAACCAAGAAATATGGGACAATGACCATGAAATCTTAAAGGCCATTATAAATGATTTAATACTTAAGAAAAATCAGGGTGAAAGACTTTAACTACTCTTGTGCAAAATAAGTAAATGTAATGTCAGACTCTAAAGCAGAGAAAACATTTCTAGAATCTTTAAATGACTTTCTTGGAGCAACTGCTAGGGAATCAGAAGTCACTGTTAGGTGTTTTCTAAGTAATGTCAGGAATCTGGTATAAAAATCTGAAACACCCTCACTATACTATTGGCCATAATGTACTTAAATTCTCTGTCCTTGTCATTGGAAGGAAATCATACTGATTATTCACTGTAACACTTACCTTTAAAAAGAGAAAATACATAGATATAAAAAAAGTGGTAAATAGAAAAACATATCCAAATGTATAAAATCCTTGCAGACTTAGTAGAGGGTATTTAAACACAATACATTAAAGGTTCAGATTAAATCTATCGTATGTTAGACAAAATCTTAAAATAAGAAATAGGGCCTTGGTGTTTAAATAGCAGAATAAATATGCCTATTAGAAACAAAAGACATCCCTAAAGTGCAGGCATCATGTTCAAATGGGACCACAGAGAAGAACATAAATTTTCGGACATTAAATGTAATACATCAAAAAGTCATGCCAAAAAAAGATTTAAAGGAGTAACCTCCTAAGTGTAAAAAACCCACAATGAAACTCAATATAACCAGTGAACACACCATAGATGAGGTGTGAATTGTGTAAAATAACTGCTTGGAGAATTCAAAGCATAGAAGAAAAACAAATACATTATTGGCTTTGATGTTTATCACAGGCAAGTATAAACAAGTTTGTACCTGGAACCTATTGTTAAGATGGCAAATATCTGATGGTCAAATTCTCAAATGAATTTTAGTAGGAGAGGGTTAGAATTGGTAAAGAATCAAAGAATCAGGACAAGATTATATTTAACACCAAAAAGTTAAAGAAATTTAACATGAAACTTTTTAAGCTACCTGTAACATGTAGCTTCTTGCTTAAATCCATTCTGGTGACAGCAGGAACTTAGAAAACAGAGCTAAAATATTTAATCTGACCTTTGGAACTGTACATCTGCAAATCTGAGTTTCATAATAGATAAACCAAACTAACAGAAGTGAATAACAGTATAAATAGATACACAGGTTAATATACATTTAAGATACATATTTTATAGCACATATTCATGCTTCTGAAATGTGTTCAAGTGTTTAAAGCATTTGGACAGGTAGTCTATAAAATACAATTTACTTTTCAAATATCTACTGATACACTCCACCACAAAAGACTTTAAAAAATACTTTACCACTGTCTAGTAACGATACTAAGGTCTTCCATAAAGTGAGTACTGTTGTGACTTAATAATGGTTTAAGAGATAGAAAACAAAAAGATAGAATGCTTTTCTTCATAATGAGGGAAGCGTATAGATTTGAATTTCTTGAGGGACGAAGGCATAATGCGGTCATAAAAATTAAAAATTCTGGGTAGTCAAACAAAAAGTAATCATGAAAACTTTTGGAAGAATGGTACAGTTCTAAGTCATTCTGAAATAATACAGCAGAAAAAACTCATTTTCAAAGGAAGAAAAAAATTACTTTAGAAGCCCAAAGTGCCAAATCAAAGTTACAAGTTATTGCAGTACTGCATGAACTGTTCGCTGTATCTTACAATAAAGGCAGAACAGTAAAAACTGTAAGGAAGAGTAATAAGAATTATTGAAAACATGGAACGGTTTACTGATCATACACTGATTACAATCCTTCAACCTGGGAAAGAAATGCCTGAGGGACATATGATAGACATCTAAAAGACCTCGAAAGATGCTGAGAAGAAAGATTTATTATCTACAATTTCCCATCACAGAAGAATTGAAAAGCATTAAGTGGAAGTTATAGGAAGCATGTCCCTTTATGTTCTTTTTGACTTTTTCTGTGTATTAGTTGAAGGTTTCGACTAGTGGTTTTGACTGTGATTTCCTTTCTTCTGAAGCATGCTTATTTTCTTTGCAGACCTTGTCTACAGTATAGTCAAAAGGAATTAGAGAATCCGTGTGTGTTTGTGTTTGTTAATTTTTGGGGTGTGAGTGGGAGAAAAGAAGGAAATTGCCTGCTTGTTGTTTTGCAAATAATTGTTAAGACACAGGTTTGAGAGAGCAGGAAGCTTTATAAGGGTTGTGAGAGAAGTGACTCAGAGGATGGAAACTTGATAATGGTTAGGAAGGAGAGGTTGGACCATTGGAAATCCTCCAGGAAATGGCTGTCTGGGAACATGGATTAGTGGCTTTGGGGAGACAAAGGATTTCTGTCTGGCATCTTGTAGATCAGTGCTGCTGAGTATCCTGGAGACACCTTTCTGTCATAGCTTTCATGGTCTCCCTCCTTTCTTTCTCCTCTTCCCTCCAAAGCAGTGGCTTAGCATTGAGGTGCCAGGGAAGGCCCTATAGGATGGTATATACTCTGCCTCTTGCTTGCAGCAATACAAGCATGAGCTGGCAGGACAGTAACCTTGCAGTCCCCTGTTCATTAAAGATGCCTACAGATGAGAAAGAAAGAAACTTCTTAGTCCTTGAATCTTTGTGAGGACACAATGCACTGTTCTGTTACCAAAAGGCAGCCTCTTTTTCAGTACCCCTCAGGTTTCCAGGGTATGGTGGGTTGACCTTGGCTGGCTGTCAGGTGCCTGCCAAAGTGCTCTATCGCTCCCCTCCTCAGCAGGACTGGGGGTGAGGGGTGAAAATAAGGTGGAAAAAAAAGACCTCATGGGTCAAGATAAAGGCAGTTTAATAAAGGAAAAGCAAAGCCCATACTTGGAAGCAAAGGAAAACAAAAGACTACTTACCATCAGCAGGCAATATTCAGCCACTTCCCAGGAAGCAGGGCTTCAGTACACATAGCCGTTGCTTCGGAAGACACATGCCATTATAAGGAATGTCCCCCCTTCCTCTACCTTTCTCTTAGCTTTTATTGCTGAGCAGATGTCATAGGGTGTGGAATACCATAGGGTATACCAATACCTTGGTCAGTTTGGGTCAGCCGACTCTGCTATGTCCCCTCCCAAGACCTTGCTCACCCCCAGCCTACTGTCGAGGGGCAGGGGCAGAATGTTGGAGACACAGTCTTGATGCTGTGTGAGCACTGCTCAACAGTAGCCAAAACACTGGTGCATTATCAACACTTCTCTAGTTAACAATACAAAACACAACACTGTGAGGACTGCTATGGGGAAAATTAACTCCATCTCAGCCAGACCCAATACACAGGAACAGGTTTTTGTTGGTCAGTGGGATGTACACTGATGAGTAGCGGGTAAAACATAGCAGGAGCAGTCTGTAGTGTTTGTATGTCAGTGTCTGAATGCACTTCATATTGCACTTTGGCCACCTGCATTAAGAAAACGCTCTGAATTTGTCTAACAGATTCCACAAAGCACTAGGTATTCATCTACTGAGAACTCCATTGAGCAGAAAGTATCTACCTGTCTGTCTCCATCTCCATCTCCATCTCCATCTCCATCTCCATCTCCATCTCCATCTCCATCTCCATCTCCATCTCCATCTATCTCCATCATTACCGTTTTGTCTATTTCTGCTAGCTCTATCATTACCTCTGTCTCTTACGTCTGCCTGAATTCTGTCTGCTAAACTCAGGAAGGGAGGTAGTCTCACATCCTAAATCCTGTCCTCCTAGACATCCTTGTTTTCTAAATCTAAAGTGATTCCACAGTCCCATGTGGGATCTCCAAAAAGGAGAAAAGTCATAAGAAGTCCCTCTAACACGAAGGTGCACACAACATTGGTGCCTTTCTTTTGCTTGGATATTACTTCAACATGCTTCAGGAACTGTAGGTGATAACTTGTGCCTGGCCTGCTCGCCACTCTGGAGACATTTGTCATGGTGCATCCCCCACACCAACTCACAACATAATGTTTTAATTAGACACTGAAGTGCACTTGGAGAACTTTGAGAATGGAAGTGTTGGTTAAAATGCGCCAAAAGGAATCCAGTTCATACCTGGCAAAACCACTCAGGTGATTAAATAAACAGTTAGTAACTGGAAAGGATCATTATATGCTTCAAAACTTCATTGATACTTCAAACAAAATTGCTAATGAAAACACAAACAGATAGGGTCATTCCTTTGTGTTCAACTAAGGACAAAGATAGTTCAGATAAAGTAATTCATTAATCTGTTACATTTTGGCTACTTTCTAACAGAAAACAAACCTCTATTTTTAAATTAATATAAGCTTGCCTCTGAATTCACTTTCACCCACAGATTTCTAGAGAATCCTGAAGATCGTCTGTATTGCTGACAACCTATGAAGAGGTGGGTGTCCTTGAGTCCACTCTGTGCCTACTGTGATTAAAAACTTACTTGCAACCTGGGATGCTTGGATTGCTCCAAGAAAAAAGTACTACACTAAAGTCTCAGTGAAAACACTTTGTCTCTTGCACATCTTTATTTTGAGAACCTTACTTCAGTGCTCCTTTGATCATAACTGTAGCTACCCCCTGATGAAAGAGGAATTTATGAAGATGGGAAAGCAGTAAGAACAGCAGTAGAAAATGCTTTTATCTTCTTTTGAAAAAACTTATATTGATAAGTTTATGTTTTCTGTGCTTACCCATTTAATATGCTTTGAATTTTATACTCATCAGAATGTCAAGATGAAGTGACTCACTAGTGGGAGACTGTAAAATAGCAACCTAGTTATTCCAGTTTTCAGAAGTTTAAGAAAAACTAATCTCTAGTGTATTGTGTTGAATGATACCAGCAAGGGATGAAGCTGCTTACTATGAGGTATAAAATATTACTTTAATCAACCAATAACAGCAGCAGACTAGTACTGCAAACACTGAGATAGTTTGCTACTGTACAAAATTTAATAACGCAAAGCTTAGTTTGTATTTTCTTTTCATATGGCTCATTACCTTTATTTCTGCATGAACAGTTGTTCATTGGTAGAAAAAGAAATATTTTTTTCGTTCTAAATGTGACTGATCATTAAAAAATATCCTGAACACTTGAAGTAGATCTCATACATGCCCTAACCAATTTGTGTGAAACCCAGAATTTCCTTATTATGCATACTTGTTTTGATTTTTATGCTTCTCAAGCATCTAAACGTTCCTTTACTTCACCTACCAAAGAGCAAGGAATTATGGAAAAAGACTGAAGCCCTAAATGTGTTCAGAATTGAGACATTTCTTTAGGCCCATTATGCACTTAATCTGGCAGGCATTCTTAGAACATGCTTACCAAACAGAGCTTTGGACAAAATACTGTTGTGTTTAAATGTAATTTATTTTCATCTTCTCGTTGAGGACTCAGAATACTCATCTGAAAGTAGACAGAGGTTTGATTTCTACTTTTGCTTGAGTGGGAAATATTGGATCCCAGCATTTCCTTAGATCCAGCTCTCTTTTTGCACAGTGCACTGTGGAAATCCCCCCAAAAAGTGCAAAGTTCTCTTCATGCACTCTATGGGTAGTTTAGAAACATAACCCATGATTTAATCTTTCAGTTATAGGATAACTGCATAAAATAAGCCCACCATGTTTATACCTGCAGCACCTCAGTCTTTGGATCTAGCCCTGCCCTTCCCTTCCCAAAATTAATGCATGTAGCATAGTGTATTGTTTGATTTCATATAACTTTCCACATTGAGCAGGTAAGTTTAAATTAGCTATCCAGATTCCCATTATACTTAAAAGGACAAAAGAGGTACATGAGGAAGGTAAATTTTCTAATGCTTTAGGAAGGACAAATTGCCATATAGTGACACCTGTTTGCTTCCATACATTATAAAAAGAACGTAGATAACTATTAAGACTGTAAATTAAGGTAGCGACATGAATCCTATCTCTTTTGTTAAAAAATAGATATATACTGGTGGTAAAAATTTTGAAAAGTTATCATTAATCGATATGTGAAATTGTTGTGGTTTAACACCAGCAGGCAGCTAAGCCCCACACACCTGCTCGCTCACTCCCCTCTGCAGTGGGATGGGGAAGAGAATTGGAAGGGTAAAAGTTAGAAAACTCGAGGGTTGAGATAATGACAGTTTAATAGGTAAAGCAAAAGCCATGCGCTCAAGCAACGCAAAATAATTCATTGACTACTTCCCATTGGCAGGTATTTAGACATTTCCAGGAAAGCAGGGGTCCATCACATGTAACAGTTACTTGGGAAGACCAAACGCCATAACTTAAAAAAAAAAAAAAGAGAAAAAGAATATGATGTTTTGGATTCTTACCCAAATATCACAAGTTTTTCAAGATGATAACTGATCAAAAATACTAACTTGTCATCCTATTTCTGACAATTTTTTGTTATTGTTCACATACACTTTTTCTGGTGGGTTGACCTTGTGTGGCTGTCAGATCCCCACCTGGCTGCTCTCTCACTCAACAGGACAAGGAGGAGAAAAACAGATGAAAGATCTTGTGGGTCAAGATAAACACAGTGAGCTCACTTACCAATCACCCTCCAGGGTAAAACAGACGACTTAGAAAGCAATTATTTATTTTATCGCCAATTAAAATAGAGTTGGATGGTAAGAGATAAAGACAGAAATGTAAACAGCTTTCCCTACCCTCCCCCCTGCCATTTTTTCCTGGGCTCAACTTTACTCCTTCATTCCCAATTCCTTTACCCCCACTTCCTCTGCCCTGAGAGGCACAGAGGAGACAGGAATGGGGGCTTGTTGTCAGTTCATAACTGTTCCTCTTTGCCACTCCCTCCTTCTTACACTTTTCCCCTGCTCCAATGCAGGGTCCTTTTCATGAGTTGCAGTTCTGCAGGATAAACCTGAAGAATAAGCCTCCATTGGCTGCAGCTCCTGACAGGAGAACTTTCTCCTTCATGGGCTCTCCATGGGCTGAAGCTTCTTTCAGGAAATATCCACCTGCTCCATGATGGTTATCTCCATGGTCTTCAGGGGAATCTCTGCTCCACCACCTGGCGCATCTCCTCCCCCTCCTTCTTCTCTGATCTTGGTGTTCACAGGGCTGCTTCTCACACTTTTCTTGATGCCTCACTGCTTGTGCAATGTTTTACCCATTCCTAAATATCTTCTCCCAGCCACACCGGTTGGCTGAGGGGCTCAGCTGTGCCCTGCAGTAGGTCTGTTAGAGCCAGCTGGAACTGGATGTACTCAGCATGGGGCAGCCCTGGCCTCTCCCCACAGAGGCCACCCTGCAGGCCACCCACCCTGCTAGCAAAACCTTGCCACCTACACTCAATACAATTGTACTTCAGTACACTTAAATAAGCAGATTTGTTTTAAGAGGAAAGAGAGCAAGAGCAGAGGTTCAGTGTAAGTTGGTCATTATGATCAGATGAGCTATTTTCTAAGGGCCAGGTTATTTGCAATATGTCGAGCAAATAAGAACACCACAGTCACAGTAGTATGTGACAGCTTAGGGCTGTAGAAAGCACTGTGTGAGATTCTGATTTCTGGTAAAGGACAGAATGAAGTTTCCAATCAGTATTTTCCACTCTTTTTAATCCATTAAATAGAAGTGACAGAAGAAAAGCAGACTAAGGTTCAAAGCAGGAGAAAAAAAACCTTGAGACAGTAAAAACAATTTTTAAATCATTTCCTTTACACAACGAAAATCCTTTTGCTTCTTTATAAATTGTATAAAGTACTTGATGACTTTTTGAAGATATTAATTTCTCTAAGTGGTACCTTACTCTCATATCCTGTGTAACAGTTGTTAATGAAAACAGTATGCAAAAGGCAACCATGCAGGAAAGTCGCAGATGTAGCAAATACTCTTTGCAAATAAAAAGCCTAAGTCTGATGGTATGAACAGGAAAAAAGCAGAGTAACTGAAAACAGGCAGAAGTACAGATATGTACTAAATAAACAAGTGGTAGTGTGAAAGTAGGTGGTATGGTTTAGAATGGCTTGGAGTTTGGCCGTCTGTCCAAAGCAGACTGATAATGAGAAAGGAATGCTTCCATAATTTTCTTACAAAGTCCATCTTCTTTTCTTTGCAGCTTCGCTGATATCTGAGATGGAAAAAGAAAGATCAGACTTTTATTTTTCAAAACATTTATAAAAAATAATATTACCAGCCTACTAGTAGGACGTATTTCAAAATTCAATATATACATGGCAATATTGTTCCTTTAAAAATACCTCTAAAAACCTATGATGATCACTTTTGGCCAAAGTATTTAGCAGTGTTTTCAAAACAAAGACCTTGATCCTCAAATAGCATTGGTTTTGTTTTAAAAAACATTGGTTTAAATAGCTTAATATTAATTTAACATTTACTGATTTCAGTATTCATTTAGTATTTTAATTCATCACATCTATAACTGATAACATTCAGTAAAATTTACTTTTCTTCTAAGTTCCTACACTTTATTAGAATAGTAAGCAATGAAGGATAATACGAACGGCAAGTCAACAGTATTAACTATTTTCAGAAGAGACAAGGAAAAACAAGAATAAGAAAGAAATATCACCAGTGTAATTTCTTAGCATTAAAACACTACAAGTGTATGGGTAATTTACCTCTGCCATTTATTCTTAGAGTGTCATCGGGCTTAAAATATTCCACTTGTCTATGCTACATTGCACTTTCTTCCCTGATCCTGCCTTGGTTATCTGGGTTACTGATCTTTCCTTGTGTTATGGTTTGAGAAACCCACAACAATTTATTGTCTTTAGACAATTTTTCTATCACCCAATGACCCCTCCCCACCTGGGAAGGGGAATCAGGAAAACACAAGGAAACCCAGGGCTTGAAATATAAACAGATTTAATAGACTAAGCCTAGATGATAAACATTAATAGCACTAAAGAGCCAATATTGATCTCGATAGCAATATAAAATAGACAACAATTATACTCAGCCAATTATATCAGTAGGAAGCTGTGCACTCCCAGCAGAGGACAGCAAATGTTGGACACTGCCAATGCCACGGCTTTGGGAGGAAGGGAAGGCCTCAGGGGTCTGGCACTGGGGTAAGAAATTCTCTGGATCACCACCATCAAGCGAGACACGGCACTTTGCAGCAAACTTTCTAATTTATAGTGAATGTGACATTCATGGTATGAAATAATCCTGTTGGCCAGCCTGCGTAAAATGCCTGGGTCTCGCTCCTCCTCATCCCTGCACCTGATAAGCTCGAAAACTCTGAGACCTTGAAACCCACACACCATAGCTGGCTATAAAGTAAGTGTTTTCACAAATTCAGACACTAGAGTCTTCTAAAAGTGCAGTTTTCTCAAGTATTAGAAGAGAAATTAGTCCTGTGTCACTCAAACCAGGACACCTTATCTGCTATCTTCCGTTTCCCCTCCCCCCGCCCCCACATTTTACTGAGATACTTCGCTTCTGGATTTCTGGCATAACCTCTGTTCACCTGTTTGGTCTGAGTTCACTGCCCCACCCTTCCCTTTACACTCGGAATCAGAGTGGTCTGCATTCTCAGGTGAGACTCAACTTTAGACACAGATATCTAAGATTAGGTTTATATTATACCAATGTATTTGTATAAGTTAGGTGTCTAATCTCAAATGTTACAGATTGGTGGAGATCTAGTTAAGGCAATCAGTGTAGTTAAGAATGGTGTTTAGCACACACACTCTAAATTACACACATCCGTAAATTCAAGCTGAA
The DNA here is from genome assembly GCA_017639485.1 of Pluvialis apricaria. Taxonomy (NCBI): domain Eukaryota; kingdom Metazoa; phylum Chordata; class Aves; order Charadriiformes; family Charadriidae; genus Pluvialis; species Pluvialis apricaria. Next base: position 51,233,726 of record CM030007.1, read on the forward strand.
TAGTCCTCTAGACTCCATTGACTGTATTGTCTAAGGTGAAATTATTTAGTGACACAAGCACAGGCATTTATTGTCATGGGAGATGAAGGGGTATCTACGTGATATTGGCAGATATGTCACAGGATCTGAGAGACCTATGCTGATTTTGGAGCAGCATCTGGAAGCTAAGCAAGATTTCTTAGGACATTACAAATAGCACAAGATACCAATGTATAAATAACCGGGCACCTTCACTCAATAAGCACGCATCTAGGAAATGACATGTCACTGCTACTAACATTCCTATTATGACTGAACATAGCATTGTAAAACTAACTCTTTTCTTTAATTAATCAATGTTTCTTTTCTTTTGAGTTCGGAAATATATATTTGAAAACATATTTTGATGGTCTAAGTTCCCTTTTAGGTAATAGTTACCCTTTTGGACTGATAATGTTCTGAGTAAATATTTTATGGAAACTAGATCCATATTACATCATGCACTCCCTCAAGGTATCAGAATTCTTCAGCACAGCTTCAAGTGAGATCTTTATTATCGCTGACATGATTGACAGAGAGAAAATATTTGCATTTATGCCAGTTTTTAGCAAGGTTATTTGCATGCAGAAAGTGCTGGCAATCATATTCTCATGGCGCTTAACCTCATGAGATTTAACAGGAGTTAACTAAATGAAAAGAGTCAATAGTATCCTTTTTGCCCCTGGTATTTATTGGCTGTATTGCAACAAAATGAATAAAAAATAAAGTTTTGACAGCAATTGCAAAGGCTTGTTGGGAAAAAAAAAAGAAAGAAAGAAAGAGAAAGAATGGAAAACCACTGTGAGCATCACAGCTTGATATTGACTGTCTCTTCTTGTGGCATAATTTAAATCAAATATAAAGTAATAAGTAAAAAAAAGATAAAATAGATTATACAATGTATTTGATCCAAGAAAATTTTATGATCTTTTAGTTTAACTATTTCAGACCCAATGCCAATTGTCTAAAGCAAAGATGTACTAGATTAGATAGATATAGATATGGATTTTCTTAAGTTCTTATAGCTACTAGAGTCTCTTCTTACAGCCCTGGAATTCCCATGTTGCCCTGCTTGCCAAGGGCTGGCTGTGCAGTCTTCAAACAAATAAAAAACAACTCTCTGACTCGGATTTCATCATGCAAAAAGTGTGTACAGAAATACAAGGATGTGAAAAACAAGAGTATGGAAGAATACATGTAAGTATCTTACTTAAATGGACAGCTGTGAATGTTAAAATTATGTATGCATTCAGATGGAGAATTAAGCAAGACTGAGCAGTTTATCAAAATCTTCTACAGAGTGAATATCTACTAGGCGTTTATTATATAAAAGCTGCATCATTGGAATTGGGGATTTACAAGTGTCAAATCTGTCCCCTCTAAGATTTTCAGAAGTGCCTACATATATAGGATACCTCTGGTTTTGGATTACCAATGCTTATTCCTACAGAGCTAAATAGAAAAGGGAGAGGGACTGATCTAACTCTGAAGCCAGCTGGGATAAACCGGATTGGTTCCATGTCCTGTTAGGCTTGTCGAGTGGATTGGTGGTGAACGTTAGTTTCAAGTGTCCAAAACTTCAGGATATGTGTTCTGTTTTCCTGCATACATTCATAGAATCATAGAACTATAGAATGGTTTAGGTTGGAAGGGACCTTGAAGAACATCAAGTTCCAACCCCCCTGCCATAGGCAGGGACATCTGCCACTAGACCAGGTTGCTCAAAGCCTAATGCAGCCTGCCCTTAAACACCTCCAGGGATGGGGCATCCACAACCTCTCTGGGCAACCTGTTCCAGTGCCGTACCACCCTCAAAGTGAAAAATTTCTTCCTAATGTTTAATCTAAATCTACCTTCTTCCAGTTTGAAGCCATTCCCCCTTGTCCTATCACTACATGCCCTTGTAAAAAGTCCTTCCCCTGCCCTCCTGTAGGCCCCCTTCAGGTACTGGAAGGCTGCAATAAGATCTTCCTGGAGCCTTCTTTTCTCCAGGCTGCACAGCATCAACTCCCTCAGCCTTTCCTCATAGGAGAGGTGCTCCAGCCCTCGGATCACCTTCCTCTGGACACGCTCCAGCAGGTCCATGTCCTTCTTATGTTGGGGGCTCCAGAGCTGGATGCAGTACTCCAGGTGGGGTCTCACGAGAGCGGAGTAGAGGGGCAGAATCACCTCCCTTGACCTGCTGGCCACACTTCTTTTGATGCAGCCCAGGATACGGTTGGTCTTCTGGGCTGCAATTGCACATTGCCAGCTCATGTTGAGCTTCTTGTCAATCATCAACCCCAGGTTCTTCTCCACAGGGCTGCTCTCCAGCCATTCTCCGCCGAGCCTGTATTTGTGCTTGGGATTGCCCTGACCCAGATGTCGGACCTTGCACTTGGCCTTTTTGAACTGCATGAGGTTGGCTTGGGCCCACCTCTCCAGCCTGTCCAGGTCCCTCTGGATCGCATCCCTCCCCTCCAGCGTGTCTGCCTCGCCAAACAGCTTGGTATCATCAGCACACTTGCTGAGGGCGCACTCTACCTCACTGGCCACATCGCTGACAAAGATGTTGAACAGTACAGGTCCCAGTACCGACCCCTGAGGAACACCACTCATCGCTGCTCTCCACCTCGACATCGAGCCGTTGACCGCAACTCTTTGAGTGCGACCATCCAACCAGTTCTTTATCCACCGAGTGGTCCATTTATCGAATCCATGTCTCTTCAATTTAGGGACCAGGATATCATGTGGGACAGTGTCAAATGCTTTGCACAAATCCAGGTAGAAGACATCAGTTGATCTTCCTTTGTCCACCGCCGCTGTAACCCCTTCGTAGAAGGCCACCAAATTTGTCAGGCATGACTTGCCCTTGGTGAAGCCATGTTGGCTCTTGCCAATCACCTCCTTGTTTTCTGTGTGCCTCAGCAGAGTTTCCAGGAGGATCTGCTCTGTGATCTTGCCAGGCACAGAAGTGAGACTGACTGGCCTGTAGTTCCCCGGGTCTTCCTTATTTCCCTTTTTGAAAATAGGGGTTATGTTTCCTCTTTTCCAATTGGCAGGAACCTCGCCAGACTGCCACGACTTCTCAAATATGATGGTTAGTGGCTTCGCGACTTGATCTGCCAGTTCCCTCAGGACCCGCGGATGCATCTCATCAGGTCCCATGGACTTGTGCACCTTCAGGTTCCTCAGGTGGTCTCGCACTTGATCTTCATCTACAGTGGGCGGTGCTCCATTTTCCCAATCTTCTCCTTTGCATTCTGCGTCTTGGGCAGTGCGGCTGCTGTCCTTGTCCGTGAAGACTGAGGCAAAGAAGTCATTGAGTACCTCAGCTCTGTCGCTGTCCCGGGTAACCAGTTCTTGCGTATCCTTCCAGAGAGGGCCTACATTTTCCCTAGTCTTTCTTTTTTCGCTGAGATAATTAAAGAAGGATTTTTTGTTTGTCTTAATGTCCCTGGCCAGATTTAGTTCTAACTGGGCTTTAGCTTGTCTAACCCACTCTCTAGCTGCTCAAATGATTCCTCTGTAATCCTCCCAGGCTACCCGCCCCTGTCTCCACTCCCTGTAGGCCTCCTTTTTTCTTTTTGGTCATGTCTAGGAGCTCCATATTCATCCATGCAGGCCTCCTGGATTTTCTGCCTGCCTTCCTCTTTGTAGGGATGCATTGCTCCTGTGCTTGGAGGAGGTGGTCCTTGAATATTAACCAACTTTCTTGAACCCCTCTTCCTTCCAGCGCTTCATCCCACGGCACCATACCAAGCAGATTCTTCAAGAGGCCAAAGTCGGCTCTCCTGGAGTGCAGGGTTGTCAGCCTGCTGCGCACCTTCCTCACTGCCTTGAGGATTTCGAACTCGACCATTACATGGTCACTACAGCCCAGGCTACCCTTGAGTTTGACCCTGTCAACCAGCCCTTCCTTGTTGGTAAGAACAAGGCCCAGCATGGTTCCTCTCCTCATTGGTTCCTCAACCACTTGGAAAAGGAAGTTGTCCTCAATGCAATCCAGGAACTTCCTGGATTGCCTGTGCCTGGCTGTGTTATCCTTCCAACTGATGTCAGGGTGGTTGAAGTCACCCATGAGAACCAAGGTCTGTGAACACGATGCCGCCCCTATCTGTCTGTAGAGGGCTTCATCCACTTGGTCTTCCTGGTCGGGTGGCCTGCAGCATACCCCCACTGTAATGTCCCCTGCTCCTGATTTCCCTGTAATCCTGACCCATAGGCTCTCAGTTGGCTCTTTATCCACCCCTAGGTTGAGCTCCATGCATTCCAGCTGCTCATCAACATATAAGGCAACACCGCCTCCCCATTTCCCTTGCCTGTCTCTCCTGAAAAGCCTGTACCCTTCCATGCCGACGCTCCAGTCACAGGAGTTTCTACAATGCCGATGAGATTGTAGCTTTGGAGGTGTGTACACATCTCTAATTCCTCCTGTTTGTTCCCCGCACATTTGTGTAGAAGCACTTCAGTCATGTCTTCGTTGCAGCCGATTTGGTTGGAGCAGCTGTAATTACTTTGTGCTGCTCTCCAGGCGGCATTCCTTTGCCCTGTATTAACAGTGCCTCCTCATTGGCTCCCGTTGGTCCAGGAGCTCCTAGCTCATTTACGCAAGGATTTGAGCATGCTGCAGCATAGCCGGCACATCTTGGAGCTAATGTCTGCAGGCCCTCACCAGCACCCTGTTCCCCTTTCTTTGATGCAACATCCCTTGGCTGGTCACAAGCAACCCTGATAATACCCCCTTCCCCCGTCAAATCTAGTTTAAAGCCCTGTTAATGAGCCCTGCTAATTTTAAACTTTATATTTAAGCTGCATTGACTGTTCACTTCTAGGCTATATGCACTTGTTAAAATTATCAATACTACTGTGGAAAAAATGTTCTGCCTTTTGCAGAAAATGTGTCATTTTTATCTATTGTAGGCTGAACCTAAATCAAAGTTCTCCATACCCCTGATCTAGTACAAAAAATATCAGAGTCCAGTCTTCAGAGACATGGGATGCATGAGCAGGAACTCTGTTTTCAGAAACCTCTTCAGCTCTGGACTTTACAATGCCATTTTCTATGCAGAGGTAGATATGTGTGTGCTTCCACAAGGCATGGGGGGCAGGAAGGGGGCAAGGGGAGAGTAGAATATTTTGGGATTAGGTATTGAAGGGTGTTCAATATTGAAGGGTGTTCAGAAAAGTGTAGATATTTATTAACATTTTGTAAGTGTCTAGGATTATATTTTATCTATTGGATTGCTAATAGTACCCTGAATGTATGGTTCATTGATTGCCAGCTAATTTTAAGTCATGATGCACAGATGAATAAAATGCATCTGTCCTGATATGAGCTAAGGTGCTTTTCCCTGCAATAAACCTGGTAGCAAAAGACTTAGTAGACCTAACTCAGGTAAAAGTGATTTAATTGAAATTACTTAATTCAAATAGAAAGATTATTATATATTTTGGATTGGAATTGTTTTAATTTAATCTTTCTACTTCCAGAAGAACAAGACTGGGACAAATCATTACACTTAAGCACAAGTATTGGTTAAGGTCTGGTCTTAGGCTATTGAAATCAGTGGAAAGAATCACACTGTTTTCAGCAGCATTTTGTTTAAACTATAATTGCATTTATTGAAATCCCTTTTTTTACCTTATTTCATGCCTGGGTGATAGCTATAAAAGATTAATGAACTTAATAAACTGTGAAGTATAAATACTGGAATTCGTACAAGCAAATGCTATGCACAGAGTCTATGGAAGAACAAGTTCCTAATGACAGTTTTGGAATATTTTAATGTACTATAATTCAGTTTTCTCATACATAAGCCTTCTCATCATTACATTTTTTCTAATGTTTCACATTCCTTTTAATACTGTTTGCAATTGACACTAAGATTAAGGTTTTAAATAAAAGGTACTGCTAAAAAAATAGACATAGCTCATAAATTTATTCAATTTTTCATTAATTGAATTTCTAAAATAACTTGAAAGAGCATTTTGATCACTCTAGGCAAGACACATTGTGTATTCTGCAAAAGTAAAGGTTAATGTCCAGAGAATATATTTATATAACTGATTCAGGATCTTATAATGTCTGCTTGCCTAATGGAAACATTTGAGGAGAATTAAAAGCTATGCATACTATTTTGTAATGCTTCCATCTCCAAGAGTATAAATCACACAAAAAATGCTTATACAAAAAATAAAAATTCATTAAAAATTTTATTATATAAATACAGCTACTGATTACCAAAGCTGGAGTGAGTATTACTTCAAATTTTAAAAAACTTTCTTTCTGATTATGCTACTGGAAACAACAGGAAATTAATTTTTTTAACGTTATGGCAGAAGAAAGCATGCTGACACAAGTTAGTGCTCCAGAAATGGAGTTTGGTGTACCTCTTTTAATATATGCTGTCCTTAGTTTGACAAGGTCCCAAATAGAAAGAAAAAAGACTAGAACTGTAGATTCAATTTTCAAATTCAGTTTTCAAAATCAGGCTTCTTCATTAGGTTCCATATTTGGAAACTCAAATTTGAAAGACTTTGTCTTTTCTTTTCTTTTCTTTTTTTTTTTGAATTGATGGTAAAGTAGCCTCAGATCATAAAAACAAAATTAAATTTAATATGTGAATCTTTAAGAAACAGAAGCCAGGAATCTGTCAGACAAAATAATATTAATTATCTGGGATGATTCAATATTTTAACACTGTTTTAAAACATATTTTTCTCTGTCTTCATGTGCAGAAAGAAAACTGCCCCATCCCTGGAAGTGTTCAAGGCCAGGCTGGATGGGACTTTGAGCAACCTGGTCCAGTGGAAGGTGCCCCTGCCCATGGCAGGGATGTTGGAACTAGATGATCTTTAAGGTCCCTTCTAACTCTAAGCATTCAATGATTCTGTGATTCTATGAAATAAGGAATAATTTGAATAATCACGTGTAAGTTCTCAAAACTGCTGACAGACTTATTGCCTGTACCTCAACAAAAACTATCTTGTGACAATAACTGTACATAAAAAAAAAAAAATCTGGGAGGAAAAACTGATTCTGTTCTCCTGCCAGTACTAAGCAGGAGCAGAAGAATTGTGTCAGTGATTTTGGATCCAGTATCTCCTTCAGGATCTGCATGATCATTTTGCTAATACGACTGTTCATTCCAGCCAGAATCTATATTAGAGTTCCTAACACAAAACCCAACCAAACAAAAAAAGACAATTCCCATGTTTTTCTTCAAGTAGAATGTTACCACTTTTATTTTACTACTTACATCCTGAATAGAGGAATACATTCTTCATCAATGTTAGTGTGACATTTATGTTATTTTAATGCTTCTATTGATATCTCATATACAGATCTACTCTACTCTCTCTTGTTCTATCAAAAACCCCAAAACCTGCAATGTGATTTTTCCTTTGAGGTAAAAAGGACTTCTGGTATTTCTAGGCTATATCTCTTTGAAGATATGTACCAAACAACAACAAAGAGAGAGAGATCAATTTAAATCTTAGTTTTAAATTTTATCAGTTTTCCCAGGAAATCTTTTGGAAAGAGTCATGTGGCTCACTTTTAAACAGGCAATTAAGAGTCTTTATTTTATTTTATTTTTTCCCTCACAGATCATTCTAACAGCAGAGACCCATTTTTTATATTTATGGGGCAGATATTCACTTGTCACAAATTTTACTTACGTTGAGCAGTGTTTGAGAAGCATGGCTGTGTTTCTGTAAAAAATGTGTTTTTCCCAGAAATCATTGCTTTCATTCTGAATGAAATGTAAAAATTCTGAAATTTAAGTAATGGAACTTATGTTTCTTAATTCCTTTATCTTCATTCAGGCATTTAATGTCTTTTCTTATTTTATTACTTTATATACCTTGTAGAGCTTGAAGTATTACTTAAGCACTTCACAACATATATCTGCGGCGTTTGTCAATTCTACCCAAGGATTTAGCTATGCAATCTGAGTAGTTTCAAAGGAAATATTACCAAAAAAGTTCTAATTAAAACCAATCATCATATAAACCTGCATTTTTCCCCCAACAACTAAGAGGTTAATGAAACAACTTGGAAAATATAACATAATTTTCTGAAAATACTGAAATGCACTAGCAAGACTAATTACATTTGAGTGAAAGCTATCTTATATCAATTATCCTCTTTAATTAGATACTTGTGCTTTACAAGCAAAGAAATCATGGACTGAATCCCAATTCTGAGTTATGTGAAACTATGTGGGAAAAAAAGTGATTTATTGTGATCAGTGTGATTAGGCTGATAGTAGTTATTTCTTTTCCATAAAGATACTCCATAATAGGTTTTCTGAAGCTGTCCTAGTAACTAATAGGAAAGAAAGAACAAAAAGAATGAAAGGAAGGAAGGAAGGAAGAAAAAGAAAAGGAAATCAGATTGAAGACCTTGGATCAAATTTCTCTCAAGAAAACAAGCTATAGCTAATGTACCTATAAATAGATAAATCCACATTTGTAGTATAGAGATTTGCACAAAAAAGTATCTTTAATAAATTTCAGTCTTGATAATATTTCTCTTATTTTGAAAAGCAAGAAAAGCTAATCAAGCCTGATTAATGAGATACACAGTGAGAAAAAGACCTTGGATATCCTTGAGTAGGACTATTACATTAATTTTTATTGGAATTCACTGAGTATTTTTGCAAGATTCATTCCACAGAGAAATCCTCCTACAAGCTTGCTGTGTATGATCCAAGGTTAATTTTGACACACCTCAGCTGCTTAACTTTGGCTCAAACCTCTGAAAAACTTGCTAAGTTGTGAAAAAATCTGTAGACTGGTGTCATTCAAAATAAGGAAAATAAAATTGCAGAGACAGATAATACTGTTGAGACAGCTCAGAATTTCCAGAGAGAAAACACTAATATGAAAGGTTATAAAATCCTAAAGCTCCACTCCCCGCCCAAAAAACCCGCCAAAACCAGACAACAATACCACAAAAAAAAAAAAAAAGAAACACAAAACTAAACCAACCCCAAAGAAAGAAAGAAACAAACAAAAAATCAAGGAGGCAAAAAACAGCAACTCAGTAATGGATCAGCCTATTGCAAGAAGCAACAGAGGCCAACCTTTTCCTGCCTGGCTGATACTTCCCTGGCTAACAGAGACTCATCAGTGTTTTATTAAGGGTGCTGACCATATTAATGCTTAACCTAGTATCTGATTAGTCTGAGAACTTTAATGTTTGCATTGGCCAATAAATGATCACGTTGTACTTTTAAATTATGCATGTCTTGCTTGCAGAGTTTGTGCATGGTGATGTGATGTGATATGTGTTGTGATGTGCCTGACTGAAGTGCAGTAGAGATGGAGGGTTACAGTAGGAAACAGTGTGCTGGATTTTCTTTATTGGTCCATCCAGTCCATGTACATTGTGTTTATGGCTGGGAAGGCTCTCTTATTTCCTTTCCAAGACTCTACTGTTTGATAAACCTGCCATTAGGTCTCAAGGATTCTAAAAGTGAGAGCCTTCTGTATTGGGTTTTTAGTGACATGGGTGCTACAAGAAGCACTGATAATCAGCAAAAGTTCTTTGCCTAAGATGAGAAAACTAATGTAATGTACTTATTCAACTGTACTTTCAAATTGTACATACCCTCTTAGAGAAGTGATTTTCCACTCCAAGATGCAATGTGGACACCGGACATTAGAGTATTGTTTATTCTCGTATCTACTTGAAAGTGGGAATGTGCTATTACTAAAACTAAGAAAGCTCCATATAATTTTATAAAAATACATAAGTATGTTTAAAACTCTGTATGTATAAATAAAATAACTAACTAAATAAATATATTAGTGGAGATATTAGTCTTTACTGTTGAAAACTATTGTTTAGAATCTTTAGCCTTGATATAATATTGGCAGGCTAAGTTGCTACTAGGCTTCTTAAAAAATACTTAGAATATTTCCAGCTTTACTCAGAAAATTGAATGCCTAGTAATAAGGCAGTAAACCAAATAAAAATATTAATGAATATGCCATTGACTCTTTTTCCTTATAGACATATGAAACAGATAAAATGTTCTCATACAAGCAAAAAAGTTAAACATTAAATACTTACTGACAACAATTTAACTAAATTCAGTAACAATGACTAAAACACTTAACTTTACTCCCACATTCCAGATAATTAGTATTTCAGGAAAATTAACTCATCAACAACTTAAAAAAAATGAATACTCCAATGAAATACTTAATTTGTAATCCTCAAAACTGATGTTGTTATGAGATGAAATTTATGTAGATGCTAGAAATAATCACTTCTATGATTTCAACTCATGATACCACTCCACATTAGAAATCTCATTCTACATACATGCAGGTGAGCGCTGGCCCTCCACATTTGCAGCTCTTCGGCCAGCAAAATGTATACACTGTTCTGATTCTCATCAAAGCATAATCAAACTGTTTCAGTAGAGTTAATGGCATATTCTCATTGTTTTCCAGCAAATAGCAGTTGTTACAGGAACTGTGTTTTCTTGGTTCATAGGATAAGATGATTTTCTTCTGTTTACAGCCATGGTGCAGAAAACCATCACTCATTACCACAGTGATTGCAAGTGGTGTAGTTACCATCAGTCATATGCCCAAAAAAAGCTGCAACTCTAACCACTATTATTTTAAATCTTAAATTTTATTGTAATGCTATATCTCAGGTTTTCTGTGGTACAAAATGTTCCTTTCTGCTTCAGTGCTGGTTATCCAAGAAAGGTCCTGAATCCAAGCTACATCCTCGTGATGGTGATGAATGAGTGTTGTAAGAGATCAGCCATGTGGGGAGAAAGAATAAAGTGACTGCAGTAGCCACTTCTGCCTGAAATCACAGAAGTCACATTCCTCAACATTTAACAGAAATAGGCTGATGTATTTACCTACATATATCTGCCACAACCAACTTGTTATTTTAAAAATGCAGCCAAGAGGACAAGCATAGATCTTTACAAATATTCCCTGCATGTTTCATATTCAGAGCTAGATTATCCCCACTTTACTGCTGGCTCTCCATTTGTGCAACAGCCCTGCTAATCTCCCAGAGGAGACAAAAGAAGGAGCTGTAATCTGCTGGTATTTTGGCAGCTGGTAACAGCATGCTTAAACTGCAGTAATAAATTCCCATTCCTCATATAAAACCACTTGTCCAAGAGGACAAGAGTGGGTACAAAGTTGCTGATTTGTGTATGTGCATCATATTATTTTTTTTTTTATTCTTGCTTTGAGGAATCAAGGAATTTCCATTGCCAGAGACAATAAATCAGACATGACAGACCAGTGAGTTAGGCAAATCCTATGCTATTTTTTAATCACCCCCTGCCAAATTCTAAGGATTGTCGAGCCATCTGTGATTATAATAAACTTTTCTGTTAATAGATAAACTGATCGACAGCTACATTCCTCTTGTCCCATAGCTTAGTAACCCAGTGTTCAGTTCTGTTCCTTTGGACAGTACAGAACCTGTGAAAATTATAAGATATAGGCCAGAATATAAAGTGAACTGTACAGGTCCTGGGTTTTGGCTTGGTTTGGGTTGTTGTTGGGGTTTTTTTGTTTGTTTTTTTTGGTTTGGTTTTGGTTTTTTTTTTGGTTTTTTTTTTTTGTTTTGTTTTGTTGTTGTTGTTTTTTTAATGGTTTTGTTTTCTTTTTTTTTTTTACTTTGTATAAGAATTCCACAAAATCACAAAACTTGCTACTTTAGACCTGAATGGTTATTTTTATTTGTTCTGGGGTTCTGCATCATGGTGACCTTTCCTCTGAATAAGTCAGTTCATCACAGATCCAAGATCTTCTGTTTGCTGGAGTTTGTATAGCTCTGAAGACCCCAGGCATAGTTTTCTCTCTGGAACCCTTTATGACTGGAAAGATATTTGTGATTTGTCAGCAAAGCACAAAATGTAATTTGTTAGCAGTGAGTACAATTGCATAATTACAAATTAATTTATTAATAAACTTTTGTCAGAACTTAGTATCTGTTGCTAATAATGATTCTTTTCCAACTGCATATATCCCAATATATTTGGACCTACTGTAAGATTTCCAAGGGACTAAGTAAGCAAAATCCTTCCCCACCTAAAGGCATTGAGGAAAGAATTTGAATAATCTCTTATTCTCAGTCCTGTAACCCCCATTCAAACATCAGATGGTTAGTTGAGAGTCTTCAGACAATAGGTTCGTTTTAAAGATAGGCTTTTTGTTTTGTTTAGTTTCTTCCTTATTAATAATCTAGCCTGATCTTCTATACAAATTTGCATAAAAACTTTGGGGGCTGATATGTGTGATTCTCATTTGTAGTGGTGACATTTAACCCTAATCTCACAAGACAGGTTTACACCGTATTAGATCTTAAAGTACATTTGGTATAACAGTATTATTTAGTATAACAGAAAATCATCTCTTGTTTTCATGGTATATTCTACTAGTACAACTCCTAGAAAAGGCCTACAGGGTAATAAATGAAAATATACATTTAGTATGTGAATTTATATCTAATTTTAGCCATAGTACTAAAATTCAACTTCTTGCATTTCCAGACTCATTTGTGTTTAATTCCCAAAACTCTGGGTAGAAATGCTGTCCACAGTGGTAAAATAGTAAGTAAGAAGTTGGTAGCCAGGCTAAACACCACATGACTGGATATAAAAGATGATAACTTTCTAATAAAATCATGCAATTTTGAGTCTTTAAAAATCTTGTTCCACTAGTTCAATTAGAAAAATCAATGCATGAAAATAGGCTCCAGGTACCCAAAGGAATAATTCAAACAATCACATTTTTTCAGTAAAATATGCCTAGATAGATATTCAAACTCCTTAGTCTTTATTTATAACAAATAATTTTGAAATACTTCTCAGCTTAGAACTACTTAAACACTTTCATTTTACTGTAATGCTGGAAAATATTTCAGAGGATGACAAAAAACAATTTGAATAACACTTTTTGCTGTTGTTTGTTATTGTTCATTCCACTTTCCTTGAACTTGGCAGAAGAGTACCAGGAGCTTAAGATGTGTCACACTTCTCTCTTTCAGAACCAGTTACAATATTTAAAATGTAGCTGGATGCTGTGATTGAGAGCTAGAGTTCTCTTCCATGTTATTTACAGTGCCCTTGTACCCCTTGATATGCTGCTTTTAGCAGGAAGCACAAAGAAACCATACTTCTGACAGATTTTTTTTAAACTTACTAAATTGTCAAAACTTTCTGACACCTCTGTACTCAACAGGAGAACAACACAGCAAAGGCATTGTTATCTGTTGCAATCCTTTGTTATAGTAACTGCAGCTGTTAAGAAGCTCCATGTGTCTTGCAAAGAAAAGATTTCAGTTTTTTTTCTCTTTTAACTGTTTTTCATTTACTGTTGCTATTACATTATCCTTAACTTATATTTGGGGTGGGGTTTTTTTGGTTTTTTTTTTTTGTTTGTTTTTTTGTTTTTGTTTTTGTTTTGTTTTTTTTTTCTTAAAAGCATAAAATAAGGGAACACAATAATCGGGTTTTTTTCAGATCTTTTTGGTGGTTTTTTTTTTCTGATATTTGATGTTGTATCCAAAATTGTCATACCTAACAAGGAGAGGGGATTTCTTTCAGGGATGTAAACTATCTTTCTCTCAGTTATATCTTTTTACTTAATTTCATTTAATTGAATGATAGGCATGGTGCTCTCTACAGATGGTCTGTTAAGCTATTAATTTAAGCAGTCAGCCCAAAGGTAGTATGGCTGGAACAAAGTTGGCAGTCTCTTCTACTCATAAAATATGTCATATGAATGTTTACTTGGTATAAAATATATATATACACACTATATACATACATATATATAAATAAATACATATTAGCAACAAAACCAACTTTTATTTAACTAGCCAGAAACCTCAAGTTCATTTTCTGGTGTATCTTCCAGTTCTTTCTTTTCTGTGTCTTACTTTTTGGTTGACATTATGGAAGTACATGTTAAACAAAAACTAGTTTTCCCAGCATGTCCTCTTGCCACAAAGATATTATCTTAGGTACCTAAGAGTTCTGTTGGAATTCTTCTACACTTTTTATGAAATATTTATGAGGTATGTATAATGAAATTACTGGCACTGATAATTTCAGCTGTAGTTTAAAAGTGGTCTTGATTGCTGAATTCCCAAGGATATTATCCGAAACAGATGATTTTGTTTGATTAGTTACAACTTACCTCTTTAAAATTATGTGCATATTAAGTAGATGAAAACAACCCAACCCCCTTAGTCGTATTTTTTTTTCTGTTCCTTTAAGACAACTGAGTGCTTGGTATAGAATCTGGGCAAACTTTGGGGCGAGGAATTTGCCCAACATCTATGTCAACCTCCTGAGTGGGCCTCTGTCTTAGCTGGACTGCCATATTCTTTTCCAGTTTTACAGTGGGCGAGCAGAGATGATGATGATGGACCATTCTTTCTTTCTAAAAAAGTCATGTAAGGGGATCAGACTTGCTACTTTTCAGGACGGAGACAACAATTTACATACTTTATCAGAGATGTGAGGCAACTGAAAACAATGATGGCCTAGTTTTGGCTAGGATAGAGTTAAATTTCTTACTAGCAGCTGGTATAGAGCTATGTTTTGGATGTAGGATGAGAATAATGTTGATAATACATGAATGGTTTTATTTGTTGCTAAGCAGCCAAGGCTTTTTCTGCTCTTCATACCACCCTGCCAGCAAGTGGTCTGGGACTGCACAAAAACATGGGAAGAGACATAGCCAGGACAGGTGACCCCAACAGACCAAAGGGATATTTCATGCCATATGACATCATGCTTGGCACATAAAGCTAGGGGAAGAAGGAAAAGGGGGGGCGTTCAGAGTTATGGCATTTTGTCTTCCCAAGTAACCGTTACACAAGACGGAGCCCTGATTTCCTGGAGATGGCTGGACATCTGGCTGCTGATGGGAATTGGTGAATAAATTCCTTGTTTTGCTTTGCTTGTGTGTGCAGCTTTTGCTTTACCTATTAAACTGTCTTTATCTCAATCCACAAGTTTTCTCACTTCTACTCTTCTGATTCTCCCCCCAATCCCATTGGGGGTGGGGAGAGTGAGTGAGCAGTTGTGTAGTCCTAGTTGCTGGCTGGGGTTAAACCACAACAAATAGGAATAATCTGAAAGATTGGGAAGGATAGTCATAGACCTAATTTTTTGCTTTCCTGCACTGGTCCCCACTGAGGCTGGCTTAAAGTAGAGTAGGCGACGTTATCAAATAGAGAAGCTCTTGAAGAGAAGATCTATCACAGGGCTGTTATAGATGCTATTCTTTAAATAGGTCAACTTCATTTCCCCCCTTACTGGCTAACTCACCACCAGGAGCCATCAAGAAATGACCCGGAGAGCCATTAACATTAAACCTAATAAGACTTGGGGAACCTCAGGGAAGAGGAATGTGCTGGTACATACATATACCTATAGGTGTGTATATATGTATACACCCCTCCCCCCCCACCGTGTGTATATACCTATACAATAGGTTCAGTAGATTGACTAGGCAGATCTCAAATGCCATTTTATTCCTAACATTTTCTTAAACTTCATGTTTCTATTTTATATAATAAGAATTTGTCCTGTAATCATCCGAATTTCTTAGCCTTAAGCACTGAAACAGTATCATTCTCCAGAGTTTTATATCTCAATAGGATATTATGGGATTTTAGGCTCTTAATTACATTAGATTTCATTTAGCCGCCTTTAGGTAGGGAAGCTGAATGTGAACATACTAAAGGAAATTGCTTTAACTCATTCACCTGGTGAAAGCTGAACAGCACGTTGAAATTCTGGACATAATAGAGAACTAAAAACTGACAATATTTGGTTGGGAAGTGTGCAGGTTAAACAGGCAGTGCATAACTAAAATCAACACTTCACAGAATAATCAATCAACCAAATTGTGGAGCTGGGGCTACCAAAAAAGGTTAAGAAATATATATCTTAATAATAATTAAAAAACAAAACAAAACAAAATGAAACAAAAAAACACCACAACCCCAAAATTCCCCAAAAACAAAACCAAAAAAACCAAAATAAGAAACAAGACATCATGTTATAAGGTGAATACAATGTATACAATGGCCACGTTCATGCTATTCCATTACATAGACAAAGAAAATATTCCTAGGCACAGGAAACCTAATCACCTCTACTGCTAGTTGTTAAAATGGTTCCAGGTATGCTTTTGGCCTATGACAACTACAAGTGTCTCCCAAAATTCCTGGGTATGGTCCATGAATTATGATCATGGCCAGGCATCACTGCCAGCAGAGACTTTCCATTTGCCCACCTGTTTTAGAGAGTAAAAGGGTTTGTATCACTACAGATTTGGGCTGTTCCATGCAATCTATCAAGTCACGTATTTAATTTATTTTTAGAGACATAGGTAATGTGGAAAAATAGGAGTAAAATGATATATTTAAACCTTAGAAGATAAAACTCACTATAAAATACAGCAACTCATGTAAAAAGATAAAGAGCATATGCTCCCATTTCAAGCTGGACATAGATAAATGAGACACTGCAGTGCAGAAATAGATATACAAAGACAGGATGAAATGCTGTGTAGATAGTAGAGGTAAAATGGATGAAACTTGGGGCTAAAAGTAATGAAAAAATCACCAGTTAGGAGGTATGCAAAGAAATTTCATAGTGAAATGACAAGTTGGAAAACATACGATTTACAAAAATACCACAGGGAAAAAAGCAAACAAGTAGTCATAACGGGCATAAAAATTTGTCAAGGGTTTCATGTCATGGACAGAATGCACTAATTGGATATATGTAAAAAGAGATGCACTAATTGGAGTAGCTAGGAATAAAAAAAAAAAAAAAAACAAACTTGAAGGAATTTGAGAATCTCCCTGAGGCTGTAAGAAAACTCACAGCCAAGATTTAGAGATTTAGCACCCCAAAAGTCCATTTATCCCATAGTTAATTCTACAAGGAACCCCCCTCTTTTACTAAGGGAGAAGTGACTTTAGGAGTAGAGTAGTATTATTATTTTTGAAGTCTTTGACCAGGCAAGAGACTGAACAGAGGACAGGCTTACTGACACTTTTAGCAGAGAGGAGAAAGGAATAAAAACATACTCTCTCCTTATATAGGAAACCAAAAAGATAAAATGAACTTTCCATCAAGGGAAGAGAAAGGTAGGGGAGGCAAGGGGAGATATGTCCACAAGTTCAAATAGCTTTCAAAAGAAGAGGAGCTTTAGTTTGAGGCTTAAAGAAGTGAGATGATAAACTAAAATCTGCCTAAAAACTAAGATAAAAGGGAAACAGCATAGCTGACTAAATTGCTAACATAGGAAGTAGTAGATCAAATTAATGCAGAAAAAGGTAGGTCATACTAAAATTGAATTTGGATTTCATATGTTCACTTACCTGTCTAGAATGATTCCTTTTATATTAGAGAATTCATGCCTTACCCTGGAACATGAATAAAAAAGTTTTAAAAACGATTTTGCAAATTTTACTAAGGTACATGGGATATTATCAAGAACCAGGTTCTTAAAACTGGAAGTCTAATAAACATAATATTTTTTCTTCTTTCATTTTCTCTTCCACATGCAAAGAAAAAAAAGTAACATAGGGACAAAGTTTGCATGTAATTTTATATATGCCAACTCAACAATAGAACCAAATATGACAGGCACATAAATATCAATGCCATATCACAGGAAAAAATCCCATAGACTTTCAGTTCTAGAGCCCAGCTAGAAAAAAATAATTAAAATTACTTACAAAGAGCGATTTGGGTAGAATGCTCCCATCTGTTGTTTAAATAGGAGCTTTCAATACCAGATATATTTCTAATAAAAAACTTGGATAAGTATTGTATAAAATTGTATCATGCAAAATTTTGTTCGTCTTATATAAGAATAGATTTTAAAGTCCTCAAGAAATAATTTAAAGTTAGAATTATTTAAAAACATGAACATAGGTGATTTAAGATTTGTGTATAATGGCACTAAGAAAGTGTTCACACATGCCAAAGCAAAGGTGAAGAAAAATTATCCCACACTGTACTTAAATCCAAGTAGACAAAGATTCCCCTATACTGTCTGATATAAATTATGTATTTTTCCTAAACTATTATTCTCAATTTCCTGAGCTTGTTACTAGAAGACAGCCAAGCTAGGGAAAAGTAGCTGTATGCTAAGTTTGCAAATTCTTCTTGATATTTTCCTTATGCATATCACATTTAAGGACATGAGTATGTAGTATGATATGTGAATTTTCTCTGTCAGAATCGTAGGTGGCTATGAACTTCACCAGGGCATCATTAAATAAAATAGTTCATGGACTAATCTTTAGCCCAGAGATGAGGCAGCACAGTACAGCTCCCATCCAACTGCTTCCGGAACAGTCCCAGGCCTTTGCTAACATCGATGTGAGCATTGTCTCAGGGAATGCCCATAACCAGAAATATATTGTTATTTAAACATTAAGAATGAGCATAAGCAAGATAGTCCCATGATCTACTTTTGAGCACTCTTGATTTTTAGCGTACTCCCTATTTCTGTTTTGGGTTGCTCCAGCTGCCTCTTTTCAAGAAGATCTGTCTGTAAAGGAAGCTAATGGTTAACAATATAGATGAGAGCGAATTGTTGCCATTTGGTAAAAGGGACATCAAGTCTTTCATTGGCTATCTTATCTGCTGAAAGACCTAACCACCTACAGAAGTAGTCACTGGTTTCATGAAGGCTACTTCTATTTATAGCACTTAGGTACCCTATGCAGCACCTTCTTGAATAGGTACCAGATGGAACTGTACTCTTACTATCCCTAAATTTCCTGAAGTTAATTTGGCAGAAGTCTTCCCTGAAAAACTGCATATACATGGTAAGTTTGTGAAGAAACACAGAATGTAAACCTTTGCAGTATGTATCAGTTTGCATATTACTAGTTACTGAAGAAAATTTCATTCTTACAAGTTTAGGGCTATGTTGCTTATAAATAAATTTAGCAATAATACATATTTAAATCTGAAACAAACATAAAAAGAGCACAAAGTAAGCAAATAAAACAATGGCAAAAACAAAAGAAAAGAGAATTAAGCTGTTAAAAGCATACTCTAGCTTGTTTTCAAAATCTGTTCTGTTATTTAAAGTAGAACTGTGCAACTGTGTACATAGGTGAATACAGAAATGAACAAATGTACAGAAGAAGGATGAAAACATATTTGAGACTTTTGTAATAGAATAAAATAAATAATGCATAAAAAGATGCTGGTAGCACTATGTAACAGGTTCACTGGATAAAAAGGGAAAAAAATAAAAATTGCAAAGACAAGTAAGGCTAGCAGTCTCATTATATTTGAGTGATTAGCTTTTGATTTTCTTTCCTTTCATCTTGGCAGAGTTCCAGGTCAAATTACTGTCTGTAGAAGAAGCAAGACTCAATATTCTTTCTCAACATTATCTCTTGGATAGCAACTGCTTAAACTCAAATCCAGATTTCATAACTGAGAATTTTGTTCCAGGAGTCAAACCATGAAGGACAAAAAAAGATAGAAAACAGCCACAGATCACTTGTTTCTTAGGTGGAGAGACATAAAGAAAAAGTGACTGGTTTAGGATGTTTCCTATAAAAAAACCCTACTTTTGGAGCAACCATTTTCTGAATATAATGAGAGTTCCTGGACACTCACTGTGAAATGGTTTGATAAAAGTGGGTAAATCTCTGTGTCACAGTAAAAAAAAATAAAACTTTGCAAAATATTCCTTTCCTTAATCTGTTAAATAAGTTGTGAAGAGATACTCCAAAAGTGTACAAGATCTTATAAAAAAAACCCAAACGCAACAACTTTTGGTTTTTTTCACCCAAAAAGTACATTAACTGTTTCAGAAACTAAAGATCAGCATAACTGGACATGCTGGGGAACTTATAAAAGATGACCTCAAGGTAATGGTTTTAGGGAATAAATATTATCTGAACTATATATATATTTATACAGTGGTAAAAATGCTATCACCTATAAGTAAGTGGAGCTTAGAGTAATTGTTGTCAGTCCTCTGAAATTGTTGGTTCAATGTGGAACATGTGCCAAAAAAAAAAGGCTAATAAAATGCTTGGCATAATCATGAAAGGCAAAGACAATACAATGGATGTCATCATTTTGCTGCTGTATAAAACCTTGTTGTGTTGACATCTTAAAAACTGCACAGTTCTGGTCTCTGCATCTCAGGGAGGATACAGTAGAGTCAGAAAAGGTACAGAGAATAGCAGCTAAAACAATATAGAAGGTGGAGCAGCTTCCTTTAGAGTGAGATATTGAAACAACTAGGATTCACTTTAGAGAGGAGAAAGCTGAGGGATTTAGTCAAGCTTTAAAAACCCATGAATGTGCCAAATAAATTGACAACAGATTTTAAATATATAAAAGCAAGTATCTCTTTGCAGAACAAGTAATGAACTTCTACATACGACACAGTATCAGCAGGTTCAAAATTGGATTAAAAAAATTAACAGTGGGCCATCAGCAGATACCAGAAGGAACAGCAAGGGATGTACCTGCTTAGAATCCCAGTACAACTACTGTGGATTTGGTGAGATGGTAAGGGTCTGCAGGAAACAGCTAAGCTCTTCTGTCTTCTCTTCGTGGTCTCTCCCATTGCTATTCCTGTAGACAAAATACGGGGCTAGCTGAACTGCTGCTTCCCTCCTTGCTGGTCTTGAAGGACCCAGGCACCAGGCCAACCAGGTGGTGGTGACTCCATCACAGAACAGGGAAGCGTAACAGCACACAGAGCACTGTCTATAAAATCAAGCAGTTAAAAGTCTTAAGCGGGACTTGGACCAGAACTGCTGCTGGATGGCAAAACCCATGATTCCCCCAGAGGTCAGTGACCCCTCCACCATTGTCTGCTTCCTCTGAGGACTGAGTGACTCATTCTATTTCCTGGTTTGAGTCTACATTATGATCCTTGTATTGATATGGCACGTTAAGTATAAAGAGTTGACCTGATCTGCAGAGGGTCCAGGTGATTAAAAACTGTAAGCTAAGCTGTGCTATAAAATTCTGTGCTATGCTACTTATAAAATTGAGCTACACTGATTCTGCTTATAAAAATCCTATGCTACTCTGATCATAAAATTCTATGCTATGCTAATCATAAAATTCTGTTAAAAAAGAAAGATTTAATTGTAACTACAACTTAGTGCCATCATAATTCTTCCAAGGATCCCCAAAAGAACTTGTCTGTCACCATAGCATCGGGTGACAAGCCTTTATGTTTTTAACTCAAATGATCTTAATCTTGCCTTCAGGAGCTGGAGAAGCAATTGAAATGGAATTAAAGAAATTACTAAACCATGGACAATTGTCATATATTTTCTTCCAATCTTCCAGAGTTATTTGGATGTGTCACAAAAATTTTGGATGGTAAATAAAGTGATAAAATGCATCTGACCAAAAACCCTTTAACAGGTGCTTGCAGGGTTGTGTTGATTTTTTTTTTTAATAAAACAAAGAAACTTTGCAAAAAGTTACGAAAGTATTGCCATAGATCAGAGAATAAGAGAAAAATACAAGAAACACAAAACAAGATTCAAAATATAGCAATCAGGCATATGCATATTGTAGTGTGACTGTTATTATTTATAGAATGTATTATTGATTCATAAAAATAATGAATAATGATTCTGCAAATTTTGACTCAATAAAAACAATTTTTACTGTTTAAATCTAGAGATAACTTTGAAAAACTTCAGGAAGTATAATTACACTATATTAATAGCACAGAGACTGATACAGAAATTTCGGTTACAGATAAATACACGATGTGGATGACACCAAGATGAGTGGTGTGGTTGATGCGTTTGAGGAAAGGGATGCCATTCAGGGGGACCTTGACAAGCTTGAAGAGTGGGCCTATGCAAACCTCATGAAGTTCAACGAGGCCAAGTGAAAGGTCCTGCACCTGGGTTGGGGCAATCATCAGTGCCAGTATAGACGGGGGGGTCAATGGGTTGAGAGCAGCCCTGCGGAGAAGGATGTGGGGGTACTGCTGGACGAAAAGTTGGACATGAGCCATCAATGCTCACTTGCAGCCCAGAAAGCCAATTGTATCCTGGTCTGCACAAAAAGAATCTTGGCCAGCAGGTCAAGGGAAGTGATTGTCTCTACTCCCCTCTGGTGAGACCCCACCTGGAGTACTGCATCCATCTCTGGAGCCCTCAGCACAAGAAAGACAAGGACCTGTTAGAGCAGGTCCAGAGGAGGACCACAAAAATGATTGGAGGGCCACAAAAACGATCAGAGGGCTGGAGCACCTCTCCTATGAAGAAAGGCTGAGAGAGTTGGGGTTATTCAGCCTGGAGAAGAGAACGCTCCTGGGAGACCTTCTTGCACCCTTTCAGTTCTTAAATTATGTTTATAAGAAAGACAGAGAACAACATTTTACCCATGCCTGTAGTATCAGGACAATGGGGAAATGGTTTTAAACTGAAAGAGGGTAGATTTAGATTAGATATAAGGAAGAAAGTTTTTATTATGAGGGTGGTGAGACACTGGAACAGGTTGCCCAGAGAAGTTGTGGACTTTCCCATAACTGGAAGTGTTCAAGATAGGCTGGACTGGGCTTCGAGCAATCTGATCTAGTGAAAGATGTCGTTGCCCATGTCATAAAGATTGGACTAGATGATCTTTATATGTCCCATTCATTCTCTGAATGCAGTAAGATTCACAATATAGTCTTAAGAGGTGGTCTGCAGGTTTCATTATTCCAGCCACCACATTTTCCTGAAAATTAGTGAATGGTTACAGAGCAGTAAGTAAACTTAATATCTGAAACCCCCATCCCTTGACTATTCATACCCCAAAATAAATGGAACTGATCCTGCTACTGTTGCTATAGTAATAATGACCAAAATATGAAGGAAAGGAGAGGAGTACAAGGGAGCAAGCAATCTGCAAAGAATTTGTCCTTTCTACTTATTTCTACCTTTGTTAGAGGAACAAATATCTGCTTAGCTGAACATGTACATTGTTTCTTATAAGATTAATCATTTATCTAGTGGATCTATTGAAAATAATCAGCAAAATGCAAAACAAAGAAAAATGTGAAGTCCATGGTTGTATAAGTCCCCTTCTTCCAGAAAACCTGTTTCTAAAGTCATGAGGGAAATAATTAAAAAAAACCCAACCCCTACTAAGCATTCTAAAGATGAAAGGAGCATATCTACAATCCTGACAGTGTAATAAAATATATGCTGAACAAAATCATTAATTTTTTATTATAAATAATTTTAACTTTATATTCACTACTAATATTTTAAATGTATTCCTTTTTCCTTTGCTTTCTTTGACACATCAGATCTTGATGAGCTAAGATATTGGTGCTATTAATGTTTCTCCAAACTCATCAAGGATCACAAGCAAATATGAACAAATTATGTCCATATAATTGGCAGCTTTTGGAAGAAAGAAATACAAAGTTTAACGTTTTTTTTATTATTATTATTTTAGTAACCTAATATACAATGTAGTGAGATGCGTCAGTCACAGCTGTTACAAAACTTATGAAGAGTGCCTACAGAAATTATGGATTGAGCAGCTCTTAAATTTTCTGATTCCATCTTTTCTTGCCCAAATAAAATTAGGACCATTGGATAATTCAGGTGAGAAAGGACCTCAACTGATCTGTAGTCCAACCTCTTGCTCAAAACAGGGGTAGCTCTGAGGTCAGGCCAGGTTACTCAGGACCTTGTCCAGGCAGGTTTCGAAAACCTCTGTCTTCATGTGGAAAAACGTTTCTCCTTATATCCAGTCTCAACTTCCTTCTTTCAACTTACGCCCTTTACCTCTCATCCTTCCACCACACAACAGTGTGAAAAGCCTGGGTCCATCTCCATACATGTGTGGGGGCTGCTGTTAGGTTCTCCACAGTCTCTTTAGGCTCAACAAGCCCTGGTCCTTCAGCCTCTCTACGTAGGACAAGTGCTACAGCCCCAACCATACTGCCGGCACTCCCCAGGACTTGCCCCAGTTTATTGATGTCTTTTCTGTACTGGGGGTAGCAACACTGGACATGGTACTATTGTTTTGTCTGACAAGTGCTGAGTAAAAGGTAGGGGGCATAATCACTTGCCTAGACCTGTGCTCCTGTTCATGCAGCCCCAGATGCTGCTGGCCATCTCTGCTGCTGACTCACATTCAACTTGCTGCCACAGAGCCTCTCTGGGCCCTGAGATGCTCCCCAGATTTTTTGTCCCCATCCTTTATTAGAACAAAATAGTTCCGGATGAAAAGGACCTACATAGATCATCTAGTGCAACTGTCTGAGCACTTCAGAGCTGACCAAAAGTTAAAGCCTACTGTTAAGGGCATTGTCCAAATGCTTCTTAAACATTGTCAGGCATGGAGCATTAACCACCTCTTCTAGTAAGCCTGTTCCACCCTGTCAGTAAAGAAATGTTTCCTAATATCAATTCTCAATCTCCCCTGATACAGCTTTCAGCCATTCCCACACGTCCTGCCACCGGATACCAGGGAGAAGAGATCAGCACCTCCCTCTGTGCTTCCCCTCCTCTGGAAGCTGTGGAGAGCAATGAGATTACTCCTCAGTCTCCTTTTCTGTGAAACAGACAAACCCAGTGTTCTGGGTATGTTGCTTCCTTCCCAGGGGGAGGACTTTGTATTAGTCCTGTTTTGGATTTCATGAGGTTCATGAGGTTCATTCCCTCTAGCCTGTCAAGGTCACTTTGGATGGCTGCCCTATGCTCCAGTGTATCTGCTGCATGCCTCACAATTTGGTGCCACCTGTGAACTTGATGAAAGTGCACAATGTCACCTCCTCTAGGTCACTGGTAAAAATGTTAAACAGGACATGTCCCAGTACAGATCCCTGCACTACTCTTCTTGTTACCAGCCTTCAGGCAGAGCATGACCCATTAGCCACAACAACAGCTTTTACCTGTCCAGTTGTCTGCCCATCCAGACCATAATGTATCAGTTTAAATACAAGAAACAGGGTGAAAAGGCTCGCTAAAGTCAAGGTTAAATGACATTCACTACTTTACATTTATACACAGATTATTTTTGTGCCTGAAGGCAATCAGGCTGGATTTTTATATTCTCCTAAAAATTGGTGCTATGTAGGTCCAGAGCAAAGTAATCAAGAGATGTTTTCAAAATACATTTTGGTTTTTCATAATGCTTCATTTGAAAATGTGTAGAATTGCAACTTGCTAATTGCTTCCTGAAAGACAGTATAATAAAATGAAACTCTGACTAGCCTTAGCAAAACAGTCCAGAAGAATAAAAATTTTCTAACTCATAGTAATATTTAAAAGACTCATCGCAGACTACCATTTTTTTTGCAAATGACTGAGGGCGCAAATGCAATTAACCATCAAGGTTGCCTCCACACAAAATATACTGTGCTCATTTATTTTGACAAGTGAGTTTTTACTTTAATTACTTACAATATAATTGTAAATCATGCTAATAAATCAGCAATGTGTATGTTATTAAAGCAAAACTTCAAAGTAGTATGAGCTCTCACTGCAGCTTTCTTCTATTAAATCTTCTCTGCAAAGAGAAGTAAAACAACTGGATTACAAATAAATGAAATGGGAGTTCACAGCTACTGCAGAGAAGAAAGATCATACTCAAATTTTGTGTGATTTCAAAGTGAGGGAAACAAATGACAATATACAGAATATGTACAAAGAAGGCTAAAAAGGGTAATCAGCCAGTGTCCCAGCCCAACAGACCCCAGGGCAGAGGTGGAACAACAGCCCTTTGTGTCACACGGTGGGGGGCACACCTGCTGTCCTTCCCTATTAGACCCCCAGAAGGAATGGGCAGGTGTGGGGGGGACAGATGACATTTTGTCACATGAAGTAGCAGATTGCTCAGAGTAGCAGCAAGTCAAAGTATCCCGCTTGCACCTGTCTGCATTCCTGGACTTTCTGTATCGAAAACATAACCCACCAGAGGTCAAATTTGGGACTTGCCAAATCTTGCCTAAAATATTTACCTGGATCCAGCCTGGCTGGAGCACAAATGCCAGGGACTGGAAAATGGTTACAGGTATAGCATAAAAATGTGACCTGAGTCCACCTCTCCTTCCACAACCCTCCATGTCCATGACACATTTTGAGTGGGAGTTCGAATTACCTGATAGTTTCAAGGGCTGATAAGAAGCATTCTCAGGTCGAGAAGTTAGATCCCAAAACACTCTTCTAGAGAATATCTGTGATTCCTGCTAGGCATTATAAAAAATGTTGATGAAAAAATATGTTTAGAAATGAACTCTATAAAAAGTGGAAGCAAGAATTATGGAAAAAAAAATATGTAGATTTAGGTCATCGTTGAAAAGCATGGGATAGATAAATTCTAATGCAATAGGTACAAACCCTATGAATCAGGTTAAAATTTATTTAAGTTAATTCTGTTTGATTTGGTAATTTACCTTGGTAAGTCAAATGATGAAACAAAGTTTTGTTAGTTTATGTGACTATCTTACATATATCTATTTTTTTTACTAGATGATTTCAATTGGCTCAGGTGAACTAATATAGATGCAACCATCATGCTAAGCAGAAGAAAGCAATTCTCTTGACTTTCTCTTGATGTATAATTCTCATGAAAGTACACTTCATACCTGACTAACAGAGAGCGTAAGCAGAGAATTTTCTGAGGTGTTACCCCTTTGCCACACGGTAAGTAATGGATAATTAGTAACCAAGATGTGGGTTGCCAATAAACTGGATACTTCTTTTTCTCATTTTGTTCTTATTCTCATTTAATTTACCTCATTTAAGTCAAAAACACATTAGAGCAGTTGAACTGCAAATGAGCATTCTGTGACTGGCAGACACTTCTCAATAAATTCAAATCTTCATAGATTAATGTGGGAAAAAAACAACCTGTGCTGGGAAGAAGAAAGACACAGAGAAGCCTCAGTGGACTCCTAAGCATTTACCTAAGGCAACAAAAGGGAAAGGGCACTGAAAAGCATATGATTGCTGAGGCATTGGTCTCAGAAAACACTAAATAATAACAGTAACTGTATTTACAAACAGGAGTTGGTATACAGCAAAAATTGTAAGGAGAAGAAAAAGGGGTTTGCAGTGGTTGTTGTTGCAATAACTGAGTATGGATTTTTACTACAAATGAAATAACAGTGGAAAGAGTTCCCTCAGTACAAAGTAAAACTAAGTAGTCCTGGCCCTGGAAGCCTGCTGCTATAAAGAAACAGACTGAATTGGGGAATAAGCCCTGTATATGCACTTACCTTTTCTGCACTGGGCAGAAAGTCAGTCTCTGAACTGTTCATGAAGTCAGCCTAGGAACTGCTGAGTATGTGTATGCCACATAAATGAGACCAAGGAATGAGCCCCAGCACTCCTGATTGTCTGCAGTGCTCAGCTGGTAGCTTAATCCCTTGTTTTGTTTTGAAGTGATTTAAATAACTGTTTCCATGTAAAGCTTGGTAGGACTGAGTCTAGTCTCAAGTGTCACGGATGTGAGTCAACCAAATAAAATGCTGCTTGATTTTGGGGACAGGGATTGATAAACTTGGGTCTCTTGTATTCAGTAGTGCAGTAGAAAAAACATAGCCATTATGTTTTTATATGACATATGAAATATTAAGCATGTAAGGGATCCAAACTTTTGAGAATCTCAAAATGCAACTCCTAAATCAATCTCAAATATTATCTTTTAGCTGGTGAGCTCTCTACAACAGTAAGGCACAGCTCTATATTTGACTGCTATGAATCCAGATATGACATAACAATGACGTAACTGGTGACAGTGTATGAGTATTTTGTAATACTCATAACATCTTAGCACTATTAAAAAACACAAGCAAAAAGTGCTAACTAAAACCATGAGTTCCATAGTATTGTATACTTATGGAGAGTTTAGGACAAGTTTGTTAAGTACTGTTTTGTCTATGTGCTGATAAGTAGCAAATGGTAATGTGTATTGTTAATCAGCTGTCCAGTACCATCCAGTAGAAGATTGCTTTCAAGTTTGAAACAGCCTGATTTGTCAGTCTTGTAAATTCTGCCCTCAGTACAATCTTCAGTTGCCTAACTGGTGTATAAATCTATATACTGAGCTGCAAGAAACTCTGCTGACCTTTATCTTTACTTTAACTAAGTGCTCCAGTGGTCAGTGGGAAATAATTTATGGTTACTATGCAACCTTTTCTAAAACAGCACATAGCAATGTGGTTTCTGATCCATTCATCTTCCATACACATGCTTGTCTCACAAACAGCCTATAAACAGCTTGCATGTTTATGCCTGGTTGACCATCCAATGCCGTGCTAAACTTTTGAACATTTAGGACATTATGCATTTTAAAGATCAGTCCATAATCTCCTGAGGATCAACACTTGCAGATTGGCTGCATGAACCTTATCTAGAGGGCTACTTTAACATGGCATGCAAAGAGTGGTACAGATGTACACTACAAGCTGAACATTCTTCTATTTCTTCCTCCACCAGGAATATACTATAATAGTTTTTCTGCTGTTGATTTTTACATGTTGCAATCCAGAGCACCTTTTATTAAGCTGTTTCTATGCCGATAGGTCTACCTCAGTATATTTTTTGCTCTAAAGAGTACCATTCCACTCCTTTTATATTAGAAGAGTTGCTCTATCCTCAGGAAGAAATTATTGTCTTTCATTTAGGATGCATTTCAGTGTATCAATTTATTGCTTTGTCAAAGATTAACGGAAATAAAGTATTTTAATAAAATGAATCTTATTAGGTATAAAAGAAATGTCTTTACAAATGTGAAGATGTGCCAAGATCATATTGGTTGGGATTTTTTAGTATCTACTGGCCTTTATTGTTCAAACAAGGTAACTAATCTCTCTCATCCATGTATATTTGTTTGGAAAAGACATAGAAATGTGAAATAAAATTGATACAAGAGTGTGATAACCAGATTGGAATTTAATTGCAATAAGAGCTTTCTTTTGTTCATAGAAATATTATTAAATTGTAAATACATTTCTGTCAGAGCATTATGTTTTTTCACTTGGAGTTGAAATGCCGTTTTGTAGTTAAAAGTGGTGTGCAGTACACTTGATTCATGTGTTTGGTAATTATGGCATAAAAATGCAAACTATAACAGCAAGGATACTAAATTTGTACTGAACTTTGTGAAGGGAATATGAAGAACTCCATAAGATTTGCCCATGTAAAAACTATCATTCTGATCATACAAAATTTAAAAAAAAACCTGCACCAAATACCTCCCGAAATTGAAATAATTTTAATAAAGATGATGTATTACAAGTCTTTTTCCTTGGCCTTTCTTTTGTGATTACTCTGCTACAATATGATATTTCTTGATTGAGCTATACTGCAGACTGCCTGTTGGGGAATTGTTGAATCAGAAGTATTGGCTGCCCAGAAGACCGGACTGATACGCAGAGCAGAAAAACAGAACTTTGAAAGTACGAGGTGAACTCTTGAAGACAACTGCCAACATTCTGCCTTCTTCTGGGTGTGTTATGAAAAGCCTGACTGCCTGGATAACTTTGTAAAATTCACTGCCTTTACTGTAGAGACATTTCAAACTTTGAAAGTATTCATGATAAAATAGTGGTTTATGTCAGCCAAAACTCACAATATTACCAGACTATTTCAGAGCTGTTGTTTGGCCTACTCACTTATTCATGCGATGCTGGAATCCCAGATTCCTGTGGGGAAAAAAAAAATAAAGAGAAAACTGGTCTATGTTTTCAAACGAGCAACTTCAGGCTATGGGCAATATGTAATAAATACAGTAGGAATTAATTATTCATTGTCAGGGTATCCTTGCCAATCATTTATTTCTTTTAGGATTTAAAAGTATGAGATAAACAAAACTGTTTAGCTGTTAAAACTTTTACAACTCTCTGCTGAACAGCAGTTACAGCTTTATATCAGATGTCATTGAAAGACATACATTTTTAATACACAATCTAAAGAGATGTTAGGAGATACTGGAGGTTTTTTAAATTTTTTTACATTTTTTTTCACTCATATTAATCTTTTTCATATGTGATGTAAGCATAACATTAAGAGAAGAAATCATGATTACAATTTACATGGAGGATCAAGAGGGCCTTAAAACATATGTTTATTTATGAGTATCTTTAGATCTCAGTATTGATTTGAAATACATATAACCATTTAAGAGGAGAATATCCAACTCTAACGTTGCACTGCTATTGAGGAAGAGTGGACTGCTGTGATTGGAATATTCAAACAGATTTGAGACACAAGGCAAATCTCAAAACTTCAAGCAGGCACTTATTTAGGTTCATGTACTAGTTAAATCTGTCTGTTAATAACTAAGAATCAAGCATTAATCAAATATATTAGTCAATCCTAGTATAATTAGGTGTATTTAGGTATACTATGAGTCATTTTGGCTCTGAGCAGTAGAGTCGTTGGTGGTTATTGACTTCTGACATTGAGATGGCCAAGCAAGAGAGCTCTTTCACAAAGGAAGGTGGAACCAAAGGGGTATCTTCTCTATTTACCAATCACTTATATATATGGCTAGTGTTAATAT
Source organism: Pluvialis apricaria (assembly GCA_017639485.1). Lineage (NCBI taxonomy): Eukaryota > Metazoa > Chordata > Aves > Charadriiformes > Charadriidae > Pluvialis > Pluvialis apricaria. Next base: position 51,264,283 of record CM030007.1, read on the forward strand.
GCACTTTTCCCATCAATCAAGACCAGTCTGGTCCAGCAGATTAATTCCTCCTCTCATTGTCAGTATCAGCCTGTTCTGCCTTCCCAGATGTGTATTATCAACCATTCATTCTGACTTCTCCAAACGGTTGTTATCTGTTTGCGTAAGCATACTTTTAAATCGTATTCATATAATTTTTCTGTAAGTATGAAAAGCATTTCATTTGATAAATTCAGATTAAAGACGACAATAATAATTTTCATACAAGAAAAGAACTGGAAGTGCAACCTGCTGTAGGTGACCCTGCCGTGGCAGGGGGGTTGGACTAGATGATCTCCAGAGGTCCTTTCCAACCCTGACCATTCTGTGATTCTGTGATTACTCTGTGTTTTGTAGGTTGGATAAACTAAAAGCAGATTATGAAGTGGATTATTTTGCTATTCACATTTCAGGTTTCAATACATAGAGAGAAATGTGTGTGTGTTTATTATATACATAATATATGTTTAATGTGTATATACATTTACTTTTGGTTTGGTGTTATTTAATTCTTTTTATTCTGATTAAGTCAACATATGAAATTAACAAAAATGTTTTAATAAACATGTTGAAAACATTTTGAAATTTTCAAAGAAAAATACATTTTCTGAAAATCCATTAAATATTTTCTATTGTTTTCACTTTCTATCACCTAACATGTCATTTTTTTCCAGTATAAAATAGTTACTTTTTTTTTCCTGAATTTTCAAGTTGGTTTATGCATCATTTTCCACTCCACTCTCACAAGAAATGTGCTTTATGCAAAATTAACAATAATAATTGTTGAGTCTAATTGGAAAATTTTTCTCCTAATTTTATGCCCTGTGACAACTTTCCTTCCTATGCCTCTTTAAACAGAACATGCTAAAGTCACATCTTGTCTTGCTTTCTCCTCTTCCCCTGTAAACTTTTCCCTTCGATAAACAAAACTAATTCAGTCCCTCTGATGAATGCTTAATAAATAAGTAAATAATCCATATAGTCTTCTACAGACAATGTGTAGTCTGGGACATTTTTATACAGTCAAAACCAGCAAAACTGAAATTGTATAACGACTGGAAAATGCTTAGAACTAAATGTGACACTCATACAACAGGCATTTGTTAGAGCGAGCAAATTATTGTTAAACTAGAATGCAGCTAAAAAGAATGGAAAAGGTACTTGGGATTTCATATTGACTTGTATAATTAAAAAAAAAAATATTTTTTTTTGTTTATATTATAACATGGAACAGCTGTAAATCTAAAGGACATAATTATCAAATTCCGTGATGACTGTTTCGGATCTGCTTAAGCTCCCGTACCTATCAGGCATTTATATCTACCACTCAAAAATGCTGGTTTTAAATGTTCTTATATGTGCACTAATATGCACATATATCTATTTATATCACATTTGCAAACACTAGAGGCAGAAGGTGGCCTGAAGAACTCCTTTTGTGGAAAAGTCATTAGCAAAAAATGAAGAATCATACTGTGTATACTTAAAAATTACATGAACTTCAGAGCTGACAGAGCTGCCATTAAGAAATGTTTTGAATGTTTGCTCTAAAGAAGGGGATAGAGATCAATGGCTTTGGAAAAAAGAAATCTTTGACAATAGAAGTGAAATTATAAAGTCTTAGAAGTTATGACTCTAATAAGTGATTTTGGCGAAATTATCATATGCAAATAAGTCATATTTTTTCCCCAAGGCCAGATACCCTACCTTGATTTTGAAATCTGTAACTAACATATTTTTTCTCCTTGTCTCTGTGTATGACCTAAAATAATTATTTTTAGCTAATGAAGGCCACACAAACCTTTGGGTTAAATGGGAAAAGACGCCAAGTGTCAGTGTAATGTCTTTTTTACTTGGAGAGAAATGTCCTTCAGGACCTCACAGCACCAAGGGCTAAATTAATAAAAAAATACACTTATTTGTTTCCTGGGGTAATAAGCAATCCTGGTCTCATTTTATATCTAAAGAGATGACACAAATGAGGGAGCAAAAACCAGACCAGTTCTCACAGTATTTGGAATTTAAATAGGATGGATAATTTCATTCATTACTTTTCCTTGGAGATTCTTAAATAGCTTTCTTTTAGAGAAGTAAAAGACAAGACTGTTTAAGATCACCTGCATTTTTTTTTAATTCCTTATGAAAGTATAGAGTCTGCATTCTACAAACCTCTGGGCATGTTTGACCAGTTATGTTGAAAGAAGTATTTAAACTATTATATTAAAACTGGGCTTGGCAATAATATATTTTTATTTAATATAACATATTTTGGTGACATGTTACAACAAATACTATGTAGATGACAGAAGCATATTTATAATTAGTGAGATTTCATTTTCATCCTTAAATATTGACAAAAAAAGTTTTTCTTTTTTTCTCTCACCTTGACCCACAGAACTCTCTCCTCTCCAGAGCTTAATCATTTCAGAAATAGTAAAAACATAAATACCAAATAGAAACTAGGAAAAATAAGAGTTTACAGCATTTAGAATTAGGATTTAATGCTTGGAAAAATGTATGAAAGACAGCAAAATATTACAGGAGGAAAGCTGCTGTAGCTAACATTTCACGGGAATTTTTTTTTAAGTATAAGAGCTGGAATAATATCCTATATCTAACACTGCGCCGTTGCTAGACGTATACAGTAGCATAGTCAGTAACAGTAATAAAAAAACGGGGATTATCTGTGTTTAGAAAAAAAGTAAATCAGACAGTTGACTAATATGATACAATAATGAGGAAGTGTTTTATCTTCCTAATGTAACTCTGAAGAACCTAAAAGCACAGTTATGGAGTATAGGTATTGTTATGTTCTAAGTTCACTCACATTGGCATCCACAACTTTCAGAAAAACTGGACAAAGAGCAAGAGGACTCATGGTGCATTTTTAAACATCTTTTAATACTGGAAAAGTTACAGAACACTGCCAGAAAGTTAGTCTTATGACAGTACTTAAAAGGATAAACAAGATGACATAGATAAACTTAGACCTAGTATACAACTTGGTTAAAACAAGAAAAGAAGAGGGACAGCGATGTCAGTACAACTAATGAAAATCAAAATGAGATGAAGGAAAGCATATATACTGAAGTAATTTGCTACTCTTTCTTTTAAAGTAACTTATCTGGTGGTTAAGTTTAGTAATGTTGACATAATATATTTAGACGACTGTCACACATTCTACTCCATATTGTAATATATTTCAATTAAGAGACTAAAATAATGCAAAATCTAATGTTAAGTATTAGATAGATTTAAAACTTTAGAGTCTGGAAATGCAGCTGTAAACAGAACAACGCAATTGAAATAATTGCACAGAAAATAAACTGAAAATAAACGTTTTGGTAAACTGATGGGGTTATCTCTAGTACTCTTTCATGGTCCAGAATTAATCAGAAGTGACGGTCAGAACAGAGGTTACTTAATGTCAAAAGGACAGAAACTTTAATAAACTTAGGAATCCAGTGGCAAAACATTTTCACCCAAGAAAAAGCTAAGCTAGATCATGATCACTGCTGACAAGTGTGAAATTCAAATTACACCTTTTTTGAAATGTTAGTTATAAAGGCATGAAATTGCATCCTTGTTTTGCAATCAACTGGGTGCTGTACAGGAAGAGTCTAATTCATCACACAATATTTTTCTTGCATAACTGCCCTTTTATAGATTGTTCCAAATTTATCCAGTTGCAACTTGAACAGGGAGCTAGAAAAAAAAATTGAGAAAATAATGACTAATTTATAATAGGTTCTGATTTCTTCTTTGCCTTTGCTCTTGCAAATTATGGTAGGAGTACACATACACTGTTTTTGCCATCTGTCATTGTGCTAGAACACTACAGTTTCTACTCAGTAGAGAAAAATATGAATGTTGTTTTAAAATTCTTTTGAAAAGTACTTATTGTTGCTTGGAAATTAGAAATAGTCAAGTGCCTAATAAACAGAATACGGATCAGGGAGTTATGGGCTCTGCCATAGGTAAATTTCTTTTTGCTCCTTGGTTCAAACTGGCCAAAAAAATGACAGGAAGAGTTTATGCCTTGTCTTGAATATGCTTATTTTATAGTTGTTAAGATGTGTTAGAGGAAATTTTTCCTGACCGGCTGCTGGAGCCCATCCCAGGGCACCCAGGGACCCAGGATATCTGTCCCAGGCTGAGACAACTGGCTGCTGCTTTCCTGTTTGCACATTCAACCAATAGCAAAGATGAGCATACCTCAGAAAGACACACACAAGCAGACATACACACACACATCTATATATGTCTAGTCTATATATCTGTAAACTTAATATATATATTAACTAGGTTTTGAATATACTTTCTATATTTGGTTGAAACATCACACAACAGGTAATTCAAATATAATTTGAATAGTTTATGCAATGTAGTTTTGAGTATCTAGACTAGTTTGCCCAGCAGTGTTACTTACATTTACCTAGCAAATCAGTCAATAATTAAGTATCAGTCCTTTTTGACAGAATTCTAAATTATTCAGAGGAAGAACTATGAAGTGAGAAGCTTCGTGTCCTGTTATCTCCTAATCCTTTTCACTATTCATAAAACACTTTCAATAGGACCAGTGTCTAAATCTTGGACTATCTTTAAATAAATATAATAAATATAATTTCTGTTAATTGAACTGTAGGAATTAGGACTATCCCATTTGTTCAATAAAAAGAACATTCATTTAAGAAACTAAGTATTTTGAATTAACCATTTACTTTGAATCCCTATATAATTAATTAGCTCTACATCAGTAGTTCTCACATACTGTAAAATTTCTACACCTCTACATGACAGAGCTTAGTTGTCAATAAATATATGATTACAAGTGTATCTTTTCAAGGTGTGGTCAAAGAATAAATATGATATAATTTTAAGATGGCTAGGACCTCAAAAATCATTAGGTGTTGTGCAAATTATAGTGGTTTACATCTATCTGTTACATGAGATGTTTTTAAGCCTTTTAACAGCAACTTGCTGTATCTTCACATAGTAATTGGAACATTGTTAAGGATGCCAAACAAGATAGTTAAAAAGATTTTCAAACCTTGCCAGAGCTTGTGTTCTTTTTCCAGCAATCTAGATCAGAAAATTTACTCAATTTCATCTTTTTTTTTTAACTATGGCTTTCTGTTTTGCTTTCTGATTTCTTTCCACTTCTCAAACAATTCTATAAGTATTTAGCCATTGGACTTGCTACATTTTAACTGAGTTGATGAGTTTGATTTAGTAATTTTTTTCTTCAAACAAAAAGACACAAAAATAAATGTTCAGAACACCACTATTGTTCTGCATTATTTGTGTTACCAAGAGTCTACCTTTTATCCTCACATTTGTAATAGTTAACTCATTTCAGTACAAATATATAAGCCACAATTTCTTAAGGAGAAGAACATGTTACAGAGATTGGTGAGATGGAGAAATATTGATTGGCTTTTGGGTATCAGAAAATAACATCAAGCCTAAACTTTCTTGATCAAGGTTCTCGGTCTGTTTGAGGATACATGTTACAAGAAAACTCTAGAGATCATCTCATTGCCAGCAAGCACAGACTGGTGCATTTAAGGTTGAAATTATTCGTACGAAGTTTCTTTCACCTATGCTTTTTGTTGTGTATTGTTTTAGTCCACCTAACACCACAGCATTACCGCAAAATATATATTCCTACTGATGAATAAGTGTGGCAGGTTGACCTTGGCCAGCTGCTAGACACCTACACAGATGCTCTTTCGTTCCCCTCCTCAACAGGTCAGGGGAAGAAAATAAGATGAAAAAGATTTTAGGTTGAGATAAAGACACTGAGATTTCTTACCAGTTACTGACATGGGCAAAACAGACTTGACTTGGGGAAAATGAATTCAATTTATTGCCAATGAAAATAGATTTGGGTAGTGAGAAAAGAAGTCAAAAACTAAGGTACCTTCCTCGCATCCCTCAACCCCCTTTTTTTCCCAGGCTCAGCTTCCCTCCTTCATACCCAACTCATCTGTCCATCCCCCTGAGCAGCACAGGGGAATGGAGAATGGGGGTTTATGGTCAGTTTGTAACACTTCCTTTCTGCCACTCCTTTCTTCTCACACTTTAACCCTGCTCCAGTGTGAGTCCTCTTCACAGGCTGCAGTCATTCAGGATACGACTGCTCCAGGATATGACCTCTCCCAGTTGTTGTCTTTATCTTGTCCCACAAGCTTTTTCATCTTATTTTCTCCCTGTCCTGTTGAGAAGGAGGACTGAGAGAGCAGCAGGGCGTGCGTCTGGCAACCAGCCAAGGTCAACCCGCTATCAAGGAGAGTATTTTGTATTCCTTTATGGTAAAATATATTTTGTTTACAACAAGTGATTAACAAAATAGAAATAATTTATAGTAAAATAGCTGTCCTTCAACACAGATGTTTTTAAAATGAAAACTAATGGAAAAGCAATTAAATAATACTCACTGGTGATTGTCCTGCATGACGGTTATTTTCCAGAAACTCAACCTCAAGTATGGTGGCTATGATTTACACCCTCAGACAGAACTGCAATAAAGCTTCTTTCATGACAACAGTTGTAGATTCTCTAAGACTTAGGATGTCCTTGTCGGATGGAGTCTGTTGAAAACCCATTTTGTTTTAAATTAATTAATGATACTAGCTTTGTCCAAAAGAACATATATATGAATATATATTTTCATTTCACTGTCCATTAGATTCACGTGTACTGCTTTCATCCATTTCAACAGGATTTTTACTCATACAGCTAATGAGGTGATAGACCCCAAATACCTAACAGTAGTGCATACACCAGAACCAAGCATATTCCTCCATTATTTGAGATAAGCTTTTGACCAATGAAATTGCTGAATTAACAGTATTGAAAATATTGAGTTACTTCTAATCAACACAATGGCAAACACATTTTTTTTCCCTCTTTGATTATCAACTGTAAAGCCTCCAATGGTTGAGAATGTTAAGCATCATATTTTTGTATGTAAACTAATAGTGTGTAAAGGTCTTAATTTACAAACCTAGATAAGACATGCAACACGAAATCTTAGTTAATTCATTTTGCATGTTTAGGTCTACTTCAAGTTCAAACAATTATACTGAAGAGGAAAAGGAGTCATTTAATTAGATGATGTAGCTGAATATCCAAAATAATAACAAAAAGTGTTGGTTTAATATTTGCCTATATTTTCTCAACATGTTTCAAATTTTGTCATCTTCAACTTTTGTGGAGTGAGGGGAATAGTATTTATTTAATTTAGAATACAGAGAGGCATTAAAAAGATAAAATAAAATGTAATTTTAAATTATAAAAAAACAAATATTGTTATTAAACTAGATTGCAATATGGAAAGTCAATATTTTGACTAGTAGCCAAATGAATGAGTGTTAATTATTTTCAAAAGAAAAACAGACAGCACAGTATTAGCAACACAGGCAATTAAATTATTCTGTGCTGAAGGTGCCCACACATGGTGGTGGATGAGGCTTGAAAAGTGATGATCTAGTCCTCTAAAAAGGCTCAAGAATTATCTGTGTAGTCAATTGAGAGATGTAGATGTTACTGAAGACATTAATGGATGATCCGTTTTGTTACACTCAGTGACCCAGCTTGGTCCACTGACTACATAGGGGCACAAGACTAAAGACCTCTACAAACCTCAAGTACCTATCTGTCTTTTAGCAGAGGTATCTATCAACAGAGATAGTAATCTTCTTTTAAAAATAGATAATTTTCAGCAGCTTACTGGCTAGAAGGAAGGGGCAAAGCAGGATCAGACTAAAAAAGGAAGATCAGTAGTACCCAACTATTGATAGTTACAAGGTAGATGTGAAACTCTGAGCTGGTCATTTTAAGATCTCTTTGTTAATATAGAGAAAAAAATATAATTTTAAGGTTTAATTAATCTTACTAAGGTTAGATGTTTATCTTAGGATCAGGTGAATTGTGTTCTGCAAGCACTCAATTTAAAAAAAAAAAAGAGGACTTGAGAATGATTAGATCAGGCTTTGGCATCTGTGTTTGGCCAGATGAGTTTTAATCAAAGCAACTGATCCATTTCAGGGGTGGGGAACACCACTTGTGACCGACCACCAAATGGATTTAACTCCTTTCGCCACCACTCTCCGGGCCCGGCCATCCAGCCAGTGTTTGATCCAGCAGAGTGTATGTCTGTCCGAGCCTTGGGAAGCCAGTTTTTTTTATGAGCATGCTGTGGGGAACAGTATCAAAGGCTTTACTGAAGTCTAGGTAAATAACCTCCACAGCCTTTTCCTCATCTACCAGGTGGGTCACCTTGTCATACAAGGAGATCAGGTTCGTTAAGGACCTGCCCTTCATGAACCTGTGTTGACTGGGCCTGATTGTCTGGTTGTCCTGTAAAGAGTGTGTAATGGCACTTGAGATGATCTGCTCCATAACCTTCCCAGGCACTGAGGTCAGACTGACAGGTCTGTAGTTCCCTTGATCCTCTTTCCGGCCCTTCTTGTAGATGGATGTCACAACTGCTAATCTCCAGTCCATTGGGACCTCCCCGTTCAGCCAGGACTGCTGACAAACTATGAAGAGTGATCTAGTGAGCACATCTGCCAACTCCTTCAGCTCTCTTGGGTGTAACCCATCTGGCCCCATAGACTTGTGTATGTCTAGGTGGTGCAGCAGGTCACTGACCATTTCCTCTTGGATTATGGAGGTCTCAGTCTGTTCCCCGTCCCTGTCTTCCAGCTCAAGGGGCTGGGTACCCAGCAAACAACTAGTCTTGCTATTGAAGACTGAGGCAAGAAGGCATTAAGTACCTCCACCTTTTCTTCATCCTTAGTCACTGTGTTTCCCCTTGCATCCAATGAAGGAGAAAGATTCTCCCTACTCCTCCTTTTGTTGTTAATGTCTTTATAGAAGCATTTTTAATTGTCTTTTACACCAATAGCCAGATTGAGTTCTAATTGGGCTTTGGCCCTTCTAATTTTCTCCCTGCACATCTTCACTGTGTTTTTGTAATCCTCCTGAATGGCCTGCCCCTTTTTCCAAGGGCCATAAACTCTCCTTTTGTTCCTGAACCCTCCTTATCTCATTCACAGAAGAAATGCAAAAACATAATTAGAAAACAACAATGTTAGTAAGTCTGTTCTAAGTAGCCTCATACTGACATTAGAAACTTAAATTGGATGACATGTTCATGTAGACTGTATGGAAAGGGCTTTTTTACATACCCTTATCTGAGTTACAATAGTAAATAATATTTGCCTGTTATGTGGTAGATATTTAAATTAGGTTTTCGAAGACATGACTTTAATGGTAAAGCTCAGAAATCCCTCGTGAGGGAATAAGTATAACTATCCAGGCACAGAGAAACTTCTTTCCTGTTGGAGAGCCAGTTCCTGGGCACGTTGATAAAAAACACAGGATTTGTGACATCTACATTCCTCTGCATTAGATCACAGTCCCCATATCTACCCATTTTGTATAGAGTTCCCCCTGACAAGGCAATCCATAATTAAGCAATAGTCTAACTTCACTTTGAATGTATTTAGGAAAAAAATGCAAAGTTTATATAATTAAGTAGGATGCTTTGAACATTTTTCAAGTTGTGCTATGTAGGCAATGAAAATCTTTCCCCAAGAAATGAAATTCATGTACTTCTTTAACAAGACATAACAGTTTTGACAAACTATAGTACAAGATCCAAACCCGTATGAGCTCTTAGACATTTATCTTCCAGTCAAGGTAATTAGGGCTGTCAAATAGTCTGGTGCCAAGGGACTCATGTCTGGAGGATTCCTTGTGTCTATGTTTCAGTCTTTCATCTTTAGCTGTCAATATACAGAACTCATCAATGTCAGTGTCAGAATCTACATCAGTATTTGTGGCAGACCAAACACCTGTAGTTTAATATGCTTGTGTTATAGACTGTCAATCTTTTCACAGTCTTGCAGTTTTGAAATTGCTCCTAAGGTTGTAATACGAAAAACATACTGAAAAGACATCCTGAATATATATCACACTCAAAGGAAAAAAGTTTATTACACACCATGTTACACAGGTTGTTTATCTTTTACAAATTTCAGATATGGCTTGTACATACCATATCTGCAGCATGTGTTTGCTATTACAGTAGTTCTCTGGAAGAAAAAAAAAAAAAAGCCAAAAAAAAAAGCTGTCCTGAATTTTGTAAGACTTTTGACATAACGGTAAAACTTGGAACTGAACGATGCTGAAGAAAGGTTATTTAGATAAAATGTAAAAAAATGACAGAACGTTTGTTATAACATAATAGAATTTGGAGGTATGTCAGGAAGAATTCTACGCAGCATTATCAGCCTTGGTCGGCCTGTCATTCACAGTAACCTAAAAGTAAGTTTCAAGTTTCCAGCAAGGTCAAATTGAACAGATTGATTACTCTATATAATTTAAATTGCTATACAAGATGCTGCAGAAAATCGCATTTGCTACATTTGGAGTTACAAGAAGTTACTTTGTTACAGTTAGGGTAGTCCATGAAATCTGTCAACAAACACTACTTCTCTGTAAAAGAATTTACAATTGCAGCCATCTGCATTAAAATTTAAGAAAAATGTAAACAAATTTATTTAGACTAGATAATTTGGAATAATCAGTTGGGACAATGAGGGAAGAAGGTCCATGCAAACTTTTAAATTTGTAGTTACAGAACTGCAAGCTAAAGGTGGCTCCAATTGAAATCAGGAAAACCCTTCCTTTATTTTCTGCATAGCTGGAGTCTCACTTGGACTTCTTTGGTTACTTACATTTAGAAATTAAAGCCCAAGGCCCATAGTATTGCCACTATTCCAGTTGTCTGGTGGGTTAGGGATTGCCCATTATGAGGACAGCTTCAGTAGTTTTGATATAAATGTAGTCTACAGTGTAACAGAATTCAGTAGGATCATAAGATATGAAGCTTCATGAGACATATCTTAGTACTACAATATTTGGAGGTAAATTACAGTTGTAAGGTATTGTTGTGGGAGAATTTGCACCAGTGCAGGTTTAATTTAGCTGCTCTGATCTTTGTGTCATCCTTTTTCTTTTTATTTGTTTTTGAACAGTGCTGTGAAGGCTGAAATAATTTCTTTCTATGCAGTTCATGAACTTAACCTGAGAAACAATGTTCTTCATCTTTCCCTTCTTCCTGTTTTAATTTTTAACTCTTTGTACGTTTTTAACCCATGATTTTTATCAATAGCAACTTCTACTGGAAAATGATTTGTAATTTGTAGTTTCAATGTTTAGAGGAATCCATACCAGACAAATTTTACTGGATCCTTTTGATCAAAATAGTTAAATAATTTATTTAAATAAGTTCATATTAAAAAAAAAAAAAGAAGGAAGGTGATGGATCATTCTCATTATAACCACAGCACTTGTGAGATTCATAGTATTTTTATAATATGAAAACATCATAAACAATTATGATCTTCACCCATCTTTTATTTTGTTCTTTTACAGACATATACAATAAGGAAAGAGTCTCCATTTTGAACTCAAATGTATCACCAAATTTGAGTGTCAGGGCCCTGAATACACTAATAGGCCTTAATGACTCTCACCAGCCTCTCCTGGGGCCTCCACCCATACCTTCAGCCTAGCAATATAGGGAGCTCCATTGAGGCCTCGGCATTGGCCTCTGGTCCTTGTGTGACCTATATCATAGGTGTAACTGTCTCTAGACTTGCCCTGTCAGGTCTACTCTATAGTCAGTTTGTTTCTTAGCTCAGTCCCTTGGATATATGTTGCATTTGTCTCCATACCATCGCCTCAATGGATTTTGGACTGTTGTTGTACGCATGTATCCAGCTGTGTTTCCTTTTGCTTCTGCCTGGACCACCTAGATGGACCCTGGATTTGATCCATCCCCTCCACTTGTCTACGACTTCTGATTGATCCTGTTACTGCCCCACAGGGAGCAGCCCTGCTACTGTTGCTCCCTGTCTTTGCGTAACCTTGTGAATTATAAGAGCAATGAATGCCCTGACCCCATACAGGAAACATAAGAAAACTGACTGTGGACTTTAAAAATCTCTAGGAGATGTTTGTATAGATACCATAAAATCATAAAGTGAAAAAACCCACAAAACCAAACCTGTCACTATCACAATATATAGAATCATAGAATCATCTAGGTTGGAAGACACCTTTAAGCTCATCAAGTCCAACTGTTAACCTAACACTGCCAAAACCACCACTAAACCATGTACCTAAGCACCATGTCTACACGTCTTTTAAATACCTCTAAGGATGACGAATCCACCACTTCCGTGGACAGCCTGTTCCAATGTTTGATAACCCTTCCAGTGAAGAAATTTTTCCTCATATCCAATCTAAACCTCCCCTGGCAAAACTTGAGGCCATTTCCTCTTGTCCTATCACTTGTTACTTGGGAGAGGAAATTGACCCCCACCTCACTAAAACCTTTTTCAGGTAGTTGTAGAAAGTGATAAAGTCTCCCCTCAGCCTCCTTTTCTCCGGGCCAAACAAGCCCAGTTCCCTCAACTGCCCCTCATAAGACTTGTTCTGTAAACTCCTGAGCAGCATTCTTGCCCTTCTCTGGACTTGCTCCAGAATCTCAATGTCTTTTTTGCAGTGAAGAACCCAAAACGGAACACAGTATTCAAGGTGGTGCTTCACCAGTGACAAGTACAGGGGGATGATCACTTCCCTAGTCCTGCTCACCACACTAGTCCTGATACAAACTGTTATACTGTTGGCCTTCTTGGCCGCCTGGGCACACTGCTGTCTTGTATTCAGCTGGCTGTCGACCAACACCCGCAGGTCATTTTCTGCCAGGCATCTTTCCAGCCACTCTTCCCCAAGCCTGTAGTGCTACATGGGGTTGTTGAGACCCAAGTGCAGGACCCGGCACTTGGTCCTGTTGAACCTCATACCATTAGCCTCAACCCATCAATCCAGACTGTCCAGATACCTCTGTTGAGGCATCCTACCCTCAAGGAGGTCAACACTCCTACTTAACTTGCTGTCATCTACAAACTTACTGAGGGTGCACTCAATCCCCACATCCAGGTTGTTGATAAAGATATTAAAGAGAACCAGCTGCAATACTGAGCCCTGGGGAACACCACTTGTGACCAGCCACCAACTGGATTTAACTCCATTCACTACAACTCTTTAGCCCAGCCATCCAGCCAGTTTTTTACCCATCGAAGCCATAAGCTGTCAGTTTCTCCAGCAGAATGAATGGGAAACAGTGTCGAAGGCTTTACTGAAGTCCAGGTAAACAACATTCACAGCTTTTCCCTCATCCACTAAGCAGGTTGCCTTGTCATAGAAGGAGACCAGGTTTGTCAGGCAGGACCTGGCTTTTATGAACCTATGCTGACTGGGCGTGCTTGTCTGATTGTCCTGCATGTGCTCTGTAACGACACTCAGGGTGATCTGTTCCAAAACCTTCCCAGGCACCAAGGGAGTCTGTATAAGTGAAAATGTATACAAAGAAAAGCTGGAAAGTATTAGCAGATTTTGTGGTTGAATAGGCATTTATAGATTTTTCAAAAGAATCTGTGCAAATCAAATTTTTAACATATGTTCATCTAAAAAGACATTTCAAGAGAAGAACCAAAGAAAATGAACATACACAGGAGATGGTAGAAGAAATTAACTTATCTGCACTGCTAGAAAGAAACAACCAAACAAATATAAAAGCTACTATAAAAGCTACAATAAATGTTCTTACATATTTGACACATTTCTACATTTTACAGATCATGCCTACCTAGGAAGAGGAGGGTAAATTAAGTGCATCAACTTAACATACTTGTAGTAAAGCAAACTTATGGTAGTGATTAGATTATAGAAAAATATATTCTGTCCTAGATTAGTATATCTCTGGCCTTGAATTCTTGTTCATGCTGAGATACCTACATGCTTTTCTAAGCTACTTTTGCAAATGCAGTATGACCCTCTCTTCTTGCAATCTAACATCTGCAGTGTTGGCAAAATTTAGCCCTAGTAGCTGGATACTTCAGTGTTTTGCAGTGTTTTTAAAATGTGTGATTCCATTAAGTTTATCAGTGTTATTATTTATGTATATTTTTCAAGCACTATTTGCATCATTCTATTAGAATATGTCTATAATTGACACTTCAGTTGATGATACATATGTATAGTATATGTGTATATACATGTAACTATATACACATACATATAGCTATTAATTATTATACTGTATCTGGTTTGCACATCAAGGTTTTGGTAGCAGGGGGGCTACAGGGGTGGCTTCTGTGAGAAGCTGCTAGAAGCTTCCTCTACATCCAACAGATCCAGTGCCAGCCAGCTCCAAGCTGGACCCGCAGCTGGACAAGGCTGAGCCAATCAGTGACAGTAGTAGTGCCTCTGTGATAATATATTTAAGAAGGGGGAAAAATTGCTGCACAAGAACAATTGCAGCTGGAGAGAGGAGTGAGAATATGTGAGAAATACAACTCTACAGATACCAAGGTCAGTGAAGAAGGAGAAGGACAAGGTGCTTTAGGAGCTGGAGCAGAAACTCCCCTGCAACCCGTGGTGAAGACAATGGTGAGGCAAGCCATCCCCTTCAGTCCATGGAAGTTAATGATGAAGCAGATATCCACCTGCAGCCCATGGAGGACCCCATGCTGGAACACATGGATGCTTGAAGGAGGCTGTGACCCTGTGGAAAGCCCACACTGGAGCAGGCTTCTGGAAGGAGACCTATGGACCCATGGAGAGAGGAGCCCATGGTGGAGCAGGTTTTCTGGTAGGACTTGTGACCCTATGGGGGAACCCACAGTGAAACATCTGTTCCTGAAGGACTGCACCCTGTAGAAAGGACCAATGCTGGAGCAGTTTCTGAAGAAATGAAGCCCTTGGGAAGGACTCATTTTGGAGAATTTTGTGGAGGACTGTCTCCTGGGGGGGGAACCCATGCTGGAGTAGGGGAAGAATGTGAGGAGTTTTCCCCCTGAGGCGGAAGGAGTGGCAGACACAACATGTGATGAACTGACCGCAGCCCCCATTCCCCTTCCCCCTGTGCTGCTGGAGAGATTGAGCTCAGGAGCAAAGTTAAGCCCTGGGAGAAGAGAGGTGTGAGCGTCAGGTGTTTTAAGACTTAGGTTTTATTTCTCATTACCCTACTCTGATTTGATTGGTAATAAATTAAAGGCATGTTCACCTAGTTGAGTCTATTTCGCCCGTATCAGTAATTGCTGAGTAATCTCTCCTTGTCCTTATCTTGGCCCATGAGCCTTTCATTATATTTTCTCTCCCCTGTCCAGTGGAAGAGAGGGAGTGATAGAGCGGCTTTGGTGGGTACCTGGCATCCAGCCAGGGTTGACCTGCCACATATATAAATAAATATATATATTTATATATAAAATATATATTTGGAATACTTAATTATTTTCTGAATCTTGTTCTTTGAACTTTTTTTTTGGATCATAACTCACATCAACAGATCAACATAACTTGCTCAGGTGAGGCTACAGCCAAATCCAGAAGAGGCATCTACCTAGATATCTCTGCCCCAGGAGGGACTTTAGCATCTGAAGAAAGGATGTGCAATTTTCTATATCAGATATGTTGTTTCATATGTTTACTTCCTTTTATAGCTATTACTATGATAGTTTAGCCCAGGAAAACTTGCAAACAGGTGATATGAGAACTGGAATGCATTATTCACTACCCAAAGATGGTTAAAAAAAAAAAGGAAAACTTTTATGTATTCATTATTCCTGATATTATGACTCCAGCTATTTCTGAAGTTAGTCATTGCAATGGAGAGTAGGGAAGCAATATATGACGTAGAAGCTAAAAAGCACTAACTTAAATGGAAAGTGGATGGAATTGTGGGAGGCATTTTGTGAAAGACTTCCATGTTTCTCTCCCCTTCGTGGGATTTTATGCTAGCAGCTTTTTTCTGAGGTGAAAGAGAGAAGTAACCTTTATGCAATTTTTATAATCCCAAGGTCACTTGACTACAAAACAGCCTACCGGAAACCAAAGATTTCAATAGTACTTGTCCTTACAAATTCTTTCTTCTGTTCACACAAATGATTATCCTAAATAATGTACCAAAATGTTGTGGATAAAAATAAAACATATTTGGAAAATGCAACTGTATTTCAAGCTTCACAGAAAATTTACCATCAGGAAAAAGAAGGTAAGCAAATATGTTCTGCAAGATTGTATCAGCCAATACATTGGAGGTGTTTACTTTAGGATGAGCTGAATCATACTTGTCACTAGCTGGACCACACAGCAAAAATATACAATATTATTCCTCCTTCATAGAGGACCCAAAAAAATTTCTAGACAAGAGTCAGGTTTCAAAAGAATGAGTTTTGTCAAAACTGATAACTAATAATTACGTATTTGTTTTGTGAATAACCATTTACATAAAAGCTTGTATGACAGATAATTATATTATTCAATAAGCCTTAAGTGTCCTTTGTATTTTTGGAGATGGTTTCCAGGATTATTCACTTCATCACCTCCCCAGAGATCTAGGTAAGGCTGACTGGCCTTAGTTCCTCAGATCCTCCTTCCTCCCAAAGTGACATTTACTTTCTTCCAGTCCTCAGTAACCTCCACTGATCGCTATATGGGCTTTGGCTTTCCCAACACCATACTTGTATACTCAGACAGTGTTTCTGTATTCCTTCTGTGTGACTTGTCCCTTCTTCCACCTCCTATATGCTTCCTTTTTGCGTTTGAGTTTAGTCAGGAGCTTGTTCATCCATGCAGGCCTCTGGACACCCTTGCTTGACTTCCTGCCTGTGTGGATGGATTGTCTGTGAACTTGGAGCATGTAGTTCTTGAAAATCAACCTGCTCTCCAGGACACCTCCTCTTGCCAGGACTTCCTCCCTGGGATTTTTCCAAGCAGGTCCCCAAAGAGGGACAAAATCTGTTTTCTTTAAATTCAGGGCTGGGATCCTGCTTTTTCCTTTTCTCCTCTACTCAGGATCCTGAACTCCACTTCTCATGGTCATCACAGTCAAGGCTGCCCCCAGCCTTCACATCCCTGATCAGTTCTTCCTGGTTTGTAAGCGTGATGTCTGTTCCTCCCTTACTGGCTTGTCTTCCCACTTCACCTTATTTTCTTAACCATTCTGTCTTGAAGTTTAGCAACATGACCTGAAAAAATGACCCATAGCTGGAAGTATACTGAAAGAGCATTCACTCTGTATCTCAGGTGTTGAGTGGATAGAATATTGTTACATATTGTATGACATCAGCTACTGTTTTGTCCATACACTGAAATTAGGTGAATGAAAAAATAGATGGAATGTACTACAAACCACTAAAACTTTTGGGTTTTCTCTGTGCAGTCTACTACATCAAGCTTATTTAACCAGGTAATATAAGATGCTATTTCATATCTAATTTCTAGGGCTTGCTTATGTATGTCATCAATTGGAAAACTCCTTTCCTTCTCTGTTGATTTGTTTGTTTGGTGCTTGATCAAAAATGAAACCATGGGAAAACCTATAGGGACATTTAGAAAGGGTCAATACTTAGATTCTTCCCCAAATAGTCTAGTAAAGAATCTACACTGTGCAACATAATACTCTGTTTTTGTCTCTTCCTGCTTGAGTATCTTACTTTTATGCTTTCTCTTTTCCCAGAACTCCAAGTGAGGATAATGACATAAGACAGAAACAAAACTAGAATCTGTTTTTATTATCCCTGAGAGCCTTGTTCAGAGCAGCTGAACAGTACAGCACTGAGTGACCTTGCCTATATTTTCTTATAGATTAACATATCCAGATTAAATTAGAGTAGATAATTGTCCATAGGAGGCTATGCCCGCAAACACAGAGTAGACACATGTTCAATGAGATAATTTCTTTCACTCACACAGGCATCAATACTCTAAATTAGATTACGTAGGTAGACCAGCAGCTGATTCTTTGCTTCACACAAAGGAAAGGGCCTGAACATGCATATGAAATGGACTGCCAATGTGTTTCAATTTGCAGGATTGAATGCCTGCTGGCAAAGAAAGTACAAGGAATGTTTACAGGCAAAGCATAGGAGTGATCACTCGTTGGGGATGAGAAGGAAAAATAAAAAAATCTTGCCTTGTATTCCCAGTAGTGTCTACCAAAAAGTTCTCCATTAAATGGCTAAGTAGACTGTATCTTTAGAAAGTATGGACAGAGATTGTACTCATAATCTATTTTAAATGTTTACAACTTTACAGATAAACATTTACCCTTTCTGATTCCCTGCTGTTGAAGATAAACATTCACATAAATCAGCACAGAATGCCTCAAATGACATTTTTCTTCTGGTTTTCTTAAGCCAAGGTGGAGCATTAAATAGATTTCTAGATCAAAAGCAATGGATTTTCTAGTGGCTAAGGATCTTAATCTAATATTTAGCAAAACTGGATTCAACTCCCAGCTCTGCTGTAAACTCCATGTATTACACTGGCCTAGACATGTAAGGCCAATTTTTCAAAGCTAATTGAGCATGTAAAGACACAGATAGACATGAGTGGGATTTCTATAAATGCCTGATATATTTAGCTGCTTTGTGCTCTAAGCTTATTTACTGTTTTAGACAGCAAGCTATCTAAAAATCTGAGCCCTAACTGCCTCCTCCCCCACTATGCCCTCAGTTTAACTGCCTGTGAGTGTGTGTAATAAAATGTAGATATTTCACAAAGAGGTAGGAAAAGAAATGCATTTAGAAGTTGAAGATGCTCAGTATAAAGTATTGGGAGTTATTTAAGTGACCTTACGTAACTGATTTTAGTCATAACCTCCATCAGAAGGTTATATGCAGAATTTATTCTTTCACTCTGCAGCCGCAAAATTCTATCAGTTAGGAGAAGGATACCTGAGCAATATGATGCTTTTTCTGATACCAGCAAGCTCAAGCAACTGTTCCTTTACTTCTGCCTGTTCTAGGAGTTTTAGATATTTCCACTGTGCACGTTCACAGCTAACTGAATTTATTTTAGTGAAGAAAAACATGTCTCTAGTAACAAAAATGGGAAGTATTTGAACCTGTCTTCCATGTACTGTGGAGAAACCTGTAAGTATCTAGAGAGGTGACATCACCTGTTCTGCTTTTTTACCTATCCCATCTCTTTTTTCACTTTAGTTGCTTCAAGTGCTCAGCCATTTTCCTCATCCCATTAAACAAAAAACAAACCCCACTTAGAAAGTGTTGACCACTTAGGACCAAGTATGGCATATGGTCATATTTTGTCCTCTGACTTTTTTTGTCATAGTATTTCTGGGGCCTGTGGCATAGTGGAAATTCTGGAACAGTATTTTACAGCAGTCAGCACTTGAGACATTGAATAATATAAAAAGACAATGAGGCAGATATATGTGAGCATATACATATGTATATAAAAAAGCACTCCCTATATGCTTTGTATCCAAAATCTCTGTACAATGTCTACTCATGTGAGACTCCCAAGTTGTCAGTACTTTTAAAAATTTAAAAATGATTTATTCTAAATATTTACTATTTATTAAAATCATTGACTATAATATGTAATACATCTTACATTGTATCATACAAAACATAGTGGATCTAATTTTCCTTCAGTAATGAAAAAATCATAGAACATCTAACATTAACTGAATTAAAACAAATAAGAATGGAAATCTAACAGTATGATCTTTACACAGCTTGGAGACATACTGTGCTTTCCATTTTCAAATAGACTTCCCCCTTTACTTTGGAGAAAAATGTTGCTTAGAAATGGGTACCTCAATAACTCCCTGGGATATCTGTCAGATACCTTCACATTAAAGCAATAAAATTGTTTCCCTAATTGTATTGTGCTTAACTGGAGCTGGCAATTATAATATCTATTTTCCTAATAAAGTATACATTAATATATTATATATAATTATTATATTGTATTATATATAATATAAATTATTATATTTTATGTTTCTGCTATTCATACTGTTTTTGGGTTAGGGAATAAAAAAATGAATAAATTTGTATTAAAAAGGTAGAGCTATATGATTGCTGATTGACAGTGGATTTTAATCTGGTGTTGGCCAGTGGTTTGGTTCATTACAAAAACAGACAACACAACTATAGCAACAATTGAATTCACCCTTTCTTAACTTGGTTACTTACTTTAGTTTCCTACTTAGAATAGTTACTTAGTCTCCCATCCAAGGATGTTTAATCTATACTTATGAATGGTCACCAGAGGCTGCAATTCTTGAGTTTGCGTTTTCAGACCAGAATACTGCTTCATCATTTTCATTATCATACTCAGCACAGGGGCATGGACTTCTGTATGTACAAACAGATTATATGTCCATATCATCATCCTACAGATAGGAACACAATGGAGATTTCTCGTATCTCTGAAAGTATTCAACACAGAAAAGAATCTGCAGTCATAGTTTGAAGATATGAGGAAAAATATCAAGGTTGTAATACATGCAAATGTGACACATAAATTATTGCTTGGTGTTAACTGTTTTATAAACACATATCACATGAAGTACATATTATTATGCCTCCTTACACTCAAGAGCTTGAACAGTAGTGATGCCAGATCGAAAGTGCAATATCTCTACTTCTGTCTTTGCTCAGTCCCTACTTCAAATGCAGAGTGCAGGTATAGCTTTTATTTGATTACCTGAGATGGGATTCAATTCAACACAGGCATTCCTAAATGTAAATATCTTCTTGCAGGGATAGGATTCAATTACTTATCTAGTGTCATTCAGACTGCGAAATAGCTTTCTGTGGACTCCATCTGACAATGTAGAGGAGTATTGTCCTGTAAATCCTGTCATGTCTGCCAATCACATACGGATGCCTGGATACCCAAAAGCATGGACTGAAATGAACTAAATGCCCTTCTTAAGCAATTGTATTATACTGTAAGTGAGTAATCATTTGTATATGCAAACTAATGTCACCCGTGAAGTAGTCTTCCTGAGCTTTTGTGCTCCTCTGGAAAAGTGCAGGTTTACAACTTCTGTATCTGCCAGCCATACAGTCGTGCCTCATATATCCCAGTGCACCTCATATGGCAATTCATGTTTTTGCACAGCCAGCTCTTTCAAAGCCATTGCATTTTACTACTTATGAATTTTGGGAATATATGTTTAATCTGACTATGTGTAATAATAAAATATTATATATATAGTTGTGGGCTCTTTTCAAACCTGACTGATTTCTACCTGTCTTGCTTCAAATCAAGAAGACTGCTTCAGATACTAAGGGTGTGGGTGGGGGAATTCAACAGCACTGCATTATAACACTGGTTTCATTTAAGTTAAACAGTGTCTTCAGTTCATATGCATTAAGAACACCTTGATTTTGCTATAAAT
This sequence comes from Pluvialis apricaria, assembly GCA_017639485.1. NCBI lineage: Eukaryota > Metazoa > Chordata > Aves > Charadriiformes > Charadriidae > Pluvialis > Pluvialis apricaria. Next base: position 51,285,608 of record CM030007.1, read on the forward strand.
TTTAATTTTGAATGAACTTTGAAACCCAGGACAAAATCTCAAATCTCAGCTGAGATTTGCTGGGTTTGATACAAAACACATCAACTGAGGAAAAGACTATTCTTCCAATCTGTGTTCAATACAGACCCAAAGAAATGAAAACATAAGTCTTTCTCATGAAAGAAAAGAAAAGAAAAGAAAACAAAAACAACCAAGAAAAGGTAGAAGCAGACAACCTACTCCCCTACCCTGATAAACCACACGCTATGTTGGCAAGATGGCATGGAAAGTCTAGATGGATATTTTTTCACTTATCTTATTAATGGAAATGTTTTATGGGACAGCTAAATAGTATAACATCTACATAATTGATAACACTTCTTCCCTAAATGTTCTTCTATGTATTATCCTGTGTCAAAAGGTTATATTCATGTCCGACATTTAATATACTAATTTGTGTCACTGTGGCCTTTCTTCTGTTTTGCATTCTTCCCTAGAGTATGATAATGTTTCTGATTAATAACTTATTCAGAATTTCAATAATATTCATGTACATGTATTTTAAAATATAATTACAGGTTCTAATATTTTCTTGAGATTTTCCTCTTAATATTTATCCATTTACACTATTATGCATATTGCATATTATTTTCATTAATTTTTATTGAGTGGCTATTATTTAGCACACCATGATTGATTATGTTGTCATTTTTTGGATTTTAAATTGTTTCCCTTACCTTTAAATTATCTAACTTCACACTTTAACTGTTAAGAAGTCCTAGTTTGCAAAATTACCTTGATAGTTATTGATCAAGAATTGCAGATCATATTGATTTGGATTTCTTTTTGGCTCTTTATTCAAAGCTTTCTTTTGTTGAGATTATTTCATGTAGTAAGGTTCTGAGTACTACTTATAAGAAGAATAAAGAAACAAAATGCTACAGGGATGGATTTTGACAATATAGCAAAAACCTATTCATCATTACATATTCATTCTGTTAATATATTTATAATTCATATGGTCTAATTATTTTTTATCTATTTGTATCTAAACCCCTTAATGTGTTCACTTTTTATGTAATCTAATTATGTCTTTAGAATCATAGAATTATAGAATCATAGAATCAGTTAGGTTGGAAAGGACCTTTAAGATTATTGAGTCCAGCTGTTAACTTAGCACTGCCAAGTCCACCACTAAACCATGTCCCTAATCGCCACATCTACAAGTCTCTTTAATATCTCCAGGGATGGTGAGTCCACCACTTCCTTGGGCAGCCTGTTCCAATGTTCAATAATCCTTTTGGTGAAGAAAGTTTTCCTTATATCCAGTCTAAACCTCCCCTGGTGCAACTTGAGATAATTTCCTCTTGTCCTATCACTTATTACTTGGGAAAACAGACCAGCACACACCTCGCTACAACCTTCTGTCAGGCAGTTGTAAAGAGTGATACGGTGTCCTCTGAGCCTCCTTTCATCCAGACTAAACAATGTTCCATCAGCCGCTCCTTATAAGAAGTTCTCTAGACCCTTCACCAGCTTTGTTGCTCTTCTTGGGACATGCTCCAGCACCGCAATGTCTTTCTAGTAGTGAGGGGCCCAAAACTGAGTACAGTATTCAAGGTGTGGCCTCAGCAGTGCCGAGTACAGTGGTACCATCACTTCACTAGTCCTGCTGGGCATACTGTTTCTATTACAAGACATTTATATCCAAATAAACACTTTTTTAGCACAGTAAAACAAAACCCAGCCTTGAATTGTGGAGTCGTACATGACTGAGTTCAACCTTTTTACATACAACTAGAATTAATGTGCTAATACATAATAGCCTACATTGCGATACTCACTTCCAGTTCCATCATTTCCATTCTAATTCTTCCTGAAGCTTTCAACTATAGCCTTTATGAAACAATGCTTTCTTTGGAAGAACCATCAAAGTTTATAATATGGGCTGTAATTTATTTTACAGATTACATTGAGATATTGTATAAAATGATGAATTTGGACTGTCAGTGCTCTTACGTTGGGCCTAAAGGCCAAACTTATCAGACAAGTCCCACTGAAGGTGTACAATCTATGTATAGAAGTGTCCTTTTATAACTGTTTTATTAATATGTATGTCAAGAGATTCTCATGATTCAATGTTTGAACAAAAAATATTTCAAATTAAGATGTTAATAATATTAATCAATGGACATAAGATTCAGGAGCCAACCAAATTTCATAAAGATAGGGTGTTTTTTTCCTAACTTCTTTCACTTAGGAATGTGTATTTTACACAGAGCCACCTGTGGTCTTCAGGGTCTCAGTCCACTTATAGGTGTTATTGGAAGAGCACTGAATACGAAATTCTGTCTCTTTATCAGCAATTAGAATATCATCAGAATCAATATAACCCTTGGAAACCTGTCTGTATGTTACATAACGTCATACCACTCACTGAACATGCATCCATACTGCTTGATGCATCCAAAGTAAAGAAAGTCTCTTTGTATTTTGGAGTTGCAGAAGCAATTTTGAATGGATAATTTTAAATATCCAAACTGCATTGATTTTCAAAAGAACCTCTTATAAGCATTATGTTTGTAATGACTGATGTAAGAATACCATGTTTTGTATTTTTTCTGTTTCAGGAGGAAAATCAGTTTCTTTTTATTCCAGTTTTGCTTGTTCTTATAATTATGAACATACTATTTCATTAAATGCTCACTATCACAGAGTAATGACGTTGGAGGAGCTAAAATCAATTGTCCTGTGAGTCTGCCTGATCAATTCATTCATACCAGTGAAGCTACAATAGAAATATTTTTAATCCAGGTACAAAACACCTACATTATCTATAAAAGCAAAAACATGCTGAAGAGACTATTACCTGTATTTGAGCTACTGTTGTATATCATTGAGGAAAGGTATACTCTTGGTGAGTTAGAGAGTTCCTGTAATATGGAGCACTAAATTGTCTGATTTCTTAAATACCTCCACAGATTTGCTCACTTACATTTGATATAACGTTCCGAAAATTTTGCTTCAGACTTAAAACATGATACTTTTTATGGTGCAAGAAAGAAATCTAGTTTTTCAGCTGATCTCAGAGAGGGAGAGAGAGAGAAAAGAACGTCTTATGTGGGGAAAATGCAATAGTTCAATACAAGAAAACTTTTACATTTATTTAAAACCATCACTGCAGCAGGCCAGAAGACAGACTGAAATGGTTTTCACGTTTTCTTCTTACCAGTGCGCTAATGGGTTTGGGGTTCTTTATTCCTATCACAAGCTCTCCTTATCCCTGTCACTATGGTTTCAGCCCTATGCTCTATCCCTTTTTCCACTTGGAGTAGAAAGAGACCAATCTCCTCTCAGATAATCTGGAACAATGGCACACTTCATTTTCTTTTTAGGCTCAAGAGAAGCCCTCTGTTATTCCTAAAGAGACAGCACATGAAGGCATGCAGTACTGATACCTGCTATTAGAGTATGCATATGCCTCAGCAGGAAGTCTTGGGTGCATTAAGATGTAAGACAATTAATTTCTGTCAGTGCTGTCAGTGACAGATTCAGACTGACTGCAGATTCACAGTCCCTACACGAATTATAGTCCGATCATGTTTTCAAACTTTTATTGTACCTCTAAAGTCTGCAGGGGAAAAAAAAAACTTGACATACATATATTAATAAAATATATCTTGAATTAATGCTGAGATAGTGACAGGTATAACATGACCCATGAAATTATAGGTTTGCTATCAACTAGTAGCACATTTAGTTTACCCAAATCTGTTTACTAAATTGAACGGTGAAAAGGGTAATTTTACAACTTCTGTAGAATGAGTTCTAAGCAGTGTAGATACCTCAAGGCCTGGCATTAGCTTTATGAAATAAATTAGCCCTAAAAAGCCCTCAGAACAAGGTCTTCCACAAAGAAAGAAATTTCATAGTACCTTCTGTACAAAGACTAATTTCATTCAATAATAGTGTTTGTTTGTTATTAGCAGTTTTAGCTGGTTTTTGTACTTGAAAATTCTTCAGTGACATTTCCTACTATTCAGGTGTAAGAAAGAGCCTACATTTTGTGGAATAAATTTCTGAGGGGAATGCCTGTGTTTCTTGGAAGCAACATATGCCATTCCATACAATCAGTTTCTAGAATAACAATGCATAGCAATTATTCTGTGAAGGAAAAGAAAAAAACACAGGAATGCCATTTGTTTTTCCAATCCTGACAGTCTGAATGGCTTCCAATTATTTGCAACAGAAATCAAGTGAATAAATAATTTATGTACTATGTCACGTGGAGAATTTAAAACTTTCACCTCTTTTTTCCTTCATCGGCAGCCTCAGTAATATCTCCAACATTTTAGCAATTGTTGTAGAAATATGAATATTTGTAGTGTATGTTCAATATTTACCAAATACATGAAAAAATAGAACATGCTGTAATTGACAAAACTAAAAAAGTAATTGTAATGGTTACCATTCAGAACTGTAGCAATCAAACACATTTATATATCAGTTAGGGAATTAAAGATCGGGGTGATGGGGGTGATTAGAACACTGACAAATCAGTCTTAAACCTTGAAACAAAACTTCACTAAATTATTTGATTTACATCATAGTCCTTTCTAGTAGTTCTTCCACATTATTAGTTGTTACCACAACACAGACAAAACCATTAATCCTTAACACTTGCATTCTGTATTATGAGTACACAGTAACAAAGAGGTGATGCTTCCAGCTCTGATGGCAACAGTCCTGGGTCATTCTTCTCTGTGAAAATCAAGGTGATCATCCTTGAGAGTTCTTTGATGAGGGAAGCCAGCACTGAAGTGAGCTGTATTCTAACTTCTCCAATTTGCCTCGCTTACACCTAATGTTTTTATGTTTCTTGTCCCTCTCCCAAAAGAAGCATCCCGTCTGCTGCTAATACTGTTTGTCTCATTTATTTTGGTTTTCTGGTTATCCTACTTGAGTGCTTGGCAGGACATTCTGCCTGTTTGCAGTCCCTTGTGTTGTCTTGTCCTTGCACAACTTCTTTGTTGTTTGGAACACTGTTATGTGCAGTTACACACATCTTTGCTACTTTGGTGGTAACATTGCACAAATACTTGTGTAACATGCCTGTATGTTGTGACTGGCTAAGCCGTTGGGGTGTTACACTGTGCTTATATACTGTTGTTTCTTACAAAAGTTTAGTATACTTTTATTTGTGTTCAAGGTTAACTCATCCTAATTATTTCCTGATAAGTACACTTTAATTTATAGCTGTCACAACCGTATTTTGGCTACAGGATGAAGGGCTCATTCTACCCAAATTTTTCTCCCGTTCTGACACTGAATTCTTCCTAAACTCTTGAAAACTTGATGAAAATAATATAAACTTTCATTACTTTAAAAATATGATGATTAACTCCACCCTAAGCCTTTTTCCGCAGCTTGTGTGTGTGGTGGTAGTCCAGATTTACTTGTGATAACAATTTAGGATAAATATTTAAATATTGTTCAGTGTTAAATCATCTGTCAAATTTTCAAGAAAAAGCTATTGGGGGCAAATTATTGTCTTTAAGTTCTTATTTTAGTAACAGAAGGTTGTATGGTGGACCTAATACCATTATTCTTATTTCTCTCTCCCATACATTTATGTTTTCACAAAGGTAAGAAGTTGGACCCTTGCACTGACAAAGACCCATGGTAAATAGAGAATGACAGAAAGAACAAGAAGCAGCTAAAGGTTAGAATCAAAGCATACCCTTAGAGAGTGGTTTTCTCTTTTGCAAATGTGACCATTTAAAAAAGAAATCCACGTTTCAGATTCTATCAAAATCTAAAAACTTAAGCTCCCTTTGATGTGTTTGAATAAATTTTGAAACTAATTACTACACTTTCTACACGCTCAAAAATAATATGACATTATTTCAAGAGAGGTTCTGGACCTGATCCTAGAAATGTGTTTTACGTAAACATTTTAAACTATTTCAATTAAAATTTTATATGTTTCAAAGATGTAGATTGGGACTATTCATATCACTATTTGTTAAACAGAAAAGAACAACATAGTAAAACTATGAATAAACAGAAGGGCAAGTGAAATAAAACATACATTTCTCTATGAAACCTATAATTGACACAATGCATAATGGCAATTGGAAGCTTTTAAAAATAAACTATCTAATGGGATTCGTTTATTAGTTACTAATTACCAGTTTCATCAAACCTGGTTTTCATGTGTGAAATGACAATAGAAACATATGGTTTCAGACCATTGAAGACTGAAGGTAATTGTCAATAACCTCTTAAGCAGAGCTTAACTGTCTAGAAAATTTGACAGGTTGGTGATCTCTTTATAGGACTTTTCCATCATCAAAACTTTGGTGTTGGGTTTTTTTGTTATTTTTTAAATTTTTATATGTATATGTTTTGATGTTTTCGTTTAAACAATATTAACATGTATTTTGAAGTTCAGTGTAATTATTGCCTGTCAGTCTTTCTTAGACTGGTGTGCGCAGAAGCAACATCGAGAGTTATTCCCTAAGCTTCAGAAATAACAACATTGCTTGGAGGGAACTAAGATAGAGTAACCCCTTAAGATGTTCTGAAACAAGTTCAGAAACACTATGAATACAGTTCATGGATGCATGTTTCTTTTGACAGACTCCTTCGGTCATACAGATAGAGGTATCTGGTGCAGTTCAAGCTGCTATAGAGTCTTTATGTGAGACGCTTAGCCTCCAGAATGGCATGGTTTATCTAACAGTGTATGTACCATATCATACCTACCAATTCCTTGAGGATGTCTCAGATGCCCTACAGTATGTCAAATAATACCGAATACTTAGGTATGCATGATTAAATTGAGTTCAGAGTATCTGTGCTCCCACTGAAAGCATGTTAGGGTTTTGTAGACTTTTTTGGCTGTAACAGCACGTCCACATCTGCATACATATCAAAGTAGGTAATCTTTACTGACTTATCAATGTCTTCATCTGTGTTCATCTCAATATCATCCACATAAAAGTTACAGGTCTATTATTAATTGGCTGTCTAGAATTTATAGTTCCTCTATTGCTAATGGAAAAAGATAGACACTTCTTGATTAATTTAGACATATTCAGATTGAATGAATTAACTTGTGAAGGTGCCTACAACTTCTCATAAATGACAAATGAGCTATAGATTCAAAAGCTAGCTCACAACTACCTTTTAGGTAAATAAAGCTGATTAAGACTAATCGAACCATTAATGCATTAAACAAAAACTTTAAGAATGAACAATAATAAGCATGGAAAGGGATATGAAAGACAAAGATCATGCTTCCTTTTTTTAACTTGCTCTAAAAATCTTCCTAAAAATCTGACTTTTGGACGCCTGTTCACATGTATGTGTTTCTAAATTTACACTACAGTTACACCAATAAATCACTGGATCAATAAAAAAACTAAAGTAGTCCTCTGCAATTTATTATTTTTAGTGCACAGGGTTTTTGCAGAATGACAAACTCATTGAAGTTGGGAGGAAACTGTGGAAATAATCTAGTCCAACTCCTCTGCTGAAAGCATAGTGAGCTAGGTCCAGTTGCCCCAGCCTATGTCCAGTCAGGGTCTGAATATTTCCAGCGATGGAGGCTCCACCACAACCTCTCCGGTCAACATGCTCAAGCACTTAGTCACTTTCACAGTAAAAAGTTCATTTTCTTATGTTTAAGTGGTATTTCCTGTACTTCAATTTGTTACCATTGCCTCTTGCCTCATTACTGGACACCACTGAGAAGAGTTTGGCTCTGTCTTCCTTACTCCACACCTTCACTGATAAGTTCCCACTAAGCCTTCTCTTCTTTGACTTGAACAATTCCAGCTCTCTCAACCTCTCCTCATGACAGATGCTCCAAGGCCTGAATCATCTTAATGGCTCTTTGCTGGACTCACTCCAGTATACCCAGGTCTCCCTTTTACTGGGCAGCCCAGACCTGCACTCAGTAGTCCAGATGTGACCTCACCAGTTCTGGATAGAGGGGTAAGATCACCTCCCTCGACCTGAGCATGTTGCTTTTCCCAATGCAGCCAAGGATACTGTTGGCCACCTTTGCCACAACTGCTCATTGCTACCTCATGGTCAATGTGTGGTCCACCAGGATCCCTAGGTCCTTTTCTGCCAAGCTTCTTTCCAGATGGTTGGCCACCAGTGTGTACAGGGGTGCCACCCTATTTCAAAAGACTTTTTTCTGCAGTCCTGGCTATTGTAAACTGATCTACTTCATGGCAGTGGGGAAATCCACTTGCAATATTTTGCTTTATGCTCTGCCTACAGATTAAAATAATCAGTGTTGTGATTTTGTTTTTGTTTTTTTTCTATTTTACTGAAGTAGATGTTATCAGAAAACAAAATAAAGCATTTACTTGAAAAGAAAATTTGAAATTATCTTTTAGGATAAATTATCCATAGGATTAACAATTAATTGATCTAAAAAAACCCCTATTAATAATGCTTTAGAGAAGATACTGCAATTGGAACAGACAATACAAATAATTTATGAGTTCTTTAATTCAGCACAGGATGTAAATCAGCACAGAAGTTAGTTCAGACAATTTACCTCACTTACGCAGATTATTGGTTCATTAGCATCAATATCCTGTCTTTGGCAGTGTTACTGAATGATGATTCACAAAACCACTTCACCCAGGACTTTGCTAATTTATCTAGGCAGTTGTGCTATGCTTTTTCTGAACAGAAAACCACTTTATGCTATATAGAGAGATGAGTTAATACCTTGCCATGCAATGTTTGAGCCTCATCTTTTAGAGCACATCACCACAAATTGCAATAGCTTGTACAGTTGGCCAAAGTATCATACAGTAAGCTATACTCCAATCTCCCAGTACTTTGAGATACATGTTAAAGTATGTAAGGTATATTCAGAAAAGAACCAAAAGCATGGCTGAATGTTAATAAACAGGTTTTATTGTGAAAGATTGGAGGAATCTTTATCTTATCATCACAAGCATGACAAGGGGAGAATAGCATGTCTTGATTACTTCATAGATGTGTTAAAACAGGGTGCTTTTAATATCAGTATCCTAGGTGGCGTGAAAACCAAAGGCTTGAAGTTTAAGTGTAGTTTAGACTATGGAAAAATTTCTACCCCTTTTAACAAGGAAAGCCATAACTCACAACCCTTCGTAATACATACTTATTAGTGGATATTATTGAAATCAAGAACCATTGGCATTTTTTTTAACAGTTAATTGTCACTAAAATATTAGTAAAGGAAGCAATAAAATAACACAGCGATGTCCTATTGTCTGGTTTATGTTAAAAAAAAAAACAAAGCAAATCAAACAAAACCCCACAGAATAGAGGACTAAAAGAGACCTAAGACTTTTTTCTTTTCTTAAGACTTTGATCTTAAGAAATTGCATTTCTTAAATCCTTGTGGCAGGAGCACAGACCTACAGGTCCACACGCATGGTACAGGGGGCATGGTGACTAGTTTGATGGGAAGTGTGTGTGCTGCCAGTCACATATACAAACAGCCCTGGCCACATACCTCAGATACCTGAGGCCACCAGAGACCACCTCTGCCAATAAGCCTACCTAGGAGGCCTCTCAACCAAGGAGAGCTGTGTATGACCATGATGAATAGATGACCACAATGGCGCCCCCTCCAGAGACCCCTGTTGAGTGGTTCGCCTTGGACCAGTGGGTCTGTAATTGGAAGACCTCCCTTTGGATTGGGATGCCATCTAAAGTAACTTCCTGGAACTGAGTGTCCTCGCCTTTTAGGTGAGTGGTTTGCACATTTTGAGTCATCATTCTAAGTTTGGATTTAGTTACACACTATGCAGTATTAGTTCCCAACTGAAATCCTGAACCTGTAAATAAGTTGTGTCTGCCAGAAAGTTTGTAATATAGGGTCCCTGTTCAGTTTGATCATTCCACCTTTTTCCTGACACCACTAAAACTGATTTTTGGAACATATTTTTTCCGTGTTACACTTCCACAACAACACTGCATTGTCTTCTTTCACCAAAACTGAGACAAATCAAAATCTCTGTGTGGAAAAAAAAACGAATGTGTCCACACCCAACTCACAGTTACCGTTCACATACAACACAGAGAATAGCAGTACGTAGAAAAAAGAGTGAGGAGGTTTTTTTCTTACAGCATAATTGAGTAATTTATTGGCACTGGTAGTAAGCTTACATTCATAGATCATAGAATCATAGAATGGCTTAGATTGGAAGGGACCTTGAAGATCATCGAGTTCCACCCCCCCTGCATTATAAAACACTATTTTGTATTTTCATTTCATCAGCTGATTTTCCATGCAAAGTATTTTTGCTAATGAGGAATGTCTCTCTTTTACTATTTATGCACATTTGAGTGTATATTTGTACATATAAATTTTTAAATTAAAAAAATCCAGAAATCAATTAGGAAATTATATAATCTTTTGTGAAGTTTATGTTCTTGAAATAATTGAAAAAGTGCATTTCAGATACACTTATTACTTTTGTGATGATGGCCAAGGAGACATTGTCTGAGCTAAAATGTTTGACTTCAGCCATTTCAGATGATCTGTTTGTTTTTTTTAACTTTAATCCTTTTCATTTAATTCATTTTCTAAAACATTAGTGAGGTAATTAAATATAGTCACAGTACTGTGTATTTTTCATTTTGAAAGAATATATGAATTTCTTATGCATCTGCTTATTTACAGTCAATTTGGATATCCTTATGCCACGCAGTATGGTCTGTAAAGAGCTATTATGCCATGTAATAATGCAAATTTTATTTCAAATCTAACCTTTATTCTAAAATCTGTTTTGGTTTATTTTAACTGTTTCATACAGAATTGTTCAGGATTTTTAACTGTGAGGAACAGGAGAAGCAGACAAGATGAGGATGAATCAATGGCAACAATAACATTTGGATTCCAGTGCTATGTGCTGCTGAAAATTAAGTGGTTAAAAACTGCTTAAATTAGCTTTAATGGAAAAATAAATACATGTGTATGCACAGATCATTCAGCATTTGTTAGTTTTTTTATCCATTTAAATAGATTACCATTTTGCCTTAACAGTTAATTTCCACACTTTTGAAATTTTCAGGTACTATGATTTGTTCTTTTATTAACAATAGGGGGAAAAAAAACAACCCACCCAAATAAATGCAAAAATCCCAGAAAACTTCACACTGTTGAGACTGTGGACAAGGTGTAAATGTGTAGGCTGGATGTCTCTTAAAAGACTAAACACAGTTCATATATCGCAGGTATGGTATAAGTAGCAATTAAAATAATTAAACTTTCAACTTTTTTTTGCACTGTAGTCTATCAAAGAGTGCAAGAGATTAAAGTTCTAATAGAAGAAAAATACCTATTTAAAAGAATAGAATATTGAAAAGCTTAGAGATAAAAATAAAACCAGAAATACAATAGAAAGAAGAAAAAATGAAAAAACAATAGGTAGAAAAAAACCAAATGCTCTAAAATGTGAGGCAGAAGAAAGAAAATGAGACCATGTAGTGTGAAAATGATAGTAATTTTGTAACTTCAATTAGTAAGTAATGTTACATGACAAGTTGTAATTTTGGACAGAAAACTGACTTGAGGCTGATGGTAAACAAGTCCATTTTAAGGTACAGCTTACAGATGGAAGGCATAAAAATGGAAAATAAACCTCAAATTACCTGGAGGTCAAAATATAATGTACACCTAGTATTAATTCTATCAATTATAATAGAAATTAAGTTGAGTTAAAGAATTTATTATATTTTGTCTGTTTATTTTTCTTGTTATTGTGGGAGTTAAGGTTCAGCACTCATTTACTAACGCTAAGGAATTCAGATTTGCAACATTCCTGTAAAATAAGAAAATATTGTCATTAAGACCTTCACAGTTTCAGTTCCACAGAACATATTATAGAATTATCCATTTTCACATGTTTTGGTTTACTGAAAAAAATACATAAATCTCATATTAGTATATATAATGTTCTACAAAAGAATCAAACTGAATGAAAACAGTGACTGCTTCTTCAACTGTAAGCATGTAAAAAGTATGTATATTTATTCTTTCATATTAGTGTTTTGTTCTTTATTTTTTTCTTTAATATTTTAATTGTAAATTGCAGAAACAGCCATGCATTTATATTTTATTCATTGAACGCAGTAGGCATTTTACTTGACTAATGTGTGAAAGCTGTATGCCTTTGGAACCTTCTTCACTTGATCCATCCTCAGTGTGCTTTAAACAAAGAAAAATGTTCTCAATTTTATCTTGCAAAATGGAAGCTGAAAGATGTAGTAGATACTGAATGAGACAAAAAATAATCTCTGTACTTATTAAAAGAAATTCAAATATTACAACTGATAAATGTACTAAATCTGAAATTATTTTTCCTATCAATAGTAGAAGATAATACTGTGACCATTAAAATATGCCTCCTGCAGTATTGAAAATTCTTGCTTATTAGTGCAATTTGTCTTGTAAATATTTGTTGTTATATTTATTTTTAAGGTTTCCTTTTTTTAAGGTTAAAACCCATATCATGTAAAATACAGTTCTGGAATACATTATTTGCTCTTTTCCTTGATGCCTGAAAGTGGACATTTATGCTAGGGTTTCAGGCACTGACTAGGCACTCATCCGAGATTAACTGAAGAGGATATGAGAAACTGCTAGACGTGAGATGAGAAATCTCTAATTTATTAGAAATGAGAGAGTGAGAAGCTTACAAAAGTTATAGACAGCACTCTGAGGTACTGAGCAGGTGGCTATCTTGTAGTAAAATTGTCATAAACTAGGAAAATGAAATATAAAATGTAATTGAAGCAACCAAGGAGACCTGTTGCTGCTCAAATCCTCTGTACGGCCCCAACCTTATTTAATTATTTACCTTATATTAAAATAGAGAAATAGTAACTAGACATGATTTCTCTACGATTCAATTAAGGAACTAACCACCAGACAATGTAGCATTGTTGATAAGTAGGGTATTCCTGTCAAGAGAGTGATGAACTGTAGGCCTGGTCAGCAAACTGAGAAAACCACTTGGTACTGCCAAGATCAGAGGAGAAGTGGGTAAAACATAATTCCGACAGGAGGAGATCACGACCACCGACTCATTGACCGCCTACCCAAATGAAACCACCTACTCAAAAGAGAGCATGGAAGAAGAAGACAGAGTCTGCGCACGAATTTACATGGGAAGCAAAGAAATCTTGACCAATCATTAAAGAGAATATCAATGAATACATGTTAATTGTTTGAATATGTAATAATTAATGTATAAAAGTAGAGAGTTTTGGAACTAAGGTGTGCTCCTGTTTTGGACGAGCACCCCATTTCTGCACATTAATGGCATAAACTTAGAAATACCTCTGCTCTGTGTGCTATTGGCTTGCGTATCGGGTAAAGAACCCAGACTTGGGACAACAGCTAGGGACAGTTTTGAGAGAAATGGCCACACATCACTGGGCAGCTGAATGGGAGCACTGTGGACCTTTAGGGGAGCAGAGTGCTGTGAGGCCAGCAGTGCTTCAGTAACCCCATCTGTGATACCACATACCAAGTAGGAGACGGTCTAGGAAACAGCATCAGATAAACCAAATTTGGATATGGATGTAGCAAAGCTGGAATCAATGGGCTGCTTATTTGGAAATAGACAAGGGCAGAGAAAGGGAAATATGCAGCAACAGAAAGTAGGGTCAAGAAATGGGAAAAGGGAAAGTAAGGTATGCAAATCACGTGACTGGGGCTTTTTGGGGATCCCTGCAAGCCAGTCATGTCTTGTAATTGATCACTGCATCCTAAATCATAACAATGACCCAAACTTGTGGCTTTGATCATACAATATATGTCAAATCTGCTTCCAGAGCCAGGATGATCCAGGCTGCTTTCTCTAGCTAGCAGGGGAACACCCAAACAGACTGAGCATCCTGATATCACCATGTCAGTGTCTGATTTGAGCCAGATGCCATCAATATCTGCCCATCACTTCTGGATAGCTTATATTAAAGATGCTGTGAAATAAAATGAACATTGAGATGTTTATGCATAGTAGCGTCATAAGAATGAACTGTGTGACTAGCATAGCTTTAATGTTTTAATCTCCCAAAGGAAATGGTAATTACAAATCCTATTTCAAATATTCACACTGAGATCAAGTACTGCTTTCCTGTTATATTATCTTGTTAAATTATTATCTCTGGATTCATGCTATAAAATATACAGAATACATATCTGCATTAACTGGTGCTAAATTGCCCCATGTGTAAACCATATAATTCATTCCTTATAAAGAAAAAGAAAAATAGTGAAGGATAGCTTCATAGAATGAGGAAATAGTTGTTTGTAGAGCTACGTTAACATGAAATGAAAGAAAAGAAAAATGTATCAGTGTAGCTAATAATATGGTATGCTAGAATGACTGTATTTTTTATGCAGAAATGTATGATATATTTTATCTGAAAGAGTTGAAATTGATAACTATTGCTATATGTCACATTATTCTTCTATTCTGGAGATTTTAAGGAATTTCTGTGCCACAGATGATATACCAGGTAAGACTAGCATTTATTTTAGTGTATTCACCCTATGGAAGCTTATGTTAGAAATATTTCACTTAAAAAAACCCTTAATCTTCATCCAGAATCATCATCATAAACAAGAATCCCTCTTGGGGTTTTTTTGTTTGTTTTTTTTTGGGGGTAGTTGTTGTGTTTTTTTTTTTCATTTTCTTCCGGAGGACTGGGAAAGAGGATCCTATGATGAACGCTATTTTTTTCCACTCTAACTGCTACTCAGTGCCTGTACCAACAGTATAAAAGACCTTCATCATAATTCCTGTAGCACCTGCCCAGGAAACAGAAAAGAGGAGCTTAAATTTGAAAAAATATATATTTTACCAGCTTTCTGAACAGGAACTAAATTTTGTCCTGAGGACAGAATATTTCCTCTTCCCAATGTAGTTTCCTTCCATGTAAGGAGGAAGCCTTCAGGAATTTGTGAAGACCCTCAAAAAAATGAAAGCTGCATTTATTAAACCCAAAAATTTTTGCATGAAAAAAAAGAATTTACTGTGTAGACGCAGAAGACCTTGGCTTTGGAGTCATAAAGAAAAGAAGATTTTCTTTTATTTTTATGGTTAATATTTGTGAAATAAAGTACATAGTACACTGATATCCCACAGAGATCATTGAGTAAAGAAAGCATAGACCAGGTACAAAGAAAAACAAGATTTTATAAGAAAACAAGAAGGTACAGAGATCAGAGAATCATAGTATCATAGAATACCAGGTTCAAAGGGACTTCACGAATCATCTGGTCCAACCTTTCTTGGCAAAAATACAGTCTAGGTGAGATGGCCCAGCACCCTGTGCAGCTGAATCTTAGAAATGTCCAATGTTGAGGAATCCACCACTTCCCTGGGGAGGTTATTCCAATAACTCATTGTTCTAATTCTAAAAAAATTTCATTTCCCCAGGAATCTCTCCAGCAGTAACTTCTATCCATTACCCCTTGGCTTTTCCATGTGACTCCTTGTGAAAAAGGAGTCTCCATCCTTTTTGTAGTCACTCTTTAAATGCTGAAGCATGGTGATCGTCCAAACAGTACCTAAATCCTCTCTCTACTTTTCTAAACAAACTTTCTCTGTATTTGCTTAGAAAATCAGGAATTCTCATCAAATTCCTATTTTTCAGAAGTTAATTATATACTTATGTGAAGAATATCTTCACCTGAATAATGCATTTAATTATAAAAAAACATTTTACTATTTATCATTATGCGTGGAAAGTACACATTAACCCCATCCCTCTATATGATTTTGCTATTGTAAGCTAGTAAACAACTGTTGCTCTGTTTATACACAAAATCAAGGAAAAGTTGTGAGCTGATTGGGATGTTGAATTTAAGCTGTAGTTACTCCTTAAATTCAGGGCATGCTAGTGAGCTATCTAGGCTGTCATGCTGAATGACAGCTGAATGATAAAGTTCTTATTTTAATACACAGCAATTTGACCATACTTATTAAAGGTAATACACTTATGAAAAGATTTAAGAACTGGTGTGCACCACATAAGGATTGCCTAGAACACAACTCAGTAGACTTGTGGGTAAACATGAGAGATTATTTACTATATATTGTCAAGTACTATCTCAAAAGGAGAGAAGAATGTGCAGGTGATGCCAGATCTTCTCCCCCCACATTAGTCAGAAAAAAATGGCTGGCTCATGAGACTGTGTTGGCTCTTCTGAAAGCATATCATGAAATCTTCTGCGCAGCAACTCAACAGTTGGAAGCTCTCACTGGAGCTACATGTTAGTAGCCAAGTGCCTCTTCCTGTCCTTTCTGGGATGTTGTGCTGTGCATCAGCGTTTAGCAACAGTCTTTGCCTTAAAGCACAATAACTCTTGTGTAATATATATGTAGTTTGCTTATTACCAGCAGCTATTGTGACCACATGATGTTCTGAAAATCCTAAATAAGAAAAATTGATTGTAATGATTACAGGAGTTACTGCCCAAAATAAATGATTTAACATTTGGAAAATTAAATACAGAGGTGTTCACCCAGGCAGTGTAACTTACTACCCTTAGGCTAACATTTTGGTATAAATTGTCAAACTCTCCAGTTCTATGTATTTGTGAAAGCAAAGTAAAGAGATAGGAGAGAAGCTAACTAATAAAAAGAGCACAGGAATGAGGAATGGATTTTTTTGGGGGTGAAGAGAAATGTGGTATTAAATCAATCATTCTTTTCCAAATAAGACCAAAGTGCAAAGAGATCCATCAAATGATGGGGACATTTTGATAGCACATTTCTCCGCACCTTCAGTTTTGAGCCATCTTGCAAAAGAAAAGATGGAAATATGTTTTAAATGCAGGTAAGTATATATTTTTAGATGTTAAAACATGGGCCAAAAAAAATTAGTAGTAGGAAGGTGATTTTAACATGCTCCACAACAACAAAAGTTCTCATGAACAATTACATTCATTTAGAAATCGCAGATGTCCTTATTTCTTTGACTTGCAAATTAGAAAAAGAAATATTGATATACATTTTCCATGCTAATGAGTTAGACTATCTCCACAGGTGTCAAGAAAGGTATTAGATGAATGAGGAAAATATTTTATGGCATGAAAGTAAAAATGATGCTTTTCCAAAGCCTAGGAACATAAATTTTGAGTGGTGATATGATCACTGTTATGAATACAATCACAGATTAAACACTAGGAAGAGAGACAATTAGGTAGTACAATAGATAGCAGTTCTAAATAAAATAGTTGGAATGGTCCCCCACAACAATCTTGCCTCTAAAATTAGAGAGATATGAGTTTGATGGATGGACTGTTAGATAGATAAGGAATTGTCTGGATGGCCATGTCCAAGGAGTTAGAGTCAATGACTCAATGTCTAAGTGAAAACCTGTGGTATCCCTCAAGGGTCCATACTGGGACCAATTTAATACCTTCATAAATGACGTAGTGGGATTGAGTGCACCGACAACAAGTTTGCAGATGACAACAACCTCAGCGGTGCAGTTGTTGTGCTTCACAGAAGGGGTGCCATCCAGAGGAACCTTGACAGGCTTGAGGAGTGAGCCCATGTGGACCTCATGAAGCTCAACAAGGCCAGGTGAAAGGTCTTGCACTTGAGTCAGGGCAATCCCCAATACCAGGGTAAAGACCGGGTAATGGATGGATTGAGAGCAGTGCTGTGGAGAAGGGCTTGAGTATACTAGTGGATGAAAAACTGGAGCCAGCAATGTGTGCTTGCAGCCCAAAAAGCCAGTCACATCTTGGGCTGCATGAAAAACAACATGGCTAGCAAGTTGAAGGATGTGATTATCCCCCTCTACCACACTCTCATGAGACCCCATCTGCAGTACTGAGTCTAGCTCTGGAGCCCTCAGCACAAGTAAGCCATGGACCTGTTAGATACCTCTCCTATGAAGGAAGGCTGAGAGATTTAGTGGTGTTCAGTGTAGTGAAGAGTAGGTTCCAGGGAGACCTTATTGTGGCCTTTCAATACTTAAAGAGGGCTTATAAGAAAGACAGAGAAAGACTTCTTACTAAGACCTGTAGTGGTAGGACAAGGGGCAATGGTTTTAAACTGAAAGTGTGTGATCTAGACTGGACGTAAGGAAAAATTTTTTATGATGAGAGTAGTGAGACACTGGAAAAGGCTGCCCAGAGAAGTTGTGATGGCTCTTCGTTGGAAATGTTCAAGGCCAGGTTGGATGCAGCCTAATCTAGTGGAAGATGTCCCTGCCTGTGGCAGGGGAGTTGTATTATGTGATCTTCAAAGGTCCTTTCCAACTCAAACCATTCTATGATTCAATGAAATAAAGCATGCACATATTTGGACACGAAATTAGGAGAACCTCTTTAACCATTAGTGGTATAATATTTGTTATGGTCTTGAAACAGTTTTCTATATTTTTTTCCAAATACGTATATTGTATTTATCATGTGCTTCAGACCTATGAAACAAAAG
Source organism: Pluvialis apricaria (assembly GCA_017639485.1). NCBI lineage: Eukaryota > Metazoa > Chordata > Aves > Charadriiformes > Charadriidae > Pluvialis > Pluvialis apricaria. Next base: position 51,304,075 of record CM030007.1, read on the forward strand.
GCATTCAAGCGCCCAAAGGATTTTTTGCTTTCCCTGTTAGTCCATAGAGAGACTTCTGGGAATGCTGGGCTGTTCACTGTCTGCTGAAGCATGCAAGGTTGGCCTCAGGAAGGAAAAATAATGTTGGACAGATTACATTTGTCATCATAACAGTTTTGTGAAGCCTCTAGGGTGGCTGTTGTTCACATGTCTGAGATCACTAGATCATCAATTTTATTACTAGAAAGGATTTTCCATAAAGTCAGATTGACACTCGATTTTTGGCTATTTTCACATAATAAATTTCTTGCCAGCATTTTATTCCCTCTTCTCTTCCTGTGACAGAGATTTTTAGGCTTCCAATCTTTTGTAAAAATCTTAAATAACTTGAAATAATGAATTTTTAAAATGTAAGGTAGACAAGGTCTGTGCCTTATAGCTTTTGATATCTTTAGAGCCACAGGATGGACAATATATGAACTGTTCTGGGTTATTGCAGGGAAGAAAACTCAGTGACCACTAAACATCCTTATAATAAATTATGGATTGATCTCCGCCTTCTAAACCCTAAACCCAGAAATTGTGTGGAAGCATGTTAGCTAGCTCAGGATAAAACCATAATTTAACAATTTAACAATACATATGTTTTAATTCCAGTCCCAATAAATGTTTCTTAGCTCTGTTTATCATGTTAAAACAGACATATTCTTCTATCCTTAGGTTTGCCAGTCTTGATGGCTGCAAAGGTCTAGGCCAAGGACAATCCTTACAAAGGTATCTCTTATTCAACATTTCAATCAGCGGTTAAAAGAGTGTACTATAGCATATGAAAATAAAAATAAGTGCATATCTATTGCAGGTGGAAAAAGATTTTCAAAATATGGCATGACACAACACTAACTACTAGCTCTCAGAGAGCTTGAAACAATAGATTAATGTTAAAATGAATTATCCCATTAATTTCAAAAGATTATTGTAGGTATCTGGTGTATACAAATACTGTACTTAAAGAGTAAAAAAAAAAATTTAAAAGGTAAATGAACGATTATACCACACTTGATGCTGAAATTTAGACAGCTTTTTATCTTCAGGAAAATAGTTGAAGGTAAGATTATCTTTCAGAACCTGCTCTAATGTGAAATCTGAGGATGATAAACCTATCTAATAGGACACTATTTTAAAATTAACTTGTACTAAATGCGAATTACGTGACATATTCCTAGATGGCCACTACATGGGACATAGTGTTAAAGAACCTAATTTCAAAGTACGCGTAGTGATTTTGGGGGGGGGTTTTGTTTGTGGGTTTGTTGTTTTTTTTTAAGAGGAGTTCCAGTTTACTGCTTTATGTTAAGAAACCTGTGAGGAAACTACCTGTATGTTATAAAGTTGATCCAGCACAGAAGTCATGTATTAAAGATGCAATCCAAATAAACATCAGAAATTCATAACAAAGGGATCGGTGGGTAAGGAGTTATTTCCATTTGGGATGTTCTTTTTCCATTAGTAGACATAGTACTTACATTTATTTGCACTTTATTATCAGCAGTGGTTTTTCAGCTCTTTTTACAGTACATTTCCTCCCAACTTACCTTTCAAAGTATTGTCTTTTACTATGTTAGAAGTTTTTTGTCATTGCTTTATAAGAGATATCATGATATGCAGAATTTGGAGTTTATTTTTTATAGCCTTTTGCTTTTATTTTTTAATATATACATTAAATGCTTGAAAAAATCCTTTCTCACTGGTGGTGAACAAAAAAATTTGTTAGAATAAAAATTATCTTTAAACCAGGCTGCTTTTCACTTCTCTTGATGAAATGTATCTGTCATAATTTTGCTGAGTTATTTTTCAGCAAAACGGTTTGATTTTTTTTTAACGTGTATAACTTTTTAAGACCATTAGACATTCTCTGCTGAGCAAGTTCTCAGAATGCAGTTGGTTTCACACCTGCAGTCAGATGGCTTAGTCCCATTCACAGTGTTGTTGACAAAAAGAAAGTTCATTTTTAAAGGAAATGTATTGACTAGATCAGCTTCAAATTAGCTGATTGTGAACTTCTTGTAAGAGGTGCCACCTTTAGCCTTGGTAATTCTATTTTGTGGTTATTGGTTTTATCACCGTATTGGATTGAGCTGGGATGGAGTTAATTTTCTTCATAGCAGCCTGTATGGGGCTGTATTTTAGATTTGTCACCAAAAAAGTGTTGATAACACATTTTGGCTATTGCTGAGCAGTGCTTACACAGCATCAAGGCCTTTTCTGTTTCCCGCTCACCCCCCTGAGTGAGTAGGCTGGGGGTCAGAAAAGGATGGGAGGGGACACAGCCAAGGCAGCTGATCCCAATTGACCAAAGGGGTATTCCATACCATACATCATGCTTAACAATGAAAGCTGGGGGAAGGGAGATTTTCCCAAAGTAGCCATTGATCAGGGCCTGGCTCCATATCACTCTTCTGGCGGGAGGTGGTGAATGATTGCTTTAGCATCACTTGGGTTTTTTTTCTGGTTTGGGTTTTTTTTCTGGTTTGGGTTTTTCTTTCTGCTTTCACCTATTTAACTGTCTTTATCTCAGCCCCTGCCTTTTTTTTCATTTTTGCCCTTCCAATTCTCTTCCCAATGGGGCAGAATTAGTGAGCAATTGGATGAGGGCTTACCTGCCAGCTGGAGTCAATCCACCACAGCCACAAAAGGGTAACCATCTGACAGAAAATTCCTACCAGCTGTTTAAGAAAACTGCAAGTACTTGCTCTTCTTAGATCACTTTAGTAGAGGTCACAGAGAGTTTGCATCTGCTGTTGTGGGAAAACACTACTCCTGTCTCATTGTTGCTACCACAAAGCCCTACAAAGTCTTATAAATCTAAAGTAAGGGAGAACTCTGTCAGTGATTAGCACTGTCAGGAGCTACTTACCTGTCTATCTGTCTTTCTGCTTCTGTCAGAAACAAAGTGAGATAAGGAAAACACAGGTGTCTTGAAATACTTCAGAATAGGCAGTGAATTTTCTCTCTGCATTTTAAGTGTTTTAGCTGTTTTGATTCTGTTGCCATTAAAGTCATGTTAGCTAACATCTGATACTGTCTGAAAAACTTGAGGGTTTTATTCAGTTTTGTATGACTGAGTACAGCATACTTTACTGGAAATTGTGTCTCTAACTATAGAAAATACTACATAAATATAGTGTTCTTCTAATTAAGAAAAACATCACCTCCCACATTGGCATGTGACAAATGAGAAAAATGCTTTCTGGCAATCAGTATAAGTCATGAGCAGTGGCCATAATGCTTTCCACTTTTCCATTTAAGTATTACAGTTAGAAAACTGATTCTGATTTCTGTTAACTATCAGGCTGCAAAAAGCGCTAGAACTGTTCAGTGAAAACAATGTTTTCTTATTCTTCTAAGGTTCAGAATGTAATTCTAAGAATATAAATTTTTTTCTCTTTTTTACTTTCCTTGATTATAGCCTGCACTGATTTATCTTTCTCTCTATTTTCCTTAGCTTGCACACATTTTTTCATTACTATTCATTTCCTTTATGCTTTTCCTTTCCCATTATTCTTCTGCTTCCTTTCCGCTGTCTTTGTGTAAAAATAATGGTAATGGAAGACATAAAAAACCCTAAATAATCAATTATGAATTAAAAATGTACATTTACTATAAGTATATAAGGCTATAAAAAGTGTACTCCTATATAAAAAAGTCACATTTTCAAATGCAATATAATCTTACTACTGAATTTATGTTTGAGTGGTATACACACAACAGTCATAAGCATGGGTAAAATGGTTAAACTATTGATTTTTAAATCATGATCAAGACATTAAAAAATAATATATATACTTTTGTACAACTATTAGCCCTTACTCAAACAGAAAGAAGAATAATATGCCATAGGTTGAAAGGCGCTTTAATGAGAAAAAGAGTAAAAGGAAAAAAAATCCCATCTTCTCTCCCTTTTCCTTAATTAACAACACTGATTAAGAGGTGCAACAAACCTGTCAGGATGGAAAGCAGTCAACAGAAGTCAGTGAAAGACACTATCCATAATCTCATAATAACTCCAGAGGCAGTGAAGGTCTATAACATATTACAGGATAAACAAGGGATAAAAAACATGATAAACTAATAGGCAAAGATTTTGAAGTGTGCTTCATTGTCATTAGCGAGAATATTCCTGGATTGGTTAGTCTGTAATTACAAGAGATTTTGCACCTTTTTATTCAAGCAGACAATAAAGTCAACCACCAGACAAAATTATATTCAATACCAGAAGATCATTTCCACCCTGTTCCTGTGTATTCATTCTAGAAGTGGTCATTTATAAATTGTTGTTCTAGATTTGTATGCTGACTGGGGAACTTAGTAGAACAAGCTTAGACCAGAAAAAGATCATAGCCTTCTTAGAATGGCATAGCAAATTCAATTTAAACTAGTGACAAAGTCTGTCTGTATTTCACCTGAATATTGTGAGAAGTTAACTCTATGAGAAGTAATCACAGAAATAAACTCGGCCTGGAAAAAGTCAGTCTATGTTCTACTTGAAAAAAATTAATTTCAAGGTACTTCTCTTCCTTGCTTAGGTACAGCAAATTTTCTGTAAATAGAAATGTTGGTAGAATGAGCTGTCTTTCTCTTGCTCAAATGTATTGTCCCTTCTGCCTTTCTCTTACAAAATTAACGCATTAATTACAGGATTTTGTCTACTCAAATTCGATGATATATGTGTTTTTGTTACATAAATTTCCTGTATTTTTTCTAAAGAAAATGATTTAACAGAAGTTCTAAACTGATTGTAAAATATCTTATTGAGATGTATTAATCTGTGAGAGAAAAAGCTCCAAATGAGCATTTTTTAAATCAATTTAATTTCTTTTTAAGATATATCTGAACAAGCAGTGACTAATGTTAACTGGAGGAGAAAAAAGGGGCAAATTATTTAAAAGGAGCTTATTTTTTTTTATTTACTGCAAACCATATTAAGTACATTATTCAAGACACTCTGAAGCACCAGTGTCTGGCTAAGCAGAGTAAAATGCTTAGTTTAAGACTCTAGTTCCTCAAACACAGATTTCTACCTAAAAAAAAAGTTTTATAAATATCCAGTGCTCAATTCATCAGTTCAGTCAAGATGTGAACCCTAGCCCTGTCTGGAGGACTAGAGGTCTGCCTTCCTGGTGTCTGTATGAGTGATGCTGTTACCAAGCAGTCCCTTGCTTTCCCCATGCTTGTGCCTAGCCCAAGAAAGCAATGAAGCACACAATCCTTCAATCTCCGCTCTCATCTTTATCACACAGCAGCTAAAGCTCTACCTTTTATTACATAAATCAATAACCCAACTGCAATCATTAGTCTTGTTAGTAATCCTTCCATTATATGCAAAGAATATCTAACCTAACACACTGACAGCATGCACAGTCCTGTGTCACCCAATCAGCTATTTACTTATTCACCTTTCCATGATTTTATTAAATTATCATCAGTCTCAGGCAGACCACGCCTTTCTGCTGGGCATTTCAACCAGTCACCTTAGCATTGCAGTCAGTTTGCTTTTTACAACAATCATGTTAAGGCTAGAGTTTACAGATTTGTTTCTGACAAGCTTCAGCTGTCAAGGGAAGGGCATGCAGTGGTGGAATGCAGTGTGATTTAAGTGAAAATATTCTTTCTTTCTCCTCCATGATAAAACCTGGCAAGCACTCCATAACTGCCTATGACTGATGCACCACAACTGGGAGAAACTGCAGCAGGTTGCACACTAAAAAAGGTGCACAGGGCTGGAGGAGGGCAGTGAGTGGGAAAGAATGCTCCAGCTGAAGGAGGAGGTATCTAGTGTAGCAAAACCACAGAGCGTCCTCCTGCAAGTTTAGGAAGGTTTCAAGTTCAAGAACCTGCCAACTGATATCCAGAGCTCTCTTTGGACTGTGCTGATGAAGTGGACACACCATTGTTTGAGTGAGCTCTAGGGACCTGCACTGTGACACCCTGCTCTATGGCTTGGGATAACGTGGCCATGGTGCAGAACTTTTTGCTGGAATGGGTCAACCTGGACTACAGGATCCTTCAGTGGTGCTGGGAACTGAAGTCCTTGATCATGTTTGAAGACTCTCTTGGTCAAGCTTGATCAAACATGATATTCAATGAAGATTTGTGGCTATATATGGGCTAAACCTGTGTGATATTGGACAGATTTCCATTTCCTAGAACATCCTTCAGGTTGGTTCTTCACTGGCTGGTCACTTCTTGCCAGCTCTTCTCTTCTGCTCTCAAGTTGTGGATGGTGCTCTTTCCACAGAGTGGATGTGATGCTGTGAAAGTCATTCCTGTGCAGTTCATTAACTTCTCTATGGGAACAGAAGATGCTAAACTCCTCCTGCAACTTACCTTTTCTGTCATTTTGTGCAGTGACAGGTTTCACGATATTAATACAAGAAGAACGTACCATATCAAAACTATTTTGGACAGTTCTTTCTTGGGAAAGACCCTACCAAAAATCAGTAGGTAGGTAGTGTCATCTTATCTCTGGCCATTCCACAGCAGTCAAAGAATATTGGTCCAGATGACTATCTACTATGATTTCACAGAGAAGCTGATGAATTTTTTTATTCACACCAGCTGAAAAGCTGACCAATGTGTTTTATAATGGGGCAGCGATTATTCAAGCAAATTGTTGAAATAATTGTTAATGTTACAAGATACAGTTTTAATACCCATGCTACCTTCTTAGACATTTCCAGATGGTTTATTTCAATAAAGTTATGATCTTACTTTATTTAACAAAACAGCTCATTAACATTTATAAAAATATTTGGTGCTTTTTTTTTTCAACAGTTTCCACTGCATGAAACTAGGTCATGATTTCTGACTTGTAATTAACTCTGTCATTAACACTTAATCCCAGTAAATTTTAAATATTTTGTGAATTGGAAAATCTTCAAAACTACTCAAGCAAGAAAGTATTTTTCCTACCCTTGTCATAGTATGACAAAGACACAGCAGTGAGTTTAATATTATTGAATTATTGTGCAGAGTTTCTAACATAAGAGCAGAAAAACAGGACGCATCAACCTGGTTGATGAGAGCTCAAAATAAGGGTCAGTAGGAGGGGAGCACCAGAGCTAGAGACAATCTTACAAGTGATTAAGTTGTTTTCAAATTGACCTAATTTCATTCTTCTTCTAATGTCTCTCTTTTATCTTGTTATATGATCCTTACTACCTCCCTGCAATTTTTCTCCAATTTGCCAACTCAGAAAATTTTGTTGGTCATTCTGTTTCAAAATTTATTCCATTATGTTGAATCACTCTCTTTTTCCTGCTGTATTTTGCTGGTTTTTTTTTGTCTATATCTACTCTACAGCTTTGCTTTCTAAAATATGTATCTTTTATTAAAGAACATGACCAATTTCTGACTGTTTCATCTCATCAAAAATGATTGTATATCACCATATACCACCAGTCAACAATGTTCACAATTACTTCTTGCACTGTGATTAAATTACTTCCAGTTCTTCAGAATAGAAATAATGGATATCAGACAAACAGTATTAAAAAAAAATCACCACAAAAAAATCTCCTTTCCACACATCTGTCTCTACAAAAATCAGCTCCACAGTAAATTTCAAAATGTATAACCTTTATCAAGAGAATTAAGGTGGAGGTTTTTTCCCAGAAAATGTTAAACTATGAAATTTAATTTTGAAAAATGTCAGAGGTGGCTTGTGTGTACATATACATATATACATACATATGTGTCTGTTTATACATATATGCATACATACATATGTGTCTGTGTGTACATATATATAAATGAATGAATGACTTATGGAAATTCCAGTGTGTCTTCAACATTTGAATCTGCAGAAGATGTGGAAAATTTCGATTCCTCAGCAGGCAACATAAAAGAACAGTGAGTGGCAGACCAGGAATTTTCTACCAAACTTTGAAACACTTATCAATATGGATGACATGGATAGCTAAAGACAGAAGAGGGATTTGGGCAAAGGAGGTATGAGTATAGAAGGAGAGAGATTTTAATATCTTTGCAAGGAACTATTGGAAAATCTCCCATCTTTCTGCCTACCTGACTACACTGCATCCTACTTGTCAGGAATGAAACAGAAGACACAAATGTGTTTTATTTCCCTTGAAAAAAATGGAAGGGGAAATTCTTATCTAGGTTACTGCTCATCAACCTTATTGGGTATCTCTAAAGACAAACAAAAGAAATACCATTTTGAACTAGCCAAGGCTTGGGAGATATAATGAAAGTCTGTAATTACTTCATGTCTTTATGACACCAGAGCTTATATATGTTATTTCATATGTGATTTATGCTGAAGGGGCCCTACAAATAACATTCAGTAGTCAGCTTTATTCCACAAAAGTTATTCACCAAAAAGGACAGCTTAAGACTATGAAAGATTTTATAACTTTTAAAAAGGTCTTTGTACATCTATGTGTTGAGGCCTCTCCAGTTATTCTATGCTTCTGTTTAATAATCAGATTTGTTGAGCTGTGCATAAGAGTTCCATATTAATTTGCAATTAGATGTTAAGATGTTTTTAATCATAGTTTTGTGTTTAATGAGTCAATCACAATCGCATTTGTATAACTACAGTCTAAAATATCTCAGTTGTGTCATAGAATCAGAGTAGTTTGGTTTAGAAGGGACCTTTAAAGGTCATCTCGTCCACCTCCCCCTGCAATGAGCCGGGACATCTTCAACTAGATCAGGTTGCTCAGAGCCCGGTCCAAAGTGACCTTGAATGTTTCCGGGCATAGGGCATCTACTACCTCTCTGGGCAACCTGTTTCAGTGTTTCACCACCCTCGCTGTAAAAAATGCCTTCCTTATATCTAGTCTAAATCTACCTTCTTATAGTTTAAAACCATTACCCCTTGTCATATCACAACACATCCAACTAAAGAATTTTTCCCCATCTTCATTATAAGCCCCCTTTAATTACTGAAAGACCACAAGAAGGTCTCCCAGATCCCTTCTTTTCTCCAGGCTGAATAGCCCCAACTATCTCAACCTGTCTTCATAGGACACATGTTCCATTCCTCTGATCATTTTTGTGGTCCTCCTCTGGATCGGCTTCAACAGGTCCATGTCTTTCCTATGTTGGGGGCTCCAGAGCTGGACACAGTACTCCAGGTGGGGTCTGACAAGAGCAGAGTAGAGGGGCAGAGTCATATCCCTCAACTTGCTGGCCACACTTCTTTTGATGCAGCCCGGGATATGGTTGGTCTTCTGGGCTGTGAGTGCGCATTGCCGGCTTATGTTCAGCTTTTCATCCACCAGTACCCCCAAGTCCTTCCCAGCAGGGTTATTCTCAATCCCTTCATTCCCCAGCCTCTATTGATACCAGGGGTTCCTGTGACCCAGGTGCAGGACCCTGCATTTGGCCTTGTTGGACCTCATGAGATTCACACGGACCCACTTCTCGAGCTTGTTCAGGTCCCTCTGTGTGGCATCCCATCCCTTAGGCATGTCAGATATTTTGACAGAAATTCAAGGAATGAGAAATAAAACACTTTAGAGAGTTTGGGAAAAACTTATGTGGTTTATCTATTGTTCTCTAAAGAATTTATCTTTGAAAGTTAAATAAAAATAATTTTTAAAAAGGTTTGTTAAGATCTCTCATCTTGAGTACTAATAATCTATATGTTTGTATTTCACATTAGAAATTATAATTTAGTATTGAATTTAAACGTAATTCAGTCAATTGAATTGATATTTATGATATCTACCATAGTTTAAGATGATGTTTATAAAGTGAAGTTATGCTATTTTTTCTGAAAATTATATAAAAAAATCTGATATTTGATCTTTTGTCAATTTTATCTCCATTGACAGAGATTATCAATAAATTAGCAGTATATTTTGCTCCAGATGCAGTTTAGGGTAACTGAAATTATAAAAATGGTTGGATCAAATACAGTAGCAAAACTGAAAAAACGTAAAAGGAGGAAAAATCAAAATGTGGACTGTGGATTTAGTCAAATGAACTGTTTACAACTTTGCATTCTGAGTTTCCCAATTTCCAAGAATTTTTAAAAATTCTGCTCACAGTCCACAGATAAATTAATTATAATTAATTAATTATAATTATTATATAATTATATAATTATTATTAATTATAATTATTAATAATTATAGTACCCAAAATGTTCTCTGAGTTAATTTTCATCTTGTCTCAGGAAAATATTTTTTAGACTGTTCCAAAATATTTATTACTGACTTTTTCTGCAACCATAAAATAAAGAACATATATTATTTGAACAATTCTCATTTATATATTCTTGTAGGAAACTCTTCTTGTTATACAGTTTCCAGGATATGGAAAGCTTCATTTCAATGCTTTTTTTTTTCATGCACATCTCCCAGAAGTGTGCTTCAATGACAATGTTTTAGATTAATCTGAAGTGGTAAGAAGGAATAGGTAAAGGAGAGAAGAAAGCTTTCAACTGCTCTCAAGAAACCTATACTGTGTAACTCCAAAGGGTGATACAGGAATGAAGATCAAGAATGGGATCAGTTTTGCATTTCTGTTTCTTGGGTAATGATTTTTTCCTCATTCTAAATATTGTTAATCCACAAATCATTCTGCATTAAGCAGTTATTAAATAAAATGCAGATGCAGTTCTTGGAGGAGGAACTGGAACCAAGGTGCTATCTCTATCTGATATTTAACAAAAAGTTCTAGTCAAAATGTCATATTTTCTATTTTCTGATTAAAATAATCCTCTTACTAGGGGTGAAATTCAGCCCTTGTAGACTATTTAATTCAGATGTTACACTTCAACTTGATTCTGTCCATGGAATTTGGAGAACAGCTTGTCCTAAAGTAGATACCTACATTTATATTTACATCTACGTCTACTGTCATTTTAGGTGTTGCAGGATATTAGAATAGATATCTTAGGTACTGGAGCATCTACACAGAGCTGTCTTTTATGATGCAGGAAACAACACATGTCCTGAATTCACTTTTAGTAGCAACTGAAGGCTGGACACCATGCCCAATGTCTGTGTGGGAAATGTCACCTATATTTAGACATGAGTCGCTCCCTCAGTTTATACAACCGGTTTATGCATGGTCTGAAAAACATTCTGGACAAAATAAATAATTGAACTCAAATTTAACATATCTTAGGCAAGCACATTAACAAGGAAATCATCGTCTCCAGCAAGGGCTTAATATAGATCAGAAACTCCTGCTGATTATTCCACTATACTTGATCCTGTGTTTGTGCTTTCCTCATGCACCGAGACTAGAATATCAACCCCTCAAATGATCCATCTAAAAGAAATTTTGCTTCATTTAAGCCTCAAACTGATAAGTGAAGAGCAAGCTTTTTACTATTTACATTTAAAAAAAAAACTAAAATAACTTGGACAATCCCAGAAAACAAAGTTTATTGTCTTGTTTAAACAACACAAAAAAAAAAAAAACAAACAAAAAAACCACCTTAGATTTAGAAGCAATTTCCAGACATAAGTAAAACAAAGAATGCCAAAATCAGCATTTCAGACTAAGGATAAGGTTGATTCTTAAGTCCAATGCTGCGTTGTTATAAGGAGACAGAATAAAATTGTTAAAATACATATAAGGTGTATTTGGCAGGAACATCTACACTTTGTACACTTTTAAGCATCTTCCATAATTGCAACATTCAGAAGAAAATAAAACCAAGGAAACTAAAGGTGATACATTACAGTACAATATAAAACTAGATTGTGTGTGGAGTATGTGATAAAATATACCTACTTAAATTTCTGTGTATTTCTTTTGAGTTACATTATTTGGGTGTAAGCACTAGTAACACCATAAAACACTGTCTATTTTAGGCTTGGCTCCATTTTTGATAATAAGTGCAAAAAACATGACTAATCAACCTGCTTTACTCATAAAATTATTGGCTGTTTTCCAAATGGTAGGCAGGAATGAGGAAAGGAAGAACCAAAAAAAAAAAAATCAAATATATTGGAAAATGGCTACAATTACAGAATAGAGCAGTTTTTCTTAACAGTACAATTAAAAACCTTGGACAGGTGTGTGGAGAAGGGCAGTAAAAGATGAAGGGTTTGATCTAAAAGGAGCATCCAAGTAAAGATGAATACATCACTGCCTGAGCTGCTTTTAAGATTCTTCTTAAATCAGCAGATTTAAACTATTCCACTAAGTAGGTTTTTGATTGGATTCAGATATGCAAGTTCATTAAGAAAAAATAATCATAACCAAAACCGAGCTGCAGACAACTCTGTAAGGTCCATTAGTGTTATAAGAGTATGAGGTAATGCTAGGTAGTTTGCACTGTTACAGTAACTGCCATGTTATCTAACCAATGTGGAAAATATATTTGGCTGCATACCTAAACATGTAAGATGTTCATTAGCTTTAAGAGAAATATCTTTGACTTATGGAAAAACCTGATTTAACAAGCTTTGGACAAAGATTCTTTACAATAAATGCCGAAGCTGTAGGTGTAGTGCCTTTTTTTGGTACTTTAACAGGAGTGTTTGTTCAGTGAAGATAGATTCTGCTCATTATTGTTGCAGCTCAGTAAGGTTAATTTTGCACAGTAGACTGCTACAGAGCAAGACTTCCCATGCAAAAGGTGTCAGGTTTTCTCTCTGCCCTGTATCTCTGACATAATGGAAGATAAATCTTACTGAAGCCTTATAAGCATGGACATTTATATTGGTATTCTTAAATACATTTATTCCAGGAAATTGTCCATGAGTCCCAAACAAAAGCAGAGGAGTCCATATATGCTGAAATTAACGTACACAACAGTAAAGCAGACTGACTATGCCCACACTTTGCCTTTCATCTTTGCTGTCAACTATATAATGTCTCTGTAAACCTAAGACATAAATAATGTTTCATGAGTAGCGCTTTTTATTCTCTCAGTTCAAAGTGTCTAGAACAGTGGGAGTACTGTTATGCAGTATACAAGAGTGGTGATTTTCATACCACAAACCCAAGATTAACTCTTTCAAGGCTGGAGTGCGGCTTGAGTATATAAAAGATTGTTTGAGGATGCAAAGGTGCCTGGGACAGGCAAAGAATCACATTTGGTGGACTCTCAACTATAATACCTCTTAGAAGTGATCCCTACAGTGAAATAACCCCTGAAGCCCACCTGGCCATTATCTTGGACAGATGATTGTTGGAATAGCCCCAGGCAGAGGCAGGGAGTGAGCAGGGTGTATATGATAAGGAGTTCATTACTCAAACGTGCCTCCCCAGCCTTGTTTTATTTAGCAGAGTAGGCATGTTTACTATACCTCTAGAAAAGTCTTATGAATAAAAGTGTTCAAAAAACATTGCATAGGATATTCTTAAACACTGATATTTTTCTCATTTTGTGGAGGAAACAAAACCAAAAGACATCCAATAGAAAAATGAAAAATTAACAGAATTTATTTGAGAACCACTGAGTCATTTCTTTTTGCAGTTGTTGAAATATTACAGCACAGAAGACTGTACACTTTGTTCTGGAATAGTTTTCTGTTATGTAATCTGTATACACTGTTTTCCTTCTGGCAGCTCCATTTTGGTTCCTTCAAAACAAACAGCTCTGAATTTATAAAACAAATTAAAACAATAATTGTATTCATTATAATTTAAGTTTTCAATATAAATGTAAGAAAAATAACTCAAAAAGGTTAGGACTAAAAATAAAACATTTTGAGAACACCAAAATAAAATCAGATATACAAATGAAGCCTTCAGACTTAACCTGAAGTGAAATATTATTTGAGATCATCATGTCAGCCTATATTTTTATATTAGGGAGATGTCAAACCCAGCAGCCCAATGGAGAAGAGGCTGCTTCAGGTCCACATCCCCATATCAAACTGGGAGGGAGACTGAGCATGTATTCCCAATGGGCACATGCAGAGATGCAACACATACATACAAAAATACCCAGCTGGTCACATCAATCACAGACAAACATACAGAAAACTTACATGAACACAGCACAGAAAACTTCATCCTGCTCCGCTCTGTGGCTGGTCATGATAAAGGCCAGTTAGTGGAAAATATATATGTGCAACACAGATGCCTCTAGCTCAGACAGTTGATCTGCCCAGTAGTTGCCCCTGGATCCCAGTCTCCCCAGTTGCTGTCACCTGCACTGCAGCCCCATTCCAGTTGCTGGTACAGACCCACTTGCACACGTGTACCAACACATACACACTTTTGACCTCTCCAGCAAATGGGATTCCATGCACAGTCCATCCAGCAGCTGGTCCTGGATCTTTGCTCTCCCCTGTTGCCTCAGGCACAGACGGACAGACACACACACAGACACGCAGACACACACGCATATCAGCTGACCCCTGGGCCAGGGTGGTGCTTTTCTTTCCAACTAGTTATTGGGGTTCCCCTGCCTTACCTGGGCCTCCGTGCTCCTCTGTGAGAGGGGAGACGAGCATTTTATCGCATAACCAAATGTTTTTCTAGAATCACTTTTTTCAGCCAGAAATCTTCCTTATTTTTTTAACAAAAATTAGTTATAAGTGACATGTCAATATTTTGATGCAGTTAAAATAGCAGCCAATAATTTTTGCTAGGACAAAGACTGATTTATTAGATTAGTTTGAACTTTACTGATACGTAAATAAATAATATGCTGTATTTCAAATGAAAGAGTGGACAATAATTTATGTAACGTTAAAATGGAGAATCTGTGTAAGTGCGATTATTACAAGAAATGTAATATCATTTTAGGGAGGTTCAGGTTAATACTGAAGTTAAGAAATTGCTGAGAACTGATATAAGTGATCAGGCAGCAGTTCTTGTAACAGTTGTATTTGGGAAGCTCAGTTTCTTTTGCACTTTTAATTATACCTTATTCCGTGGATCAGATTATCAAAAGAAAGATGATGTGCAAGATGACTCTGTATGCTGGAAAGGAAAAAAAAAAAAAGTACTGTGCTTTAAAAGGAACTTCTCTGTAAAACAGACAAAAAATATTTAAAAGAACATACAGATGATTCACTATGGAATACCATGGAAAATTTCAGAAAAGAGCAGCCTAGTTAAGCTTCTTTTGTGCTGACCTGTGGGGTACTGTACAGCTTTTGTTACTGTGAAAAGGAAAAGAACAACCTGCAGCTCTCAAATGAACAAATATAAAATGCAAGTAAATAAAGGTAGTCTCTGAAGGAAGAAGGAGTACACAGGACACTACTTTAAATGAAATGCGTGACACTAGAACAGATGTTGATGCAGAGAGTAGCACACAGCAGAGATGTCTGTGTTATGTATCATTTATGGGAACAGCACTTGGATAATTCTGTCTTTTTAAACTGAAGCAGTAACACAACACTGATGTGAAATGGATGTTATTACTGTTTTATTATAGACAAGTGGTGACTAATGTGGCACAGAGGACAGGCTGTGGAATACTTAAAGGGGCAAAGGGAACATCTCCAGGGTAATGCTTGTGCAAGGAAGAGCTAGCCTGATGTTAGGGCTTTTGGTCTTCTTGCTATACTCAGTCTTAGGCAGCAACTCTCGCAGCACAAAATTTCGACTGGTATTGTCAGACTGAACAAAGAGTTTGTCGATGGCATTCTTATAAAGTCTAACAGACATGTTTTTGTGAGTATTGCATGCCTCCAGCTTATGAGAATGCAAATCTCTAAGTAGCTGCTGGTTCACAGTAACTTCTGTAAAAACCCTCAGTCATTGCAAATATAGGCGGGTGTCCTCTTTTGTTTCCCATGAGGAAACACTGAGATAGCAAGGGACTTTGACCTCAATAAACCACAATTCTGCTTCTGTGCAAGGACACAGACATACACACACTGGAAAGAGTAAGGTGGTTACTGACCTTCCTGCAAACGGCACTGAGCAACTCAGGTTTGCTTCATTATCCCTTGCCCTATTCACTCTCTCTCTCTCCCCGCCTTCATTCTCCCGAGGAATTATATGAGCACCATCTGAGCTATTACAGAGGCACAGCATTTTCAGTATCTTGCAACATACCAAAAATGTGAAAAAAGAAGAGAGAATGGTTACAGAGAATGTCTGGAAGGCAACTGGAGGCAGCTTGTGAAGAGTCACTAGACAGGAACTTTCTGTAGGGCATGAATCATATCATGATGGACTTGAATTGTTGGTTATGCTCTGGACAGTCTACTAGGATGGAGAAGAAAAATCTTAAGACTAAGAATTTTGTACAACAATTACTACTTCAAGGGAGAAATCAAGAGAATTGGCATATGCTCAGGACATTTTCATAAGCCTGCCTCTCTGAACATCAGGCAAATTATCCCACAGTCTGTTTCACTGGCTATCATTGCGGTTTTCAGTGGCACCAGGAAAAGAGCCAATATATGACATGCATGCTTGAAAAAGGAAGACATTGGATGGCATTCACAGCAGCAGGCCCACTAAAGCCAGAGGTCCTGAGCAGCTACGTAGGAAGGGAAGTATCTGCTCAGGGTACAGACAGGCAGAAGAGAACTGACCAGGGTTTTAAAAGATAATATATTTCTAATATTATATTTTAATTAGTAATTTAGAAATATACCTACCTGTTTGTGGAGTTTTGTTGTTCTTATTTTTCTTACTATTATTTAAAGGTAATTTTAAAAACTGCTTGCAAATTAAGGTCTCCATCTTGCGGGCACAAAATTATGTAGGCCCATGTCTGCTTTTCCATTTTTTACCTTTTAAGACAAGAGAAGAGGCAGTTCTTTGCTTCTTACCCATCTTTTCTGGGAGCATTCTGCTCTTGTTCCACCAAGATATTGTCTGAACAGAAATGCTTTCTGGGGCTTCTGAATATTTTTAATTAGCCCCAGAAAGAGAACCATCTAGCTTTTAAGTTCTCTGCATGGCCAGCAGATATTCTTGGGGAAGACAGGGCTTTTAGTGTGGTGGAGTGAGCTAGTTTGTTGCCTGCTGTTGCCCATAAGACATCTGAAGGATCTTGTGAATATGTGTCAGATACACAGTGATGCATATCCAAGGCAGCAGTCTGCTGTCTAGTCCACATATTGTGCTCAATGTGACATGTTGCTCCAGATTTGCTCTCAGGGCACGTTAAGATTCGACCATGAGTTTCCAGACACAACACCTGGCACAGTGTTCCAGTGCAGAAATGACTCAGGAAAACCCTACAAGTATACCCGAGATACATACTAATCTTCCTGTGCCCAGAATTAAAATCAAAATATAATCAGGTATTCTTGATTTGCATTGCAAGGTGGTGACAGATCTAGAGGACATGTCTTATGAGGACTGGCTGAGGTAATTTGGGTTGTTTAGCCTAGAGAAGAGGAGGCTGAAGGGAGACCTTATTGCTCTCTGCAACTACCTGAAAGGAGGTTTTAGTGAGGTGGGGGTCGATCTCCTCCCCCAAGTAACAAGTGATAAGACAAGAGGAAATGGCCTCAAGTTGTGCCAGGGGAGGTTTAGATTGGATATGAGGAAAAATTTCTTCACTGAAAGGGTTATCAAGCATTGGAACAGGCTGCCCAGGGCAGTGGTGGAATCATCATCCCTGGAGGTATTTAAAAGACGGGTAGATACGGTGCTTAGGGCCCTGGTTTTGTGGTGGTTTTGGCAGTGTTAGGTTGATGGTTGGAATCGATGATCTTAAAGGTCCCTTCCAACCTAGATGATTTTATGATTCTATGAAACCCAGCCTTCTATATCAATTTAGAAATGTGATCATTACTTCTAAATGCAAAGCAGAAAGGTGTGTTTATGCTCAATATTTTAATAACATAGGCTCAGTTCATAAAGTTGATAATTTTAACTATCAAAAACTAAGCAGTTTTTAAAATTGTCTTCCTTATAGTACTGTGACATAAAATCTCACTGGACCTACTTGCCTTTCCAATATCAGTTATTGGAAGACTGCCAGGCATATGAACTACCACAGGTATAGTTAACAGAAACATGGCTTTCCAAATCTTCCAATGGAAGTCCAGTCAGAGTGAAATATTTGGAAGTTGTAAAATACTGAAATGAAAATGAAATCATATACTATTACTTTGAGATACATAGATCAATATAGACAATGTTAAGAGTGAAAATATATTGAAAAATCAACCATTTTCTACTGGAAAAAATATGAAATCCGAGTTTGCAAAAAGCCTGAAAATGAACAGTGATAGACATGGCAATAATCAATAGAGACTATGAACAATATAGACTATAGACAATAGACAATACTACAATAGTTTCATTCCAAGAATAAGCAAGAAACACACAATGAGAGGTAAATAGCTATTAGAAAAATTCTGGATCGACAAGATCTTTATATCTGAGAGCACTATATTGCACGTCATCTGTTATTTGATGCCAGAAAACAGTTTAATGGGAGAATGTATTGCATTTATGTGGCACGGTTTTGGTAGTGGGGGTGCTGCAGGGGGATGCTGCGGTGTGACTTCTCTGAAAAGACATTAGGAGCTTCCCCCATGTCAGACACAGTCAGTTCTAGTCACCTTCAAAACAGACCCACCACTGGCCAAAGCTGAGACCATCAGCGACTCTGGTGGTGCCTCTGTGATAATATATTTAAGAAAAGATAAAAGAGGAGAATGCACAAATGAGCTTTACTGACCATCTCACAGGGTTTTATTGGTTTATTTTTTTTTATTGTGTTCCTACATAATGTGATGATATAAATGTGTTTGGTATGAAAATGTCCATGTATGCTCATGTATGTCTTTATTTAGACATGCAGTCTATTTTCCCATAAAAAATCCTTTTTTTTGTATTAGTAAAACAGTCCTTTTGTTCACAAAAGTGAGTAGTCACGAGTAAATATATTGAGAGATCAAAATTCAGCTATTTGTGTGCATCATAGTTTTTTGATTCTTTTCATTTTTTATTTGTTTGTCTGTTTGTTTGTTTCTTCATGGGAAAAACTAATAACAAGCAATACCAGCTCTGTTTTTTTGATGTAAATATTTTTGGGTTCTAAGCCACTTTGAGTTGAAAAGTTTTTTCTGAGTAAGGGATGATCCTAATAGTCTTCCAAGACTTTATCTCTCAAGAGATAAGCTTCTAAAACTTTGTGTTCTTTCAGTTTAATATTTAAATAATATGAGAGAGGATGCTTTAGAACTCTTTTTTATGATTAAAACTAAGAAGCAATAGGACACTGGCCATCTATAAGTTATGATAATATGTAAAAATAAGTTCTATAGCTGGTTTGTAGTTGCTTATTTGCTGGCTTGCAAAAAACCCCAAACTGGCATGCCTTTGCAACTGGTTTTCATTTTGCCTAATAGATCATATTTTCCACAGTAATTCAGATTTTTCTGATTTGTTATATGGCAGAAGGAATTTTTGCAGTATGTTATACAGCATACTTTGTACTATTTGATTTGGTTACACCTCTATGTTGCAGATACTATGAATATTTCTTCAGTTCTATACATTAATAAATAAGATCTAGATAAAGATTTATACATTTTGATTATATATTCTGATTTATAAATATCAGAAGTGTTCTCTCATATGAATCAATATAATCATGTCAAATTGCATTGTGATTATTCAGTTAGTACTTAGAGATAATCCCCATCTGTTTCATCTGGTGTGAAACCTTAAGCACCACATTTTCACAGGAATGGACTCCAGACTCTTCTCACTCATCTAGATGAATAATTATGATCTTCAAAACACTTGAGATCTCAAAATTAATAGTAGTCTTTTTTTTTCTACTGAAGAAAGAGTTTGTAGGGTACCAACTTACGTTAGGAAGTATATTATTCCTCTATTTTATGATTCTGTTTCTTCTGCAGAGGCTGCATAATAATTTTTAGATGAGCAAAATACAAGTAAGTGTCAATGTTTATGATTCTATAAAAGTATTTCGGGGATTTTAACTTAGTGTTAAGTCTTTAAATCTGCCAGACTAATTTAAAGGCTTTTAAAATTCTGCAATTATATTTACATATATACATATACATACACGTACATACAAACACATATATATATGTATCAATATAAGAAGATCTCTACTCTTATCAGTTCTGAGAGTTCAATATTCTTGTTGTGGATGAGAAGTTTGAGAACTGAACAAAAAAGTAAATCAGAAAGAGCAGCAATGAAATTGCCAAAAAGAAAGGAAACTACATTTTATGTAAATTCATGGATGCAGAAGGGAAAATAGACTCAGGTTAAAATCAGAGAGTAAAAAAAGAAAGACAGAAGAAACATTTATATTCTTTTATCACGATGTCCTCTCTGTAGCAGACCATGTTTTTAGTATGTACTGCACTGGGAACTAAGTTTCCTCTCTCACCTTTACAATGTTTATGTGTTTCTATTAGTAATTTTCTTGTCTTCCCCCTCCCTAAATCCAAAAATTGGAGATAAAATATATGTCTTAGGAAATTTTTAATTAAAAAAATTATTTTTATTCCAAATAAGAAGATGAAGAAGCTTGAAATATCATCCATTGAGAGCTTTTCAGAAATCTCACAACTTATTTTCCTTTGTAGACACCAAAATATTTTTCAACACACCAATTCTGAAGTCCCAGGATATTGCAGAAATGTGACAAAGAATGGAGGAAAAAAATTACTCTACACTCATGCTTTCTAGTCTTACCTAAAATGCCAGTGTGTGGTTGTGTCCTGTTAACAAATACAAGCAACAGGAAGTCTTTTGGGTTATAGACTGAGTGCTAAATAGTGATCACTGTGATTCTTTAGTCAACTGTAGGTTTTGTAATGAACCATTTCTTTCAGGACAATGACTCATACCCGTGTCTGGACACAGGTACTTCAAGTGGAGTTCTATGCTGTAATATGCTGTAATACACTTAGGTGTTCTGATGTATTCATTTATACATCTTCTCAAACTTCCAGCACTTTTCTGTAGTTCCGCATCAACCTTGCAGGTTAGTGATTCAAGCCCATTCTCCTATTAGACCACAAAGACTGTGCCAGGATTTCCAGGCATTAGGGTCAAAAAGGGTTACCCAGCTTCACAGGGAGTAGCGTAGAACTCCTGTTTTTCATAGTACAAAGACAACATTTTGTGAATGTGTTTTTGCTTTTGTTATCTTGATATATTTTAAGAAATATTGTCTTCTAACAGATTTTAGCAATGAAAACTGCCTTTGCAGGAAAATCGCTACAGATTCCCTAGTTAGCAGATTAATGTAACTGGTAAGTATGACTACAGCAGTTTCTGCAAATCTTTTTGCACAGATTCCTTCAAAGGGTGACAGTATAAACTGTATGTGACTATATTTCTTTTACCAGATGTCTTTTCATATTCTTTTTCTCTCCCCAGACATTTGGGAAATGAAAGAGGATACAGGTTTTCCTGCATGGATGTCTTCAGGTCACGTCTCATTTTAAGATGTGAAATGCAAAAGGGACATCAATTTACAATAGTAGCAATTATATGGCAATATATAGTAACAATAGTAACAATATATAGTAACAATAGTAACAATAGTAACAATTATATGGCAAAATTAGAAAAACTAGAAAAACTACAAGCATTTTGCATTACATGTTCTTCGCACAATAATTATTTTCAGTGTCATTTAACCTCATTTTGCAAAAAAGAGAAAGATATGCAGATTAGAAGTAGAATGATTCTTTTGGGGAATCATTAGGTGTTGATCTGATACATATTGGATTTGCTGTAATTTGAGGAATAATCTTAGGTGTTAACTTGCATTTTTGCTCGATGTGGGTTTTGATTAAATATTGTAAGAAATCAATTCACTTTTACATAACTGACTCAGCTGACTAATTTAAAATATGTACTTAGGACATGAGTTAAAGCAAAAAAAAAAAAAAAAATCATTTTTTCACTTTCATTTGGAGTCATCTGTTGATCAGGGTCTCAGAGTCTGATACCAAAATTAATTTTGTAGGTGAACAAAATAATAAATGGATCCATTCAAGTCACAACCATTACTTTTCATTTGCCATCAGCCCTTGACAACAGTTTTCCTCCACTTTTGGAGATGCAGTCATGTCATTCATGGTTAGCCAATATCTGCGCACAAGATCCTCTTATGTGAATGTCTGACTCCTCCTCTTAGAATTTTTGAAAGGTGCTGACTCTGCTTGTCCAGTCAGCACAGGTAGAGAGCAAATAGCGCCAAGTGGCTTGGCACCTTGATGCTTGGCTGGCAGTAACAGGGCTGCTCTTTCAAAAATCATTCACATCAGTAAAGGCAGAGGGGTAGGAGTACCTGACAGTTTGGAAGATGCTGGAAGTTTTCAGGATGTCTCAGAGTCCAGTGAACCAGAGTGGGGAATACAGCTGTTGTGGGTTAGCACCAGTAGACAGCTCAGCTCCATAGAGCCACTTGCTGACTCCCCCACAGTGAGATGGGGGAGAAAATCAGAAGTGTAAAAGTGTGAAAACTCATAGATTCAGATAAAGACAGCTTAATAGCAAAAACATAAGCTGCACATGCAAGCAAAGCGAAATAAGGAATTCAGGCAGGTGTTCAGCTGTCTGCAGGAAAGCAGAGCTCCATCATGTGTAACTGTTATTGGGAAGACAAACACCATAACTCCAAATGTCCGTGCTTCTTCTTCTTCCCCCAGCTTTTATTGCTGAGCATGGTGTCTTACGTTATGAGATATCCTTTTGTCAGGTAGGTCAGCTGTCCTGGCTGTGTTCCCTCCCAGCTTCTCATGCACCCCCAGCCTACTCGCTGTCAGGAAAGTGCGAGAAGCAGAAAAGGCCTTGACTCTGTGTAAGCACCATGAAACATGGCTTTGTTATCAACACTGTTTTAGTCACAAATCTGTGAAAAACTGGTCTGAGGTTGGAGGTGGAAGGGAGTTCAAGGTGGCGTTCAATACTGAGGGAAGCCTCATCTGAAGCTGGGAAATGGAAGGCTAAAGCCATTGAAGCTGAGGCTGCTTTTGAGTAGTACATAAAGTGTGGCATTTGAAGTCTCTATTTTTCTTGCAGATTTTAGGTGGGGTTTTTTCCCTTACGTAACAATGAATGAAAGCAATACCTTTATGGTTTCTAGTTGTATTGATAATGAAAGATCCTCGAAACATCAAATGTTTGCTTTACAAAAAGTTAAAATATATTATAAATTAATTTTTAATTTTATCTCTAGGTGATATAAGACCATGTACTGTTCTGTAGTAACAATGCTATTAAAGTTAAGGAAAACAATGATCAGCTTCATCTGACATATATTGCCTGCTTGTGGCATTGAAATAAAATAACCATGATTGCACTGTATCAAATTCTTTTCAAAAACTTCTTGCTTTTTTGATAGAGCACAATTTATTTTCTTGTTTATCAATACATGGAGCATCATTTCCTTTTCTGAACTCCTATGTCATACATCTAGTTCAACATCACTTCCCACAGATACGCTTTACATTCTGTCAGACTATGGATTTTAAAAATCATCTTTTTCTTTTTCTAATTTTTGAATACTTAACATAATTAAATTCTGTAATACTTCAGATTTGACTTTTAAAACTTCTTTTTTAGCCTGACATCCCTTAAGTGTAATGTCATGATTACAGCCTCCATATTTTTGAATTGGATTGTCAGAACATGCTAATTTTAGACATAGTTATTTCAGTGCTGCTTCCACATGGAAATCTGGGTTCTTCCAAATGGCTTTTGCCAACTTCAGCTAACTATGCTTCAGTGTTATTTTAATTAAGAGAGAGACCTTTAATTGAGCATCTGGTCCCCAAATGTGTCTGATTTTCACAAAATGGTGTAATATTTTGACTGGTTTTGAAGACACTGTACTCAACTCAGGCATTTGTAAGGGAGGCTGTAGAAAATGCAGACTAAGCAATCTTCATATATTTTATGATACAAATTCATCTTAATAGCATTGAACTTCTTGTAGTTTCATGTTGTTTAGACAAGCCAATCCAAAACCAAACTGATCAGCTACCTTTTTTATGCAGGAATCTATCCCAGGTCAGGTTTGCAGTATGTTTTAGGGTCTCAAAAAACCACAGAAATCAAAAAACAAAACCGTATCAAGAGGGGAATTTTCCTTAAGATAGAGTAATTTATATAATTTCATGGTATGGTAACAGAGTAGTAGATAATGAAAAGTATTGGACTTACAAATCTTTTAATTTCTTTATTTATCATTTGCCTCATATGGTAACATAATGTCATTATTTGCCCGTTGCCTGGGTATAAAGAATAAGAGCAAGCTGACTGGAAGCCCATCAAAAAGCAGTGATTACTAGACATATTTAAATCATCTTATGTCTGTGAATTTTCAGGCTTCTTAGATATGAATTCTATAGTTTATACATGGGTGACATTCATACTGAATACCTGTAAGTTGCTTTTCATGGTATTATAATAGCATTGCTGTAGCTTTGATCTAAGGACATAAACCAGATGAAGCTTGCAAAGAGAGGCAATAGCTTTACTAGACCAATTCAATTTAAAAAAACAGATGAGTTTTCAAGTAGATAAACCTTTTTTTTAATACATGAAACAGAAAGATCTGCTTTCAAAACTAATTAGATGCACTGCCAATAATAGTTTATGTTTAGTTTTGCAATTTGACTCTGTAAGCGTAGGTTAGAAAAACTGGGCAAAAAAGCTGTGGAACAGAAGAGGGGTTACCAAGTATAAAGATAATAAATTCCTTAGACATAGTGGAGGTGGAAATCTTCTCCTGTGAGGCATGCAATGACTAAAGTTTTAGGTGAAAACTGTTGTATGCCTTGAAAACACTGCATGAGGTCTAGCTGCTTGCTTCATCTCTTCTGAAATTGGTTTGTAAGATTCATCTTGAGGGTGAGCACTGAGATGTCAGAGACAGAATGAATGTAATATGAGTGTTTTTGTCTCTGGTAGCAGGGAAGAACATTTTCATCTGTCTTTAGGCATCCAGATTCAGAATCAGTTGTGTAAAAAAGAGTTCCTAATGCCTTTGGAGATGCCTTGTGATATCCAAGACATCAACTTGGGACTGACAGATACGAAACAGAACTTACACAAGTCTGGTAAGGATTTATGGGAAAGCTTTTGGAAGAGCAGCTGTAGGCCACATGGGATATTTTATAGCCCCCTAGCATACGTAGGTATAATAGAGTATCTACAGAAGAGCTACATGGGTAATGATTGTTTGGTCTCACCTGTGGCGGGCTGAATGCACGGACTCAGTGTTGTGAACCAAAACAAAGTTTATTCGCGTGTGCAGCTATTATATAGTTACAGATATGGATCTCAACTATGCAGCCAAACAGGTTGTTTACATCCTTCGCACTCTTTGTTCCTCACAACATCCAATCCGGCACAACCAGTGTTCTTGTCGTGCTCTTTTCCCATACACACACACACACAGAGCTATGTACTTTTGAGCTCCTGTTATGGTCTGGCTGAGATCCAGTTCTACTTCTTATCATGTCTTCGTTAACTGCTTCTCAGGTGTGTTAACTGCATCTCAGGTGCATCCGCGATGATGCTATCTGCCTTACCTTCCAAAGTCCTTCTACACTGACCAACGTAGTGTGTTTGGCATTTGACACACTACACAAAATATGCTACATCTAAAGTATACAATTATATAATTCTAGGATTTTGATACACTGTTCAAGGAGACATTTATTGTGTTGTCAGGAAGATAGCTAAATTGTCTACATTTTCATGTCTGGCAAGTTCATTTCTGCTAAGGCTGCTTAAAGCTAGAACAACTGAGAAAGCGGAGCTCTGAGGAGAAAAAGATATAGGCATGGTCGTCTTCCAATATGGATTGTCATTATTTAATGATAGTCCTTTTACGTTTCAAGCTAGGGAGATATGCAATAACTAGTGTCATATAATCATAGGAGGTTCTTTTTTTGTATCATAGTGAATTTGCAGTATTTTTGGGTTTCTTCAAAGATGCTTGCTGTTTTCTTAGCTGTATAGTTTTTTTGCATAGACTATACTGTCTGAAAATGATTGTGCTCTTTGGGTTATTGACAAATTCAGTTTGGCTAAGGGACTAAAAGCATGACATATTCATACTTTGGCTGATACTTAACTTCATTACTAGTCCACTAGTGCTTCTGTCTGGCTGTTAAGAACACTAAAAGGACATACATTTTCCAAATATCTCTTCTAGGAGGTTTTCATATCGGTAAATAATACATTAGGTGTTTTGAATTGTTCCTATAAATTTCTTTCTTCATTTTCATGAGGCTTTATTCTGACTAAACACTGTTTATTTATCTACACATATCTACCAATACATATATATATACTTGGTTGCTATTTGGGTAAAGTTTAAGATCATTCTTGAATCTGTATGAAAAATTTTGAAAAAAACTTAACTAATCATCATGCAACATGTGACATCATGCTCAGTATGTAAAGCTGAGGGAAGAAGAAGGAAGGGAGCAACATTCAGAGTTATGGCCTTTTGTCTTCCCAAGTAACTGTTATGCATGATGTAGCCCTGCTTTCCTGGCGATTTCCTGAACACCTGCCTGCCGATGGGAAGTAGCAAATGAATTCCTTATTTTCCTTTGTTTGCATGCATGGTTTTTGCTTTACCTATTAAACCATCTTTGCCTCAACCCACAAATTTTTTCTTACTTTTACTCTTCTATTCTCTCCCCCATCCCAACTTGGGGAAGTGAGTGAGCAGCTGCGTGGTCCTAGCTGCTGGCTGGGGTTAAACCATGACAACATACTGCAAAGCAGACATATAAAAACAAACTTCTGTGCATGTGTTGGAAGTAAAAGCAAGAGAGTGTTCTGCTGCGGAAACAGAATTAAAATAATTGATCCTTAATGAGCAAGCACGTGACATAACCATGACACAAATAACTTTTCTGATAGGTGTCATTGGTGTTATAGAGCAGTGCAAATGTGCAAAAGGAGTGATTATGAATATATTTAAGCTT
Source organism: Pluvialis apricaria (assembly GCA_017639485.1). Classification (NCBI taxonomy): domain Eukaryota; kingdom Metazoa; phylum Chordata; class Aves; order Charadriiformes; family Charadriidae; genus Pluvialis; species Pluvialis apricaria. Next base: position 51,330,930 of record CM030007.1, read on the forward strand.
TAGGGATTCTTATAAACTCTGAGTAAAATGTTTTATTTCTGAGTTTGTACATACTCCAAGGAAAGTGTTTTCATTAAAAAAATTGGAAACCCCCAAACCCCATGAATTTTAAAGGCTTAAACTATTGCTGTTACATCCTACACATTCACAGAGAGATTAAAGAATGTGAAATGCTCTTGTGGAGAATAGAAACAGGTGCAAATATATTTTAAATGTGACAAATGACAGGCATCTAACTGCAGGCGACATGCAGCAGAAGAAAACGCATTATAATAATGCTACTGGTCTATCACTGTTTTGTCTATGTTATAACACACAAGAAATTTCTAGGTGTGCAATCACTAAGAAACAGTTTAGGCAAAAATCCAGGAAGTGAGTTTCACAAATTTTAATGAGTTGTAAAAACAGAAATCATGCTGTAATTAATTTGTTGTTAAAACTCCTTTAATGAAAAATAACTGTTTCTTCATTTCAAATCAAATTTCTACTGCAAAGTCATTAATCAACATTTCACAACTGTTTAGTGAAGGATTTTGACACTGAATAGACTATACTTTTGCAATGAAAGATTTTGTCATTGTTAAACATTATTTCATCCAAAAAGCAACCAAATATTTATATATTAGTAGTTATGTATAGACAAATAAGCAGTGTTTAGTCAGAATAAAGCCTCATGAAAATGATGAAAGAAATTTATGGGAACCTGCGTCAGTATTATCGCTAGCTGGACCTAGAGACATGGAGCTGTGGCAACCTCATCTCTCTTGGATACGACATATTTTCCTCTAAAAATATCCACCTGTTATTTGTATAAAATGTCTTCTAATTTCCAGGTAGGCCCTTATTTGTGATGTATCATTGTAAAATTTCCTTTAAAATATTTTCAGTACATTTGTGGAATGACAGAAATTAATTTTAAACTTAAATTACTTTCCAACAACTGAAAATACTCAATAAGTAACTGAGAAGAGGGTTGAAATTGTTGTAATCAGAACCACACAAAATTTGTGTGTATTTTGATTTGTATTTTGATTGTATTTTGATTTGAAGAACATTTGTATAATGCCCTCTCCCCAGATTTAGTTCATCTTGGTTTTATACTCCATGACTTTTTCTTTGAACTTCAGGTTCAAATAAGCTTCTCACTGCAAAGCAAGATTCAATAAATCCAACTGAGTTGCTTAAGCTTTCATGTCAACACCAAGTGAAACTGCAAGTTGCTAGTTGATGCAATTCCATAATAGACCCATTTTGTTTCTTGAAAGCTTTCTGTGCATTAGGAAACCTGCTGAAGAGTTTCAAGTCTGCAGAAAAATCCCAAGTCCCACAAAATTAACCAAGTTATACTGTTTGTAGCAAATAGCACAAGATGCTGAACCATGGTTAATAACTAAAATACTGAGGAAAAAAAAAAAAAAAACAGAATAAGAGGAGTCTGGCATTGCAAATGGGTCAATAAGTGTAATTTACTTTTCATAGGAGCTATTTGCTACTTGATTGTACAATTTCATAGGAGCTATTTGCTGCTTGATTGTACAATCTTTTTTTATGTTTTTTTTTTTTTCCCAGACATTTTTGAAACTGATATTTCCTCCTGCTGCCATACTCAATCTGATTTTTGGGAAAAATCGGATTTCTCACCTTTCATTACATTTCATGATCCTTCCTCCCCCCTATTTTTTTCAAACATTTTGAATCAAGTGCAAAGTGACATTTTTGGCTTATATAAAATTATTTCAGTAAAATCTTTTGCATTGCCTTTTTTATAAGAATTATTTCTGAGTGTGCACAGTTCAGTTGTTTGAATATAATTCCAGTAATTAAATAATACCAGTTTCTTTTCCAAAATGAGTGTGCAGGAGGACATGCTTGCTTTGCTTATTGCTAGCTTTATTTTATTATTCTGCTTTTTTTAAAGGATGCGGGCAGGCAGCAGAGAATTATAATCTCTCTTTTACTTGTCTTGACTGCTGTCTGTTGAGTGAAGTAGAACTTGAAGAAGAGGTAAGTCAGCCTTCCTGTGGGATCAGCTAGGGTTGCTGAACTGGAGGAACCTTCTGGAGTGCAGGGAAGAGCATTCAAGCATGCAGAGGGAGTAATAACAAAGCAGAAGGAAACCTTCAGCAACTGGAGACTGGGAAATTGTGAAGAATGGGAAGAAGCTGACCTGAGATATGATGGAAAGAAACCTTGGGGGATGCAGAAGAGACTGAAGATTTTGTTTCTGAAAATCACTGAGTTGGAAAGAGAATAAGCATGCAAGAACAGTGTAGGGAAGAGGGAGATGTTTTTGTAAAACCTTTGTAGTTCTTCCCAGAAATTGCACTATTTCCCTTTTAAAATATATGTTCCAATATTCTTCTTAAGCCTATCTATCTGTAGAATTCACAAAATTCTTTGGTATTTTTAGGGGGCAAAGTATGAAAAATCTGAAAATGAACTTGAAACCTTGCTTATGTCAATATTTCATTTCAAAACCAAAAGCAGATTTTTTGGTTCAAGAGGGCTTAAGAACAGCTTAGCATTGTTAAAACAGTGTCATCACTCGAGCATCTCATGGCAACACAGCAGTTTCAGCAAGGTAGAGAAGTATTTTTCTGTAGGCTTAACAACCCAAATTCAACTTTTAACTGAAATCGATGTATACACTTTTAACACTTTCAGACAGTTTTTTTTCCTATACGTAAAATAATTTGTATAACTATTAATTACATAATCTGGAAAACTCTAATATTTGAAGATGCTTCTAATAACTGCTTAAGTGCCTGGACTTCAGAGTGTGTCATTTAGGTAAGCAGTGGAACAAGGAGGCACTGGGACAAAAGACTACAGTTTTATTTTAAAAAAACTTATACTTGGAAAACTTGCTCTCTCCTAATAGTAGAGGGATATTTGACATATTACATTCAGAATTCCAGATTTACTTCTGTAGGTGTAAGCCTACTTATATTTCTAGATTTATTTGAGATGCTCATATATATATAATCTTACTTCAAAACATCTCTCACACGTAACAGTCTCATAGCTGCAACACCTATAAAAAAACAATAATACATGTGGATATTTTGGAATACAAAGGCTGTATATATTACAGAGTTAGTAACTGCTGCAGGAGCATCCTGCCAATCCCTGGCCAAGGGAATTAATTTGCAAGTGCATATTTTATTTAATACTCATGAATATCTACAGTATGGCTATACAGCACATTACGTTGGGAACATGTAAAGACATGATATCTAACCTTGCTGTCAAGAGCAGTGTTCTCTAGCACTCGTTTTCTTCCTGGCTTACTCAAGACACCAGAGACTCCTAGTCTAGCCTTGGGAGACTTCAAAGCGCTGGCAGACTCAAATCTGGCCTAGCTTGCATTCATGTTATATAGAGATTAAAGTCTGCAAACAGGACTCTTCTTTATTGGCATTCATCAGATTTGCACAAGAGCAGACTAGCAGGACAACCAAGAATTAAGATCTGAATGCAAAATAAGAGTGAGGAAGCTAGATTTAGATAAACCCTTTTTTCTGTGCAAGATTTACTTGTACAACACTTAATTGTTTCTATATTGTTTGTTACAAGCCATATTCACTGTCAGATTTCTAGGTTTGGGTGTTTTTTTTGTTTGGGTGGGGTTTTTTTGTTTGTTTGGTTGTTTTTTTTAAAATCCTCAGTAAGGTTCTATTACATAGAAATCCTGAAATCTCTTTATCTTCACTGATCTCTCATTTTCTTCAGGAATATTCTACCCAAAAATTTCAGGATAATTGTTTCCATAGTTGCACGAACTGTCTCTGAAAATGCATGCCAACAAGGACTGGAAAGAATCAGATACAAGGCTACGAGTAAGTGTCTTAGAACAACCTCATAGCCTGACTTACTACATCTCTGACAGTTCATTTCTATGTATTTCTTGAGTAGCAGCTGACATCGTTGAACAGGTTTCTGATTGTAGAGTGGTTTTGTGAAAATAGTAGATAATATGGTAGAGAATAAATTAATTTTCACCTGTGACCTCAAAACTAATTAAGCCATTTAATTAATTTACTGAAGTGCCATTACTGTGCTCACAGTTTTAGCACAAAAGCCATGAAAGTTACCTTGTCTTAAAGTGGAAAAAAATATGCTAACCCGAATACAAAGCATTATAAGCTGATAAAAATGTCATAAAAGTTCAATATTTGTTCTAATTAACACCCTGAATTAGTTATTTAGATGCTGCATAACTTTTCATTAAGAACCTACCCATAGAGCATCTGACACATCTTTGACAATTTTGCAGAAATCTATTAATAAAGTAGTTTTTTTTCAGAACAGATGGTGTCTCAAGAACTTGATACTTGATATAACATCTATATCAAAAACTCCACAAGCATTCATACTTTATCTTCACTTATTTGAGTGAATTTATGAAGTATGCTCTAAAGCCTTGAGTGTCTCATATTGTTGCTCTTTGTATTTCCCTGTTCTGCAACATGCAACATCATCCACAATCCCTTCTCTCTTAGCTGTAGTGTAGCTTTACCTGCCTCGACTCTTGCAGCAGTATATCAGAGAAATATTTTTGCCTTTGCCATTGTTGAAGCCAAAATCGTCGTTGGTGTTTAAAATAGTAACTTAAAATGTTAATATTGAGGATTTCCAAATACTTCTAAGGTTTACATCTGAAAATTCATTAAAAGGAAGTCAGTCAGATGGAAGACTTTCTAGCTTCTGGTAAATGTAATTTTGATTAAAATACCTAGGGTTTAATGTGAAAAACCATTTTGTCCTCATCAGTGTTATAACACTGTTATTTTTACTATGAGTTTACTCCTTTAGCTTGTTGTTAGAAAGGGAATACTTAGGAATCAAAAGGACCACATTTAAAGAAAAAAAAACAAACACAACTTTTATTCTGGTTTTGTACTTCTTTTTATGATACAGTTTAAAAATCTGTTTTTATTGTCCTTTATTGTGGTTGGTTAATCATTAGATTTACTTTGGAAAAAAACAAAACAAAACAAAACAAACAAAATTTGTCACTGCCTGCTACCATGTTACACAAAAAAATAACACTTATGAAAATTCACAGATTCTCTGTCTGTCCTCTGATACAAGTTTTCTATACTTAGTGAACTGGCAATCCTAATTTAATTAGTGAGCTAGAATAATTACATTTTTTTTCTTTTCAGTGTGCAGCACAAAGCATGTATATGGCATTTCCCTCTGTAATACATGTCATAAAAAATATTATTTTCAATTAACATGAGAATGAGCCCAAATTGTTAAGACCGTTGATGAAGATCACCCTTCTTCAAAGCAGAGAAGAGGTAGAGACATTCTTTTTGTCTGAAGACAGAGAGCAGCGTTCCTCTCAATTTTTAATTACTACTTTTCTCGCCTCTTCAGTAACTCAAGGTTAACTGGTTTTCTGAGCATTCTTCTATTTAAGAAAGAAAAAAATGGGGGAAAAGAATGGGGAAAAATAAGCAAAGGAAAAAATACATAATCTAGTCTTGCCATTTTGGAATTAATATTCTTAATTTTAGAACGAGGTTCTTTACCTCTTTTCTTTTCTTTTACGAATATAATGACTACGTAACTAGCTGGCATGTTACATGGGTCCTGTTTTGGACACCTGCATTTTTTTCTAGAGTATTAGCATTCATATTCTTGTCTTTTAATATTTTATACTATTGACAGGGTCATGTTGCTAATTTCAGAATCTAGGTTTCAGATTTTCCAAAGTTAGACTTAGAAATCTGGTTATTTATTTTACAGGAAAATTGTTCATGAAAACATTTGTATGTGGTTGACTTCAAATGGTTCATGAATTAGATATGTGTCTTCAGATATGCCCATTTCTGGGTTTGCATCTAAGTGATTTTTCCATTAACAATAAATATTTATGCAACTAGTATAGCGGAACTTTTAATTTTGTCTGTCATTTTTTTTCTTGTAAAATTTATTTCACTATACTCAACCGGTGTTCCTGAGGTATTCAGTTCTGACAGCTCAATTAGTCAATTAAAAAATGGCTTTGTAGACCGTTTTTCTCAATGGCCTGTTGGGTAGTTTATATATATGCAGATAAGAGTTGGCATAAATAACTTCTTAATTGCTTTCTCCTAAATTTCTTCCTACTTCTTCATTATATTATAGCTTGCACGTCTACTTAAAATGCTACTTGGATCCTCTTCTGGCTTGTTCCTTGCATTTCTTTTACTTTCAGGTCTTTACACAATTCTGTCTCTACTTATGTCACTCTGGTTAACAGAATCAAGTTAAAATCAAGGTAATTGTTCTCTGTTGTATTTAGCTTTTAATGTTGCTCTATTTATTTTAAATCCAAAGCAGGCCTAGCACGTGGAATTTGTCTATTTTTTTTTCTTGTGCCAATTAAACTAATGTTTTCTTCAGTGTTTTTAAACTGTACTTATGTCTTTCTCATATCTCATTACCGTTAAATCCATCCTTTTGTTATTTTTCTTTCTTACTTTTGGCACCTTTCTCTGTGTACCATTTTAGGAATATTCTAAACTCATTGAAGGAAATGGTTTGTCTCTCTGATTAGTGTATACTATGCAATAACAGCAATTATTTGAAATTGAAGTGTAAAAGGATAGACTCATTCCACAAACAAAATAAGCACTAAACTGCAAGTCAAAACTCTAAGTGGAGGAGAGGTATGTAACTTATCCTTTTTTTTGAAACAATGAGAGCAACATTCCTTTCCAAGCTTTTTTTTTTTTCTTTACTGTGTGCTTTTTGTAGTAACTGGAAAGTGATCCATTATTTAATTCCTGTATAAAAAATGAAATGAAAAAAAAAGTCAAACCTCAGTTCTTATATCCTAACTAATGTCCCTGATCTTTAGAAAAACATATTATATATAATATATATATTGTATATTTTCTGTATAATTTACCATTTACAGTGTTATTTTTTAGCCTTTGCTGAAAAAACTGTCATTTAGAGTTTTAATATATACAACAAGCTTCACATGTATTTGAGAATTGTACTGTCGATGTGTGTAATTTCTTGAATTTAAGATCTGTTGCAGTCTGGGAAGTGGATACAGTTCTGAAGCCAAGCTGTATTCACATATGCCTATACACGAACGTTTCAACAACTGGAGCCCAAATTTGAATCTAAATATTTCAATATTATTCTTAATATTCTGAGTCCAACCAGAAAATTATTTCAAAGATTGTTATAATCATGTCTCTAGAGAAGCTTGTGTGCTTTGTGTAAATGATGAAATTAATTTTATGCTTCTATTAGTATTGCCATTTAATCCTATTATTCTAGAGAAATTTTTCTTTGTTCTTATAAATTCAGCACAGCATAGACAAGTAAACTTTTCTTTTAGTACATTATTTCGTTCATGATACTTTCATCTTTATTTGGGGAAAAAGGCATTTCTCAGGGTAACTTTCAGTATTCCAAAATACGGGTTTTTTTTATATTATGTCATATTGGATCAACCAATTTCACAAAATAGTGACGAGAGATGGCAAGTAGGGCAATATCTGTCATGAGCAGGAAATTATAACATCACTGTTTCTTTCTGATTTTCCGAATAATGAAAGAGAAAAGTAAGCTAGTAAGTTTATTCTTGGGCTCATAAAAAATCATAGAGCAGAAAAGTTTGGAAATTATGAAGTCTTTTGAAGATAGTTCTTTTGTTCTTTTGACTGAACTCCCAGAAAATGTTAATCACAGTCCTCAAAAGCTTCTAAATGATCAACCAGACTAGATTAGTGAGACAAACTGCAGAATTAATTGAATAAATTACGGGTATATTAAACAAGGTAGCAGCAGTAATCACAGTTATTTGAGTTTGCCACCTGCCTAGGGATTACCTTCCTATGAGCCTCATTATAGTAATGTTTTAATAAGGGGTTTGGGTGAAAGTGAGGTAGTGGTTTCACTCTTACTGATCATGTGTAGCACTGAAGAAAATGAAATGCATGTAATGACTCTAAGGATTTTTTTCCACTGCATTTGTCCTATGTGTTATTTCACTGATGTGAAGCTCCTCCAGTTGAAGGTCTCAGTTTCCATAAAGAACCTGAAGTAGGGTTAAAATGGGTATGTAGATTGTCTAATCATCAAGATTTGGATGCTAGTTAGGTACCAGTGTTAAGCGGACTGAATCCTATTCTGCATAGTTAACATGAATTCATTGGTTTTGAAATTTTTTCAGTGATAAGTTATAGAGATACAGACATTTTCATACACAAAACTACATTGTTTTCTATAGCAAGAGACAAGCTGAATAAAACAACAGGAATAAAAAGGGGAAACACTTTGTTTAGCTATTACATGAATGATATTATCCTTCTCTCTAAAGGTAAGAAGTCTGTTTTTATATGTCTCTCATAATATTTTTCCCCTATTCAGAAAACATGATCAAATACCTGGTCTAGGACTTTTTTATGATGACAGACATTGTATGACTATATGTCAAACACGTGAAAATTTTCAAAATCAGATACAGTTGGCTCATTTTTGGTCTCTTTAAATAATGTCTTTGAATAGATTTTTTTTCAAACCAGCAGTAAGATTATTCAGTGTTGATGAATTTGATGGAATGAAATTAGTTCAGTGTTTTTGCAACTGAGTATTTTGATGAATCTCTCGTCTCTTAGCAACTTCAAATATAATTCAGCTCCACAAAGAGAAGCTTGATGTAATCAGCACAGAAGAAAATGTTATTGAGAAAGTAAGTTTTTGAGTGAGAACTTTCTCAAATTCTATATATAGTCACTTAGCATAGTCAGGTTCTGATGTTGAGAAATGCCATCTCTTGTGCTTATGATCAGGCTTTTTTATATTTTGTCTAAAAGAATTTACATGAATATTTGTTGTGGTTATGTGTGCCAACAGCATATTTTTCCTGGCACTTTTTTCATGTTTTCTTTGAGCATTTCTGTAGTAGTATGTACAAAATGATGTATTTTCCCATCCAGCAACAAGCATATTCCACAAATTATAAACAGAGCTCCTCAGGAAAGAAGTTGAGTAGTCAGGGAATAATAATAATATTTTAATTGCTGATAGCATAGCTGATATTTTCAGGCAAAATGCAAAAAAATAAAGACAACCCTTGTAATCAACAACTGGTTACAGCTGATTACATCTTTTACTGATGAAAGATACATAAAGACAAGTAGTCAGCTTCTTAAATAAGATCTATAAGCATCAGTCGCACTTTGTTGGTTTCAGTTGCATCATATCACTTTTGTGTCAAATGAAAACCAACATAAACTGATCTATTAGAACCCAAAAATACATTACTGAGTTCTGTGTAACACCCAAAAAAGTATTTTCAGATGTGCCTTCATTCATGTTAAATACTTATCGTTATGAGGTATTAAAAAGCTAAACAGCCTTTGGTAACCACAATCAAATCCTAGGATGATTGCCAGTAGTTCACAAACACATAAAGGAACTATGCCTATGGAGTCCTTAAAAATTTAACACTTAAGGAATGTAGAGTTTCAAAATTTTTATCTATTTTTGGATCCCAGACTTTCCTGATAGAGTATTTAGTATGAAATGACACATACTATAAAAACACACAGAAAATCTAATGACCACATGATCAGTTGCTACCAGGATGAATATCTGGGCAACAGGAATTTTATTCAGGAACTGTAGACATCATTATTACTTACTTAGACAAACCATTTTTCAGTAACTAATAAAAAAAATTTAAGAACTTATTTTGTACTTTTTCTTTATTTTTCAGAAAAAAATTCTGTAAAACTAGGAATCAGTAAAAACAATGCATGCAAAACAGCTGAATGAGAATAGATATTTCTAAAGCTTCAGTGAGATTCTTAATGAGTTTGGCCTAGTACTTCTCTATGAACTCAGTTGCTTTTGACATCACCACTGAGTTAAGAAGTGGTATTTACAACACCAGGGAGCGTTTCATACTGTATCCTTTATATGACTATCTTATTAATCTAAAAAATTTCAACATTAAAAGATTAGAATTTTGATTTTGGAGAGAAGACTACCATACAAAGGAAAGGCTTACTGTCACACAAGGCTTACAAAGGAAAATTAAGGTTCTGAAAAATGAGAGTTAGGTAATCCTGAGCTAGGAAGTGTAAATAGAAACTTGGCAGTATGATCACAGAGAACAGGATACATAATAAAAATGTCAGTTTTAGATTCTAATATGTCAACATTTTCAGTAGGACAACAGTAAGCACTTTTTGTTACTGTTTCTTCATAGTTTCTCATTTCTGTACCTGATACAGAAGTGAACAGCTGAGCTTCTTTGTGACATCACCATTAACAACCAGAAAAATAAAAGGGTTATCACCAATTCAGTAATGCAGTCACTTCAGACAGGATATTCTAAGCTTTTCAACTTATCTCTTCACTTAAAAAGTACATGGAGTGCAGGGTTTATTTAAAGAAATTAAGTAGAAATTGATTTATCTTTAAAGCCTGATATAGTTGCTCACCAATTTCCTAATAAAAATTGTTATATTATTCATGGGGCATGAAGACTTCTTTTTTTTTTTTTTTTTTTTTTTTAAATTCAGGTTTCATCATTAAGAAGACTGACTATTTCATTTCAAAGGTGTTTACAGCAGTAACAGACTTCAGGTAATGCAGCAATCCTTTCTAAAGTTCATCTCAGTTGCCACATTTCTTTTAAATGTGTACATTAATCAGTACCAGCAGCTGGCTTACCATGTATTATATTCTACAAATGGAGGCAGAAGCAGAAGATACTAATGTGGCACCGTATGTCTAGAAAGAATATTACAAATACATAATGTCATACTATGTGCAGTAAGAAAGATATTAAATAATCTTTAAAAGTAAAGAAAATTATTTTTTCTCAACTTCTGCAATTATTGAAATAAATAAAGAAAAGTAAGCTTGTATTAATCAGAAGGGGCAAAAAAAGAAATACAAGAAGCATACAGAAAGAAAAGGGAAGATATTGTTTTTCTTTTCTCATGACGAATACCTTCTCCCTGTCAGCTTTCTTCAAACAAGATTAGTTCTGCTCAGCAAACCTTATCTAGGTGCTGCTACATCAAGCTTCAGGTGAATGTGGACTTAGTGGTGGCCAAAGGAAAACAGAGTAGTAAGAATTTTTAAGAAAAAGGATGAAACAAATGAACAAAAAACAACATATACATCCATGTGACATCCATTATTTATGTGCTTGTATCTTGAAAACTACATATAATCATGGTTACACCATCTCCTTAAGGGTCTGGAACTAGAAAAATTACCAAAATGAATGAATATGACTGCTCTTAGAAAATAAATGGCCTCTAGGGTGAGAAACGAAACAGATAAGGACTTTTCAGACTGAAACTAAGCCAAATAAAGAGGAAGATGACAAAGGACTATAAAAAAGTGAAAAATATGGAGAATTCAAAACACTGTCAAAGTCAACCGTCTAATGCATTCATGAAGTGATTTGGCATCTTCATGGAAAATAAATGTCACTGTTTAGTGGGACACAGAACTAGTTTAGATGTGTACCTCGTTATAAATAATTGTCAAGTTCAAGTAAAACGTGTTATAAATCCTCACTACTTTTTTGTCTGGAACCTCCCAATATCCAACAACTAATTTTTCTCTTAGAAGAACATGCCTATCCTTAGAAAAAGAAAAATACTCATATTGTTTTAGTAGTCACTGATAAACTGTATCCATGTCCCATATCAAGGTGGCTGCAGTGACCAGGAGATGGTGGAGTACAGGATCCTAAGTCAAGGGAAATAGCAGACAAGCAAAGCAAATAACAGTATCACACCTTTGGACTTTGGGAGAGCAGACCTTGGCCTTTTTGGGAACATACGTGGAAGGTCCAGAAGTTAAAGGTTGGGTTTAGAAGATCACATCCTCCAAGCTCAAGAGGTCCATCCCAACATGCAAAACGTAAAGCAAAGATTGCACGAGACCTGCATGGAAGTACAGGGAGCTTCTGACTGAACCCAAGCATAAAAAGAAAGCATACAAGACATGGAAGCAGTCAGGTCACCCAGGAGGAGTACAGAGACACTAAGTGTTCTGGGACAGTGTTAGGACAGACAAAACCCACCTGGACCTAAATCTTGTGAAGGATGAGAAGGACAAGGAGAAGGTCTTCTACAAGTACATGAGTACATAAACAGCAAAAAGAATAAAGACAATGTAAGCCTGCTGTTGAATGGGAATGGGGACATGTCAATAAGGTGCACGGAGAATAATTAGGTACTTGAAGTCCTTTTCACCTTCGCCTTGACTCTTCAGTCAAGTACTCATCTTCAGAAATCTCATGCCCTTGAAATTTGTGGGAAAGTCCAGAGCAATTAAGACTTACCATCAGTGGAGGAGATTCAGGTTAGGATCATTTTAACAAATTGAACATACACAGGTCCCTAGGACCTGGTGGGTTGTGCCCACAAGTACTGAGAGGGCTGGCCAATGTCATTGCAAGGCTACTCTTGTCTATCTTTGAAAGGTCATGGTGACTGGGAGAAATTCCTGAGAGTTGGAAGAAACCAAATGCCACTCCAATTTTCAATAACTGTCCCTTTTGGAACCTTGTCGTGGTTTAGGCCAGACTGGCCGATGAAATGAATTACAGATGTTCTCCCCCACCTCTCTCTCCAAGGAGGGCGGGGAGAGAAAGAAGCTTATGAGTTTAGAAGGAACTAAACTACTTTAATGAAAATATTAATGATAAAATAAAAAGAAAATAATGAAGTACATACAAAGCCGTATCAAGCTCCCAGGATGATAATCACATCACCAGCTGACACTGGGGAAGTCGCAGACTGGACTCAGTGACAGATGGGAACTGGATTCTGGATCCGGATTCAGGATTGGGATCAAAGGCAGATGAACAGAGACAGTCCTCCTCAGACTCCGGCCACTGAAGAAAGAGGGCTGACCTGTTGCTCTCTCAGCTTTTATACTGAGCATAAGGCAAATGGGATGGAATAGCCTGTTGGTCAGTTTTGGGTCAGCTGTCCTGTCTGCTCCTCCATGCAGATGCGACCCTTCTACATTTTTCTACTTCCAACCCTCCAACGGGGCAAATAACAAAGTTGTTTGGCCTTGGGTATTATAGCAATAAGTATAAGCAAGAGCCTCTCTGCATACCATTCCTTGGCATCCGCTATAAACATTGTTCTTATCACTCTGAGAATGAATAGTTTCTTCCCAATATGCTATTAATTTCAGTAGTTAGAAGAGGTTTAGCTAAAAAGTAAAATTACTGAATGGAAAACTGGTTCTGTTTTACCTCAAACCAGGACAAACCTCCACACGATTTTTTATTTCTGTGACAGGTTTCTAAGAATTTAATGAACACTCTCAAAGGTATTCGGTCTGAACTTCTCTCTTCTGCTTAGTTATAGTTTTGGTTTTGCTGCAGCTTTATAAAAGAAAAAAAAAGAAAAATTCAGATGTTTTCTTCCCTAACTACCATTGTAAGTAAAATATAAATGGTGTCATCAAGGTGACACAAGAATATATGAAGATGAATGAAAAGGAAGAATTTTTTCCTAATTCTTTCCTGTAATTTACTAGATTTATTTATAATCTCCATGAATTCCTGAATCTCTGTATTAAGCCTCCTGAAATACGAGTTATATTTAAATTTTCAAGGAATTAAAATATTCAATACGTTCTACATTATCATGTATTATGGTATTGGAGCCGTTCAGTTTTAAAAGTCTTTCCATTGTCATGAAAGATGGAGGACTTTTTTTTCCATGTAAAAACTAAAACTCTGGCATCATAACTTCGTTCAATACTATTGGGCTTTGTGAAAAATAGTAAATATTGCAAGACTTACTAAAATCTAGAAAATGGTCAGTAGTGTTTTAATCATCCCAGGCTATTTTTTCTATAAAGTTAATCTTCTGGATACCATCTGTATACGTGACTACACCATACTTAAAGAGTTAGCATAAAGCACTGCTTTCTTAAATCTTTCTCTGTTACTCTGGGCTGAAGTGTAAGTCTTTCTTGGTTTGAAGGGATATGTCAGAGTTCATTATTTTATGCACGAGTTTATTACTTGCTCAGAATTATATTACAAGCACTATTTATTTCCAAACTTCAAAACTATCCAATCTTTCCTTTTGGCCACAAAGGTATGTGTAATTAGTATATACTTTTGAACAAGTTGAACGTGAGTCAGCAGTGTGCCACTGCAACAACAAAGGCAAATCAGATCCTGGACTGCAAACACAGGGGCATTGCTAGCAGAGATAGAGATGCAGTCATCCCACTCAGCATGTGTCAGGTGACACCTGGAGCACGGTGTCCAGTTCTAGTCTCCATAATTAGAGAAAGAAGCCGACAGACTGGAGAGGGTCCAAATGAGGGCCACAAATAAGATCAAAGGGCTAGAAAACCTGTCCTGTGCAAAAAGACTGAAGGAGTTAGATCTTTTCACCCTGGAGAAGAGAAGGATCAGGAGGTCACAGTACTCCATTGCTTAAAGAGTGGCTACAAAGAGGACGGAGGCTCTCTCTCCACAGAGGACCACATGGAGAAGACAAGGGTCAATGGGTACATGTTCCATCAGGAGAGGTTTCATCTCAGTATAAGAAATAAACTTTTTACAGTGAGAACAATTAGACACTGGAACAACCTCCCCAGGAATGTGGTAGAGTCCCTGTCACTAAAGGTTTTCAAGACATGACTGGACAGGGTGCTGGCTAATCTCACCTAGGCTCTGTTTCCCACAAAAGATTGGATCAGATGATCTTTCAAGGTCCCTTCCCACCTGGGTGATTCTATGATTTTATTTTTATTCTGTGTCACACAAGGGATACTCAAACTAATATATGTATTAAAAACACCGTAAGAAAAATTATGCATGACATCAAATTAGTGTATTTGCTGTGCATTTTTCTGTAACTATTTATTCAATGTTGCATTTTCTACGCAATTAACTTGTTCTGGTACTCAATGTACTAAAATAACACATAGATTTGGTGAAAACAAATTTGAATCTGAAGTGACCAGAGACAACTGAGAGCAGTATAGTTGCCAAAGGCTAATATACTATTTATGAATCTGCAGAAAAGAATCAGGAACTGAAAAGAATTATTAGTGAGTGTGAAACTTTGTTTCACTTTACAATATCAAGTATTTTTTATTATTCTATTAGTATTCATTTCTTTTTACAGTAAAACAAACAGAATCTCTTAAGATTTTTTTTTTTAAAGTATATATACCAAAACTCACTGAGTGTACAGATTATTTGGTGTGATGTGCCTGACCTGGTACAATCCTAAGATTACTATAATGTTGTACTTTTCTACCCGCTTCCCACCCAGTGGGATGGGGGAGAGAATGGAAAGGGTAAAAGTAGGAAAACTCATGGATTGAGATAAAGACAATTTAATAGGTAAAGAAAGAGCTATGCGTGCAAGCAAAGAAAAATAAGGAATTCATTCATTACTTCCCATCAGCAAGCAGTTGTTCAGCCATCTCCAGGAAAGCAGGGCTCCATCATGTGTAAAGGTTACTTAGGAAGACAATTTCCGTAACTCCAAATGTCGCCCCTTCCTCCTCCTTTCCTCAGCTTTCGTTTCTGAGCACAGTGTCTTAAGGTATGGGATAACCCTTTGATCAGTTGGGGTCAGATGTTTTGGCTGAGTCCTCTCCCAACTTCTTGTGGCTTGCTCAAAATTCATGTATTTAAGTAAGTGACAGATTGACTAGAATAAGTGTGGAAATCGAAAATACATACAGGTCATAATTCGTCCTGCAAGGGGCTTTTTCCTGGTATGGGGGTGGGTGGGAAGGGTGTGTGGGCAGTGCAGGGCTGCCCCAGAGTGATGGCAGCAGGGGAAGCATTTGGCTCCAGCACCTGGTGGGCAGGGACCCTGTGTTGTCCTTTCTTGCTCCTCGCAGGAGTGTATGAGTAAATCTGCCAGCCAGAGCATCAGGGCACCTACAAGGACAGTCAGAAAGTGCTGATGAAACCATAAATGCAGGAATTGGTGTGACTTTGTCCCCCTTCCTTTAGGAAGTACAATCTAGAAGGGGTCATTCCTAGCACAGGAGAGAGAACCCTTACTGGCAGCAACTACACTCTTGCTTTGACCCCTCCTCAACACTTGTGATACCCTCAGAGAACTGCAAGTCGACAGAGATGAGTATTGTGCCTTTGCCAGGCAGCAGGGCTCAGCAAGGAGCCCCCAGGGAGCTGTGGTGTGGTCCTTTTGAAAACCCAAACAGCAGCATGCCTCACCGTCCCTTGCTAAAATTGCAGGTTTGCAGGCAAAACATGTTTTTTTAATTTTTTTTGGGTTTTATTTCCCTCAATTATGTCAGGTGAAATACAAGTTTTTTATGAAGTGCCAATATCTTAGTGTCTGCACTTACTTGGAACAAATCCTTGTTGCATCTTTGGAATTCAGACAACACCAGCCAGTGCTAAGATTGTCAGTTGACACGAACAGAAAATGGATTTTACCACTTCATGTAGGTAGTGGGTCAAAAAGCTAAAAATTGAGTCTTGTGAATTTGCCAGTGTCTGCTTAGCCTTGCACAAACAGAGCTTCAACAAGTGCAAAATGAAAACTGCCAAGGTTGAAGTGTTATTTTTCTCCTGACATACATGTTTTCCCAAGGGCAAGTGCATGCTTCCTGTCTGGGGACATCTCTGTCCACCACGGAAGTATTTCCTATAGTCACAGCAGCATTCAGGGTTTTGAAAGATGAACATCCGAGTCTGTTACACACCTAGGGTTCTTTTCTCATCCTGCTTTAGTTTTCTCTGTTGCCTATCCCTGAGAGGGAAAAGCCTGTTTCTGACTTTCTCCTTTTCTTGCCTGATTGGCCGTCACTTTCCTCTTCACAGTTTGTTTTTCTTTCTCTATTTCTTTGTTTTTCTTTTTGCGGTGAAGAGCCTGGCAATTTTTCCATTCAACAGTATTGTTAGGGAGGTAAAGCCATGATAAAAACTTGAACCAATTCTTCTCTTAATCAAAGTTAATTCATTTTGCCTCCTTTTCCTGAATGAGCTGTTCAGGTGTTCAGGCCATATGGCGGAGTCTGCCATGTTTCCTGGAGCGACTGCTGTGAAGCACAAAGGTGCTGCACAGAAGAGCAAAAGGCTAGTATTGTAGGCATCAGTGCCTAAAGGTTTTGATAGCATTTGATAAAATAGACACATAGAATTGTAATACTTCTATTGTATCAGTGTATATACATCACTGGTAACCATGTGACTCCTCAGCCTTTTTCAATATTGCTATTGGCTTGTTGATTTATATTTTTTTGATTGTTTCCAATTCTTACTCCCCCCAGAAACAGAGGGAGGAACTGAGGTTCCATTACCCAAACGCAGGAGCATTTGAATAAACAAAGAGAACGAATAAGGGAAAGGATGCTCTTCATTAAAATAAATGCAAACTATCAGAGGTTTCTCAGCCTGCATCAGAGATTCCCATGACTAAGGTGCTGAGTACTTAGTTGAAAAACATTTATTTTAATTAAGAAACTAATTTAAATTACCACAGAAGGTCTGGCTCTGCAAATATTTTACTTTAAAAATGTGCCAGTAAAACAAAACTTAAAGCTTAAATTAACGCATTTGCAATTTAACTTTTACTTGCACAAGATAATGATCAATGTCTTCCGCTCAGTTATGCCACAATGCATTGTAACTTCTGTACTGTTTTTCCTTCTAGGAAGTAAGAATTAAAATTTTTGTGATATAGAATATTTTATGAAGAAAAGATCAGCAGATCATACTTAAGTGATGCACTATGACTTGTTTCTTATGAAAATATCAGCCACATGAAATCGAGAAAGAATATTAGTGCCACCCCGAAAAGCCACAGAAGAACAAAAGAATGCCCACTAAAGAAACACTTTTTGACTGAGTTTGACTGAACTGATGCAAACTGCCTTCGCATTCATTTAGAATGGTTATATTATCCAATCTTATATGTGTATGTAGGATATTTTTTTTAAAAAAAGATAAATAGGCCTTTGGACAAAAACTAAATGAGGTTAAATTAATACATAACAAACATAAAATACTTTATTTTTATTGTCATTGAAAATGTCGAAACTAATTTAGGTTTAAGAAAAATTCCTAGTTACATCAACAGATGATAAACTATTGTTTTCATGCTTTTATTCGTTTCACTTAAACTACACAAAAGAATTAACTGTTTTATTAAAAAAAATATATATATCTGTCAGTCCTCAGTTTCAAAACAATCAATATTCCATTTATAATAGAAATAACTAATGCCTCTTGAAAGTATCTGGATAAAATATAAAATAAAATAAATACACTGAAATTTAGATTTTCTAACGTAAATTGTATATTGCAATGACAGATGAATAAGAAGTCTCAATTTTAAAACAGTGGAGTGTCATCCTGTAGAAGGCTTTTGTGTGATTTTATAATTTAGTTTGAAAATTTTGT
Source organism: Pluvialis apricaria (assembly GCA_017639485.1). Classification (NCBI taxonomy): domain Eukaryota; kingdom Metazoa; phylum Chordata; class Aves; order Charadriiformes; family Charadriidae; genus Pluvialis; species Pluvialis apricaria. The sequence goes on from CM030007.1 coordinate 51,349,348, forward strand.
ATGTTTTCACAATGATTATGTCCAAGTTTAATAAATGTTATCCCTACACTCCAAAAGGCAGAATATTTAGTAGTATAAGACATGATTACTAGTATTTGACGTACTAGTATGTACTAGTATTTCATTAAAAAGGTAGTTTGGAATATTCAGAACCTAATGTTGGAGCTTTTTTCCCCCACTAATAATGTAAATAATATATTATTTACCTTAACAATAGTTTATTATTTACTTTGATAAGTACAAACTTAAGTCAAAGCAGCATCGTTAAAAAACTCTATCCACTTGTTCTGTGACCTCAGTTCAAACTGTAGCTAGATGAACAATTTAAATTACCACATCCATGAATTTTATGTTTGGAGATTCTTACATCTTCAAAGGAATTGATATATAGAATAACAATAGCATAACATTCCTTCTTTGAGACTAGAGTGTCCAGAATTGATTATACTATAATAAGTCTGTAAATTTTATTTTTTTTAGCATGGATACATATTGACCTTTTGGTGACAAATGGCATCATGGGTACAGACTAGTGATAAAACAATGGATCCTATAGTTTTATCAATAATTATTAAAATATATATAGCTACAATATAATGATTGACAGCTAAAATGTATTATAAATCTGCTTGACTATGATGAGATTTGGCAGCTTTAGTGATAATGTTTATTATAGCCCATAGATTATCCAGTGGAGGGGAATTATGTATTCATGCTTCTGCCATAAGTAACAGATTAATCAACCTTTAAAAGGCCTTGGCATGTAGGAGGCAATGAAAAAATTCTGATTGTGTGTTTTGAAACACTGTGAGAGGATAATGAAGCTCAGTATTTACAATGGATTGGTTTTCATTCATTATACTGACTATATCCATCTTAATAGCACATCATGTGGAAAAATATCTCGATATTTTTCTGGATTAAAAAAAAGATCAAACTTATAAGACTGTTTTCTAGTATTAAGATTCATTTTTAATACATGTTCATTCAAAATATTTTGATAAAACTTAACAAAGTTAGGCATGCATTTTTCTGTCTTATCATCAGAGTAGATACAGCTCTGATGCTTTAATAATAAATTAATAATTTTTAAAAGTACTTATGAATTCATGCAACATGGCATTGATACTCCAGCTGAATAAGAGACTCTACAGGATAATATCACAGATAAGACATTTGGCAGATTTGTTCATGCCATCCTTTAACTTTGTCTTTGACAATCACTATTAAAAAACCTCACTATCAAAATATCCAGGAAATCCTTATGTGCTAAATCTTCCTTTTCTTGACAGGACAATTTCTACTGATTTAAATAGAAGACACATGTTTAAAATACTTTCCATTACTTACATAAGGAATAGTCAGATACTTAAATTAGTAACTATCACTTAGTAATTAGTAATTAACACTTAGTAGGTGTTAAAATACCTTTACAGATTTGTCCATAAGGAGAATTTCCTAACCTTTAGGAGGAAGAGAATGACAGCTATTTTTCAATTCACTTAGTAAGACTCCATAAAGAATGTTTGTCCATGTTAGTGTACATCCAATAATTTTTTTCTGTTTCTGCTAATGCTTGTACCCCACAATATTTGGAGTTTATGAATAGTAGGGAGTTAAAATTTGCTGTGAAATTAATAATTGTATTAATGAAATAAATAGTACTAATGAAATAAAATTCCTGACTAACAGTTTCCTCTTGCTCAGACCTTTTTTTCCTTTTCATTTACTTTTTTCACTTAAATTATGATAATTAAGTAAATCTTAGGTAAGTAAGAGTTCAGTAATACATATTTTTATATTACCATCATGTGTCCAAATTGTCATCTCTAAACAAGAATTTCAGTTGCTTTAGATTTTCATATATGAAATAACTGTAATAATACTGTATGCTTTTAGTTGTACCTTTTCTCTTTCTGGTATATTCTGAAATAATTGCACACAATATTCCATTTGAGGATTTATCATCAAATTAAACAGTACTATATTCTCAGCTTTTTTTTTTAAGTCCCTACAAACTTAATACTTAAATATATATGTATCCAACCTTTATTTATTTTTTAAAGTCCTTCTAGTAGGTGTTTTCAGATGTTTTAATGTCTAAACTGCTGAAAAAAATGTCTTTACTGCCAAAGTAATGCTTAAGTCTATTTCTTGAGTTCTTGCAGATAATTTAAAATCAGTGGATGTTTGGATCCTTTCAATTTGCCTTTTATATATTCTTCTGTGTACATGAAGATATTGAATATAAGACTTCATCACTTTTCATAGAATCATAGAATTGTCTAGGTTGGAAGGGACCTTTAAGATTATCAAATCCAGCCATCAATGTAACACTGCCAAAATCCACCACTAAACCATGTTCCTAAGCACCATGTCCACCCGTCTTTTAAATACCTTCAGGGATGGTGATTGCACCACTTGCCTGGGGAGCCTGTTCTAATGTTTGATAACCCTTTTGGTGAAGAAATTTTTCCTAATATATTTTGCTAATGTCTTGCTTATTGATTTTAACACTTTAGGAAGTCACCTAAGCTTGCAACATTTCCGACTTAAGGAAGAATCATGCATTTGTTTATAGGCTGGATGGAGTAGACTGATATGACTTATGTGTTTACAGTTAACCATACCTATAAAGCTTTTGCTCAGATATAACATGTTTTGTGGCATAGTTTTTTTGTTGTTTTGTTGCTCTCAACTTGATCTTTTTTCCCACATTCTGGAATTTTAATCAAACAACAGGTAGATAAATCAAACAAGACGTGAGAGGAAAAATATTGTGCATACAGTACCTTTTGTGTACACCATACAAAATAGGAACCTGTAGCTATTTTATAGCACAATACAGCTGAGAACCAAGATAAGGCAAAATCTTTTGAAGTAACATAATATTAATTTTGAAGCCTGATTACACTGGGGCTTTCCACATTTTTTCTTAAAATAAATATGCATTTTATGTTTAATTTGAGTTGCTGTCATTATGTTAATTGCTGCTATTTTGTCTTACAAAGAACCAGTTATATCAAAGAACTTTTTGCACTCAAATAACTTTATGCTTTAGTTTCTCTTTTGTATTTCTTTACGTTTAGTGAATTCTGACTATTTAAGATCTCCATTGAAGTTAGGAAAATAAAATCATAAAAAGCTGAGCAAGCAAACAACTCTTGAGCTACTCACGGTATCATCTTAGCAAAGAAGCTTCCATAGAGTTAGCAAAACTATAGTTTGTTTTGAAACTATCAACATTCTTGAGTCACTACATTAATCTAAGTAACTTCAGTTTCAAGTTCTATCAAATGAAATACAGAGTGCGAAAAGCTATTGCAGGAAAAAGTGACTTTTTTTTCTTTTCTTCTTGACATGGACTTTCTTCCTAATTTTTGTTTTGTTTTGATATAGTTATGTTCATAAGACAGAAACTAAAATATGTGATTAATAGATGCTGTCTGACTCGTGCTTCACTGGGCGCTACTGTAACAGTATTGTGGGCGGTAGAATGAAAATCTGTGCTTGAAACAGGAAACACAGAAAACACATGAAAAATACTAACACACCCCCCCCCAAAGGTTTCAGCTTTTCACTGAGCCTTTATCTCACACAAACTGCACATTACTCATGATCTCAAATTTGGTTAAAGATTCAGAGGATGTTTTATTAGTAATGCAGTAAAACTGTTGCAAGACATGTAATATTGCTCACCGACTCCACCTGAGTGGGGTCCCCAGAAGTAAATATATGAGTGGGAGAGATACCTTGGTCCACTGCACAACAACAGGATCAAAGGATTTTGTGTTCTTATGCCTACATAGGGTACACTGCAGCCTTTGATAGGAACCAAGTTTTGCAGGGCATCTTGCAATTTAGCACACTTTATACATTAAGGTCGAATTGAAGGGAAAAATGAAGTAGCTTAAAACAGTAGTAATTCTGAAAAATAGATTTGAAATTGCTGTTGAAAGTAAAATTTTAGAATGAAATCTGACTGAGTTTGGACAACATTTAAAATAGTACACTTTTAGACAATGTGTGAAATTATAAGAACTGTGACACACTCAGTGAAAGGAAGTGCCTGCATATGGAAGCATGCTTTAAATGATGGAAGAGTATTTGATTCAATATGTTAGAAACTTAGAGTGGGACCTATCTGATCACATGTAGATGTGTTGTTGCTTTAAAATTAGTAGAGCAAAATAAGCACTTCTATAATCTATGCCAGCTCATCTCAAAATTATTACTGGAATTCTCCTTCTTCCTAGAAGAATTGTTTATTTCCACTGTGGAGGAAATTTCCTTTGCGCATCTACAATATTGGTCACTGAAGTTGGGTGGAAACAAATCACACAACAGACATCTTCTAGTTTGCATGTCTATTAAATAGATGGCAATGTGTATACATATACATATCTAAATATATAACATAATTACAAATATAATGTGAAATGTCTATAACTTGACATCTAACCCTTGAAAAGAAACCTTGATTCCAAATCAATATTCTTGAAATCAGAGAAATTGCTCAAAACCATAGAGTTAGTTGCAGAAGGAACTTGTTCAGTTCACAGATTATCCACTCACAAAGAAAACTCTTTTTTGAGGCACCATTTCTGGCAGTCTCAGAAGTCAATGCCTGAACGATTTACTTATCCCTAGAGATTGTCCTGCCAAACAAAGTTAGAAGCAGAGAGGCAGAAACAATCTGAAAAAATGTATTTTGTCACTTACAAAAGCAGTAACATGGATTTTTTGTTAATCAGGACTTTAGCATCCATATCTGTCAGTTCAGCACTCAGTTTACCAACTCTCCCCTGAACTAAATTGCTTGTCAATCAAAAGAAACACTTTTCCTTGATTTTTTTTTTCTCTGAATAACAGCCTTTCAAAACCATAGGACTGGAGTGGCCATACAGTCCTGACTGGGAGAGTATTACTTCATATAAAAGCAGTCCTTATGCACAGGGAAAAAAATAAATTGTCCTCAGGCTGAGTATTTTATTTTTATTGGAAAAAAGCAGTGAAGTGCGCTCTGACAAAATCAGATATATTCACACTTCTACATTTTTATGTACCATTCGTACTACAAAACACAATTTATTTGTTGAGCTTTTCTGGAATATGACATAAATCATGCTGAAATTAAGTTTTGGATTGATGACAATATATTGTTTCCTTCAGTAGCAACCAATTTAATGACCTATGCACAAAGTATGAGGAAACATGTTCAAATGCAGAAATCAATGTGCTGTTATAGCTTCCATTAGGTAGAGTATGGGGATTTAGAGTCTATACCGTTATTTAACCAAGCATAATTGGAAAAAAAAGCCTCCAAAATGTTTAGCAAATAATGCATCTTGTGCTATTATCCTTTCAAATTGTTCTAAGTAGGTGTAAAAGAAAAACTAAGCTGAATTATCCACTTACTTCAGAAGTAAGAAGTTCCACATCCTCTTCACTCTGAACAGTACTTGCACTTTCTCCCTTTCCTGGGGAACATAAATCCTGTATCACTGTCTATTGTCTTCAAAACTCCTCTGTGGTAGTTTCCATTTTTTCATGTCTAACTTTGACAATACGTGATTCTGTGTTTACTGTATGCTTCTGTGGGATCTTCCATTAGCTCTTGTATCTTGTGTGTTTTATTATTTAAAAACCTATTATCTCCGCTTCACTTTTCTTTCCACTAGAAGAACCTGCCTGAAGTTCATGTCTAAAATTATGTCATCATACAAGAAACAGATTATACATATATATAAGCATACATGCATATATATACACATGCACATACACATAGGTTTATTTTAAGGATAAAGTTTCTGAACGTTACTTTGACGACAGTTTCTTCTTACTACTTCATTTTCCAATGCTTCCTTAAAATGTGATTCATTACATCTGGAATGACAAGGACAGAGAATCAGATGAGAGGAAAGGATATTTTTGACAATTAAGCAGTTTGGCATAATTTTGCTTATGATTTATGGCTAGACAAGACTCCTGTCCTGCAAGAGAGGGAGAATATTTGCATGGGCTGGTTTTGGTTTATATCCATGTGAAAGGAAAATGAGGTTCATTTTCCTAGAAGCATCTGAGGATGCTTCCGCGGTTATATACAATTCTATATAGAAATGTATTCCTCCAGATGGAGACACTATCCATCCCAAGGGGAGCATTCATTAGTTCCAGAACTCTTAAAGTTACTTGTTTTAAGATTTGGTCAGCAGCCTTCTGTTTAATGAAAACCCATGTTTTTCCAAAATCAAATAACACATGCTATTCTCTGAAATATTTTACTGGAAAAGACACTTAAAATATCAAAAATAAAGCTTAAGCAAGATTCCATTACAAGATTGAATTCTGAAGATTTATTTTGTTTTCTGAGACTTTGCAACTTGCTTAACTCTGAAGTAAATTATGTTCTGAGTACACATTAGGAGGCAATACAGACAAAACTATATCAGACTGTTGTCAGTCAAATGTCTATTTAAATAGTTAAGAAAAACCTTTGTTATCAATATACAAGAAAAAGAAGCGGTGTTTATAATCTGCTGTATTTAAAATGGTATACATTAACTGCGTATAACAAAACAGAGGTCTTGAACACTTGTGGGGATTAAAGAAGTTTAGTAACCTTGAAGTGCAAGGAATATTAATTTTAAAACTTCTTGACATTCTCATAGAACAGGTCATTTCACTTCTGGAAATTCCTTAGTTTTATTGAACCAATGTGTCCTAGTTATTGCTATTATGGTTTGCTGAAGCATGTAATATTGAAGAAAGCTGTGACTGGGCTTATTTTAAAAATAGCTGTAAATTATTGGAAGACTTGTTATACTTATAAAATACATTTTATATCTAAAAAATTCTAAACTTATAACATTGGAAATACTGGTAAAATCACTTGGAGATGAAATATCCTATTTACTATTCATGTGGTTATTGAATTTCACCTCTGCTAAAGTGGTAGTAGTTGCAGCAGCTATGCAAAGCAAACAAAGAGTATGGGCTGGAATTAGGAGTGAGGTACTGCTAATTTAATGCCGGGATACTATTTGTAGCACTGTAGCCCAGTAAATACTGAGTTGGCATTGCTTGCAATAGGATTTGCTAAACTGACAAATCAGACCCCAAACCTGCCTGTCTTTGTCTGGACTTGCTTTGGCCTGCCTAGAGATGTGGTTTAACTTGCAACAGCAATTATCTAATGACCAGCTAAATATTATTGTTTTAGCTTTTATCGTTTTGTACCAATGATGTGTGGTGCGATGCTTTTTATTGTATGCATTTATTGACTAACAGATAGTTATAGCACAGTTTATACCATTTAGGAAGAACTATCTAAGACCCGAGAACAAAATGCAGTATGGAAGATTGCCATTATGGGAAGATAAAGGTCTTGAAAATGCAAGCACAGCATAATACTGGAGTCTCTAAACTTATGCACAACTCACCAATGGTCAATTAGTGGTCATCAAAGAAATGCAGTCTTTGGATCTGAGCAAAATAAATTTTTGAGATAAAAAAGAGCACAAAGTATAAGCATCCAGAATATGTAAAGCACACCACATACAGAGCATTTGTATACATCATGGACTTGCAGGCCAATGAAAAGGGAACAAGGTGTTGAGCATGTTAGCAGACACATAAAAATGACCTGAGGTAGATCTTAGTGTGTAGATGAAGAAGCTATCAAATTAACATCGTACTACTCCCAGAAAAGGACTTGGGTTGTTGATGACTCCCAATACAGATCCTTCTCAGGCAGAAATCATCTACTGTAAGATGCACCACAGGTGCAGTAGAAGGGTGATCATGAAACCAGAGAAGGGGACTGATAGTAGGAATTATTATTTTTATATATATATATGTATGTATAACATATATATATATTTGTAAACTTATACACATTTAAAACCAGACACGTCTATTTTAACTGCATATAATTTGAACTGTTTTGGTATCATTTTAACTGTACTAATAACTTGTTTAGACTGTTAAGACTTTGATAAAACTAACAATAAACAGGTAGGAATTCAAGCAATCTGTTCTGTAACTCCAGTGAAACGTATGTTGGTTACGTTGGTACGTTGGTTACGTATGACCCTAACAAAAGTTCTGTCTATCATTACCAGGGTGAAAAAATAAATTATCTGCTTTTGGGTACATGCGTAATGGACAAGATGGGTATGAAACCTCTGGTATTTTCAGGTAGAACTCTCTGGAGCAGTACGTAGAATCATAGAATCATAGAATTGTCTAGGTTGGAAGGGACCTTTAAGATTATCAAATCCAGCCATCAATGTAACACTGCCAAAATCCACCACTAAACCATGTTCCTAAGCACCATGTCCACCCGTCTTTTAAATACCTTCAGGGATGGTGATTGCACCACTTGCCTGGGGAGCCTGCTCCAATGTTTGATAACCCTTTTGGTGAAGAAATTTTTCCTAATATCAATCTAAACATCCCCTGGTGTAGGGAAAAATCAGGTTTAAAAAAAAGATAAAATGCTACACCGGCAGTGAGGAGCAAGGAAAAAAATTTCTGAGAAACAGTCCTGCAAGCACCTGATTTTCCTGAGGTGCCACCAACACAGCTGAGGGGGTCAGCCATGCCCTGCAGTGTGTCCGCTGGAGTTGGCTGAAACCTGCTGTGTCTGGCACGGAGCAGCCCCGGCCTCTCCTCACAGAAGCCACCCTGCAGCTCCCAGCTGCCAGTATCTAGGCACCTGCACCCAACACATTAACACAGGGTACTGAAATAAATTTTGCGTGGTGTCTGTGCTTTTTCATTAATTAAACATGAATAATCTTTTTAATTGCATGTATCAACAATAAAGAATTGCATTATAAACTGTTGGTCCCATGCTAAGTTCTTCGCTTGGTTACTAAATGGATTGACTCATTTAATCGTAATTTGATGTTATTATTTGTATCATTGGCTCTGAAAAAGACAGACTCTGAGGAGACAAATTTGAAGAGCAAGATACCATTGTACTTCTAGTCTGAAACAGAAATGAAGCATTACAAATTGCATGATTTCAGCCTCAGGGTATTTTTGTGTGTGTGATGACTGCTTTTGTTTGAAATAATTTCACTTTAAGGGCAAAGCAATCAAGGCAAATAAATCAAATGATACTCAAAACAATGTTCATATCAACACCCATAAAAATATATGCCTATAGAATAAGAGACAGCAATAAAGTAAACATAAATTCTTAATATACTTGAGTGAGTCCAGCTGGTGCAAGGGGTTGAGCAAAAGCAGTGTAACCCTGAAAGCAAATCCTTATGTAAATTTTGTCTATTGATGTTGCTATGTTTTTGCTGATTATATAATAATAGTAATAAAATTACTATTCTTTGTGTTTGCTTTTCTAATGCTGAGGTTGGATGATATTTTTATGACCAACATAAAATGCAGCAGTAATGTCAGGCCCCCATCTGAAATGAAATTTTTAAGTGAAGCAGAGGATCCTTACGCCATACAGTCTGCTTTATTTCACAAGCCAAATATGGGGTTTTTTTTTAGTTTAATTCCTCTTTAGAATTTCATTTTAAGAAAAGTGAATATTTACCCCTTAATCTTGAGGACAAAATACCCATATGCTTCAAAAAAGAATTTTCAAAATGGTGAGTTCTCAGTGTTAAGAAAATGTAACAATGAGAAATCAAAGTGTTTCAAAAAGAAACAGCCAAGACTTTACCCTGGAGAATCAAACTGCAGAATCATAGTGAAAGCCCACATGAAAAAACACAGGCAAAATATACTTTTCAGAGACCTAACAGAAGCATGGGAGACTCTATAGAGATTAAGTTATTGGTGAAATAATGTAGAGAAAACCTCCAAATACCATGAAAGTAAGACACACTGGCAAATTTTGATATAAACTAATAATCTAATTTGCCCCACCATGATAAAAGGTGTCCTTTTTAGGTCCTAAAAATGGATGTGGTAGGTATAACAAGAATAGCCTCTGCATAGTCTCTCATATGCAAATGCAGTCATCATATTAATGTCTTAAAAGCTAGAAGCATAATGTATTATGTGGTGCAAATGGTGGAAAATAATAGATATTTTTATGCCTACACTAACACCCAATTTTTTCTATTAATAATATTGCCTTTTTGTAAATGTTTTCAATTATGTTTGAATAAGAATTCTGAATGAACAGTTTCTGAGAGTGTTCAGCCACATACATGCAGCATTGATATTTTTATCTGATACATTTGCTTTACATCAGAGAAAACAACATTTAAGGTTATTTTATGTCAATTTATTTACATCTGGGAAAAAACAAATTAATATTTTCAACTTCTGAAGTTTTTTGAAGTTTCAACTAAAATGATGGTTCAGATTATCTGATGCCCAAAAATGGTATGGCTGTTAGGTGTTTACTGCAGGACAAAATAAAACATATTACTGGAGTTCTTTTGTCTTTCCTATGATTGTTAACCATAGCCCTTCAAATGGCTTAATTCACTTGCTCATTCGCTAGGATCCAGTGATCTAGCAATCAAGTGATGTAGTGAAGAATCACTGATAAACATTTAAAGACTTATTGACATTTCATTTAATATTACTGATGATGGTTTGTTTTGGTTTGGTTTGGTTTCTTCCTTTTCTCTAGTTTGAGAGACAGTATTCTAATTAGGCAAAAGTTATATTTACAACAACCTATAGCTGCGTCATTTTTTTCTCCATTTAATTCCATCCTGCTAAATTTGTTCTATCGTAATGTTCAAAGTTTAGTAGTCTATGGTATAATAGGCAAGATTTATGATTTAAGACTGGGTTTTACACAGCTTGGAATATTTTTTATAGGAAAAAGGAAAAAAGACTACTATCTGTATATTATGTTTAATTGTGTTTGAAGACTTACTTTTTTCCTTATAATCAATTATTTTCCTTGGAGATAGAAAAGAGGTTAGCAAATGTGATGCCGATCCACAAGAACGGACGGAAGGAGGATCTGGGGAACTACAGGTCTGTCAGTCTGACCTCAACGCCTAGGAAGGTTATGGAACAGATTGTCCTGAGTGTCATTATGCAGCACATTCAGGACAACCAGGTGATCAGGCCCAGTCAGCACGGGTTCATGAAAGCCAGATCCTGCTTGACTCACCTGATCTCCTTCTATCACACGGTGACCCGCTTAGTGGATGAAGTAAAAGTTGTGGATGTTGTTTACCTGGACTTCAGTAAAGCCTTTGACACTGTTTCCCACAGCATTGTCCTGGAGAAACTGGCTGCTCATGGCTTGGATGGGTGTACTCTTCCTTGGGTAAAAAACTGGCTGGATGGCCGGGCCCAGAGAGTGGTGGTGAATGGAGTTAAATCCAGTTGGTGGCTGGTCACAAGTGGTGTTCCCCAGGGTTCGGTACTGGGGCCAGATCCCTTTAATATCTTTATCAATGACCTGGACAAGGGGATTGAGTGCACCCTCAGTAAGTTTGCAAATGACACTAAATTAATCGGGAGTGTTGATCTGCTTGGGGGTATGATGGCCCTACAGAGACATCTGGACAGGCTGGATCAATGGGACGAGGCCAATGGTATGAGATTTAACAAGGCCAAGCGCAAGGTCCTGCACTTAGGCCATAACAACCCCATGCAGCGCTACAGGATTGTGGTGGAGTGGCTGGAAAGCTGCCTGGCAGAAAAGGACCTAGGGATGTTGGTTGCCAGCCGGCTGAATATGAGACAGCAGTGTGCCCAGGTGGCCAAGAAGGCCAAGAGCACCCTGTCCTGTATCAGGAATAGTGTGGTGAGCAGGATTAAGGAAGTGATTGTTTCCCTGTATTTAGCACTGGTGAGGCCCCACCTCGAGCACTGTGTTCAGTTTTGGGCCCCTCAACACAAGAAAGATATAGAGGTGCTGGAACACGTCCAAAGAAGAGCAACGAAGATGGTGAGGGGCCTTGGAGCACATGTCTTATGAGGATTGGCTGAGGTAATTTGGGTTGTTTAGTCTGGAGAAAAGGAGGCTGAGGGGAGACCTTATCACTCTCTACAACTACCAGAAAGGACGTTGTAGAGAGGCGGGGGTCGACCTCTTCTCGCTAGTAACAAGGGATAGGACAAGAGGAAACAACCTCAAGTTGTGCCAGGGGAGCTTGGGATTGGATATTAGGAAAAAGTTCTTCACAGAAAAGGTTATTAACCATTGGAACAGGCTCCCCAGGGAAGTGGTGGAGTCGCTATCCCTGGAGGTATCTAAAAGATGGGTAGACATGGTTTAGTGGTGTTTTTTGGTAGTGTTAGGTTGATGGTTGGACTTCATCTTAAATGTCCCTTCCGACCTAGACAATTCTATGATTCTATAATATAGAGATCGTTATTAATTTCTTTCTGTGATTTCTACAAAAAAAGGTATAAAAATATTACAAAGCATTTCTTTGTCATAATTTTGAACTGTGGCTAACTATTAACATTTTCATGGAGTGTCTTAGAGGACATAAAATAACAAGTTCTATCATAATTATTATGCACTAATTCTAAAATATAAAAATAACAGCTGATATTTTGATACTCAGAATATTTAGTTAATTTACCTTAGTGTTTTTTCACCTTTCTAAAAAATGGGAAAAAAATTGCTAATTAATACAAATAATGTATTGATTTGTAATTAATGAAACTTTTCTCTATAATGGACAGTGAATGAATTGTGTCATGATGAGAGCTGTTACTGAAAAGAAGAGTTAGCTTTCAGATGTGAGTGAATTCATCCTTTCTAGTAGTGGTCATCCCACAAAAATTGGTTAAATTAGACTCCTATTTACGGGCATATTATTTTCTTAATCTGAAAGAACATATCAGTGGACTCAAAATGCCATAATATCCTGTCTCATAATTTTGCAAAAATTCTGTGTTTTAATCAGCTTTCAGAAATATAAACCAGAAAAAATTAGCAAAGTAAACAGTTAAAAATAAGGATCCTAGTTTGTAACGGTGAGTAAAAATTAAATAATAAATAATAAATCTGGAAAAATTAATCTGGAAATATCAAAGCTGAAGTTTTTCTGTTTTTAAAAAACAAGTCAGAAGTGCATCTTTCTGTCTAATCTTAATGCTCATTTTCTTTTTATGTGGTGTTACTGTTTCTCTGGCAACTGAATTTCACTAATGCTGTACTGCTTTCTTTCTTGTGATCGTTGAGTTTTTTTGGGGTTTTGTTTGTTTCCTTCCTTTCCTGTTTTATTTTCTCTGTTACTGATCTTCTGCAGATGTTGTTATTAATCTCAAATTGTGTATAGGGGTGTATGATTTCTGCAGGGTTCAGTTCACAAAAGGATTTGCAAATTAAACACAGCAGTCTAGTTTCTGGACTGGAAAGAGATTTTGAAAGTTTAAGAGGAGATTTGGGTTCCAACTCTAAACTTTTAATTAAATACTTGTTATTTCTAAATCATAATACTTTACATTGTAGTTTAGAACATATGGGATGGTCAAAACAAGTGAAAAATACACTGAAGTGCTGACAATAAAAAGATATGAAATATAAAACCCACAGTCAGGAAAAAACACAACGCAGAACCGTGTAGCGGTGCTCTGGAGTTAAAGAACAGACTCTCTGATACTTATTTATATATATAAATATTTAACAATAATTTATCATTTCTACTGTCCTTTGCAGCATGTTGCCAGTAACAAGAAAAAATTCTATTTATTTTCCCTAATAAATAAGGAAAATCCTACCCTAGGAGTTATTCCTAGTCCTAGGAGAAATGTAGTACTTCACAGAATTTGGACACATTTAAGCCTTGGGCTTTAGTAAATTGCTGACTGAACATGCCAAACTGTTTGCAAGTGGTATCACAATGCTTCTTTACCATCTCTGACACTCAGGTAATTCATCTACATTCAAAGCAGATCTGTCTACTTCCCAGCATGTATGTGCTTCATCAGTTGGAAACAGGACAGCTACAAGACAGCTACGTACTAGTAAACAGACAACTGAAAGAAAGAAAAAGGCAAGGAATGAGTCTGATATCACCTTAGCTGCAAAAAGGCCCCAAATTTACAGCTTCTAAAACAACTGCTAAATGGGGGTGATGAAGATCTAGAATGTATTGACAGTGTTAAGGAACTAGAGTTCATTTATGCAGTATTTATTCCTGTTTTTCAATTTACAGTGCTATCTCAGCTCTCGTATACAAAATGAGGGGGAAAAAAGACAAGAGAGGGAACTTTTCTGGCTCTTGCAGTTAGAGAAGCTAAGATGAACAGATGAATTTTTCTACATTTTTTTTCTATTTCAGTACTAGCTAATACAGCGATTCTGAAAGTGGTTGAGCAATAGGCCAAAATGGATTTTCGTCTGTCAGGGACACTATACACTCGGTAGAGCTTGACTTATTTGTAGTTGCAATACTCTCATAGTCAGAATGGCATCAGAGATGCTGGTCATCTTCTCTTTACCCTTTTCTTTGTACCCTTCTGCCCACAACAACTTATTAAATTATTTCCTAATAACAGCCATTTAATTTATCCTACATTTAATAGTTGATCTTTTTTCTTTCCTCATGTGTTGGGAAAAAAAATAATCAATTTCATATTAAACTTTGAGGGAAAACAATGCATAATCTAAAATTCTGCCTTTTACTTATCTTTTATTTATGAGATAAAAAGCTTATAGATAAAAGAAAATCAAATGTAACATATTCCTTTGTATATTTGATGTAATTTACATAAACTTGTATCTGAAAGAATTCCATGAGATTAGTTCTAGATGCTGAAACTAATGGCTAGCTACTCATAGTAGTGAGGAAAGCCTGACATGATCCCTGCTGAGATAAAATAGCAACTCTTACTAAAAGAAACGATATTTATTTATTCAGGAAAAGAAAAAAAAAAAACATAATAAAAAAATATGTTTTTCCTTTCATTTGACATGCCATTTTTTTGTGTATTGTGATTTGCAATAGTGTTTCCAAAACCGTACAATTAACCTGGAAGTTTTAAGTTTAATGTATGTGTTTCTGTGGTGGTTGGATTTGCAACACAGTTGTGCTCTGGATAGTCTACTGAGATGATGAAAAGGGTAAATAAAATAACACTCATCAAAATTAGGATTCTGTTCAAAATTAGGATCCTAAATAGAGATTAAATTTTTAGTGTGATTCTAACATAGGCAGCTTGCAGAAGCAGATGCAAAAAAAAATGTCCGTATCACCTAAGTTGTGTAATGAGGCACTAGATGTTTTTCACTTAAAGTATTTGGCACTGAAACAGAAGGGGTAAATCTCTATTGATATTATGCTCCACTTAGTGCTGTTGACTATTTGTTAACTCTTGTTAATTCTGTTATACTAGCTATTATTAAGGCAGAATTTTAAATTTTTTTTTTTGAGAGAAAGTTATAATCTTTCCAGTGAGATAATACTATTTCAGATAGTTCTGGCTAACAACAAGTACACAAGTCATTTATAACTTCTATTAAAATATGTTAAAAAGAAGTTTCAATTTAAAAAGATAAGAGAACACACACACACACACACACACACACCCCCGCAACCATTAATGTCTTCCATTTTGGCTTTAGTTTGTCCTCTTCAGTGTGCTACAAAAGTCAGGAAACCTGAGTTGCTTCCTTTTCTATTTCATGCTTTATGATATTTTGTTTTTTATTTATGAACTTTTACTTTACTAAGAAGCGGACTACTTGTATCTGCTTTTTGTGTTAACTCAGCCTAAGAACATTAAAGAAATGGTGTACAGTACAAAAAGTTTGGAATCGGGAAATAGTGGGACTGCAAGCAAGTGGACTTTTTCTATTCAATATTTCTAGTGCATGAAAAGGAAATATAGAGGTTGGGTCAATATGTATTTGAGGTTAGTTTTCAAATCAACTCTATTCAAGTAGACAGTAGTTTAAAAAGAACGCCCAAAATACAGGAAAGGAAACCATGGTTTGAACTGTCCCCCCACTGTTCCAATCCTGAGGGAATTGTCTGATGTAGTTGCCAAGTCACTCTCCACCATATTTGAAAAGTCATGGCAGTCAGGAGAAGTCTCCAGTGACTGGAAAAGGTAATATTGTACCCATTTATTAAAAGGGGAAAAAGATGGACCCTTGGAACTACTGATCAGTCAGCCTCTCTTCAGTGCCCAGCAAGGTAATGGAACAGATCCTCCTGGAAGACATGTAGAAACATTTGGAAGGCAGGGAGGTGATTCGAGACAGTCAACATGGCTTCACGAAGGGCAAATCATGACTGACTAATCTAGTGTCCTTCTACGATGCAGTGACTGAGGAAGAGCTACTGATGCCATCTAGCTAGACCTCTGTAACACCTTTGATATGGGTCCCACAACATTCTTAACCCTAAATTCAAGAGATATGGGTTTGATGGTGTCGTAGTTTAATCTCAGCTAACGATAAAGAACCACAGGATATTTTTTGCTCACTCCCCCACCCTGTGGTGGGATAGGAGGAGAATCAGAAGAAAAAGGCAAAACTTGTGGATTGAGATAACGGCAATTTAAAAAAACAACAAAGGAAAAAGGGAAATGAGCAATAATACTGATAGAGGGATATACAAAACCAACCAAACCCAGGAAACTGGACATGGTGTCACATGGTATCGGATACCTGTGGCTCATCCCAGTTCCTTGTGCAAATTAACCCTATCCTTGCTGGTACCAGGACAGATGGGTGGACAGTTAGATGCATAAGGAATTGGCTGGATGACCGCGTCCAAAGAGTTACAGTCAATGGCTCAATGTCCAAGATGAAACCAGTAATGAGCGGTGTCCCTTAAGGGTCCATACTGGGATGAATACTATTTAATATCTTAATCAGTGACACAGACAGTGGGATTGAATGTACCCTTGGCAAGTTTACAGATGACAACAAGCTGAATGGTGCATTTGATGCACTTGAGGGAGGGGATGTCATCCAGAAGGACCTTGACAGGCTTGAGGAGTGGGCCCATGTGAACCTCATGAAATTCAACAAGGCCAAGTGAAAGGTCCTGCACCCGGGTCAGGGCAATCGCCAGTGTCAATACAGACTGGGTATGAATGCACATAGAGCAGCCCTGCAGAGGACTTGGACATACTGAAGGATGAATACCTGGAACCATCAATGTGCATTTGCAGCCCAGAAAACCAATCATATCCCAGGCTGCACAAAAAGAAGGGTGGCCAGCAGGTCAGGGGAGGTGATTCTCCCCCTCTACTTTGCTCTCGTGATACCCCACCTGGAGTACTGCATCCAGCTCTGGGGTCCACCGTACAAGAAAGACACAGACCCGCTGGAGCAGGTCCAGAGGAGAGCCACAAAAATGATCAGAGGGCTGGAACACCTCTCCTGTGAAGAAAGGCTGAGAGAGTTGGGGTTGTTCAGCCTGGAGAAGAGAAGGTTCTGGGGAGACCTTGTTGTGGCCCTTCAATACTTAAAGGGGGATTACAAAACAGACAGAGAGAAACTTTTCACCAGGGCCTGTAGTGATAGGACAAAGGGTAATGGTTTTAAACTGAAACAGGATAGATTTAGATTAGTTATAAGGAAGAAATTCTTTACTGTGAACAACTGGAACAGGTTGCCCAATGAAGTTCAGGATAACCTGTAATTGGAAGTGTGGGAAAGGGCCTATGGACAGGGAGGTTGGACTGGATGATCTTTAAAGGTACCTTCCATCCAAAACCATTCTATTACTCTCAGATGTTTGCTAAAATAAGCAGAAATTTAGGAATAAACATGAGTGGACACAATAACGAAATCCAGGTCGGAATGCAGTTTCAGACATATCTATCTCTTGTAATGAAGACAGCAGGCAGGTCAAGGGTTGATAGTCCTCAGGGGTCAGTACTGGGTCCAGTCCTGTTCAATATATTCATCAATGACCTGGATGAAGAGACAGAGTGTGCGTACCATCAGCAAGTTTGCTGATGATACAAAACTGGGAAGGGTGGCTGACATGCTGGAAGGCTGTGTCGCCATACAGCATGACCTGGACAGGCTGGAGAATTGGGCAGAAAAAAAACTGATGAAATTCAACAAGGGCAAGTGTAGGGTACTGCATCTGGGGAGGAATAACCCCATGCATCAGTACAGGTTGGGGGCTGACCTCCCGGAGAGCAGCTCTGTGGAAAGGGACCTGGGAGTCCTGGTGGACAGCAGGATGACCATGAGCCAGCAATGTGCCCTGGTGGCCAAGAAAGCCAATGGCATCCTGGGGTGCGTCAAGAAGAGTGTGGGCAGCAGGTCGAGGGAGGACATCCTCCCCCTCTACTCTGCCCTGGTGAGGCCGCATCTGGAGTATTGTGTCCAGTTCTGGGCTCCCCGGTTCCAGAAGGACAGGGAACTGCTGGAAAGAGTCCAGCAAAGGGCTACAAAGATGATTAGGGGATTGGAACATCTTTCTTATGAAGAAAGGCTCAGGGACTTGGGTCTTTTTAGTCTAGAAAAAAAGAAGACTGAGGGGGGATCTTATCAATACTTATAAATACTTAAGGGGAGGGTGCCAGGTAGATGAGAAGAGTCTTTTTTCAGTTGTGCCCAGTGATAGGACAAGAGGTAACGGGCACAAACTTGAGCGTAGGGAGTTCCATCTTAACATGAGGAGGACTTCTTTCCTTTGAGGGTGGCAGAGCACTGGCACAGGCTGCCCAGAGAGGTGGTGGAGTCTCCCACTCTGGAGACATTCAAAACCCGCCTGGACGCCATCCTGTGCAATGTGCTGTAGGTGTCCCTGCTGTGGCAGGGGGGTTGGACTTAGATGATCTCCAGAGGTCCCTTCCAACCCTGACCATTCTGTGATTCTGTGATCTCCAGAGGTCCCTTCCAACTCTGACCATTCTGTGATTCTGTGATTCTGTGGGATAGCAATTGAATACTTATAGATGTTAAAGCACCTAGAAAGAGGTCATCAGGAACTCTGGCAATAGAATTTTCAGGTATTTCTTTCTTAATCTATAACAAAATATATTACTTATTAATTCAAATAATAAAAAGATATGTACAACATTTTATGCAGTGTTATTAATCCTTGAAGGATCTGGTCCAGTAGAGTATTTTTCAGAGGATAGTAATGCAGAGTTCTCCTATGTCCATCACTTGTTATACATGCCAAGATAATTTTAGAAATTTAAAGGCATAGTGAAGTAAAGGAAAGCCACTGAAAAAAAAAAAACTAAAATGAAGAACAGCACTGTCTTTCTGCACGTATGTCTCTATTTAAGTGTTACTAAAAAATTTGCAAATAGAGAATATTTATTAAGTTACTATTTTAAAACACATATGTTAATATTTAAGATCACAAGTAGTCATCACTAAACATTATTTTACATAAGCTTATTTCAAAATAACCTCTAAACACTCAATATTTTATACACACGTTTATTACAAAACTTGCATGAGTTTATTCAAAAACAGCTTTCACACTTACCAAATGCTATCAAAATATTACACAGTATAATATACCGGATAGAAAATGGCAAATGTATCAGTTTATGTCTATGAAAATATATCCAAAATTATTCCGTACAAAAAAAAGTCCATGCTGCTTTCACATGTATAAAAAGATGAAAAATATTCAGTGTTGGTTTTCCTTCTTGTTTAGATGGTGGGTTTTTTTTAATTGTATTATTCTGAACATTTTTTTCTGTCCTTTCGATGCAGATGGTAAATCAGACATCCAGCTTCACAAATGCACACTTTAAAATATCATGCCAGATTTTCTTCCAGCCATGCAACCATAGAAATCATCAAATAATATTCATTTCTATTTGTAATTAGGTGATTAATTATAATTTTTTTAGGATTGACTAGTACTGTAGAAACAATATTTACAGACTTTATGAGGACTGACTGCATCCCAACGGCATGTAGACATGTATATACTGGAAACTAGTTGATACATGTTCTTAAGAAGAAGATCTAAACAATGTGCTTACTTTTAACCGTCTTTATAGTACATGTCAATTTTCCCATACACCTCATTCTAAGAAAAGAAAAGAAAAAAAAATCTCGTCACTGTTAATCTTATATAATCATTTATATTAGTAAAAGTGAGGTGGAAAAAATTAACAAGTATATTGATGACAAGCCCATTTTGTTTATGTCGTACTTGACTACGCAGCACTATTGCTCTCCCTTCACCTCTTCACTGACACTAGCTGTATAAAAATAGTGTAAGATATTCAGAATTTTACTTTTTATATAAGATGCTTTTAAACGTTACATTAAATTGGGCCTGGTATTTTTAGAATGAATATTCAACTAACAAAGTGAGCCTGAAACTTTGGTTTGTGAAATAGTTACTTAAGCCACTGCAATCTCATGTCTAACCTTAAAAAAATATTGCTATCTGTATAGATACAAATTTAGACTTATCTATAGAGGAGAAACTCATTATACGTCAATTAATCTTCCCTTAGCAGAATCTTTCCTATTTTATTTTTTTTTTCAGTTGCGAATTTTCGCATTTTAATACATGCATGGCATGTGTGGAAAGATTACATTTTCATTAAATATACTTTATTCTAGTTAGTTTCAGGATTACTTATAATATTAAGCATATAAATCAATTTGAACAGGAAATAGGACGAAGCTAATTGGCATTATCATTGATTTTGCTAAAAGAAAACATTTCTGAATGTCATATATGCCATGCATTTCAACTAACAATATATTATGTTTGTGCTGATGAGTTAGGTCTCCTAGGTGGTAGCTCAAACATACTGAAGACAAAGACTGAAAGACTGTCCATCACTGAACACTCTGCTCTGAAATAAATAAGTTTAAAAAAAAAGAAAATCTGAAAAAACCTGCAACCCACATTTTAAGACCTATAGCCATTGTATTAAGGAGTACAATCGTGATTCATAACTCAAGAGCACTGTGTGAGCCACTTGATGTAGCAGGAAGGAAATATTGTGCCAATTAAAAGTGAATATACTGGTTTATCTAAAATATGATGATTTAGAAATCTTCACAGACAACAAAGAAACTTTCATTCAGAATTTATTCTTTTTTTTTAGAGTCATAGATAGCTGGCGATCATCTGGTTGAGTGATTCACACAAATCGGGGCAAACATAAAAGTTACATCAGGTTGCTCAGCAGTCTGTCCACTCAAGTCCAGAATATCTTCAAGGATACACGTTCCACAACTTCCCTGTATATGTTCCAGTATATGTTCACCTTCCTTTTGAATAATTTTTCACTTTCGTTTATTTGAAATTTCCCTCATCACACCTTGTATCTGGTCCCTGTCATATTTTCACTGTGCATCTCAGAGAAAATTTTGGCTCCATCTTCTCTATAGATATACATCAGGTAGCTAAAAACCACAATTAGGGTCCCCTCAGTATTTTCTTAAGGCTGAATAAATCCATCTATCTGAATATCAAGTGCTTCAGTCTTCATAGGGTGTCAGTGGCCCTCCACTGAATTTGTTCCAGTTTGTCAATGTTTTTATTCTACTAAAAAGCACCAAATAAGACACAGTACTACAGACAATCTCAGAAGTACAGAGTACAGCAGAAAAAAATATTTCACTTTTCTTGTTGGATAATTCTAGTACAGCTAAGACCACTGCAATACCATGCATTTGGCTTTTATCATTTCAGGAACATGGTGCTGACTCAATTTAATCTTGCTGTCTGCCAGGACTTTCAGATCCTTTTCTGCAAAGCTGCTTTCCATACAGCTGGCATCCAACCTGCACTGTGTATGGGGTTACTCCATCCCTAGTACAGGATTTTCCCGTGCCCCTTATCCTGTCTCTGGGCACCACTGAAAAGAGTCTGGCCACATCTTTTTGACACAAGCCCTTTAGATACTTATAAGCATTGATGAGATCCCCTCTCAGTCTTCTCTTCTCCAAGCTAAACAGACCCAGGTTTCTTTGCATTTCCTCATACGAGAGGTGCTCCATTCCCTTGATCATCTTTGTAGCCCTCCACTGGACTCTTTCCAGCAGTTCCTTGTCTTTCTTGAACTGGGGAGCCCAAAATTGGACACAGGACCCCAGATGCAGCCTCACCAGGGGGGCAGGATGACCTCCCTTGACCTGCTGGCCATGCTCTTTTTAATGCACCCAAGGATACCATTGGCCTTCTTAGCCACAAGGACACATTGCTGCCTCATGGTCATCCTGTTGTTCACCAGGACTCCCAGGTCCCTCTCTGCAGAGCTGCTATCCAGCAGCTCAACCCCTAACGTGCTGGTGCATGCAGTTATTCCTTCCCAGGTGGTCCAATAGGACCTTGGACCAAAGCCTGGAATTTTTTTTTACCTACGGTAGCATTGCAGTCAATTATTTCAGAAGCAAAGATCTATCTTACTTTTTCTCTTCTTACTCATATTAATCTTGTTTCATTTTTCCTAGTTTTCACCAAGATGCTTAGAAGGAAATCTATTCAAGCAGCTTGACATTTTGCATAGGATTTTTTGTTTTTTTCAAAGGTAGGGGTATTTACATGCTGTCTTAAAAATGTTATGCTTTGATGTCAAAGTAAGATTTAACGTTCCTATTCCGGAAAGAATGCAGCTCAAAAACATTCATCACATACTTTTCATCAAAAGATTCCATTTTCCCAAATAGTAATGCTAATAATTGTATGACATACTGCTATTATTAAAGATTAGTTAAATACTAAATACTTATTTAAAATGAAAATAAGGATTCATTCCAAATCCAGTATATACTCTACATCATTGTACTTAATAGAAAATTTGCTATTGACTTCACTAAGCTTTTTCTCAAACCTCATTAAACACAATAGGTAATACTGTAGTGCTTAATAACATTGTTTTTAATTAGTAGAAATGAATAACCACTCTTTGTAAAGCGTGAACAGTTGCTTTTTATAGAACACAAATTGAGGTAAAGTAATAACAAAAATTATAGTTAAAAATGGAGTGGTAAAGCCTTGAGAAGAAAAAAAAGAAGAAAATATGTTACCACCTTGGTCTCTCCTAAGATGTTTTCCCACTGATACTAGACAGTGTACACCCAAAAGAAATAGATAGAGTTTCTGGGATAATCCAGACTGCTGCAATACCTTGGTGAAGATTATGACTCAAATTATAGAGAACTATTCACGCAGGCAGCGAACAGACAGGGTGAAGAGAAACTATACTAAGCTCTGTAATGGAAAATGCCGTAATGTGATTATCTAAAAGTCTTTAGAAGAAAAACACCAGTGATTATGATGAAAACAGGAAAGCAAGTAGATACAATTTTGACAAGAGGAAAAAAAATCATCTGTAAAGAGAGAATCATTTTGAGAGAATTCATTTATGGGTTTCAGCACAACAGACAGTAAAAGTCAAAGCACAATTTACAATTGTAACTGCTGGAATTTGGTAAAAACAGAATGCTTACACAGGTGAGTATAACAGATAAAATCTGAAAAAACACTACATTCAAATTAAAAAGACATTCCTGAATAAATCAACAGTAATGGGTTTTACTGACTTTTGCTTCTGTACCAGACAGCTGTTAGCCTTCAGTTGGGGTTTTGCTATTTAACAGTACAGACATTGCATTGTTTAAAACCATTTTTAGAGAATATATAAATGTATACAGAAATGTAAAAGAACAAAAAAATCTTAAATATGCTTCATAAATTAATGTTGAACTATTGAAGATTTCCTAGCAACAGATT
Organism: Pluvialis apricaria; assembly: GCA_017639485.1. Taxonomy (NCBI): domain Eukaryota; kingdom Metazoa; phylum Chordata; class Aves; order Charadriiformes; family Charadriidae; genus Pluvialis; species Pluvialis apricaria. The sequence continues at coordinate 51,372,960 of CM030007.1, forward strand.
AATTCAATCAGCTCCATTGTAGAAAAAAAATCCAAGAACACATCCTAACAACCTTAATCAGCATGCCTAAACCACTTGCACTATCATTAGTGGTCAGGAAGATTCACTTTCTTCTGCTGTTTTGCACGTAGGTCAAAACCTGAAAATGTGTTTTATAAAATCATTGAAATATAGCACACCAAGCCATTTCAATCTCCAACATAAAGGGAGAATACACCGAAAGCTTCTGTATCTATATTTTGGGTATATATGATTCTTTTTTCTTAAAACACTTAAGGACATTGCAAGTATTCCTGAAAAATTGCATGAGGAAGTGAATAATGCACATTCTGATAGGAGAATATTTTTCAAGTATTATTACAATGTCCTTAGGTCCTAGTCCATGGAAGCATCTCAGGTTATACTTAACTGAAAACATTAGTAGTCTGACTGAAGTCAGTAAGCCTAATTCTACAGATCTTCTATTTCTGAATTCCTGGGGAAAAAATGAAAGTGTCATTGTTTTATTTTAGGAGTAAGTACTTCCTACTCTCTGCAGTGTAAATGAACCTACGAAGTGTAAGAATTTAAACTCAATCTTAATACATTCTTAAAGTAAAAAAGTAAGTATTCTGCCTAAATTTCATTTTACTTACTTTAGATATCTATCAAAGGTCTAAAATCGAAGAAGTGACTTTAGGTTCCCCTTACACAGTGACACAGTACACAGTGACAGCCAGAAAGGGCAGAAGTGGTTACATATCTGCTACTACAAGTGAAAATAAGATAAATAATGACTAACTCTCCTACTGGATAGCCTCAGCTGAGAGTTACTTCATTATCTGATAATTTTATAACAGAATAAATCACCACACTAATCAGTCAGGTCTGTTGTTCATTCACTGAAATAAGCATTTGTTGCAACTGCATATATGTGCGTATACACAATTAGAGAATTAGAGATTGCTATGAAGGGAGTATTTAGAAGACTGAAAAATCAGGCATGTCTTAAAGTTTAAAAAGCAATTTACTCATCTAGAGCACACTTGGTGCAAATAGTTAGCTCTTACAAATTATTAGTCATCATTACTATATATACAAAATGGACAAAGTCTAACTATAATAACCTAAATTAGCAGTGAGTATACAGTACCATGCCATAAAGTCAACACTGAGGGCTACTTTCTGAGACAGTCCTCGGTTGCAGAGGTTATGATGATCAAGTTTGAGAGCTCTTTGGTGAGAAAAGTCAGTACAGAAGCAAGCTCGTCTTGTTTCATCTCCATCTTTGTTCAGTCATCCTTAGGTTTATTTCTACTGTCTTTCCCAGAGACAGTATCTCATCTTCTTCCAGTGATGCTTGTCTTGTTTTCAGTTTTGCAACGTATGCTTCTTCTGTGCTCAGCAGAAATCCTGTCTATTACAAGTCCTAATCCCAAAGCAAGCCTTGTACTTTTCTTGTTCTCTGCTCTTCCTTTTGCAATTTTTCAGAATTCAGTCCTTGTTTATATGTTTCCTCACACTTCCTGACTGCAACTATGTAGATTTTTTTGCCACTTTGTTGGTCACGTTGCACACATATTTATGTAAAATGCTTATGGATTGTGTCTGGCATCACAGTGTTATAAAATAAATATTACATACATATAAATACAACATTTTAGCAAGCTTACATTTGATTTCAAAGTAAACTAATTTCAATTATATGCTGATTAATGGATTCTTAATTTATAGGTCTCACAGGCCTGTGTTTTGGCTACATATGGAATGTTTTTAATTTTCAACTTGTTAGAATTAGTCTGTCTTAATGAGTTATAGTCTTATAAGCATGTAGTTCTTTCTGAGAATTTCCTAATTCTTTCCTAGATTTTCTGCAATGCAGTAGTTTTACAAGCTCTTCTGGAGCAGCTGTTGGCTGGTCATACATGTGTATACGATTCTATGATATAAAACAAACTTATTCTCCTTATATTGTCAGTTAAAACTTCATGTATTCAAAAGTGACATTAGAGGTGATTGCAACTAGTCAAACTATTTCCTATGCTTTGTTTGTGCTTGTATGTCTCCTAACAGAGTGACTGTATATGAAATACAGATTTTCAAGGTCACACATCTCACGGCAGACAGATTTGCAGTTCTCAAAGCTTATTGCCCACCACTACTTTCCTTGTCTTCCTTGCTCATCCCTAGCAGGAAGACACATGCATTCCCTTTTCTCTGTCTTCTGCCATATGGTTGAATCCCAGAGGCTTTCTAATCTGCACTCCACTATTCCTGTTATTCCCTCACAATGTTCATAGGCATGTCTGTATTTGCAATTCAGGATATCTCTGCAGGGTTCTCCAGTCCTGGTGTGTATTATTCAAATTCCTCCCTCTTAAACACTGACATCTAGAAAAACCTCTTTTACATCTGTCACGATTTCAGTCATGACAACATAGCACAATATGTCTGCCCTGACCTTATACACTTCCATAACTATCCACTACACAGGCTGAATATATAAACACAGATACTTAAATAGTCATAAAATATAAAAGATTGTGCTTGTTTTAGGTGGGGTAGAGTTATTTTTCTTCATAATAGCTAGTATGGGGCTATGTTTGTATTTGTGCTGGAAACAGTGTTGATAATACAGGGATATTTTAGTTATTGCTGAGCAGTGCTTACACAGTGTCAAGGTCTTTTCTGCTTCACATACCGCCCTGCCAGTGAGTAGGCTGGGAGTGCATAAGAAGTTGGGAGGCGACACAGTCAGGACAGCTGATCCAAGTGACCAAGGGAGTATTCCGTGCCATATGACATCATGCTCAGTATATAAAGCTGGGGGAAGAAGAAGGAAGGGGGGAACCTTCAGAGTTATGGTATTTGTCTTCCCAAGTAACCATCACGCATTATGGAGCCCTGCTTTCCTGGAGATGGCAGAACACCTGCCTGCCGATGGGAAGCAGTGAACGAACTCCTTGTTTTGCTTTGCTTGCATGCACAGCTTTTGCTTTACCTTTTAAACTGGCTTTATCTCAACCCACAAGTTTTTTCTCACTTTTACTTTTCCTATTCTCTCCCACATCCCATTTGGGGAGAGAATGACCTAGTGGCTGTGTGCTGCTTAGTTGCTAGCTGGAGTTAAACCACAAAGATGACGCTGTTTTCTTCTTCTCTATATAAAAGCAAATATAGAACAAATATAGCCTTTAAAGCATACCAAACAAGGAGCAGAGAAACAAGAGTAACAGTCTTGAAGCACCATACAACCTGTTTAGACTAGGATTAATAAGAGTAGGCAATGACGAGGGCCCTTTGAATCATCTGGAAGGAACCTAATAAATGCTTGACTTTAATTAAGCAATCCCTACCTAACAAGAGTGTACTCAATTATATGCTTAAATCCCATGCTTACGTATTTTGCTGAACTGCACAGCGCTAGCGTACATGCGTTTGGCAGAGTAGACAAGGATATTTTTAACTAAACAGATTTACAACAGAAAATGCCAATTTATCTGAATCATTCCTCTCCCTACCAAGAACAAAACAGTTTTGATGAAACAGTAATTGGAAAAAAACCCCACTGAAACAGACCAAAGCAGCCTAGCAGATATCGCTGCAGGGCATAAAATGAGCATGAGTGGAAATATCTTGGGGTGTGTTCCTTCCCCCCCAGCGCCCATCATCTGCCTTCTGGGGTCCCAGCAGGGAAGGGCAGCAGTTGCCCCCAAAAAACCCCCGTGACACAGGGGCTAGCGTATGTCTTCAGCCTCAGCCCATGGCCTGTCTGGCCGTTGCCACCAGATTTTATATTTGGGATGCCTAGAAGTGCCAAAACACTTTCTATGTATTTGTTTTTGTTGTAAAATCGCCTTTCTAAACCACATCATTGGAGTTCTTATGAATATCCACATGAAGTTAATTGGCAACCATACTGCTGATTAAGAGATTTTAGTTTTAGACCTGGACAAAGTTTCCTTATTTTCAAGTGGATATGATCAGTGATTAGCAAACTCATTCTCTCCCCGAAGTTTCCAATTAGGGTCTTTTTTCAGGATGCAGAAAAAAAACTTTCATATTTGTCTCTTGAAATAGCTGAAAATGTCTGTCAATATCTATGTTAGAAGATAGCCCTTATACATCAAGCATTTAGAAGATTTATTTTTTTTCCCCTTGGATTTAAGCTCAGAGTATTATTTTACTGCTGAATTAAAATATTGTGTCTATCTTTTTTCAAAGCTTCATATCAATTTTATAAAAATGTTAAAGAAATATGCTTAGTTACTATGGTAGTTGGTCGTTTATAAATAGACATTGTAGGTTTTTAAAGACTTAGGTTGAGAAGACTGTAATGAAAGCTATTCATCTCTGCTGTAATTAACACAGAATTGAATCACAGAATCATGGCTGAGGTTAGAAGGGACCTCCAAGGATGGAGACTCCACAACTTCTCTGGGCAACTTATGCCAGTGTTCAGTCACCCTCACAGTAAAAAAGTGTTTCCTGATGTTTAGAGGGAATGTCCCTTGCTTCAGTTTGTGCCCATTGCCTCTGGTCCTGTCACTGGGCTTCACTGAAAAAGATCTGGCTTCCTCTTCCTCTCTAATCCCCTGCCCTCATTCCCCTGCTTAGGTATTTTAATTGAGAAGTGTTTAGGCCTGTTACTAAAATATAAGTAAGATCTGATTTACTTTTTTTGGCACAATTGAGAGATTTATTTTTCTCATTACTTGGTTTAACCCTTGGCCATCTTTAGTTACAGACACACATGCACATGCACCCACGTGCAGGCACACATATATACTTGTGCTTCCACTTCCTTTTTTTTGTCTATTAGTTGTATAAGATTACATCAGCCAGTTTGATTTTTCCAATTAAAGAGCTTCAGAGGTAGCCACACTGTTAGAAGGAATGATTCTGGAAGCTTCCAGGGGACCATGCAGGTAACAGTTTCTGTTAGCTATTTCTTGATTGGCAGGTTCATGATTGCAAGCTGCTTCCTGATGGGTTGGTTCTTGATAAAAAAAGCACCTGCCCCAGCCGACCCCCAGGTGGACTAGACCAAATGACCTCCAGAGGTCCTTTCCAGTCTCAAGCATTCTGTGATTCTGGGATGCCCTTATTCAAACCATGGGATGCAATGAGGGCATTGGCCTCTCCCTGGGATTGGGGACCAGAGTGGTGTCGGCTATAGGAGGCATACCCTGTTCAAGACATTAAGTCATCAGGTGCTGGATGAAATAAGCATTCTGTGTAATATCAGGAGGATTAACAGGAGATTAAGGGTATCCACAGTGACTCCGCAGAGGTGAGAGCCTGACTGAAAGAGTGCAGCAGAGGTGGGATAGCTAAAGACTACACCTGAATGAGTGGTGGACAGGGACACACACTTGCTCCAGCAGCTGACATCATGGGTCAGGGACACTTACACCACCGGTCTGACTCCAGTAGCTGTCACCAGGTCCATTCATGCCAGTTACCCCAGTAGCTGGCAGTCTGGGCTCTCTGGACCCTCCCTAGATGCAGAGGCTATAGCCCCTTCAACTGCTGGCGCTAGGACCTCCACTCGCTCCAGCAGCTGACACCACAGGCCACTGACAAATTGCGCTCACACACACGCGTATCTCACTAGCAGCTGGCACTTTGTCCTTGCAACACATGCACATACAGGATAGTGAGATTACACAGAAAGAGAGTTAAGAAAAGGTTTAATAAGAAGGTATAAGAAGACAGGACAGACTGCCGTGATCAGGCACAGGGCTCAGCCAGACAACCATACTGATGGCCTCTGTTTATGTGCAGTCGGCCCCTTTTATACCCTTTTCTGTCTGCCCACCCTCTTTGTTCCTCCCTGCATCCCATTCCCCTGCATGTCTCCTCATCGGTTTGTACAACTCTATCAATCCTAAACCTTTGAAAAACAGCCTTGACCAGATACCCTTAAAGAAGCAGACACTCTGTTTCCACGTACCCTCATATAATCCTGAGGAAAGCTTATTCATGGGATAAAATGAACATATTTGTAAAAAGATAATGCATAAGATCAGCTAAGAATGTAAGGCAGTACTTGATCTTGCAGAGCTTGTGTACTGTCCAAAAAGACGAGCTGTCAATTAAAGCCACATACAGGTAAGAAGGGAACAGGAAGATCCCCTTATAATGACACTGTGATGAAACATAACCCTCCAGCAAAACTTTGTTAAGGAAATAACCGTGTCTTTATTTATCACATTGATGGAAACCTTTATGCAGACTTACCTGGTAATGTGTCCTCTGAACACATTAATTCTAGAAATAAGGAGCTTTAAAATCATTAACTGCAAAACTTCTGAAAGATAAGGTTGCATTACGAAAAAGAGTTAGAAAAAAGAAAATTTGATTTAAATTAGACTAGTTACTGAGACTGATGGCAAAAGGCTGATCTTAATGTGTTATTTGCACAAGCTAGTAAAAATTTAATATCAGCTTAGTTCTGTTATTGCAAAGCAAAAAAGATTTCACCTAGCTAAAGAACAGCAAAATTATTACATATGATGAAAAGACTTGGCAGAGCTAAATTAAAACTATAATGGTTCTGTATTATCCAGAGTATATGACTTAGAATTAATCATCTCCAATTGGACTCCTCTACCATCCACCTAGACTTAGATCAGTTATTAGGAAGTTGTTCTTTTCTGTCGGGGTGGTGAGACACTGGAACAGGTTGCCCAGAGAAGATGTGGATGCACCATCCCTGGACGTGTTCAAGGCCAGGTTGAATGGGGCTTTGAGTAACCTGGTCTAGTGGAAGGTGTCCTTGCCCATGGAAGGGGGTTGGAACTCGGTGATCTTCAAGGTCCCTTCCAACCTAAACCATTCTATGATTCTATGATCTCCCACCTCCCCTCACCAGGAAAGCACAATTGCCTCATCACAAACGCACACAAATATCTTACAACATCAGAAGACCCAGAATAATTGGAGGACCACTTTCCCTCATTGAGTCATATTTTAATTTGCTTTCAAAACTGAACGCAGCATAGCATCCTACTTCTGTGTCTTGTGGGTCTTGTGCTTGCAAGAGGTGGCCAGTCATTGACACAAATTCTGTTTATGAATTTCAAGTATATGCTTAGTAAAACAAAATGGTTACTGTTTCACAACTGTTTCTCTTTCCTTTTTCCTACTTTCCATGTATGTATAAGATGTCCTTGAAATATCTGGTCACTGCTGGATATTTTTTCAGAAACAAAGCAGAATTGAAAAGCAAGTTGATGGTCACAGTCTTGTTTGTTACGTGCTGTTATTATGATCATTTATGAGCTGAGATTGAAATAAACACTGCTGTTCTTTCTAGGCTGAGGTAGTCTTTTCATCTTTGTGAAAGTGAACAGCTTCATTATGAATGCATAAATACTGGAGTGATCAAATATTTATCACTTTTTCCTCGTGATAATCTAAGCTCCTACCTTTTCCTTGTCTTTATGATTTTTGTTTACATAAATAGAACAGTATCAACATACCAGTAAAGGTTGGTAAGTGTCTGTGGTTTATAGTTCTTTCCTGGTGGAGAAGAAATGAGCAGATCTAATCAACACTTCTTAGACTTGAATTTGTGCAGTTTAGTGGTTTAGGTTAAACCACCATACTCAGGGAGAGACTAGTAGAAGCAGAAAAAAATTGAGTTTCTCTATACACCAAATGAAAAGACTAGGTTTAAATCCATAAATGAAGAGAATTCTTGGGTCATACATGAATTTACATGTTGTTATCATGACCATCTGGCATCTAAAATTTAGGAGGTACAGACTTTTGAGGACTATTTATGATCTGCAGCTATTTTTACAGATAGAAAATGCTTCTAACACTAAAGTTTTTCAGGTTTAGAATTGTTCGAGTAAGAAATAAAAAATGAGATGTTTAGTTCAGATTTCTGGGATAAATACGAACAGATCTACTTTTAAAAAAAAAGATTACAAAGAAAAAATTTAGTATATTTTGATTTGTTTTATTTTATGAAATGCAAATTATGTTTTACTCCAAAATACACAGTAGTTAAAGCAGCAGGAGGTCTTCAAATCTATAAAACTTAGAAATAATAAAAGTATTTTTAATAAATATTTATTGCACATTTACCATGTATAAAAATTGGAGTAAACCCACATCATAATACCAGTTCATATAGATGAAATAAGCCAGACATATTCATGGTTTATTTACTTGCTTGCTTCTAATTTAGATTAATTTCAGCAAAGAGAAAAACAAAACACTCCTTCTGTAGTGGTTAATATTTTCCATACAGCATAGTAGCTAAACTCTTATGGAAGCAGGAATAACAATGTTAGCTGGGCACAATTCAAAGAACATATAAAGTGATTTCACTGCTTCTTAAATTGTTAGTCCAGACTCAAGAGAATTGCATCTTGTCTCCACCGCTGTGAGTGAAAATTTATGTCTGCTTGTAGTAAAGGTCAAACATCATTCTAAAAACCTAACTTGTATGGTAACTACATAACATTTTCTAAATGTCTGCATTTAGGCCTCATGAGTGGGACCCCTATATGCCTAGCTTCATTGCAGGTATGTGAGGGGCACTCTTCTAAAACAACTAGGAATATCAAGGGCTAAGTTCAGTTGCCTTTGCCAGCTAGTGTCCTTTGAGACATGCTGAGTAGATTAGCTGAATTGGCTGGAAGACACAATAAAGGTCCCAGAGAAGACCTTACCTTTCTGGAGTTGCAGCTGGTCTTCAACTGGGATATACTAGGTCACCTTAAGTGACTCAGGATCCCTGTGTACATAGAACTTAAAACAAGCCCTGTATCTTTCTGAGGCAAATGAGTCAAGTGCTTCTGGAAATATTCAGGCTATACTAGAAAATAGTACATTGCATGGTTCAATGAAAAGCTTCTTTTTTCTATTTCTACTGTTTAATTTCTCCAACAACTCTGAAAAATTTAGTCACTTTAAAGGTAACTCTTCCAGCTACCAGAGACGCTTAGGAAAGCTTATTTTGAGTCACCCCCTGTTACAAAAACTGCTGGATCTTTTAAGAACAGTTTAAAAGAAAAAAAAAAAGAAAAACAAACAAACAAACAAACAAAAAAAAACAAACTAAAAAAACCCCACAACATGATTTGAAATCTTGCAGCTTCAGTTAAATTGTGGATTTTCTTGCCTGAATATGAAATCCATTTCAGTACAACAGCAAAAAAAGATAATTTGAGAAGATTGTTTACTATATCTGATGGAACACTGGACATGTATTGTAAAACTTATTACCATTATCCTTTCTGAATGATTCTACATGTATTTTTTATTGTTATTCATCATCATTGTGGTGAAATAAAAATGGGACTGTGATTAATGAAAAAGGAGAATAAAAATACTGGGGTGATCTCCCCAAGACCACTGGAGTCAATGAAATCTAAAAGTTAATATCAGCCTGAGACAACTGTGACCATCAATAAAACTGTTTTTGAAAACAAATGTATTTCAATCTCTGCTATGAGCTGTCAGTTACCATTTAAGATTTCTTTAATTACAGGTGAAGATATACAGGGACAAAGGCTGACGCAGTCAGTCTGCAAACTTGTATCATTTCATTATCCAAGGCCAAAGAGACGTTACTGTGGTCCCGTCAAGTTTGGCCAGCAGTGAGTGTTTTACATTAAGCGTCATAGGAGGAGTCAGGTGCATATGCCTCCTAAATGGAAATGTGGTGCTTTTCATTGAAGTGCGTTGAATAGCCAAAGGAGTCTCAGAATTAAGACAACTTTGTCATACATGAATATGACTCATTTCCTTTCTGAACTAGTGCCGTCAGCATGAAAAGAAAACTAAAATGAAGTAACAAAAACCTAGATAAATCTTTGCAAAGACAAGGACGAAAACAAGACCAATGAAGAGGAGATGCATGTGACAAGTACAGGTTTCATAATAAATAAGTATTTAAGAAACAGTACATATACAGAAATCTTAGTCTGAACAGGAAATTGCAGAGCACTGTGACTCGGTGTTTGTTTTTTTCTGTAAGCAATACAATTGACAGTCTCCTCAGAGTAAGCAAATAACAGAAAATAAATGTTTTCCTGAAGTTCACTTGAAGCCTAAAGGGATACAATGTTAAAACAACCTACCTTCCATTCTTTTCAGCTCTGACTTGTATTCCATGGAGAATTTTTGCTCAGTCGTGAGTACAAAATAAAATGTGAAGAGATCCCAACTTCTTCTCTACGGATTCTTTTTATTATTAGCAAGTGGAGGCATCCGTTCTTAGTGTAGAACATGTCACTTGAGACTAGTATTGTCCTTAGAGTGAAAAGATTTCAAGAAAGTTATTTTGGGACGCCTGAAAAAAAGAAACTTGTCTTTATAAAAACTATTTTCTCAATTACACCTTTAGCTTTTTCTTTAAAGAAACATCCAAGCTTCCCTTTTTTTTTCAGCAATGGCACTTGCCAGCTTTGTCTTCAGTGGACATAGTTTTGATTTTTATGGTATTTCTATAGTAACTTTGCAGAAAAATATTGTTTGGAAAATACTAGAAATTAGTTCAGATCAGAAAGAACATTTGTTACTTTACATTACAGTCAATGAAAATATGCACTGTTGCCAATTAATAATAAATGTAAAACAATGCTCCTAAGAAGGCATCTTGACAAATACATAAGGAATGTTAACTATATTTAGAATAGTAGAATAGGACCCCACTGACAAAATCTAAATCTATCATGTGTTGCTTGAGTATCTTCTTTTTTCTGCCAAAATAGTTCGCATAACAACATAATACATGAAGTTGTGAAAGGCCCTGTGTTTCAGAAGTAAAATGGGTTGGAAGTGGTAATGAATGTATTTTGTTAAATGTTTATCTATATTTTTCTTTGCTAATCCAGAAAATGTTTTAGCTAATGATTTTAAATTACCAGAAGGAAAGTTCCTGCAAGATTAAATTAATCTCATTCATAAGAAGTATTTGAAGAATACAAGCAGCTTAAAAAGAAAAAAATAATATGCTAGAAATATCAGTTGGAAAAATGCCAGATTTTTTAAGTGTAAAACAGAATCATGAGAATGGAACAGGTCCCTAATTAATTAGGCCTGTGAGCCACAGTTTAGAATTTGGGTGTCTAAAAGCTATTGTTCCAATGTATTTAAATTATAGATATTTAAAATATCATCTACCACTTAATGACATTCAATGTTCTACTCAAAAAACCCAAACAAAACAAAAAACAGTATTATAAAATTTAATATCTGTTTATCATGGCAGATATTTAGTAGACATTTGGACTGCAAATAAACTTTATTTGCAGCTCCTTTTTGCTTTGCTCATTGTAATTCCAAAAGTTTACTCAAGTATGTAACTATAATCGTATGTTCTCATTTTTCTGCATTCTGTAGTGCTCAGTAAACTACTTATTTTTTGCCATCCTTCTCTCCTCATCAACCACACAAAGTAGGTGGCATTTGCATTGCTTGAGAAAAAGTTCAGCTATTAGCTTTGCAGTGTCCTGCACCTTTTTTCTTCTCTTTTCAAAAGAGGGCCACTTCAGCCGGTGGATTGAGGCTCTGAACATATCCCCTTTTCCTATTCATTGTACTACTGTTAGCTTAGTGGCTAGTGCACTCACCTAGGAAATGGGAACTACAGTGTCTATTCCTTTCAGTTACAGGGCAAGAATCCATGTCTCCTACTCTGTGTGTGCTTTAAACCTACTGTTCAAAGAGTTTGTTAGAAACACCATTACTGCAATTTGTGAATGCTGGTGTATATTGCAGCTGTGTTTAACTTGGTACTTCTAGTAAACATGCTTTTGTACTCTGTCGGTACTAGTATAAAACACGCTAACAACATGTTTATTGAATCACGTCTTTCTATGACTTTGGTATTTTCTTCTTGAACTCCAATTATTATTGACATTTTGTTGCAGCTTTACTCCTAAATACTTGAACTAAGCACTTTAGAGTGCTCAGGCTGAACATCTAAATTTATGTGCCAAGGACACTTTCAGACTAATCAGAAAAGGATTTATTAATTGCAGACTTCCACAACTGGATGATGCTAGACTGCTGTTTCTCCTGCATCAGGTATGAAGATATAAATTCTGCCTGAACTCCTTTTTGCGTGTATTAAAAGTAAGAAAATTCTGATAGTCTAAATCTTTATGTATATCTGTATGGGTAAATCAAGAGCTTCTAATCTTAACAGATACAATTAAGCACAAATGCCAGTAACAGTAATAACAACAGTAAACGTAAAAACAGTATAATAATGTAATAGCTATCATTTTATTTCTGTTATTGTTTTTGTTATTAATAAATAGCAGTATCCATAATAGGTCTAAACTACTGTGTAATAATGAGTAGATTTTATTCACTAAGGAGTTTACTTGATTTTTTCAAAGAAAAAAATCTTACATCTGGTTGTTGGTTAACCTGTCTTAGTAACACCATGTTGGTTGAGCTGTTTTATTAACAAGAACACATTTATTTTAAATATATATCATTCACTGTTCTAGGAGAACGGATATTTCGTTTATCTGAAAATACTATATCTACAAATACCTAGTTCCACAAATCTGCAAGATGTGATAAACTAGACACAGTGATTAAAAAGGCTATTTTCAAATCATTTGTGAATATAAAAACACACCTTTGATTCTGATCTCATGCATTATAGAAAAATATTTTTTGATTTTTTGTTTCACTTCATTATCATAAGTTTTCCACAAGTTTTATACATCGGTCATTATCCTGTTACTTGGAAAGTGAATTGGTGTAAGCCTATAAACATTAGAATAGCAGATTTGTTATATTTAATTGAACGTACTACCTACATGAATATGTGTGTGTGTTTTAACAGATATTAGTAAGCATCATATCCTGCTTTTCTTAATAGCTATGCTCAGGAACTTTTTATTATTATTATTCTTTTTTATTGCGGGATTAAAGGATTAACAATGCAGTGCATCTGCCTCCTAAACCAATTTTGAGCTAGGGGAAAAAAGTAATGGACTCAAATATATTCTATCATCTTCTGCTTTGGAAACCATACAGGGAACAGCGCACATAAAAGCTGTCTCATGTTTTTAGGTCCAAGTTTTAATGATTATGTCAGGATATAGAGATTCCATCGCAGGTAAGAAAAATAACCTTGTTTTCAGTAACTGATTTGTTGTACATGAGAAGGTGAAATACAAGATCTCTCTTGTTAGATAGAATTAAAAAAGTGAATCTGTGTAGGTGGGAATATGTGTGTGAACAGTAATGACAATGCAGTCATCTTTCTCATTTAGATCATTTTCTATGGGAAAAAAGCATTTTTGTTGTCTGCCTTCAAGCATGAAGAATTATGTAGCTTAAAGAATAGCAGCAGTTTATTATAGAAGTATGTCGTCCTTGAACTGGCTGAGTTATTCTTTTTCTTCTGGTAACTCTGGCAAACATATTTATATGCAGAGATTATTTCAGATCCTGAAAAAAGTAATGAAAGATACAAAGGAAGAATTGCCCAGATTTTGGCTTTCTTCAGCAGAATGCCCTCAAAGTTTGCTCTAGCAAGTAAACTTTTTGTGCGCTGGTGCTATGAAAAATGTGAGTAGCTGAAGGAGGTCAGGAGCAGGACTGATCAGTATCAGATTCAGCTTTCCGGTTTAACTGTCAGTAACAGTGTCTGTATGTGACTGATGTGATTAAGCTTTAGTTATAGCCAATGGAGATTTAGCTAAAATAGTCAATGAGGTTTAGCATGTGATTTACTAGATCAAAGGTACAGACTTAGTTCATTCAACTACACATAGATGTCTAGAGACTGTCAAATTGCTCTGGAGTATCCAGCTGGGCATCCAGCTGCCTTTCCAAGATACTGCAGGTCATCTATAGCTGCAACGCTCTTGTCTCAGACTCCTAAAGCATTGCAAAAGGTACCTATATACAGGTGTCTCAACAGAGACATAGTCTGCCTTAGGGCTAGGTGAATAGCTCTTCAGTCTCGACAGAGATGAAGACATTGTCTATGTGTGTCCATTATGACTATAACGGGAGCTCAAGCACCTAGATCACTTGCAGATGCCTAAGTCTGTCTGTCTGAATTAAATCTGAATCACACCCTAAATACCAGATAACTGTGACAAAATTAGGTAATTTTATATATCATATTCACTAATTCCACTGGAGCACTTCTATGTAAGCCTCACTATAACCTCCAGAAAGAATCACAGCTGGAACTGCCTGAGGATGTCGTGTTGCAGACACTGGTTGGCTACCGTAGAGACTGAATCCTAAGTAGTTCCCAATTGTACTGCTGGTTAAAGGTGGAGTTACAGTATGTTCTTTTCTTCCCAGGTTACACTGTGGAAAATGAGGAAAGCTTTGTAAAAACAGTCAGTGAACAACTAGAAAGGTCGTGAAAATATTTTTTCTTAGAAATGTTTTATAATTAGATCATGTCTTAAAATTTTCAGTTTTACTATGCCTAATCAAAGAATTCTAGATTTCATTCCAAATGGTCAGACAGGCTGAATACAGTTCTGAACTCTAACAATGCTTGAAGCTCTTGACTTCTAATTCATTCTAACCTTTATTTCAGTCTCACTATCTGCTGCACTTTCTCTTAGAGAGGGAATGTATTGTCTGAACCTTTCCTTGTTATTGTACTGCATGACATTTCTCCCTTTCCATACATTTTATAACCTATCTTCATTTTTAATTATTTTCTTAATTTTTGTTTCAATTATATTATCTTGTAAAGCTCTTTTAAAAGTGGGATTATTTTCCTGTTTTCTTTTTTCTTGATTTCTTTTCTTGGTACAATTTTATCCAATATCTTTCCTACTATTATGCTTTTTACTTACAATTTTCACTTTTAGCATTACTATAGATTCTATACAATTTTTATTTTGATATCTAAAACCAGAATGCTCTTAACTTTGCTTACATTTCCTGAGTTGTTCTATTCATTTAGCCTTTTATTGTCAACAACTTTGTGGTGTTATTTTAAGTAGAGCATAAAAATCCTTAAAAATAAGGTACAATGGTAGTTTGATGCAAAAAATCCAATGAATACTGATAGTTTTCTTTGAGTCTTCAAGACTGAAACAAAAACATTTTTCACATAGAATCATCTCCATTACAAGGAGGAAACTTTGATACACTCATTTGTTCAAGGCTTTTGGCTTATATGCTAAAAAGCCTTTGTGTCCCAAAAAGACTGTCTTCCCTGAACTACACCACTTAGTTTAATTTAAAATGTCGTTACCTCTCCCTGTAAATCTTGCCTTGCTTAGGAGTTTTATGTGAAGTGATCCAGTAGAGAAATCTCACCCTTTCCAGACTGGTAAAAGTCATTCATGTAAACAAACCTAAGGCTTTTTACAAGCCTGGTATAATTACTACTTTTTGTCTCTCATGCCACTAAATAATAATAAACATCTTTTCTAGTGTCTACTGAAGGCGATGCAATAATATTTGCGTTAAAATCTATTCAACAAACCATTTTTTCTGTTCATATTTCAGAACTATAGAAGTTAACTGATTGAGTTCCTTCACGCAAAGTCCAATATTTTTCAAATAATCTCATAATATTTGATATATATCAGGTCATGTCATCATCTCCATATGTTACTAGTGGTCAACTTTCAAAATGCTCTCAGAACAGTAAGTAATGTATAAGACTGTTGCATCCATTCACCTGTCCTCTTGTGGAACATACAGTGTAAGTCTCTCAATCACGGCAGTAGAAACCAGCACTTTAGCTCTGTCAGAATGTGAGATGGCTTAAACTCGCTTTCATAACTAACCAGTCTATTGACCAAAAGACAATTTCCCCTCTTCCATAGCTTTGATAGAGTGAACTCTTTAACAGGCATGCAACTTCATAATACACAACCTAAAATCTGGGGTTTGTATGACCATGAGGTTAACAAAGTGATATGGAAGAGTCTATGCTCATAGTTCTTTTCTTTAGACACAGATAAAATTTCAACTTCTTATTTACAGTGAGTGAAAAAATAAGGTACAAGTAAAAAAAAGGGTTAATTTCTCTTACTTTTTCTTTTCTTTTCTATATAGATACACATATAAAAATTGTTGTTTGCTTTCTTTGTGGCTTTGGTGTTTTCCTTGAAAGTTGCATGTCTGGATGTTAGACAAGCTGTTTATCAATAAAATGCAGTTATACAGTGGAAAAAAAAATCATTTGATCATGTTTCAGTCTATTAAATATACTGTTTTATTTCAGAAATGAAAGAATATATGATTTTGTGTTCTAGCTTATATTCTAGATAGTTACTGAAAGTTACATTTTTCGTAAGTTTCTGAAAAAAACATTAAATCTTGATGGAGTGATAAGTTTCATTAGAAGAAATGTATCTAGCTCAAATATTCAATCTGTGAAATTCTATGCAAGTACTGCATTAATGTTATATTTTGAACTTCAGGAAGTTCAACAAGGCTACATGCAGGGTCCTGCACCTGGGTCACAGGAACCCGTGGTATCAATACAGGCTGGGGATGAAGGGATTGAGAGTAGCTCTACTGAGAAGGACTTGGGGGTAGTGGTGGATGAAAAGCTGGACATGAGCCGGCAATGTGCACTCGCAGCCCAGAAGACCATCCATATCCTGGGCTGCATCAAAAGAAATGTAGCCAGCAAGTTGAGGGAGGTGATTCTGCCCCTCTACTCTGCTCTTGTCAGACCCCACCTGGAGTACTGCATCCAGCTCTGGAGTCCCCAACATAAGAAAGACATGGACCTGCTGGAGTGTGTCCGGAGGAGGGCCACAAAATTATCAGAAGGAAGGAGTACCTCTCCTATGAAGACAGGTTGAGAGAGTTGGGGTTGTTCGACCTGGAGAAGAAAGGTTCCAGGGAGACCTTATTGCAACCTTCCAATACTTAAAGGGGACTTATAAGAAAGATGGGGACAAACATTTTAGTAGGGTGTGTTGCGATAGAGCAAAGGGTAAAGTTTTTAAACTGAAAGAGGGTAGATTTAGACTAGATCGAAAGAAGAAATTATTTACTGTGAAGGTGGTGAAACACTGGAACAGGTTGCCCGGAGAGACAGTAGATGCCCCATCCCTGGAAACATTCAAGGTCACTTTGGAATGGGCTGTGAGCAACTTGATCTAGTTGAAGATGTCGCTACTTATTGCAGGGAGTCAGACTATATGACCTTTAAAGGTCCCTTTCAACCCAAACTATTCTATGATTCTATGATATTTTAATTACATTCCATATATGTTACATTTAGATATATTATTTGCTTATTGTTACATTACATTCATAATTAACACAATTGTGTCATCTCCAGATATGAAATTCAGTTATAGTGCTGTTTCACCAGTATTAGATTTTTCATGTACTAAGAGTCCATTGCTGGCCTGGAAAAAAGCAGGATATTAAGAAACCAAGGAAGTGTAAAATATGTGCAGAAAATTAATACTATGAAGTTCTGTAAGTATTATTTAGACTTTTTTTCTAACTTTTTTTCTCATAAACTCACACTACAAAAAGTCCTGAAAAGAAACAAAAGTTTTTCATTATCTATTCCTAATAGTAATTTATAAGACACTTTGTGTGCCTCTGTCAAATTCAGGTACTAGAAATAAAAGCTATGCCTTCCATTAAAATCAATGAGGTCTCGGGGAGGCAGGGGGGCATGGATTCCCCTCCACCCCCCACAAAAAAAGTAATTAAAACACAGCAGCTACTAGAAAGAAAATTAACTATCCCAGCTGAAACCAGGACACCCCTGTAGGTGTACCAGGGCACAGAACTATTCTACAGTTGCAGGTCTCTGGATGGAAAAGGAGCCCATCCTCCTGCTGCCTGAATTCACATGCTCCCAGCCTTCACCATTGTGGGAGTCTCCATTTGCTGTTTGATCAAACACCTTCCCTGGCTGCTCCTCTTTCTGTGCAACTGTGAAGTCAGTATGTCATATCTGCAGAGCTTCTATAAAAGTCTGTTAATTCCTTTTTTGTTGTCCCTGGTGCTGCACAGTCTTCTTACTTCCTCCTAGAGCTGCTCAACTTAAGGGATTGCCAACCAGCACACACCACGTGCAGGTAAGGTCACCATGTCTGCCTGCCCCAGTCTCAGCAAGAGGCACAGGACATTCCCAGACTTGGATGGCAGCATCCTTTCAGTAGAGGTTGCTCTGAGGGGAGGTCTCTGATGTGCAAGGGTAGCTGCTCTGATTGGTGCTGGGAACCAAGCCCTGTGGTACATCACTACTGTTTCTGCATTCTTCTCTTTATGCTTTACATCCTTTAAATTTTCCATCTGCTTAACTCTGTGTTCCTAAGTCTGCCTGTTACTACATTTGATTGTCGTTCATTATCTATTTGGTAAATGATCTAGGTCGTCTCCTGCATGTGTGTCTTACCTCTCTTCAACAGCTCTATTACATTAATTCTGGTAAATAGCTCAAGGTTTATGTGTGCACACCAAGAGATATGTATCATGCAGAGATATTTCACAGCTCCGAGAAGTTACTGAAAACTTCAGAAAAAAACCATTCATCCCCACCTCGGCATACATACTCTTAAGAATTGTTGGGGATTGAATGCAGGTCAAAACATACAGCAGCCCCAGAGAGTTAATTGCCTAACTAATAAATTCATATTGAGTAATTATGCACAACTGATATGCAAAATCCTTTTTTTCCCCCAAATATAGAACATTAAAAAAAAAAAAGTAAAAGGGATAGTGATGGGGAAATTCAAAAATAAGATCCACCAGTCCACTTTATTCCAAAGCCTGAAGTAACTGAAGTTCTGGCAGTTTGGAAATTCTCAGTAAACGTGATGTTAGGATTATGTACTTAGCATATTCAGTATGTTATATTTTCCTAAACTTAAATCTAGAAACAGCAGAGCTGTTGTCAAAGGAGAGATAGTTCTTATTACTTGGGGAGGAGGGGGGGAGAATTTTTTTTTTTTTTAATTTTCCTAATTCTCTGTCTCATTAAAAATCTCAGTGGAATGCATGGTAGGGGGTGGCGGTTTTTTGCTGAGTTTTTTTGTGTTTTTTGGTTGTTTGTATTAATTTGTTTTAACTTTCTTACACTTAAGTTATAGCAGGATATAAAATTATCCCTCTATTTCTATCACTCTAGAAAATTATGACTCCATTTTCTAGAACTTCCTGGCTTATATATTGAAATAAATATTCCATAAAAGAAAATAGTACTATGCAGCAATATTTTAATGTAAATATCTGTCTCCCGGTGTCATAAGTAACCACACTGATCATTCCATGTATCCTATTTTACGTTATCTGTGTTACCACTGGAAAAATTACATTATTTTAATTTAGAATACTGTATTGCATTAAGATGTTGAGAACCAATAAAATATACCCAATTATCTATGTAACACTGAAGAGTGGCTTATCTTAGTACTTCTCTAACAGGTAAGTAAGTGGGGTATTATCAGTTTATATGAAAAAAAGGTGATGTTAAAAATATTATCATGCATAGCACTAGAGGTGTGATTGCTGGTTACAAAGCATTGTCCACAGATCAACTGAAAAGGAAAAACCTCAACTCCTTTTTTACAAAAAGTCATAATCTGACAGATTTGTGTTCTACTTATCACTGTCCGATATGGACCCCATTCAGCAAAGTACGTGCACAGGGTGAGAAAATTTCTAATTTTAGAATATGTACTGTTTGTTTAATTACGTCTCTTTCAGAACAAAAGTAACATTTTTGACAGAAGTGGAGTTTTTTCAGTATTCTGATGAGGTAGGTCCTACATAGGAAACAATTGATCATCGTTTTGAGCACATGGAAAAGCTGTCTCTGCGTCTTCTGATTTTGAAAGTTCAATAGTAAAAGAAACCTGATTTTATTAAATTATTTAAAAAATAAAATATTCAAAAATTCTAGCCTGTTTGGGGGGCAGTCTTGAAAAATCAGTAGGGTTCTGAGGGACAAAAGCAGATAGTTCTGTGTCACAAGAATGGGAAGGAAAGGGGCAGTGTAAGTATAAATACATTGTCCTGACACCTTTCATACAAAATTACTCCATTATGTTTGATGGTGACTGTCTTCTGGGAGGCACTGATTATCTTCATCTCCCTCCAGATAAAAAAAAACAAAACCAAAAACCAAAACAATACAGAATCTACCTTAAACATTAAATTCTTATTACAAGTATGACAATAGAATTTGAAGGTGGTGTGAACCAGAATCTGTTAAACAAAACATACTGCAGTCAATGTTGGGTTGGAAAAAAGACGATGCATATTGCTGGTCTAATATGCAACCAAAACTTCCAAAATTATTTGAATATTCAAAAGAACAAAAAATCAGCTAATCTATTGCTGGATTTTAAGAGATAAATTCACATCCTGTTTGGTATAAGTCAGGAAGCAAAGATATAATGTTTGTTTATTTAAAACAGTCACAGAAGAAGTAGTCTACAGAACTACTCATTTGACCTATATTGGTTGCCTCTTGAAATTAATCAATACCTTTGATTATAAAAAGAACTTAGTACATCTAGATCAGGCTTTATTTGACTCAGTACTGACAAATCCCACCCTTATTATGTCATAATTTTATCTCTTAAAATAAAAAAAGGTAACACATTCACCTAATTTTGTTTAGATCGAGTAAACCCAGGGTCATACAAGATATTTTTTTTCCTACTAAAAATTCTTTTCTAAAACATGTATTCAAAATATATGACATGCTGATAGTGAGAGATTCAGATATCTAGCTATCATCTGCTGGAAAATAAATCTATCAGAACATAGTCTAAAGGTTCCTGGAAAAATACCTTGATTCATAAAATGGAGGAAAGTTTTAGGGAGAAGCTACCTTAGATGTCTTTTTTAAAAAAAAATAAATCTTCAGAGGCAAATTATTGAATCTCTGGAGTTGGAAAGTAATATGGGTAGGAACAATCACAAAAATAAAAAAAAAGCATTGTTATGCTGGAAAGGAAAGGTGGAAGCAAAAAAATAAGACGAATGAACTAGTGGCAAAATATCCTATTGCTGAGGAAAGCTAGGAAGCATACTAATGTAATGGCTGTATAATGAGTGCTATAATGACTTTAAAATGTATTAAAAAAGGAATCATACAAAACTGAAAATAAGGACATGATTGAAGATTATTATAAAGGAATAGGTCAAGCATGTAAGGATTGTATCAGAAAGATATAACCATGAAATCAGTTACAGCTACACAGGGACATAAAAAAAGGAAAAAGGAAATGTTTTATACGTACATTTCAGAGTAAAAATAAGACAGTGAAAAAAACGGTTCCATTTACAGAAAGACAGAAGGGATAGAAGAAGAGGAGGGATTGTGTGCTATGTAAGAGAGCGGTTTGAGTGGATGGGGGTTATCTAGGAGATTTCTGGACTGTGTCAAAGACAATTTCTTGACACAGTTGTTGAGTATGGCAACAAGGACTGGTGCTCTTCTGGAGTTACTACTTGCAAATAGCCAAGAGCTGTTCAGAGATGTGGTTGCCAACGGCAGCTTTTGCCTGCAATGACCCTAAACTTTTAGAGGTTAAGATCTTAAGGGGCATGAGAAAGACAAGTAAAGGAATAAAGACCACAGACTTCAGAAGAGCAGACTTCAGCTTGTTCAGGGAACCTTTAGGAGTGCTCAAAAGGGAATCTGTCTTGGAGGACAAAACAGACCTCAGAAGTGTTGTGAGACTTATATGAACAACATTTTCAATGCACAAGTGTGATCCATCCCCCTGAATGGAAAAAAGAGGCAGGCATACAAATAAACCAGCTCTATTGCATTTCTGTGGCAAGGGTTTGGTACCAGGAGGGCTACAGGGGTGGCTCCTGTGAGAAGCTGCTAGAAGCTTCCGCCATGTCAGATAGAGTCAATTCCAGCCAGCTCCAAGATGGACCCGCTGCTGGCCAAAGCTGAACCAATGAGCGAGGGTGGTAGCACCTCTGTGAGAAGATATTTAAGAAGGGGAAAAAACTGCTGTGCAACAGCAACCAGGAGAGAGGAGTGAGAATATGTGAAAGTAACAGCTATGCAGACACCAAGACACCAAGGTCAGTGAAAAAGGAGGGGGAGGAGGTGCTCCACGTGCTGGAGCAGAGATTCCTCTGCAGCCCATGGTGAAGACCATGGTGAAGCAGGCTGTCCCTCTGCAGCCCATGGAGGTTAATGACGGAGCAGATATCCACCTGCAGCTCATGACGGATCTCATGCCGGAGCAGGGGGATGTGCCCAAAGGAGGCTGTGATTCCATGGAAAACTCATGCTGGAGCAGGCTCCTGGCAGGACCTATGACTCCATGGAGAGAGGGGCTCATGCTGGAGCAAGTTTTCTGGCAGTACTTGTGACCCCATAGGGGACCCGCCCTGGAGCAGTCTTTTCCTGAAGGACTGCACCCCATGGAAAGGGCCCGTGCTGGAGCAGCTCATGAAGAACTGCAGCCTGTGGGAAGGACTCACGTTGAAGAAATTCATGGAGAACTGTGTCCTGTGGGAGGGGCTCCACACTGGAGCAGGGAAAGAGTGTGAGGAATAAGGAGGAGTGTAGACAATGTGTGATGAACTGACCACAACCACCATTCCCTGTCCCTCTGTGCTGTTTGGGGAGGGGAGTAGGTAGAGAAATTGGGAATGAAGTTGAGCCTGTGAAAAAGGAAGGGATGGTGGAAAGGTGCTTTAAGATTTTTTTTTTATTTCTCTTTATCCTACTTTGATTTGATTGGCAATAAATTAATTTCCCCAAGTCAAGTCTGTTTTGCCTGTGATGGTAATTGGTGAGTGATCTCTCCCAGTCCTCATCTCGACCTATGAGCCTTTGTTATATTTTCTCTCCATTGTCCAGCTGAGGCGGGGGAGTGATAGAGCATCTTGGTGGGCACCTGGTGTCCAGCCAAGTTCAACCCACCACACCAGCCTTGTTAAACAGTGAGCTATTAGGAGATCTCAAACGCAAAAAAAAAAAAACCAAACAAAAAAACAGTGTATGAGACAAGGAAAGATGGACAGATATACAAAAAGGAATACAAAAATATTGCCTGAGTATGCAGAGATGCAGTTAGGAAAGCAAAAGCTCAGCTGGAGCTCAAACTGGCAAGAGACACTTCTGTCCTTATGTTAGTAGCAAGTGTAAGCACAAGGGAGACATAAGACTGCTGCTGAATGGGGCTGGCAAGTTAGTTATAAGTAACAGAGAAGGCTGAGGTACTCAGTGTTTTCTTCACCTAGGTCTTTAAGGATAAGCTCCTGAGTTTCAATACCAAGAATAAATGACAAAGCAAATGGTGGACCACCAACAGTACAGGAGGGTTGAGCTCAGGACCATCTGTACAAGTTGAACATGTACAGGTCTATGGGACCTGACAGGATGCATCTGAGGACAGTTGGAATGCATTATTGCAAAGCCATTCTCTTTCATTTTTGGAAGATCATAGAGATCAGGGAAGGTCCCAGATGACTGAAAACATGTAAATATTGCATCTATCTACAGGAAAAAAGAAAATATAGAAAACTATAGACCAGGTAGCCTCCATTCACTCCCTGGGACAATTATGGAACTGGTCCAGATGGAAGACATTTCAGCACATATGAAAGACAAGAAGAACATTGGGAAAAGCCTGAGTTTACTAAGGGTAAGTTGTACTTAACTAACCTGATTGCCTTCTCTGATAAAATACCTTCCTCAGTGAATGGAAGGAGAGCAGTGGACATCCATCTACCTCAAATTTTACAGGGTGTTTGACATGATCTCTCTTAACATTCTTGTTGAAGCTGGTAAAATATGGACTGGAAAAACTGACAACAAGATGAATGAAAACTGACTAAACTCTTCTGGTGGTCATTAATGATTCAGATTAAAACTGTCAGATGGTCACCATGGAGGTACCTCAGGGTTCATACTAGAACAAATAGTACTCATTACTTTTTTAAACAATCTGAATGATGGGATCGAATGTACCCTCACCCCAGATGATAGCAAAGTGGGAGGAGAGATAGATACACTGAAAAGAAGGAATATAGGCATACCTCAACAGGCTAGAAGATTTAGCCAAGAAGAATTGCACTAGACTTTACAAAGATAAATGTGAAATTCCAAGTTAGAATAATCCCAACTAGCAGTACAGGCTGGGGTGTGACTGAACAGCAGTGCTGGTGAATGGTGAACTGAACATGACATCTTCCAGCAATGAAGGGAAACCATGTCCTGGAATGCATGAGTAACCATATAGCCAGCAAACCAAGGGATGTGATTATTTCATTCTATTCAATACACGTTATACTATACCAGGAGAGCTAGCCAGCTGGAATACCCAATGATATTGCAAAAGTCAGCAGTTGCTTCTGTGTGGCAATCAAAGCAAGCCCTCAACATTTTCCGTAGTCAGTGGAGAAAAGAAGAGCACGCTCCCAGTAATTGGTCTATAATGTCTTCTTCAGATTGAATAGACCCTGCTACTGTTCCCCACCCTCTATATTAACTTTCAGTCCAAATGTCTTCTATACTAGATACTAAACATATATATGGATACAATTAGAGGACATAAAGCCCATTTTTAAACATCGTTAATTGTAATATTTAACGAAACAGATTAGAGTTACAGACTAGTATCAAGAATTAGATGGAAGAACACTATGCAGAAGTTATACATATCTAAACTGATGGAGCCTGACTGTTTGCTCTAGAGTATTTAAGGAATTAACTGAAGCAGTCTCTGAATCTTTAGTGCTTATCAAGGACAAAAGAGGCACAAATGAATGACTAACAATAAGGTTCGGGTTTTCTTTTTTTGAGAAACATTAAGGGTTAAAAATAGCCAACATAGTACAGCCAGGAATAAACTGTGTTAAGTAAATTTCATTTATTTCTCTGATAGAATAGACAGTAGATAAAGGGAAAATTGTAAATGACATACTTGGAGGCTTTTGTTGTTGACATGATGTTTTCTGTATCATATTTGTATTGCTACCTTGTATTTTTAGTAGTAGTATTTTGTGGTAGATTTTGTGGAAGGAGCTAGTTTGAACAAAAAGATTATTATTTTTTCTTCAAAAAAATAAAAATAGCTTTTTTCCTATTTTTTCACAATTCTTGTACTGCTTTGCTCTCAGTCTCTACTAAAATAATATTAGAATAGTGATGACAGTATATCAGCACTCTAACAGTAATAAAAAGGAAGAAACTGTAGTCAGGACAATAATCCACAGATTTAGGTTTGTCTGAAGTTTGCAGTCTTTTGGGTCCAGTGATTACAATTTAGTTAATTTTTCTTAGTAAAATAAGTTATTCTGTCAGAAAAAAAAGGATACAGGACTTACCTCTTTATAAACAACAAAAAAAGGTTTTCCATACTCTTATCATTTCTAGAGGTAGTACCAGCATATGATGTCAGCAGACCAAATTTTGTATGAACATAGTCTTTAATGACAGATCAGTACGTGAAAGACACATACCACTGTTTGCTACTAAAGCTATACTTTAAGAAAGTAAAAGTGGTAGTCTCAACATTTTTGTGTACTGAATTTGTTGGTTTGCTTAATATGTGTGTGGTTTGAAAAACCCCTTACTGAGTTTCCACTGAGAACTCTGTCAGGTAACTGCTAGTTTTGAATGTGAGGTATGTGTTAATTCCATTATTAAAATATTAAAGATAGCTTCCCCCTCCAAAAAAAACCCACAACAAAACAAAACAAAACAAAACAAAACAAAACAACACAACAACAACAAAAAAACCAACAAACCAACCCCCCTCAAAAAACCCAACTATGCTTCCTCCTAAAAACCTGGCAGCCAATAATAATATAAGGAAACAAAAGACCATGATGTGTGTCAAGTAAAACTAACCAAAAGTATACAGCTTGAACTTCAGTTTGATTTCTTGAAAATTATCTGGAACAAGAAAAGAAAATTAGTCAGGAACAAGCTTTAAAAAAAGACAGTTTCTGTGCCATCCTCCAGATCAATGGAAAGCTTTACGCAGCACCTCTCTTCAGAAACCCTGGAAAGGTAACAGCTCCACAAATAACTCTGAAATCTCTGAGAATACTCACCAAAGTGTACAGTTGCTACCAAAACAAAACCTACGATCATGCAAGTCAAACACTTACCGCTTGTTCAGGGAGGCCTTCTTCCTACTACTCTTCCTACTACTTCCTACAAAGAAAAGCTGTTTGCAAACTGCTCTATTTTGTGCCTCCTATCACTACCACAGGCCACAAAAAAAAAAGGAATTTTCAGTGTATTGTTTAGCCTGCTATTTGTGTTGTGTTGATTAGTACCATTCCTTTGGGACTCTATATTTCTTAACATAGATAACAAATTACAAGATTTATTATTAATCTTACTCATGACTTCTTTGTAATTAACAAAAACTGAGGAGAAATTCTTATTCTAACAGCTTGTGGTAAAAAGACACAAGATATTTGGTTCAGTTGCCTGAACTTAAGTCTTTTTACACACTCTAGGGGACTCCATCTAACCTGTCAATCTGGCACTCCAGAAAAGCATGGGGATGTTTCTGATATTCTATGGCATCTTGGAGAGCACTAGAAATCCACATAAAGGCTACTGAACTGAGTCTTTAATTGTCACATCCTAAAGCAGACACTACATCTGGTCAGCTGAAAAGATCTCTAGACTCTATTAACTGTACTGTAGCTACATTTGCAAGAGTCATCTGAGTTTCCTTTATGATGGG
Organism: Pluvialis apricaria; assembly: GCA_017639485.1. Classification (NCBI taxonomy): domain Eukaryota; kingdom Metazoa; phylum Chordata; class Aves; order Charadriiformes; family Charadriidae; genus Pluvialis; species Pluvialis apricaria. The sequence continues at coordinate 51,399,587 of CM030007.1, forward strand.
ATATTGGTATTTTAAAGCCATTTAATTGAATCTGAAGGCACATATCTAAATTGGGTCAAGTGAACTGCACTTCAGAAATTATTATTGTAAGCATCCAGGATAGCATACAGTTGCTTAAATATGGGCATCTATTCACACTTCACATGCTCTAAAGCAATTTATAGATACAATACTGGAGCAATGGGACACTCACAAGCTTCTTGATCAGCAGTTGGAGACCTTACAGAACATGAGAGATTATACTCAAATTACACAAGTTGTTTGGTTTTTGGCAACTGGAATCTACCCATAAAGCTAAATAAGTCTCACCCAAACTGCTTTTTTGTAACAACTCAAAATTTATCAAATCCATACTTAAATTATTCTTTCCTAAGGTTATATACTAAATAATAAACCGATTTTTGTTAATACCTGATATGTTTGAAAATTACACAAAAGCACTCTGGTAGTCATACATTTGAAATGTGTCAGGATGGGGAGGATGTTTGGAGTTATGGTGTTTGTCTTCCCAAGTATCTGTTATGCATGATGGAGCCCGGCTTTCCTGGAGATGGCTGAACACCTGCCTGCAGATGGGAAGTAGTGAATAAATTCCTTGTTTTGCTTTGCTTGTGTGTGTGGCTTTTGCTTTACTTATTAAACTGTCTTTATCTCAACCCATGAGTTTTCTCACTTGTACTCTTCTGATTCTCCTCCTTATTCCGGGGGGGATAATGGTGGGGGTGATGAGTGAGCTGCTGCATGGTCCTAGTTGCTGGCTGGGGTTAGACTGTGCCAGTCCTTTTTGGTGCCCAACGTGGGGCTCAAAGATAATTACAGATTTGATTGGAATGTGCTAGACTGAATTTATAACTCTTATTGTTGTTTAGCTATTAATTGGCAGGCTCCTGTGCTTGCCATGGAGTTTGCTTGCCTTACTGTGAATGTCTTGTGCTCATTAGCGGTGCTAGCTAGTGCTTCTTGCTGTTGCTACTTGCTGTACTGCATATCATCTTACTCTGCTGTGCCTGGGAATGTTTTGATAACAGCAATGGTGATGCACCTGTGCTGGCAGATGGCCAGGGCTGCTTTTTCTGTTTTAAGTGCTGCCAACAGGCTCCAACTGCAGAGTGGATTCAAGTTGAAACAACTCTGCACACACTAAGGTCAGTGGAGAAGGAGGGGGAGGAGGTGCTTTAGGGGCCAGAGCAGAGATTCCCCTGCAGCCTGTGATGAAGACCATGCCAAGGCAGGCTGTGCCCCTGCAGCCCATGGAGGTTAACAGTGGGTGCCTGAAGGACTAACTGCACCATGGAAGGGATCTCATACTAGAACAGCTCATGAAGAACTGTAGCCCATGGGAAGGACTCATGTTGGAGATGTTTGTGGAGAACTGTCTCCCATGGATGGGATGCCACGCTGGAGCACGGGAAGAGTGTGAGGAGTGCTGCCCCTGAGGAGGAAGGAGTGACAGAAACATGTGATGAACTGACTGCAACCCCCATTCCCCATCCCCCTGCACCGCTTGGAAGTAGGGGGAGAAGGCAGAGAAATTGGGATTAAAGTTAAACCTGGGATTTGAATTGCATGTTATAGGAATTGCTATAGCAGGAACCACCGGAACCAATGCAGGACAAGCCTTACAAGAAACAGTGCAAGTGCAGCGGTGACCTGGCCTGAGGTGGCTTTGACACCCAATAACTCCATGCAACGCACCACCTCTCCTGTCCTGAGTGATAAACACAGCAGATGTAGCCCAAAGTCATGGACTAAATGAACTCAATGAACATTTTATGGATGTTTATGGACATTTCATGGGGGTGGTCCATGGACTAGAGGAATGATATCTGTTTATTGTATCAAAGGATGGTGTCCAAGGATGTATTGGCTAGAGTGGGACCTTGGCATGACATAAATGGTATGGAATAAGGGGTGGAAAATATAGTGGTTTCAGCTGGGATGGAGTTAACTTTCTTGCTAACAGCTGGTGTGGTCCTCTGTTTTGGATTTTGGCTGAGAAATAGTGTTGAGAGCACACTGGTAGTTTTAGTTGTTGCTAAGCTCTCAACGCATTTTCTGGTCCTCATAGCATCCTGCTATACAATATCTCAACCCACGACTTATCTCACTTTTACTCTTCTGATTCTCTTCCCCATTCTGCCATGGGGGGAGTGAGCAAGTGGCTGTGTGGTCCTAGTCGTTGTCTGGGGTTAAATCATGACATGTGTTCAGGAATTTTCAGTATTAATTATGCCTTATAAACCTAAAATAATTACACACATGTATATATCCAAGTAAGTTCAACAAACTTATTTAATACACATGCTTTATTTAAGAATAGTTACATTTTACAGTGCAAATATGATTGTATTCTACTTACTGTAAAACGTTCAGAAGTAAAAAAAAAATGCTGATTCTTGTTTAGCTTTCTAATCCCTCTATTAGAACTGTTATTTTTTAATCGTATTCTAATGTATTTCCAAAAGTATCTGTTTAGATTTTGTAAGAACTTCGATAAAAAAATACTGCTTGATTTTTATTTTTTTTTCGTTAGCTTTCTTAATATGCATAGTAAAATATTGGCCTTTCTGCTGCCGGTAGGATTTCATATTATGATTGTTATTTGTTATGATGTCTACTTGTGAGAGAGAAGCTATGTGAGCCTCCTGTTAGCAAAGTAGAATAGCAACATGGCCTTTTTTTTTCTTAAATCTTCTTTTTTTTTTTTTTACTCAAGTAAGAATATTCCAGTAAAATAAAGCAAACTCCTAATGTAATGTCTGTTGAGTTTTACAGATGGAGGTTCCTTAGAGTATAAAACAGGAACTGCACTGCAACCCTGAGATACATACATGGCAAAAAACCCTGCTGGTTCGTTTGTTGGGGTTTTTTTTCTTTGTTTTTTGAAACATCTACATGTATTACATGTAGACATGTCATGTATCACAAAATAACTTTTTCAGCCTTCTAGGCACCATACCTATTTCATCCTTAGTCTTGCAACGCAAGCCAGTGGAAACTAACAACAACCAAAACTTCACAAGAGATTTTAAGTGTCTGATATGATCAGACCACTACCTATCATAGCAAGAAACAACATAGGCAATGCTCTCAGAGCTCATCTATCAAACTCTTCTCCCTCTGTGGATTTGTCTAGGCCAGAGTTTTAAACCACTTCCAGATTAAGTTAATTGATTCCTAATTAGCTTAAATTAAATAATAAAGCTGTAAATGCTGGTCTAGGCATTTTGCAAATGTTTGTTCTAGTGGTCTTTTTGTTATTTTTTTCCCCAGGATTGAAAAAAAACCCTGAATTTAGCAATAAATAAAATTTTAAAAGTTGGACTGCAATTACTGGTTCAACTATTTAATATTTGGATCTGTGAGCTTCCTGCTAAGTATAAACTCTGCACTTGTCTTGATTGAATGTTTTTTTTTGCTGATTTTGGATCTTAGTGTAATTTATAAAGATTATTTTTAATACTAATCATCCTAGTTTTACATCTTCTACAAACTGGGTAAATTAAATCTCTGTCCCAATTATGCCATCGTTCCAGTGTTTATTACAACATGGCTGATATGGGTTGATCTTGGTGGGATTTCATTTAGTATCTCTTTCCTAACTGCATTAATGTTTTCAAGAATATTCTCAGGATGAAAACGCATGCATAATAGTAAGTTCAAATGTTTGGAGCTATGATTTTACATCACTGACTTTGGACTTTATTCTGGGAAATGTTTAATTAGAGGAAATCTGAATGAGTCAGCACTTTCATGTGTTTTATTTGCTCCAGTTCTAAGAGTGAGATCTCAATAGAGTTAGGTATTTTATTACTTAGAAATGTAATGAATAGCTTTGAATGAGACTCGACTCAGTTGAGGAATTTAGGAAGCTGGATTAGAGTTCTCAACTTTCTATACTTTCTACGTAGTCCCCATTAAGAGACAGATGGCTCAGAGTGTATACAAATTTAGTACTAAATATAACCTGATATAGAGGCTTTTGTTGGTGGTTTTTGGTTTTAGTGGAGTTTCTTGGTTTTGTTTGTTTTTTTTTTTTATGGTTTGGTTTGGTTTTGGTTTTTTAGTTTGGTTGATTTGGGGCTTTTTTTGTTTGTTTATTTGTTCGGTTTGGTCGTTTTGTTTTGGTTTGGTTTTTTTTCCACAAAAATTGAATGGGCGTATGTGTGATTATGTGACAAAATTCATTAAAATACACCATTGTTATCAGCACATGCCTTCCAGCAGGGCTTTTTTAAGGGACTGCAAGGCTCTTGCCCTTTCAGAGATCTCATAAATTCAGCAGGAAGTCAAGGTGCCCAGCAGAAATGTCTGATAGGTGGGCAACACAAAATGGGACCATGAGATAAGGTCCATAAACAGCTTTCAAGATAAAGAAATACAAATAATTCATATGGGAGGATTGGAACAGGCTTATAATTGTTATTCTTTGAAAGAAAAGTAACAAATGGTAATTCAATAGTTCAGGGGTATAGCGGGAATGAACAAGCTGGGAAATATTTGTTACCTGCTGAGCAAGAAACATCCTCATTAATTTAAGTAATCACTTACAATGCATAATTAGGTAGCTTTTAGAATGATATCTCATCCAGCTGATAAACTTTAAATGCTCTGGTCTATGACATGATTAAGCTGGGCAGCATTTTGAACTTCCTTATCATGAAGCTGAGATCCTATAACAGGATGTTCCTGACTGCTAATTAACTTACTGATTTAAGCAGTTTTGGTTTTATAACAGATATGGTATTATGGGCAGTAGGTAGCATTACTGAAGAGTTTTGTCCAGAGCCATTCCAGTTTATCTGGCAATTATATTATTAAGGTGTCAATAGTAGGAAAGCCATAATAAAAACAATACAGAAGACAAAATATATTCAGTAATTGAAAATATTTTAGCAGCTGTTAAATTTCTTTAACATATGAAACTGCTAAATTTATTTAGTAAATGTGGCCTGTATTTTAGTCCAATTAAAGATTTGTACAATAGTAGTGGATTTTTTTTCTTTTTTGTTATTATGCTCCTCAGAAAATAAAATACTAAAAACATTCTCACTTGTTATTCAGTCATAGTAATATTTGCGCATGAGTAACTTACTTTGCATACATCAAAAGACTAGATTTCTGGTTAGGTCTCCATTTCATTTCAAGGGCATACATAAAAGTGGAGTTCCTGGCTCCATCAGGGTCCTCCAACCAATTTGGTGCACTACCTCTGCAATAAATCTGAGAAAAAATAACTTCCAAGACTATTAAAGTTTATTCCATAGGCTCTTATTCTTCATGCACAGTCTTGAAGCTGTTTCTCAAGCTTTGGTACCAACTGTCAATAAATCTTCATACATTCATTACTTTTCTATTTTTATTTTATTTTATAGAATTGACATCAAACTTAAAGAATGTTAGAAGAATCAGCCGTTTGATATATTCTAGGTTGTGTATCAGCATTACTGAGATTATTTTTTTTTAATATTCTAGAAGGTAGAATTTTCTATAATTCTCTTGGCTTGGTAGCAGTATAGAAGCTTATGTTAAACAGAGCTTTGGTTTTAACTGTTCTGAAGGCAAGACAAAAAGGAAAGCTGTTTTTTTTTAAAAAAAATTATTTGCAGTTTATGAACAAAGTAGGAAAATCCAGAAGATGTTATATACTCTACACAGCTCTAGGGCAGCCAAACCAAATTATTACAAGCATCAGATAATCCACTAATCATGTGAAAAACAGAACAAAATGCAGCTTTTTCCTTGAATATAAGGCTATAGAAGTACAAAGCTATTTATTAAGTAGCAGCTTCTAAATGTTTTTGTCTTTTCTGAAAAATGTGCCACAGTACTTGTTTACTGAAATAGTTGTTATTTTCAAAGTAGCATGTAGATAGGGAAGTTACTCTTTTTCAAGACCTTGTGCAGTGACATCTGAGTGCTTTAAAGTGAGATTAAATTATACCTCTGCATATTAATTAAGTTTTTGCACATATTCTGACAGGAATCAGTAATGTCAATGCATTATGGATGAATAATTGCAAACACCTTTGCTATGTGATTTTTAATATGTTGTTTAGAAAACCCTTTTTAAGGTGCAACGTTTCTTCTATATATGAGAGAGCTAGCATAAGTCTGATGACCTTGAGAGGGCTAACTGCTTTAACATAATTATTATTCTATATTTGTGATGCAGTCCATGAATTTCACAGCCTTCCCGTTATATATCCAAGATTGCTAATATTCCTGCAGAACCAGATAGAATAGAACAGACTGTTTCACTTGGAAGGGACCTACAATGATCATCTGTTCCAACTGCCTGACCAATTCAGGGCTGACCAAAAGTTGAAGCAAATTATTAAGGGTATTGCCTCTTAAATACTAACAAGCATGGGGCATTGACCACCTCTCTAGGAAACCTGTCCCAATGTTTGACCATCCTTTTGGTGAAGAAATGCTTCCTAATGTCCAGTCTAAACCTCCCCTGACGCAGTTTTGAACCATTCCCACACATCCTACCACTGGCTACCAGGGAGAAGAGATCAGCACCTCCCTCTCCCCTTCCTCAGGAAGCTGTAAATAGCCACAACGTTGCTCCTCAGCCGCCTTTTCTCCAAACTAGATGAACAAAAAGTCCGTAGCCGCTCCTCATAGGACATTCTTTCCAGCCCTTCCACCAGCTTTGTTGCCCTTCTCTGGATGTATTCAAGGACCTTAACACCCTTCTCAAATTGTGAGGCCCAGAACTGTACACAGTACTCAAGGTGAAGCCACACCAACGCTGAATACATAGGGATAATTTTTATAACAGAGATTTTTTGTCTTCTAACTTTCAAACATTATCCAGAAGAAACACTAGGACTTACTACAATTATAGTTACTGCCTCCTTAATCTTCTATACAAATTTCATCTGTGTATTCTGTTACCTGCTGTTAAAACCCATTTTCCTTTATTTTTTCCTATTGTTTTAGCAACAGTAGTTATTATTATAAATAAAACTAGAGCCTGCAATGCCCCTGCTAGCCTCAAAAGCTCACCTAGGTTTCTTAAAATCTTAAAATAATTTGGAGGGAAAAATCTGCTGTTTGGAAAAGTGGCAATTGTTGATTAATATTAAGATGCTTTCATTTAGAACATTGCAGTCTGCTGTTCATGGTGCACTTTCAAAGCACATTATGTTCCATAGAGCATATTTTGTTTGTAATATAGGCAACACATTGAAATTTTCCACTTTTAGTGGATGACGAATTCAACAAGAAATATTTTCTGTAAGAATACTAACTTAAAATAGACGAACCAGCCAGAAACACTGTTTACTTCAGAAATTTCAATATAGAGATCAATTCTTTACTTGCCTTTTTGGCTTTATTTGTTAATTCTGTTTATTTGCTTTATTTTAAAACTAATTTTACTTTAAAATGCATTTGTACTCATAATCATTACAATTATTATGAACTCATTTTACTTTAAAATTTATATTATTTATTTTAAAAAACAACAAAGAGACAGTATCCATGCTATGGATGATAACCATAACATATATAATACAACTTGAATTTAACAGACCAATAAAGTAAGAGAACAGAGTATGCTATGTTTTGAAATGTGCAAAAATCACCTAATGTGGAGCCAAAGTGAAGAAGAAAACTGTTCATTTCCACGTCCAGATTCTTCCTGCTCAAAACGTCTGTCACACTCAAAATCTTGTTGTAACAGAAGGGAGAACACCTTTCCTTGTTACTGATCAATATTTAACAGAATAACCACCCAAATTACTTAATCAGTGCACAAAAGTCTCAGTAGTACTACAGTTAGAACTGTTATGTATAATTTTCCTATCATTTCCCCCATCTCAGTGGTGTTTTGCTCACCCTTTCAGTGGTCCCCTAAGTCCTAATGTTGATCCCGATTTTCCCTCAAGAAGAAATAGACACAGTTACAACAAGCCATTAACACCCCATGGTCCCTGCCAGGAGGAGACCAAGGACTCTTTGGGGGCTCACAGGGTCCCTGAGGGGCAGTGAGCTGCTCCCCAGCCCATCAGTCCTCAGTTTGCATTGCTGCAGGATGGTCTTCCTTCTCAGGGGCAGGACACTGCATTCATTTCATGAGGTTTTTGTTGGCGAATTCCTCCAACCTGTCTAGATCTCTGAATGGTCATCATGCTATCCAGTGTATCAGCTAGTGCCCCCACAACTTGGTGTCATCGTCAAACTTGATGAAGGTGCACTTTCTCTTTTTCTCCAGTGTTAAACAGGACAGGTTCCAGAACAGACTCATGCAATAGTTCGCTTTCTACTCTACTCTAGGTAGGGTAAAACTCATTAACCAGTATAATCTGAGCCTTATCATTCAAGCCTTTTTTTTACCCATGTGGTTGTAAAACCATGCAGACCATACTGTCCTAACTTGGATAACAGTTTTGTGGGAGACAGTGGTGCAAAAGTCAAAGTGATATTTATTAATAACAGTGTAGCTAACGTTATTCATTTCAACACCTAATGAGGTCCTACTTAGCAATCCCTAAAAATGCCATGAAATCAATGCATACAATGAAGATATGTTGGTGTTTGATATACTTGGGGGGGGGGGAGGGGGGGGGGAGAAAAAGAAAAAATTAAAACCCAAACGTACCAGAAGAGATTAATTGCTTTGCCTGGGCAATATAGAATTTCTTTTGAGGTAACATTACAGACTCATATTTTTTTCCAATAAAAGGGTACTAAAACAAATTAGATAAGTTGTGTAACAGAGTTAACTCAATGTAACATATCTTATTGCTACTGTACCATGTATTTCAGGGTTTTGCTTCAGCCAAGTCTTTAATTAGGTTTAGTTTCCTACAAGGGGAAGATTTTTTTTAAGATTACATTCTATCAGAATGTGCTTTTCTTTTTTTTAATTACAGTTTTTTTAATTTAGTAGATTCCACGGAAAATTCATCTAGAAAGAATACACAGCAAAGGGTCCCTGAAAGTGTCACACTAGGGCATTTTGGCATCTTTACATATCTTAGCTATATCAATGTAATTTTTTTCTTTATATTTAATACAATATTTAGAAAAACCAATACCATGACAGCTTACAAAGAACGTTATTTTGTCTAGTTAAAGGGAACCCCACCTGCTTACATTGCCCCTGTGCAAAAAGAACTGCAGAGTCTTCGAGTCAAAGAGAAAAATCACAAACAAAAGAGTGAGTGCAACAGGTGATGAGATTCTCTAACCTTGTGGTTAGAGCATAGTGGGGGAAAAAAAGAGAGAGACAAATCCATTTCTAGCTTGCTCCTAGGATTGTTTTCTTTGGTCTTTATTGCTGTGGCCAGGACTCTTAACTCTGTCCTTTTGTATCAGTTACTTAACCTTTAGGGTATACAGTCATCATTAGGTGTTCTTTTTTCCTCTTTTTCCTCCCCAACTTAGGAAGTCGTTGCAGTAGTAGTAGTAGTATGCAATACCGTAATTTCAAAGAGATAGATGAAAAATTATCATCTTCACACCACACCTTAATAGGATACTCAGTAACCTAGTAGTTAAGGCATTGCACTTTTGACCAACTACGTGAGAGGAAATTGAATCTGTACCTTATATATTTTAAACATGTTTTACCCATAAGACTTATACTCCAGAATGACACTGTAAGGAGATGAAACTAATTACAATGACATTTTGTGGAGAAATGAATCTTGTTAGGGGACATAAGACATAACTTGAGAAAGCCTTCCTAATTAAGCCCTTCAGTGGCTTTACACTTAATTCCTGCATCCAAATAAAGCATTAGAATATGGTGCTAAATAACTTAGCATCATCAAAATGGAGCAAATCAAGGTATGTGCAGAGACAGAACTTTGTGCCTGAAGAAAACTCAACTGCAAAAGAAATTTAATGGGCAACACTAGGTTGTTGTAATTGTAGCATAGTCTCAGATGTATGACACAACTGTAATGCTAATAAAAGAGGCACACACATTGTTCCCTGGCCTTGAAGCCAAATGGCACTGCTTCACACCCTCTGTAAGCAGGGCTAACCCACTGTATAAAACCTGACTTGGGGAAAGCTAGTTGGTAAGATTCAGAACAGAGCCAGGGAGCACCCTAAGGATGAATTTGTGCAGATGACTGGGATCCAATGATTGAATATTCTTTCTCCTTTCTTTCATTTAGCAGTGTAGATATACCCATCAATACCTAAATCATGGTTTAGTACGTATGTGTGGGAAGTTTTGTACATACCCCAAAGACCTATTTCTTCACCTCCCTTTGTAACTCATGAGCCATGAACTTTACTGCAGATTTTGGTCTACTGCAACTTTCCCTGCAGAGCTTGATTGTTGGTTAACAGTGCAGTGAACCCACTTTGTTCTGGTCTTGGCATGCTGGGTACAGTTACATGAAGCACAGTTTCTTGGGACTACACAGTCAAGAAAACAAATTTCACCTGAATTAAACTAAGGAAGCAGGGTAGATATGTAGTTATTTAATATAATATCTTTGGTGTATTAGGCATGTTAATCAGCAAGTTCTTTTCATGCTGGCATATATTTCTGTGAAAAACTGGAGTGAAGTGCAGCCATTCCCATCCAGTCAAGCTTTCTGCCTATGTAAGTAAGTGCCTATGTAGGATAAGTAAGTAGTAAGTATGTAGTAAGTATGTAAGTGCCTATGTAGGATAAAATAGGGTGGAATTTTAGCCCCCAGATGTATAGTACATAAAATAGTTGCCTGTTTAGTCAGTAGTTTTCCTTCCTTATGTTCTCTTTTAGTGATTCATACACCCTCTAATGCTTGAAGCACCGGAATAAAAGAATATCTTGCAGTTACTGTTTTCTCTATCAGTCACAGTTAGTGCAGTTCTCTTTCCTTAAAGAACACACACAAAGTGTACTGCTTAATTTGCTAGTAATTCCCACAGAGTATGTTAGTAGTTGTGTATATGAAAAAACAATTATTTATTTTTTTTTTAACAATGAAGTTGGTCAAACACTGGAATAGGTTGCCTAGAAAGGCTATGCAGTCTCCATCCTTAGAGATGTTGAAAAGCCACCTGGACATAGCTCTAGGTGGCCCTGCTTAAGCAGGGGAGTTGAAGAGTTGAACCAGATGACCTCCAGAGACGTCTGTTACAAAAGGAAAGGTATCTTCCGTGTATTCACTTTGGCTACTATTTTTTATGTCTGATCTAACTTCATGTATTGTCATACTGAGAATTCTTAATGAAACTTTTTTAAAAAAATCTCCAGATATGTTCTTTTTCGGGAATCACTGTGGTTTGTTTTGTTTTGTTTTTTTTCTTCCATCATCAATTCATTCTCTAAAGTAAAACCTGGAGGTGGTGGCTTTGTGGTTTTTTACTTCAGAAAATTTAATTTAGAAAGGCTGTCTGCAACATAATTTACTATTTTCTCCCTCACTATCCTACAGATGAGGGGGCTGGTTTTTTAGACAGTGGTTGTATTCTGCTGTCATGCAAACTTGTTATTTCAGGTCATTCTTCTGCTTTGCTTCTTGTGTTGTGACACTAAGGAAGTTCTGGTACAGGAATTTCTCTTTCATATAGTCGAGTAACTGTAAGATCCGGGTATGGAGTTTTCCAGCGCTTCAGTTACAAGCTTGTTAAAAATTTGGGGTTTAGAGGCATGTGTATATACACACACCTGCAGATGCCTGTGCTTGCAGGCACACACACACTTATGTCTGAAACCCATGAGCATTGTAACATAATATGTTTTTCTGTGTGAAAATATGTTTGTTAGCAATCGACCTTAATACATGTACAAGCAGGGAAGCAGAGAGCATGAAGACACTGGCCCATATGTAAGTGTGTAATACTGTGTGCAATGTGGTAAGGCTTTTGAGAGGTCTGAAAGCAGCTGTGACACAGGACCAAAATCAGAGTACCAACTGTAAGTGAGACAGGATACTACAAGGTGTTACAAATGGCATTAATCACCTCTGTAGGGAAAACTGAATTCAGTCTACATTTTATGTATGAAAAACAATCAATAAAAATGTTGGTTCAATCTGCCCTAGTTATTTAATTAAAAATATTTCATATTCAGCAAGCTGTTAAGAGCTCCTAAACAAGATTCCAAAGCAATGTTTGGAACCACAGATGAGCTTCCTTATTGAAACATCTGCTTCTATGGTGAGAATCTTCATGCAATTTTAGATATCTAAGACAACTCAGTTGCTTAGATGGAGTCTTCTACTGTCATTTGAAAGGTCCTAAGGTATCTAGCACAGGACTGGCTCATAACAATATTGTTCTATATGGTCCCAGAACTTTCTTGAGTACCATGTCGAGGCCAAGAGAAATATCCTTGGGTACCTTTGATGACACTGCACACCTATGTTTAAGGAAGCTCAGTTTGGTCCTTAGGAAGCATCTATAACAGATAGTATACCTGTAGAGAATGATTCAAGTCACCCAAATATTGTTTTTCAGTGTTTGAAATAAATAAGACAAATGCCATCATGAAAGCATTTGCCATAGAAATCCTTATGCTGCCAGGAAGAATAGACTATAATTCTATGTGATATTGTTTGCTTAAAGATATATGGAGAAATGAAGGTATCTATTATGGACTTTTTCATAAAAATGTGTATGCAAAACGTATATAAATTCTGTCACATGTGATGATAAACTAGCTTTTTCATTTTCCCTTTTATTTTTTACCCTTCTTTGACTAAGGGAGACATTTCATCTCCAATTTTGGCCTTATATTCAGTGACAGTCATCACAGAAGATACTGTGTTTACAGAGATTTGGAAAATATGTTGAGTCTCAAATACTCCCGTAGACATTTGGTTGGATCAAATTTTCAATGTCCACAGAGGAGACATTCACATCTGAGCTTCCCACTTGAACTCTTTCACAATTAGTTATAGAAATAGTCACTCCTGGGGTGCAATTTGCTTTCGTATTAAGACAGGCATATATAAAAGGACCATAGAAGACTTGTTCAGATGTGAATGTGTGCATTAAGCACATCTAAAACAAGTTAGGCGTTATACCTGTTGTGCGTTTAAACATATCAGAATGATTTTTTCCAGTCTCTGAGTTGTTCTCAAGTTTGTTGTTTTCTGTGTGCCGGTTGTGAACATCAAATTGTTGGCAACAACTCTATTCTCTCCTGAGAATGCAGCTAATTTGGTGTACTGGGCATTTCTATCTTCCTTTTAAATGTCTTCTGTGTTCTAACTATACTAAATCTCCAATTCTCAATTTCACTAGTTCTAGTCAAGCCCTAAACGTCAGTGTGTAATGCCCTTTGGAAACAAAACATATTTTGATTAACCTATGCATCACTCATTCATCTGTTGTCCCAGCAGTTCATGTTTTTTCACAGTATTTTTAATAGAGCCTATTTGATTTTGAAAACAGTCATTTAGTAGTGCTCTCATTTTATTTCCCCCCTTATTTGTTCGATTGAACTTGTCATTAAAGTTCCACAATCTATAGATGATCCTTGCCTTTTTACCTGACATTTATATTAGAAAATGAGCATTCTTCTATTTTTTCATTAAACTTGTGAAACTCATGAGCCTTTCCAAACCAGGATGCAAATATGCATGCCAGTAAGTCTTCACTGTATTTTTAAGCAAGATCTAAGTGTGTAGTACCCGTTCTTGCACTCTGGCTTCTACAGAAAAGAAACCCATATATGCTGGCTGTGAAAGACCCGTGACACCTAACAAGACTGTCCTCTGGAGTTAAAGACAGGAGGGTCCACTTCAGACTGAACCAATAGAACATTTTATATAGACATGTAGTTATGCCATCTTCTAGACATTACCTCTAAGCACAGGAAAGCTTCTTTGCTCAAAATGAGCAAAGCATAAATTTGCATTATTCTGTGTGAAATCTGTACATAGGTTGATGTTATTTGTGATTTGTCTCAGAGGATGGTCCTTAGGCTTGAAGATCCCCAGAAGATAAACACTTTATCAAGAAGCTTTCAAAACCCATTTTCTCCAGTAAGTTTGAGCTTAGTAAGAATTTGCCAAGTAAGCAAGACTCATTTTCACAATGAATTTGTCTTCTTAAATGACTGCAAAGATGTGTGTATGCATACATAGTTAGCTTGTAACCTATAAGACAAAACCCAATTGTAAATGAGTCAAATTGTTTTGGTTTGTTTTTTTCCCTCAGTAATACCATTTCTTCAGTTACATAAATATAGGCACCCAATGCAATCAGGTGTCCTGTGGTATCTTTGACATTTGCAAAGAACTAATTGATTTAACAAAGAACTTAAACGGTTAACAACATGCTACTATATAGTCAGTTAGACACTCCTTATCGACACTGCAGCATGTAAGATTTGGCACTCAGTTTGTACTCGAAATGGGATTGTAATTCCAAATTAAGACACAGAAATTCAGGTGTCGTCTTAAATGTATATTCTCAATAAAGCCAGGGAGTGATTCAAAAGATCAACTCCTGTGAGCGTTATTTAGCGGCCAAAACATTCATGTCTAGCAGTATTTGATTTTAAATGGAAGCTTAGATAACTACCTTGTATGTATAATTACTTTTATATAGGTATCCAGATGTATGAGATTGAAATGTAAACTGAATCTCATCCCACTTCATCAAACAAAGAAAAATCCGTTAATTTTTTCATAGCTGACCATTTTCTGTAAAAAAAAAATGTAGCATCACTGCAACAGAAATACTCTTGCAGACTAGACACTTCACCATGTCAAATATTTCTTTTTGAAGAATCAAGATATATTGCCCTTTTTTATAGGTGGGGCAAGGGGAGGGAAGCTAAATACAGAACTGCCATAAAGTGAATAATCAATGTAATCTTTCATCTAGTTCTTTTTTTCTTTTCCTGCTAGATTAATATCTAAATTCAGAGACAAAAACACTGAGAAAACATTGCAGAATCAAAATACATGGATAAATATATAAATAAATATTAGTTCACTAAATGCAAATAGCCATGTTTTTAAAACTTGGTGACTTGCTTTGGCAGTCCTCCAGAAAACTGCAAAACTAGTCAAAAGGGAGTATTAAATCTTGAATCTGAAAGTTGGCCATTATTCCACTAAAGTTTTCAGATTCTACAAAGCTGTTATTTTGGGATATTAAATCTATTTTTTATTTCCTATTATCTTACTTTCAATGACAAACTTTTTTGTTCAACATGTTATTTGTTTTCTCTCATTCCGTGCTTAAAATTTTGAAAAGAAGGCAAAGTATTAAGAACATACAAGCTAATTGTTTCTAAAATTATCTTCCCTCAGAAGTCTTCATTCTTTTCTTAAGAACTAAAGTCTACCATTTACAGTACTTCTTTCAAACCCTGAATATGTCTGCAGTTTTCACTCCAATAACCAATCTTGTTTACTTGAGTTTCAGTAGTGACCATGACAGATTTTTCTTGCATATCAATTTTTACCTGGCTGTTACATTTGAATGCTTTAGAGCTCACAATAATAAGGACATGCCTTAAAATATTTTGTTATAGTCTTTTGGAAAATGCCAGAGTCAATTAAAGATACTTTCCATACCATCCAGCATTAGTTATAAGAACTTGAACAAGAGTTTATTTTAGAATAATTGTCCTTATTTGTTTTAGTGCCCTCCCTTCTCAGTAGTGTTTTTTATTCTATTTACTAGAGAGCTCTTTCCAACGCAGAGGCATGAGATTTAATATTCTTCAGATTTCTTTTTCTTAACATGACCTACTAATAATGGCTTAGATGCACCTCATTTTCTTTCCAGAGACCAGTTTCTTGGTCTCTGCAATCTCCTGTGTCAGTAATGTCTACCATTTGCATGTCCATGTATGAACTGTTTCCTTTTATAAAGACTCTTGAGTCTGTCACTTCTTAATTTAGTTGACCTTGTTCATTTTATAGGGCAGGTGAATATAAGTTCTAAATATTGCTTAGTCCTTCTACTGTGTTTTCTTCTATTATTCTTAGCTCTCTTGGAGACAACGTTGAGGACTGAACTCAGTTACCTAATACCCGTGAGATTTCCCAGGATATCTAAGGCATCCAAAAAAGACTTACCTATATTACACAAGAACTGCCCTTCTGAATCAGAAAAATCCATAAAGCAGTATATGGCTATGTGCTGAGAACTGAATTAGCCCTAAGTTTCTAATATTAGTCTTTATTTTTGTGAAAATGCTTGTTTTTTTTAATGTTTAAGAAAAAGGACCAAGATTGTAGCACTGCATTTCTGGTGCTTTTAATTGGCAATTTACTTCATACAACAGTCACAACATAAAAAATAACTTCTGAAAAAATGCAATGTCTTTTGTTGTTCTAAGCAGAATTTCATTATATTCATAGTTTTCACAAGATCTAATTTATTTTAATAACTATAGAGCAAAACTTCACTAAGCTTGAAGATTTACTGTTCTCTCCATCTAAACAGTTGAAAGTTTCATAACTTCCAGTGGTTCCAGCACTAATCCTTCCAGATTCAGAGCATAATCCTTCCAGACAAGAAATATGTTACTTTCTTGAAAACAATAATTATGATAATCTGCGTTAAAAATAGGCAACATTGAAATGTATCACAGTATCATCAGGGTTGGAAGGGACCTCTGGAGATCATCTAAGTCCAACCCCCCTGCCACAGCAGGGACACCTACAGCACGTTGCACAGGACGGCATCCAGGCGGGTTTTGAATGTCTCCAGTGTGGGAGACTCCACAACCTCTCTGGGCAGCCTTTTCCAGTGCTCTGCCACCCTCAGAGTAAAGAAGTTCCTCCTCATGTTAAGATGGAACTCCCTATGCTCAAGTTTGTGCCCGTTACCTCTTGTCCTATCACTGGGCACAACTGAAAAAAGGCTATTCTCATCTACCTGGCACCCTCCCCTTAAGTACTTATAAGTATTGATAAGATCCCCCCTGAGTCTTCTTTTTTCTAGACTAAAAAGCCCCAAGTCCCTCAGCCTTTCCTCATAAGAAAGATGCTCCAGTTCCCATATCATCTTTGTAGCTCTTTGCTGGACCCTCTCCAGCAGTTCCCTGTACTTCTTGAACCGGGGAGCCCAGAACTGGACACAATACTCCAGATGCGGCCTCACCAGGGCAGAGTAGAGGGGGAGGATGACCTCCCTCGACCTGCTGCCCACACTCTTCTTGACGCATCCCAGGATGCCATTGGCCTTCTTGGCCACCAGGGCACATTGCTGGCTCATGGTCATCCTGTTGTCCACCAGGACTCCCAGGTCCCTTTCCACACAGCTGCTCTCCAGGAGGTCAGCCCCCAACCTGTACTGATGCATGGGGTTATTCCTCCCCAGATGCAGTACCCTACACTTGCCTTTATTGAACCTCATCAGTTTTTTTTCTGCCCAACTCTCCAGCCTGTCCAGGTCACGCTGTAAAAAAATGTATGGATCTATTTAAGATTTATTTATCTATTTATTTAGGAAAATGCCTTGCTGTTGCAGCTTGCAAAACGTTGTGAATATGTACTTTAGCAATTTACAAAGCATTTGATTATTTAATGGTAGTGATAGAATTTCCAAAGGTACTCAAGAAAACAGTGAATATTAGTGTGTAATAGACCGGTATAACTAGATACACAAAATCAAAATCCACCAAATTTTGACATTGACTTCAGCCAGGGTAGTTTCCTACCACTAAATTCCAGTTTCTATTTCTGATAAACTTTCTGTGACTCAGTATTTTTAAACAAAAGTGTTTCCAGAAATGCAAACAGCAATTAAGCTGCGTAACTCCCTCAAAAATCTATCAGCTGCTTACTTTCTCTGATGATCTACTATTTATATGGAATGAAGACTGATGGGTTTCAGATAAATATTTCTCTAAATTACTCAATTAGAATGCTGGGAACAGAGACAGAGCCACAAACAAACTTCAGAGCGAAAGTTAGAAAGAGTCTAGGCATTGTGATGTTTGGTAATATATTCATTGACTAAAAGAAGATTCATTACAAGAACGGAATTCACAGTGCTGAAGTAATCTTTTAAAAGTTTTGTATAGATTACGTAGGAGAATTATATGCCAAAGAATAGGATAAAAATAAGCTTGTAAGCCAATGGGAAATTCTGGAGGGAAGAATATCTGAAAGTGTATCACTCTTGGATTTAGGCACCTTACGTCCTGCTGCAGTTAACTGGTTGTGTGAAGCTGGGATGCATGCTACACATAGTTCATGTATTTCCTGCAGGAAAAAAGCCCACCACAATGGCAATTATCGTCTAGGATGTTATAAATTATCTCACAATAATATCTATATCCACATTTGTCAGGAGATTTCTCTCCTCCTTGCAGAACTGAGCCCTTTGTAGTGGGTTGACATTGGTTGGCTGCCAGGTGCCCACCAAGCTGCTCTATTACTCCCTCTCGCCAGGAAGACCAGGGAAAAAAATGCAATGAAAATCTCAGTGCTCAAGATAAGAACAGGGAGATCACTCAACAACTAACCTCATGGGCAAAACAGACTCGACTTGGGGAAGTTAATTTAATTTATTGTCAATTAATAACAAAGTAGGATAGTGAGAAATAAAAAAAACAACTAATACCACCTTCTCCACACACCTCCTTTCTTCCCAGGCTCAACTTCACTTCTGACTCTTCAATCTCCCACCACCACAAGTGGCACAGTGGGATGGGGAATGGGGGCTGCGGTCAGGTCATAAAACTTTGTCTCTGCTGCTCCTTCTTCCTCACACACTTCCGCTGCTCCAGCATGGGGTCCCTCCCACAGGACACGGCTCTTCACAAACTGCTCCAACGTGGGTCCTTCCCATGAGCTGTAGTTTTTCAAGAAATGCTTCAGCATGGATCCTTTCCATGGGATGGGTCCTTCAGTAATGGACTGCTTCAGCTTGGGTCCTTCATGGGGTCACATGTCCTGCCAGAAAATTTGCTTCAGTGTGGAATGTCCACAGGCTGCAGTTTCCCTCAGGGAATATCCACCTACTGCAGCCCATAGGATCCCCCATGGACTGCAGTGTGGATATCCACTCCGCTGTGGTCCTCTATGGGCTACAGGGGGACAATTTGTGTCACCATAGACTTCTCCATGGGCTGCAAGGGAATCTCTGCTCCAAAATCTGGAGCATCTTCTCCCCCTTCTTCTTCACTGACTTTGGAGTCTACGTAGTTGTGTTTCTCACATTCTCTTACTCCTGCTGCATATCCTTTTTGGGCCCTTTCTTAAATATGTTATCACAAAGATGCCACCAGCATCACTGATGGACTCAGCTTTGGCCAACCATGGGTCTGTCTTAGAGATGATTGAAACTGTCTCTGTCCTACAGGGAGGGAGCTTCTGGTGTCTTCTCACAGAAGCCACCACTGCAGCAAAAATGCCAGATGAGAGAAAAGTCTGTCTCCATGGCCTGACAGTAAACTTAGTTATCCTAAACAGGAACTCCTTACTTCTGTTTCTAGAATTATTCTGAGGTGAGGGGTTGCTGCTCTTTGGTTTGGCATTCTTTGCTTATCCTGTGGTGTCTCTCATACAAAGCAAACACTAGAAAATTCAGGTTTCCCTTAGATTAGATTCCTTCAGATTTGGGAATCAATTCCTTTACTAGAATGGGTATTTACTTTTCAAATGTATTTTAGATCTTCTTCAGTCACTATAGTTATTTTCATTAGGGGTATTTATTCATATAATTAAGAAAAATCAATAAAATAATAGCATGTCTGTGTGTAAAACAGGAAAACAATGCAATCATAAAGGACGCTAATTGTCTCAAGGCTGATCAGGAAAATCAGATTTAACAAGATGAATAATTCAGAATTAAATTTGCATATAAATTATACTTGCAAACAACCATAGTAGCAATAACTATAATTAATTACATCAATCATGAAAAACATAAATATATGTTTAAATAAAATAAAGACTACACCTTTAAAACACACCTGGATAATTTTACATGAAAGAACAAACAAGACAAAACACTTAAAAACACTGGTAATGAAGAGAATCTGTCTCATATATTGCTAAATATTATTCAACCTAATGTTATATAACTTGTTTGTAAAATGCCAACAAAATAGATTGACTGTTCAAAATTTGGTCTAATATTTGCATAGATATTATAAGACTGTGACATCTAAGCATTTAACCTTTTGTTTCTTCATGCATACTTTAATTTGAAAATGCATAGCCCTGAAAATTCTTAGTAGTGTACTATTTATTTCTCAAAAATGCAGTATGGTTTCTCTTTGTGCCTTTATGAATGCCTTTATATTATAATTGTGAATTATAAGTTCTGAGATGATTATAAAGTGCAATCACTAGCTGCTTTGACAATCTCAATCTAATATGCATTTGATATATAGTGGATTAGCTCTAATCGCTTTTTACAAGAAACTGTGTCCGCTACCTGTTCTGCAGGCCAGAGATTGTTCCCTAGACTTTTCTTATTTAGCCATGGAGACTTGCTAGGAGATGGCAAGGATCACTAAGCACGTATCTGGTCAGCTTCAAATTTCCATAACACCTCAAGGCTGCATCCTGAATGCCTGTTGGGATGAAATCTCTTAGATGTGAAGTATCTATATCCTTGTTTCATCTGTAAGGACAGATTGGTGTATACTTACTGAGGGAAGTGCAATGCATTTGAAGAAATCTCAGCGAACAATCAAAGAAATGGACTGCCAGGGCATCATGACTGCACCAGCCTTGAGATAAGACACAACTTAACAATTCCAAGCAGGCTCTATGTAGTGAGCCACACTGAATGTTATACAAACATTACTGCAGAAATTAAACAAGGACAACACAAAGGCACTGACAGCCTGACATAGATAAAGCTTTCATCTTCATATCAGACCTTAAATATGTGAGCAGAATGTATGGTCAGTCACCTAAGAACTTCATTTCAGCTAAGTTCACAGCTTTTGAAGAAACACAAATAGTAGTATTTGAATAGAAAAGGGATAAAATATTTCCCCTTTTTTTCAAGGAACATCTGGATGATGCTCTTAGTCATATGATTTAGTTTTAGGTAGTCCTGCGAGGAGCAGGGAGTTGGACTCAATGGGTCCCTTCCAACTTGAGATATTGTATGATTCTATACATTATATATGTATGATACATGACATATGATTCTATTTCTTGATATTATACAGCCTCAGAGCTGTTAGAACTGACTGTAAAAGTATTCTGAAGTGTTCTGGTCTGAAGTGATTGCATAATGCTCACTGACAGAATAAACACATGTACTGTAATAGTGTATAATGACAGAGATAATGCTTCCCACAAACTAGATGAAAATATTTACTTCACTAGTGCAAACCTATGGGTTTTTTTTGTTGTTTGTGATTTCTTTCGTATTGGAATGGCAGTGACTTTTACTGCATAGGAATAGATTTACTTTCAAGTAGGCCCAGCTTCAGGTTCTCAAACAACTGCATTTAATGTCCACAGTGTAGGTGTCAAAGTTCCAGTTATTGTCAGTGGAGATGGAGGACTTTACTCTTGATGTAAGCAGCTATAAAGGTGGCCTGGTTAGAAGGGAAAAATTACTGAACAGAAGAAAATGTCTGCTGAAAAATACTGACAGAAATTACCTTGCCAGCCTGGGAGCTGTGAACCTGGGAACCAGGGCTGGGAACCAGAAAAACATCCTTGAAAAGTGCAGCTGGTGTCTTTGAAGTACAGCTGGGTACCTAGAAACTGAAGACATCCTGAGATACCATCAATAAGTGCAAAACCCAAGAAACTGTAATGGCAACATATTATCTGAAAAAAAATGGAAACAGTTTGGGAAAATAAAATTGTTCTGAAAGAACAGAAAACATCACCATTTCTTGGCTGTTTCGGGTGAAAAATAGAAATTAACAGCATCTATTGGCTGTTCCAAGTAGTGATGCCCTAAACCCTCTTATGTCTCTATGATATAAAAATAACTTAATTTTTAACCCAAATGTAAATTGTCTCTTTGAGAACTTCCTGTGCTGCATGTACTTTTCCTTTCCCAAACAGGCTGAATTCTCCACATGAACTTTCTATGAGATCTTGGACTCTCACCAGGGACACCTGGCTGACTCCAGACTCTGTGATGTGGATCATCTTTGAAGTGAGACTCTGTCTGTTATTTTATTGGTCCTCCCTCTGGTCCCGCTTTTGGGATAGTTTGTTGTCTTGCCTCTGGGATGGTTGGGTCCCCATCTGGAATCTGTTTGTCCTCCCCATTGGGACCACTTGTACCCTTCTGAAATCTGTCTAGTTCACTTCATATCAATATTATATACCCATATAAGTAATCTATCCTAAGTATACCTGCTGTCATATTGTTGATAAGTTGCTTCACTAATTATAAGTTTGTAGTAACCTGTAATAGTGTATACCTACGTGGTTGTTGCTATACGAATGATTGCTACTGTTATTGACTGCTGCCATATTTTTGATTGATACTATATTTTTGATCACTGATAATATTTTTTAATAAGTTCATATATATATTCACTTCATTAATCGTAGGTATATTTAGTAGTCATGATTTTTTGAGGTAGTATACTTGCTAGAGGTGTCTTTCGTGGTATTTATGGTAATCTGTAATAAAGCAGAGAAATTTAGAGGATAAAAGCCTCCACATACTTGTGTATTATGGACTCCTACAAACCCATAGTCGTTATCTCTACACACCTGCACTCTGGGTAGCCCTTTAGGTTGTGACATTAATTAGTTTCAGAAATGGGATTCTGTAAAATACACAGGTAATGGATGCAGACACTTGGGAGAAGGTAGGAGAAAACATCAAAAGGTAGTGGAAGAACATGGAAAATTGCAAGAAGCCCTGCCAGCAGAATTACAGGAGTGGCAGGAAAGTATTGGGCTTCTCACAGAGACATATGCAACTGCAAGCACTTTGCTGAGAGCTGTTAAGCAGGAAGCTCAAAACATTTTACAATGAGTTTGAGCAACTGCGCCTTGAATCTGATAGTCCTGATAAAAGCCAGCTTCAAGAATTAGAAACTAATCTCACACCTCTGATTTTACAACAGCCAGAGCAAAAGCATACATGCTTAGTCTCAGAAAGTGAGACCACTGAAAAGATACATATACTGAAAACTGGTAATGAGGAGGATGATTCTGGGCCTTTTGCCCCCGCCTGATGAGTCTGGTTCTGGCAACAGCCCTCCTACCCCCACTTTGTTACCTGAATCTGATCCAGATAAGACAGCCCCTTTGCACCCCATTGTTCAAACCTATATGGTACAACTCCCAGGTCCTGCCAGAAACAAAGGCATTTCCCTGCTGCCCCAGGTCATGACGACCACTACAATCTATACTGCACAATAACTAGTGCAGAGGTCCTTAGAATATGGCAAAAAGCAGAGTGTCTAAATAGGTGGCACGGTGTTATCAAACAGGAGATGGAACCATTATCCTTGATTGGAATGAGACCAAACAAATATTTCTGGGAGGAGGAATAATTCTTCATAACTCTGATGCAGTGGCTGGTCCCTATACCTCCCCTCTGTTATCTTTGGTGATACATGCTCTCTGGCAAATGCCAGGACCATGGGAATGTAACCCTGCCCCTCCCTGAAATACTCCTGACAGGTTTTCTGAATGGACAATGAGGCCGACAGCTCGGGATGTCTGTAAAGGACAGGGTGCTCTAGCCTGGGGCATAAGACTGTGCTAGCAACAGTAGCGAGGAAAACACGACTATGGCAACATGCAGTGCCTGGGCGGGCCAAAGGTTCTAGCCTTAATGTTGTACGATAGGAACACTGATTGGAAGACTGTAATGGCTCCCAGGCTGCAAAATTGGATAGCCCCTATGGGAAGGCAAAAAGGACAGGGAACTACCCCCAGAACAGCAGTTGGTAAAAGAGAAGTTTGGGTCAAGATTGCCCAAACACCAAAAGGGAAATGGTAAGGGAAAAAATGTTCAAAAATTTGCCATTAAAACTAATTCATCTGACACAAAAGAACCCCCTGACAAACAGAAAGGAGTTTTAGAATAGAGATACTCACGGGATCTCCATCGAGGATTAGGGTTTACGACAGGTGAGTTACAGAAGCTACGGGATTAATTATGAGAGAGATTGCACTGACAGCCTGGTGGTATTGTCCTGTCTGTTCCCCCAGTCCTATTACTAGAAAATGAACAGAGGAACTTCTGACAAGCCCTTCCCAGTCGCCTTTTTTTTCTTTAATTAATACTAGTGAAAACCCTTGTATACTGCTAATAGTGAATGATAAATATTTTGTCTCTTTTGTCACTGCATGCTGCGGTCCCTTCCATTACAAATCTTATTTTGAATTGCTATTCCAGAAGGTAAACAAGGACTCAGTCAAATAGTTAGATTTTTAGGCATAACCTGGCAAGGTGGCAGTGTATTCCCTCTGATACCTTGCAGCAAATACTGGACTTACATTTGCCCTCTAATAAGAAGGACTTCCAACAAGCCCTAGGTACTTTAGGGTTTTTGTAAGCACGTGTTCCAGGATTTGGTATAATTGCTTGACCCTTATATAATTTGTTAAAGAAGTGTGCTACCTGGGAATGGACAGTTATTCTTGAAGCATTTAGTTTATTAATGCGCAATTTCAGAATATAAGGCTATGGGCCCTGTATTACTGGGACCCCCTTTAGACTACAAATACGAGTCACAGAAAAAAGATATCAATGGGGATTGCGTCAAAAAGTTTCTGATAAAGCCCAATGAACTCCTATTTGATTTGGATCAAAGGCATGGCAAGGTTCCTAAGCATGATATTTACTTTGGGAAAACTCATTACTATCTGCTTATACAGTCCTATTAGATACAGAAGCCATCACATTAGATACAGCCTTAGAATTATTCCCTATTCTTAAAGGAATTAGAGAACCTGTTCTTGTTGCACAAGGAACTGTACTCCCCACTGTGACATCCATGTAGAGCTTCCTGACATACACAGATGGAAGACCTACAAGAAACTAATGCATTTCTGGAGCAAGACCTGGATACTAGAGGAGATATCCTAGACTGTCAGGTAAAGCAACACTGAATACCTCAATTTAGGCAACAGAATTCCACCCTGTATTTTTCACAAATTTGGATATTGAAAGGGAATGTAGGCTTCGCTAAATTATAAGTATGTTTTAATGTGTGTGAAAACGCTTGCAGGCATGGTGCCCAACTGCAACACTCTCAAATTCAAAGCTCTTCTTTGAGGGTTTGGGTTTTTTTGACTCAGACCAACTGGAAAAAAAAAAAAAAGAGCAAAAATAATCATTTTAAAACTGAATCATAAGTGTTTTCATCTGTTATTAAATCCTGAAATTTAATTTCATCTGAAGTGATATATTGATTATTTTTGTGTTATTGGTTTCAAAACAAGCTAGTTAATTTTTAATCCTTTTGATCCTATAAGAGGCTATTTTTCAAAAATTTTAATAAAAATGGTTGTAACTGAATTCACTGTTTTTTGAATAAATGTAATTTTGTTTCATTTTCCACCCAAAAGTGTCAGTAATTCTAGCAAAAAGGTATTTCTTGTTGATGAGAAGGTTGATTTGAACAGACTTTAGGGTGTCCTATTATGAATACACTTTATTTATTGCTGCAGCATACCACCTTGGTTAGGACTTGCTTGATTTCTTTAGTTTCCAATTGGCCCTTATTAATTATTTGTGTAAAGATAGATTTAATATGTGTACTGTAAAACCTGGTGACTTGCTTATGAAAACGTAGCTCAAGAAAAAACAGTGTTAATCATTTTACAAGTATTTGAGGACTTAGCTTGAATGGGCCAAATAGTATTGTTTAAAAAAACATGTGTGACAGCTGAAATCACAGATTTAATGAAGAGAATTCGATGCTTAGAGCATTCACACACAATTTAAGAAAACCTGATTCAATTTATTTTGCTGCCTCGGGAGACTTAAGCCTTCAATTTGCTAGAGGATTTTCTTAAATATCAAGCTGTGGAGTATCTGGGAAAAAGAGAATAATTTTCTGTGCCTTTTCTCTGCCTGTCTCAAGGTATCCTTTGATATATGGAAGAATGAATTTGAACCTTAACCCGCTGTTTCAGGTGGCTGGTTTAAACCACAGGCTTTTGCTACTATCTTTGTTATCTTCCCCAACACTCAACACTTTATTATTTAGAAATTATATGCAAAATTCAGCAACCAAAAAAGTATACATTAAAACTGTCTAAATCTCCACCTCCTTGTAGGAAGTTTTAGGCAGTGAGGTCAAACTTTTGGGAAAAATGTGTTCATTCGGTGTCAGAGGAATTAATTGATATTGTTTCCCATAAACATAGTCCTCGTTTTGAGAGGGGAGTGTAAGTTTAGTCCTATATTTTCCTTAGTTTTGTTAATGATGTCAGGCATGAAATATAACATTACACTTGATGTAAAATATTGTAACTTGGGTTTTTTAAGCAGGTAGGAGATGAAAAAGAAATACCTATATTTTTGAGTTAGATAAATTACTGGGGCTTAGTAGAAAAAGCTTCATGCTATGTTAGAAAATACTTTATTCACCTAGCTCTCATTTGTTCATATGACAATTCCTGTTCCTTTATTAAGCTTCAATTTATTTTTGACAGAAGGGTTTAAGAGGATGGTACAACTCTCCTAGCCTGCCACTCACTTCCCATCTGCTAGAACCCTGAAGGAAGAAGCAAATTAACTATTGGAGTATATGTGGCTTGTCGGACTGCAGAGAAATTATCTGTGGGAAAGGAAACGATATTTTAATGAGATGAACAGCTTGAAAATATAAACATTTTCTGTCTTCTGTTTTCAGAGCATTAATCCTCATAATAAGTATGACAACAGTTTAACATACTCCTAATTTGAGTATTCTTTCTGCTTAAGACACGGACACAATAACATTTATTATTATTATTATACATATACATCTTGAGCTCTGTAATAGCTTGAATGTGTAGAAATCCTGCATTCACATAAGTGTTCTTTCATATTTTACAGATGACAAGACTGGGGTGAAACTGATTTGGTCCCTAAAATAGTGGCAAATGCATATTAGGAAGAATATACCTAGTCTTCCTTGCTGGGATGTAGTACCATTCTTTGGAATTCAGTAACTGGTGTCCTAATTGTTCAGATCAGGGACCTGTTGAAACACATGGCAGCCTCCATCTAAAGGAAAAATAAACTGCCCCCTGAGCCCTTGGTGGCAGTTTGTTTCTGTCTGCTATGGGTGTTATGGTTTGAGAGACCCATAACAAATTTATTGCCATTTAGACAATCATTCTATCATCCTATGACCCCTCCCCACCCAGAAAAGGGAATCGGGAAAAACAAGGAAACCTGGGAGTTGGAGTATAAACAGATTTAATAGAGTAAGATTAGATAATTAACATTAATAGCACTAAAGAACCAATATTGATTCCAATACCAATACAGAATATGCAAAGATTATACTCAGCCAATTCTGTCAGCAGGAAGCTGTGCACTCCCAGCAGTGGACAGCAAATGTGGGACACTGCGAGT
Organism: Pluvialis apricaria; assembly: GCA_017639485.1. Lineage (NCBI taxonomy): Eukaryota > Metazoa > Chordata > Aves > Charadriiformes > Charadriidae > Pluvialis > Pluvialis apricaria. The sequence continues at coordinate 51,426,998 of CM030007.1, forward strand.
GCTGCAGCTTCAGGAGGAAGGGAAGGCCTCAGGAGTCCGGCACCGGGGCACGAAGTTCTCAGGATGGCAGCCATCAAGGGAGAGAGAGAGCTTTGCAGTAAACTTTCTAATTTATAGTGAATGTGACATTCACGGTATGAAATAATCCTGTTGGCCAGCTTGGGTCAAGTGCCCGGGTCTCACTCCTCCTCATCCCTGCACCTGGCAAGCTTGAAAACACTGAGACCTTGAAACCCACACTCCGTAGCTGGCTAGAAAGTAAATATTTTCACAAATTCAGACACTAGAGTCTTCTAAAAGGGCAGTCCTCCCATGTATTAGAAAACAAATTAGTCCTGTGTTGCTCAAACCAGGACAATGGTCATACACATCAGTGAGACAGGTTTAGTGAATGAAAATTACTTATGAGTAAGAACTTCAGTATTTTGTTGAGGTACTTGTAAAACTTTTTTGACAAATTTCTCACTCATCTAGACTGTTATGCATACATAATTTTAAACATTTAAGCTTTGCTATGGTACTCCAGGAACTGTTGTTGGGTTTTTTTTTCCAGTTTTTTAATCATTAGAAGTGTCTGATTTTAACTATCCTTTCTTTATCAAAGAAATAGCTCCTCATATTACAATTGGAGGTGACGGTGAATATTAACCTCATCTACTCTCTGGAATGACATCTTATCTCACTCATGGCACTGCAAATCTTGTTTAACAAAGACCCCAACCAACACAAAACCTAAAACACCACCAGCAGAAATGGTATAATTTTAAATGGGGGCAGGGGGTCAGAGCAGTCTCTATAGAGCAAATGCCTGAGATTACAAATACAGGCTTGTTTCATGACAGAAGACAATCTGCAAAGCAAAAAGAGAAGACAATACTTTTCAGTTTTCACTGTACTAAAGAAACATTAAAAAAAGTTACAAGATGAAAAACTTTTGCATTATTTTTATTCTAAAAAGATGTTAATTTGCTGATCCGATTTGTGAAAAGCATAGTTCAGAAGAAAACAACAAGCAATTAGCAAGCAACCATATTCACAGTTAACATCCAATGGAAGCCAATTAGGCTCATCATAAAACCAGTGATTTTTGTAAACACTGTAAAACAATCCATTTTAGCATGCTATGCATCCACAATACTGAGAACTATTTTGAAAAACAACATCAATGCACAGGACAACATATGCAGTACTTTTCAAAGGAAATTTGAAAATGGTTAGTGTTTATGATCATTCTTATGTTACCTAAAAAACAATAAAAATTTTTTAGGATAAGAAGTATTATGTAAAAGTGAAATGGAGAAAGTTCTAAGCAGATGGTTTATATATTACACATCTTACTTTTGATTCTGTTTTTGCTAATAGTAGACCTGATTTAGTAGCTGTGCCATTTTCATCATAAAACTGAGACTGGAAATCAATTTAAAGAACATATTTCTAATTTTAATTCTTTTAATGTTTTGAAAATCTTACATATTTTCACCAGTGTCATGCAGTGTTTTATAGGCATTCTTTACCCATGCCTCAGAGAGCTTGCTGAGCCCATTAAAATGACACAGATAAGGAGAAAAGGGAAACAGATGGAGGCCTGGAGAAATAAAGATGATGAAATGTTACATTACTTTATCAGAAGAATGTCCTGATACTCTTCTTTGGCGAATGATGTGTAAGAAAACGAGGAAGCAATAACAGAAGAGCTGGTTTTGAAGAAGGACACTACAGTGCAGGTAAATACTTCCATGTAAAGGAGATAGGGGAGGAAACACAGAGTTTGACAGTAACAGTGGAAGGAGAATACAAATAGACTAAAAGGATGTGCAGAGTATTCAAGCCACAAAGAAACACGTGGTGAAAGATCACATACAAGGAGGGAATTAGGAATTACTCATTCCACTGAGAAAAATGAAGTTGGAATTAAGGAAGAGACACTGAAAAACACTCAAGAAGAGGATGTGGAGAGAAGAAGCCTGATCATAGATATGGGAAGAGAAGAATGCTGTCGCTGTAAATATTGCCGTCTTTCATATGAGGGGCAGACAAGAATTGTTGGGCTATAGCTGAAAGAGGTGGGCTTTGAAAAGCAGTGTTAAATATGAAAGGGAGAGGAAAAGTGTGATGATTGATAAAAATCTGAATGTGAAGATATAAAAAAATGTGACAGTTGATTATGTAGTTTTGATTTTGGGAATTGAAGAAAAATTTGTCCAACGTAAATCAACAAAAATTCAATGTGAAAGCTCAAGGACATTTTACAGAAGTATCTTATTACTTTGTTAATCTTATGACCCTGGTGCCAAATTGTTTGGAGCATTTGTTCATGTTTTTTAACCCTTACTTATTCAGCTAGTTCAGTAAAGTATGCAGAATAAATTTTGCTTTTTATTGTTTAATATTAAGGCAAAATGCAGCCAGAGAAAAAGTACAGAATCCTGTTTTTTTTTGCTTCCACAGTTCTCAGTCAGTTTGGCGTTCACATGCAGCAGCACATGACAGCTCAGAGTAGCCTAAGATACTGGTCCTATCTGACTAGTGCACAAAGTGCAGACACCTGAGGGGGCAGGGAGGTGTCAGTAGCTGCTGTGTTGCTGTTAGCTTTAGGTTAAACATCTGGCAACATCTTAATCATGTACTCAATCAAACTCAGTGTAAACAAGTGTGAAGGCCACCAGAGGAAGTCACTAATCTGCAGTTTAGGAAGAAAATTAAGCTCACCTGGATCCCAAAGTACCTGCAAGAGAGAAATTCCTGGTTTAAAATTTGTGGTAAAAATATATGTATTTCTGACCATCAGGGAAGAAAGAAACTTGTTTGCCTCGCCTGTTTGTCAGCTCCATGCTGAGACAATTAGAGCCTTCCAGGAGGAATGTGCTCCTTCAGTGAGCACCAAGCAGAGGGCAGGTTGAGACAGGTAGGGGGGGGCAGGGAAGAAGGACAGTGGCACAAGGCAGAGCAAACTGAGAGAACACTGAGAAAGGCAGGGTGCAAACACAGCCAGTACTTAGAGATGACAGACAGAAAGCCTAAAATAACCGTCAGAAAAACACTGAAATGCTGCTTGACATAGAGCAACTAACAGCACCTTTATATTACTCTTGAAAAAGCTGAATGTCAGCCTTCTGAAGAAAAAGAAACACACAAATAAGAAACTTAATATGTATGTCACTCAAAGTAAGTTTTTTGTCTTGTTACTGCTGCTTTGCTTCTTCTGTCTTTCTCCCTAGGACATAAAGTCTGTAGTCTACAAACTCTAGTGCTTGAATTTTGGTGCTGTATTCAAATGATGACACAGCTATAGTGGTGGAAAATATCTCCAAGAAAAGAAATATATAAGCTATATATTACTTGAAATCTTAATTGCCAGTCATAACTGCTATTTCAATAGGTGTACAAAATAAGGATGTCAATATCTGCTTTTTACTTCACTGTCCACCACAGGTCACCAACAAAACCAGCTACCTGGCTAGATGTATCTCTGATTTGACTAGTCTATCTGTTCTTATACTGAGGAACGCTTCATTCACTGCTGCCTCAGTAAAATTTGTACTGTTTTAAAGCAAGGAATTTCTTTTATTGGTGGCTCCTGCAGCAATACAGCTGACTTATGCCTCCCCTATTGATTAATAGTTCAGCTGTTCAATCCAGAGAAAATAGTTTTTAGAGACTAGTGATGAAAGCAGAAAAGAAAGGGAATAGTTCATTTTTAATGCTACCAGCTGTTTTGCCATCCATGCAAAAGCATAGAAGGTTGTTTAAATGATGTTGATCTTAACTTGCTTTTCAGAAGAAGGGAGAAGGAATTAAAAATAAATGCTTTTCTCTTCTGATTCACTATCTTTACTAGGCCAAGCCCGTGTCTCATCTTGTTACCTGTTGAAAAGTTAAATTGCATGCAATTTGATTGCACGCCCAATTAGATAAGCAATTGTCAGTGGTGGCTCTGACAATCTCATCTTTTTGAAAAGATAGTGCTAAAAATCAATATAAGACAAAGATAAAACAAAGAAATATGATTTAACTATATATTTCTTTTCCTTATGAGTTCATTCCTAGTTTATGCCCTTACAAAGCAGTATTTTGAAATGGCATTAACAACATAATGTTAGAAGATTTTTTTTAAAATGACTTAAAACTACATCTAAGTTACAGACCATTTTCCTTGAGAACTCTCCCTATAAATGCATTGAAACCAAGTGAAAAACATATTCCTTTTCCTGCTGTGATTGCACATTTGTACTCTTGAGTGCAGGCACATGTATTTGCAATTTCTTCCTGACAGCTTGATTAACCTTGAAAAGTTGCAAAATGAAAAAAAGGACTTCCATAGTTAACTTTCCAAATATACTTTGGAAAAAACCCCAAACATAATAGTCTATAAATAGCTGCTAGGAGATTTATTAGTTTTTGTGTTCTTTCTGTTATTTAATATATAAAATTTCACTTGATAAAATAATGACAAAATAAAAGTTAGAGTTACACATAGATACACAGAACTTGTATATTGGCCCTTTTATTGGGTGTAGTTGTCAAGGTGTTGGTGGGAGGGGCTGCAGGGGAGGATCTTCTGTGAGCTTGTTTCAGCTGGCTCAAATGGACCTATTGCAGGATGTTGCTAAGCTCCTCAGCCATGATGGTGGCATCTCAGATAAAGTGTATTTAAGAAAAGGAAAAATGGTGCCTAAGAGAGAGGAGTGAGAAAAGAAAGTGTGAGAAACAACCTGGCAAGAACCAAGGTGAGAGAAGAAGAAGGAAGGGGAGGATGTGTTCCAGGTGATGGAGCAGAGATTTCTCTGCAGCCTGTGAAGAAGACCATGGTGGAGCAGGTAGGTACTTCCTGAAGGAACCGCAGCCCATGGAAGACCCATATTGGAGCAGGGGCAAAGTGTGAGGAGAGAGTGTCTGAAAGAAACCATTACGGACTGACTACATCCCCCTATTCCCCACCACCTTGTGCCACTCAGCAGGGTGAGGAGGAGGTAAAGGAGTCAGGAATGAAGGAATAAAGTTGAGCCTAGGAAGAAGGGGTGAGGTGTTCTAATTTGGTTTTGTTTCTCATTACCCAAATCTACTTTAATTGGCAAAAAAAAAATATTATTTTTCCCCAAGTTAAGTCTGTTTTGCCTGTGATGGTAACCGATCTCCCATGAGCTTTTTCATCTTATTTTCTTTTCCTGCCCTTTTAAGGAGGGAAATGAGAGAGCATCTGGGTTGGCATCTGGCAGTTAGCGAAGATCAACCCACCACAGCCGTGAACCAAGATATCACCTGTACTGGTGCATACAATAGATTCAATTAAAGTTTTACTTATTGTTGATTCTTAGCATTTATTCTTAAAGTGTTAAATTGAGATACAGTAATGGAATGCATAGACTAAACAATAAAGTATGTCATTAACCACTTAAACCAGTAATAGAAAAGTGTAATATCTTAAATTTCTATATCTCTAGGGATTTTTGTTTTGATAATGAATAAATGAGATGTATTGTTGTGCCAGGATTAAAAAGAATGTATCAAAGCACACCGTAATCTAACTGTAAAAGGAAGATGAGAGGGAAAAGATTAAACAACATCAAATAAACAAGATACAGTAGTGAAGTGTTCAAATCAATATAAATAATAATTATGTTCCTTCTTGTGCTGGTTTTGGCTGTGGTAGAGTTAATTTTTCTCCATAGCAGCTAGTATGGGGCTACATGTTGGATTTGTGCTGGAAACAGTGTCAATAATACAGGGATTCTTTAGTTATTGCTGAGCAGTGCTTACACAGAGCCAGGGTGTTTTCTGCTCCTCACGCCACCCCACCAGGAAGTAGGCTGGGGGTGCACAAGACATTGGGAGGAGACACAGCCAGGAGAGCTGACCCAAACTGACAAAAAGGATATTCCATACCATATGACATCGTGCTCAGCAATAAAACTAGGGGGAAGGTTGGCCAGCAGGCCACTGCTCAGGGATTGGCTGGCATTTGTCAGTCAGTGGTGAGCAATTGTTTTCATTTGCATCACTTTTCTTTCTTGGGTTTTATTTCTCTCTCTTTGCTATTGCCCTTTAGTTACAATTTATTATTATTGTTGTTTGTTGTTGTTGCAAAATCTTAATGTTCAGAGCAGAAGATGAAGACTTAAGATATTTCTATTTCCATTAGAAAACAAATAAATGCTTTATTGAAAAGTTACAGAACAACATTTGGAAAAAAAAAAATAAAATCCTTGGCTAAGTGTCAGTTCTAGAATTTTCAGAAGATTTTACCAGTAGGCAAGTTTATTCCATGACCAATTTAATTTCTCCTCTGAACTGTAATGTTGTCCATGACTAGAGTGTCATATTTAAGAAACTTAATAGGGGGCTTTGATCTTTTTTTGCACTTGAGCAGCTGAAAAGTGTTGATATTTTTCTTACATTTGGAAAAGTCACATGTAAAGTAGGATTTCATTATAATCACTAGCATAAACCAAAGTAAATTAAACCCTAAATGACGCAAATATATCCTTCCTATGCTCAACCAGTCTTCAAGGTATATATAAATTAATTTTCTGTTTACACAAAAATTGAACTGTATTATTGAATTGTTCTTGTTCAGCTTTCTCCTTTGGTAAACAATGGCACTGCACCCAAACAAACTCAGTCAGGCTTCTATGTCCTATCTAGTCCAACTGTTTTTAAGAGGAAATATTGAAAAAAGTGCTGTACTACTGCATGCAAGGATGCGAGATGAATTGTTATAGCAACATCATCTACAATTTTCGATTTTGGCCTCAGCACAGTAGAAAGAATGACTTCAGCCCATCTCCTTCACATGGCTGTGGCCGTTACAAAGTTGTCCACAGATACTGATGGTGTTATCACGTACCAAGCCCATGTAATAGATGTTCTCTATATTTTCCAGCAACAAAATAGTAGTCCAGTTATTTATGGACTGAATTTATTCTGTGAACCATTAGCACAATGTTACCCAATGCATACTCAAGGAATGTAATTGTGGTGCATTGTAATTATCTAAACAGAGATGCTTAAAGGTATTTAAGCACTTTAACATTGTTTACCTTCTAAGCCCAATGAAATTAGCAATTGATAAAAGAATGGGTGCCACAAGAAGACAGTTTCTTTTGTAGTGCAATCTGATTATTAGCACACAAAAAAAGAATTATGAGAAAAAAATGTTGATTGTACAAGTGTTGTAACAAATATGTGTGTCTATGGGGAAAACAAAAGACAAATCACAAAAAAAAACTCTTTCAGGAGTTAGGACACAGGCCTGCAAAAAACAATTGCCTGGAAAGAATGTGCATCAAGAACGCGCAACCAAGGGCAACTGTAAGGTACTGCATCTGGGGAGGAATAACCCCATGCATCAGTACAGGTTGGGGGCTGACCTCCTGGAGAGCAGCTGTGCGGAAAGGGACCTGGGACCCCTGGTGGACAACAGGATGACCATGAGCCAGCAATGTGCCCTGGTGGCCAAGAAGGCCAATGGCATCCTGGGGTGTATCAAGAAGAGCATGGCCAGCAGGTCGAGGGAGGACATCCTCCCCCTCTACTCTGCCCTGGTGAGGCCACATCTGGAGTACTGTGTCCAGTTCTGGGCTCCCCGGTTCAAGAAGTACAGGGAACTGCTGGAGAGGGTCCAGCAAAGGGCTACAAAGATGGTTAGGGGATTGGAACATCTTTCTTATGAGGAAAGGCTCAGGGACTTGGCTCTTTTTAGTCTAGAGAAAAGAAGACTCAGGGGGGATCTTATCAATACTTATAAATACTTAAAGGAACGGTGCCAGGTAGATGAGAAGAGTCTTTTTTCAGTGGTGCCCAGGGATAAAACAAGAGGTAATAGGCATGAACTTGAGCATAGGAAGTTCCATCTTAACATGAGGAGGAACTTCTTTCCTTTGAGGGTGGCAGAGCACTGGAACAGGCTGCCCAGAGAGGTTGTGGAGTTTCCCACTCTGGAGACATTCAAAACCCGCCTGGACGCCGTCCTGTGCAACGTGCTGTAGGTGTCCCTGCTGTGGCAGGGGGGTTGGACTAGATGATCTCTAGAGGTCCCTTCCAACCCTGACGATACTGTAACTTCTCTGGGCAACATGTTCCAGTGCCTTACCACCTTCAAAGTGAAAAATTTCTTCCTAATGTTTAATCTAAACCTGCCCTCTTACAGTTTAAAACCATTCCCCCTCATCTTATTGCTACATGCTGAAGGAAAAAGTCCTTCCCGAGCTCTCTTGTAGGCTCCCTTTAGGTACTGGAAGGCTGCAGTAAGATCTCCCCGGAGCCTTCTCTTCTCGAGGCTGAACAGCCCCAACTCTCTCAACCTCTCCTCATAGGAGAGGTGCTCCATCCCTTGGATCATCCTCATGGCCCTCCTCTGGACCCACTCCAACAGATCCATGTCCTTCTTATGTTGCGGACTCCAGAGCTGGATACAGTACTCAGGGTGGGGTCTCAAAAGAGCGGAGTAGAGGGGCAGAATCACCTCCCTTGACCTGCTGACCATGCTTCTTCTGATGCAGCCCATGATATGGTTGGCCTTCTGGGCTGTGATCGTACATTGCTGGCTCATGTTGAGCTTCTCGTCAATCAGCACACCCAAGTCCTTCTCCTCAGGGATGCTTTCCAGCCATTCCCTGCCGAGCCTGTATTTATGCTTGGGATTGCCCCGACCCAGATGTCGGACCTTGCACTTGGCCTTGTTGAACTGCATGAGGTTGGCATGGGCCCAGGTCTCCAGCCTGTCCGGGTCCCTCTGGATGGCCTCCCTCCCCTCCAGCATGTCTACCTCACCAAACAGCTTGGTATCACCAGCAGACTTGCTGAGGGTGCACTCGATCCCACTGTCCATATTGCTGACAAAGATGTTGAACAGTATGGGTCGTAGTACCGACCAGTATTGTTTTGTTTTGTTTTCTTTTAAAGTGACCATAATGCATGTCATAATAATGTATTAACGTGTACTATCTGATCTCTGTAGGAGATCAGAAAGAAATATGGAAGAGTAAAGTGCATGATTACTTACACTTTATCTTTGAGAGATTTGTTTATTCACACTGTTCACATCTGATGTTAAGGAAAAAGTAAGAGGGATCAACGAAAGTATTCCTGAAGTGGACAGTGTGCCTTCATGAAATATTCTGTAAAAAAATATTTTTATGAATAGAAAGGTGTATCTGGATTATATACTATCAGGTTAGAATAAAACTATGGAAAAAAAAACCTGGGAAAAAAGCTTTTTCTAAGACTGCTTCTACAGATGCTCATTAGGTCAATTTTAATAACATTAATTTTAGAGTCTAGGGTCAAGATTATAAAAAGGCCCCCTAAGTTTATCATTCCATGTTTAGGAAAATTTTGAGCTAATTTTCTTAAATGCTTGCTACAATAATGGTCCTACTGAATTAAGATATCAAATGCATCTTTACAAAAATTCAAACTATGGAAATTCAGTTATTAAAATTACGAGTTTCTGCTTAGGGAATCTCACAATTTCCAGAGCTTCATTACAGGAAAAAAAGTAACTTATTTAGTTAAGATTTCTCATAGATTATTAATGATTTCATTCATGTTTAGCTTGGTATACAGCTAAAAAATAGGCACATATAGATATGCAACTAATAATCTAACTTTCTCTGAGTTTTTGGTGTCTGGCTTTTTTAGATTCCAAATTTTAGCTTGATACATAGAGGAGATAAGGATTTGCCCTCTAGGCACTTGATTTTAAACTTTAGGCACTTAATTGAGGCACATAAAGGGGAAATCATAGAATTTTAGAATGGTTTAGGTTGGAAGGGACCTTAAAGATCATCTAGTTCCAACCCCCTTGCCATGGGATGGGACATCTTCAACTAGATCAGATTGCTCAAACCCCCATCCAACCTGACCTTAAACACTTCCAATGATGGATTATCCACAACTTCCCTGGGAAACCTGTTCCAGAGTTTCACCACCCTCATTGTAAAAAATTTCTTCCTTGTATCTAATTTAAATTTACCCTTTTTCTGTTTTAAACCATTACATTTGTCCTGTCACTACAGGCCCAGGTAAAATATCTGGCTTTCTTGTAAGCCCCCTTTAAGTACTAAAAGGCCGCAACAAGGTGTCCCCAGAGCTTTCTCTTCTCCAGGCTGAACAACCCCAACCCTCTCAGCCTTTCTTCATAGAAGAGATGTTCTAGCCCTCTGACCATTTCCATGGCCTTCCTCTGGACCTGGTTTAACTGGTCCATGTCTCTCTTGTATGGGGGACCCCAGAGCTGGATGCAGTACTCCAGGTGGCGGTCTCACCAGAGCAGAATAGAGGTCATTCCAGGTTCTGTGTGGACATAGGCACTTACACAAACACAGTCCTTAATAGAATAACTTCCAGAAGTGACAAATAATGATTTAAAAAATTAACTTCTCTAAGTCCCTGGTTATTATACATAGATGTTGCAGTCCCTGAATTCCATGGCCACTTGGTCTTTTTCTGTTTCCCAAGCAACAGACATTTTCTTGAAGACCAAGTATGTTACCCTGGATGGTTTTTAGTATTGGCATGGCAGCATCTGACAAAGATTCTATTTTTCAGATTTTATTGGGAGTCTACTGCTTACATGAAACTATTACTAAACAGAAAATTGACTTTAAACTTAATTTCCTTAGGTCATTTAAATGCAAGACTACATTACTCTCACGTACTTTGTCATCTTTGAAATGAGAGACTGTTAGGCATCTCAATTTTTAAGTTTTAAGACCTGACTTTGGATGAAATGTGTCTACGCTCACACTGAGAGTTTCCACAGAGCTCCAGTGTCCAGAAGGAATTAAAGACTCATATTGGCTGCATCTTTTCTTTTCTGCTGTTTTCTTAGTGTGAGCTGTTCCTGAACACCCAGTGCTTCCCAGCATGAAGTATGGATTGTATGTATGTGACCTAGGAGTATGGATTTTCCTGCAACAGTTGGAGTAGACAATAGACAGACACTGCAGTACTCATCATAGTAGTTACTTACCACAGGGACTGTCTTTATCGCTTTCTGCTACTTCCAAATTAAAACACTAATAGTATGCAGAAATTCTGAATGGAAATCTAAGCAGAGAGAACCAGGAGGAATAAATGGAGTATTCTGTTCATCTAATTAGACTTCCCATTCTTTTGCATCTGAAACGTTCCTTGTAGCTTTCCTACTGAATTCATTTGGAAGAGCTTATGCCCTAGATAAGTAAAGGCTACTGACACTATGGAATTATAATATTTGGCAAGCTAGGTAGAACTTTGTGTCTCACTTCAAAACCTTTAAATTACAAAATAATGAACCATTGCACTAGGTTCCTAGTGTGCTTGTAAATAAATAGTATTCCTTAATGTAAGTAGATATTTTTGCATTAAACAAATCACTCTACATTATTTTATCAGGAATAAAATATATCAACTGATTAGTAGAATCCTGTCTTTCTGCATGTCATTGCAAAGTGAAATTGCAGTAAGTTTTATTTTTAGCAAGCAACATCTATGAAAGAGGTTAAATGTTAAAGATTACCATATTTCATTAGCTGCCAGAAGTTTCCTGTGATACTATTTTAATTTTATGTAGCTTTGACAGATTATTCTTTTTCCTGTCACTGAAAACTTATAAGAAAGAATTTTTGTTAAGTTGCATTTTATGCAAATAATATACAATACAGAAATTTAATATAGTACATTCATAGATCTGATTCTCTCACTTTAGTCATTAGTCTTTTGACAGTGCCTTTAACAGGAACAGAAATTAGTGTTCAACTGGAAGAAACCCTGTTTTACATGTGGCTCAGTCCTGTAAAGTAATACTGAGCTTTTGACTTTCAACGAAGTTTCGCTGGAACTCATCACAGAACCAGAATTGTTGAAGTGGGAAGGGACCTCTGGAGGTCCTCTAGTCCAACTGGCCTACTCTGAGCAAGGCCAACTACAGCAGATTTGTTCAGGGTTGTGTCCAATCAGTTTTTTAGAATTTCCCAGGATGGAGACTTCCCAGCCTCTCTAGGCAACTTCCAGTGTTTGATCACCATCACAATAAAGATAATAATAAAATTATGCTTACACAGAATTTACTGGTATCTACTGATTTTTGTTCTGTCACTGGAAACAACTGAGGAGTCTGGCTCCATATTCTTATCAAGATATATTAATACCTGATGCTGGGAGAAGACACCTCTCAGCCTTCTATTGTGCAGGCTGAACAACTCCAGCTCCCTCAGCATCTCCTGGTATGACAGTTGCTCCAATCCTTTAATCATTCTCTTGGTCCTTTGATGAACTCCCTCCAGTATATCCACATCTCTCTTGTACTGGGGAGACCAGACTTGTACACAACACTCCAGATGTGGCTTCACCAGAGCTGAATAGAGAGGAAATATCATTCCCCTTGACCTTCTGGCAACACTTTTCCTCAGGCAGTCCAGGAGGCTGTTGGCCGTCTTTGTTGCTTGGCCATATTGCTGCCTTATGGTCAATGTGTTGTACTCCAGGATCCCCAGCTTTTTCTCAGGGAAGCTTCTTTCCAGTTGGTTGGCCTCCAGCATGTATTGATGTATAGGAATAACTCCTTCACAGGTGCAGGACTTTGCACTACCCTTTAATGAACTGCATGAGGTTCCCCTTTGCCCATCTTTCCAGCCTGCTGAGATCCTTCTGAATGACAAAGAACCCATCTGGTATATCAGACATCCCAGTCTTGTGTCATCTTCAAATTTGCTGAGGGTGCACTCTGTACCATCATCCAGGTCATTAATGAAGAGACTGAACAGTATTGAACCCAGTGTCAGTCCCTGGTGTACACCACTAATGACTTGTCTCCAGCTGGACTTCCTGCCACTGTTCACAATGTCTTTAACCCTGCAGTTTGGTCAGCTTCACTGTCCACTTTATCTGCCCCATACTTCATAAGTTTGTTAATGATGATGTTAAAATCCTCATGAGGACCAGGTCCTCAGACATTTAGCTTCTTCCAGTTGTCCGAAGTAGGCCTTTTCTAATTCTTCCTGATCAGGTGGTCTGTAGCAGATATGCACAACATGACCCTTAGGACTAGAGGTAACGGGCACAAACTGGAGCAGAGGAAGTTCCATCTTAACATGAGGAGGAACTTCTTTACTCTGAGGGTGGTGGAGAACTGGAACAGGCTGCCCAGGGAGGTTGTAGAGTCTCCCACACTGGAGACGTTCAAAACCCGCCTGGATGCCGTCCTGTGCAATGTGCTGTAGGTGTCCCTGCTGTGGCAGGGGGGTTGGACTTAGATGATCTCCAGAGGTCCCTTCCAACCCTGACGATACTGTGATACTGTGATACTGTGATACTGTGACCCACATTGGTCTGCCCTCTAATCGTCACCCATAGGTTTTCAATTTACTCATAATCTATCTCCAGGCAGATCTCCATGTATTCGCATAAAAAGCAGCTCTACCACCATTTTCCTGGCCTGTCCTTCCTGAAAAGCCTGTATGCATCCATGGCAGCACATCAGTCATGCAAGCTATCCCACTGCATCTCTAATATTCATGAGTTTATTGCCCTGCAACTGCATGCAGACTTCTAATGCTCCCTGTGTGTTCTCCATGTTGCATGTGTTAGCGTACAGACACTTCAGAGGAATAATGAGTCATATTGATTTTTCCCTCAAAAAACAGAGAACTTCTCCCGTATTGCTTTCTTCCCACCTCTTCCTTTTTGGTGAATGTGCTTGAGTTAAGACCCTTTCAGTTGTTTTATTTGTTGCTTTTGAGCTCTTGTGTCCACATTATCTTTCACCCTTTGCTTGCCAAGCTGGTCTACCATTTTCTCACTCACTTGTGGGTTTTCAACTTCGTCCTCTGTCATTACTAGTTTAAAGCTCTCCACATCAAGTTGGCCAGCATGTTAACCAAGCTGCTTTTTCCCCACTTTATCAAGTGGATACCATCTCTTACTAGTAATTCTTCAATTCTCCAGGAGGGTTCCGCAGAGATAGAAGCAAAATCTTCTTGCTGCCAACAGGACATAGAGGATCTGGTGTTGACATACAAAATCAGCTCACTTCTCCTCAATGCCTTACGCACACTGGCAGGATCAAAGATAACACAACCTGGGGCTCCATGTTCTCAGACCCCCGGGCCCACCTAACCTTCAGAGCTGTGTAAGTCACTTTCAACATGCCAAGAGTGTCCCCTGGCGGTTTAGTTGGTGCTCATACAGAAAAGCAATAGAAGATAACAATTCAAGGGCCAGACAAGCCTTATAGCAAATTTCCAACAACATCCTCAGTTCAAGGCCCCAGCAAGCAACAAATCTCCCCAGACAGCAGGTCAGGTTGGTAAGTGGGAAACTCCTTCTCCTACTGCAGGTAGTCTTCTCCATGGTCCTCCCAATGGTATCACTCACCACTTCTTCCTAGTGCTGCTGCAGGGCTCTGCCTCAGCTAGCTCAGTTGTGTTGTTGGATAGAGCTCCAGGGTACTGAACCTTTTCTGCAGTTGCAGAACTGCAGGTGGAGCAGTAGCCACCCTCCTGGTGCCAGAGGTCATATGCTTCCAGCCTTTACCATCACAGGAATCTCTATTTCCCCAGCTGATAGGCAGAGTCTACCTACACCTCCTTCAGTATAGTTGGTGGTTGAGGCTTTTGTATCTGCAGGATCTCAGAGAAGATCCAGACAGTCTTTCTCATAATTTCTGATGCTGCTTAGTCCACTGACCTCCTCTTGCAGCTCCTTTACTTCACAACACAATATTCCACTACTTAAGGAGGAGTTCCAGAGAACTTCTCAGAGGTACACTGCAAAGGAACAAGAGGCAAAGTTCACAAGTTCAAACACTGGACATTTCTGTCAGACATGAGGAAAAAATTGCCTCAGTGTTAGAAGTTAAGCACTGGAACACATCATCTGGGAAGGCTGTGGAGTCTCCATCCTTGGAAATTTTCAAAACTCAACCAGACAGGGCCATAAGCAGCCTGATCTGACTTTGAAGTTGGCCTCTTTTTGAGTAGGAGGTAGAACTAGATAACATTCAGAAATTCCTTCCAACCTATTTTGTGATTTTGAGAAATACATTTTAAAGCTGCCAATAAGTTTTGCAATTTACAGAAGTTTAAAACCAGCTGATATTCCAAATATTATTGCTAGTCATCTTTACTTGTAGTTTTTGTGCAAAGTAAAGGAGGCTAAAGAGAGGGTGAAAAATTAAAGAGACATTAGATACTAATCCTTAGCCTTTGCTTCTTCTGTATTTCTTCCAGTAATTCAAATGTCAGAAAAAATCCTAGTTAAATTTGATCAATTTAATAGGAATTAAATCATTGGACTAATACATAAAGTACTGTAAATCCTGTAGGACTGAATAGAGAATAATCTTCTTTTATAAGTGGTTTTAACCATGTTATATGACAAGATATAAATCATTTAATAGTTCACTTCCTGGATAATTAAGAATATTTGTCGTGGCTTAACCTCAGGCAGCAACTAGGACCATGCAGCTGCTGGCTCACTTTCCCCCTAGTGGGAATTGGAAGGGTAAAACTGAGAAAACTCATGTGTTGAGATAAAGACAGTTCAATAAGTAAACCAAAAGCTGTGCACACAAGCAAAGCAGAACAAGGAATTCATTCACTGCTTCCCATCGGCAGGCAGGTTATGCCATGTCCAGGAAAGCAGGGCTCCATCACATGTGATGGTTACTTGGGAAGACAAAAAGCCGTAACTTTGAACATCCTCCCCTTCCTTCTTCTTCCCCCAGCTTTATATGCAGAGCATGATGTCATATGGCATGAAATATCCTTTTGGTCATTTAAGGTCAGCTGTCCCGGTTGTGTATCCTCCCAACTTTTTGTGCACTCCTGGCCTACTTGCTGGCGGGGCAGTATGAAGAGCAGAAAAGGCCCTGACTGCTTAGCAACAACTGAAAACACCAGAGCTCTATCTACACCATTCCTATCCCAAATCCAAAACACAGCACCACACCAGCCACCAGAAAGGAAGTCAATTCTATCCCACTCTAAACCAGGACAATATTATACTTGAGTTATTATAAATTTATTTTTTACATTACAGATTAATATTAAGGAATGAACAAATAACGTACTGTGAAAGAATATAGTTCCACTCACAAGGCATGCGTCCAGATAGTCTAGGTAAGGCCAGCTATTAAACACCTGTGTCAGATAACTATTTTCAGAAAGGCAATCTTTGTTCATTTGTTTTGTGCAAAAAATTCATAAAGTTAATGTGACGAGAAAGTTACACCTTATTCATGATTTCATGTCCAACTTCAGAAATAAATACAATCAGCTAGATGTGCCAATTGCAACTAAACAGTCAACTAAGAGATAATAGAAAGATGAAATAAAGATTTAGCCTACATTTTTCTGAACAAAAAGGAAAGAACCAACACTGTCTTCCAATATAGTTATTTCCATTACAAAAATCTTATCTACCTTCCATTAAACACGTATCCAGAAAATAATTTCATCCCTGGTTGTGCTGTGACTAGCTGTGGAACAAGTCTGAATACAAGGAACAGAATGATTCACAGCTGCTAAAATGAAGTTATTAGACCCTCTTTTCACTTTCTATTTGAGTCATGATTTTGCTGCCGCCAACACTTTCCCTGATGTGATGCTTAACAGTGACAATACCAATCGGCGCATACACACATATAAATGTGCGTTTGAGAGACAGACAGGAATTGAATACAGCAAGGAGATGGCATTTGCTTGAAGCCAGGTTTATTGAGACCTATTTACGAGTGGGAAGGCCTAAAGATTGGAGTGTTGTGAAAAGGATCAGATAGATTTATTTGGTTTATTAATTTCCAGTGAAAAACTAATTTTCATCTAAATTTGCCTCAAATATTTTGAGGCACCTTATTACTGCCTTACAACCAACAAAGACCCTGAGCATGACTGAAACTTTTTTTGAAGAAAATATGTACCTATTCAAAGAGTCACTGGTTTATAACAAATGAAATAACCACATACATCCTTCAATAGTTGATATCCAGGTATTTTTTCCCAACACTTTCCATCATTCTTTTTAGCAAGAAAGAAGAAATATGACTGTCTTTCTTTTCTGAAGAAAAGTCTGTGTACACATGCTATCTTTCAAATGCAGTGAGGCTGGCTACAACATACATCACTTTGTAGTATCTAGATTTTACCATATCAGTTGTTTACATGTAAGTTTTCACATTGCAGTAGAGCGATGAGAAATCAAGAAAGTAAAGAAAGAAATAGCCTTAGTAGTCTAACGAAGGATATTCTTACAGAAGTGGTATGAGCCATCCATATTAGAATATTGTCCTGGAATTTAGAAGGATCTAGAAAATGTTAATTTACTTTAATCATAAGACTGTAGCCATTAAAATGGATTAAAATTAATGTAAAAAACAGAGAAGAGAGAAAACAATTACAAAAGGAAGAAGAATGTATAATAGTGGTACGAAAAATGGATATATAAAGTTAAAAAAACTTAAGGAAGTGTAAAAAAAGATACTGAACAATTTTTCTTTGTTTTTTTTTAATACAACTTTTTTTTAGAATAAATATAACTCTAAGGAAACATCCTGTCACAGATGTTCTCATTTTCAATTAAAGAAAATAAAGCTTAATTCACATTATAAGCTAGAAAATAATACTTAGTCCATAGGTGTTAAAATGAATCTCATAGACTTTCTAATTATTTTTTCCAGTATGACTTCTGGAAACTGAACAGATACCTCTGAGAGATAAATATCCTTCACTGTTTCCAAAGACATTCTAAGAACTATGGCACTTCAGAAAAATAGTCTCTTAAAAACTGAAATATGGATATTTATATAAAAAATATACAGATCAATATTAATCAGGAAACTGCTTTTTCTGGTAATGTGTAGCAGTCATACTGAGTGAAATGGAAATGGGAAACAAAGGTGGAAGAGGAAAAGGCTGTGTTTTTTTATTGGGGTTTTTGTTTCAGTTTGTAGATGTGGGGTTTTTTTCCAAACAAGAGCACACTAGCACCTGCATTTCTCATTAATAAAATGCTATAGACCTGGTTTCTTATTTTTATCTTCAAACCATTTTTTTTCTTTTTTTTTTTTTTTTAAGTTATCTAAAGGGTAATTTCATGATGATTGGGTTAATATTTCAGAGTATATACACAAATATGTACCTGTTTACTTTTATATTCTTCAAATATATTATTTATTTGAAACCTATCCTTAATTTCAAATAATCCTAATTTCAATAAAAAAAAAAATTAAAACAGGCTAGGATTCTTGAGACTTTATTTTTCAAGCCAGACATTGCTACGTCAATAAAATGTTCCCAAGTAGCAATTCCCTCAAAAATTTCAATAGAGGTATTTTATTTTCCCAAAGTCTGAACTGGGAACTCACTGTATTTTTCCATTTTTATTTCTTGCCTTTCATAAGTACATCAGTTTAAGTAGTCAGAGATTTTTTTATTTTTTTTTTCACTCCATTCTAATTAGAAAGTTCACAACATTTTAATACCTGTGACAAAGAAAGATTTTCACTTGATATACATACATCTTAGGGAGCAGATGGAATTGTAGTGTGAATGATCATACATAAAATTTACATTCCCAAATTCTAAAGAAAAACATCAGCCCTGCTCTTAAAAGAGAAGAAGAAAGAGAAAACATGATAAACTTATAAAATAATAATAAATAAAGAAAATAAGGGGGGGGGGGGGAAGTATGTTATGCACTCTTTCTCTTATACTGGGTGCTTGTACAAGAGGAAAAAATTAACAAGGCTTTATTGCAAGTACTCTGCTTTCAACGTTAATCATATAGACACTTGCTAAGCAAACTCAGCTGACTGTCAAGCAACTGTCAGCCAAAGGAAGGAAGGAAGGTAGATAGGACGAGACTTAGGCCTCAAAGCTTCTTGTTAGAAGATAGAGGTCTAATATTCTAATGTTGATATGAAGGAACAAAACTCAGTAAAAAGGGAAGTCTGTTTAGCAGTAATCTACGCTGTTGTATGAACTGTTGTATGTCTTCTAGTGTGCTGATACACTTCTATGTTATTTACAGAATCATAGAATACCAGGTTGAAAGGGATCTCAAGGATCATCTGGTCCAACCTTTCTTGGCAAAAGCATGGTCTAGATAAGGTGGCTCAGCACCCTGTCCAGATGAATCTTAAAAGTGTCCAGTGCTGGGGAATCCAGCACTTCCCTGGCAAGATTATTCCAATGACTGATTGTTCTCATTGTGAGAAATTTTCCTCTTGCGTCCAATCAGAATTTCCCCAGGATTAACTTGTATCCATTACCCCTCATCTTTTCCATGCAACTTCTTTTTCATGTGACTCCTTGTAGAAAGGGAGTCTCCATCTTCTTTGTAGCCACCCTTTAAATATTGGAACGTGGCAGTAAGGTCTTCCCTAAACCTTCTCTTCACAAGGCTGAACAAACTCAATTTGCACAGCCTTTCCACATATGGCAGGCTTCCCAGTCCTTTAATCATCTTTATGGCTCTTCTCTGAACCCTCTCCAGCCTGTCCAGAACTTTTTTGTACAGTGGGGACCAAAGCTGAACACAGTATTCCAGGTGTGGCCTGACAAGCACTGAGTAGAGTGGGATAATGTCTTTATCACTGCTGGCAATGCCTTGTTTGATGTAACCCAGCATTTTCCATTTTGCCCACATTTTTCTTTTGCATATGGTAGAAGTTTTTAATCAAGAGGAACCTCTGAAGCATTAAAGTGAATCGTGGTTATTGATAAGAAGTTCAGCATTATGTACTTGGTATTGTTTCTTAATCCTTTTTTTTTTTCCATTCAGCATCTTTCCAGTGGACCTACTGATAAATGTTTCATGTTTAATTCAGTCACTATGTTCCTAAATAATTCATGACTGAAAAAAATTAAGAAGATACTCTCATAAATTCTATTGTATTTAAGTGCATGTATTTTTAGTTATTTATTTTTACCACACCATTGTAACCAACTCATGTTCTAGTCTGTTTTGCTTAACTACTTCATAATAATTCCAGATTGTCCCTGAGGGATGTTGCAACTATGTTTCAAACATAAAATACTGAAAACATCCTGTGGCTGAAAATTCCCTGCTTAATGCTGTCAAATTTCCACAGAAACATCTTCCCCATTTTTACCAACTGTCACACAGCCACTCATAGTCAGTGATTTATAAAAACAAGTAGCAAGGGGAAAATTACTTGCAGGGAACAAGACAGATTATGCTAATGAGTATCTGACAGCAAAACTGAATTTGTTTGTTGGCATGTAGAGTTGACCATTAACAGCATTTGTATTTTGAACATGAAGCATGCAAAAATAACAAAATATTTTAAAAGTATATGTTTAGATACTAGACATAGTTTCATCCAAGCCAGAATATAACCTGGAGAGAATGATAATTGTACAACAGGGAATGATTATTTAGTAAATTTATCTCAAAAAAAATTGGCCTCGGAAGATGAGACTTAGAATCATAAAATAGTTTAGGTCGGAAGAGACCCCTGGAGGTCAGCTGGACCAAACACTCATCCAAATCAGGGCTGACTTTGAAGTCAGATGTAGCACCAAAGTTAGAGAAGACCCCCGGGGTCATCTCTAGTTTTGGTTGTAAATATCTTCAAGGGTGGAGATTCTATCAGTCTCTCAGGGAAACCTGTTCCGATGCTTAACTACCCTCTTTTTAAAACTTTCCTGTACTGTGACTTTTGTCTGTTACATCTTGTCCTACCACTCCAAGGAAAGTCATGCTGCTTCTCCTCTATAGTCTTCCATTAGGTAGCTGAAGATAGCAAAAGATACCTCCCACCAGCTGCCTTTTTTTTCAAAAAATGAACAAACTCAGCTCTCTCAGCCTTTCCTTACCCTTAATGGGCTCTAGTCTTGAATACCTTGGAGATCCACCTCTGGATCTACTTCAGTACATCAATATCTTTTTGTCTACTTGAGAACTCAAAACTATCCTAGAAGTGTGGTGTCATAAATGACAAATAGAGGGGAATAACGTATTCCCTTGACATGCTGGCTATACTTTTACAAAAGCAGTATGGGACGTGCTGCATGGGCACACTGCTGACTTTCAGTCAACTAGCTGTTCACCAAGGTCCCCAGCTCCTTTTCTGCAGAATTACTACCTAGCCAGTTAGTCCCCAGACTGTACTGAAAATAAGCTGTTCTGCCAGAGATGAAGGATTTTGCATTTGCCCTTGCTGCATTTCACAATGTTTCCATTACCTACAGCAGACCATATCAAAAGCCTTGCCAAAGTGAAAGCAAATGACATCCACTGTTCCACCCTCAGCCAGTGCATCAGTCATCTCATCATACAGAACAGTGTAGTTGGTCATACAGATATTGCCCTTTTTAAATACATACAGGTGTTCCCGGTCCCTTTCCTGTTCTTCATGTGCCTCTATATAGCCTTCAGGTATATTTGCTCTGTGATCTTCCCAAAGACTGCAGGGAGGCTGTAGCTCCCCCAAATCTTCTTCTTCCCTGTTTTTCATATAGAGATGTCATTTGCCTTTCCCCAGTCATCAGGACCCTTCTGCAGTTGCAATTACCTTTGCAGAATGGGAGAGGGCTGCCTCATAATGATATTAAGCAGCTCTTTCAGTAGTCTTGGATGCATCCTTTCAGGAGCTGTGAACTTGTATATTTCCAGCTTTCTTGAGTAGCTTTTAATTCAAGCCTGTGTTAGGAGGGTAGTACTCCTCTCCTGCAAGCTTGGTAACTCAACATGGAAACCTGGGACTGCAGACCAGGCTGGTAGAGGGTGAGGAAAAGAAGGACTTGGATACCTCAGCCTTCTCCGTGTCCTCCATCACCAGCTTTCCTTCCCATTTGTCAGAGGTTCTGTATTGTCCTTGTCTGGCTTTCACCGCCTCTGGTCCTACTCAAGTCCTTCCCATTTCCTTTCATACCCTTCACCAGTTTCAACTCCAGTTGAACTTTGGTCTTCCTAATTCCCCCTGTGTATGCTCATGTGTTGCATTTATAATCCTCCTCAGTAACCTGTCCCTTTTCCACCTCCCATCCACTTCCTTTTTCCCTTTAGGCTGTCGGGTACTCCCTGCTGAGATAATCTGACTTTTTCCTATTACTGCTGGTTTTCTTGCCATTGAGGACGGGCTGTTCTTGTCCATTGAGGAGGCTGTTCTTGGAGACAGGCCAGTTCTCATGGGCTCCATTGGCCTTCAGAATGGCCTCTCAAGGAAGGAAGCTTTTCAGGTCCTGAGCAAACCAGTATCCATCCTCTTGCAGCCCAAGGTCTTTTGCTTTCCTGAGAACGCTAAACTCTACTGTCTCATCATCACAGCAGCCAAGGCTGCTATTGACTACCATATCCTTGGACAGTTATTTTTCCTTTGTGATTAACAGACTCAGTGAAGGACCTTCTCTTTTTTGGCCCATTCAATACCCGTATCACGTTTGTTTCCTAGGCACTGGAAAGCACCTGCCTTGCTTGTGCCCACCATGATGCCCTCTCTATGAAATCTGGAGTTGTTAAAGTCCCCCATAAGAGTCAGATTCTATGATCAAGAGACTTCTTCTAGTTGTTTTAAAAACAATATACCAGTAGGCCCCAGTTGCCTTCATTCTGTCCCACAGAGATCTCTGGTTACATTTGACCTGCTCAAAATCTTCCTTAGCATTATACTTGCTGCGAACAGTGGTAGTTGCAGTGCTGACCAAACTTTGGCAATCTGTCTGCAGTGTCCTAGGTCCAAA
This sequence comes from Pluvialis apricaria, assembly GCA_017639485.1. NCBI lineage: Eukaryota > Metazoa > Chordata > Aves > Charadriiformes > Charadriidae > Pluvialis > Pluvialis apricaria. The sequence goes on from CM030007.1 coordinate 51,449,683, forward strand.
GATTCAGAAAACCTCTAAAGATATCAGGTCTTTCAGAAGGGAGCCCAAGACTATTTGTACATTTCCTCTTTATGTTCAAGGTTCCAATCAGGCATGTCTGTTCCAAATGCCTTCCCTAGAACAATTCACTCCTCTCTGAAAACATGCTGAAGGATAAAAAGACCTCAACTTGTTGATAGAAGTCACAAGTCCTCTTGTGAGTTCTTTAGAGCTACAAGTGGGGAGACAAAGAGGTGAAAGGTTGTGAGCTACAAGGAGGAGAAATGTAAGGGTTGTTCCTAATATCATTCAAAATATCTCAGGTGTAATCTTTTAGAAATAAATTTGAAAACTGGTTTGATATTACATGCTGTCCCCCCAAAATCTTACATTTTGAGCAAGCCTGTCAAGTTTTGCTGTGTGGAGTTAGAACTTTGTTAGGTAAAGCCACCTCCAATAACTGAAGGAAACTTTTAATTCCTTTATAAAGCAGTATAAGTATTTGCTGAGTAAGTTCAAATGATGTTGAACTTTTCAATTACCGAAACATGAGAAGGCAAGAACGTAGGTCATTAGAGTAAGACTTGAAAGCATGCTGTTTTATTAGGTCTTCACCTTAATTTTTATTATGCTTCCGTTTTGGTCTTTTCTATTGTGTATAATTCATATGAAAGGCCCTGTGAGTCTTACAGTCTCAATGTAAGGTAAGAGTAATGAGAAAGTATCACACCTAGACAATTAAGGGAGTTCTTAGACAACTTAAAGGTCATATAGCCATTTCTACTTTCCAGTAAGATATTATGTTCAAGCCTAATTTCTGTTTGGAAAGGAAATTGAAATGCAGATCTGGACATAAGAACTTTTTCTCATAAAAATTTCAATTTAATATTTGTAATTAAATGTTCATCTATCTCATTACAGAGATAAGAAATTAATAATATCTAAACTTAAGTTTCTCCTACCACTTGACAGATGTATAGAACTAGGGCATTGGTTTGAATTGCTTTTGTTGAAGTAATTCGCACATTTGACTTCACGTTCTAAAAGACTTCACTGAAGTAGAATATTTTTTAAGATGCTATCAAAACAATTTATTTTCATTCATATTGCACAGTAAAAATGCCTATATTTAAAATAATGGGAATTAGGAGACGAATGTGCCATCTTCTCTTTGGTTCTTGCACTTTTTGGGAAAACAAGCTTAAGAAAGAATTTTAAAGATATATCATTATAATTAATCAGTTGGAAAATCTTCAGTTATTTGGGTTTGCATTGTTTTAACACAAATCTTTTTTGTTGTTTCTAACTATTCCAGAACTTAAAACTTATTTTAAAAGCAATGGCTTATTCTAGTGGGATACTTGATGGAAAAGCTAAGGGCTGAGTAAGTTTATACTACTCTACAACATACTGTGTAGCTCTCAACCACACAGGTTTGAGCCAGCAGGGTAACTGTGTGCACTAAACCATATTTCTCAACAACCTTCACAAAAATTCACAAATTGTACCTGGTAAATCCATCTCTTCCCCACTTCCGATAACAGAGTCATACTGCCCCATTCATGAAACATGAGCATACACACCCTCTAGCAAGCTTCAAAGCTTTAGTAGAAGATAGCCAAAGACTTAAAACTACATAATACTATCAGAATAAAACAAGAGAAAATGTTGTAATCAATAATGGAGAATTTACTAAATGAAAATGTCAGGTAACCTTCGAAATGCTACTAGGCTACAAGCTTTAGGGGAAAACACAGAAAAGTATTTAGTCCCTGCTAACCTGATTGAGAAAAGATTCCTTCTTCATACCAGATCTGGTAAGCAACTTGACCCTGGTCACATGAAGAGTAATAAAAACCTAAGAGTTTTCTCAACAAAACTCTGCAAGGGCCAACATCCCATTTTTGCTGGGAAGAAATGTTCATATTCTTAAAAGACTGATTCTGATTTGGTGCTTTTTTTTTTTACCAAATTAATTTTGTAATGAAATAGTGAATGGTTATTATACAGTGTACTGTAAAATAATCAGAAAAAAAGGTAGGTATAAAACTAACTTTTCTATTCATGATTAGTATTCCTTTAAACTTTGCCCAGATGCATACATTATATAATTATAAAAATAATGCATTTTTCCCCAAGATATACCCTTTAAATGCATAAAAATCTTAAGATACTTTGCAAAGCATATATCATCTGCAACATCTGAGAACATTGAGTCCTAAAAATTAAGCAAGCATCAGAGTCATGAACAACTGAATTTATAATTTAACATGACAACTTCAAGCTCTCAGGCACAGTCTACTAGTAATTTATTATAATGCCAAGTCTAAACTGGCCATTCAATTTTGGGTTGTGTTTTTCTTTGTTTGTTTAGTGGGTTGTGTGGGTTTTTTTCTTCTAAATTTGTGTGTAAATTCTGTCAGGTTTTCCTTTCACCTTTCAGTAACCAAGAATCTTCTATGGCACCAAATCAAAAGTATTACAAACATATAATCATATATATATGGACATATACACAAAAATCTTATACATATCCTTTATCAACATTATGAGTAATTGAATAGTCATATTTTATTCATTCAGAGAGATGTAGGCTAGATCAAATTGGCTATGTGTTCTTCACAGACTGCTGATAGTCTTTTCATTTTACAGTACACTTTTTACTAGCCAGAGATGAAATTGTATTCTGCAGGGATCTTTGCTGGAGCACACACAGACACACTTATTCACACCCTCACACAGGTTTTAAATTACGTATAACTCTATATATGTAACATTTTGGGGAAGTAATATATTAAAGTCCTGAGTCAATCTTGTTTCTAAAAATTTAACTTCATTTTAGTCTCAGTGAAGCAAAACTCAACTCCCTTTATATTTAAGACGAAAGAGAAAGAGGAAAAAAAAGCCACAAAACAAATAAAAAGAAATTTAAAAGTCTCTCTTTGGAATAACACCATTAGTAGGCAAAGAAATCAGCAGTAATACTTTCTATTCATACTGATCATTAAAAACATTAAAATTAAATTTAAAATTATAGATGACAGGAGGCAATTTATATGAAGGAAAATATATTTTTTTAGTTTAGAAAGGGATTTAAAATTTTTAGTTAGCTAAATGTTTGAGAGAGTTTTGAGACAGTACAGGTTTATAGCAAAAATAGAATTGTTTGAAACTCTAAAGATGTTTGATCAACAGTATTTTAATACTGAATAATAATCTTTTGGTCTGCCTAATGGGAAAGAACGACATAGTTATGTCTGAGGCATTCACAGAAACTGGTTCTTTTCCAAAACATTAGTAACTAAGTGGAGTGTAGGTTTTATAGCCACTTGGCTCTTACTGTATTCAGATGTAGACTATATCAGTTTCATACTTGTAGCTGCCAGCATTTTGATAATTTTTTTTTCTCTAAAAAAATCAGTAAGTGTGTTTATGTTACATCACCAGTGGTAAAGACTGGTAAAAAGAAAACAATGTGTAAAAGTGTATTTTTTCAGTTCAACAAATCTCAATATCAATGTGATTAAAAAATAAATTCTGTTTGCAATAATGTACTTCAGGTGTATGTAAGTAAGAAAAAAGTCATTTGTTTAAAGTGTGCATAAATATGACTCACATGCAGCTTTTGTATGTACGCTATAACCTGTACATCTATAAATAGATGACTTCTACCTCTATAATATATATATATATGTAACTTCTACATCTATAATATATATACATTATAACCCCTAAATTTAGCCTGTTCCAGCGTTCAGTCATCCTCACAGTAAAAAGTGTCAGGAAACACTTTTTTACTGTGAGGGTGACCGAGGACTGGCACAGGTTGCCCAGGGAGGTTGTGGAGTCTTCATCCTTATATATATTAAGAAACCGTCTGGACACAGACCTGGGCAACTGGCTCTAGGTGGCTCTGCTTGAGCAGGGTGGGGTTGGACCAGATGACCTCCAGAGGTCCCTTCCAACCTCAACCCTTCTGTGATTCTGTGATCCACAGGATAAAAACAAAGATTTGACACAATTAGCTGACCTAGAATCAACAGATTCTTTTCATATGTAAATTCTTACTTCTTTAACCAGACTTTCATGTAAATATTTGAGCCCTCTTCAATGGGAATGTTAGAGCAACTATTTTCTGAACTGAGGAGACCTAAAGTTCTAATGCAGTTGAAGTCAATAGGAATTGCAGATAACTTCAGCATTACCAGTACTCCACTGAGTCTTTATTTATGGAAATAGTTCACATATAATTAGGTTAAAATGTGTTTTTCTTATTCAACAGAAGGCATTTAGCCACTGGAAACCATTTCAATCCTTGCAAGACATTTATTAATTTCATAGAGTAAGAAAACATTCAGAATTTAGACTCAGACAAGTATTTGTATATATATATATATACATATATATTTGTATATATTTAGACTCAGACAAGTCTACCTGGACTTTTGCAAGGCTTTTGACACCGTTTCCCATAGCATTCTACTGGAGAAACTGGCTGCTCGTGGCCTGGACAGGTGTACCCTTCGCTGGGTAAAAAACTGGTTGGATGGCCGTACCCAGAGAGTGGTGATAAATGGAGTTAAATCCAGTTGGTGTCCAGTGACAAGTGGTGTCCCCCAGGGATCGGTGCTGGGACCGGTTCTCTTTAATATCTTTATTAATGATCTGGATGAGGGGATTGAGTGCACCCTCAGTAAGTTCACAGACGACACTAAACTGGGGGGGCGTGTTGATCTGCTTGAGGGTAGATTGGCTCTGCAGAGAGATCTGGACAGGCTGGACAGATGGGCTGAGGCCAATGGTATGAGGTTCAACAAGGCCAAGTGTCGGGTCCTGCACTTGGGTCACAACAACCCCATGCAGTGCCACAGACTGGGGGCGGAGTGGCTCGAAAGCTGCCTGGCAGAGAAGGATCTGGGGGTGTTGGTGGACAGCCGGCTGAGTATGAGCCAGCAGTGTGCCCAGGCAGCCAAGAGGGCCAACACCATCCTGGCCTGCATCAGGAATAGTGTAGTGAGCCGGAATAGGGAAGTAATCATCCCCCTGTACTCGGCACTGGTGAGGCCTCACCTCGAGTACTGTGTTCAGTTTTGGGCCCCTCACTACAAGAAGGACATTGAGGTGCTGGAGCGTGTCCAGAGAAGGGCTACCAGGCTGGTGAGGGGTCTGGAGGACAAGCCTTATGAGGAACGACTGAGGGAGCTGGGGTTGTTTAGCCTGGAGAAGAGGAGGCTGAGGGGTGACCTTATCACCCTCTACAACTACCTGAAGGGAGGTTTTAGAGAGATGGGGGCTGACCTCTTCTCCCACGTGGCAAGTGATAGGACAAGAGGAAACGGGTTCAAGTTATGTCAGGGCAGGTTTAGATTGGATATTAGGAAGCATTTTTTCACTCAAAGGGTTATTAAACATTGGAATGGGCTGCCCAGAGAGGTGGTGGATTCACCATCCCTGGAGGTGTTTAAGAAAAGGGTAGATGAGGTGCTTAGGGACATGGTTTAGAAGTGGGTGTTTTTAAATCAGGGTAGGTTAACGGTTGGACTTGATGATCTTAATGGTCCCTTCCAACCTCACTTATTCTATGATTCTATGATTTTCCCAGTAAAAGTTCCTAGAAAGCAAAAGGAAAAGATTTGTTGTCTACTGAACTGTACTTAAGTTGTTCTTCCGCATCCTTTTTTCTCTCATTCCCTTGTGTGATCTTTATTCCAAATGCATGAAGATCACCACATTAAAATTCCCTAGTAGTTTCACACAAATGCACACACAGAGCATCACATTCCCTGATATCTGGCATCCAGAGCTCTTGTCCTACTTACTGGCTGCTCCAACGTGATGTTCACACAAAGATGCTCAAAATAGGGAGTGCATTCACATAGAAGATAGTTAGAAATAGGATTTAGTAAGAATGTAGGACAGATTTTGGCGATCACACTTGCACTCAGTCTGACAAGTATAATGACCACCTTCTGCTAATATGTGATCTTTCCCCTTTATCCCCCTTTTCCCAAGCTTGTTCTTTCCTGGTTGGTCTTGATCCCTCCACCGTTCCATAAAAATTGGTGTACAATCTCCCAGCTCTCTGCCTTATTCCAAAATTGTCTTTCCCTGCATCCACAGGGATGTAAGTCAGTCATCCCAAGTAAATCCTGTATCCCTTAAGGCAGAAACTCCCCTAGTTTGCTTGGATTTACCTGCTAACAAAAACTTTACGTATAATACAGTGACCTGCAGCTGCACAAGTATATAGAGAGACAAAAGATGAAATTCAGTTGCTATAATGTGACATTCGTGCTTTTTGACAGTGCTTAAAAAATGATTTGACTTTAGAATGTATATTTCAAAATTGCAAGACCAAGGTAAAGTTTGGTTACTACTATTTAGATCAAGTATCGTTTTTCAAGCACTATTACTACTTTTTCAGGAGCATATTTTAGTGAAAGCAGAGGCCTGTAACATCCATAAAGTAAGAATGCACTAATCAGGACATAATGCTGGCCTGCCCTGAGCCCAAATAGAAGCATACTAAAACAATGTTAGCAACACTATATAGGGTGTAAAGTCTATAACAACAATATATGAATGGTTTGTAACACTGTGAAGTCAAATTTAGGAACAATCTATAAGCATTTTACTTAAATTTGTGACCACCAAAAGGACAAGATATATGTAGCTCCACATAGCAAGAGGTAACTGTGTTGTTAAGTATTGGGGAGAAAAAAGTTGTATTTAAAAATAAAAAAAACCCAACAATAACAACAAAAAAAAAACACCACCACCAAAAAAAAAAAAAAAAGCAAAGTCCTCTTGAAATTCCTATTAAAATTTTTGTGATGAATTTGCTTTTAAAAAAGGACTTTAACTTAATAAATAAATTTAGGAGTAAAGAGGTATTAAGATGGGGAAGAAAGAAATTCTTAAACATGTCTGCATTAGTATAATATAATTTTTCTCTGTAGATTGTTGAAATACTACACAGAAAAATTCTGAGCTGAATACTTTTAAAAATGCATTGATAAATATATGTTCCTGCTTGTTTGTTTGTTTTCTAAGTATTGCTTATTAAAACTGAATAAGAAGATTTCTAACTATGATGAGAAAGAAAACTTTAATCTATTACCTTTGTTACAGTTTCACAAGGTCATTTAAGGAATGTAAGAATGTAGCAAATTACTGAGACTGTTGATTTTGCAGGTAGCATTAAGCTTTTATGACAAAACCCAATTGTTTTCTTGTAAAAATAAATTACCTGGGCTCTCTTTTTCTCAAGTAAGTATAAACATTGAAAATTGCTTTAAAAAAAAGAAGTCCTAAAATCTTTCAGTAATCTGCCAAAAATACATAAACCCAAACTATCAAAAATTAAAGAAGGTAAAGTAGTGCAGGCAGAAAATAAAAAAGAGGAATGTGAGTCAAAATTAACTGTGAAAATTGTTGATTTTATCAAAACTATACCAAGTTTTGTCTCTTGACATTCTGTCTCAAAGCATGTTTTTGAGCTGACTGGAAAATACTCTCCTAAGCATTTGTACACATAGGAACCTATCAACTAAGAGGAAATAAAGAAGTACTTACTACATCCAGGACTTTATTTAGTTGTTCCTGTCGCATCACTAGGATTTACCAGAGCAAACTATCAGCTGGAGAGCAGAGATGAAGCACACTTCTAGAAGTACCCATAATTAATGAACAGATGTGTCACCAGGGCAAGTTACCACACCCAGAATTTTGGCCCAAAGCTACAATTGAATTTACCTCTCATGAAAAAAAAGAAGACATCCAATAGCAAATTTTTATGCAAGGCCTGGAGAAACTGAGATTCCTACCATTTCTGAAGGCTGTATGAGCTTAACTGTGATTAAAACTGACAATCGGCTTTCTCTCTCAGCTGTGTGCTGACTTGACCTTACTGCAGCATTCCTGCATAGTCATACATTTGCACTGATAATAAAGCTTTGCAGAGATTATTAGTGGTAATTACTGTCTGTAGCCTTTCATGCCAGAAATATAGCTAAATATGCTGTATTCCTCAATGTTTAATATTATTTCTGTATAACATAAGGGACCCTCAGAGAAAAAAATGTGATTTTTGTTTTTTCTTAATGCAATTTCCATTTGTCCCTGACAAAGTATGTCTTTGGTTACAGAAAATCAGTATTAAACAGAAATAGACAATACTTTGTAATGACAGTCATTCTAAGAATACTGAAATCTGAGAGCATGAAGTTTTATTATGTCGTAATTATAAATTACTTTGATTTTTTTAAAAAACCTGAAACACCGTTTTGTTTTTCTTCTACTTGTATATGGGGAAAACCAAACTGAAATAAAGCATGCTTTCAACCCGCTTAGCAACAGAGTGAAGTAATTCATAAAGACATAATGAGATGAAACAGAAATCTCTCATGATTCACATCTTAAGTACTTGCATTTTTCATCTCTATAAAGCTATGTTATAGCCCTATGTAAAATCATATTAATAATAAAGTACAGTTTTGTAAGAATGCATATGTCAGAGCTGAGTCCCCTAGTGCTTAATTTCAGTCTTTTGTACTTGTGCTTGGACTTGCAAATTTAAATGCTTTTTGTTTTTCAACCATTCTTTTGGAGTTATTTTTCAGCCAGACCAATTGCAGAGAGCTTAAACTTACATGTACGCATGTACATATAAGCACAGCACAGCTGATATTCAGCTGACTGGGCAAGGGCACAAACCTATTAATACTGAAAAAAAGTCTGGACATGAGAATTATACAGTCTGTAGCTATTACTTCTATGCTTTTCTATTATTTAGACACAAAAAATGTGTAAAATCTTCATAAATATTGTGGGAATAGAAATCTAGATTTGCAGCTTCAAACCCTTGAAAATAATTCAGAGTTATATCCCTGAATTACAAGTATTTCAGGGTTAAATTCAATCATCCATCTTTTAGTCCCTTCTTTCATTTTCATCTTAATATTTTCTCATATATTTCTGAACAGTTTTACCTTGACCAAACTAAAAAGTTCTAGTTCCTATACATCATTCATCAGCTTCTGTCTAGAAAGAATCAACATGCTTCTCTTGTTGGAAGCAAACTGTGCCTCCAAATTAGCAGACGTAGTTTTGTCCCCACAGAATTATTAGCTACTAATTTCACCCCATTTGTACATCTTTCTGTAATGCTTTACATATTCCAAACTGAAACACTTCAACTGCTTTAAAATTGTAACATAGATTTGCATATACATCTTGTCATTATCCCAGAGATCTACATATGCAATGTGACATTAGATGAAATAATTTATTCATTAAAGGTCTGTATGGAATGCCCGATAAAAAATGGCAGATCACTTTTTTTTTATTATTAATCAGAGGAAGCTTCATCTAGAAGATACTATTATTTTACATTTCATAGTACCAAGAATGAGTGTGAACACACTGGAAAGAGAACACCTGGTGTGGAAATAGTTCTCTGTATGGCATTACATCAAAAAATGGATAAAATTTCTTCAATGTAATTCCAACTTGCTATAGCAATTTAACCTGTTAAGCTTCTTTGGCTAGGTAGTGAGCTGTGCAAAAGTGTGACTTTTTTTTACAAGGCTTACTGTTAACTCAAAGTAAAAATGAGTACTCAGAAACATAAGTGTTCCTATCATGAAGTCTGTAATGTGAAATTCTTTGCAGGACTCTCATGCCATAAAGCTTCTAATAAAATAGTATTTTTAAAATTGTTTGAGCCCGATCCACAGCAAGTGTAAATCAGTATGAATTTATTGAATTAAGATATCCCTACCTGGTTCCATAATGAGACTGTGTGACAGGAATACATACTACAGTGCACAAAGGTAAATGGGGACTGAATATGATGATGCAGCAGTTCAACATTATGTATATTTATCCATAATTTATATTGTATGCATAATTTTTACAGATCTATCTAATCAAATATTTTCAACATGCATTCAATGTAGCAATGTTCAATTGAAATGTTTCCCCTTAAGGAATGACTCAATACGAATGTTGTGTGCTGACACTGGCTACCTATGAACCTTGTTTTGATGGATTACAGCTCTTTGGAAATGAAGATGATGTCACAATTTCAATTTTTCTAATCACATTGTGGAAGAAATAAAAAAATAACAAGAACCCTCCTCATGCTTGAAAAAATTCCAATATTACTTTAACATAGATCTCAAACAAATTGAAATAAAAATAAATAAAAGGAAGGTCCACACACTTTTTAATACTGAGGAAATATTGTCATACGTACTTTATTTAGGTGGGCCAGTGATTTTAATTTTTTTTAATTTCATGTTTAACATCTAGCTAAAATGGAATATGCATAGTTGAAGAGAATATTAATCAGTAGCCCATGTTGCTTCTTACTTTTAACAGCCAGTTCTCAAAGGCAGTGTACCAGAAAAAACAACATACTTTTTAAGCAGGCTACAGTGAAGATAACTTTATATTCAAAGCCAAGAATTTATTGGTAGTCCTATCCTAAAGATCTGTTTAAAAAATTATTACTAGTCCAATCAGAATAATACTAATACTTCTATTTGACATCACTCAGTTATTACAGTTCATTGCCAATAATGATATAGTTAAAATTGATACACGCAGCTTTTTTAGTATCTATCTCTTCTACGCTATGTTGTGCATACCCTTCCTTTCCTCCTCGGCATACTACAGCTGATGTTTCTAGTTTTACACAAGAAGAAGGGTGGAAAGCAGAGGATCTTGGCAAATCACCTGAAAAATATCACATGATATTCAGCAATGTCATGTGAAATGGACAGATGGACAACTCAGTGGATAAAGAACTGGCTGGACGGTCGCATTCAAAGACTTGCGGTCAACGGCTCCATGTCCAAGTGGAGAGCAGTGACAAGTGGTGTTCCTCAGGGGTCGGTACCGGGACCTGTACTATTCAACATCTTTGCCAGCGACATGGACAATGGGGTAGAGTGCACCCTCAGCAAGTTTGCTGGTGATACCAAGTTGTTTGGCAAGGTAGACACGCTGGAGGGGAGGGATGCTATCCAGAGAGACCTGGAGAGGCTGGAAAGATGGGCCCATGCCAACTTCACGAAGTTCAACAAGGCCAAGTGCAAGATCCTACATCCGGGTAAGGACAATCCCAAGCACAAATACAGGCTCGGTGGGGAATGGCTGGAGAGCAGCCCTGAGGAGAAGGACCTGGGTCTGCTGATTGATGAGAAGCTCAACATGGGCCAGCAATGTGTGCTCACAGCCCAGAAGGCCAACCGTATCCTTGGCTGCATCAAAAGATGTGTGGCCAGCAGGTCAAGGGAGGTGATTCTGCCCCTCTAACTCCGCTCTCATGAGACCCCACCTGGAGTACTGCATCCAGCTCTGGAGTCCCCAACATAAGAAGGACATGGACCTGCTGGAGCGTGTCCAGAGGAGAGCCACGAGGATGATCCAAGGGCTGGAGCACGTCTCCTATGTGGAGAGGTTGAGAGAGTTGGTGCTGTGCAGCCTGGAGAAGAGAAGGCTCCAGGGAGATCTTATTGCAGCTTTCCAGTACTGAAAGGGGGCCTACAGGACAGCTGGGGAAGGATTTTTTACAAGGGCATGTAGTGATAGGATGAGGGGGAATGGCTTTAAACTGAAAGAGGGCAGGTTTAGATTAAATATTAGGAAGAAGTTTTTCACTTTAAGGGTGGTAAGGCACTGGAACATGTTGCCCAGGGAGATTGTTGAAGCTTCGTCCCTGGAGGTGTTCAAGGCCAGGCTGGATGGGGCCTTGGGCAACCTGGTCTAGTGGGAGGTGTCCCTGCCTATGGCAGGGGGTTGGAGCTCAATGATTTTCAAGGTCCCTTCCAACCTAAACCACTCTATGATTCTATGATTCTATGAAATACAATTAATTATGTATTATTTGAATAAATTGATTTTTTTTTTCTCCTAAGAGGAACAAGATACAGCCAATAACATTTTACTTATTGGTCTATATTTCATTAGTTAATCTATTTTGGAGATGCAGGACTGATGATAGGAATGACATGAAATTTAATATTACAAAATGAAATGATAGTCTTTTAGAAAATAATAAGTTTTTCTTGGTAAACCAAGAAATCATGATTTGAAATGTCAGAGCAAGAGGAAAATACATTTTGCCTCATTATTGAATGACTATATGCCACCAGCATGATATGTTGTATAAAGGCCTTTAAGATATATTAGTTGAAGCACAAACAGGGAAATGTTTGCACTATTGTTCAAGATTTTAGAAGGGATCTTGTGGAATAGTACTTGTTCAAGAAACAATAAAACTGAACAATACAGCATGGTTTCTGGAACAGTCAGAGCATGAGGACCTAGGAGTGAAGATTTAGAAGTGAAGGTTTAAAAACAGCTAGAATGGTTCACATAATGAGAAGGATTTCAGTTGTCCCATTGTGAATGACAATGCCTAGAGATCTGTTTGGTCTTTTTTTCAGAACTAGGCCATAATATTATTTGAAAATATACTAATAAATTCTTCTGCCTTATGTTTGAAGAGACATAGAAACATTTCAGAGCATTGATTTTTTTAGCAGTGACATACAAACAAAACAGGACAAGAAAACTAAACCAATCCAAATAGAGAAACAGGAAAAGTTAGGTGACTAATTCCAACTGCACAGCCTTAGATATAAAAATCACATGTACCTATACATATGTATAGAATCAAACTTAACACAGTTGGAATTGAGCACTTAATTTCAGTACCTATCCTTCTCCTATTTTAGGGTCCAGGTAAAAGATCCTTGAAGCACCTAAGTTGTTCTGTCAAAGCGAATAAAGTTGTCAGAGGGAGGTCATCACCTCTTATCTATGGCATTTATCTATGTGCCTAAATTTAGTTGAACCAGATCTCAGGTTTATGTTATAACTCAGATTAAGAAAGGGCAGAAGTAGCAAGGTCAGATCAGCACAAAAGAAATGGACTTAAAAAAGACAGAATTCATTGTAAGTTGAACTCTTATTAGAATGCGTTGGTGCACTTTTTTCAATGTGATTATATTTTCCGGAAGAAAAACTATCTTTTACTTCCCCTGATGCTACTCTAAGCATATAAAGTCACAGATTGAAATAAATGTTCTGATTTCAATGTGTTCTAAGAGAGGCATACCATAAAGTCTCACAACTTCATCTGCAAAGAAGTGAATTGTTTATTTTTGTATATGAGACAGCAGTGCTGAACGATACTTTTCACAGTTAGGAAGTTTGAAATACTTTAAATTAATGAAGTACTTAAAGGCTTGCAGGAATGTTTTTGTAAAGGAAAACTTTACAGAAGTTGCCTATGCATCTTCCAGAATCTCACATATGATAGGATATGAGGTCAGTTATAAGATATTTTGATATATGCTAATTAGGTGAGAATTGACTGTAGAACTGTAGGGTTTATTCATGTGCACATCTGTCTGTTTGAAACAAAGATCCTGGTTATCTATGAAAACTGAGTCCTTCCAGGATGAATTCCTCTCTACTAGCATGGAACATTAACAAATTGAGCATTTACATTTGAGTTACTTGTTACTATTTAGTGCACATGAAGAGAAACATAACTGCTGGGGAGTGATTACCTTCCTCCAGCTCTAGTTCTGGAGCAGATCACCAGCAACCTTTTGGCGGTAAAGGACACCTCTTGAGACAAGCTCAGAAAAATTCCATCTTTCGTGGCATTCTGCAATTGTATTAAATAATAATAATAGGGAAAAAAAATCCCTCCACAGCTCTTAAAATTTTGAATTTGATACTTTTGTTAATGATATGAATTTTTGTGTTATCTTTGTTAATTATTTCTCATAATTATTTCTTGATTCATACAGTGCCAGTATTAACTTGTACACTTTGCAAAGACAAAGAAGGCCTGTGGTTTTATTCTGAATAAGAATCCCCAAAATTACAGTCAACTTTTGATAACCTGAGAGCAAATTGACGAGTTTTCAGATGGAACATATTAATGTCAGTGACTTGTGAATTCTTTATTACATTTACTTTTAAAAAGTGTAAATAAAGAATAAATTTACTTTCAAAAATTATAAATAAGAATAAATTCTTTATTAAATTTATTTTTAATTTAAAAATTATTTTTTACATTTACTTCATGGTAGTAAGTATGTTGTTTGGGATTTTTTGTCTGTTTTTCTTTCTCAGCTAGTCAACTTCCTCATTTTGCCAGGTAATAAAGGGTTAACTGTAAAAATCCAACAATAAAGAAGATAGAAAAATAAAGCAGAAAAATTGTTGTCTATTCATGTCCCTGTAGGATGAAAAAACCTATAGGATGTACATAGGATACACTTTTCCACGCTAGCCTGTGGACATGCTGTTATGTTCTAACTAGCTACTTATACTAGCCATCATAATGTAGGCACTGAAAGAATTAGAGTAATGAGTAATTCCACAAGGGATTCATTTCAACTTTCCCTTACAATGTGTGCATCTCTGAAATAACAACTACTGCAGTTAGTATTGTGTTATCCTTGTACGTGATAAGTCAGTTTTTCACCACAAGATTTATCCAATAGCTGCTGAAAAAAATGAAAAAACTTCCCCAGAAACCAATAGACACGGCACTAAGATTCATGGTTGTATTCCCACTCAGTACTTAAGGCGGTACACATATATACAAAGACAGGACCATAATATCTTTTCAGGTGTAAAGAACAGGAAAAGTTGATATTTCGTAAAATATTTTTTTCAGAAAAGAGTTTCCAATATTGTGACTGGGAAAAAAAAGATCACTTCTGTAGTCCTGTCCTTACTTCATACTAGTATGAGAAGATAATTGTTCAAAATAACAGAAAGTAAAACTATAATTGGTATGTATCCAGCAAGCAGTTTACATCAATGGCTTCTCTATCACAAACAAGAATGGAAAATATAGAAAAAAACAGTATGAGATAGATTATGTTCATATATCATATTGAAGACAGATTTTTAGTATTAATCAACAAAAACACTAGTAGAGATTACTTGTGTACCTATGTCTATTGTGTGAATCCCTGATTTTTCTAACAAAGAGAATCCATTATGACAGAATGTTTTATGAAGGGTAAGCATCGCTTTTCATCTTTGTTTTGTGATAATAACTTCCTGTATACTCTTTTTTTTCTTTTCAGTAGCATTTCACAGTCAGATGTAAAAGCATTTCATTTACTGAATAAAGTGTAAGGCAGCTTCAGTGTTCAGCCATAATGGAGACAAATGACAGCTTCATTCCCAGCACAACTGGATGGAGGTAATTACCGCTACTGTCACAGGCCTGGCACAGATCACTGCTTATAGAATAGCCCCATCCCTACTAAAAAAATATGGTTGTCAGAATGAAGGGGTTTTTCCTTTCTGTAGCTGTCCAATATGATTAAAAGATTTTGTATTCTAAGCCCCTTTTTTCATAATATTATTAACACGGAAAAGAGTTAATGAGCCATTACTAAATTGGATGTCCCATTTGTGCATCCTGTTAATGGGATAATAAACTAATAGAAAACTCTTTCCTGAAGCTTTGATAATGTATAGCTCATTCTTGTCACTATGTTTAAGATTGCATTATGTGCCAACCACGCTAAAGGCAGATTATTAATTGTAAGTAAACCTGAAGAATCCGGGTTTGATTCATTTGGTATTAAACCTTTTCTTCCTTTTTAATTTTTATTTTAAATGTAAATAAAATACAGTCATAAGACAGGACAAAAGCTGGCAGCAGGTGATCAGGAATCTATAAGCTAACATGCAGCTGATTGTTTACAAGTCTAAAAATAGCACATCACTTTTTCTCTATTAGAAGCATGAACTTCAGAAAAGAAGCAAGTAGGAAAAAACACTGCTGTTTATTTAGCCTCTATTCTCCATTTATGAATGCACTAATATATGCTTTGGAAGCATAACTCATGAAGCTTTTAAGGTTAGTAATTGCCTTTTGTTCAGAGTAATTGAAAGAAACAATAGGTGGCCCCCAAACTGAAAGGGAAACATATAATTACTAAAACATAATATGTAAATCAATTCGGTGATTAAAGCTGTGCTGATTTTTTTTTCCCATTGGACATTGCTAAGTAGCAATGTAAGGGTGTGTTTGTGCATGTGGTGAGTGAAAGTGGTAGTGAGAAATAGAACAAGACAGTCTGACACAGCTGGGAGAAGGAGAATATGTGTTGTCCTGAAAGGAACCCAGAGAGGAGGTTTTAGGTCAGCTTCTGCGTGAAAACCCCTTGAGGATGTGAAACAGGAACTTGTCTCCTGTAATTTGTTTACTCTTGTTCTCGGAGAAACAGCACTTTATTTATTTTTAGTGAATGAAAAAGACTGTGTCAAATAAATACATGACCCCATCATTAACTACTTCTCCTAATTGCAACAGTGCAAAAAGAATCCAAAGTCTGGCTATTTTCCAATCTAAAAGTGGTAATACTTTCAAATTCTCAGACAATTTTTATGTTGGTAATTAGTTTTTAAAACTGGTATGTCGAAAGAAATTGAAGAGTTTGATTCAGTAAGATACATAAATGTCTATCAGTTCAGCTCTGAAATATTTTGGTTCTGCTCTCTAGAAATGTAAAAAAAAAAAATTTATTATACAATTTATAATTGAAACTAGATCCATCAGAAATGCATTTTCAGGGAGCCTATATGCTCAGCAGGAAGGCACCAGAAAGTAAGAAATAAAATTTTTGAGATAATGGGGTTTGTCTTTTCTTTCCCTTTCATCACTCCATGGAGAAGGCAGTGATTCAAAGGCAGACAGCTGTTTGCTAGTACTTAGGGTAAAGTGTGGAGTTTTCTTCTGAGACTAGGTGCTCAGACGTGTCTTCCAAAGAATTCAGCAAGCTAGTTGATAACAAAGCTGATCAATTTTCTGTACTTGACCTGTTCATGGGACAGATCAATACAATGCGATTACTATGCAGACAGCTTTAAATTTTCTGAGGCAGTGGGGACCTGGAATGATCCAATAAGCGAGGGGAAAAAAAAAAAAGTAAACATCTGATAGCAAAGGTGTCAAAAGTATACAGATTCTATCCACACACACTCAACAGGATCTCTCAGAGCTTCTTCCTTCTGATCCAGCAACGGTGCTGCCACTTGACCTGGCAAGAGCAGAGCAACTTCTAAGTATCTAGTCCACCCTCCTCAGGTCTTCAGATGCAGGCTAGTTCATACTGGCCAATCAGCTCCACATAACCCTCACTGAAAGAAAATAGCTTGTACTAGCTGTTAAATGAGGGGAAAAAATAAAATCTTTTCAAAAAAATATATTAATGAATGGGCTTGTATGAATGTGTGTGTGGGTACACATATACATAAGTATGTATTATTTTATGTGCAATATTATAAACCTTATTTCATAATACACCAATTCTTTCCAGCTGGTGTTACGTTCTGTATTTTGTTTGGTAGGGAGCACAACTGGGAAATACATCAACTAACTAAACTAGAATATATATGATTTAGTTGTGGATAAAAACTCTGAAATACATCTGAAATTTTGATTCAAGATTTCAGGACAAAACACTTTAAAATTCCCCATATTGTTGTTTTAGTCTGATTATTAGTAGACATTTACAAAATGAGTGACATGTTTTTTATTCTTTACAGTCGTTTCCCATTGGTTTCAAAAAAAAGTTACAAATCCACAGGAAATATTTGTGCATTAAATGTGAAGGAAGAAAGTTACAGTTTTCATATTCACTAGAGAGTTTGTTTTGATCTCTCTTATTATTTTAGATATTTTCGTGAAATGGAATAACAAAAAAATCACCATCATCTGTAACATGAAGAACGCTTATCTTTTTGTTTTGCGAGTATAAGCACATTTGATTTTCATTTCATAGAATCATAGATTCATAGAATGGTTTAGGTTGGAAAGGACCTTAAAAATCATCTAGTTCCAACCCCCCTGCCACAGGCAGGGACACCTCCCACTACACCAGGTTGCTCAAAGCCCCATTCAACCTGGCCTTGAACACTTCCAGGGATGGGGGCTCCACAACTTCCCTGGACAAGCTGGTCCAGTGTCTCACCACCCTCAGACTGAAAAACCTTTTCCTATTATCCATTCTAAATCTTCCCTCTTCCAGTTTGAAGCCATTCCCCCTCGTCCTATCACTACATGCCCTAGGAAAAAGTCCCTCTCCAGCCTTCTTGTAGGCCCCCTTCAGATACTGGAAAGCTGCTGTAAGGTCTCCCTGGAGTCTTCTGTTCTCCAGGCTGAACAACCCCAACTCTCTCAGCTTGTCTTCGTAGGAGAGGTGCTCCAGCCCTCTGATCACCTTCGTGGCCTTCCTCTGGACCAACTCCAACAGGTCCATGTCCTTCCTATGTTGAGGGCTCCAGAAATGGACGCAATATTCCAGATGTGGTCTTATGAGAGCGGAGTTAGAGTGGCAGAATCACTTCCCTCGACCCGCTGGTGATGCTTCTTTTGATGCAGCCCAGGATACGGTTGGCCTTCTGGGCTGTGAGCGCACATTGCCTGTTCATGTTGAGCTTCTCATTAACCAATATCCCCAAGTCCTGCTCCTCAGGGCTGCTCTCAATCCATTCTCCACTCTGTATTTCTAATAAAGTTGCATTTTAAGAAGTCAAAATTCCCTTTTAAAAGATACCAAATGACTTGTTTTTAGCTTGTTTGAAAATTTGACCAAAAATAGTTTATCATCAATTTCAGTAGAGATAGGATTTTGTGCATTGTCTTAATACTTCGATGTACTCGGGTACTTAACTTGTTTATTCACTGCTTACCTAAATCACTGGAGATAGAATAGTGCTAATAATAAAAAGGATCTTCAGCAGGAATAATGTAGCTTAGATGACAAATGAGTGTCATTTATTTCAAGCTATATGTCATTTGTTCAGATGCAGCCCTGTTTAGGAAACATTGTCCAAACTGTCGGGTGGCTTATGCAAAACGAGCTGCAGGTCTCATTCCAGTTTCTGATGGAGAAATGTGTATGATAAAAACCTACCGTCAAGAGTAACATAAGCCAATCTGCGTAAACACAGCACAGAAACAAATTTCCACAGGATGAAAGCACAAATTGACTTCTCACCTCCTGCAGTGTTTCCTCAGATCATATTTTAAACTCATTGGAAAAAGGAAAGGCTGAAACTAGGACAGTGTCAGTTTTGTGTAACCTTTGTTAATGACTTCGATTATCAAGATTGTCAATCAAGTTTTTTCCATCAGATTATATTATGCAAAATTAATAACTAGAAATGAAAATAAATGTTTTATTTAATAACCAGAGAAACTAATGAAAGCATGGAGCATTTTCCATTATTTTCTGTCATAGTTCCTGTAGTCCATAACATTGTCATTTTGCAACATTCGCAGCATTCTTCCAAATCCCTCCTTTTTCATTTTCCTAGCAGACCCTCCTTCAGCATAATACCTCACTTCTCTGACATCCCTGAGCACTAGTCAGACAAGAAGCAGCATGTCCTAGGCTGATTCTCAGCTATATGTGGTCTGATTAATTCCAAATACTCACATGATGATTAACTGCTGTGCTTACCATGCAGGCTTTCCAAAATCTTTGTGTTTTCTCTCTATCTAGAGGCTAATCTTTAGTAAACTTGTTGGGAATTCCTGTCTTTGAAATCTGATCTTCTTTCAGCTTTGCCTGAAATTAGATAATGGATTCAAGTGTTGTCTAGAGAGAACTGGCAGTGTGATTCTGTAAGTCATCTTTCCTTGGAAGATCAGGCCAAAACAATACAAAGGGAGAAAATATTTTTTTTCCTAGGTCATTTTGGCTGGGCCTTTTACCTGAGGATGGAAGAGAAACTGAGGGAGAGCTGATGGTTTAGAATTACTGAGAGGACAGGCAAAGCTGGCATTATAGTGGATGTCTGCTAAAGGCCACACAACCAGGAAGAACAAGTGGATGACGCCCTTTACAGACAGGAACAGCCTCAGACTGGAAAGCCATGGTCCTCATGGGAGACTTCAACCACCCTGATATCTGTTGAAGGGACAACACAGCAAGGCATGAACCATCTGGAGTGTATTGGTGATAAATTCCTCCTACAAATGGTAGAGGAGCCAATGAGGAGAGGTGCATTTCTGGACCTCGTACTCACTGATGAGAGGCTCATTGGAAACATGAAGACCAAAGGTAGTCTTAGCTGCAGTGACCATGATGTGGTGTAATTCAGGATCCTGAGGTCAGGGAGAAGGACGGCGAGCAAGCCCCCAACCCTGGACTTCAGGAGAGCAGACTGGCCTCATCAAGATCTGTTCAGAAAAGTCCTGTGAGATAAATACCTGGAGGGAAGAGGGGCCCAAGAAAGCTGGTTAATATTCAAGGATCAGCTCCTCCAAATTCAACAGACCTCTATCCCAATGAGTAAGAAGTAAGGCAAAAATGCCAGGAGGCCTGTGTGGGTGAACAAGGGCCTCCTGGCCAAACCCAAACACAAAAATGAAGCATACAGAGTGGAAGCAAAGATGGGTAACCTGGGAGGAATACAGAAACATTGTATAAACATTCAGAAATGAAGCAAGGAAAGATAAAGCCGAGCTGGAATTTAATCTGGCCAGGGATGTCAAAGATAAAAAGAAGGACTTCTACAAGTGCAGAGGCAACAAGAGGAAGAGTAGGGAAAATGTGGGGCCATTGCTCCACGAGATGGGGATTTGGTTACACAAGACATGGAAAAGACTGAGGTACTGAATGCCACCTTTGCCTCAGTACTAGCATGACCTCATATACGGGAAAAGGCTGGGTCTGCAGCTTGGAGAAGAGAAGGCTCAGGGGGATTGTTATTACTGTGTAGTGATACCTGAAGGGAGGCTGCAAAGAGGGCAGAGCCAGGCCCTTTCAGTGGTGCCCAGTGGCAGGAACGGAGGCAACGGGCACAAATTGAAACACAAGAGGTTCCCATTCAACATCAGGAAACGCTATTTTTTTTTTCTGTGAAGGTGACTAGCACTGGAATAGGTTGCCCAGGAAGGTTGTTGAGTCTCCATTCTTGGAGATATTCAAAAGCCGTCTAGACACTATCCTGGACAACTGGCTCTTAGTGGCCTTACTTGTGCAACATGGTTGGACTAGATAACCTCGAGAAATCCCTTCCAACCTCAACTTTTCTGTGATTCTGTGATTTTAAAGGAAACTATTAATCCAGAATAAAAGCAAAGGTGTCTTGAGATAGAAAATCTTCACAAGATTTGGGAATAGAAGTTTTAGGATACTTCCCTTGTCTGAGAAATTATTTCCAAGTACTCCAACCTGCAATAACATTATCTAGAATCTTAAGTAATTTTTAAGGAAAATGACATCAAGTCGTCTTAAAGGCTGGCACACTTCACTGAAAAGTCACAGACATACCAGGGGCAGCTCTACAGCCTTACCATACTGTGAAAATGATGACAACCTGCAGGCAGTTAACACTTACTAGAATGATTTATATAGAAAGTCACATATCAGTGTTCAATGATATTCAACAAATCTTTAAATAAAACTTTAAAATTCCCTGTTAAGACTTAGAGTTTTAAAAATGCTACCACCTCTTCAAGCATCAAGACAATTAAAAAGCATTTGAGATTATTTAAAAGTGAGTTAAATTATCAAAATCATGCAAACCTCTGGTTGTTCTACTGAGATTTTTTTTGTCTTATTTTCTCATTAATTTGCATTACTTAAATGCATAGATAAAGGAATGTAAAGCATCTAAAGTAGGCAAAGGAAATTTCACTAAAGAAATACATGATAATTTGCCAAAAATTTTAATTCTATGATTATTCAGATTGTTTGTTTGAGATAATAGTTATGCCACCTCCACATCATCCTTTTTGGAACTATAATGTCTACATTTTCACATAGTTTTGTCTTTTATATATATTTCCACAGTTGAGTACACTAATATTTTTGACCCTTGGGATATAGAAAATCATACAGAATTACTATAATGAGAAGTTTTATCAAAATTTTTTAGAAATACACTGCTTGCAAGAAAATGAGCTGAAAAAAGTTAACATGTTTATAATGTTTTATGTGGCCTGCATTCCAAAATATGTAACTTACTGTCGTGGTTTAGGCCAAATTGACAACTGGGGACACGGGGGACCCCAGATGGGACCGACAGATGCTCCCCTCTACCCCTCTTCAAAGAGAGAGGCAGAGGAGGGAAAAAGAGACTTATGAGTTTAGAAGGAAGTAAACTACTTTAATGAAATATTAATATTAATAATTAATTTTAATATAATAATTAATATTAATAATAAAAATAAAAGGAAATAATGAAATGTATACAAAACCGTATCAAGCTCCCAGGATGACAATCACGACACCGGCTGGCACTGGAGGAGTCCCAGGATGGACTCAGTGATGGACGGGAACTGGATTCCGGATCTGAATTCAGGATCAGGACCAAAAGCAGACGAACAGGCGGAGTCCTCCTCAGACATTGGCCATTGAAGGAAGAGGGCTTACCCTTTGATCCCTCAGCTTTTATACTGAGAATGAGGCAGATGGGATGGAATACCCTGTTGGTCAGTTTTGGGTCACCTGTCCTGTCTGCTTCTCCCCGCAGGTGGGACCCCACTGCGCGTTTCCGCTTCCGACCCTCCAACGGGACAACTAACAAAGTTGGTTGGCCTTGGGTGTTATAGCAATAAGTATAAGCAAGAGCCTCTCTGCATACCATGCCTGGGCATCAGCTATAAACATAGGTCTTATCACTCTGAGAGAGCGAACATTGTCTGCACAATATTCTGTTAATTTCAGTAGTTAGAAGAGGCCCAGCTAAGAAGCAGAGTTACTGAACAAAATTGGTCCTGTTTTACCTCAAACCAGGACACTTACCTTAATCTCTAATTTCCAGTTTAGCCAATAACAGGTTCCCTCCTGGTGCCATTTATTTGTATTTCTCCTAGACCAGGTAATTTCTTTAAAAAATTGATATAAAGCAAAAAAAAGACATAAGAATGCCAATGCACGAAAAATTAGCATTTTATTAGAGAAAATCAGTATTGATTGTGCAAAAAAAAAAAGTAACTGTGCTTTTATAAAGGAGATAACAACTAAAGAAATGCATTTCCCTTCATGTTAATAGCAGTAAAATCTATGCTCTTTAAAAGAATGTAAATAAAAGTTAAGGTCAAGTTTAATTTTCTGTAACTTTAGATGTTTATAGATAATGTAGATATCCATGTCATCACGGCACCATTTATTGTAACTGAAGGCTGTCCTAGTTTGAGGTAGAACAGAACCAGCTTCGTTTTCAGTAATTTTATTTTTCAGTTAAGCCTCTTCTAACTGACTGAAATTAACAGCATATTTTTCAGATAGTGTCTGCTTCTAGCAGATAACATCTCATGTATATAGTTAATACCAAAGAATGGTATGCAGAGAGGGTCTTGCTTATACTTATTTCTAAAACAACCAAGGTCAGCTAACAAAGTTAAAGAGAGCATCTGTCATTCATTTAGTGGCCAGCCCAGCCCAAACCATGACAAAGGTACTTCTGGTGTTTGATTCATTTATTCTTAAAATGGACATTTACTACTTGTCTTCTCTCAAAATGCCTTTTTATCTCTATTCAATTGAAAAGAAGTTTAAAGTGATTATTAGAAGCATGTGTCTACATTAGACACATCTAGTCAAATGAGATTAATCCACTAAAACCAATTTAATTCTTTTCCTCAGTGTGAAGTTTGGATTTCAGGCTCTGGTGGGGCCATAGAAATGGCCTCCAACAGGCCTCTAGTCAAGGACCCTCTCAAGATACACAGGTCAAATATTCAGAGAATCTCCATGTAAACCTGTACAGCTGAGTGAAAATTGCGAAGTGCATGATCAAGTCTTGTCTCTTGCTTAAGAAGACCTCTCAACATCTGAGTTGAATCAGAGGTACATTTTAGGCAGTTCTACCAACTTACTCAAGCAGAATTGGTTTTAAATATATCAAGAAAAGAGAAAAGATGAAGAAAGTTAGTAGTAGCTGCTATTTGCATAGTAACCTGACCATTAAGCACTTACCCAGGTAAAGCTAAAAATAGATTCCAAACCCTCACAAAGCTCATGAGTCTCGAACACATATTCTAAATGAGAGGTTGATTTTATAATAGCCAATTAGGATAAACCTAGGCACGTAGATGACTCCTAGCCATCTTGTTCATTTGATTTCTCAACAGCTTGTTTGAGGACTTCATATTAGCCTATCTTTGGACAGACAGAAACAACCCATAGAGACACTGCAATCCCCTATTTTCTTCTCCTTTACAGTTGAGCTCTGGAGGCACTAACTAAAGTAATATTTATTTTCACCTCATTTTTTTTGGTCTCCAGGGCTTTTTTGTGCTCTTGATTGCACAGCAGCCCAGCTTCACTGGGAAATACATCAAATTCCTCACCCCCTTCTCCCCACATGACCCAGAATGTCCATGCAGTATAATACAAGGCTTTCCTTTTTCTGGAAGATATAATTGGTCATTGTATTTCAGTAATATTTAACACCTTGCCTTAAATATCTAGGGTAAGTTTAGAGTAACACAAAGGGTTAGAAAGTACAGGAGAAGAGACAATCTGATTTGCTGTGGATGTTAGATATTAAGCGAGTAAGACAGCTCGTCTACTTGCAGGTATCCAGATTGTTTGAAAGTTTCAAAATCCAGTTACTCTCCCACAAATGCAAGCGTATAACCTGTGTGCCAAACAGCCTGGATATGATTATACTCTTGCCTGAGCTCTGAAGCATGGGCTTACTAGGACAAAGAGAACTAAAGAAGCTGAAGTTTCTTTTCTAACTTCTCATTGTCACATTAAGAATTTCAGGCACAGGAGTCAATACCAATCACATCATTATGATTGTGACTTTGAATCAGACATGGCCTCATAAGTACTTAAAATTTCTTGTCCATTGATTCTTGTGGTCAAAATACAACCAAAAGATAACAATGGTTTTCAGCAGAATTCAGACTTTTGTAAGAACAGTCAAATTTCCTGTAATACACAACTGACCCAGAAGATTCTAATTATTTAAATCAACCCTTTCAAGCACTGCATTTCATTATTATAATTCTTAATTACAAGTTAAATGTCTATTTAAAGGTGTGATTCTTTGTATTTATCATCAAATATCTCTCTCTAATAACACATAAACTATACTCACACTTGACAAGACATATGAATTTAGAAACACAGTAATTTATCTAAAGAATTGTGCCATTTATCAGAATAATTGTGTAGTAAAATGTATCCGTACTTGTGGGTTCCATTATACTTCCTGGAAGCACACTTATGGCTCAAAAGACTAGAGGCAAGATGGGAAGAAAGAAACATACTGTCAAACGAAGTTTTTGTAAGAATTATGAGTGAGTAAGGGCCTCAGCATGGTAATTGCTCATTGTCACTTTCTGCAATGCCGAATTTTTCAGCATTTTTACATATATGTAAATGAATTTTTTTACATATATGTAAAAAGACTTAAGTCTGTGTCTAGTCCCACTGATTTAAACAGGTCTTATAAAAGTAGTATGGTCCTCAGATTGCATGAGTGCACCAGATGGTTTGTTAGAGCAAACAAGAACACCATACATTTGAAACTGTATTTTTAATTTTAATAAATGATACAAACTATTCATAATCCACAATATTTCTCTGCATGTATATCGTATGTTGTTCTAATCTTTAACACTGTATTCATAAGCTACATACTTGGCAAATACTCACTATAACCTTATGAAGCATTTTATACAGTTAAAATTATGAATTTTCCTGGTAGTCAACCACAGTATGCTGAGACTGACGTGCGGAAATCAGACTCCACAACCGAGAAGGTTGTAAAGTAGGTATGTTTTATTCAGCGCTGGGCAGCACGGGGGGTCATCCCACCAAATTTGTGCGCCCCTAACGTGGCCGCTCATATCGTATTTATGCAGCAAAGTGTTACATATTCATAAGGTTTCTCAATATGCCTATACATATTAACTATCTATCCCGCTTCGGATGCAAATGAGCGATTTCCGTGATCTCCTCCCCACCGAGCATGCGCGGTTTCTTCTGGTGGTCATTGTTGAGGGTCAAGAGGATGAAGGCAAACCCACACTTTTTCGTCACCACAAGTGACTCTTTATTCCTGCGTAGGCTCAGTCTTTCTTCTATCAGACTCCACAACCGCAAGGTCAGTTCCAGCAGGTTTCTTTAGCAAGGCCGGCCATGACTGTTCTATTCTTCTCTGCAACTCCCCTCTGCTAGTTCCTGATTAAACGTCTTACACGATGGCCAAGGTTATAATTATAGATATGGCTTAAGCAGGGCAATGGCTACAAGGTTATAGATATGTTTTGTGTTAAGCATGTTTCCTCCTGTTATTAGCTCTTAAGTGTTAGTTCTCTCTATCAAGACCAGCCAAAGTTTTATAGAAAATACCTATCTTCAGGTGAAAAATCAAACAAACAAAGAATACTCTTAATTCTTCACTGAAAACACTTTTTTCTCAGTTAATTCCTGAGTTTCTTTGCCCATTATCTTTGATTTTAAGTATGCTCATGAGCATATGAGTCATTATTTTCTTCTACCATCTCATCAGCTATCAGAAAAAAGATGCTAAACAAACAACTTCCGACCTTGATCTGCCCTGTTTGATCAATATGTTGTTTGCTCAACATTTCAGTTCAGCAGAATCTAAGCTTCTCCCCCTGCCTTTGATTTAATAGATAACCTTTTGACTAGTCATAAAGGGAAACACTGGTGTATTGTTTTTCTGATACTATAAGATGTTGAAGTTTAAGCCGAGAGCACATGTTGTGGAATGTTAAAGTATGCCTTCTTCAGAATTAAATGTTTTCAGGTTCTTCAGTGTTAAAATAATATCTGTAAGATTTTGTGTTCCAATGTCAACTGAAGAAAACTTCATGTCTTCAATGGGAGCTTCATTAGAATTGGGAAAAAATATAACATTGCAAAGTACTCAAAAATCATAAAATTTAAAAACTAAGGATCCCTGTACAAAGTAAATTGGCTTATGTGTTCAGAGACATAATAATTCAGTCTTTAATTACAACACTTTATTACTCTTCCCAAAAGTAAATTCCAATGTCCTTACCCCAAAATAAGGGCCTACTACTACTTCAGAAACAGAGCAATTTTTGAGTTTGGTTTTGTTTTGTTTTGTTTTGTTTTGTTTTGTTTTAAATAGCGAACTCACATAGATTCTTTTTGCTTCATTCTTTAAAATTAGTGATTTATTTTTTGTGGAATATTTCACAGGAACATAGAATCTTTTAGGGTAGATCATAGAATCATTTCCAAACTTCTAGAACTAGCACACTGTATATAAAACCTCACTCTCAATGTTAAATATTAGTAAGATGATAAGCAAGAAGAAATACGGCTTTGCAAATGTGCAAAAAATATGATAAAAATTAATTATAATTACCAGAGAAAGGTCTTCGTGTATTATTAACAGGTCTTCACCTGTTAATAGTAGTGATTAAAAGAAAATACAGCTTTTCATGTTATTACTTCTGAGGTTTTACATTTGATTCTAAGGAACACTGAGAAATATTAGTGGACATGTCTTACTGAAACCACAGACTTTCTAAAGAGATGATGGAATTTATTGTCTAAGAAACAGGAAAATGTACACCAGATAAAGTCTTCCATAGTACACCTGTCCACTCATCCCTAATCAGAGCTGGCATGAATAAGAAACCTTGTTGTGTCATTTTTTTATAATTTAAAGTCTTTTAAAAATGAAAGTCTCTTGAATATGTTCCTTCCACTCAAGAAGAATAAACTGTTTCATATCAGAGTCAGAAAAAAGTATGATCTGGCAGTGAAAATATGACAAACTAACTTGGACACAATGAAACAGCCAAAGAGAACAGCTGTATGTCTGTCCAGAAGATCATTTACAGAATCACAGAAGAACAGAAGAACAGAATCACAGAAAGGTAGGAGTTGGAAGGGACCTTTGGAGATCATCTGGTCCAACCCCTCTGCCAGAGCAGGTTCACCTAGAGCAGGTTGGACAGGAACGCATCCAGGTGGCTTTTGAATATCCCCAGAGAATGAGATTCCACAATCTCTCTGGGCAGCCTGTTCCAGTCCTCTGTCACCCTCAAAGTAAAGAAGTTTTTACTAATGTTGAGATGAAATTTCCTGTGTTCCAGTTTGTGCCTGTTGCCTCTTGTCCTGTCTCTGGGCACCACTGGAAAGAGTCAGGCTCCATCCTTTTGATACCTGCCTTTAGATATTTATAAGCATTGATGAGATCCCCTCTCAGTCTTCTCTTTTCCAGGCTAAACAGATCCAGGTTTCTCTGCCTTTCCTCTAAAGAGAGGAGCTTGAGTCCCTTGATCATCTTCGTAGCCCTCCACTGGACTCTCTCCAGTAGTTCCTTGTCTTTCTTGAACTGGGGAGCCCAAAACTAGACACAGTACTTCAGATGCAGCCTCACCAGGGCAGAAGAGAGAAGGAGGATAACCTCCCTCGACCTGCTGGCCACACCCATTTTAATGCACCCCAGGATGCCATTGTCCTTCTTGGCCACCAGGGCACATTGCTGGCTCATGGTCATCCTGTTGTCCACCAGGACTCCCAGGTCTCTCTGCAGAGCTGCTTTCCATCAGGTCAACCCCCAACCTGTACTGGTATATGTGGTTATTCCTCCTTAGGTGCAGGACCCTATGCTCGCCCTTGGTGATCTTCATTATATTCTCCTCTGCCCAACTCTCTAGCCTGTCCACGTCTCACTGAATGGTGGCAGAACGTTCTGGTGTGTCAGCCACCCCTCCCAGTTTTGTGTCGTCAACAAATTTGCTGGGGGTACACTCTGTCCCCTCATCCAGGTCATTGATGGATATGTTGAACAAGACTGGTCCCAGTACTGTCTCCTGGGGACCACCACTTGTTACAGGCCTCCAACTAGGCTCTACGCCACTGATCAAATGCTCTGAGCTCTGCCATTCAGCCAGTTCTTAATCTACCTCACTGTCCACTCATCTAATCCACACTTCCTAAGTTTACCTATGAGGATGTTATAGGAGACAATGTCAAAAGCCTTGCTGAAGCTGAGGTAGACAATGCCCACTGCTTTCCCCTCATCTACCCAGCCACTTATACTTTACATTTTCCTCTCAGGAAATGTGAATAGTGACAGAGTTGTGTAAAACAAATTCCATTACAAATGTGCTTTCAAACACTTATGCCAACAAAAATTGCCTGTTTCTTAGTCAGTATACATGTTTATTTCTCCTCCTAAGTCAGTAGCCATATTTTATGTAGACTTTGATACCATAAAGTATAATTAATCTCAGAATAGTCTCAGAATAATTTCAAGAATATATAAATAAAGGTGTAAAATATGTTGTTCTATTTTATAGTTATGTTAATGCAGTACCATTTACGTAAATAGTAATTTTTTTATTTTTGCTTTGGTTAAGCATTAGAAGACTTTATGGATTTCCTTTAGAACTATAGTCCATTAAGCAAAACTGTACTTAATAGGAGTCATACATCATGACATGGCAGGTCTTGAAGCCAGTTTTCTTGAAAAACAATATTTATAGGAAAACTAATACACTAATTATGCAAAAATCAAAATTTCACAGAAATAATTTTAGAATTGTAGGAAAACTGATTAGGTTGCTGTACATATCAATTAATACTGACTTGAAGGTATTGTTCAGACTTTAAAGGCATTGCTTGATGAGATAGGACAAGGGAGCAGTATAGAAAATTGAATTCTGTGAATATACATGTTGCTTAATTTTTAGATTGCTCTATCTTCCATTTTTGGCTCACCCTAGTTAGTTTTCTCCAAGACAATGTCCAGTTTGTATGATTCTGGGGATGCTTTATTCCAGGAACTGTTCCCAGAAGGCAGTGTTTTTACCTTCTTTCCACAGTTCTCCAACACTGTTCCAGCAGACTTTGCACCCTCCTGTCCTTGTGACACGTTGAGGACATGAACCACATACCCTCAATGTTGTTTCGTAAAAACAGCATTCAGCTGGGCTATGACAGCTTTGTGTTATTTAAATACTACTAAATGAACAACTCACAAAAATAGTAATTAAGACACAGAAAATCAGAAGCTCACTATCAGACCCAGGAACAATTGCTGTGATGAAAATAGTCCACTCTAGGACATGTGCCTGCATGAGCAATACGGACATGTTTCAGTCTCCGCAATTTAACAAGCAGGTCAGGATCTCTCTGAACCTAATGTATTTCAACACCTGTAGCATATAAGCAGATTCTGGAGCCAAGCTGGCTGTTCTTACACACATGATGAACATTTTAACGTAGAGGTTAGGCCAATCCTTTCCGTATACAAGCATGATTTATCAGAATAGGAATGACTGAATGGACAAGGTTTTGGTTCTTTTATTGCACATTTCTAATTATTTCCTTGAGCTATTGTCCACTCTGTAAACAAAAAACAACTGCAAAGATGACCTAAATCATAACAGGGAATTACTGAAGACTACTATCAAAGCTGTGCCAGAGCCATGTTTAATTTACTGCTGGAATTGCAAAATGGATTCCTGTTTTTGAGAGGAGGCATAGTTTAGATCATCATACTTTAGGGGATTATCAGTCATTGTGGGCAGAGATATAATTCTTAATTGCAATCTGGAAAGTAATAAAATATAAATAAATTATGCATCTTATGAAACATTACAGGCTAACCTAATGCACACAGCTTTCCCCAAGACACATTTTAATACCAAAAGACAAGAGCTGAAAAACAACTGCCCCATTTCTCTTTATTGACTTAAAAACTGGGCTATAAGTACACACATATGTAACAGGGATGGGATGTACATGCATATTTGTTTAGCACTTATTTTTATTCTAATGCATTACTGTAGCAAAATATTTGTGACAAGAAAATGTTAATTATTTCAGATATTCAAAAATAAAATCATTAAAATTTCATGTAAAATTCAAGCAAATGGAGAAAACAAGTAATCCTTTTTAGTCTGTAGATGAGATTCACCTTCCTTGTTTGATGTCTTGATTGTAGATACCTGTGTTTGAGATAGTCAGCCTGGGTCCTTTTTATCAATTAATAGAAATAGGCACTTTCTGAATGCAGTTCACCTGATCCATTATAGAGCTTTACCTTAGGCTGTCATCTAACAGCTAAAACATAAGTAGCTTGGCTTTTGAGGAATTCAGCACCTGTGTTTTCACTTAGGGCTCTTCTATTGAGATGTGTTGCTCTATCTTGGGTAAAGTCAGTGCTGTTGACTTTAACCTGAGCTAATAAATTCATTAAAAGGAGGAGTACGTTAGCTTGGGATAGGTAATAATTTTTCAGACAATCACACATTTTTTCCGAAATTGAAACAGGCTTAAGTGCATCTGACTCAGAATGAAGACAGATGAATTATCTGAACCTAGTTACATGAACATCTCTCCTGGGGTCCACAAGTAACAGAATGATGAGGTGAAAGATGCTGAGACAATTATTATGGGAGAAATAATAATTTTAGTCATCTCTACTGGGAATTGCATCTTTCTACTCAAATAAACTTGTTAGTCAAAGTTTTCTTTTACTCCCTACCCCCTGCCCACATTTTTTCTGTATGTGTATGAGGGAGAAGGCTCATGGTGGAATACACTGAAGTAAGACTTAAAAAGATATTTATTCAGAGTATGTACCTGTATATAATAAGTTCTCCCAGGTACTCCAGTTTAGACAAAATGTCAACACATTGTGATACCTGAATTGATTATTCCTGCTTAGAAATAGGACTAATTGATTTGGGTGCAATGCTTTTATGTCCTGGTTATATAACCTCTGGATCCTGGATTATAATTATTTTGGTGCTTCATTTTGTTCATGTGCTCATTCATATTTACTCATACTACCTCTAGCTAAGATCTGCAGTGCACTGGATAGGTTTCAGACGATATTAACTCTAAAGAAGCCCATGAAACTTTTGTAAGAAAGTGTAACAGAAATATACACATCATATTATTTAACTTTATGTACTTCTTTTGATCAAAGACAAATCAAATATTTAAGTAGAATGCAGCTTTGCTTTTTATTGCTTCTCTACCATATATTCCTGGAACTGTAAAACACAGATTTGTTACTTTCTGACAGTGGAATGGGATTAAGATATTGCACTATCCCAGGAATCAGCCTGATCATGAAAAGGAGACTGGAAAAGGGGAAAAGAGGTTCTGTGCTGAGAAATTATTTACAGCAATAAAGAGAAAAAGGCAATCAAGGCCTATAGATTATTCACTGAAGGATTAGCGCTGTTGTCTTCAGCAGCGACTCTGGTAATTCAAACACACCTTCAAGCACTGACTGAAGCACAGACACAGCGCACCCTGAGGAACATGTGAGTTCACACAGACCTGAGGAGCCCCAGTGTATCAGCACATGTAGTGACAATCTCTAGGTAGCTAGATAAGACACCATCATACTTTGACTCTGTATACAAAATTGTAATTTTCAACAATTTCAGTCCTGTTATTTCAGCACTTACATTATGACAAAGTTATTTTTCTGTACTTTCCTAATCTTCAGGCATTTCTACCCTAAGAATTGTAGAGAATGGATTCCTAAAAATCTTTCTATAGAATCACCTAAGGGTGCAATATAAGCCTGTATGAGGTGTACAAACACAGCTCAACTCACAGGTAATTTCTGGCCTCACCTCAGTACTTTCCTGCCCTGGTCCTTGGCTTCCTCTTTCTCACTCCAAGGCCCAAAGTAGCCTACTTGGGCAGAAGTGCTGGTGCTGGAACACCTGGTCCTGTACATAGTCTGTGATTGCTGTGAAAAGACACTTGAGTAAGACTTCTTACATTGATGTTTCATATTGGCTGGCTGCTAGTTAAGGGATAATAACATAATGAGTGATAAGGAAAAGATTTTGAATGTTAATGGGTGAGGGTGAGAGGAACAGGCAAGAATCATTGCTGACTGAAACACTCTTGGCTCACACTGCTCACCTGCTGCTTGGTGGGTAGAATACAAAGGTGGTTATTGCTCCCTTCATCTCCCCATGCCTCTTAGGCAGATGCAAGCTGCATGGAATGGACCTCTGGTGGAACCTATATCTATACAATCTGTTTCAAATAAAAAGAAATCTTTGAAGCTTACAGATAAAAGTCACTCAATTTAGAAGAAGCAAAGTTCAAAAATTCAGTATGGGTAGCTCTCCTGGTCTCTAGAGGACACAGACTTAAAAAAAAAACTAGAGAAAGAAAAAGAAAGAAAGAAAAAGTAATCGACCTGAACAGGAGACAGTAAGAGCAGAGGGAATGAAGATAAGATCCTTGAAGATACTAACTACTTCCAAGCTTAGAAAAGATAAAAGGAAAGGCTGACTTTAAAGCAGGCTCACTGCAGAAAGTAAGTGATACTATAAACGTGAATAGGAGTGAAACGCTATGGGAGCACTGACATGTATAATGTGTTAGCTAGAGAGAAGGGGTTCAACTCCTTCAAATAAATTTCATCAGGTCAAAAAAAAAAACATCTAAAAAACCTCACTAGCTCTGGGGGAAAAAAAAGAAATGGTAAGTAACTGACCAAGAAATCATTATCTACATGAAGTAGCCTAATAAAGTCCTTGACTAAAAGGTTAATAGGAGGAAAAGACCCCGCTTTATCAGATCTTAACAAATAACTCTTCATTTGAAAATAATAAATATGTTAATACTTGTTGTTTTACATGTTTCTGTTGGATTTTGATTATCACAAGCAAGTTCCAGATTTAGCTTCTTGAGGGGAATACCAATGGATCACCAGCGGTGTTCCTCAGGGCTCAATCCTAGGGCCGGTTCTGTTCAACATCTTTATCAACAATCTGGATGCAGCAGTTGAATGCACCATTAGCAAGTTTGACGACAATACCAAACTGGGATGTGCTATTGACTCTCTTGAGGGATGAGAGGCCTTGCAGAGGGATCTAGATAGATTGGGGCATTGGGCAATGATTAATGGGATGAAATTTAGCAAGTCCACCTAGGTGGACAAGTGCACCTAGGATGGAGTGACACTGGGCACAAGTATAAATTGGGAGAGGATTGGCTGGAGAGCAGCCCTGCAGAAAGGGATCTAGCGGTGCTGGTTGACAGCAGGCTCAATAGAAGTCAGCAGTGTGGCCTGACAGCCAAGAGGACAAACCGCATCCAGGGGTGTGTAGAATCATAGAATGGTTTAGGTTGGAGGGGACCTTGAAGATCACTCAGTTCCAACCCCCCTGCCATAGGCAGGGACACCTCCCACTAGACCAGGTTGCTCAAAGCCCCATCCAGCCTGGCCTTAGACACCTCCAGGGATGGGGCTTCAACAACCTCCCTGGGCAACCTGTTCCAGTGCCTTACCACCCTTAAAGTGAAAAACTTCTTCCTAATGTTTAATCTAAACCTGCCCTCTTCCAGTTTAAAGCCATTCCCCCTCATCCTATCACTACATGCCCTTGTAAAAAGTCCTTCCCGAGCTCTCCTGTAGGCCCCCCTTTAGGTAATGGAAGGCCACGATAAGGTTTCCCCAGAGCCTTCTCTTCTCCAGGCTGCACAGCACCAACTCTCTCAGCCTTTCCTCATAGGAGAGGTGCTCCAGCCCTTGGATCATCCTCATGGCCTGCCTCTGGGCTTGCTCCAACAGGTCCATGTCCTTCTTATGTTGGGGACTCCAGAGCTGGATGCAGTACTTCAGGTGGGGTCTCACGAGAGCAGAGTAGAGGGGCAGAATCACCTCCCTTGACCTGCTGGCCACACTTCTTTTGATGCAGCCAAGGATATGGTTGGCCTTCTGGGCTGTGATCGCACATTGCTAGCTCATGTTGAGCTTCTCGTCAATCAGCACGTCAGCACGCCCAGGTCCTTCTCCTCCGAGCTACTTTCCAGCCATTCCCCCCCGAGCCTGTATTTCATAGAATCATAGAATCATAGAATGGTTTAGGTTGGAAGGGACCTTGAAGATCATCGAGTTCCAACCCCCCTGCCACAGGCAGGGATACCTCTCACTAGACCAGGTTGCCCAAGGCCACGTCCAGCCTGGCCTTGAACACCTCCAGGGATGGGGCTTCAACAGCCTCTCTGGGCAACCTGTTCCAGTGCCTCACCACCCTTAAAGTGAAAAACTTCTTCCTAATGTTTAATCTAAACCTGCCCTGTTCCAGCTTAAAGCCGTTCCCCCTTGTCCTATCACTACATGCCCTAGTAAAAAGTCCTTCCCCAGCTCTCCTGTAGGCCCCCTTTAGGTACTGGAAGGCCGCAATAAGATCTCCCCGGAGCCTTCTCTTCTCCAGGCTGAACAGCCCCAACTCTCTCAGCCTCTCCTCATAGGAGAGGTGCTCCAGCCCTCTGATCATCCTCGTGGCTCTCCTCTGGACGCGCTCCAGCAGGTCCATGTCCTTCTTATGTTGGGGACTCCAGAGCTGGATGCAGTACTCCAGGTGGGGTCTCATGAGAGCAGAGTAGAGGGGCAGAATCACCTCCCTTGACCTGCTGGCCACACTTCTTTTGATGCAGCCCAGGATACGGTTGGCCTTCTGGGCTGCGATCGCACACTGCTTGCTCATGTCGAGCTTCTCATCAATCATCACCCCCAGGTCCTTCTCCACAGGGCTGCTCTCCAGCCATTCTCCGCCGAGCCTGTATTTGTGCTTGGGATTGCCCCGACCCAGATGTAGGACCTTGCACTTGGCCTTGTTGAACTGCATGAGGTTGGCTTGGGCCCACCTCTCCAGCCTGTCCAGGTCCCTCTGGATGGCATCCCTCCCCTCCAGCGTGTCTGCCTCGCCAAACAGCTTGGTATCATCAGCAAACTTGCTGAGGGTGCACTCTACCCCACTGTCCATGTCGCTAACAAAGATGTTGAACAGTACGGGTCCCAGTACCGACCCCTGAGGAACGCCACTCGTCACTGCTTTCCACTTGGACACCGAGCCGTTGACCGCAACCCTTTGAGTGCGACCATCCAGCCAGTTCTTTATCCACCGAGTGGTCCATTTATCGAATCCATGTCTCTTCAATTTAGAGACCAGGATATCATGTGGGACAGTGTCAAACGCTTTGCACAAGTCCAGGTAGATGACATCAGCAGATCTTCCCTTGTCCACTGCCACTGTAACCCCTTCATAGAAGGCCACCAAATTTGTCAGGCATGACTTGCCCTTGGTGAAGCCATGTTGGCTCTCGCCAATCACCTCCTTGTTTTCTGTGTGGCTCAGCAGAGTTTCCAGGAGGATCTGCTCCATGATCTTGCCAGGCACAGAGGTGAGACTGACTGGCCTGTAGTTCCCCGGGTCTTCCTTGTTTCCCTTTTTGAAAATAGGGGTTATGTTTCCCCTTTTCCAGTCGGCAGGAACCTCGCCAGACTGCCACGACTTCTCAAATATGATGGCTAGTGGCTTCGCGACTTGATCTGCCAGTTCCCTCAGGACCCGCGGATGTATTTCATCAGGTCCCATGGACTTGTGCACCTTCAGGTTCCTCAGGTGGTCTCTCACTTTATCTTCATCTACAGTGGGCGGTGCTCCATTTTCCCAATCCTCTCCTTTGCAATCTGCGTCTTGGGCAGTGCGGCTGCTGTCCTTGTCTGTGAAGACTGAGACAAAAAAGTCATTGAGTACCTCAGCTCTGTCGCTGTCCCGGGTGACCAGTTCTTGCGTATCCTTCCGGAGAGGGCCTACATTTTCCCTAGTCTTTCTTTTCTCGCTGATATACCTATAGAAGGATTTTTTGTTTGTCTTAATGTCCCTGGCCAGATTTAGTTCTAGCTGGGCTTTAGCTTGTCTAACCCGCTCTCTAGCTGCTCGAACGATTCCTCTGTAATCCTCCCAGGCTACCCGGCCCTGTCTCCACTCCCTGTAGGCCTCCTTTTTTCTTTTGGTCAGTTCCAGGAGCTCCTTGTTCATCCACGCAGGCCTCCTGGCTTTTCTGCCTGCCTTCCTCTTTGTAGGAATGCATTGCTGCTGTGCTTGGAGGAGGTGGTCCTTGAATATTAACCAACTTTCTTGGACCCCTCTTCCTTCCAGCGCTTCATCCCACGGCACCATACTAAGCAGATTCTTCAAGAGGCCAAAGTCGGCTCTCCTGAAGTCCAGGGTCATCAGCCTGCTGCGCACCTTCTTCGTTGCCTTGAGGATTTCAAACTCAACCATTTCGTGGTCACTGCAGCCCAGGCTACCCCTGAGTTTGACCCTGTCAACCAGCCCCTCCTTGTTGGTAAGAACAAGGTCCAGCACGGCTCCTCTCTTCGTCGGCTCCTCAACCACTTGGAGAAGGAAGTTGTCCTCAATGCAATCCAGGAACCTCCTGGATTGCCTGTGCCTGGCTGTGTTATCCTTCCAACTGATGTCAGGGTGGTTGAAGTCACCCATGAGAACCAAGGTCTGTATTTGTGCTTGGGATTGCCACGACCCAGATGTAGGATGTTGAACTTCATGAGGTTGGCATGGGCCCAGCTCTCCAGCCTGTCCAGGTCCCTCTGGATGGCATCCCTCCCCTCCAGTGTGTCTACCTTGCCAAACAGCTTGGTATCATCAGCAAACTTGCTGAGGGTGCACTCTACCCCACTGTCCATGTTGCCGACACAGATGTTGAACAGTACAGGTCCCAGTACCGACTCCTGAGGAATACCACTTGTCACTGGTCTCCACTTGGACATGGAGCCATTGACCGCAACTCTTTGAGTGTGATCGTCCAGCCAGTTCTTTATCCACCGTGTGGTCCATTTGTCGAATCCCTGCGTCTCCAATTTAGAGACCAGGATATTGTGTGGCACAATATCAAAGGCTTTGCACAAGTCCAGGTAGATGACATTGGTTGCTCTTCTCTTGTCCACTGCCGCTGTAACCCACTGTGCATCAAGCACAGTACAACAAGTGGGTCAAAAGAGGTGATCATCCCACTGTATTCAGCACTGGTGTGGCCTCACCTTGAGTACTGTATGCAGTCCTGAGCCCCAAAACTTAAGAAGGATGTTCAGGTCTTCAGAAGTGTCCAGAGTTGGGCAACAAGGCTGCTGAAGGCGTTGGAAGGAATGTGCTATGAAAAGCAGGTAAGGACTTTGGGCTTGTCTAGATTGGAGAAAAGGAGGCTGAGGGATGACCTCATTGCTCTCTACAGCTTCCTGAGACAGGGAAGTGGAGAGGAAGGTGCTGATCTCTTCTCCATGTATCCAGTGATAGGACACGTGTAAATCATTCAAAGCTGCATCGGGGAAGGTTCAGACTTGATATTAGGAAATATGTCTTTACCAAGAAAGTGGTCAAACAATGGAACAGGCTTCCCAGAGAGGTGGTCAATGCCCCATGCCTCTCAGTGTTTAAGAGGGATTTGGACAATGCCCTTAATAATTTGTTTTAACTTTTGGTCAGCCCTGAATTGGTGAGGCAGTTGGACTAGATGATCATTGTAGGTTCCTTCCAACCGAAATACTCCTGTTCTGTTCTGTTCTGTTCTATTCTGTTCTATTCTATTCTATACTACATCTGCCCAGATAGTCATTCACTGAGACAAATCAGACTAAACCAAAAAAAAAACCAAAGTGAAAAGAAAAGAACAAGTGCAGGAAATGAAATAACAATATACATATAGAATATACATTTACCAGACAAGATGACAATTAGAAATAAATCAATTACATCCTTTCTCCCCATTATGTGAGGAGAATGAGAATCTCTTTATTTTCTCCATGAAGAGTACTATAATAGATAATTATGATACTGTTCCTTTGACAGTACTCAGTTCAGAGTTTCCTGACACACCCATAGCACTGAGTTTTGAGTTTCTACTCCTTATTCTACATTTGAAATTGAAAGATTAATCATTTTTTCTCTACTAGCTTCTTTCTACACAAACTGCTTCTCTTCCCTAATCAACTCATCCATCACCCTTCCTTGCACCCATTCTTTTCTTAGTGGGGAGAAAAGGAGCTTCCAGAGCACATGTCATCTCATCGTGATGTAGGTAACCATGAAGAATCAAACGAATTGCACTTGAAAACAGCCTGTTAAGCCCATAGACAATGAAATGAGTGCAGGATGACTAGTTTTTTCTGTAGTTGGTACGGTTTGCATTAGTTAAGCATTGCCACTTGCATGCTGTGACATGGCAAACTGACATCCAGATCAGGTTTTACAGTAGTGTTAGTATTTGGAGTTACAGAGACAAGTGGCTGAAACTGAGTGGCTTTCTGAAGTTTGCAACTTTATATAGAGGCACTCAAGTCCTTTTATATAATAGCTCTGGCTGCTTACATCCTGTAAGAACCTTTAAATGTCTTAACTTCTGCCACCATTAGGTTGCTGCATATCTCAAGAAAATGCAAGAAATGGACCAAAAAACAAAAAAAAATCCCACTTAATTTTGTTTATTCAAATAATCTTCCTTTAAAAAGTGTATTCAGCTTAAATACGGATTTCTGTATCCAATAAAAGAAAACAAAAACAAATAAAAAAAACCCCAAACCCAAAACAATCCTGAACAAAACTTTCCCAGAAAACTAAGCCAGATCACCAGTCAAAAAAGGTGATTAATTACAACGCTGGCTGTCATGTCATCCTTCATTTGTATTATATTTAACAGAGTGAATGAATACCAAGCCAAACACAGCTTAAATAGGTATTTTTGGTTTATTTAAAAGTAAAAAACACAATGAAAAAAACCCAAACATTTTTGGTAATGGAGTATATTTGTTTGCTATTAGACTTATGTAATTTATGATCTCTGTCTTGATAATTGGAAGTATTTCACCATTTCATTTTTCTTATTTTCCCTTTTCTTCTTTAATAGAGTACTTACTTTTTTACTTTTTATTTTTCCAATGGAGTACTTACTTAAATAAGTAAATTGAATGGGTTTTCTCCATACAGTTCCCCCTATGTCAAGTGAATCAAGCGTGGGAACTGAGATCAGACTCTGTAATCTTAGTTGACGGGATCCTTGTTTTTCTGCATTAATAAACTACTATTTCATGAAAGATTGCCTTGAAATTTAAATTTTAATTCATAGTCAAGTTCAAGCAGTTCATATACGTATTACTGAAATACTCCAACTGAACAGCAGAATTTCTTAGTGTATTTTTTTAATAATTAACTATTTTTAATTTCTCACTTTTTTCTTCTTGCATTCTTTAAAGTTTTTTTTATTTGTGCCACATATTATTGTCTTCAACTTCTCTATAAATCCCCATTTTTTTCTTTATGTTCATTTATTTTTTATTATAGAAAGCAACATAAGTTTTGCAATTGACTTAAATGAATAAACTACCAAGCCCACATTCTCAGTCTATTGATTCTGTTTGCCCTATTATTTGATGAGACAAAAAAAAGTCAATTAATAGAGGCAACCAGCAAAAAGTTAATTATAAATAGTTATGAATGAGAAAAAGAAATCAGCACACATTTTAGAATCCTTATTGAACTATTCCTCTTAAAAACAACATTTGACAGCTCTGATGAGTCTAGCAGAATAAAAATAACATTTTCTGTTCTTTTTAAAATTATTTTTATCTTTAACTCATTGTCGTGAAAGCTTTGGTGATCTTGAAGTACAACAAATTGCAGATTGGAAGCACAGCTGTAGTTACTGAAGAAGAATGAATTCTAACTCAAAGGAGTTTCCAGGGTCATTGAGGACAGGTTACTACTTCACATATTCATTTTCACAGATTCAGAAAACTTATTTTTAAAACAAGGCTTTTGTTTTCATCTTTGTTGGTCTAACAGGAAAACTTATTCAGGCTCTTACTGTTCTGCTGATTGGAATCCTGTCTAAATTTTCAGCCTAAATTTATTTACAGATCTTTTATATCAGTTCAATTTTTTGCTGGCATTGGACTTGAGCTTAATGATTAATTTTGCCTTTCTGGAGTGTTTTTATTTGTTTATATTAAACAGCCTTTTTTTTAATATCTTCAGCTTCCTTTTACATCTGTTCAAATTTAAATTTATTCTGGTTAAACAAAGGTAATCAAAACAAAGCACATGTCATTCTGTCAGGGTTTTATAGACTGAAATTTATACTTTTACTTTGCATACTTGCAGTGACACATCCTAGGATCACACTACACATTTACATATATCCTTCCTGTAATTGATTAGACATCTATGAAACTTTCTTTTCCTCTGTTACTTCTGCTGAGTGAGATTCTAGATCACTGAGGATATTCTTGCTGTTATCGTCTAGCTGCATAATATTATAATTGTTGCCATTATATTATTTTGTTTCTGTTAATCAAATCCTCAGCCAGAAACATAATTTATGTCCAAAAGCAATCACACAGATGTTTTCGTAGATTGTTCAGATGCCACATTTAGTCAAAGTCAAGGACTTTTTTTGCCATTCAAATCATAGAGTGCTACACCATGGCAAATCATACAGACCTTTTATCATGGGGAAAAAAAAAAGTACGTATTAGATTATTTATTTCATCATGATAAGCTTTGTACCAAGAAGTATTATAATTTCAAATCTATATTAACCTGAGTATAAATCTTTGAGCTGTATAATTACACAATTTGATTGAGCACAGAGCATCATAGATAGACAAGTTATAAACTGATAGTGCTAAGTTTTGGCTATAATCCAGCTCACAAACGGATTTTTTACTTTATATGGGACTGATCTTGACTGTAGGAAGAGGTGTCTGTATTTATACCCTTAGATATTAACGAATTAAACATTTACAGTTCAAAAGTCCTTTGAAAATATTTTCATTTCTAGCAATGTTGCTACTATTCTAATGTACACAAAAGTAAGGTACATAAAAATGACAAGTAGCAGTGGAATGTTGATAGTCATCATAAACTTTTTACTTGTTTCCAATTCATATCTCCTGACCAGTTGTTAGCAATGATTAATATGGATACATCCAGAATTCAATCCAAACTTCAAGCTAAAATATCCTCTGGAGATATTTTAAATCCTGATAAAATTAATGAGAAGTTGGCCTTTGGTGCAGGCAAAGAACTAGAATCTACTGAATTTTTGTGCATTTAAATAAGGTCAGCCATAGCCATGACTTGAACAACTGAACAGAGTTCAGTTCACAACTCAGTAAAGTTCAGAACTCTACTCCAGGAGTAGAGAAACACTTTTGAATATTGTATTGCTTCAGTGCATCTACTGCTGTTGCATCACACACTGTTCCATCATTGAAATAATTCCACTAAATAAAATGTTTATTGAAAAGCAGCAAAACTGCAGTGTCATGTCAGCCTAAGAGATCTGTAAGTCTTCAATACCACAGCAGCTGAACCTCTCATCTTTTTCTTCATACAGTAAGAGAATAT
The DNA here is from genome assembly GCA_017639485.1 of Pluvialis apricaria. Classification (NCBI taxonomy): domain Eukaryota; kingdom Metazoa; phylum Chordata; class Aves; order Charadriiformes; family Charadriidae; genus Pluvialis; species Pluvialis apricaria. The sequence continues at coordinate 51,491,903 of CM030007.1, forward strand.
AACATAAGGATAAAGTGCAATGTCCTTACACAAAATACATAACAAACTTGTTTTAACTGTTCTCTCACATAGCATTGCCCATCATTAAAGACATTTAATACTACCAGCTCTTACCAGAGGACTCAGAAGTATCTTCATTAGAGATGTCTTTGACTTGACAGAGAAACGTTTTCAGCTATTCACTGTAAAATTACACAGCTCTTCTTTCTCAGCATGTACTCAGCTTTCTTACAGTTTTAATTTATGGTTGATGATACATACAGAGGACAAGAATCTTTGCCTGTTATTTTACTATGCAGTCTTAAAATGAAAACAAATGAATTTTAATTTTGTTGAGTTAGAGTTCATTAAAAAGAACAAGAAGGAAGATTTTTTTTAATTTTTTTTTTTTTACCACATTCTTATCGAGAATAACTTTTCAGGTTCATTTTAGAAAATTAAAGTATACCTGAAGGGTATTTTAATAAAGGACCTTTTAGTCAATTATCAGACACTATTCAGCATCATTCAAATCAAAATTATTGCCTTGCAGTATGTTTAATGAATTAGCTACGCTAAAGAATGTTTAACTGCTTATCCACCTACCGATACCAAAAGCCCAAATTAATTGTATCGTCTGTGATCACTAAATGTATTTAAAGCAAGCCTAAGGTTACATAACAGGGCATAAAGCAAAATTTGTTGAAGTTGATGGGCTTCTTCAATAGTACAGATATCTTAACCTGTCCCAGAATTGGCTCAAGTGCACACTTTTGAACTGTAATCCTGCTTGGAAATGCTTGGTGAGCTCATGGTACTGGTGCTCATGTAGGTGGGATAAGTATGGACATCTGATTCAGCCTGGATTCTTCACTCTGCCCTTGTACACCCTAACTACAGGCATAAGCCAGGATCCTAAAAGTAAAAGTTTAGTTCAGCTATTAAACATTACAGTTTTCAGGATGTTGCATGGAGAAGCAACTGGCATCATAAACTCCAACTGTTGTAAAGTCCAAAATTTTTGAGTGAGAATGTTGCTATCTTAAGGGCTTTCCACCTACTTTGTACACAGACAGAGTAGCAAGTCTGGCCACTCTTGTTTCATCTGCACTTTCACTGGTACACTCAGTCATGTTCACAGCCCTACTTACTTTTCTGTTTATCAATTTTAACTCAAGTTATCAAGTTAGAAGTTATTAAGTCATAACTTTTAACATCTTTCTCAAATATTGACCTTCAAGGCTTTTCAGGACTTTAACTGCTCAATGAGAGATTAAAAAGATAAAAAAGAGTGTAGGCACAAACATTTCCTCCAGGGCTTTCTATTCCCGCTAAAGCTTTCTATTCTTTTCACTGGCCATCAGGACTTTAGATCCTTAATTTAAGAGAACTGTTTCCTAACTACCAGAAATATATGTGCACATTACTATCTAATTATATCCCAACTGGAATAAATTTTAAAGCCAATTAATTTGACACATATAATAAATTAAGACTTGTTTTGAGATGTTTTCCTGAAATTAGAATCATAGAATCATAGTCATAGAACAGTTTGGAATGGAAGTGATCTTTGAAGATCATTTGTCCAACCCCCTGCCATGGGCAGGGACACCTTTCACTCGATCAGATTGTTCAAAGCCCCATCCAACCTGACCTTGAACACATCCAATGACGGGGCATCCACCTCTGAGAAACCTATTCCAGTGTCTCACCACCCCCATCATAAAAATATTTCTTCCTTATGTCCAATCAAAATCTACCCTCTTTCAATTTAGAACCATTGCCCTTTGTCCTGTCACTACAGGCCCCATTAAAAATTCTGTCCCCATCTTTCTTAAAAGCCCTCTTTAAGGTTTGAAAGGCCACAATAAGGTTTCCCCAGGGCCTTCTCTTCTCCAGGCTGAACAACCCCAACTTTCTCAGCCTTTCTTCATAAGAGAGATGTTCCAGCCCTTTGATCATTTCTGTGGCCCTCCTCTGGACCCACTCTAACAGATCCATGCCTTTACTGTATGGAGGACCCCAGACCTGGATGCATTCTCCAGATGGGGCCTCACCAGAGCAGAGCAGAGGGGCAGAATCGCCTCACTCAACCTGCTGGCCATGCTGTTTTTTATGCAGCCAGGGATACAATTGGCTTTTTGGACTTCAAGCACCCATGCCTTATGTACAATCCTTCAGCCACCAGTATCCCAGCTTCTTTCTCTACAAGGCTGCTCTCATTTGTCCCCCTGTACTCAGCACTGGTAAGGCCCCACCTCGAATACTGTGTTCAGTTTTGGACTCCTCACTACAAGAAAGACATTGAAGTGTTGGAGAGTGCCCTGAGAAGAGCAACGAAACCAGTGAGGTGTCTAGAGAACAAGTCTTATGAGGAGAGGCTGAGGGAACTGGGGTTGTTCAGCCTGCAGAACAGGAGGCCCAGGGGAGACCTTATCACTCTCTACGACTACCTGAAAGGAGGTTGAGGTGGGGGTCGGCCGCTTCTCCCAAGTAACAAGTGATAATACAAGAGGAAATGGCCTCAAGTTACACCAGGGGAAGTTTAGATCGAATATGAGGAAAAATTTCTTCACCAAAAGGGTTAACAAGCATTGGAACAGACTGCCCAGGGAAGTTGTGGAATCACCATCCCTGGAGGTATTTAAAAGATGGCTAGATGTGGTGCTTAGAGACATGGTTTAGTAGTGGTTTTGGCAGCGTTAGGTTGATGTTTAGATTCAATGATCTTAAAGGTCCCTTTCAACCTAGATGAGTCTATGACTCCACGTACTGATATGGGGGTTGCCCTGACCAACGTGTAGGACCTTGCACCACTGGTAGTAAATTCCTTTTATATACATCCTGGTATAATTTATGAATTTGCATAGGGGCATAGTGAAGTTTGACCCAAAAGACATAACACATATGAAACAGAAAGAAAAATTCAAAGTAGTGATCTCTGGTAACAGTGGTGTTAAAATGACAATATAGACAAACTACAGCAATTGAACTGGCTAAGGCAGCAAAACATAAATGCAAGAACAAGCCCTGGACAACTGTATGAATCACAGAATGATATGGGTTGGAAGGGACCTCTGGAGATTACCGTTACCTCTTGTCCTATCACTGGGCACCACTGAAAAAAGACTCTTCTCATCTACCTGTCACCCTTCCTTTAAGTATTTATAAGTATTGATAAGATCCCCCCTTAGTCTTCTTTTCTCTAGACTGAAAAGACCCAAGTCCTTGCAGTACCTAAAGGGGGCCTACAGGAGAGCTGGGGAAGGACTTTTTACTAGGGCATGTAGTGATAGGATGAGGGGGAATGGCTTTAAACTGGAAGAGGGCAGGTTTAGATTAAATATTAAGAAGAAGTTTTTCACTTTAAGGGTGGTAAGGCACTGGAACAGGTTGCCCAGGGAGGTTGTTGAAGCCCCATCCCTGGAGGTGTTCAAGGCCAGGCTGGACGTGGCCTTGGGCAACCTGGTCTAGTGGGAGGTGTTCCTGTCTATGGCAGGGTGGATGGAACTCGATGATCTTCAAGGTCCTTTCCAACCTAAACCATTCTATGATTCTATGAAGTCCCTGAGCCTGAATCCTGAGTCCCTGAGTCCCTGAGAAAGATGCACCAATCCTCCAACCATCTTTGTAGCCCTTTGCTGGACCCTCTCCAGCAGTTCCCTGTCCTTCTTGAACCGGGGAGCCCAGAACTAGACACAGTACTCCAGATGTGGCCTCACCAGGGCAGAGTAGAGGGGGAGGATGACCTCCCTCGACCTGCTGCCCACACTCTTCTTGATGCACCCCAGGATGCCATTGGCCTTCTTGGCCACCAGGGCACATTGCTGGCTCATGGTCATCCTGCTGTCCACCAGGACTCCCAGGTCCCTTTCCACAGAGCTGCTCTCCGGGAGGTCAGCCCCCAACCTGTACTGATGCATGGGGTTTTTCCTCCCCAGATGCAGTACCCTACACTTGCCCTTGTTGAATTTCATCAGTTTTTTTTCTGCCCAACTCTCCAGCCTGTCCAGGTCATGCTGTATGGCGGCACAGCCTTCCAGCATGTCAGCCACCCCTCCCAGTTTTGTATCATCAGCAAACTTGCTGATGGTACGCACACTCTGTCTCTTCATCCAGGTCATTGATGAATATATTGAACAGGACTGGACCCAGTACTGCCCCCTGAGGACTATCCCCCTTGACCTGCCTGCTGTCTTCATTACAAGAAATAGATATGTCTGAAACTGCATTCCGACCTGCGTTCCAGCCTGTATCAGAGGAGCTGGGAGCGGCTAGGCTTAGATTCTGAGTGATGCCCAATTCAGTGTTAAAAGTCCGGTCGCGTTCAATATGTATATTGAACTATCACAATTACCGATGCACTCCTAACACCATACGCAATTCGATCTAGCAGCGTTCCATGAACTAGCACAGTCACACTTAAGTAATTGGGTCATGTTCACTATGACTGTCATGGCTAGATTGGTGAAAAGTGTAGTTTATTGAAGCAACAGATGCATAAACTCTTTTGGATTGCCAGTGATAGTGACTGTCTGCAAAGCACATGTAAATACTAAAGAAGTTAGTAATATAGCCTGGCTACAAATGCGCTAAGTTATAAAACAACTCTATAGAGATTTCTAAGTTTCCCGGGGAAGCACTTGGTATAACCAAGTGTCTGAATCTTACCCACAAGCGTCCTTATGAGGGGGAAGAGAGGCTCAGCCCATCGACTGATCCCAGGAGTCAGGGGTAGTCAGCGATGGTGTTTCCCTGATTGCGTTGGTATCTTCCCTGACATCCCTCCTCTCTTAAACTATTTTTATACTATTTTTTACCTTTCAGGTGGAACTCGAGGGACTCTAGTCATACATATTTTTGTTATGATTGGTGTAAAATTCTCTCGCTTCGCTTTTAAAGGTATAGACTACAAAAAATTTAGAGCGCAGACTCTGTGAGGAGTGATCACACCTTGGAGGTGGGTAGCTTTTGGGATGGAGGTGTGTTTTGGTATTATAATAACATTATAATGAGCAAAGTTCACTCAGAGGATAGCATTTTGTCAAAAAATGACAGATTGTTGGCTCAGGGTAACAATTAGGCAGCTTATCAGTTCCATAAGACCTTCAAGGGTTCCATTTGACCCTCAAGTTCCCATTTTATCACAGAGTTTGGCCGCGGTGTCTCCACTCTGCTCCATCCTCTGCTCTCTTCTTCCTTGGAGTTAGTGCACCAGACTCCCCGAATGTCATTAACATCTCAGGTTGCCTAGGGAACCTTTGTGAAATATGTCCTTTGCACACCAGCTGCACACTGTCCCTGGAAGTTTCATCCATACTGTACTTTTCTTCAAAATGTGAATAAAACTTAATTTCTAAGTCACCTCCAGTAATAGTCCCACAGCATGTCAGCCACCCCTCCCAGTTTTGTGTCATCAGCAAACTTCCTGATGGTACTCTCTATCCCTTCATCCAGGTCACTGATGAATATATTGAGCAGGACTGGACCCAGTACTGACCCCTGAGGAACACCACTTGTTACAGACCTCCAACTAGACTCTGCACCACTAACCACAACCCTCTGAGCTCTATCTGTCAGCCACTCTTCAACCACCCCATTGTCCATTCATCTAACCCACATTTCCTCAGCTTACCTATGAGGATGATGTGGGAGGCAGTGTTGAAAGCCTTGCTGAAGTCAAGGCAGACAACATCCACTGCCCTCCCCTCATCTATCCATCCACTCATGCCACCATCGAAGGCTATGAGATTAGTGAGACATCACTTCCCCTTAGTGAATCCATGCTGGCTACTTCTGATAACATTTTTTCCTCCTGAAAAACTCACTCAACAGCATCTTATATAAAAACTTGGAGATGTTCACTCTTGGGTATTTAAGACTAACACACGTTGTTACTCTCACTGTCAACACTAACGAGAACTGTTCAAGTATATTGAAGAAAAATAGATTTTTTGAAGGATTCCATTTATTTTTTAAGGGATTCCATTTATTTTTTAAAGGATCACTTAAATCTAAATCATTAGTAAAAGGAAAGGAGTGCTGAAGTGGTATTGAATTTAAATTACATTAATTCTATCTCCTGAACAGCTGCCATGAAAGTGTCAATAAGGAAGGGAAGGGAAGGGAAGGGAAGGGAAGGGAAGGGAAGGGAAGGGAAGGGAAGGGAAGGGAAGGGAAGGGAAGGGAAGGGAAGGGAAGGGAGGGGAGGGGAGGGGAGGGGAGGGGAGGGGAGGGGAGGGGAGGGGGGGGGGGGGGGGGGGGGGGGGGGGGAGGGGAGGGGAGGGGAGGGGAGGGGAAACAAACAAAAAAATAAGTGGTTGCATTCTGAAATAAACTTTTACTTAAAGATTTATCTGCCCCCAAAATGTTACCTCTCTTTTTCTCCTATTAATCAGTAATATGTATGTAAACGACATGATTTTCTGATTTTTAATTTGATTACTAGAATCATTTATTTTAAAAATATGTATTATTTCTTTTAGAAAATCCTATTAATATTTTCCATAATTCAAATATACACTATTTTTTGTGAATAACATTGTTCCTATTAGAGTATAAATTTTTTTACTGTTTATATAATGTACTTTAAAAATATTGTGTATTTATAGTTTACTCTGCATAACTATTTTTTCATAGAATCATAGAATGGTTTAAGTTGGAAGGGACCTTAAAGATCATCTAGTTCCAACCCCCCCTGCCATGGGCAGGGACACCTTCCACTAGACCAAGTTGCTCAAAGCCCCATCCAACTTGGCCTTTTGTTAAATTGTACTGGGTTGACCTTATCTGGCTGCCAGATATCCACCCCATCACTCTCTCACTCTCCCTCCCCAACAGGACAAGGGTAGAAAATAAGATGAGAAAGCTCATGGATCGAGATAAAGACAGGGAGATCACTTATCAGTTGCTATCACAGGCAAAGCAGAGTCGACTCAGGGAAAATTAATTTATTTTTTTCTCAACTGAAATATTTTTGGGTAGTGAGAAACAAAGACGAATCTAAAAACACCTTTCCTGCACCTTCCCCCTTTTCCTAGGCTCAACTTCATTACTTCAATCCCAACTCTTCTCCCTCCTTCCCCAACACCTGAGCAGTGTGTATATATATATGTATCAGACAGGATAGTCATAATAAGACTATCTTTTCTCTTTCATTCTTATTTTGTACTAAAAGACATTTTAAGTATATATTCAATATACTTAAAATTATTTTTATTGTGCATATATTATTATATATACAATAATTTATAATGTTCTTTTCCAGGAATTCCAATATGATATTCTTCTAAGACTTACAGCTTGGAATTTCTTTTCTATACAGTGAATTTTTGGCCACCTAATCTATGCCTAAATATTAGGTGTTTTGTGAAATTGTACAATGAATAACAAATATCTAAATTCCCAAAAGTCAATGGTAAGAAGTAGATCTCATGTTCCAGTTCCCCAAAGGACTTAAAAGAAAATGTTTTTCAAATCATATAACCACTTTTACTTTCAATGCTAAAAATCTTATCTCATCTTCTTCATATTTGCTTAACAAGAAAACATTTCTAACATTAAAAATTTAAATATTCACACCCTGGATCAGATTTGCAGCTGGCAGAGCTACAATGATTTATACCAACTGAAAGACAAGACCTCGTGGTTTGTGAAAAATGTGTAACTAAAAGTGGTACAGTAGAATATGGTTTCTTATATGACAGCATATCTCAAATGTCAGTGCATGATTTATATAGGAAAATTTTAAAATGCTATATAAAGCAAGAAAATAAAATGAAAGAGACAGCATGTGTGGAAAATTCTACATAAAATCTTGAGTAACAGCTATTTGTGACTTGAAATTATCATTAATGCTGATTTCTTTTCAGTACCACAAAGTGTACCAGAAGCAATATGACTATATGTGTTCAGCCATCAAAAAGACAGTCTATCGATGTATCTGAACACTTTGCTACAAAATTTCCTGTCCTGTTATCTTTTGCCACGAAAACTTGCTGTCTGTTTTCAGGAGTTCAGGTTCCAAGTTGTGATATGAAGTGGGGGATAAAGGGGTTGGAAAGGGACATTTTTTTAGTGGTTCTTAATATTTGCCTCCTAATACGGTTTCACAGTGTCTTTCACAGAACCTTCAAAGTTCTGCTAAAGTTTTCCCTCATACAGTAACATCTGTGAATGTTTGTCAACCAACTTTAAAGAATCATTTATCAAAACATGTTCAAACTTATATAATCACTGATTCTTTTTTGTATACCAGCCACTAACTTTGATTTTTATCTGTCCTTTCTGGAGTCAGTTCTTCAGTTGCTGTAATTTATATCAATGGACTACCTCTGATAAGGACTGCTTCAGTGGCTTTGAGGATAAACATAAGTTTTGTGAACTTCTCATTGCTGATACAATGCCCTATATGACAACATCTCAAAGACTTTTATCAAAATACCATACACTATTTTTTCTGCTCACTATATGAAGAGACCCTAACTAAGAACAAATAGCTATCACTAATAACTAGTCAGTCAGTCAGTATTGTTTCTTTTTTCAACACTCAGTATCTACAGTCAAATTTCTTTAGTCATAAATAATTGAAAAATCCAGATTTAAATGCTAAGCAATTCCCTTAACAACATATTGATAACATCAACATCTATTTCAGTAAACTTTCTTTATCATACTCAAGCAGGTAATCAAAGTCTCAGGGTTGCTTGTCATGGATTATGACTAAGAAAATTTATAGGGCAAAATAAAAGTAAATGTAAAATTATTGAGATGCAGTATTCAGTGTAGTACAGGCCCTCCTATTTATTCAGGATTACATCAAATTTGTATACAAAATCATTCTATACCCTCATATCCCTGGAGAAATGGGGTACATCAAATAATATTACCTGCCACATAGAGTAACAACTCGTAAACCATAATCTGAGTATTTCAGCAATATGCTGGAAGAGGGGGCAGATGATCCCAGAATTATTTCTTTAGTAGATAAAAATCATAGGAAGAACTAAATATTTCCACTTGTTTGGAATTCTCACTACCAAGCATTCTTTCTGAACTGGGTGTTTTATGAGGCAGAAGATCATATTGCACAGGCATTTGGTGGTAGAGCACTCATTCAGGAAAAAAAAACAACAAAAAACAAACAAATGTTAGCCTGTACTTCATCTGAGAATAGAACCTACAGCTGTGGTAGTACATAGACATGAGCCATAAGTGTTTGTCAGACGTGAGGACAAAATTGATGGCATAGCTGGCAGCCATATAGTACATATGGGTTCTCCTCCAGAACAGGGTGGCCGCCTTTTTATTGGGAAAGTCTCTAGGACATGCTATTCTCTGGAAAGTGCTCAGATTTTGCCTTTGAGTCAACTGGCATCGGTGAAACTCAAACTAAGGGGTTTTATTATTAAAGAGTTTGAATGATAGGAGACAAGTTCTTGACTCCATGTCTTGGTCTTGTGTAGGGTACCAGTTTGGATGTAACCTAAGAATTCAACTACATAGTTCTTACAGCCAGGAGAGCATTAGAAATACCAAAAAACTTAGTTATTCCATAATTTAAATTGTAGACATTTGTAACAGAAATAATAAAATAGGTACGGACAGAGAATTGCAGACTATGGATGTAGGGGCAACAGAAAGAACAACAGAAAAGGGAAGATAAAATTGCACATGATGATGGCATTGAAGCTGTCAGATCATCAATATCACAACGTATCTACTCGCAGCTTTTAAAGACATCACTTATCAGGAAAACAATGGATAACCTACACTCTTGCTCTAAGGAAAAAAAAAGAGTAAATAAAATGGAGACTCCTTTATCTACCAGTCACACTCCCCGGCATCTGGGAAAGAAAGTAGCAGTAATACACAGCTTCCCTGTATCCTTTAAATAAGTAAGTCTTTTTAAGTGTTCCTGTTCCATCAGTGTGCAACTGGACAACTGCTTGTAATGTGTCCTTTATAGGGACAAATGTGAGGAAGGAATTTTTTAATTGTAAACTTCCCATTGCCATGTGTGGAATTGGGTAAAAATAGCTGAGGGAAATTAGAAAAGCAGCACAATCTATCCCATGATCTTGCATTCTTACAATTCTAAATGAATTAATTCAGTAGTACAGTCACTCAGAAATGCTGAATTAAGGAAGCCTTTGAATTTCTTGCCTTGGATTAACATGGATTCATATCCATAATCTTTTAATAGAATATTTCAGCATGCCATCAAAAATCCAAATACATGATAACAAAATTAAGCCAGAATCCATTAACGTATTATGGTACTGCTGTTAGTAATACTTTTTATTGATACCAAATATCTAGTATTTCAACATTATAGCCTGTTATTTCACTTGGGTTATCTACAGAGATATAGTTCCTTTTTCTGTAAGTAGTTTTTCCCTATTGTTTTTCCTCTTATGAATCTTTGAGCTGGTGTGCTGCAAATATATTGTCTGCTGTGGATGAACCGGCCTTATTCATGACTGGCTTTACCTGATTTGTGTCTGCAGAAGTACTGGAGACTTTTAGCAAGGTCAGTACATGGCTTCCATAGCAGAGCTGACTTTGAGTTCCTGAAGGTGTGCACCCCATTTACACAGACAGTTCACAAGCAAGCTCCAAAATGTTCTGTGGATGGGAAGAGATGAAAGAGATCAGGATGTACAGTATACCACTGGAGAACTGGGAAGGATGACAAAAATTTCTTTGGGAACAGCTGTTTTCTTTGAGAAATTTTTTAGTACAAATGGGGCTTAATTTCAAGGATTTACGGTATATATAGCTGAGACAAAATAATCCTGTTGGTCACTTCAGGCTTTACAATCTGTTCACATATATTAATATCTTGTACTTAGAATACTATATTACTGTACAGAAACACATTTTTAAACATTATTATAATAGCTTTATATATATGTGTGAAAATAATTCCTTACAAATATAAATAAATTTACTAATTAAGAAGAGGGGGAAATAAAATGAGACCATAACCACTGCACTGAAGTATGTGTTCTAACCACTGTTTTTAAAAATAAGCCCTCTGCACCTACAGTATTTATCTTGATACAAGAGATTCCATATAGTATGACACAAAAGTCTAATAATGAATGAATACTAGGAACGTCAGATTGAACTGGAATATAATTTGAACTTTAAAGCTTATTCTTCAAAACCACATTTATTTATTACTTCTCCAATATTCGATAAACATATTCCATGCTGTTTGTCAATGTGCTATGAGCAGGCAGCACAAGATTAGATCATACATGATCATAATGATCTTTCATATATACATTTTAAAAAGGCCATAACATAAATAATGAAGCTTTATAAATGTTCTGAAGTCCCAACTCTCTAAATTTCCTATGCTTATAGGCATATTTTGAAGAATGTTTTTGTTAAGGATTATGGACAAACAAGTAAAATATTATAAAGTTCTCCTGAAGAGGATGTAATCAAAAGCAGGAGGTGGGGGGAGGAGACTCTTCTCTTCCAGAATTAATGAGGAATGTTAATTACATACTGCTAAATACTTCCTGAGATGTTCTTACATGGAATAGAAAGACAGATGTTTAAGAAATAAATGTTCATTCTTTGTCCCTGGGGTGGAGTTCAGTATTTTTCTTTAGGATAGATGACATCAGAGTAATTTCTAAAAATGCCTAAGAGTAGAACATGCAGCTCCTAGAAGAAGATGATACCAAGAAGTTGTTGCTTTTGTAGGCAAAATTGATTTATTGTCTTTCTAGACAATTTATCTCTGACGCTAAAAATATTGAAGTAAATCATAAGTGTTTTATAGATATAAAACCACTCTGAGAAACCCATTAGTCTTTTATTATTTAACACAATTTGCTTTCATCATGAAACAAAACAATGCAACAGGACAGAACTAGTTCAGGATTCTTAATGTTTTTTTTTTAAAACTGCCTACAGGAACAGTAAAGTCAGAAGTCTGTGAAAGCAAGAAACATTTGTCAAGAACATTTTAATACACTTTTTCATAATGTTTTCCACAATATTTATACTCTATCTCTGTGTCTCTATTCAGTATAATTAAGACATAAAATATATTTTTGCAAGCTCCCTTAAACCTCCACTAGAACGTCCTATCTTATTGCCATTACTTTGTTATTATTTCAGCAATCTTTATTTTCAAAAAATCCAGTAAGCAACCCTTAACCAGAGAGGGACAAAAAGGAACAAAAGAAAAAAGGAAAAAATAAAACAAAACAAAACACACTCTGATCTTATTTCATCCTCTGTGGTTAACAAGCCACTACCCATAACCTCTCCTGGGTAAAAGGCTAGTGTCATGGTTTAACACCAACCAGTAGCTCAGCCCGACACAACCTCTCACTCGCTTCCCTCCACAATGGGATAAGGGAGAGGGAATCAGAAGGGTAAAAGAGAAAACTCATGAGTTGAAATAAAGAGAATTTAATAGGAAAAGCAAAAGCTGTGCAAGCAAAGACAGCAAAATAAGAAATTATATTCACAACTTCCCATCGGCACTTCCAATCTCCAGGAAAACAGAGCTCTACCTCACATAACAGTTACCCAGGAAGACAAACACCCTTCCTTCCTTCTTGTTTCCCCCAGATTTATATACTGAGCACAACTTAATATGTTATGAGATATCCCTTTGGTCAGCTGGGGTCAGCTGTCCCATCTGTGTCTCCTCCCAACTTCTTGCACACCCCCAGCCTACTCACTGGCAGGGCAGCATGAGAAGCAGAAAAAGCCTTGAAGCTGTGTAAGTACTGCTTAGCAACAGCTAAAACACTCCTGTGTTATCAACGCTGTTTGTGTCACAAATCCAAAGCCTGGCACCATGCAAGTAACTATGAAGAAATTTAATGCTATGCCAGACAAAATCAGTGCAGCTAGCCACCCATGCTGATATGACTACAAATCTTTCTCATATTTCAAGTTACTCCCAATAAATATGTAAGATCTATTAACCACATTTACTAAACAAGATTTTCATGCTTATATTTCTAATTATTTATTTTTGCCCTATTTCCTCAGCTGCCTCAGCTAAGGAAGATTCCAGAAAACATGTTGATAATTATTTTATGACCCTTTCAGAGGTTCTTTACCAAGTAAAACACATCCAAGACCCTTCAGCGGCACCTGATTTAAGTTGATTTAAGTTGCTGTCATTTCCTCCTGGTGCAGCTGGGGTGGCATAACTGCTGATGCTGTTGTGAAAACAGCTGCACAAACTACTAAGCCAACTGGAGCTGGTTGGCAGCAAGCTGCTGAATACAATATGCTGCCTATTTGCAAAACCAGCATCCTACCAGGGAGCACTGTTATTTGTTGCTATAGCGGCTTGAAAGTGGTGCCAGGTAGGAATTTCAGAGGCTTTAATCCTAGGTCCTATTTCCAGCTGGTATTCTGTTACATCCTCCAGATTACTAAAGGCCAAAAGACTAGCTAAGGACTTTGGGATATGATCCCACAATAATGAACGCAAAATGAAGAAGCTTTTCTTCTGTGTATCTAGTGGTAAGAGCCAGCTGGCTGTCTGGACATAGCCACTGAGCAATATGCAATAGTTAAGGCGTTCAGCTTTTTTGAGTAGGGTGTTCTGTGCAGATAAATGCAAACTTTTGTGAGATTCAACATCCATAAATCATAGAGAGTTGAGACAGAAAATTTTGGCTTGGAGGCACTTCCTAGACTGAAAGTGTGCCCTCATAGTTCACTTGTTTGGCTAGCTTGATGGAATAAACCCTGAAATATTAACAGAAACTATTAACATAATCAGTAAAAATAAAGAATGGAGTCTCATACATGCACGGGGTCATATAGACAAGTCCTTTCTGAAGCAGGGATATTTATTTTGTATTAAAAATACATTTATTTTATAAGATAAATATTTTATAAAATAAAATATGAAGTGTTTTCTGTCTGTGGTCTAAAATACCTCCTTACCTCCAGAACTTAGATAGTTGATCAAATTTCTTAGCAATTTAATGAGTATGCATTCTTTAAATGAGCTTCTGTGCTTAGCATGTTTATAGCCTGCAGCAAATGAGACAACTCAATTTAGCATTGATCTTTTTTGTTGTGAATTAAACTAGATTTCATTCAGTTCGCACATCTCTTAAGCCAAATAAACAGAGTTATAAAACTACTGAAACTTACCTGAAGTATGAAATATGATCTCAAAGTAGTTCTTCTAGATATTTTTGTAAAAATTTTAATCTTACCCACTGACTCAATGATAGATGTTCTGAAGGAAGTCTGACAAATGGAAATTTAAACAGGGTTTTCCCTCTCTTCTTGTCTATTTACTCTATCCTCTGGAATAATTATTGCCAGACAAAAAAGTTGAAACCTAGGTTTTGTGTTTCTTTTGCCATTTCAAAACTTGGATTTGAATATTAAATCTTAATTCAGACCAATGATCTTTTGCACCCAAAATCACACAAAACAGAAAGTCTGTGTCGTTGAAAATACTGATAGATATTATATCTGGAACGAAATACAACGTGTGTGTTTTACAATGGCTGAATGAATTTGAAGTGATTTATATCGGTTTTAGTACTTCTGTTCACTGACACAGAACAAGAAAACTCATAAATTCACACAGTTTTGGTGGGATTTTCAAAGCCTGGTTGGAATGATTTCTTTAGATAGTGATGATACCTGGAGAATTCCCCTTCTGAATCTATTGATTGTCCTACAGTGAAGTTGTTGATTTCTTCTGCAACTGGGTTCATCGTTACCTAGCCATGCTGAAGCTATGGCTTTTGATGTTCTTCACACCGGAAACACAAGATGCCTTGTGACATCCACATACCAGGCACATGTGTAACTGGAGGGGCTTACAGGGACAAGTAAGTTATGTTTCCATCACAGAAATGTTCGCATTCTGTAACTACAATGATATCTCAAGAAATATTTCCTTTCAACAAATTGACATATGCTGGCAAAAACATTTATTAACATTTGAGCAGCTCTTTCAGTGTAATTCCTTTCCAAACATGAAATGTTTTTAGGTGGCAAGTAAAGAGAACTGTGAGCTGTTATTTATAAGTGTGATGAGTCTTTATTATAACAAAGTAAAAAATCAATATAAAAGGAAAATCTTATGAACGAGAAGGATGTCAGATTCACATCAGATATCAGATTTCTCATCAGACTGCTTATCAGCTAATTTTAACAGCTAGATTTAACCCAGGTGTTCCACACATTTCACATTCCATAAATTTCAGAGTTTTAAGAAGAAAGTTTCCCTCATAAAATAAATTTTAAAGGTTTGAAAGTTAATGCACTGGCATATGATGTTCTAGTGTGCCTTTGGTCCTATTTTACCCTTTTTAAATTTTCTTTATTTTGTTATAGCTGGAAGAGAACAAGAATTTTCCTCTGCTACAGCTTTCTTTTGAATTCAGGATAAATTATTTTAAGTTCAGTTTTGTTTTACCTTCTTTTTTTTTTTTTTTTTTTTTTTGTAAGGAAAATGTTGTCAAGGGACTAGTTTTCTTATTTTTTGAAAACTTTATGTCCTAAGCTTGCAGACAGCAATGGATGATAGTACACAACAGTCCTTACCAGAACACAAATGAGTTCCTCATGAGGGTTGTTTTTCGCTGATATGACACCTTAATGACAAGAAATGGAGCAACATAAAATATTTATTTATGTCATGTCCTATTTCACCTATATGAAGCAAAAATGTCTTGAAGAGTACTGAGTGGTTTAAAGGTAATGTTTAGAATGACTTGGAAATCTGCACATGAAACTATTCAGAGGATGACAAATAGATCCAGCATGTTGCCTTTGGGAGTCATTTTCAAAGGACAGGAAAGGGAACTCCTGCTTTATACTTGTGAGGCTACTGCAGAATACAACCAAAACCTTACTGAAACATTTGAATTTTTTTTATAACTCCATCCATTTCCATCTCAAAACTTAAAGACTCCCAAGGGAGCTTCGTAGGACTGATAGACAGAGGTTAAGGAGAAGGAAAAGGAAATTTTCGTAGTCTGATTCTCTCTATTAAAACAGACTGCTTTTTTTCTCTAGGAAAATAGGTGTGATCTTGAATAGGGGAATGTTTTTTTAAAAGCTCCAACTAAGCAAAATTCAGCTATTGGAAGAACAGGAGATGTGAGGAAGCTGGAAACAGGATACTACAGTACGATTGCAGTTTGGATTCATGTTTGTGGAACTGCGTGCAAAAAAACACAGATGACATTTACCACATTCCATAAACATTTTGACTTTTTTTCTTCTCTACTTCCAAGGGTTTTGCTTTGCAACATTAATAGTATAGTTTGGATTTTTTTGTGTGAAATATTAAACCATGCTCTGGATGTCTTAGGGAAAAGTGAAGGAACTTGCTGCTTAATAGAATCATAGAATCATAGAATGGTTTAGGTTGGAAGGGACCTTGAAGATCATCGAGTTCTAACCCCCCTTCCATAGGCAGGGACACCTCTCACTAGACCAGGTTGCTCAAAGCCCCGTCCAGCCTGGCCTTAGACACCTCCAGGGATGGGGCTTCAACAACCTCCCTGGGCAACCTGTTCCAGTGCCTTACCACCCTTAAAGTGAAAAACTTCTTCCTAATGTTTAATCTAAACCTGCCCTCTTCCAGTTTAAAGCCATTCCCCCTCATCCTATCACTACATGCCCTTGTAAAAAGTCCTTCCCGAGCTCTCCTGTAGGCCCCCTTTAGGTAATGGAAGGCCACGATAAGGTTTCCCCAGAGCCTTCTCTTCTCCAGGCTGCACAGCACCAACTCTCTCAACCTCTCCACATAGGAGACGTGCTCCATCCCTTTGATCATCCTCGTGGCCCTCCTCTGGACACGTTCCAGCAGGTCCATGTCCTTCTTATGTTGGGGACTCCAGTACTGGAGCTGGATACAGTACTTCAGGTGGGGTCTCACGAGAATGGAGTAGAGGGGCAGAACCACCTCCCTTGACCTGCTGGCCACACTTCTTTTGATGCAGCCAAGGATACGGTTGGCCTTCTGGGCTGCGATCACACATTGCTGGCTCATGTCGAGCTTCTCGTCAATCAGCACTCCCAGGTCCTTCTCCACAGGGCTGCTCTCCAGCCATTCCCTGCCGAGCATGTATTTGTGCTTGGGATTGCCCCGACCCAGATGTAGGACCTTGCACTTGGCCTTGTTGAACTGCATGAGGTTGGCATGGGCCCAGCTCTCCAGCCTGTCCAGGTCCCTCTGGATGGCATCCCTCCCCTCCAGCGTGTCTGCCTCGCCAAACAGCTTGGTATCATCAGCAAACTTGCTGAGGGTGCACTCTACCCCACTGTCCATGTTGCTGACAAAGGTGTTGAATAGTACAGGTCCCAGTACCGACCCCTGAGGAACGTCACTCGTCATTGCTCTCCACTTGGACACCTTGACATAATAGATTATGTCAAGCACTCTGTCCAAACTTAGGCAGCTGTATAGAAGAAACATTATAACAAGGTTAATAAAGTAGGTAAAAAAGTGACAAAAAACATAACTATTGAATATTACTTTATAACTGCTGTGAAGTTATTTCCAAAATATTTTTCTTTGACACTTATTTCCTCTTTACCACTATGTACCACTCTTTCTACCACTCTTCTTCACCACTATATACTTAGCGCAAGAATGCTAAGAAGAAATGAGAATGTATACTTTTGCAAGTTATAGTACTACTAGCAAGAATACTGAGAGAATATAACACAGGATGAAGATAAGCCTTTTTTGGTTTAATTATTACAATTTTTTCATTGGATGTTTTCAGATTTCCACGTGAAGTTTCCTTAAAAACAGAAACTTAGATTTAAGAGCTGTCTTGGTAACTATTTCACCATCTTGACTTTATCTGTAGCTGTTTAGTTTAATTGGAGTAATTTCAGTTAATATATGAATTCCTTGTAAATAATTTGCTTCTTAGAATGTCTGCACATAGCCAGCAAATGCAGGCATTTCAATTTTCTTTTCTTTTAATTATTTGTTTTTTACACTTACAATAGTGTAAGTCTGGATGGAGTTTATTAAGGTCAGTATTTTTATAAGGAAAAAAGATAGAGAGGCACTGGCCTCAGTCATTGATGCTGAAGTATTTAAAATAAAAGTCGAAAACTTTCTTCAAAAATATCTGACAGTCTCCCACTTGTGTCATTTTTGTTCTTGGGAACAAAAGCCTTTGATAGTTCTCAGTGTTTGTTCAAAAAGATAAAAATTGTTTGCTAAATTGCCTTCTGGAAATTGAAGGCATTCTTCAGACTTATTCTATTTCATGAGGTGGAAAAAAAACTGGCAGTACTTTAAAAAAAAGTCACAGAAGTGAAACTGAAAATTCAGAAGAACTTGTTTGATATTATGCTATCTGGGTAAGTTGCTACAGGACAATGGGCCTCTAAAAAGTCATCTGCTTCATTTTGCTTTTAAAACAGATTCTCTGCAAAACTAGACTACATGTGCTATAGCAGGAATTTAGACTCCTTTTTCTAAAGATCATCTTTGCAACTCCATAGAGTAACTGGGAACTCTTTTGTGGCACACACACTACATTCTGTTATGAGAATGGTCCTATGGGAAATACAATTTTCAGCTATTGAGAGAAAACTTTAGTTTGAAAAAGACTCACTGAGCCACAACTTCCACAAAAAAGCCTCTATAACTTGCTTTGCAAATGTCCATGTGGGCTTCCATACAGGTTTTAAAATCCCTTAAATGTCACAACCTCAAAGCATTCCAAAAACTTTTAAAAATAAAGGAACAAGAAATGATATTTAGTAGCATTTGAAATCTTCCAAAATTCTAAGTTAATTAAGAAAGGAAAGCTTTTCCCACTAAATTTTGATTCTCTTTTGTTTTCACAGTTCTAGTTTCCATAATCATCTCTCTGACCTCTAAAAACTGTCAATGCTGAATTTCATATATATATATATATAGTTAGTGTATGACTTAATAATTCCGAATGAATAAAATTTGAATTTTTATAAGTTTCTACCTCCACGTACACTTACACATATACAAGTCTTGACCACAGGGTCACCAATACTATACAAAACATATACAAACTGATTTATCTTTGTGATCTCACATACACTGTAAGGTAGGGGCTGACCTCCTGGAGAGCAGCTCTGTGGAAAGGGACCTGGGAGTCCTGGTGGACAACAGGATGACCATGAGCCAGCAATGTGCCCTGGTGGCCAAGAAAGCCAATGGCATCCTGGGGTGCGTCAAGAAGAGTGTGGCCAGCAGGTCGAGGGAGGTCATCCTCCCCCTCTCCTCTGCCCTGGTGAGGCCACATCTGGAGTACTGTGTCCAGTTCTGGGCTCCCCGGTTCAAGAAGGACAGGGAACTGCTGGAGAGGGTCCAGCAAAGGGCTACTAAGATGGTTAGGGGATTGGAACATCTTTCTTATGAGGAAAGGCTCAGGGACTTGGGTCTTTTCAGTCTAGAGAAAATAAAACTCAGGGGGGATCTTATCAATACTTATAAATACTTAAAAGGAGAGTGACAGGTAGATGAGAAGAGTCTTTTTTCAGTTGTGCCCAGTGATAGGACAAGAGGTAACGGGCACAAACTTGAGCATAGGAAGTTCCATCTTAACATGAGGAGGAACTTCTTTTCTTTGAGGTTGGCAGAGCACTGGAACAAGCTGCCCAGAGAGGTTGTGGACTTTCCCACACTGGAGACATTCAAAACTCGCCTGGACACCATCCTATGTAACCTGCTGTAAGTAACCCTGCTGTGGCAGGGGGGTTGGACTAGATGATCTCCAGAGGTCCCTTCCAACCCTGACCATTCTGTGATTCTGTATCATTGAAACTGGAATTCAAAATTCAAAAAATATAGGATAGAAGGAAGAAATTAAAAGGGCGCAGTCAGAGTAAGCCTAGGAAACTATACCTGAATTGTTGTAGTTTTGCTGGTGCTTTTTGTCCAACTTTAGCTCTTATAAATTGCCCTACTTTGTGTTCCAAAATGTAGTGTTTGTTGCTTACCCTCCCACAAATGATTTTTATGTGCAGTATATGTCACACCACTAGCAAGCTATTCTTATACAAACTACAGTAAATAGAACTCAAAAGTGTAATACAATGAAGTGGTAGGTTGGCTTAATGCCAATTAAGTCTGCCTGCTTTAAGATCACCTTCATTATTATGTGCATTTTTTTCATTCAAGAATCTCAATCATAGATTGAAAATGTGAAAAATTGCACATTAAATCTATAATTAAGAGACTTTTGACGAGGTTTGGTCTCAAGTGGTTTTATATACAACACAGCTCTGTTTTGAAACTTTACTTTGACCACCGAATACAGAGATATCTCTGCAGTCCAGCTGAAACCAACAGGAATCCTAAATGAATGCTCACTTATCTTTAGGTTTCAGAGTCTGTCTACTGTAACCATAGGTTTGTGGGATGTTGTTTTGGTTTGGACTAAGAGCTTCTTCTTCTGCCTGCAGTTCTGATCCTTTGTTCTCCTTTTGTGTCCTCATTCTCTGCAATCTCATTTATGCTGCTCAAAGTGTTTGCAAAGCAATGCTTTAAATCTGGATCCTTAAGCTTTAGTTCTCTCTTGGCAACTAAACTTTAGTGTCTACTCATTACTGAGTCACTTTCACATTCCTTTCCCTCCCTGCTTAACCCCTGCATCCTTCTTCCTGTCCTGTGCTAGTGTTAACACTTTGACACTAAATGAGCAAAAATGTCTCCAAAACCACTGTCTGCATTTTTAGATCCCTAGTCACAGATTCAGATGGTCATCAGCAAATGAAGGAATGAGATTGGAGGAGACCTTATGCAGACCCTTTCTTGCAGCATCTGTCACATCAGCCTAGCTGTACTGCGTAAGCACATCTCAAAATTGAATGAGCTGAAGATAATGCTCCAAAGACAAGGATATTTTTAGTCTATCTATTGATAAATTCCTTCTGTCCCTTCGCCTAGCCTTTCCAAGAAGGATTTGGGGGTACTGGTGAATGAAAAGCTGGACATGAGCTGACACTGTGCACTCACATCCCAGAAGGCCAACCATATCCTGAGCTGCATAAAAAGAAGCATCACCAGCAGGTCAAGGGAGATGATTCTGCTTCTTCACTTTTCTCTGCTGAGCCCACACCTGAAGTACTGCATCCAGCTCAGGAGCCCTCAGCACAGGAAAGACATGGACATGTTTGAGCAAGTCCAGAGGACGGCCACAAAAATGATCAGAGGGCTGGAGGACAAGCTGAGAGAGTTGGGGTTGTTTAGCCTGGAGAAGAGAAGGCTCCAGGGAGACCTTCTTGTGGCCTTTCAGTACTTAAAGGGGGCCTACACGAAAAATGGGAGGGGAGCGGGAGCGGGAGCGGAGAGGAGAGGAGAGGAGAGGAGAGGAGAGGAGAGGAGAGGAGAGGAGAGGAGAGGAGAGGAGAGGAGAGGAGAGGAGAGGAGAGGAGGAAAGTAAAGTAAGCATTGTCAGAAACCTATTATCATAACAATTTATGCAGTTTTTGTAATTATGTTATTCCTTGCCTGGGAAGACTAGCTTTGGTACATTTTTTTCAAAACGATTAGGAAAGGATTGTGATAAAGTTTAAGCTTTTGTGCATAAAATTACCCTTCACAATGGCAACATTCATTTTATTTTCTTATCTAGCTTATGTAGGATAGCTTAGCTGAATTAATATTTTAAGACTAAAGAATAACTGCCTACCAAGGGTATTACAAATTTTGTACTTTTGGATGGTTTATCAGTCTGAGATAATTTGGGGGTTTTGGTGTTTGCATTAGAAAGGTTAGAAAGAAGTGATGTATAATCTAGTTGCTCAAATATGTAAGCTGGTTCCCACAGCTGAATGCCATACAATCTACTTGACTTTGAAACGAGTCACTCGGAGCTCAGTTATCTCTTTTGCAAAATTTTAACTGGGAAGAAAGTGAAAAGTTGAACACCCACTGGGTATACCTAAAGCATTTTTTTGAAGGCTAAATCTACATAATAGAAAGGTGAGATTATAGCATAGATTGGTATATAGCTGTTAAGGCAAAGGTCTACCCACATGGATGACAAACAAAGCAGGCACCTATTCATCCCGGACAGCTTCTAGCCTCTGAGAAAGCCTCCATTTGCACATATTTATGAAGAGCATTTCACCATCTCCCAGGAGTAATTTAATGACTGTATCTGTAATACTGAAACAGAAAGAATATCAATAACTGTACCCAAATCCACATGAATTTTGTGGTTGAAAAGACAGCAGAGGGTTGAGTAAATGTCATTCATAATGTGTCAAGTCAGGTTGAACTAAAGTAGCTGAGTAAAATTTGCTTGTAATCATACTGATCTTTCATATCTTTGTGATTAGACTTTAAAGGGTTTTCATTTTATTTTGCTTTCACCCTTCTCCATCTGTTTCTGTGATTTCTAATTCCTTCAACCCTCTGCCAATGCTTTCAAATTTGTCTTGAGCTGTTCTCTTCCTGTATTGATTGCCACTGAACTACAGGAGATCTTCTGTCATCTTACCTTCTTTACTGAAACATTGCCACAGGAGGTAAACAGTTCAGAAAGAACTTGCAGCACCAGTTCACTGTGTTCCTTAATCAAATTCTCATTAAAGACCAACATACTCTACAAATTGCCATCCATAATGCCATCCATCTCATAAATTTCTATTTCAGCCACCACTGTAAGGACATCTGTAAAGTCTGTTGCAGACTCTAAGGTAGACATTAAGAATTCACATCCACAACTACAGTCATTACGTCCAACTAAAGATTAACTAGCTGGGAAAAACAATTGCTTTCAAAGTAAATTTTGTTTGATGATAATGTAGTGAATTAGCACAGTCATTGTTTTATCTAATGTCAGAACTAGTGACCTCAAACACAATGTGAAGTTAAATAACAAGTGAAGGAAGCCTAAAAGTGTTTTTAGAATCAATATCATTATAGCAAAAGGTGTGTTAATGATGGAAAATAGAAGACATGTCAAAATTATAAAAATACCTGTATCTGACCTACATAATAGGATGCTTTTAGAAAAAAATGGTACCTGAAGATCACACGGGCTCTTTCAGGTACACCTACACACTTTTCCTTTCATAATTATCAGGAATCAGACAACAGGACAGTACAATCCAAACGCAGAAACATAATATGGGGGAAAAAAACTCTACCAAACACTTTAATATAAGTGCTTACTGCAGTGGAACTCCTGAATCTCTCTTTTTTTTTTTTTTTTCCCCTATAGGGCCAAAAGGAGAAGTTTTTTGGAATCTTCACATGTTCACTCCAGCTAAGGGAGTCACCAATTAAGGGTGACTGAAAACAAAGATGTTCACATATATTTTGGATACTTATTACCATGACTAGGAAAAAAAGGATTCATTATTGGGTGCTGATCCACACTTAGGCTGTAATAGACATGTTCTTGATCTTGTTCCCTTACTACTGGTATTTGCACTCTAATTTGAAATACAAAGTTAGCCTAGGACTTCTACGTGTGGCATTTCCAATTATGGGTTGCTATATTGGATGCTAACCAATATGCTAGACCTGTAGCATTCGTTGTCTTTTTTTCCTTCTCTGTAACTCTTCACTCTTTGTAACCCAGTGCTGATAGCAGAATAAACTGTGGACCTTTTGCCACCATTGCCCAACACTTGTTGGTAATAGAGTTCTCCTAGTTAATATGGGCCAGAACAGGTGAGTGACCTAACTGGAAAACTGATACGGAAATTGTGGAGAATAGCTGCATCATAAACTTCCATCTCCTGATGATAAAAGTTACTGCCAACCTTCAGGCCTACAGGTAGACATTGTAGGTAGTAGTGACTACCTGTTGCTGTACCTACTAGTATTGACTAGGTATCTACTGAATATAGGTAGTATTGGCTGTATTAATTCACTGGCATTTATCATCAAACAAACATGTAGAAAGATATTGATTAGGAACATCCTATGAGAAGATTACCATCTGGGAATTTGGCACATAAATCATCAGTTTAATGAAGTTCTGATCTTATTATGATTTTCTCGGCTGATTTTTCTTGTCTGTGTGCACTTCCAACAGTTCCATCTTCCTCCTCAGATTTAATTCTGTATGGATTAATATAAGCTATATTATGTACATTCAGACAGCATTCCAATATGTGGAAATGAACTATTTTGGAGTGGGATAAGGACTAAAAGCAAGCAAATAACTTTTTTAAACCAAAGTACAAACTTTTAATAACTCAGTCTTTTTTTCAGGTTCCTTAGAGCTGTTTTTTGAGTAAATTGTATTGCATATGCCTATGGAAACATACAAGTGGGGGAAAAAAAGCCCATGGATTTTACGTAATTTATTTTTCTCATGAAGAAAAAATACTTGATAATAAATAATATCTAGTAAAATAAATTTATTATTTCACAGAGTCCTAGAATCATAGAATAGTTTCAGTTGGAAAAGACCTTTAAGATCATTGTGTCCAACCATAAATCTAACACTGCCACTGCCAAGTCCACCAATTATTTATTACTTTCAATATTAGTATTATTACAGTAAATAGTATGTAATTCTTACATGTTGTTCTTCATATAATGGTACTTCTTAAATTCATAAACGGATGTGCTGTTATCTGTTCTAAAAGAACAACTGGAAACCTTTGAACACATCAACAATGCTGTTTTATTTTTTTTGCTTCCTTAAGGCTAATCTGTCTCTAGAAACATATAGTCCTTTAACACAGAGACTGAAATTACTAGCTTCCTTTAAATAATCAAGTTGGTTATTATGGTTTATAGTTAATAACCAAAGGTCTAAAAACTTAATGTAGCAGAGAGCTCATACAAGGCTGTTTATTTAATAATAATGTCAATTGTCCTGATGTGATATGGTGTGTTTATCAAAATATTAATGAGTTTGGAGACCCTGAACTACCATTACTTTTGTGCACTTCTGAGAGTAAATGCCATATCAAAAATTATTTGGGATATGAAAAAAAAAAGGACCATTCCTCTTTTCTTCATTGAAAAGTTTTAAATGTTGATATTTAGATACCTTTTAAAAAGCAAACCAATCAAAAAAAAGCACTAATGATAAAGGTAAGGAAAAAAACAGTAGAGAAAGAGCATTTTTACATGCCTACATATCAAGCTATTGTTTTGTGGCAGCTAAAAAAGAAAGAATAGAAACCTTCACTTAAATCTGGAATACAACATTTTATATTGACTTTGTCATTGTAATTTCAATAAAAGTGAAAGAAGAAGTGGAGCTAAAAGTGTCTGATGTTTCCATGTCCCACAAAAGCTTCTCCGAATCTGAATTTCCTTGCAAAAAACCTATCATTTAAATATTAACGAAAATATATTTGTCCAGGCTTCCTAGGCAGCATGAACAATAAATGTAAGATTCATGTACTTGAATGTAGTGTGGGTTGATGGTGGTGAAGAAGGATAAGTCTTTCATGTAGCAGAACAAAATGATTTACAGTTGGATATTGCCTGAGCAACTTTGGGAGATGAATAATGTGACATCTGCTCTTGGCAAAAGAGGCTCTGGTCTCTTCTGCTCTTCAATTCCACTTTGAATGCAAATTAAAAACTGAAGTAAAGTCTTTACTGATGTCTCTTCCAAAAATACTAAATTAAATTCTGGCAGTCAAAAGCCTTATAGAAATGATTGTCAAAGATTTGTTATTGGCTTTATTTCTGAGTGTTGTTTAATTTTGTTATTGGAAGTTTTCCAATCAAAGCAGATAAACCCAAATAAAGGCTAAAACCCCAAAGAGTCAATGACAAGCAGAAAAACTATAGATTTTTTACATTATTATTTTTTTTTTTGCTACATGACTAAAAGGAAATGTCAACAAATAAGAGTCTCAGATCATTGGCTTGTTTTCTTAGAGACTGGGGGGCAGGATTGGACCGTAATATATGAATAAATAGATTATTTGATGGCAAAGGTAAAGACTGGTCTGAAATGAAATATTTCAAAATTCTAAATAGTGAACCAAGGTTTAGATTAAAGTAAGTTAGGAACGCACCTGTAGGTTCTGATTAAACATCATGAATTCTGGGCTAGAAATTAATGATAATGTTAGGAGTAAATTGGAGGTGATAAAAGAAGAGCCGGCAAATGTTATCTATTACTTGTAGTTTGACAATGAATTGCTAGGATGATTCAGACAGGTGGGAAAAAAAGAGGCTATTGCAATTCCAAGATAAGACAGATACAGGGTTGAAAAAGTAAAAAAAGTAAGCTGATCAAAAAACGAAAACAAGATCAACCATGTGGGTATATCTCCTGCACCATTTTTATTATGTTGATTACTGTTGGCATCATTTGTATTCCACCTTGGAAAACTTTGTAGTAACTATAAAAATAAACCATGATAATGAAGTAAAGATGAAATTTCAGTAAGTCAAAAAATAGGTTTTTGGCAGACATTTAGGTAAACTTCCCCCCCTCCCTCCCCAAAAAAGAAATTTTTCTTCTTCTACCAGACTGCTTGACAAATTTTAGTTTAACATTGCCTCATGAATGGTAAAAGCAATTTGGAGCTGATTTTCAAGTAATGTCTCAGTGGATATGCCACTTCCCCCACATAGTGAGACTTACTACCTGTTCAAAGAATGTGAAGAGGGGAAAAGATTAGAGGTTTCCATAGTAACCTTTAGTAGTTCAAAGTAAAATTGCATAAAATGAAATCATTATCACTCAGCAACTAAGGAAGAGAGCTCAGCCGATGAAGATGTCAAGTTGTAAATGACTACTGGTGAGTATCAATTTTTTTTCTACCTTTTGTATTACTATGCCTTTTAAAAAAAAAAAAAAAAAAACAAAAAAACCAAACCTAACCAAAACCAAACTCTACTGTTCTATCATGTTTAACAATTCTGAAAACTGATTTTTAATTCAGAAACAGTGTAAGTACATCTTGTGACTTAGTGTTAGACAGAATACATGTTGGTATCCATGGTAACCCAGGAGATCTTAAAGATCACATTGTTCATTTATCGGGAATATGAGCAGATTGTCTCCTGGTAGACTGCAAAATGTCCTGTTACTATATATCTGGAAAACAAACTCAAAATGGCTAAAAGAGCTTTCATTTCACTTGTACTGCAATAAACATAGTTAGATAGATAGATTTTTATTCACACCAAATAATGGTAATATAAAATAAATTGAAAAGTCTTTTAAGTAATTAATTCCTGAAACAAACAGAAAGAACAAACTGACATATTGAACAAAAATGCCTTCTCATAATCAGTAGAAGAAAGCAAATTCCTTCAAAAAAAAACAGTCTTTTTGGGATTTTTTCTTCCCTTTACCAACTAAGTAAAACTAGACAATCACTACAATGCTGTTGATCCCTAAGGGGTTTTAGTCAGTTGCTTACTGTGGGTGAAAAATCTATCAGAACAGACTGCAATTAAGTTATTCTTTAAACAGATAATCTGATACAAGGAAATGTGAAAGAAACATATTTCAAGTATATGGAGGAGGAGGGTTTTCTGGTTTGGTCTTTTTGCTTTTACTTGAACAAATATTTATTGAGAATGAAAGGAAGAATTTTGTGTATTTTTTTATCTTCATATTTTATAATTTAAACTCCTTCCATTAAAATATCCTTATGCAATTTACTGTACTTCTGTCAAAGAGACAGAGCTTTTTAGTCACTGGAAACCTAAGAAACCATACCTTGTGCCCATTTTTTAATACCCTTTGGGCTACTCAGTGAATAACCTGAGAACTAAGAAAACAATACCAAGAAGAAAAAAAAGGCACCAAATAACTTTGGTATTGTTAGGGTGATTTTGCTGCAGCCTCTGCTGGGATAAAAACTGACATCCAACCTGCCTTTGAGGAAAATGTGGAGACTTCCCAGTCCCTGTACCACAGTCTGGATGAAGAGATGTGTGCAGGGACTCTGGAAGCACATATGTTTTGGTAACCTCCAATACTGTATGAGTAGGATTTCTAAGAACCCCTGGCACTAAAATAGATAGGAGATTTTCAGTCTGTTTTGTGTCTGGTACCAGATTTGAAGTAATATCCAGTCATCATACCTGAAGACAAAATTTATGGTTTAGACATTCTTGCTCCTCAGATAGACGGAGGTTTTGACTGATGCTTGGGCAGTATTACTAAGCTGAGTGTTAGGATGTGTCTTCAGACAGATGCAGTCTTGACATTTGCTAAACAAATTGTCTCCAGGGTGGAAATCATGGGTTTATATACATCTGATGCTATGTCCAAGCTAATGGAATGGTACTCCAAGCTGCTCCAAACTGTTGTGCGCCATGGCATGGCATTGCACTGCAGTAGCACTGTGCCCATCCTGCATTACCTGAGGCTTAATGTCTCATTCATGCAATGACTTGACTTGCCTGGACTGAAACTGAAGGTGAAACTTAAAAGTAACATTTATGATGTTTTGCATAAAAAATCCTGTAGAATGACTTTGGTAACAGTGCATAGCTTTGGAATGACAGAAGAAGAGATGACTTTGAGTGATACATGCACATTTTTGGAGTGTCATTGCGAACCTATATACCTTAGTTTTCTAAGTAGATTAATTCATATAAAAAAAAAAGTATATTTATTGATTCACAGAACAGTTGCTTTGGTTTCTGTGTGAATTCAACAGAAGAGTAGGAAAAAAAAAAAAAGGGCCAGCAATTCTGAAAAAAAAGCCCCAAACCATTTTCTTCCTCTCAGTCCTGGATCCTTGATATTTTCAGACCATCTGCTCTCAAAACTATATTTTCTATCCATTCCCGGTGATTTTCCCACTATTCCTTGAAGGAATAACCAAACCTCTGACTTCTGTTGTTTTCTGCTACTTAAAACATATTTCTGCTTTATATCATTCTTAAAGTTTCTCAAAAAATGATCCAGCTGAATTGCCCATACACCATCACGAAATTCAGAAGAAGCTCAAGAAATTCTTTCAAAAGATTTTTGAAACAAACAAAATTTATTAAAATTCAATACTTTGAGAAAAAAAATCAAATGCCACTTTGTAACAATTTCTAAAGAAAGACTGCGTAAATACAGTTGAAGTAATTGGAGCCTATTAAGCATATAAATTAGTCAATATTTTCTATAAGAATTTTCATCAGGAATAATATTAAAGAAAAAAATAAACCCAGGCAAATTCATCAGGAGAACTGACATTATAAAACCAATGTAAAATAAGAAGTGAAATTGTATATTTATGCAGAAGATCATTAAAGACTGAAAAGTCTACTATTTTGCGAATAAGTTGCATGAAGTCTCTATGACAAAGGAAAATCTGAAGAAAAATTAAAAGCCATCTATACAGTTCATTAACACTTGTTTCTACTACCAAATCTTCAATGCCTCCTCTTATATGGTTTTAGCTACTTAGTTGCTCTCCTCAAATACAACTCTTAAAATTTTGACTCAGATATGGCGGTATCTGGTCCATGCTCCTTATCATTCAGCACTGATTCCCCCGTGTTTCTATGCATTTCTTATTATTTTATAACTTCCCCCTTTACTCTCTTAAAATTATTAGTCACTGTGATTCTTTTGCTGCAGTCACTGCTCTTTTTCTCACAAACTTTTTTCTTTTTCTCTTCCTGTTGCCCTTCTGAGAAGAGTATATGTTTCATGATTTCCTTAAATCCTTCAAGGGCTTTTTTTCATTGGTGCCTTACATTGTCTTAAAGCCACTCAGATTAAAAATAAAATCATATTTCTTGCAAGAACATAAGTAACACAGATAGCTAGCCTTACTTCTTAATACAAGTGTTTTATTTACAGGTAATTTTTCTCAGTAACATTTACTTACCCTGAGTTACTAGTACAACTAATAACCACGGGAATGGAAACAAATCATTATCTGTAATGTGGAATAATTTCTGCAAATGATGTCTCATTCACACTGAAAACAAGATTAATCTCACACATCTTTACATGTCCGTATCTAAGCTAATGAACTTTGGGTCCCTTTAAATGAGAAGAGGGAGTAAGGCTCACAAAGGTATAATTCAACTTTGATTTATTTGAAATGTCCTTTAGATGGCCACATGTACTATAAATAATGTATAATAATAATTCAGATATAGACATCTATGACTTGATTTCTTTGCCCACACTTAGACACCTAGTGTTCTTTGAGATATCCTGTGCTATCCTGCATAGAATTAACACAGTCTTCTTGAAAGGCATGGTTCTCCATAGGTCCTCTGTGGTATCTGCTAGTCCTCTGAGGATGTTTCTTATGCCTTAAAATATCTCAGATGATTGTAACTGATTTGAACTTTAGGATATATAAATTTTAACGTCAGTGTGTGAGATAGGGACCAAATTTAGTTGTCCAAACATAAGCATCGAGTCTTAAAAGTATTAAGGCTTATGATATCCTGCCTGGCTTCCAGCTGTCACTCCAGGAAGTCACAGGTCCTCCATATGTCCTTTGTAATAGATTCCAGCACAATGCAGATATTTTAGCTATCTTTAAGTCTTCTACAATAAAGCTAGCTGTCTCTGCGTAAGAAACTGAAGAGATCTCTAGGTGTGGAAGCTGCCATTATATCTAACAGAGAACTAGGATTTAGTTCTGTTGCCTAAATATAGATGATTAACAGTGTTTGAAATTCCCCAGGTTATCCTAGCTTGTCTCCAGTTGTGACGCTGGAACAGCATACATCTCTCATGTCCTGTGTAGTGCCCAACAGCATCATGTAGGTCTCTTTGCCATTTCAGGACAACTCAATAACATATTTATTTAGAATTTTACTCCTGGTCAATATGTTCAGCATAGTCAAGAGAGTTATTCAGATCAAAAGGGAGTTTCAGTTACCCAGATATGGGCACCCATTGCCATGTGTGACACCCTAGGGCATCCAGGAACACAACTGAATGCAAACCTGCACTGTTCTGGACCAGCTACTGGAAGACAGGCCTTGCCGCAGGAAAAATAATTTCAGATACCTACCAGCTCAAAGTATCCAAGTTAGGGTGCTCTGTATCACACCATAGGCTCCCTTGAGTCTATTGCCTAATTCTCCACTGAGTGTAATGGGAACATAAATGCCTGTTTCACAGGAGTACACCTTCATTTAGAAGTCTTAATCTGGAGCTGATTTGTTATTTGATCAGCTGAACTAATGTGCTGATTAGACCATAATCATGAAGCACTTTTTTAAACAAGAATTATATCTATCAGTTCTGAAACTACACTGCCATACTGCAATGAATAAACTAACTCACAGAAACAGTATCAGAACTGTGGTCTTTACACCGACCCTAGTAGGAAAAATATTCAGGCTTAATTTAAGTATAATAAAACTTAGAACAGACACTGGAGGAATGGAATAAAGATTATTTTGCTTTTAAACACTTATTTTTCTGTCTCATGAAATAAAATCTTGATACTTCTGTAGTAATTTAAAAATTACCCATAATTAACCACTGAAGATAGTATGCCAGATTATTCTCTTGGTATTTGAATGATATTAACAGTGATAATTGAGTGATTATTTAGAGACATCTACTGATTTTAATTTAATCAACGGTATGACTTTGAGGGTTCACGAGGTAGAAGCTTTACTAGTACTTTAACCTAAACATACTTTTTGAATGTAAACTTACCATTTTATTTTTTAAGGTTTCCATGCAACGTTTGCTTTCTTTTCCTTTCTGACATTTAAGTACAAAGAATAATTTAAATCATCAATCAATAGAACATGCTGCTTTTGAAATAAGCTGAATTATAAAAATATTATTTTTTACTTTGCTTGCACTGTATTAATGATTCAGCAGCTGCGTCCATTATCACTCTGTAGGTTCCAATTGTGACAGGGCAGCATGCCTTTTATTATACTGTGCATATAGAGGCCCTTTGTGGTTCATAACTCTAGAAAAGAACTGTAAGTGACTGCAGATGGGGGGAAAAAAAAGAAAAAAATATTTGCTTTTTAGAATGCTATCAGGGTTGAATTCATGATAGGCTATTCAGATTCTCCAGGTGTCATAAAATGTAAAAAAATAAAAAAAAAAGACAAAAAAAAGATTACTGACTGCATCTAAAACCTGGTATAATTTTTCAATAGCTCATATGTATATTCTGTATATTCAGATGCTGAGACTAGAGTACAGCTTGGTGAATCTGTGGTTTGATTTCACTTCCTACCCATCTGACAAGAACCCAAGCTGTATAAAACTTCTTTGCTGCTTCTATTGATGTATGAGTTGTGTGTCAAGAAGCTAAATGTAGGTGTACATAAACATGCGTACACACATAACAGCAGATTTTGAAAGTTTATTATTTCCTTATATAATAAGGTATTCTTTTTGTGATAAAGTGTGAACAAAATGGAAGGTTGGGATCTGTCACACCCCACTCAGGAGAGAGGGGGGGAAGTGTCTCAGATTCGCAAATCCCCAGCAGTGTGGATTAAGGTGAGACAACTCTCAAGGTCCATACAAAAACATTTATTAGATTCCCACAGTGATTAATATATGTCTTAGCTAGGTCCACGATAACTGGTTAGGTATACAACAAATTATGGCAAACAGTAAAACAAAGTATGGCATGTGGTAAAATACACCTTGCATTACTTTGCAAGAAATATACAACAAATTATATCAGGACTTATGGCGAGTGGTAAGGTATGCCTTGCGTTACGTACTTAACTTTAAAAGAAAAAGAGAAAAGGAAGAGAGAAACAGAGGGATAGAGGAAAAAGAGAGAGAGAGAGAGAAAGAGATCACTGGTCCTGGTTCCAGCCTTTGTCCAGCCAATGGCAGTCTCTGGTTCATAGAAGCGCTCCTCTGCGGATCTCCAGGGAAAAAAGTCCCTCTAGGGGCACTTATTTTCCCCTTTTATGTTCGCAGTATCAGTACAACCTACCCCACTGTTATGGTGCTCAGGTTTCTTTCCCCCCCAGGTGACGTGTAGCATGATTTGGGTGGAGAGATGAGTCCCATAGTCATGTATGTTTAGCATGACCTTGATAATCTTCATTAGCATATGCAGGGGTGTGAACTTTAAAATGCATTTAGTGGATAATGAGGCAAAGGTCATTCATCGGACACGATGGCCCCAAAACCAGAGAAACTAACAAGCTTCACAAGTTGAGCAGAAAGCCCTGTCTTCACAAGACTTCCCCCCCCCCCCCCCCCCCCCCCCCCCCAGACACATCCTGTGCTGTCCAGATGAGTTTTCTCTCCTGGGTCACACAGGAGATAAGCAAGTGTTAGCCTTATCAACTCTTTGAGCACAAGGCCTACATTGTCCAGACTCCACATTATCCACCCCTTGACTACAACCATATCTCAAGGTCCTTGTGAGTGTTTGAGACATTCCTCAGTGAGGCTCCGAGGGCCTCCCCCGTCTCTCACCATTTGTTCCAGGGAATTTACAAGTCATCTCTTACAGGATCATTTTGCTATTGTATTCTGAAAAATACAATACAAGTGTTATGTCATGCACATTAACACGTTGGTTGCATGGTGTCTGGAAGTTGAAGGCAGATGAATTCAGATAGACAGGAGAAAGGGAAAAGTTGCAAACTTTTGGTACAACTTAAAAAGTTAGCCTTTCCATCAGGTGCAGCATGAACTGGTAGGTCCCTGTGGGCACAGCCCCAGGATGGTCAGTGGGGCCATCGGGACTTGGACAGGCTGACGGGCCAGGATGTGGGCTCATAGGTGGGCCCAGCTTGGCGGGGCCCATGGCCGGGCAGGGCAGGGCTCTGGAGAGCTGGAGGCTGGCCATGCTGCAGCCTCATTGGGGCAGGGGTTGATGGCCCCGAGGGGTGACATGTGGTCCTGGGCCATAGGCAAGTGGGGGGAGCTCCAGGGGGGCCAGGCAAGCTCAGTGAGGTCTGTGGTGCCAGCAGGACCCTAACACTTTCTGTAACTAGAATCTTTATTGCAATATTGGATTTTCAATATATTTTCCTTCTTTTTTTGAGGACAGTTTAATTGTAATTTTATCAGGATTATTAAGCTTAAAGCTAGATTTTAAATATAGTCTTTTTTATGGTTTAGATATGATTAAATTACAGTATTCTAGTCTGATCTTAGATCTCTAAATATGTACATGGCATTTGAATTCAATTCTTCTAAGAAAATATAAATAAATTGGTATATACATTCAACTATCAATACTGTAAATGTTGTACTGCCATCAGGCACTGGAGATTTCAGAATTGTTTTTAGTGCATCAATGTCCTTCTGTAAGTTGAGTATAGCATAGATTTTCATCACAGTGACCAATGTATGACTCAGTATCAGATTTCCACCTGGGAATGTTTTTTCCTTTCCAAGCAATCCTGAAGACTCATGCTATGTATTTATTCTGTTAACGTGTATTTGCCAACATTCTTTAGCATGGATGCACTAGTTCTTGACCAGTTCTTGCCAGAATTTGGAATTCTTCTTCCTCCATTAATACTAGTCACTGTAATTGGCATACTCCCTCAAACATTACTGGTCATAGCTAAGCACCTTCCTTGGCAATTTCTTGTGCCTTTTTTCCTCTCCGTTCATTCAAAGACTATGTCTGCCTTTGTCTGTAAGGTGCAGATGTTTAATAGCAGCAGGAGTAGTCAAGGAAATGAGTGTACAGCAGAAACATTCATGATCTAAACAAAATTATTTTACTGTCCAACTGACTGTCACAGTCAAATCCATGCTGAACCTTTCTAAACCACGAGAAATGAGTGAACACAATGTGTAAAAACGTATGTTCATATTAAATTATTTTATTAAAGGCATTTCCACTAGCTACTTTGCCATTTTGCGCTCCCCCTTCAAATCAGTTTAGGATGGTAAACTAAGATATGAACTTGGTTTCAGCTCCCTTCTTCAAGATAAAGAAGTTAATTTGAATAAGACACCGGTTATGATAACTGAGTAATTAAGTTCAACTCCTTTTTTGAGTTTTCCTGAATGGTAAAGTGAACACCTTTATTATTAGTCTTTTACTACTGACATAACAATTTTATAGAAATTAAAATTAAATAGTAGTTGATCTCCATTAAAAACTTTTAAAGTATATGTGTGTATTTGTATTACTTTCCTACCTAACCTTGTCATCATTACATAACAATATGTAATTATATAGCATCGACAATTAATATTAAATCATTGGTGACAATTTCATTAATCATTAAAATCAACACTATTAATTTATATAGAAAATTAAGATCAATCCTATGGATTTTTTAATGCAAACAGACAAATCAACCAACCAATGAACAAACAACAAGAATTCAGAAGCTTCTTTAATCCATTGGATCAAACTCTCAGACAAGATCTAAACTCAGAATTGCTGTCTCTTTCTTATAGCAGAAATCTACCTCTTCCTTTCTTTTTTTTTTTGGAAATAACATATTTTCTTTTTTGTTTTTTTTCTTCTCTTTTGAGTAAATCACATTTATGACATACTGTAATCACAATAAATAGACTTGTCAGTGTTCATGTTCTTCCTGGAAAGGATATTTTAGTCATTATTTATGGTGAAAAAAGATATTTGTGTAAAATTAATGCAGCTTTCCCTGACTGCACTTCAGAATTTAACTTTCTATTTTATTTCCCCATTATAAAAATACAAGTTGGGCTGTGAATATTCCAACTGATATTCCTGCTGTCCCACCATTTTCTTACTATAACCAAGGTAACTCTCTGGCTTGAATATCATATCTTTTTTTTACAATTGTATGCATGACAATTTATTTTTGTATGTTTAATGCCACATTCACGCATAAAGATGCAGTTCCTTGTCCTGAATCAGTTGGTATAAATTACTCCTCCCAAGCCTCTATAAGAGTGAACTTCTATACTAAAAGCTTACTGCAAGACAAAGTCATTAAAAATGTTATCCTTTCATTGTCTGTTGCAACAACAGTAATAGTTGCAGAGTAGAGACTTATTCTTAGGAAGAAATAAGCTATGTTATAACGGATTTCATCCATGTTTTCAAAATTAATTGGATTGTCCAGAACACAGAGAAGCACGCTAACTAAACTGAACATTAGAAACTGAGTCTTTCAGCACCTCTATGGAAATCAATTCATTAAAGTTGATTATTCTCAAAACTGATATCTCAGGCAAAAATCTACAAGTATCTTCTTAATTTATAGAAATAAAAATACAAAGCTCCATTAACTTTTCTTTCTTTTGTGTGATATATATGCACCATTAAATCTTTTGTGAAAATCAGCAGCACAAGAACTGAACAAACTGTTACACTTATCTACTCTAGAGTATATTAGCTTTTAAAATACCTCCATTTCAACAAAAGGACAAACTTAGTTTTTTGGAAAAAGAAAAGTTTGTTTCAATACATGTAGATTGAAACTGGCCTACCCTCTCCCACGATAATCTTTGCACACTGTGTTTTGTGTTGTCATTACTTCTTTGTTCAATAGTTGGTTTTGGTTTTGTTTTTGCTTTTTAGTGGAAGCCCTGTACATATATGTGTTTATGCTTATACACTCATACAGTTTTAGTTTTTTTAACTGTGTGTGTTTATGTGCTTATGTGTGTATACTTAAGCTGAACGTATATATTTGATTTGATTGGGGTTGAAACCTATGTTATTAATTTTGGAAAGCTCCATTAACATTTGATGCAGTTTTGGTACATTGTTTCATAAAGAACAGGCAAAATTTAACATTTATTTGAAGCCGTCATGCTGAGATCCAGTCCCACCACTGCTGACAGTAATTCCTTGCATGTGATCTTGCTTTTTGATTATGCTGGAATTATATTAAGAAGCAATCTGCAGGCAACCGTTCTAGTCTTTTCACTTGAATACAATTTATTTAGTACTTTGCTGCATGCCTTATCCACCATTTAATCTCAGTTTCTAAGGGAATTAGTCTTGAGTCTAGAGGATGTAAGTTTCTTAGCTTCTAAATGGAAGTAAAGTAAACACAGGCAAAAGTGAAAAGGGAGAAGAAACAACCATAGGAAGCTTTCTTCCTTTTTATTCTTCAGGGAAATGTACATCCAGTGCAATGAATAAAACTATTCTTCATGTAGAAATACTGCTTTATAGGCAATGCAGGGTACTTTATTTATGAATACAGATAAACTAATGCCCATTAAGATGAAATATAATGAAGTGTGGGTTTCTTAAAGTCCTGGAATTTTATAAAGGCATCTGGGATTTGAAATATGATCAAAAATAAAGCACAACACAAAATTAGAAGAAACTTTCATTACCAGAACAACCTATAAAACCAAGTCAATATTTAAAATTATAAGTTGAAATATTAGAAGAGTAATGTTACCCCCACTCCCCAAATGCAAAAGTGATTTTGATCAGTAGTACAGTTGAGGTTAAGATATAGTCTCTAAACAATTGGTCTGAACCAAGTAGGAGTTTGGTTGGGGTGCAGGGGAAGAGCCTTTTGGAATTACGGAAGACTTATGATGCAACATTTAGATGAAGAATAAAAGCCAGAAAGGGAAGGATCAAAGTCATTTAGGTGAGGAACAAATGTGGGAAAATAGATAACGAGTAAAACAGGTCAGCTATGTATAAGCAGTTTGCTGTCCAATACTTGAGAGTGTATTTGCTTCTCTGGCCATTTCCTGTGCCTGATCATCCCAGTCTGCCCTGTTTGATCAAATTCTACTCCTAACTCTTTTCCTGAGTGAGACACTCTCTGTTTGGCATGTGCATGTGTACGTGTGCAGGTCTAGGTGGACGATTGGACTCAGACCATGGGTTGGAGGGCTCCTGTGTCCATGGTGCCAGAAACCAGACAGACTAGACTGAGTGGACTTAAATTCTACCTGGAGTAGCCAGGGGTATGCATGTGTCTTCAAGAGTGAGACCATGGGAGAAGATAGTTGCCCAAGCCTCTGTGCAGAAGACAATTGAGAAAAGTGAGGATCCAGGCCCAGAGGCTATTGGATGGACTCTGTGTCCATCCAAGCCCAGTTACTGGAGGGATCCACAGCATGTGTTTGGGGCTGGGTGGGGAGAGCTGTATGTGTGCATGGGGGGTTGTACCAGCACCTGGAGTAGGGCTGTGGCCTTTGGGGCTTATATGTTCACGTGACAGCGAATGGTCAGTCTGGGATCCAGGGCTACCTGTTGCGTAGACTGAGTGTGAGCTCAGCTACTGGAGGGATCCGCTTTGCACATATGTATATATATTCCCAGTAAGGCACTTTCATCCTGGCAAACCAGACAGGGTGACAGGATGGGGCTGTTAGTGTTGTTTGTGTCTGTGTGAGTGCTCTGTGCCTGTTTGTGTTGACCTGTGTGGCGACATATACACATACACACGTGTAGGTACATTTACATGTATCCAAACAGCAAAGAAGCCAGTGCAGAGTCTAGAGAACAAATATTATGAGGAGTGGCTGAGGGAACTGGGGTTGTTTAGTCTGGAGACAAGGAGGTTCAGGGGAGTCATTATTGCTCTCGAAAACTACCTGAAAGGAGGTTGTAGCAAGATAGGTGTCAAAATCTTTTCTCAAACAACAAGTTATAGGACAAGAGGAAATGGCCTCAAGTTGCAACAGGGGAGGTTTAGATTGGATATTAGGAAAAATTTCTTCACCAAAAGGATTATCAAACACTGAAACAGGCTGTCCAGGGAAGTTGTTGAATCACCATCCCTGGAGCTATTTAAAAGAGGCGTAGATGTGGCTCTTAGGGACATGGTTTAGTGATGGACTTAGTTGTGTTAGGTTTACAGTTGGACTCAATGATCTTAAGGGTCTTTTCCAACCCAAATGATTCTATGATTCTATATATATGTATATGTGTGTATGCACGTGCTTGTGTCTGTGTATTTGCATGTATGTGCCTATTGGGAGCGCATGCTCAGCCTCACTATGGGTACGATCTGGTGACACAGAGCTGCACCAGCCTTGCCTCCCTTGGGCTACTGGATTCAGCAACCACTAACAATCCTGATGCACATTTGCATTATATTTTCTCATAATTCCTCTTGTCTTTATTTTCCAAGAATAAAAGAAAAAAAAAAAAGTTCTTTTAGAGTGTCTTATTTCACAGTTGTGAGCAGTACAGCAGAACTCAGAACCAGAAATTGCAGAGGGTGTAGACCTGGGAAACATCACAGTTGCTGGGGAAGATGTATCCAAATCCATATCTCATAATTCAGATGCAGTGCAAACAGTTATGTTTCAAGGAAGCAGATAACTTAACCTCTATTCAGTTCCAGTTTTGCCTAACTTCCACACTGTTTGGAAGCAAAGAGGGGTTCATGACCTAGGATGAAAACTGAGACCATAGTATGGTACTCTACCCTGAGCGCTTTGATGAAGTCTTGAAGGACTGGGCATCAATAGGCTTGTCACAGTACACTTCACCTGCTTCTAAGTTTAGTTCTTTCAAAACAGATTAAGAACACTAAAGGATTAGCCTGAGTTACACCCAGAATAAAATGAAAATGCCTGATTTTGAAGAAAGTTTATTGTCAGACTTGAATTGCGAATATGTAACTGTGCCCATGGTACTTATGAATTCAAACTGATTCTTGTGCAGATACCCACTTCCCACAATGAGGCCTCATTATATAACAGATTTTTTTTGTTATTAAACTCAATTACTCCTCCTCATATTTTGTAGTATTGATTTTTACTTCATGTTCATTAGTCTGTTCCTCAAGGCAAATTCACACTTTCTAGCCAGTTGTCTGATTCTCTTTGATACAGTTGATTCTCTCCAGCTTTGTGCCACAAGTAAATTTCCTTTTCACACTCTTTATTTTCCCCCCAAAAAATGAAACTATTAAACAGGATCAGTCTTGGACCTGGTCTTGCTTGAATACCTCTAGTAACCTCTGTCTGCAGCATATTCTCTGTCTTATAAACTACTTGCATCGCATAATTCTTTTACCAGTTCTCACCTTCTCTGAAATAGCTAGTGTGATATCTCATGTTTTACTACACAAAGTGATTTAATAAAGTCAGGTCAGAAGCTTTTCCATGTTCCCATTTTCTGTAAAATTTCTTATCAAGAATACCATCAAGCTTACTATTATGTGCTTGCAATATATCCAAGTGCATTGTTATGTTTTCCCTTTGTAGTGCAGACATTATGGAAGACTTGGCCACACATAGGGATCTTGAATTGAAGAACTGGGTGTTGGACTGTGGAGTGGAAGAAAATTAGCCTGATTTTAGAATAAGACACCAATCAATTAAGGAAGTAATTTAATTACTTAAGCTAGCATATGTTAAAGACAATCACTGCTGGAAAAGGCAACACAATCTAACATATATATATTTTAATCATAGTGTTAGATAACATTTTGGCTCAAGCAAAGAGAATAGGAGACTAACTTAATTATGAACATTCTTTCATATAGCTTTCTCTTACACAATTCATTGTAAATGAATAGAATCAGTAACACGTAAAACTAAGCATTAGTAAAGCAAAGTATGAGGTGATGGAGACTCTAAGACCTTCATTTTGCTAAATTAATTATACTCTGTGCTGAGCAATCTTTCTTCTATCCAAGAAAATCCTTAACACATCAAAAGCAAATCAGAAGCAGGCCATTGTCCTGTGAGTAATACAATGCATTAATGTATTCTGCTGGAAAATGTCTCAGGGTACTTGGAAACTATGAGGACTGAAGTAAAGGATTTTAATGATAAAACAAAAAGTTATACAGGCTCATGACCACAACTGGACTGTGGGGCTAATATAGAATCTATTTTTATTTATTGAATACAGACACACAATGATGCCCTTTGCTAAGCTGTGTATCCTGACAACTCATTAAGAAAAGAAACCATAACAAACAATTTGATGAAATATTTTTTATAGTCTATGAAGGGATAACAGCCTTGACAAATGAAATAAAAAAGCAATCGAGGGAAGCATTTTGAACATTTCTAACAGTGGGTAATTGCCATAAAAGCAGAATAAAATTATTTGGGCCATGCATAAACATGGTGTAAAGGAATACAGCCTTGAATGCAATAAAGTATCTGCATTTTCCTGCTACTTTTGAATTTAATCTAATCCCTTTTCCAATTTACTAAATATCACTGAAACACCAGTCGTATAACAAACAATGTCTCTACATGATATAACACAGATTTGTCTGATGCTTGACTTTGATAATCCTAGCTGTCCTCTTATGGGCTTTGATTATATTAATTTAAATAGAGCAATGTTATAAAAATAACAAAAAATCTTTACAAATCATGTTCAGATCTAGCACACTGTCAGCATTCCCTATGTGTCTCAAAGAAATGGGTTCTGTTAACAGATTGTGATGAAAGGCAAAAGTATTTTCATTAAGAATTGCTTTAAGAACCTAAGACTGATTATCCTTAAACTTTGGATAGTGCATGTCTGCCCTGAATTCAGATATCTGAAAATTTGGGCCTTTTAATTCAATTGCCTACACATAGGCACCTAGAAATGTTTGAGATTACTAGATCATCTTGCCTCACATCCAGCTGTTCTTTCAGAACACCAGAAATTCTCCTCACATTCTTTTTCATATGCCCCCAAGAACATCTCAGACACCCTACAGCGTCTCAACTGGAATTAAACCTGGTGTGTGGATAGTAGAAATGGGTTCTGAGGTCTACTTTTGTGCTAATCATCCTAGATTCCTCTTAGAGTCAGTAGGAGAAATAAAGAGTCCATATGGAATTGATATTTTAAGATCTGATCTAAAACCAGATTAATTTCCTTGGTAGATTACCAATCTATCTATTGTCTATAAAGTGAGCCTAGGTCAACAGTGGCCAAAAATGAACTTAACACTGAATATTTGAATGTCTAGAGTCAAGGAAGAGGAATCCTGCCTGCCCCAAGAGTCTACATTAATTCTGAAGGCAGAATTTACTTGCGAGATCCTTTAAGCTTTGCAACATTGAGCAGGACTACATTAGTCTACCTTCACGTAGTAATGATAAAAATGCAATGATGAAAGAAGAATCTATGTGTTTTCACATCTGAAGCAGGATCTTTTCCTATTAGTTCCTTTGAAGTTCATATCACTTATGTCAGCTTAGTTTTCTTCCAGTTTTCTTATTTAGAAAGACTTGTTTGTCTTAAAGGTCAATACCATAGAAAGCAATTTTGCATTGCTAGAAGGAAACAGTAAATAACCACAAAAGTTCATCTGACAAACTAAGGAATATTCTTGAATTCAGAGTTAAAATTTTATAGTGTATACCTATTCAGTGAATCACAGCAAACTGCCACAACTAATTATTTTGAAGGTGAACAGATTTTCTTCAAGCTGTTCAAATTTGCACCAGAACTATGTATTTGATTGTCATATTACACGTTAATATTTTACCTTCATAGTGTTAGAGTGGATTTCTCCATAACCATCATAAATGCTACATCTTAATGTTGACAGTTTGAATCTTCTTATAGATGTGACATATTTTATTAGTCTCCTTAACTACAGATGAAAAAACAAGGGAAATATAAATTTCAATTTAATTTATTCATTATGAAGAACTTACTTTACTGTTAAAAGTTTGTAAGCCTATTACTGTCCTGTTACCTTTAAGGTCTTAGTGCTAAATCTGGTCTGGAGAACAGAGGTATCCTGCCTGAAGATACTACAGCACATCACTACTGACTGCAGGTAGAGAAACAAGAGAAAAAGAGGTGTGGTGGAGGGCAGAAATTGGGCAAGGAATGTGCAAGACATTCTAAGACTCGTTAGCAAAGGAGATGATGAAAGTGCCACTTAGTAAGACCAGCATAAGCAACATGGAAAAGATAATTAAGGCAGAGAGTGAAACTTGCACTGGAGGAATTATGAAATGATTCCACCAAACCGGGATCAAACATGATCAATGCAACCCTATTTCCATGTATCTGTTACATACAATGGGACATAGAATATATTATTTTTCATTTATGCTGAAATATTAGTAAAATTAACAACTGACTCCTGTCCACAAGCATCATGGGACTGTAAAATTTCAGGCACAGAAACAGTACACTTGAGTTCATACAACATTTTGCTCATGTAAATACTGCTTCTGGACAGACCTTGATGTGAACCTCAGCGTTTACCTAAAACTCCATCAGCACTATGTACAAACACTTTAATCACACAACAGGTAAAGGTTCAATGAAATGTTTTCATAGTGTTGATACAGAAGATTATATTTTCAACAGTATTAATTATGAAACTTCTGTGATTGACATTTTTTAAAGCAATTTGGTTCCATGTTTGTTTCCCACTTTTGTTGTATAAGAAAAACAAGTCAATATAGTTCACACTAACATTTACACTATTTGTTTAACTTGAATTAGCTTTGCTTAATGTGACCTGTTAGGATATCAGAACCAGTTCACGATATAAAATGAGTTTGAAACACATCCTACAATATTCATGGTCTCAGTCTGAATATCCAACTGCTTGAAAGAAGAGCCATGAACACAGTGCATCACCAGCCTCCTGTTGACACATGAGACAGTAGATAGACTATTTGGATGTGCTTACTAGTTTAGAAAACTGTCTGGTATATTTAAGTCCTGCTAGACACCTTCTACCTGTGCCTTAGCCTGTAACTACAAATTCATTATCTGCACACGTCTTTAAGACAACCGAGCAATTAAAAGGTTAACCCCGCACTACAATCGAAAAATGCTCAAACTGTCTACAAGGGAAGATTTATAGTGGGGTCATCCCTCTCTCTCTCTCTGTAACTAGATTTTCAGTCTTTGTAAGTGATCTGGACGGGCGGGAGAGGCTGTCATTGTTATCTGTCTACAAATTAAACTGGACATCCAGGACGGTAGAAGGCAGTCTGTATAATTATGTCTACACTACAAAACAACAGAGGGCCAAGGTGTGATTCCTGGGCTAAGATGGACAGTCCATGTGCATGCTGCTTAGGAAGAACCCTCTGTAAATAGACTTGATTGGGGGCGGGGGGAACCTTAAACAACACAACAAAAAAGCTGTTTTTCAAAGAACTAGCAAATAAACTGGTCAGCAGTCTAATGCTGGAGCTCACTCCCTGACCCTCAATTATTTAGCACCACAAGCATACTACCTAATGCTTTTTCAAGGGAACACTGTAGCTGTATCTACCACCCATGGAACGTGCATTCAGAGTTTAATGGGACACTTTCATTCAGTGCACAGGCCATCCCAGGGCTGTCTCTGACCCTGGTTCTGACCCTGGATCACTGGCCCTGATCCTCACGTCTACCCACAGACTGGCAACCTAGGCCAGCCTCGGCACATCCCCATCTTCCCCACAGGAAGATGCCTGATGTCCTGGGGTGGAAGATACCCCCAGCTGCCTTCTCAGCCTGCCCTACACCCTCACTGGAGGCGGTGGGACAGGCCCTGACTGGTGAGGCCTCTGCCCTGCTGGCTGCAGTGTGTAGCCATGTGTCTTCCAGTGCCCCAGTGCTG
The DNA here is from genome assembly GCA_017639485.1 of Pluvialis apricaria. NCBI lineage: Eukaryota > Metazoa > Chordata > Aves > Charadriiformes > Charadriidae > Pluvialis > Pluvialis apricaria. Next base: position 51,536,217 of record CM030007.1, read on the forward strand.
TGCCCTGACAATGTCATAAGAACTTAATAAACAGATAGGAACCTGATATTTTTTAAGAGACCAAACAAAAGCTATGCATCTGACTGTCTTGCTACTTTCTAATAACAAATGAACATAAAAGAGATATTGTTGATACAAAGAAACATCCTGGCTAGAAAATGAAAGGCAATCCAAGCAACAAACATGTTTATGGTCTGTTGGCTCATAGGACAGTAATAAATGACTTGACATCCAGTAATTCCTGGAGTATCCCAGAAGTTGATACTGTGTCCCATATTGTTTAACAAAGATGAATGCACCACTCACAGATTTTGAATGATACTAAAACTAAGGGGAGTTACTGTCATGCTGAATCATAGAGCCTCAATCTGAATGGATGTAGACAAACTTGAGGGCTGGGCCAACAGAAGCATGTTCATGTTCAACATGGAGAACTGCAAAGTTCTGCACCTTGGGTAGAGTAACCATCTGCATGAGTACAGGCTGGGAAAAAAATGGCTGAATAATATCTTTCCTGAAAAGGACATAAGTGTTATTGCAGACACCAAGATAAATGTAAGCCCAAGGTGTACATTAATTGCAGATACAGTAAAGTGTATAGTGGGCTACATTAGGAGCAGGAGAACCAACAGATTGAGGGAAATTATTCTGTCTCTCATCTTGGCACTGGGGAAGTCACATTTGAAACACTGTGTCCAGTTTTATTTTACTTGGCCCCACCACAAAACCACCTCAAAATGAATGCTGAGAAATTGGACAAGGTCTAGTGGACAGCTACCAAGATGGTCAGAGACCTAGAGCATGACCTATGAAGCAATGCTGAAGGAACTGGGCTTGTGTAGTCTGGTAAAGAGGAGGCTGATGATCTATCATTACAATTATTTGAAGGACAGTTACAAAAATAACAGAGATAAATTCTTCTCAGTAGTGGCAGATGAGGTAGCAGTGGCCAAGAGCCAGAAGTTGCTGGTTTGGAGGCTGAGATTAGACATCAGGAAAAAACTTTTCACTTGACAAAGTTCACCACTGTAAAAGGTTGCCTAGAGAGGCTGCAGAAAAAAAACCACATCTATGGAGTTTTTCATGCTTCAGATAGAAAAAGGAATGGCTGATCTGATTTAGCCTTGATGATAAAGCTGCTTTGAGAAGGATGCTGGACAAGGCATCTCTGGAAGCTTCTTCAAGTAAACATTTCTATGATTCTGACTTGTATAGATGATAAACTCTGAGAACAGAACAGCCCTTTTTTTGAAGTTAGGAAGGGTTAGGAAGAAAGAAATCACAGCAGCATCTCATTTGGAAGCACTTAATCTTTTGATTTTGTTTCTACATATTTATCTGAAATAGCCTAAACCTAACGGTTCTCCGTCTGCTGACTTAGGCTGTTAGGATTAAAAAGTGTAGTGGAAAAGGAGTTGTGAGATCTGTTTTATTTCATTTGTGGGGCTTTGCTTTTCTTAGTGTGACTTCATTCTGAAATGTTAAATGTTAGCATATTCTGCTAATTCAGTAAGATTTTTATTTTGTTTTTAAAGTTTTTATTTCAGTATAAAAATACTTTATTAAAAATATGGGAAAAGCTGAATTAATGAGTGCATAGGAAATGCAAAACCTTGGATGCACAGCTGAGGGTCATATAGTCCCCCCAAATACTAATTCATCTGTGAGGAACCATCTGGTTTTCTTGTCTTCAATTAAAAGAAAAAAACATTTCAGTCCGCTACCCTGTCTGGATTCTCAGTATATCAAATCAAACTACAGACTAAGCCTGCTAGTTTGAGATTTATGAATTGTACTTCAAAATGGAAGGAACTTAAGTTTTAGAAAGTCATCTACACCATATTTAAGAAATATGTGGGGAATGAAAGTATACTTACATAAAAATATAATTACAGTGACATGTTTATTTGGATTTAGATATAAAGAGACCAAGACAAAAGTTTGTTTTTACATCTCTCATTTAAATTATTATTGAATTCAAATTTAAACCTTTCTAGAGAATAGGAATCAAACAAAAAACACCAAGGCAGAAAAGATGACTTGAAATTTCAGACAACTCACAACAAAGGAGGGACATTAAGCTTCTGAGGTTTCCAGAGGGAACATGAAGTCCTGACACCATCTTTTTCATGGAAAACTTCATCTGTAGTTCAGTCATGTAACTTGAAAGACTACCTAATCTGGATCAGAAATGCCATAGGATTCCCACATCGAGGCCATTTGTGAGTAACAGTGTAGGTGGGACCATGATTTTGACCTTGTTGTACACCTGGGACAAGGATAGAATGCTACAGGCGGTAGGGAAAAATGAAGAGGTTATGTTTGAGGGCATGAAGATATTATTCTTTCTTGATGTAGGTCCAACCTCAGTTAAAAGAAGAGAACTGAATGAGAATTAAAAGGTTTCCTTGAAAGGAGAGGTTATGGTCACAGTTCTCTGTCTTGCAAACTGAGAGTAACTTTTAATAACCGCACACTGGCTGAGTAAAATGGGACCAAATAAGCTTTCATACAAAGTCAGAAAAGAAAGCACCTAGGAAGACCCTGAAAGTAAAGACTGTGGAGAATGAATACATTGCTGTTTGGGCCTGCTTGCATCTCTAGTTTTACATGGTCTTCAAACTTCACATGGTCTGTTGTAACCTTTATTCAGAATGTCCTGCTAAGTATGAAACCACTGCAGTCTTAAACAAGAAAGTAAAGGTCATATGTTAAATATATAGTATGTACTTTGGTAGATATCATTCTTTAAAGATGGTATCGGATTTTAGAGTGCCTCCTTGCTCTGATATGTACATTAATAGGAAATAAGGGTGGAGACAATTTGTTTTGTTACTTTGTCTTCTTTTTTAACCAAATAACTGAATAGAAATCTACTATGTTTATAAATACTATTTCTTCTGCTATGAAAAGCCAAGCTGACAAAAAAACTCTCCACTCAATGACCTTGATTTTTTTCCCCCAATGTCAAACAAGTATTGGCTTTAGGCTAACTTCAAATGTTCATAAGAGTCCTTTTAGTGCCCTTAAGAGTAGCTGTTAAGTGTATCATGTTAATGAGTATTTAATCTTCTATATTTGTTGGTTTCCTCTAAATTATTCCTAATGTTTCTTTTTTTATAGTAGTTATAATAACATTTATAATGGTGATAAGCAACTTCCATGTAAAAATTTTAGACATTTTTTTTCGTGATACAACTGCATATATATTTCAAAACATACAGATTTCTTTTCTGCCACAAAGGCATAATAAAGTCACATTTATTTTGCTATCTACTGTTACATCTACAGCTTCCAGAATTTTGCCTGTTTGCAAGTTTTTTATTCTTCCAAATTAACATCTGTTATGTATTGTTTTTTTCAAATGCAAAACTATTTTTGTATTTAAATATATTTTCATTCTAGTTTTGTTTTAATCTCTCCACATTGTTTTGCTGTTTTTCCTTACCTTCAGTAGTCCTTGTAACTTCCAATCTACTTGACATTTTGACATGTAGCAATATGCTTTCTTATTGTCTCCCAAAGGTTTTTCAATTCACATACCTTTTAACATCAAAGTTTACTTTAATTAAATTTGAGTGTTAGATATGAAGTACATCAAGCTATTTAAATGCAAATATACTGTAATGACAGAGAACCATATTTTCTCCTGAGGATAGGGAAAAAAAGAAAATAAAGAAAATATGTTTTATATGCTCTCTAACAATAAAAATCCTTCTCCTTGTAAGTAATAAACAGCTATACAGCAATAGACACACAATCAAATTGTAAAGTTCTTTATTCTTTTTTTATAAGAAGTGCTTTTTTAATCCTAATGAAAAGGAAAAGTTTTAAAAGCCTGTGTCATGGTTTAACTCCAGCCAGCAACTAGGACCACACAACCACTCATTCACTACCTCTGATTGGGATGAGGGAGAGAATGGGAAGAGTAAAATTGAGAAAAGACGCAGGTTGAAATAAAGACAGTTTTATAAGTAAAGCAAAAGCCACGTGCACAAGCAAAGCAAAACAAGGAATTCATTCACTGCTTTCCATCAACAGGTAGGTGTTCAGCCATCTCCAGAAAAGCAGGGCTCCATCATGTGTAATAGTTACTTGGGAAGACAAATGCCGTAACTCTGAACATCCTCCCCTTCCGTCTTCTTCCCTCAGCTTTGTATGTTGAGCATGATATCATGTGGTATGGAATATCCCTTTGGTCAGACAGGGTCAGCTGTCCCAGCTGTATCCCCTCCCAACTTCTTGTGCACTCCCAGCCTACTTGCTGGTGGAGCAGTGCGAGGAGCAGAAAAGGCTTTGACTTCTTAACAACAACTAAAAACACCTATGTGTTATAAACACTGTTTTAATCCTGAATCCAAAATATAGCCTCACACCAGCTGCTAGGAAGAAAGTTAACTCCATCCCAGCTGAAACCATGACAGTCTGCATTAAATACATTAGCTGCATACATTGACAGGAGTGCTCAAAGTTGGCTATCTTTCTTATTTAACCAAAGAATATCAGGAACCATTTTCTCTTTCAAATATGTTTTTGGAAAAAAAATACTATGTAGAGGTGATTATTTATTGCCACGGAATGCAAAAATTCTTTTTTATAATTCAATATTATGGATAGTATTAAAAGTGTAACTAAAAGCACAGACACATAAGAATAAGCCTATATACACTGAGACTGAGTAACAATCTGCATGAACCTGTAAACAATGTTTGTTTGTACTACTCTTGACTTTTAATTAGAATACAAGTGATGGAAGAAACTTTATGGAAAACAATAACACCGTGATGTTCACAAATATATTAGAATCTAGGGAAAATCCACTGAGAAATTACGACATGACAGGATACCTCAAACTTGGATATGATGCTGAATATTTTAAGAGACTGTTCACATTATTGTTATCCATGGGACAATTACTTTGTTCCCTGGCTGATGGTTCAACCATATGGCCATTTCAGCTGTTTGTAATCAAGTAAATAGGTCTTTTATACTAGGAATTCATCAAGCAGACCTGATTTGAGATTTAAACAATTTTTCTTTGAATAGGAGAACTCTTTCTTTTTATTCCCTTCCATTGCACAGAGGTTAGAGCAGATCATAGATCCTCAGAAAAGACAGTGTTAACCTATCAAATCACCCAGTGTTTGTTAAGATCAGCGCCTGAAAATACAGCCGGAAATGTCTTTCTTAAAAGCTGTTATATATTAAAAAAAATAGTTAAACTGAAAAGACTGAAGTAATTACTTGAAATTCATTCCTTTAATCCAATGTCATATTCATTCCAGTCATTAAGTCAAGTTTTATAAGGGAGAGAGATTATTAAAAAGGTAAAGTTCTAATTTCATTAAACAAACATTAAATTAATTTCAAACCCAAGAGACAGTCTTTTCTTTTTCTCCTCTATAGGCTCTTTCATTAATTCCTAATCAAACACATTCTATGAGGGTGCATTATAATAACTCATACTTTAATAAGAAAGTCTCAGTTTAAACAATTTTGTGTCTAAATTTGCTGGGCAATGAACCTGCTTACTGATAACAGACTAAATTCAAACCTCATTGTGCTTAATGGAAAAATTAAAGTCTGTGGCAGAACCTACACTGAATTCCATTTGATTTGACCTTTAAGTTGTACATGTTGACAAAACAACAAAAAATGCATTTTTGAAAATTAGGTTCAGAAATATTAATTTTAACTATTTCAATCTATTCAATGCTATCTCCAGTTTCTGGAGACGTTATGAAATCAAGGGTTCCAAAAGCTGATCAACTACTTGTTCTGCCCTGCAAACGCACAGCACTTTTAAAAAAAGTTCTCCCTCCACATTTCACCCTAGAATTCAGAGAAATATTACTATTTGAATTCTATCTCTATTTTGATCTAATTAGAAGAAAAAAAAAGTAAAACTACAGACATAATTAAAATATTTTTACATCATTAAAACATAAAAGCTTTACTACTATATATGTTGAGTAGTATGGAATATTGTCATGGTTTAACCCCAGCTAGTAACTAAGCCTGACACAGCTTCTCTCTCACTTCCCTCCCCCCAGTGGGATGGGGGAGGGAATCAGAAGGAAAGAACAGTGACAAAATTAATGGGTTGAAATAAAGACAGTTTAATAGGTAAACCAAAAGCTCTGCACGCAAGCAAAGCAAAACAAGGAATTAATTCACTAATTCCCATCAGCAGGCAGGTATTCAGCCATCTCCAGGAAAGCAGGGCTCCATCACGTAATGGTTACTTGGGAAGACAGAATGGTATAACTTGAGCATCCTCGCCTTCCTTCTTCTTCCCCCAGCTTTATATGCTGAGCATGATGTCATGTGGTACGGAATATCCCTTTGGTCAGTTGGGGCCAGCTGTCCCAGCTGTGTCCCTCCCAACTTCTTGTGTACTCCCAGACTACTTGCTGTTGGGGTGGTATGAGAAGCAGAAAAGGCTTTGACTCTGTGTAAGCACTGCTCAGCAATAATGAAAGCATCTTTATATTATCAACACTGTTTTCAGCACAAATCCAAAACGTAGCTCCATAGTGGCTTCTATGAACTACTATTCCAGCCCAAACCATCACAAATATAGAAAAAACAACATGAAAAATGGACTATAAAATTCTAATATGAGAAGCTCTTTGCTTAGTAAAGAATCTGACAACACTTTGACAACATCCTATTTTTAAATATATAAGTGACTAAACTGGACTATATTGGGGAATTTTTATTGTGCCCCTTGAGGTAAATTAAACATGTTTGTGCTAAAATATAAAGAGATTTAGTGAACAATCATAGAATCACAGAATGGTTTGCGTTGGAAGAGACCTTCAAAGATCATCCAGTCCAACCCCCCTGCTATGGGCTGGGACGGATTTCACTAGATCGGGTTGCTCAAAGGCCCATACAACCTGGCTTGAACACATACAACAAAGGGACATCCACAACTTCCTTGGGGAACCTGTTCCAGAGTTTCACCACCCTCATTGTAGAAAATTTCTTCCTTACATGCAATCTAAATCTGCCCTCTTTTAGTTGAAAACTGTTGCCCCTTGTCCTGTCACTACAGGCCCTGGTAAAAAGTCTCTTGCCATCTTTCTTATTGGCCCCCTTTAAGGTCTGAAAGGTCACAATCACATGTCCCCAGAGCCTTATCTTCTCCAGGTTGAACAACCTCAACTCTCTCAGCCTGTGCTCATAGGAGAGGTGTTCCATCTCTCCGATAATTTTTGTCGCCCTGTTCTGGACTTGCTCCAACAGGTCCATCCATGTACAGGGGACCCCAGGGGACCCCAGGTTCTTGTACAGGGGACCCCAGAGCTGGACACAGTATTCCAGGTGGGGTCTCATGAGAGCAGAGTAGAGGGGGAGAATCACTTCTCTTGACCTGCTGGCCACGCTTCTTTTGATGCAGTCCAGGATATGGTTGGCTTTCTAGGCTGCGAGCCCACATTGCCAGTTCATGCCCAATTTTTCATCCGCCAATACCCCCAAGTCCTTCTCTGCAGGGCTGCTGCCAATCCATTCTTCCCCTAACCTGTATTGATACTGAGGATTGCCCCAACCCAGGTGCAGGACCTTGCACTTGCTTTTATTGAATTTTACATGGGCACTGGGCAAAGTCCTACTACCTCCATGAGTGGTTTTGCAATGACTTTGCAAAGACACGTCATGAAACAATTCCTTATACACACTTCCACCAAAAATGAACCTGTGAACATCAAGATCAGATGTTGATGTTGGTGTTGATTTCTTCCCCCAAAGCCAGTTCTGATTACCAAAAAGGGCCCCTGAGAACTCATATTTCATGATTATTACAAGAAAATACTACAGCATTTCTTACCAGCAAACTCCACTCCCTTGTAAGGAGTCATTGTCTCTCTCCTTCTGTAGTTGTCCTTGCCCTTCATGCCAGATCATTCCTTGGTCACAAATTACTACTTCTGAGCAGTTACAATGTGAATTTTCCCTTCAGTTCCTAAGAATACATACAGCTATGAAGAAAATATTTCTTAGCTAGGCCATTTCTAAAAGAATTGCATATAACATTAAAAACACTTGCACACACATATTAAAAAAAAAACAACTCAAACCAAAACACCCCCCCCCCCCCGAAAACCAGTGCTATTTAAAAATTTTGTGGTTGTTTTGGGGAGAAACACTAATTTACACAAATATACAATTGCTAGTTTTCTCTGGAACTCCTCTCTAACCAGGAGAACTTTGTCTCATTTAATGTCAAGTTTTCCTTCAAAACTGAGCTCAAAATAAAAAAACATTTTCCTCATGTTGATCTTTTTTTTTGGTTTAAGAATTTTTTGTTTCCTGTTTAGACAAAAATGAGACCTGTCCATGAAAAGTTATAGAAGTGAGAAAGTTGAAACTGCATTTCATATTTTGAATATAAAACATAATCAGGCTAGACAGAGCACTTAGGCAACTGGTACAACTTAGTAGACTAATCTGTAGTTGGTGAGGTCTTACACAGCCTTCAAAATGGGTACATTTGAAGAAGACTGGTCAGAAGAAAAGACAGATGGCAATGCAGAATTGATTAGAAACATAAATTTATCTCCCTAAAATAATTTTCTAAAAACAAGATGTCCCCTAAAGTCTCTGGTAAAAGGAGAGAAACACATTTCCAGAGTGTGATTCATTTAATAGTTTTAGATATCTGTTTCAGATTAACATAAATCACTTTTCTGAATGCAAATTTCTCTATACTGATTACAAGGGAAATCTTTGCTGACTAGCTCAGTCTTCAATATTTATTATTCCAAGCTCAAACTCGGTTCTAAATCATGAGTCTGAGACTTGAACAGAGGAGTCCCAGTCTAGTGGGTACCCTAACAGTTGATTATTCAGTGGTAGCCTTTCCTTTTCATGTGCCATTTCACCGTAGATCTGAGAAAATTTAGCTGATGTGATCACTGTGATCAATACATTCTTATGAAGATTAAAGCACATTGATGGTTACTGATAAATTCCTCATCAGTTCTAACCACAGTCCCCATTAATAACTGCTGCATGAAAAGCAGAAGCTCAGTTCACTCAGCTAATCCTCTGAACCTGTATTCTCAGTCAACTTTTCATTTTTTAATTAATTCAAACTCTCTTAGGCTTGGAGAAGAACTCACGATCTGTACCTAATACAAAGCATGTTTCTGTACAAAAACGTAAAGCCATAGAGCTCTCCTTATCATAGAATCATAGAATCATAGAATTGCTGAGGTTGGAAGGGACCTTTAAGATCATCAAGTCCAACCATTAACCTGCCCTGACAAAACCCACTTCTAAACCATGTCCCTAAGTACCATATCTACCCTTTTTTTAAGCACCTCCAGAGATGGTGAATCCACCACCTCCCTGGGCAGCCTATTCCAATGTTTAATAATCCTTTCAGTGAAAAAATGTTTCCTAATATCCAGTCTAAACCTCCCCTGACATAACTTAAACCCATTTCCAGCACCCTCAGCTTCTCTTCACAGGGCAGGTGCTCCTTACTCCCTTGATGGCCCTCCACTGAACTTGCCCTGGTTTTCTGATGTCTGCCTTACTCTCAGAGGACGACAAAACTGGACAGGTATCGTATTTTCTGGTACCACTCACTGTTGTTCTTCTATATACCAGGAGACAGATTCCTTTTTTTTTTTTTTCTCATCTGTGACTAGATTAAAAGAGTAGGATTAGAAAATAACAAATCAATAATTCCGGTAGAACAAAAAAATCATTGTTTATTTCTTCTTCATTCTGACTTCATCTCTTTGAAATAGTTGCTGTTATAACACTCAGATTTACCAATGTGGAACAGGATAGTTCAGCGCCTTTTGCATGATGTGCTAAGATAATAAGTAGAGCTATGTCACTGTAACCTGTTGTGGGTTTTGGAAGGTATTTTTTTGTTCGGGTTTTATTTTTTTGGTTTCGCTTGTTTATTCAGTTAAACGAGACTTAGGAATGAGCTATAACTGTCTGGATGCTTGTAACTACATGCTTTACACACTTCCCCTCCTCCTCCTCACACGAAAAACTTCTGTACCTGAGCAATTTCTGCCAAGTTTTACAAGGGTCTCTCAAGCAGCTGAGAGAAAGCAGGTTTGCTGCTGAATACTGCAGGAGGTAAATAACTGAAATTCATATGAAGCCTAGTTTTAGTTCTACTGTTCATAGAATGACAAGCTTTAAGACTGAAATTCAAGAGCTTTATTATTGCTTTTTTACTCATTTTTGAACTATAATGATAGAAAGAAGCTTAGAATTGTTTGGTCTTTTTAATTTCATTTACAAAAAAAAAAAGCCAATTAGAAGAAAATATGATTTCGCTACAATGCCCAATAATCAACTATGTACTTATCAATTTTTAAGGAATAGGAATGAGTTTGTTTCTTTTGTTTGTTTCTTCCACTAAAGCTAGCTTTTATCAAGTCTGCCTCTGCCTTTTTTGTTCCCTGCCTCTCTACTACCGTGAAATTTTTTACTAATTCCAAATAGAGTTAGAGATAGGAGTCTTACATAGTCCTACAACTCCTTGAAATTTGGTGGCTTGTAGAAAATAACAGTACAAATGAGTGTCTCAAATATAAAATCCTGCAGATACATTGAATTGTCCATTATAGTTTGGTAGGAGCTAAAGGCATGGTGCAGAAGAGATTACGGCTGGCCAGACATTACAAGCAAAACTCTGAATAAGTGACAGCCAGCTGAGCACATACTATAGGAAATATATACCTGGGAGACAAGCTTACATAGCTCACAACTCAATGAACAATTTTTTTTTTTTTTCGTTGGTTGGTTTGGGTTTTTTTTGTCATCTATTTCAAAGACTGTATTGTTTGACTAAGCTCAGATAAAGAACTATAACGTTGTAAAACATTTAAATAATTTCCTGAAGCAGTTATACCATTACTGAAACATTTGGTTTAAGTGGATTGGTACACTTCTTAGGAGGGATTCCTCTTCTTGCATGGAAATATGTAAACTTCAGTGAGGGTTTTTTTTCATAGAAACAGACATTTTATGAGTCAAGAAAGATTACAGGATCAATTTAATTTTAGGTAGTGACATCTAAAAGCTTACAGATCTGTGAATACATGCAAATTCTGTGACCAAGTCTGAATGTATAGGATTTTCTCACTGAAGTGAACAAGGATATGTATTACAATGGTCCCATAAGCAAATGTTGCAGTCACTATGATCAAAAGTTGCAGGATCAAGTTTAAATATTTAATTTTGTCAGTTGTTTTTCTAAGCATTTTGCTGTCCCCCAAATATGAGACACTCATTTGCAGTTCATCAGCTAAGTGGTTGATCTGTACAGGTCTTGCTTGAATGCACATTTTTGTCTCCATCATCTTTCAATACAGAACAGGTTAAAATACTAATTTTTTGTACACTTGTCAGTATATAGTAGTTTTATTTTAATCATATTATCTATTTCCCCAAAACTGACTATTTCTTTTAAGTATCGGGTGCGTGGAAAGATTCATAACGCCTTCCAAATAAATCTAATTTTATTCATTACATGTACCTACCTTGGAGTGCAAATATCTTTAAGTACAATTTTGTGTAGATTCAGAAAAGTTGGGGACAATAAGTAGTCTCCTTTTAAGAGAAACCACTTCAGCAAAATGTTGCACATGTGAAGTATTAACTGTAAGTATTCTAGTGGATTATTTTATTTATTCCCAATATTTGCTCAATATAATGCACTCAATAATATTTCTATATTCAAAATCTAAAAATTTTGAACACTAAATTTTCTTTACTCACAAGAATATTTTTATTTGTACATGTACCTGCTTATGGTGCTGTGTTCCATGTCCTTGCTCTTCAGTGTTTCTGATAAGAGCTTAATACAACACCTTTTAAATTAGTATTGGTAATTCATCTCTCAAAAGCCATTTTATAATTTAGCCAGGTAATTATCTTTATTTCTTGAGTGGCCACTTTGATGCAAAACCCAAGACAGTGAAGCTATGGAGGTGAATAAGCCAAAGTTCTGCCACTTGTTATCTCAATTTATATGAAAAGATCTCATGTCACAACTAAATCTTTTATTCTTCACTTGACTATATATTTCCATGAACTAAAACACATGAAACATCTAAACTGTCTGACCTGTTCAGAGGCAGGGAAGTGGATCTCAATTTTTTTCATAAAATCAGTAAAAAGCAAACAACGAATGCTCAGAAGACTAACCTCCATATATCTGGTGTCTTATTACTGTCTGTGATTGTGACTTTTGCAGTGAGGATTTTAGTAGGTACATACAGGCCTTTTATCTACCATATGTACAACCTTCTTCATTCATCATGTAAAAAATACGTTTTTCTCCGGCTTGTTCCTTCAGGTCATTAAAAAACTAAACCAAACTCATCACTAGGTTTTAGGTGCATATCTTTGATTTTAAAATAAACAGAGATAAATTATGAGGGCTGCTTGTATGCTTTAATTTTTTTTTCCTGAACAGTGCTTTGTCTTTTAATTTTTTTATTATAAACCACATATAAAATATTGCAGTTCTCTGTGTACACATAATATTTAATAATGTCATTTTTAAATTTAGTGTTATAATTATTTAAAATAATTAATGTCTCGGACTAATAATTAATTTTTTAAATTATAATGGCCTATGATGATACATTTACAATTTCATATTGTGCCCTAAGAAACCTTAGAACAGAACAGATGTGTAAAAATGGCTTACACTAATCAAATTTCATTAAGTTTGTTTCAAGTAGGAAACATCCCACTCCTCCCACTAGAGGATTTCATCGGGCACAAAAACTAGTCTACTTCATTTTTGTATAGCTACAGCTTTTTCAGAAAAAAAAAAAATATAAACAGAGCTGTATCTGTGTAATGGCCTATAATGATACATTTACAATTTCACACTGTGCCTTAAGAAACCTCATAACAGAACAGATATGTAAAAATGGCTTACACTAATCAAATTTAATTTGAATAGCAAGCTGACAAATAATAAATTCCAGGCATGCAGATGCATTAAAAACTTGCTTTAAAGCTGACTGATTAGTACCATTTTCAAGTAGTGAAATATTAGAATGGCTGATCTTCAGGTAAGAATTCAAATACCCTTCTTCATTGATTTGTGGTTGAGTATTGCAATGTCCTTCTAGAGATGTCCAAAACCACCAAAGTTTGTTTTCAACAGCAAGTATATCTGAACACATTTAATCTGTGAGAAATAAATGTTAATAAGGTCTGTAGCAGGTACAACTCTTTTCCCTTACATTGAATTTTATTCCAATTAAGTATGAAAAATATTTGCCTCTGCTTTAAGTCTTTCTGGAGGTCCATAAAGCCTAGAAAATAATATAAACATAAATATGTGTGTGTATGTGACCATATATATATATCAGTACAAATATACATATATATATGTATATATCAGTACAAATATACATATATATATCTAAGAAACCTACTGGATACTAGAAACCTGACCCTGTAGGTATCAGCTCACTGACTTTTTCATGGTCATGGAGACAGCTTTGAAAGCAGAAACTTTTAAATGGGTTAATGAATACTAAAGTCTTCTTTAATCTTCTGCATCTTCTGGATGCAACATGAAACAAATGTCTATCTCCATAGCATACACACTCTCAGGGTTTCAGCACATAACATATACTACATCAGCATTAATTCACTTACTATTCACATACTATAGCTTAATGTTTCTTGGGACTTGCTTAACTGTCTCCTGCTCTTGCAAGGATTGTCCTAGGATGAGATTCATCTTGTAGATAATTACCTAAATATGGATATCTACATGTAGTCTGGATGTTCGCTACATATCAAATTTCCCACTGAAGTTCATGTAAACTCATATAAGTTGTCTAAATATTTGTGTCTAGTATCATTTGAAATGCCCTCAGATACACAGAACATATAACAGGTCTGAAAGTTATGACAGCACCAACAGCATACTCACATTTTAGAACAGCAGCTAGACAGCAAGAAGACATACCTTAGAGCATCTCAAACTGCAACAAGAGCTGTGGAATTTAAACAATTCGTGTGGTATAAAGGATACATTTGAGATTGTCCTGTAGTTAACAGTTGTGGTGTACCTGGTATCACATTTCATCATTAATTCTTTGGATGTTTAAGGAACTCCCTGGCTAGTCATCTGCACAGATGAGAAAATGGACCAACCTGAAACAAAGTGATTGACTGAACTCCCAGCTGCCCTCACAACAAAGTAGTTGACTCATTGGCACGGGACTTCTGTGGGTGTCAATTTCATATAATTCCAATAATTGTCCTCCAGGCAGCTCCTGATGTGCCTTTTGCAATTGATAAGCAACGTTTCTATGTTTAAATGTGTTGATTAACATGAAAAATCTGACCACCCCTAATAATATCCCACATAGTTTCTGCTGCAGAATTGACCAAATTGTGCATTGGTAAAACACATAAGTAGTGAGCATAAACTGTTTCTGAAGATGCAGAAACACAGAACAGACTTTTGCAAATAGTTATGGTGAGTCAGAGAGGTTTTGAGGTAGTTTTAAGATAATAACAATGGATCATGCAGATGCTTGGTCACGCAGGAACATGGAGGAGCAGCTGGATATAAGGATTCATTAGAACCAGTCTGAGAAGTCTCATCTGATTTATCTGAAAACATCTTCACAAAGACCTTTGCAATGAGGACTCCTGTCACCATCTGGACAGCCACGGACATTTGTTGGAATGTTGTCAGAAATTCAGGAGTTAAATTTCCCCTCAGTGACCCTGTATGTTACTTCATCCCTACAGTCTACATTTCCCTTTCCTATTGCATTCTCTACTCCGGAAAGCTTCCTTAGCTTCACATCCCCAGTTAGTTTCCTTCAGGCAGGAGTGAAACTTCCCAATAGAGGATTTCATCAGGGCACGAAAACTAAAGCCTGCTTCACTTTTGTCCAGCTACAGGTTTTTAAGAAAAACAAGAATATATAGCTACAGCTGCATGTTTATATAATTCTGTGTGTCTCTCTGCACTTGTATATCCATGTATGTTTTTATGTAGATTTATAAAAATTTATATTTCCTTGTATATATATAAAAAACACACACTCTGTAATTTCTCATTTCCAATAACCTACCAAGTTATTCCAGGTACTATTTACATGTATGGTAACATCTCTAATAGTTGATTTGTTTTCAGTGAGACTGCAGAAGTCTCAGACTGCATATGCATATTTCTGAAGAAAAGATAGCCAAAGGAAAAGTTTGAACGCTGTTTGAGCATGACATATTCTCTATCTCTCTATTTCTTAGCTCACATCTGAACCATTCCAACTGCGTCTGTAGTATAAATCTTCCATTGAGGTTACTACCCAAAATAACGGGAATAAAAGAGAATCTGTACCACCTTAGATTTCAGAGTCAGGGACTTGTCCCTGGTTTGTTTTTTATTTATCATAATAGACAAAGCCAGACTGTATGGTTCCCCCTGGACTTCAGGAGCATGTCAGACTACGTACATTTTTGGCACAGAAACCAGCTATTCAGCAACTGCCAAATCAGCTGTGGCTCTGCAATAGATCTCATGGGATATAAAAAAATTCTAAGTAAGCAAGGAAACAGATGCTTCTTGTACAGGTGAAAGAGTATGTTGTTTTTCTCCATCTGTCCAAAATTTTATAGTGTTAAGGTTTCATCACTGAAGTTTAAACTCATATACATGTATACACAGTTACATACATACCCATTTGTATTTAATCTGCCTCTTGAACACATTTTCTTCTCCCAGCTTGCTATGAACTGGTAGTACAAGTACTCATACACCAAAAAAAAATGATCTAGAGAAGTTTCAGTATTGATCAGTTGATGCTATTGAAGGTTTTTTTGCTGGTGGTAGGTTATTTTTTGGTTGATGTTTGGTGTTGTTTGTTTGTTTTCCCCCCTCTATATTGGTCTTTTAGTTTGCAGTCAAACGACATAGGTGACATATTTTGCTCACTGTATATTATCCTCCCCCAACACTAGCATTTCAGCTTCCTCTATACGCTTTTTTTCTGCTTTAGTTGGTGGTATGTATACTTTGTTTCTGTCAGCATTTTCTCCTTAATTATGCCTTCTTAGATCAAACACAGACATCTGTGCAGTCTTAAGCATTATGTGAAGAATTATTTCTGGCATAGATTCCCTTATGCATAGCTTAAAAGTAAGAGCTATTATACTAGCAGTGTTTTATACTAGAGTAATTTTGATCAACTCTCACTGCAGTTATAAACTCTGTAAATGTTGGAGAGAAAATGGCTATTATACAAAGATTTGAAAGACAACAGCTGTGGACAAGCTGTACAGCTGGCACATTTTAGTTCGTCATAGCTGTAGAATGCAACTGACAAGTGTAGTTCATTCCCAGCTCTTGATTGCTTTCCTTAAAAAACCAATTGCACACTACAAGTTAGTTTTCTGTCTTTTGGATAAGAGAAAGGGAAAGAGAAAAGGGGAAGAGAAGAGAGAATGAGAAATAGAGAAAAAAAGGAGGAAGTAGGGATCTGCCTTTACATCAGAAGAAAGGAGGGAGAAGTAAAATATTAAGTAAAGAGTTTTCAAACATTTAATAGTTTACTTAGGAGACAATGATTGATTTTGGGGGAAAAATCTGCTGCTCCATCAAAACAAAGTGTCATATTGTGCTCAAAGACATTTTAAGCCATAAGTACTAGTAATGTAATCCCCCAACTAAGGATACATAAATTTAAATCTTTAAAGTTTTCATACAAAAAACTGTAAAGACATTCATGTAGGACATTTAAAGCAAAATCAATAGCTTGAAATAAAATATACAGATAATTTAAGCAATGGTTGACTCCACAAACTGATACAGTCAACTTAAGGGTTTTTTTTACATTAGCTACATTAATTTTTAATGTGCAGAAACATTTTTGGGGAGAAAATATTGTTATGATTAATAAAAAGTGAGCTGTAATTAAAGCAGATATCATTACACAGAGACATACTCCTTAAAGTCAGAAATATGCTTCAACACTAGATTACACATATGTACAATTCAATTTTTGAAGTTGGGTGTTTGCCTGAAAGCTGCATGTCAAAAGTTCCCACTGTAGTTAATGAAATAAGTCTATTCAGTTTACCTTAAAAATATTTACCTGTGCTTGGTCAGTTGAAAAATTGCCCTAAATCCACTGAATATACTGACAAAATCTTCACTAGCTATAGTGGGATTGAGACATCTAGGACACCTCTAAATAACCATGGTGGAAGATAGTTGCCTACTGGCTTGAGGTAGAACATCTGTCGTTCGTTTCAATGGCCAGTCTGTCCCAAACCATGACACCTACTGGTATATTTTAACACACAGTTTTATGAGCCTTTTTGTACCCTACTTATGTTCCAGCTGCCATTCCAGAAGGGTACAGGTCTCCCATGAATTCTGTGTCATCTCTGCCAGTTCTGCAAAGAAGTCTCAGACACCCTGGGTTACCTAAAGCAGTCCACTGGAAGCTAGTCAGTAGTCTTAAGGAGCCTAAAATAGTACCAGTCAGCCTCACCTCTGTGCCCAGTAAGATTGTAGAAAAAATCCTCCTGGAAGTTATGTCAAGGTATGTAGATGACAGGGAGGTGATTAGAGACAGCCAATATGGCTTCACCAAGGGCAAATTGTACCTGACTTATCTGGTAACCTTCTAAGATGGAGTGACTGCATCAATGGAGAAGGAAAGTGGAACTCATGTCATTGAGCTTGACATCTGCAAGGCCTTTGACATGCCCCTACACAGTATCCTTACCTGTATATTGGATAGATGTGTATTTAATAAGTGGACTATTTTATGGTTGAGAAATTGGATGGATAGCCACATCCAGAGTTGTGGTCAATGGCTGAATGTCCAAATGGAGATCAGTAACAAGTGGTGTACTCAGGGGTCCATATTGGGACCAATACAGTTAAATATCTTTGTTGATGACATGGAGAGTGGGATTGAGTGTACCCTCAGTAAGTTTGTGGATGACACCAAGCTGAGTAGTGCAGTTGATTCCCTTGAGGGAAGAGGTGCCACCCAGAGGGACCTTGATGGACTTAAGGAATGGGCCCATGTGGAACTCATTAAGTTCAACAAGGCCAAGTTCAAGGTTCTGCACCTGGGTTGGTGCAATATTCAGTATCATGAGGATGAATGGATTAAGAAAAACCCTGCTGAGGAGGACTTGGGGATACTGGTAGATAAAAAGCTGGATGTGAGCCAGCAACATGTACTTGCAGCCCAAAAAGCTAATTGTATTGTGGGCTTCATAAAGAGTAGTGTGGCCAGCAGGTCAAGGGAGGTGATTCTCTCCCTCTACTCTGCTCTCATGAGACCCCACCTGGAGTACTGCATCCAGCTCTGGGGTCCTCAATAGAAGAAAGATGTCAACCTGTTAGAGTAGGTCCAGATGAGGGCCACAAAAATGATCAGAAGGATAGAACACCTCTCCTTTTCCCCTTCCCCCCAAGTAGGACTGAGGAAGAAGAAAGGAAGAATAAAACCAAGAAAACTTGGGACTAAACATAAACCAAAAAGAAAAACACGATAATGGTTGTTTAATAAGTGACAGATAAGTGGAAGAGGGAAGAAAACAAAACAAAACAAGAGATTCAAAGGCAATCATTCTCCACTTCCCATGGACAGACTCATGCCTAGACAGTTCTGGAGCAAAAGATGGATAACCCTACTAAAAACCCCTCCTTTCCTTTCTGTTGCTAAGCCCGATGTTATACGGCATGGAATACCCCCTTGGTTAGTTTGGGTCGTCTGCTCAGTTGTGGCCATTCCCAGCCTCTTCTGCACTGCCTAAACTGTTCACTGGATGGGCAGAGTGAGAAACAAAGAAGGTCTTGATGCTTTTCTGCAAAAGCTGGAACATTAGTGTGTTATCAGTATTCTTTTGGTCAAAAATCTAAACCACAGCACCATATGAGCTGCTATGAAGAAAATTAACCCTACCTTAGCCAGGCCCAGTTCAATATTTTACAGATTACTTTACACTTTGACTATTTGGCACATGATACTAAATGCTAGTGCAAAATACTAAATGAATAACTATTCCAGTAATAAACTGTTGTACTATATTTGTCTTTGTCTCCTTGTTTTACTATTTTATCCCCATAAATAGAGATTAACATTTTAGGGTCATAAAAAGCAAAATGTGAACTTAGTGTTGAAATTGTCTATGGTTATTTTACAGTCTTAATGCTCATTTTACTGGTAGCTTATGTTTTTTCCTTTAATAATTTAGTAAGCTAAATATATTTTTTTTAAAACTATAAAATGGAACATAGAATGATGACTTTTTGTTAGGAGTATTGGACCACTATAATATGGTATTGAATCAAATCCACATGCTAACACCAGAAACGAGGAAATGACTAGCAGATTCAGTAAATGATAAGCATGTAACTTTTGATTTTTTGTTATGCACTGTTATTTCAGAAAGAAAGATTGCTTTGTTGAAATAGAAACTTCTGGCAAAGAAAGAAGCAGTATTGCAGGAGTAATTTTAAAGATTTGACAAACCTTAGAATTGTAAATCTTAAAAAACAGGGTTTTTTTTTTTTAAAAAGAATGACGATTTCATCAAAACATTGAAATCTGTGGGGACAGCACATTACCGAGAGTCAAAAAATTTCAGTAGAGAAAATAAAAGGGTAAGCAAAACCCTGAAAATTTCAGATGTTACTAGAATGACAGCAATATGCGTAACACTCAGGAACGATCTGAAGTTTTAGTATATCAGATAAAAATGTACATCTGTATATACGTGAGTTTTGAGAGGGCTGTTACCTCAAAGTTCTGAATGAAATGCCAAACAAATAATTATCAAAGAGACTACAATTTCTGGGTGAAGATGAAAGAGATAAAAACCAAGAGCAATGATATGGGAGATCTACCCCTTCTCTTACCTCAGAAAGAAGTCATATAATTTTACATAAAATAATGCATGTAGTCAGAAAATATAGTAGGAAATGGGTTGTATAGTAAATTCTAGAAAAGTGTTGATGTTCTTGTTAGGTGGTCACAAATAAAACTGGTTTCAACCGCTTGAAATTACTGTCAGGAAACAGTTTTGTTGAAAATGTTCAATATGTAACAGGAGTTGTGGTTACGAGTTACTCCAGCAGCAAAATACTACACACACATACACACACCCCCTGACTCCATCCAACTCAAACAACCGGCAGGAAAAGTCTTCTGACATAAGATGTCTAGAAAGTAAAGCAACTGAGGGCAGGTAGAGGTCTCTTTTTAAAAGAGAGGATATGAAAATCATTAATTGAAAAAGATACGGGTCTGTATATAAAAGAATAAAGCATCGTGAGGACTAAAGGTTCTCTTTTACGACCTAAACAAATAAATAAATTTGGCAAAACATGAATGAAGGTCATTTGTAGGCAGGTAAGAAACATCACAATGTATCTACATACAAAAACTGACAGATTGACACACAGAAATCACAGAAACATGAGATTCATTATTGTGGGAAGTTGAATTTATGGCTTTTTTGAGGACTATAGCTAATGTTAATAGAAACATGGTAAGATTAATATTAACTTGAGAATCAAAATCACAAACTAAAACAGGGAAAGTTGATTAAAGAGCAAATGACTGGACTACATGTATGCAAATAAAAAGGGTCTGATGAAATTCAGTTTTGAGAATTTTTGAAGTGTTTATGTCTGAAATACTGGTAGCTATTCATAAATTCTGTCAAAACATTAATGTCTCTGACAACCAGTGACTATTATCTATCTTGACTTTATTAAACCCTTTGATGCATTCAGTCATCCTTTTGTAATTTTCAGAATTGGGCTTTTTTTCAATTAATAGCAATTATAATTAATATGGTGTCTGAAAATAATTCAGTGGAGTTGAATTTAACCAGCACGTTTCTCCCTCTCCTCAATATATAGGCATTGTAAAATATGAAGCTTTTAATGACATTTTTCATTTCAGAAGCAGAAAATTATATTTTTAAACTTTCATTAAGATACCATTTTTTGTTTTAAACATTGACCAGAAATGTTTTTACTGTTTTAAAATATTTTAAAGAATACCATTCCAATGCTCTGCAGTACCGATAGTTTAATTCCTCTCAAAAGAGACAGAAAAAATACTTTCTGCTTGAACTGAACCAATTTTTTTAAAAAAAACTGCACAGTTGCTGTGGCTGCAGGGGACCCAAATAAATGCCAAGTACTGGGGAGATGTCATTTCACTAAGAAGTAAACCATTGTTTCTCTATTGAGGAGTAGATAAAGAAAGGGTCTTTTCAAAATTGTTGATCACGATAGCTGCCAAACCATAATACTAATTTCTCACTCAGTTTGACATCTAAATTAAAAGATACATGATGAAGAGAAAATCCATGCAGGTTAAATGCACAAGTGGTTGGAAAAAGCATCCTTCCAGTAGTTACCAGTAACATGCTCCCCAACTTGAAGGTTATTCACCATCATACCTCACAGGGATCTGTCTTATTTGCAGTGCTGTTCACTAATTTATAATTTTTTAAATTATGAAAAGGAAAATTGTAAGCACTTTAAGTGGGTAGAAAAATATGTTGGAAAAAAAGAAGAAACTCCTTTACAGTATTGTCTTACAAGCTATATTCTATCAATAAAATGCTCTGAGAAGCAAGTTGTATACATGTAGGCCTATACATCTCAAGAGGTGCCTAAGAGAAGTGATATTGCCCCCTAAAGCCAAATAATTGCATCAGCGAGATGAGGCATCCAGCCTGCAGAGAATGAAGTGTAAATTATACCATTCACTTAGATGAAGAAGAACGAGAAACATAAGGCTATAAACTTTGGGAAAATTTAAGGAACAATAAAAATGCAAAAGAATTTAACTACAAAGCTCCTCAAACATTACAACACACTCAAAATTGTGCTGTTGTTGCAAAAGAGAGAAAAGTCGTTCTGGGAATACTAATGAAAGCATTGCCTGACAGACATGGGAGACGTTATGGATCTTTTTTGGAATGCTGTGGTCAGTTTCTGGCATTCCCTTTTCAAAGATGAAAGTACACTGAAGAGTGATATCTTTATTTCACTATGCTTGTATGGCTTCTGCAGACAGTCCTAAATACACAGTGCTCGTGTTCCAAAATGACATGATGCAATTCAGCTCTAGTCCAAAAACCATGTTACTACATTGGACTTCAGCTTGATTGAGCTAATCAGCCTAGTTTCTCAAGTGTATCACTGCTGTCAGCAAAAGAGGTTTTGAATCAACATGATCCAGCTTGGACAGACAGACCACACTTGAGTCTATTTTCATGAGACAATACAGATATATTTCCAAAAGGACTGGAAGTAAAAGATAGTAAACATACAAAAAATGAAGTATGAAAGTTTTGAAAACAACTGGAAGAAAAGAAAATACCTCATTAAATTTCCCCTCAAAATGTCAATAACCATGTCTTTCAAAATAGTTTCATCTGATAAAAAAAAGCAAAAAGTGTTGCTTGTAATGTGATTTTACAAATATTATTGTAAGGTTCATTTTGTTATTTTGTTAACATGTGGAGCAAAGTGTATTGTAAGCTTGTGTCAATGTGTTCTTTTCTACCTATTATTTCTCTGAGGGAATTAAAATGTGATTCGCTGATGTGTCCCAAGAAGTATTTTTTAACATTTGTTAAAAAAATGTGTGTAAAAGATAGCAGCTAAAAGCATAGCAGGATAGTAACTGTCACACTTGCAAACCATCAGTTTCAAATCAAAGCAAAAAGGTTACAGCTTCCTTTACTTCCCAAAAACATCAGGTGAAAACCTTTTCAACTTCTTGACTTTTCCCTTGAATTCAGCCAGATATGTTATGATCTCCAGCTTTGTTCTTTTGCAAATATTTACTTGCTTCTGTGGTTTCTTCTAGCTACATTAGTCAGTAAAGAATGGTTAGATTACCTCAAAAGACTGGTTTGTAGACGAGCTATTACTTTATGTGGCTCACACTTCCCACTTCTTAATACCAAAGCATCACCTCCTATTGTTACCTGGGGTTTGATTTTTCTGTATGATTCAAGACAGGAATATGAAGCCAGTTTCACTCACATATGTTCTAAGAATTAACTCAGTGAAAGATTAATTTTTTTAAGATTCTGAATTACCTAAGATTATATTTTTTAATGGGAATGAAAATTATATTTTATGTTATTATATTTTAAAATTATAATATATAAAAAATAAACAATGTATAATATATATGAACGATAATTAATTAAATATATTTAAATGTGTATTATTAGATTTTTTAAATTATAATTTTTCATGACATCACTTTTTTAAGGCTTACATGAAATAAACTTGAAACTCTGGAACAATTTCTGAGCTGAATCAGAGTGCAACCCAGAACAGTCAGAGCATTAATTCTGTACGTGTTTATTAATCTGAAGACCTCAGGAACATATTAGATGGATGAATTAAATATATGGGTGTGATTTTGTTCCCATTTATAGACAGATCAATTTTAAATCCATCCATTAATATTTTTCTCCAGCAGAATTTAAATATGTTTTATAAAAGTTTCTGCAGAACATGGCTGGGTATCTCCATCACCTAAAATCAAGAAGGGATTAGAAAACATATATTTGACTCCTAAAATAGAATCATAGAATCATAGAATGGTTTAGGTTGGAAGGGACCTTGAAGATCATAGAGTTCCAACCACCCTGCCATAGGCAGGGACACCTCCCACTAGACCAGGTTGCCCAAGGCCACATCCAGCCTGGTCTGAAACAACTACAGGGATGAGGCCTCAACAACTTCTCTGGGCAACCTGTTCCAGTGCCTTACCACCCTTAAACTGAGAAATTTCTTCCTAATGTTTAATATAAACCTACCCTCTTCCAGTTTAAAGTCATTCTCCCTCGTCCTATCACTACATGCCCTTGTAAAAAGTCTTTCTCCAGCTCTCTTGTAGGTCCCTTTTAGGTACTGGAAGGACACAATAAGGTCTCCCCAGAGCTTCTCTTCTCCAGGCTGCACAGCACCAACTCTCTCAGCCTCTCCTCATAGGAGAGGTGCTCCAGCCCTCGGATCATCCTTGTAGCCCTCCTCTGGACCCCCTCCAACAGGTCCATGTCTTTCTTATGTTGGGGGCTACAGAGCTGGATGCAGTACTCCAGGTGGGGTCTCACGAGAGTGGAGTAGAGGGTCAGAATCACCTCCCTTGACCTGCTGGCCACACTTTTTGAGATGCAGCCAAGGATATGGTTGGCCTTCTGGACTGTGAGCACACATTGCTGGCCCATGTTGAGCTTCTCGTCAATCAACCAGGTCCTTCTCTTCAGGGCTGCTTTCCAGCCATTCCCCACCGAGCCTGTATTTAAGCTTGGAATTGCCCTGACCAAGATGTAGGACCTTGCACTTGGCCTTTGAACTGCATGAGGTTGGCTTGGGCCCAGCTGTCCAGCCTGTCCAGGTCTCTCTGGACGGCATCCCTCCCCTCCAGCGTGTCTATCTCACCACACAGCTTGGTATCATTGGCAAACTTTCTGAGGGTGCACCCAATCCCACTGTCCATGTTGCTGACAAAGATGTTGAACAGCACCAGTCCCAGTACCGACCCCTGAGGAGCGCCACTCATAACTGGTCTCCCTTTGGATATTGAGCCGTTGACCACAACTCTTTGAGTGCAACCGTCCAGCCAGTTCTTTATCCACCGAGTGGTCCTTCTGTCACATCCATGTCTCTACAATTTAGAGACCAGGATATAATGCGGGACAGTGTCAAAGGCTTTGCACAAGTCCAGGTAGATTACATCAGCTGCTCTTCCCTTGTCTACTGCTGCTGTAATCCCTTCACAGAAGGCCACCAAATTTGTCAGGCATGACTTGCCCTTGGTGAAGCCATACTGGCTGCTGCCAATCACCTCCTTATTTTCTATGTGCCTTAGCATAGTTTCCAGGAGGTTCTGCTCCATGATCTTGCCAGGCACAGAGGTGAGACTGACTGGCCTGTAGTTCCCCGGGTCTTCCTTATTTCCCTTTTTGAAAATAGGGGTTATGTTTCCCCTTTTCAAGTTGGCAGGATCTTCACCAGACTGCCACAACTTCTCAAATATGATGGCTAGTGGCTTAGCAACTTCATCTGCCAGCTCTCTCAGGACCCGCAGATGTATCTCATCAGGTTCCATGGACTTGTGCACTGAGAATGTATTAGTGAATGTAGGACTTCTTTAGCTCAGTAATTTTAGAAGTCTGACCTATGTGAATTTTATTTAGAATAATGATTTTTTAAAAAGTAAATTATTTGACATCGCCATAAAACATTTTTTAAAGTGCATATATTTAAATGAATTATTTTGAAATTCACTTTATTCCTTTTTGACTTATTGTGTATGTTGCTAATTTAGGTTTCATGTAATGTCAGCATGGCCGCAGAAAACTGTACTTCTTTTATCCTTTCAACTTGTCGAACAGTGATACTTTAATCTTTTAATCAATTCCTTTAAATGGCCTGTCACTTCAAGGACTGAAGTCTAGTGTTTATAGTTTAATTCCAGACTTCTGCAAAGGCATATTTTCATTCATCTATCATGTTGGTCTCAGCTGTTCAGAGCAGAGCAGGATATACAGAAACTGACATCCTGTTTTCTTCTTGATTCTAAACCTAAGACTTGGGAGAAATGTCACTTTATATCCATATAAATTGATCTTCAGTATAATGACTTCCTCCAAAATCTGGGTTTCCACAAGAGACAAAGGCTCAGAACTAGATTTGTATTATATTGTAATTACATTTTTCTACTTTCACAGATATGATAAATCTGAAGCCAATTTACTTAAAATATTTTAAAATTTGAGTAAGCAAATAAGTACCTAAGGAGTGTAACTGATCTTATAACCATAGAGGACTCGTATGGAAACCAACAAAAAAAATAATCAGAAATGCCACATTTAATTTATTTGGAAAATACAGAAAATCTAGAGAAATAATGGACTCAAAATTGGAGGTTTTTATTGGTATTATGGGAAGAAGTAATAAATACAAAGATGGACTCCAGATTGTAGAAAAGCAATTTTGCATGTAAAATTAAATGCCTAATGCAGCAGTTGTATTCTGTACTTAGAAATCAATTCAGTGTCCTAAACAGAGCAGTCTGGTGTTGCTTTAGATGATTTAAAGTATCCCAGATGTTCTTCAGCTACTGTTTCAGAAATGCATTCTTCTGTAGGTAGTATCATATATTCCACCTTCATGGAGACATCTCAATCTACCCAAGGCTTCTTAAACTCCTCTACCTAGACAGCTAAACCAAGCCCTAAACAGTTAAATGCAAGTATGTTCATGTGAACTAAGGAAGGGATTCAGCTACATATCCTTAGTGTCTTCTATCATTTTATGTGCTCTGGAGTAGCCTATCATTGCTGTTCTACCAGGATGAAGGTCTCTTACAGTCCCAGAGTCATATAAGCCAGGCCCATGCAGGAGATAAGGTGTTGACTCAAATATCTTAATGTCATTAACCAGCCTAAGTTTAATCAGTGAAGCCCATCTCAAGATGTCTAAATTACTGTTTTAGTACAAGGTAATTTTCAGTTGTCTAAGAAGAAGCTTTTAGTCTTATTTGACATATCCTGGTATATCCCATAATTTCCAGACACTGCTCCAGGAAAGCGTAAATTTCTGATGTTGGAATTATCAACATCTTACAGATGTCTTGGCTATTCAAGAGCATCTCACATATGCCTGTGTTCTGGCAACCGAATCACATCACCTGACTGAGACATTTACATCCAAACACCAAATTTAGATCTAAAACCTGGTGACGAGTCCACCTTAAGCCTCAGTTCAGTGGCCAGATCTTAGGCATCCAGGTTCCTTAAATTAGATGTATGAATTTTAGTCAGCTAAAATTATCTGTAATAAATTTCACCACTAGAACCTAAAAATTTAGACTGTCTGCCAGATATAAGACTATGCATGTAATAAAGTTTAAATAATGCTTACATTCTTACATTTCTCGTGAAAGGTTTTGTTTTATTCTTTGTCTTTTAAATCAGTTAAATAGTAACATCCACTTTTTAAATGAGACTTGTAGGATTTTCATTAATTAATAAGTTGGCTTTTATTTCCAAATATTTGTACTAACTATGGATGTCATCCAGACAGGAAGTACTTTCAAAGAAATAGGTAATTTTTTAATGAATTTATTAAAAGTAAAGTATTAAGATGGAAGTGCTCTTAGCTTCTAGTTTCATACACTTCCTAGCTCTGTACCCACTTTCCTAAGCTAGTTGGTATAGTGCTTAGTAAGGTTTTTACACAGTGGAACCAATATTTAATTTGTTAACAGAGTTGCTTTACTAGAAAACAATTTTTTACTGTGAATTAAAAAAAATGAAGAAAAGGGATTAAAATCTACAGTATTTTTCAGATCTATTTTAGTGCACAGCACTAGTAATTACTTGATTGAAATCAAATCTGACATGTTGATAATATTTTAATTAGTAATACTTCTGTGACTTGCTGGGAGGTGACATGCTAATTTTGGCTTGCAGCTTCAGAGACTAGCTGGGAAGCAGATGGAGTTAACTTGTAGAGTGGTTTCCTTCCTGCCTTCCATTTTTATGGTCTGCGGTAAAATGAAGCTTCTTAGTAGCACTGGAAAAGGTGGAATTCTCTTTTCATTCTCAGAAAAACATGATGAGATTACACTTTTGGCTTGCTAGTTTACCTTAGCATTTACCAGCACAGCACACGTCCATAGAACAGCTGTTCTATTTAACAAATATATTACTAGGAATTATTATAGTCTACTCCAGACAAACTTTCCATCCAAATGGAACCTCTTTCTATTGAATCCAACATGCTTCTGCAGTCTCTGTCTTGTCACTGGAAAAGACGCAGATTTTCACTTGCTGTAGCAAAGCAAAAAAAGAGTTAAAAATAGCATTACTTCCTTTCCACTCTGACCTACTGTAGACTACTGACAATGATACCTCCTCTGTATTTTTATAACAAACAGATAACTCAAACTAATGAGTGTTATCTCTTTTTCTGCCCAAAACCCAACTGTTTTCTAGGTTTGAATGTTGACTCTAGTGTTCATTGTAAATGCCATTCCAGATTCAAAATTCATGCAGAATTGCTGTTGATACACATCCTATCTTGCTCCTGTAGTAGGAAACTGATAATCTTTTCCTCTCATTATTTGAGGCGACAGAGGTCACTCTTCTCCTGTCCTTGTTTTCAAGATCACTTAAGGAGTATATTTATAAAACCCTTTGCAAAAATGCCATAGGTTTTCTCTGTCTGCTGAGGTATTAGACTTACCTCAGTTCAGGGATAAGATCTTTTCATATGAAGCCTACTGTCAGCTTAGAAGTTTCAAGACAACACAGCAAGCTCATGACCCTATTATGACATGACATTTTTATGGGGTTTTTGTCAATTGGAATTGTTTCCCACTTACTTTATGCATGTAAATTATTTTCCTTTAAGCCATTTGTTTTCATTCATTCTCCATAGTCTATTGTTGTCTTTCCCATCTCCTCACTGTCCCCTCTACATTTAGAGTCCTGTTTGTAATAGATGGTGCACACGTTCATGAGCTGGTTCTTGTCTGTATTTCTGCTAGAGATATGACACAGTGGAAATATCTTTAATAAGATCAACTACTCTGTTTCCAGAAAAGGCTATTAGAAAATGACAGACACGTGAACGTAAGCCAGTCTGGCTGAAAGTAACTAGATAGGAAGGCCAAATTAAAACCAAAAATTGTATGGAGCTAAAACAATATCTAAGATTTTAATTAAGTAAAGAAAACAGTCACATTTTGTGAGACTCAAAATAATTGGAGGCAAATATAACAAAGAAATTGATGGAAGTCAGTGATTCTCGCTAGACTTTGCTTAAATTACAGCTCTGCAGCAGTGTAAGCTTTCAGGAACAGACCTTAAATCATTGCTTTGCTGACATCAACCTTATACATTAAAAGCAGGTATTGCAGAGTCTTCACGGTGGCCTTTAGCATGGCCACACAGAGAAAAGAATTTCACTGAAGCTAATGCTGTGATGCCAACAGAACAAAATTGCAGAGGTGAGCAAGACAGTGCTGATGGAAGATGTCGCTCTAACACTGGAAACATTTTTGACTGGGTGTTTTGGACTGTGTGCTGGGCCCTATACAGTTGAGCAATTTGAGTGAACAGACATGATATAATCTAATAAAAGCAACTGAACAGATAGAAAATGGAGTCTTCTCTGGTTAATTTAATCAGAAAATATTTGAAGAGAACAATGAACCACAGACAGAAAATGATCGTTTTCTGCTATTTCAAAACTGGTGCAGGAAAAAGAGACGTACTACAGCAGAACTATTTTCTGTTAGAGGTTTTATATGCAAAAACACAAGAAAACCTAAAATGTATTATTTTTTATAGTTGATGTATTTAGTTATGAAGAGTTTAAAAATATACAGCCAGATTAAATATGCCAAATGTATTCTTAAAATGACGACTATGCCAACAGAGTTCCAACCTGAAGATGTCATAAAACTTGACTTAAAAGTCAATGCATCTGGAAGACAGAATATTTTCACTGACATCCTTGAAAAATAAAAGAGTTTGATCATAATGCAGAGATTTCATTAAAAGAAAAAAAGACAAGTGTTATATAGCAAAAGAGTTCAGCATTCTATGAACAAAGTCTCTGCATTGGCTGACTTCTTAAATTAGTCAAGATCTATTCAAAAAGTGAAAAAGCCATGAAATAATATGAATATTAATACACAATAATTTTCACTATTTACTGTATGACAGAGTGGAGATGGGTTTGCAGATCATCAGCTTCATTGATAACTCCTTTATTACAATCATCAGTAACTTACATGGAGAAGAACAAATTGACTCAAAATCACAACTACTTCAATACAAAGTAAAGGGAGTAACATCAGAAATAGGGAGGTAAACTTTCAGTAAATACATAGATAGTAAACATTACAGAAGATTATTGATATTATTAATTCTTGGATACAGCTACAAATCATTTTGCTGTTAAATACATATAGCTGTTAAATACATATCAAATATGCATAATAAATATATGAAACATTTATTATATTAACTAAATTAAGTATATTTTATAGAATATTAATTTTTATGTTTAATATTTAATTTAAATATATTTAATATTAAATACATTTATAAATATATACATATATGTATATGTATGTATGTACATATAAATATGTACCTGCATATGTATGACACATATATATATATCATCAATATATCAGAACACAAGAAGCTAATTTGCAAATTTTTAATGGAAACAAACTTGATGGAAGGCAAAAAATTCTTGGTCAATAAAATATCTTGTCCAGTGGTGTCTAACACTACTGAAAGCATACATTTGATTCTGGAGGAATCAATCCAATTTGAATGACCAGAAAAGAATTTGCCATGGGTCTATTGACATTAAGAGCAGATTCTTGGAAAAAGTATTTAAGATTGTTGACTACAAAATAGTGTGTACTTTCTAAATATACTGGGGACACTGTTTGGAATCTGTGCTAAAGGTTCTGAAGGATTCTGATTAAGGGTCTTGTCAGTTATTGGTAGCAGCTCAGCAAAGACATCAGCTGAGTCTTTTATTAAATTGTTAAAACAGTAAGACTCCTCAGACAAACAAATTTTGAAAAAGACAGTTTTAGAAAATACAACTTAAAGAGTGCCTTGAAGATTCTGGACACACCACCTGCTAGAGGCCAGATAAACTAAAGCCTAAATCTTTTCAATTTAGGAGACCATATGTATCATAACTACTTAGCAGGGGGAGGGGAAGAATCTAGCAAAGACATTATTTCATGACAGATGAACACATGCCTGAATAGAAGATCTATGGCTATCATCCTCTAAAAAAGAAGCATTAAAGAACAGGGAAAGGAGAGACTGACAGTACAATCTTCAGAGCAGACTGCCAGTGACTAGACATTCTCATCAGAGCTTTCAGACACCATTCCATGTTGATGCTATCCTTT
The DNA here is from genome assembly GCA_017639485.1 of Pluvialis apricaria. Classification (NCBI taxonomy): domain Eukaryota; kingdom Metazoa; phylum Chordata; class Aves; order Charadriiformes; family Charadriidae; genus Pluvialis; species Pluvialis apricaria. The sequence goes on from CM030007.1 coordinate 51,567,218, forward strand.
ACGGTCTATTCCAGAGTTGGTTATAAACTATTACTCTGTAATATACAACAATTACAGTAAATGTAATTTCGTTTTGTGTTGTTAATATTAAAATCTAGTAAATAATACTTAAAAACAGGATGATGAAGTCCCCTGTAATGACATAAATAGCATTAGAAATGGGAAATAACTGATGCCTTGCATCTGTCATGGAGAACAGAGTGAAGAGCAACAGGCTTTTGAAAATGTAGCCCTTCCCACTGTCTTCTCCAGTTGTAAAGTAGAAATCAGAGATTTGGGAGAAAGCAGCCAAAATGAAGTGTTCCTAGACCAAAACTCTCATGCGACTTTTACCTCTTGTACAGATTGAGAAAGTCAGTAATAAACTTTCTTGTAGACAAGCTTCTGGCAGTCAGGCAGCCAGATGTGACTTAACTGATTATGAGGAAAGGGAAGTGTCTGTATCTAGGACATTTTCTATTTTCCTTGTGTTGGAGCATTCAACAAAAGCTAAATTTCATCCTAAAAGCAAAGCAGATGTTATGTACAGAATGAAGGAAATAAAGGTAATGCTATGATGATGATCTTGTATATTATATACAAAATAGAGTGATATTGTCATATTCAAAAACATATTGAATTAAAAGAGGTACAAGAATCAGTGTATAAAATGGTAATATTTGCTATTTGCTTTTCTAGAATTGGTTTTAAAAAAAAAAGTGGTACATACAGTAAAACCCTAAATGAAGCTCCAAAGAGATATGTGCTGAGCATATTATGTTATATAGAGATTCTGAAGATAAAATTTCTGTATGAACCTAAGAAATAAACCTATTAAATTTCTATTGCAACACATGCAATTTCCCAACCTTATTGGTTTGATTTTCTGCACTTTTTAAATAACTTGGTAGATGAGGGTTTTTTTCTGCATGTAACTTCAGCCATTCAGACCTCAGTACATCACCTGTTGTTTGTCCCCGCCCTAATAATTTAAATGATTTCTCATTAACAACTGAATGAATTTTTTGTCTATTTTCTGTTATATCTGTATCCTAGGTGATCCCAAGGTTAGTAAATAATACTGATATCGTATTATAAAAACTTAATGCAAATAAGTCAATAAAAGAATTAATCTAGAAAGCCTTTTTAGTCTCAATCAAATCAAACACTGACATGTCAGGGAATCCAACAAGAGATGAATCCAGAAAATTGGCTGTGGAACAAATTAGACCACAAACTAGCTGGAAATGAGTATGAAATTACTGGTATCTAAACTACCACTGCAGACACAGGGACCAGACCCAATAACTAACTATTGTGACTTACAAAATGAGGGCAAACAATAGAAGAGGGACAAACATAACAAAGTAGCCTATAGATTCAGATAATGTCTGTGTAGGTAACTACTTGGATAACAAGATTGCACTTGATATAGATCCTTTTTCAGTAATGAAAATCTGGTGCTTGGCAATGACTCACTCTTAGCAGTAGCTCATAATAGGTTTATCCTTTTACATTGCCATGTTGCTATGACAATGCATCTAAAATAGAGTTGGCTCAGATAAGTGGACAGTGAGGTGGACTGAAAACTCATTGAACTGCTGGACTCAAAGGGTTGTGATCAATGGCACAAAGTCTAGTTGGAGACCAGTCACCAGAGTACCAGGGCTGATACTGTTTAACTTCTTCGTTCACGACCTGTGTGTCTGGACAGAGTGTGCTCTCAGAAAGTTTGCAGGTGATACAAACCTGGTAGAAGTGGTTGATAAACCAGATGGTTGTTCTGCTCTTCCGAGCAACCTGGATAGGCTGGAGAAATGGGAGAAAAGTAATCTCAAAAAGTTCGGCAAAGGGAAATGCAAAGTCCTGTATCTTGGAAGGAATAAGTCCATGCATGAGTACATGCTGGGGCTAAACAGCTGGGAAGCAGCTTTGCAGGAAGAACCTGGGGGTCCTGATGGACAGCAAATTGAACGTAGGCCAGCAGTGCTCCATTGCAGCGAAGGCAGCCAACAACTTCCCGGGCTCCATTAAGAAGGACATTGACAGGAGTTTGTGGGAGGTGACTCTTCCCCTTAACTGAGCATCGGTGAGGCCACATCTGGAGTGCTGGGTTCAAGTCTTAGTTCCTCAGTAGAAAAGAGACACAGACACACAGTAAGTCCTGCAAAGAGTCATGAAGACCATTAAGGACTTGAAACATCTGATATGTGAGGACAGGCTGAGAGAGCAGGGACTGTTAAGACCTGGAGAAAGTTTGGGGAAATCTTATCAATGTGTATAAATACCTGATGGGGACAGAGACAGACTTCTCTTAGTGATATTCAGTGAATGGGCAAGAAGGCACAAATTTATATACAAGAAATTCCATGCAAGCATAAGAAAAATCTTTTTTACTGTTAAGGCGGTCAAACACTGGACCAGGTTTCCCAGAGAGTTTGTGGAGACTCCCTTTTTGGAGATACTGATAACTCAACTTGGACACAGCCCTTAATAACCTGCTGTATCTGATCCTGATCTTAGCAGGAGCACTGAACTAGAAGATCTCCAGAGGATCCTTCTGACCTGAACAATTCTGTGATACTGTGATATACAACCACATTAGACTATGAGGAGAGCTAATTTACATTGGTTTCATCAGCTTCTCTGGCTGTGCCTTCATACATTGTTCAGCCAGATTGAGATGAGAATTGATGATCTCTAGAGATTCCATTTTGCTTTTTTTCCCTTGATTTTATAGTTTACTTGTGTGTAGATAGCAGCAAAATTAAAATGGTATAACGTATTTTGGTTGCGTTCTTTGAAAAACTGAGGATAAAGGGCTTAGTACTAATGCCAAGTCACATTGTGATTTTGTACTTAAATGAAATGCATGCTGAGAATTCTTAGTTTGCCGAGACACTCAAGAACTTTCACAACAAATGCAATGTATGCCCTAACTGAAAGAACTGGGACTTTGTTGTCAGTTTGATGAAATAAATATAAAAACAGTGGTAATGCCCAGTGTTTCTAACTGCGCATTGTGTCTTTGTTGTAGAACTTTTGTACAAACTGCAGTACAGTCTTTCTCTTTCTTGTGTATTGATTTAAGGCTACATGACTTTACTGTCACAGCGACACAAAGGAAATGAAATTGCTGATATGGCCTTCTCTGCTTCAACTAGACAATAGAGAAGTTTATATATATTAATCTTTCTTTTCTACTTCAGATACAATGAAAAATATAATTTCTTTACTTATTTCACATTTTGTAGTATAAGAAAACCGACTGCTATGCACTGCTGGAATAGTATGATACATGAGTCAAAAATAGCCCTTAATCAGCTACATCCAAAAAAACCCAAATAAAATTAAACAAATCTCCAACATTTCTTCAGAAAAAAAAAAAAAAACATGTTTACTATAGTTATAGATTTGAGAATATTTTTGTTTTAAAACTATTTCAACAGAAAGCTAGTATTTATAATCAAAGTGATAAACTTTGGAAATGAGTTACTGATACTATAGGATTTGAATAATAATCAAGATTCTCCATGAGAAAAAGAGTTTGCTTAGTTTGTATCTAGTTTAAATTAAATACAAACACCTGCCTGAATTGCCCCCTCCCCCCCAAAAAAAATGGAAAATCAAAAATATTGCAAAAGTTTCAAAATATAGGTATTGTCACAGTTTTTCTGAAATGTCATCTGTTCCATAGATGCTGGAGATGTGCAGTGCAGTTGACATTCTAATCAGTTTCACTGCTGCTACAAAGGCAGAATGGCAACTGTGCTGAACAACCATCCAGCATCTGCTCATTTCCAGTACAGTCAAAGAAATAGAATCTCAGGCACAGAAACATGAAAACGTATGTCCCAAAGTGTCTGGTATACTCCATTCTCAGGTTTTTCTAAAGGTCTTGGAATGTAGTTTATTTATGCAGGTATCAATAGCATTCATTTTATATTTGACCTAACCGTTCAGATTAATTTTATGGAATGATACTTCTAGAGATGATGTCTTGTCATAAAATGTACTTCTACAATTGATCATCCATTTGAGTTCTGATACTGACTATGTACCTCCATTGTGAGGACAGTGGTCAAATATAACTAGTTCATGAAGAACCAGTTATATGTTAGAGATGTTTAAAACTAAATAACAAGAAACCCCAGGTTTCTTGGTAGAAACTAAAAGCTCTGGAAGCACTGGATCCCCAGCCACTGGGTGATCCCAGTGTTTTTTTCCAGTGTCAGTGACAATAGCAGTTCCAAATCTATGAAAAGTAAAGACTATTGAGTCAGAGTTAAAATTGAACTGCCTAGAAAAAAAAGAGCTTCGCCCTGGAAGGCAGAAGCATGGTTATACTTCATGTTTTTGACAAAGCCTTTAATGCTTCCACAGTTGCTATTTTATGCAAAATGTGCTTGAAAATATCTGGTTGCACTAGTTGTGACATTTTATCATCTGTTCTTTGCATTTATTATTGTTTGCTTGGCAGACAATTTAAAGCTAACATTGTAGATATCAAACTATCCTGCAAAATATATATGGCAAATCCTAAGGTTAAATAATTTAGACAGAAATATAATCTATGTACATGTACTCAGTAAAGAAAACAAGGATAAGCACAAACATGCACAATATATGTAAGGACCAACCCAGAAGAGACACTATAGATAAAAGAAACATAGCAAGAGGAAAAGTGTACCAGAACAACCAGTCATGCTGCCTGTACTTGCAGACCTTGACAAAAGTTGCAAATGCCACAAAACTGAAGGACATTGGCAGAAGATTAGAACAGCTTTCATAGAAAATCGGGTGATACTAAGAATTCTAGGAAAAGGAAGATACTGCACTCTACTGAAATGTAGATCTAGATTGTGAAATGTTAGGGATTTCTTGCAAATTGGTGTCCATCAGTTGAGAAAAACAAAGGATTTGCATGTCCTAAGTATCACAGAGTAGGAGAAACAAAACAAAACAAAACAAAAATGTATCTGTGAAGAAAGCACAGAAAGATGTGCAGTGCCATTTAAGATGCCAAAGGTGATCCTGATTGATCACTGGTCACACCAAGAGAAGTATTCCACAGCCCCTGCGTGATCTACATCAGCCCTCCTATGATGTCTTATTTATCCTGGCACATCTCTGACAGCTCTGGATGTCTGTGGGCCAGCAATGAATCAAGTGCTGTGAGTCAACATTGTTCAGCAACTGAATCAAGCCCCTCCTTAGAGAAAAATAAAGGAAGAAAGGTGAGAGGCTAACCAAGTTCAGAAAGACCTCCATTTAAACTTTTGATCAGGGAACCCTGAAGTTCAACAGATTCAGTGTGTTTTAGGCCTATTGAAGAGGAAAGAAACTCTTTAAAATTTTACTGTAAGTAGCCCCGGCTGGAGGGTGAATGGCAAAAGTCTAGGTCTTTAGTTGTTTAGGCAAAACCAGCAATACTAATAGCTTAAATAGGGAAACTAGGGAGCACAAAGGTATCATGTGATGTCAAAACAATATGTCAGCAGATATGCAGTCTGCTGTGTTCTTTACTAACTTCAGTTACCAGGCTGATTTAAGTTTAACCCCCTGAAGAGCTCATTACCATAGTCTATTTTGGAGTATTTAAATTACCATCATGTAATTGTATACTAAGGAAAACAGGCACATATTAACAACTTATGGTAAATACAGGAATTTCAGAATTCCCTAAGAACTGACTTATCGATACGTCCATGGAAGCATCGCACAGGGGGAAAAAAGAAAAGTGGATGACCTAATGAATATCACTCTTAGTACTTCAAAGACAAGCTCTAAAGCTGTTCAGATTACTTGTTTGACACTTCAAATACCAGACACAATGCCTCAGTTTATAATCAGTTTTGTCAACTATTTATAGTCAGCTAGGAATTATTCAAAGTGGCCTCATTAAATGTTTCCCCATCGTCACTGTTAAATACACTTCCTTTTTTTGCCCATATTAGTAGAATATTTGACTTCATCTCAGTATTGTGAGAAATGTAAAGCAATTTGCAACGAGAGCAAAAATATGGAAATTATGACAGGCATTCAGATAGCACAAGCTTTCTTTTAAAAAATTAATTAATATTTTTCCATCCTGTAGATATGTTTTAATAATGTTATAAAGGAAGATTAATTGTGGTTTTATACTTAAGCTGGGTAAAATAAGAGATGACACTTAAATGTAGGAAATCTTGCAGGTATGTGAAGTAACATTTAGACACTTCGTTGTACTTTTTTTTCCTATCTAACAGAAATCTGCTAATATGGAACTTGACCATATCTAGCAGAGAAATTCTACCAAAAACACATCACCAGTTCAATGACTGTATACCTAGTAGCAGTAATATATCCCTTTCTTTCAGTAGATTTTTGCAATTTTCCCTTTCTCTTGTTGTCATCCTTAAAAACCCTACCTAGATGTAATATTAACACATTAAGATTAAGTATTGTTTGAAACAGAATAAAACTGTTGAAATAAAAGAAATTGAAAATAAATCTACCATTGTTTGTTCTTCATCTTTCCTGGATAATGCTTTCCTTTTTGCTTAGGTTTGAGTCCAGAAATTCTCAGGGTTTTGCTGTACTACCACAAAGTCCCTCCTCATCCCCCAGGAAGATTTCCTGTTGGTTTTTTTTTTCTGATCACCTGAAAGAACTGCTCCTGTCTGCTCTCTGCTCCTCTCAGCAGTCTCTCAGTCTTTATTTGTGTAATTTCACAATAGCTTCATCCCATTTGACTTTCCAGAAGATCTCTCCAAACTGGTCATGACCATTTGGCTTCAGAAAAATAACAATGCCATATTCCTGCTATGCAGTTTCACTTAATTCAGAAAGTACTATCCAAGAGTAAGGTAAACAGGTGGTTGCCTGTTTTTCTGCTCAGCCATATGTTTTGAGCAGAACACAACACAAAAAGCACACACAGTAAACAGTGAAAAAATTAAATAGCTACATCACCCACCTCAGTTAGGAAATTCTTATCAGACTCTGTGAGGGGAATATGAATTAAATTTTTCATTAAAATAGCTCCAGTAACATCCCCCCAAAATAAAACAAAACAAAACAAAACAAAAACCCCAAAAAAACAAAACCAAACAAACAACTTCCCAGAACAATGAAGAACAGTCACTTGGTCTCAGCATTTCACTTCCTAAAGCCTTTCCAAAACACTGAGTAAAATCTCTCGTAAAAACCAAAGTATTAAAAAAAAATCCAACAAAACAAAACAAAACTCCTAAAGTAAAATAAATAAGTGAAGTGTGACAGATGAAGTTTTAATACATTAAAACATTTATATTTTCATTTGAAGATTTTGACTTATTTAAAACCTGATCATGCCATTAATTAGTTCACCGTGGTGTACCATTCCCACAAAAAAAGCTTTAAACCCAACAAACGTGCAGATGGTAAAGCAAATTCCCTCTATCTGTAGACATGCTATTAAGCACTCTAATGCCATGTTGACAGCAAGATGACAGCTTGGTGTTGATCACAAGTTTTCCTATTGTTTTTAAGATGCTTGATGCACTTTTACTTTATGTTGGAATCAGATATAACATGCAATAGATTGTAGTCTCTTGCATTAGAATATTGTATTCTTTTTAACAGCCGCAGAACTGTCTTTAAAATGTTTCCTGCCATTCAATTAGTGCAGCTGCAAAGAAAGATGTTCCATGAGAATTTTGGCTGGATCTCCTGGCTGATACAGTTAGGGAATCAGTTCAGTAGTGAATAAATTTATAAAAATGAAGTAGGAAGAGCAATGACTTTATTAATTTGTTTTGTTTGCCTGCTTAGTTTAAAGCCTGAGTGTGTGCATGGATTTAGCCACCTTAATAAAATATTTACGTATTGATGAACTTTTTGACACCCTCTCATCCATCAACATTCTTCTCCATAGAAAAATTCTTGAAGCATAATCTGAGGATAAAGTCTCTGGGGGATTTCTTTTCATTATTTCATTTTTTGTTGTTGATGACTGTCTCACAATCAGAGAGACAAATGTTCAATTAAGAGAAGAACAAGTAATATGCACACCAAACACAGAACTTCACTGTTCATCTGACATAATCGCGTGGTAGAAGCAGTATTAAATTCCTCACCTTTATTGTGATGGTCATTAAAACTACACTAAATATCCTTTTTATTATTATTTTTTTCTATAAATATTTTCTAGATTTAAAATAGGTTGCTCATTATTATTAAGGTTTTATTCTGAACCATGAGGAAAAGGCAGTAGTGGTAGCAAGACAACTATCCCACAACTCTAGTAATGTAATTCCAGAATTTTTTGAAGGTACTGTCTTTTCTTGACACTTCTCAGAAAACTGCTGAGGAGAACTGCTCATTTACTAATGTGACTGAAAAGCACTGTCACTCCAAATCAACACAGCTGTTTAATGAAAATGGGCTCTTCAGTAATACAATAGATGCTGTCAAAGCAGCGATCAGAAAGAGAAGAAAGGGAGTGAACTAGGTAACTTGAGCTGTTAGAAACTTCAACTGTGTTTTGCTAAGCTGTCTGACACAAGTTGAGATCTGCTCTGCTGAATAACTTCTTTCACCATCTTCAGCTACCTGAAAATGTCATTACTTTTTTTCCTGAGCCACACACTGGCTAATAAGATGAAAGGTTTCCTTCTTGTCATGTTAAACTGAATCACTAATACAGAATTTTTAGAGGTGCTGCCACCGCAACTGGTGTTCAGATGATGTCCAAGGAATAGCTTTTTGCTTTTGTCTCTTTAACTCTTCCCTTCCAAAACCAGTGCTCCACCTTCCAACTTCCCTGAGAATTACTGTGATGTTTACCTTCTTATTTATGTCATAAATAACTGGTTCCAAATCCAAACTTCTTTTCTTCCACAATTGTTCACTATAAGGTCCAACATGTCAAAATTGTTTTTCATCCTGATCAAAAATGAAAATCTGGAATATACATTTATTTGATGGTGCCCCAGTGGCCAAGAAGGCTAATGGCATCCTGGGGTGCATCAAGAAGAGTGTGGCCAGCAGGTCGAGGGACATCATTCTCCCCCACTCCTCTGCCCTGGTGAGGCCGCATCTGGAGCACTGTGTCCAGTTCTGGGCTCCCCGGTTCAAGAAGGACAGGGAACTGCTGGAGAGGGTCCAGCAAAGGGCTACAAAGATGATTAGGGGACTGGAGCATCTTTCGTATGAGGAAAGGCTGAGGTACTTGGGTATTTTTAGTCTAGAAAAAAGAAGACTGAAGGGGGATCTTATCCATTCTTATAAATACTTAAAGGGACGGTGCCAGGTAGGTGAGAATAGTCTTTTTTCATTGGTGCCCGGTGATAGGACTAGAGGTAACTGGCACAAACTTGAGCATAGGAAGTTCCATCTGAACATGAGGAGGAACTTCTTTCCTTTGAAGGTGGCAGAGCACTGGCACAGGCTGCCCAGAGAGGTTGTGGAGTCTCCCACCCTGGAGACATTCAAAACCTGCCTGGACGCCATCCTGTGCAACCTGTTGTAGGAGAACCTGCTGTGGCAGGGGGAGTTGGACTAGATGATCTCCAGAGGTCCCTTCCAACCCTGACCATTCTGTGTGATTCTGTGAAAGAAAAGATAATGATAACGAACCAAAACATACAGATTTATCAGGTGGGACTGCTCATCTTTTTTCATTTTTGAGGCATCACTCAATTGTCCACTTATAGGTATGAAATACTAGTTGAGTGGTACCCTACATGTCTCCAGATGCTGATACAGAAGATGCATGTTTCCCACAGATCCTAAATCATATCAGCCAACCCATATCTTGGTTACCCTAGGGTACCTTGAACGGCATTAGGTGCCTATGCAAACCAAATAGATCAAGCCACTATATGTAGATGAGCTAAATTCTGTGCACTGAGACATACTGACACGTGAAGGATGGACATAGTTTAGCACACATTCTGTTCACCTGCATCCTGTTTTCATGTCCTAACATAAAATAGATCTAGGACAGATAACTGTCAACCTTTGAGATAAGGCCAGAGCTAGCTTTGGAGATGCCAGGCAAGGAAATAAAACTTTCTTTATGGATTTCTTACTGCTTTTATTTCATTACTATTTCAACTGTCGGATAATCTGTATAAAGTTTAATCTTGGCGTGCCTCCTTAAATGTTTACCCCAAAAATTATGTAGTGGATTGTGAAATTTCCAGACCATAACAAACAAATTAAATAACTTTATTTAAAGGAGAAAAACAAAGACATAAGGTACCTAATGTATAAATAGCTTTAGACAGCACTGAAAACACAAATTAAGTCTCACCTTAAACAAAACTTTTATTATTTCAATTTAAGACTTGCAAAGAGTTTAGATAATGCAAGTACAACTAATCCATCCAAGAGCTTTCTGCTCTTTCACTTGAGTACAATCCAAATTCAGTAACATTTCTGGCTGACCACCGCTGTGTGTTTCAGTGAATAGTTCACGCACCAAAATGTCATTGGGCTTAAATAAGTAATGCTAGTATACCTCTAAAAGAAGTCTTGTATTCTAAGGTTGAAGAAACGTCTTTTCCAAACAGTGAGGTCTAACATAGAAGAAACAAAATACCTTAAATCTGTTGACTAAAACATTCTTTTGTCTTTCTTTTGAAAAATCTAGTTCAGACTGCTGTGTATTTAGATACTGTCAGCAAACTTGTTTTCACTCAAATTGCCATAATTAATTTTATTACTTTATTTTTATCACAGTAATAGAGTGGGTTAATTTTTCGTTTGATAAATAGCAACTATCTGAGGGGGAAAAGGCTTCAAAAATGGGCCTGCCTTTCTCTGTTTTTTTTTTTCTCCAGTCACACACAAGTAATTTCATTAGCGTCAAGAGTTACACTCTTGTGAAACCTAAATAAAATAATAGCCTTCATTCATTCAGCTTAGAATTCAAGCAATTTATTTAGAAGTTTAAAATAATAAAATAATGGAGATTTCAACTTTTTTGCAAAAAGATATACAAACCATTTATTTATACCAGTGTTACAACTAAATTAGTGATCAAAACCAATGATCACTACTCACTCTCTACAACTATCTGAAAGGAGGTTGCAGAGAGGTGGGAGTTGATTTCTTTTGTGAGGTAACAGGTGATAGAACAAGAGGAAAAGGCTTCAATTTGCACCAAGAGAAGTTTAGATTGTATATTAGGAAGAATTTCTTTACTGAAAGGATCATCAGGCACTGGAACGCGTTAACCAGGGCAGTGGTGGAGTCCCCATCCCTGGAGATATTTAAGGGCCGTGTAGATATAGTGCTTAGGGACATGGTTTAGTGGTGGGCTTGTCAGTGTTAGGTTAATGATTGGACTAGATGAACTTACAGGTCTTTTCCAATCTAGGAGATTCTGTGTTTCTGTGATTCAATTTGTATCTGCTCGAAAATGCTCAAGGGACAGAGGATGAGGAAAAGGATCAGGCCCAGTCAGCGTGGGTTTATGAAAGGCAGGTCACGCCTGACAAACCTGATCTCCTTCTATGATAAGGCGACCCACTTAGTGGATGAGGGAAAAGCTGTGGAAGTTATCTACCTGGATTTTTGCAAGGCTTTTGACACTGTTCCCCACAGCATTCTCCCAGAGAAACTGGCTGCTCATGGCCTAGACAGGTGGACTCTTCGCTGGGTAAAAAACTGGCAGAATGGCCGTGCCCAGAGAGTGGTGGTAAATGGAATTAAATCCAGTTGGCGTCCAGTCACAAGTGGTGCCCCCCAGGGCTTGGTGCTGGGGCTGGTTCTCTTTAATATCTTTATCAATGATCTGGATGAAGGGATCAAATGCACCCTCAGTAAGTTTGCAGATGACACTAAACTAGGCAGGCATGTTGATCTGCTTGAGGGTAGGATGGCTCTGCAGAGGGATCTGGACAGACTGGACCAATAGGCTGAGGCCAATGGTATGAGGTTCAACAAGGCCAAGTGCCGGGTCCTGCACTTGGGTCACAACAACCCCATGCAGCGCTACAGGATTGGGGCGGAGTGGCTCAAAAGCTGCCTGGCAGAGAAGGACCTGGGGGTGTTGGTGGACAGCCGGCTGAATATGAGCCAGCAGTGTGCCCAGGTGGCCAAGAAGGCCAACGGTATCTTAGCCTGTATCAGGAATAGCGTGGTGAGCAGGACTAGGGAAGTGATCATCCCCCTGTACTCGGCACTGGTGAGGCCCCACCTTGAGTACTGTGTTCAGTTTTGGGCCCCTCACTACAAGAAGGACATTGAGGTGCTGGAGTGTGTCCAGAGAAGGGCAATGAAGCTGGTGAGGGATCTGGAGGACAAATCTTACAAGGAACGACTGAGGGAACTGGGGTTGTTTAGCCTGGAGAAGAGGAGGCTGAGTCGAGACCTTATCACCCTCTACAACTACCTGAAAGGAGGTTGTAGAGAGGTGGGGGCTGATCTCTTCTCTTGGGTGACAAGTGATAGGACGAGAGGAAATGGATTCAATTTATGCCAGGCGAGGTTTAGACTGGATATTAGGAAACATTTTTTCACTGAAAGAGTTATTAAACATTGGAATAGGCTGCCCAAGGAGGTGGTGAATTCACCATCCCTGGGGGTGTTTAAAAAAAGGGTAGCTGTGGTACTTGGGTGACACGGTTTAGAGGTGGTTTTGTCAGGGTAGGTTGATGGTTGGACTTGATGATCTTAAAGGTCCCTTCCAACCTTAGCAATTCTATAATTCTATGATCCTATGAAAAGGTTTGGACACAGTATTTTCCATCATGTTCTGTCACTCTAGCTTCCCAGAAAATCTGATTCACACATACATATTTGATGCCCATCTTTGCAGGTGATAAAATGTCTTCTAACCTCTCCAAGGTTGTATGCATAATTGAAACTAAAGACTCTATTTAGCCAGCTTTGTGGCAATCTTATCAGGAGGAAGAAGCGGCAGCTATGAACTGTAAGGAGAAAACAAAAAAGAAAAAAAGCATGGTCCTCAAGTTCTTAAAGCATGAATTTTCCCTTTGTGTCAGAAAATATAAATACTTCAGGCAGCATTAGTACTCCTACTCAGAATTTATCCAGGTTTCCTGGATGGAATTCTTTCCCCTGTCCCAAATATATTTGCATTCATGTTAACATCTCAAAAAATCTCAGTGTGAATTTATGAAGAATATAGAAGATCTTTTATAAGTGCAGTTCAGTCCACAGATCCTGACATCACAAATATCTTACTTTTTCCATTTGTATTCCTGTCCCTTTTTCACTATTTTCCACCCATGATTTATAAGGGTATTATTGTTTCTTGATTTAAATCCCTACTTCCTCATCTCACTCACTTCTGCTAAAACATGTAAAAGTTTTGAATCTTTAAAAAATGTTAAAAGTAATAAAACTGAAATGACTTCTCAATATATATTAGCTTTTTATCTGTTTTATGGCTTGTAATTTTCAGTGTGTTTGGATGGAACTCATCCTCTTTCATTATTTTCACAGCAGGACATTCTGAATTAGTCGGTTTGATTTTTGGCTGATTGTCTTTAATCTGTCTCCAGTTGCCCCTTATATCTTCCACCATGTGATATACTGTATGTTGATAATCCTTAATAATCAACATATCCCTTTTACATTCCATAATACCCCCAAGACTTTGATCTTCTGTATTATCCAACAGTTTAAGAGGGCACACAGAGAAGTAACTATTCATTTCTGTCAAAAAAATATCATTTTTTTACATCTGATGCTGTAGAAAACAGATGTTAGCTAAGCCCCTGAAGTCCCTGAAATTAGTAGCCTGCTACTTAGTAGGTGATGATTTACGTCAGAAGATTCCACTTCCAAGTGGTTAAAAATTAACACTATAGGAAACAGGAAAAAAGTCAGGAAACATCCTTTTTTCCTGCCACCCCCCCCAAATCATTAATGAAAAAGATTGTCAATTTTGAAGAGTAACTTTAAAAGGCGTGGTGCCAGCAGTCTTAGTTGACTAAGGTAGCTAGAGGTGTATCACTGAATGGCCCCATAGCTGCATGGCAACAGCTGTCAAAGAGACTTCAGACTGCAAGAGTAAGGGCTTAGTATGCACTGAATTTTATCTTTCCTTTGCTCCCCAGTGCTGAGCCTGATGTCAGTTTTATTATGGAATGATCTTGTGATGTCTTGCTGGACAAAGATTTTTCAGTCTCTGATCTGAAATATGATAGAATCAGGTTATCTCTTTGTTTCTACATCACTAATGCTCCAGGGCATTAGCCAAATATATACAGTCCAACTGCACATTTTACTACTGCTTGGAATGGTAGTTATTATTCCATAAAAATGTTGTCTTGAATATCTGGCATACTGGCTTGTCACCCATAGACTGAAACCCATTTTTTCTCATGAGTTACAGATCAGCTGATTTGAGCTCATGTAGCATGAAGACAAAAAACATGCATTCTTCCCTAAATAAAACATTTTTTTTAAAAAATCTCACAAATAGTCTGATTCATTCTTTCTGCTTGCCATCTCAATCAGTGCTTCGTATTCTGTTCTTCACATTTTGGTAAATATTTATTTCTCTGGAGTTTATGTCTACTCCCTGTAGACTTTCAGTTTGCAATGAATTTCAGTGGACTTGACTCCATCATCAGTTGCTGGTTCTCACTTACTACAGTGGAGCTTTCTCCTCATGGCTGAAGTCTTTCCATGTTAAGAGCATATGGCTGGGCCTATGAAGGGAAGACTGGGGTGCACCACTACAAAACAAAACCTGAAGTATCTGTGCTGTGGGAGTATGCATCCTCTTGAAGTAAGTGGGTGTGAATAAAAAAAGAGAGGGAATTAGAATCCTTGGTGAGGATCTATCATAGCCAGAATGACAAGTACTGAGGCACCTAAACCAGGAGGAAGCAAAATACCAAACAGAGGCTTGCATCAGAGAATCTATTTCTGAAATTAACTAAGATTTCTAAGTCAAAACTGTAAACATACAGTGCCATGAGGGTAGAATTTGAATTGCACTACAACAAACAGGAACACATCAAATTCAGCAGTATCTAGTAGCAGGATCACAATTTCTCTTAAGCAGTTTCACTTAGATTTTTAATAGATTCTTATTTAGATAAATTTTTTTGAGTAGATAATAGATAAATCTATAATATATCTATGATTTGCTTGATTTTTGCTCACTTTGCAGTGTTGTAACAATTACTTCTTCTGCCAAATACGTCAACACTGAACTTTTGAGATCTTTTCTTAAGCCCTCCACAAACAATAGCAGAAGGAAGGTGACAGTTTCCTAGCATCTCCAGGCGTTGGTAGGGAGGGTTCAGTGTGAAGAGTTGTTTATTTGTGTGGGTGGATTAGCGAATCAAAGAAGAATGAAAAATAGGGAGTCTCTGTGTGTTCTTTTTACATTGAATTTTAAAATTAATAGCACCTACAGATATTAAGGAGGAGGCTTAATGAAATTCACCAAAGCAGAACAATAATTGTGTGTGAGTGTCTGTATGAATATGTATATAAGCACATGCGTATTTAAAAATGCATCTATATAAACACACTTGCAGTCACCCCCTCCCCCCTCCCTGAATTCTAGATTAAGTAAACTCACTCCTCTGTTGCCTGATCTTGCTTGACAGAAGTCAATCAATTTAAAAGAACTGAGTTTAATCACAGGTAAAAGTAAAAATGTTACTGACCTGGTAGACAGTCTCATATAATTAATTGTAAAGAAGCACTGAGAACTTTATGTGACCTTTAATGAAGTCTATATCAAGACAAGTAGGTATACAGTATACACTTAATTTCTTTATGTATTATGCACCTGTTTTTGGAATAGTGTGTTCCTTTTCAAAGAAAATTCATAGTGTTAGCAAAAGAATTGTGAAGCTTCAGAGAAACCAGTCCTACAGTGACAGGAGGCATAATTGTCGTATGCAATATAGGATAAATATTTTCATCATTTTTCATCCTTTTTCCATTTAGAAATATTTATTATTTCATTTGTTCATTGTATTTTATATGAGAGATAAAGAATGTATTCTGAACAAATAATATGCTCAGGATTTCTCAGCACACTCAGTGTCTTTAAAATTCTGGCAAAGTTATTTTGTTCTGTATGCTTTTGCTTTAAAGGACAATTATACCTCCTTAGATCAGGTTTAATTCCACCTCCGTTTTAAGTGCTGTCTAAAATTTTACTTTTTTTGTCTCTCTTTTATTCAGGAAACTTCATTTCACTCATATTGTGAACTTCAGCTCAAAAGCACCAACTTCCCTCATATCATTTTATAGTCAATTGCAAGAGACAGGCAACTTGTGGCCAAGAAGGCCAATGGCATCCTGGGGTGTATCAAGAAGAGTGTGGCCAGCAGGTCGACGGAGAACATCCTCCCCCTCTACTCTGCCCTGGTGAGGCCGCATCTGGAGTACTGTGTCCAGTTCTGGGCTCCCCGGTTCAAAAAGGACAGGAAACTACTGGAGAGGGTCCAGCAAAGGGCTACAAAGATGATCAGGGGATTGGAACATCTCTCTTATGAGGAAAGGCTCAGGGACTTGGGTCTTTTTAGTCTAGAAAAAAGAAGACTGAGGGGGAATCTTATCAATACTTATAAATACTTAAGGGGAGGGTGCCAGGTAGATGAGAATAGTCTTTTTTCAGTGATACCCAGTGATAAGACAAGAGGTAACGGGCACAAACTTGAACATAGGAAGTTCCATCTTAACATGAGGAGGAACTTCTTTCCTTTGAGGGTGGCAGAGCACTGGCACAGGCTGCCCAGAGAGGTTGTGGAGTCTCCCACCCTGGAGACATTCAGAACCCGCCTGGACGCCATCCTGTGCAACCTGCTGTAGGTGTTCCTGCTGTGGCAGGGGGTTGGACTTCGATGATCTCCAGAGGTCCCTTCCAACCCTGACCATTCTGTGATTCTGTAACTCCAGAAGGTAATTCAGAACAAGAACCTAGCTTTAGATTTTTTTATATTACACCTCAAACAGCCTCTTTCCAAATATTATGGAGACAGTTGTATGAAACCAGCTTCTACAGGATAAAATTAACTTTTGTGAATCCATCTTTTATCTCTGCTTCTCTGGCTTCACCTGTGGTTTTGTCTTCTCTCAGTTCCTTTTTCCTGTGAGTTCTCTTCTACAGTAGGTCAGCCTAAATTCCACCTGTCCTTTAAAAGCCATCTGAAACTTTCAGTATCCTCCTCTGCTACTTATAAAACTTTAAATCAAGGAAAGCCAAAAAAGCATTTTAAACAGCCCTCATCTTTCTGTCTCTACTTGCAGAGATGTGAGAGAACTGAAGTTGCTTCCTACTCCTCTGATATCTGATGACCAGCAGAGGGAACATAATGAATGTCTTTTTTTTTCCATTAATAAAAAAATAAACTTTTCTTTGGGAACATATAAGGTCAGTGTCTGTCAGAATAATTTTTACTGATGTGGTGAGAAATATTGGATTTCTAGCTTACTTAGACATAATTATTTTCTTAGCAGGTAACTAGGTTTGAACCTCTCTCCTTTGGTTCTGGGTCTCCTAAATCATTAACTTTTGCTAATTGTCCTATGGGGTTCTCCACAGAGTCTTTGACCCTGTTCATTGTTTCCCATATTTTTTCACTTGCCTGATTTCAAAAAGTGTTGCAGAGAAATACTCTATGTTTGAGTAGCGGAAGAAAAGGGGAACTGAAAACTGAAAAAGGGAAACTGAAAAAAAAGGGGGAATATGACCCAACAATGTATGCTTGCAGCCCAGAAAGCCAACCATAGAAGCGTGGCCAGCAGGTTGAGGGAGGTGATTCAGGTGGGGAAGAAATCGTGCCAAATATGGGTTGCACCACCACACTCCCTCTACTCTGTTCCTGTGAGATCCCACCTGGAGTACTGCATGCAGCTTTGGAGCCCTCAGCACAGAAAATACATGGATGATTGGACCAAATCCAGAGAAGGGTCACAAAGATGATCAGAAAGCTGGAGCACCTCTCCTATGAAGACAGGCTGAGAGAGTTGGGGTTATTCAGCATGCAGAAGAGAAGGCCCTGGGGAGATTTTATAGTGGCGTTCCGGTACTTAAAGCAGGCCTACAGGAAAGATGGGGAGGGACCCTTTATCAGGGAGTGTAGTGACAGAATGAGGGGTAACACTTTTAAACTGAAAGACAGTGGATTTAGATTAGATATTAGGAAGAAACTCTTTACTCTGAGGGTGGTGAGACACTGGAAGAGGTTGCCCAGAGAAGTTGTAGATGTCCAATCCCTAGAAATGTTCAAGGCCAGGTTGGATGGGGGTTTGGGCAACCTGGTCTAGTGGGAGGTGTCCCTGGCCATAGCAGGGGGTTGGAACTAGATGATCTTTAAAGGTCCCTTCCAACCCAAACCATTCTATGATTCTGGGAAAACACAGGTGTGTTTCTGGGATAATTTGGATATTTTGCTAACTTTGAGTTTATATTCCACTGGAAGGTGATCACTGACCTGGAGGTCAGCCTGTGCAGGCTGACTGGGCTGATAATCAGACTGCTCACACTTATACCGTTCACAAGCAGCCTGGCCACGTCCATAACTCTTGGCCCTGAATCTCTTCGAGTCCTCCATGGCTCCAGAAATATGTTTGTTTTTCTATTTCATGATAACTAAAATAATAGGACTGTGTCACCAGAGCGGCGACTGTAAGAGTGGTGTTTTTCTCACTGAAAAAGAGCAGTATGAGAACATATGGGAGAGTTTGGGCACTCAAAGTCTGCTATAACTGTGCACAACAGCTGAGAAGGTTGCATGGGGCCAAGTTGCAGCTAAGGCCCATGCATATTTCACAATGGGAACTGCCCCTGGGGTAGACCATTTGCAGAACCAGGAATGTATTTTAGAGGGAAAATGCTGACTGACTTCACAGGAGTGAACTTGCATTTATGCAATGTACATGGTGAGGGTACCAATACCCAGTAATATACTGACTAGGGAGCTGTTAATTAACAGTGTGAAATACCTACTGAGAAAGAGAAAAAATGAACTGTTGTATACAATAAGAAAGATAAAAGGTACAAACAGAGCAAGGGATCTTGACTTCTGACGAGTTTTGAAAACAATGGAAGATTTTAAAGAAATTAGACAAAACTAAATGTTAAGTATTTGAGAGTATTCTTTCAAATGCTTTTTTTATTCCGTGCAATTTATCTCACACTAGACTGAAAACCTTTGATAATTGTTTTTAATTTTTTTAAGAAACATTTGTGAAAGAGAAACATAGGGAAATATGTTTAGCTCTAACCTCAGAGGAATGCTACGGGAATTTCATTCTAAGACCTTAGGAAACTGTGTTGTTCAGCCTGTCTTTTTGGGTGCTTGTTAATCTTTAAATTTTGTAAGTTCATATTTTACAATTTATGTTGATACTTCTATTTCTTGAAAATTCAGATTGTAAATAAATATTTTATTTCTGCATAAAAAATCGCAATGTAATACAAATCTTTTATTTTGATCCAGTAGTGTTATATGCAGTAACTGCAGCTAATTTTATTAATTTATTTCAGTTCAACAGTATTGTCAGAAACTAATATTTCATTTTTATTGCAAAAGAATAAAGGTATGTTTTGTAAATTCTGAAGTTAAGTTGGATTTATTAAAAGACAGGTTAAAAAAACCCAAACCAAACAAAAAAAAAAAACAACCCATGGAGTTGTTATTCCAAGTCTAAATAATTTTCTTAGGACAATGTTTCCCTTCAAAATTGCTAAATATTCTTAGATATGGAGAATTTAAACCATCCAGTTTCACTTCATTTTCCCGAAGATAATTTGTATTTAACTTTTACCCATTTATTCCACTTTCTTGTGATGTAGATCACCTTTCTGCCTTTGGACTGTGAGTTTAAAATATTTAATGCAAGTGGAAAGTCATTTAACTAACATGAAAAATGGAATTTCTACTTCTTGTACTTCATACATAATCACAAACAAGTGAGATGGTATAAACACACATAGACGTATTTAAATCAAAACAGGTATACTAATGTGAATATCAGATTATTGTGTATATATATGACATAATATAATATAGACCCAATGTTTACTAGATACAGTGCTGCCACCTTTTGGTTGTGTTCCTCACTGCTACTCCCAGGCTCCTGTCCTGCTGGGGGTTATCAACCACGGCAAGTTTTACTGGAAAAGCAGCACAGCAAGCTGTAGGCAATCCAGGAGACTCCTGGAGTGCATCAAAGATAAATTCTTAAGCGAGGTAACAGACAGCCCTACAACAGGAGATGCAATACTGGACCTGATGGCCACCAACACAAGTGAGCTCATTGGTGACGTCAAGATTGGAGGCAGCTTGGGCTGCAGTGATCATGCACTGGTGGAGTTTGCAGTCGTGAGGGATAGTGGTCAGGTGAAGATTAAAGCCAGGACCCTGAATTTTGGGAAAGCAAACTTCGAGCTCTTCAAGGAGTTAGTCAATAAGGCCCCCTGGAAAACTGCCCTCAGGGACAAGGGAGCAGAACAAACCTGGCAGATCTTTAAGGATGCTCTCTGCAGAGCGCCAGAGCTCTTGGTCCCCAGGATTAAGAAATAAGGAAAGGAAGGCAAGAAACTAGGATGGCTGAGTTGAGACCTGCTGGTCAAACTAGAGGGCAAGAAGAAAATACACAGGCAGTGGAAGCAGGGACAGGCATCCTCGGAAGAGTATAGGAATGCTGCCTGGTTTAGGGATGGGGTCACAAAGGCCAAGGAACAGATGGAGCTGAGCTTGGCAAAGGATGCAAAGAATAACAAGAGGGGCTTCTACAAGTATGTCAGCCAGAAAAGGAAGACAAAAGAAAGCGTACCCCTTCCCCCCTCTCCCTGATGTGCAAGAGTGGCAAGCTGGTAAAAACAGACAAGAAGACTGAGGTACTTAACAACTTTTTTGCCTTAATCTTCAATGTCCACCTCTCTTACCACAGCTTTTGAGTGGATGGACTGCAAGACAGGGACTGGGGTAGAAAAGTCCTTCCCACTGTAAGAGATCAGACATAATTCTATGGGACCTGACAAGATGCATCCCATGCCTCCTTGGCTGAGGTCGTTGCCAAGCCACTCTCCATCCTATTTGAAAAGTCACGGCAGTCAGAAAAAGTCGCTGGTGACTGGGAAAAAAGGAAACAGTGCACCCATTTGTAAAAAGGGTAGAAAGGAGGACCCTGGGAACTACCGACCTGTCAGCCTCACCTCTGTGCCTGGGAAGGTCAGATCCTCCTAGGAGCTATGCTAAGGCACATGGAGGACAGTGAGGGAGGTGATTCGAGAAAGCCAGCACAGCTTCACTAAGGGCAAGTCCTGCCTGACCCAACCGAGTGGCCTTCTGTGATCAAGTGACTACATCAGAGGACAAGGGAAGAGCTACAGGTGTTGTCTATCTGGACTTCTGTAAGGCCTTTGACACAGTCCACCGCAACATCCTTCTCTCTAAGTTGGACAGGTATGGATTTGTTGGGTGGACTGTTCAGTGCATGAGGAATTGGTTGGGCGGTTGCATCCAGGGGATCGTGGTCAATGGCTCAATGTCCAGATGGTGATCAGTAACAAGTGATGTCACCCAGGGGTCTGTATTGGGACAAGTACTGTTTAATGTCTTCATCAATGACAGAGAGAGTGGGATCGAGTGCGCCTTCAGCAAGTTTGCGGACAACACCAAGATGAGTGGTGCAGTTGACTTACCCAAGGGACAAGACGCCATCCAGAGGGACCTGGAAAAGCTTGAGAATTGGGCCCGTGTGAACCTCATGAGGTTCAACAAGGCCAAGTGCAAGGTCCTGCACCTGTGTCACGGCAACCCCCGGTATCAATAGAGGCTGGGGGATGAAGGGGTTGAGAGTAGCCCTGCTGAGGAGGACTTGGGGGTACTGGTGGATGAAAAGCGGGACACGAGCTGGTAATGTGCACTCACAGCCCAGAAGGCCAACCGTATCCTGGGCTGCATCAAAAGAAGGATCACCAGCAGGTCGAGGGAGGTGATTCTGCCCCTCTATTCTGCTCTGGTGAGACCCCACCTGGAGCACTGTGTCCAGCTCTGGAGTTGTCAGCACAGGAACTCCATGGACCTGTTGGAGAGGTTCCAAAGGAGGGCCACAATAATGATCAGAGGGCTGAAGAACCTCTCCTATGATGACAGGTTGAGAGAACTGTGGTTATTCAGCCTGGAGAAGAGAAGACCCCAGGGAAACCTTATCAAGGCCTTTCAGTAGTTTAGGGGGGCCTACAAGAAAGATGGGGACAAATTATTTAGCAGGGCCTGTTGCAATAGGACAAGGGGTAATGATTTTAAGCCATTAAACCATAAGGAAGAAAATTTTTACAGTGAGGGTAGTGAAACTCTGGAATAGGTTTCCCAGAGGGGTGGTAGACGTGACATCCCTTGAAACATTCAAGATCAGGTTGGACAGGGCTCTGAGCAACCTTATCTAGTTGAAGATGTCCCTGCTTATTGCAGGACAGTTGGACCTTTAAAGATCTGTTCCAATGCAAACTATTCTATGATTTTATGATTCTACATATGTCTCATAAACTTAATTTTATTCAAAATTCAAAAATTCTACATAAAATACAGGATTTTAGGAGTGTGTGTTCAGTTCTGTGAAAGTCTTTCTGGATTCGTACAACAAGAGGTTCCAGTTTATCTGAATGTTGTTTGTGCTATTTACCATTAAATTTCTAAGTTGGCCAAAGCCTATATGTGGGGGCTGGGTCTACAGATCTGATGATTTGGCTTCCCATGCAGCTGACTTACTCGACATATATTTCAGAAGTGGTGACATCTGCCGGTATATTTTTTTTTTAGTGTTTCTCCATTTGAACATCTAGACCTTAGGGGAGGGTAAATCTTGTGAACTGCCTTGAACTCAGCAGCTGCCCTCAGAACCCTAGAGCAATTGCACATCCTTCAAACTCCTGCTTGATGGTCAAGTTTAGAGCTAATTGCAACACTTTACATTTAAACCCCTACCTGCTCACTTCATATTTAAATCTCTATCTGATAGCTTGGGACCCATTATCTTCAAAGTTGTGTACAGCCAGTGCAGACCTTGAACTTCATTCAGTTGCCCAAACTGACGAAGAGTCATAGAGTCATAGAATAGTTTAGGTTGGAAGGGACCATAAAAATCACCTAGTTCCAACCCCCCTGCTATGGGCAGGGTCATGTTCCACTACATCAGGTTACCCAAACCCACATCCAGCCTGGCCTTGAACACTTCCAGGGATGGGACATCTACAACTTCTCTGGGCAACCTCTTCCAGTGTCTCACCACCCTCAGAGTGAAAATTTTTTTTCTAATACCTATTCTAAATCTACCCGCTTCCAGTTTAAAGCCATTCACTCTTATCCTATCACTACATGCCCTTGTAAAAAGTCCTTCCCCAGCTGTCCTGTAGGCCCCCTTTCAGTACTGGAAAGCTGCAATAAGATGTCCCTGGACTCTTCTCTTCTCCAGGCTGAACAACCCCAACTCTCTCAGCCTGTCCTCCTAGGAGAGGTGCCTCAGCCCTCTGATCATCTTTGTGGCCCTTCTCTGGACCTGCTCCAACAGGTCCATGTCCTTCTTATGTTGAGGGCTCCAGAACTGGATGCAATATTCCAGGTGGGGTCTCCTGAGAGCAGAGTAGAGGGGCAGAATCACCTTCCTCAACTTGCTGGCGATGCTTCTTTTGATGCAGCCCAGGATACAGTTGGCCTTCTGGGCTGTGAGCACACATTGCCTGTTCATGTTGAGATTCTCATCAACCAACACCCCCAAGTCCTCCTTCTCAGGGTTGTCCTCAATCCATTCTCCATCTATTGGAGATCAGGCACAAAGATACATGGCACAAGATTTTGGAAACACTCATGCTTTCTGTAATACCAGATGAAGGTGAAAGGATATATGTATGCCAGGGCATCTCAAATGCCACTGGCCATTTATATTCAGGCTCATCCTTAGACATTATAGATAATGTAAATGCCGGAGGGTACAAGTCTACTTCTGTACTTGATCCCACCCCTTATTTCCTGTCGAATTTAAAGTCTGTTCTTATCACTGATTTATATAAATAAATGTTGATCCAAAAGGTTGTTTAGGGCAAAAAAAACCCCACACTTTGCCTTCTTACAGTGTTAGCAGTCTAATCAAGATACAACAAGTAGTTGTTGCTAATTCAATTACAACAATGTAAGGGTATGTGGAAGGAGGAGTGGCTGGAGGAGGCGGCCACACTTGTGACAGAATTCAACAAAAAATAATAAAAGGAACTGCCCAGACTAATAAAAAGAAGACTCACTAATACATTTACAACTGTCATAGACAAAGTCCTTTAGATTTCTAACCCTTTTCTTTGGTGTTACACTCATCCAATATTCCTCTGGGTCCAGAGGGTAACAGCTCCCAAGGTCAAGCAAAATAAGGTTGTGTGGGATTACAGTGGAGTCACACAAGCACCCCACAGTCATTGCCAGGAGAAGTGCGGTGCCTGTGGCCCCCTCGGGCCAGCAGATCACTTGTGGCTCCCTGCGTACACTCTAAGAAAGAGAAAAATACTGTATCGCCACAATGTAACATTGAAAAAGGGACTGAAATGTCGAAAACAATATATTAAGTAACACTCAAAACTACTATTTCTTTGGCTGGAAGTCCGTTATCATTGCGAGATGAGACATATAAAAGACCTATAATCCAACAAAACATTGTAACAGAAAGAAACCATGATTCAGGATAATTGTCTCTCCAGAGTAAGAAATGCACTATCTGCAATACAAAACACTAGAAATTAACACCGAGTTCATAAAAAATAAGGCATGTTATTTCAATTTAAGGAACTATTTCAGGTGAGAATCCTGCAACACCACAGACAGAACATATAATTTAGCTAAACACGCTAATTCAGTCAGGTACTTCATCCAAGTGCTCAGTGTTTTTGATAAAATTAATGATTTTTACTGTATTTTCATTTCATTTCTTTAGTATTGGTTTTCTTCAGACTAATTTTTCCCTTATGTTCAAGTTACTTTGTGTACTGTGTGTTAAAATCCTCAAGGATCATATAGTAAAGATTGATTAGCATTTTTAATACAGTCTTTCTACAAAAGACATTTTGCTGGTTTGCAAAAAAGCTGGAGAGCATATCACTTACAACATGACCTTTACCACCTGAAGAAGTTAAAGTTATAATGAGGTTTCCCATGTTATTTGCAGGAAGTGTTACAAACTTGATGCAGTATATACACCTGAATTTTACTGACATCATGTTATTTGGGATTCTGAGATGTCATTTTAAGATAAATTTTTCCTCATGACCTACTTTGTTGCTAAAAGTTTCATTCTGGTTTTATATCTATATATAATTTAAGGTGCACTGAGTGATACTTGGCAATTAAGAGCCAATTTGACTCAAACTCTTTCCTAGATCGGGTGTCACAACCTAAAAAGTCTTTTGAATTTCTTTGCTTGAACTGGCCTTTTCCACAGGTTGGACTGTGTTGCTCTACTCCAAAATTCTGGTCAAGACAGGGAAAATGAAGTTTTGTGTCAGGGTTATGGCCTTAACAACATTTAAAACATCCTGTTTTGCTACTGCAGGGAGAGTGAAAGCCCTTAACACATTTTGCCCCCCCCCAGAGGACTGTCACATAATGATCTGATGTGCTGTCTCTCTGCCAACTAAAGAACCAGATCTTGAAGTCATGACAGGTTCTTCTAACTAGCACTCACAGAAAGTGTCCTTTGACA
Organism: Pluvialis apricaria; assembly: GCA_017639485.1. Classification (NCBI taxonomy): domain Eukaryota; kingdom Metazoa; phylum Chordata; class Aves; order Charadriiformes; family Charadriidae; genus Pluvialis; species Pluvialis apricaria. The sequence goes on from CM030007.1 coordinate 51,592,862, forward strand.
TGGGAAGATATTTTGATATTTTTTACGACTGTATAACCATTCCTGCTGTGCTGCCTGTGCAATAAAAGTGTCTTCAAAAGATGTGTCCCATTATAATTTTCTCACAGAAACATCAATCAGCTATGAAAAAATCAGCACAGAAAAATAATAAAGCACAGTGAAATGAATCCTCAAGAAAAGCTTCCTGTTTTAATTGGTCATCTTATTATAAAATTCTCTGTGATCTATTTCAAGTCTGTGAACTCCCACTGATAGATGTGCAGCCCTTACAGAGATTCATTGGTGGATTATTCTAAAAATGAATAAACAAGATCAATAAAGTGTGTATTTGTTAATTGTCAATTTTATTTTGAACATGCATTTTTAAAAATACCTGAGCGGAAGACCAATCGAAAGAGGAGCTAACATCTTTTATCTGTACTATTTAGTCATCCCAATAGTGAATCTATTTAATACAATATTGATATGGTTGTCATTTCTTAGTTCAATCAGCAAACCCTGGTAAAAATCTTGCATGAAAACTAATTGCAACAGAAACAAGAACGGGCCTTTGGTTTTGCAGAAAATTAAGGTTTCTGCTTCAGGAAGACAAACTATTGTGAATTTAGTTCAGAAACTTCTGCTTTGGAGAGATTTCAAGCCTAGATTAATAAGAAAAAACCCTCAGAGGCTGAGGACTACGTAATGGGGCAGCTTTTATGCATGACCCACTGCTGATTACCTATGCACAGGTGGAACGTGATTGCCAGGTCACACAACCATTGCAGAAAAGAGTAAGTGCATCAGTCACAAGTAGAAATAAATAAATCTGATATTTTAATAACAAAAAAGAGAAAGAAAGATCTAAGCCTATTTTTTTTTAAACTGTGTAAAATTGATTAGCTACCAAAAAGTTCTGTGGCAGATTTTATACTTTGCTAAATAGAGAGATGCGATCTTTGAAACAATGATTATAAAATATTCTCTATTTAAAATATTATTCAATGGTTAACTAATGTCACTAGTAGATCTGTTGATCAAACATTAATGCATTTTACTGGACACTTGTATTCAACATCATCCTTCTTACATATTGGGGTTTTTAATCTTGTAATACAAATTTCATCTCAGTAACTCCGACTAATTCTAATATTATAACAAATACTATTTTTAAGACACTGTTTTGTATTGTTTTAACCTTCCATTTTATTAAGAAGGTACAGTTACTTTAAAATAAATAATGAGGGAATTTAATAATTCATCTTCCACTTTTGGAGTTTTGGGACTAAGTCAGTTTGAGAACATTCAAATGAACTGAGATTTTTGGACTGACTCTAATTCCTTCCAGATACCAGTCTTCCAATAAAAAGCACTACAATTCAGCATAACCGACATGATTTATTTGGGTAAGAAATGGAATACAGAAAAAAGTCTTTTGCAGTGCAAGAACAAGGTAATTGGACAGAACATGATGGAAAGATTTCACAACAGTTTCCTGAACAAGTAGTTTTTTAGCCTATCTTACCTGAAGGCCTAAGCTTGTGGTAAAATAGGGAAATATTTATGCACAAATTAACTTTAGGTTCCAATCCCTTGTTAAGAAAATCTACCAGTTTTGCTTCTTTGGGGGGCAGTGTGTGTGTGTGTGTGTGTTTAAGAAAATAGTCATAAATAATTGGATAAAGAGCAGGGCTGGAGATACTGAAATAAAGATACTGAAATACTTGATGGATAGTGCTCTAAAAAAGTCTTATTACTATGAGTTGCTTTCTCTCACAGTTGCCCCTTCCACTCCTAATTATTACCTTAAGGAAAAATCATCTTATCTACCTGCTTCCCCTGTAGACTGCAGTCTGTTGTATTCCTGCTCAGTGTCCCACTTTCTATTTATAGGCTTGGCTGTGCCGCTTTCTCTTTCATTCTCTCCCAGTTTAACCTACTCTTCTTCTTTGTCAGAGTAGATTCCAATGCATGTGGTCAGAAGGACGTATGTACATTATTCTATGGGCTAGAGTTTAGATATGTGCAGATCTGGGGATCAAACAAGGAAGGAAACCTGAACTGAAGTCGAGTATTTGCAGGTGAATAATGAAATGACTGACTTTTGTGTCTGTATTTTTTGATTCATTATCTTTACTGTATACTAGGTGTTCCCACAGGAAATAGTAAAACCAAAACAAAATAAAACAAAACCACCTCTAATCTTTGAATTTTTTACCAAGTTAAGGTCTAAGTCACATCCCCCTCCTCAGATCTGTGCAAAAGCCTGAGAGTGTGATTAGATGACCTGCTGATCTGATGCTGAAGGTTGTGGCCCTGTTCCTCTTCCCCTCACATCCAGCCATGCATTCCTGTTCCCCTGATGATTTTCCTCCCTGAACTGGGTCCTTGCGTGATCAGATGTGCCAGTGCAATGAATGGGGAACATAGTGGCTGAAAGTTTGGGAAAGGGAGACCAGGACAATCCCTGTGATTGGCAGCTAGCCATAGGAGCCCTTATCTCGTACTGTCAATCCTGAGCCATATTTTAGGGACAGGTAACATTGTGATCTCAATTGCAGATGTCCCACCTTATGTAAGATAACAAAAGTCATTGGCCCACTCTATAGTTATGATGATTCCTTAGCCCTAAATAAGAAAAGTATCTTGCTTGGGTCTTACTTCCAGGACTACATAAACTTTTACTACTTAGATTTCTATGAACACTTGATCCAGCAGTGGAGGGATGATTTTATTTTATTTTTCCTCCACAAATTTTATACTGATATTCGTGTCCCACTGGGTACATTGGAGTTTTTATAGCATATTTAAGATATATTTTGGCTCAGTATATGCATCAATAATTTAGTTCTGGGTTTTTTTGTGTTATCACTTCTAAAGCTCTACTTTTATTTGTTAGCTTTAAAGAAATTGGAGATAATTATGGGAATAACAGAAGCTTTAGTTCTTTAGTATATGTAATAGCAACAAACTAATTTAAGATAGACGCAAAGCTCTACAATTAAAGGAAATCTACAGTGTTGCTGTTGATTTTGGTATGAAAGAGCTCAAGATATCAGACTCTCACTAATTAATGAGTACTTCCAAGGACTAGGTTAGAAAAGCCTAGGGCGTGTCTCTTCTGCTTCTCTTGGGATTCTCTCTGAGTTTGATAATATTTACAGCAGACTTGCACATTTGGCCTACCAGATGTTCATTCTTGATTGAGCCACAAAAGACTACGCACAAGTAGTACCTGCTGGTGTCCTTGTATCCATTGTCTGGTCGCATGATTAAGTTTAATCATAAATAAATGATTCAGAGAGAATTAGTAAATCCAGAGAAGCTACTGGGAATTATTTCTGGGGATTTTACATATGCATTCTGTTGCTAGTGTGCTGAGACTTTAAACACCTTTGTTACATAAATGAAATGTTATTGGCAATATTTTTGACAATGAAATACAGTTTTTCACATCCAAAAAAGGAGATGGAAAGCAGGTGCCTTTTATGTAAGCATATTTCAGAAAATCTTTAAGGAAATTATTAGGAGAAAATGCTAACTTTACTGCAAACTCTCTTGGATTCACTGATTTCCCCCCCGCCCCCCAAGTCACTATTTCTTTCATTAAAGTTTCAGCCCAGTACCATTCATATCCATTTAGATATATATAACTCTTTTTTTTTATTGCTGGGTTTAAAAAACAAAACAGAAAAAATAACAAAACAAAATAGTACATTGTGTGAGAAATAAGAAAAGCTATTAAACTTTACTATATTATTATTTCTATGTAACTCTTGTTCACATAATTTCACAATTGATATCTTTTCTGATTATTCTCACAGTTCCTACAAAATTAGATATACAAATGAAGACAAATACCATATAATCAATGTATACTTACAGAGGACACAGAAATCCAAAATTATTCAAAAGGCAGTAACATTTAGTTGTGGAACACTGGACATTTTGAAATCTAGCTCTGAGGGGAAAAAAAAACAAAGGCAAACAAAAAAAAAGTGTCACTAAGATGTAGTTTTGAGAAAGTGTTGATTTTTTAAAGGATTTCCAGTTATTTTATGGAAAAAAAACCAAAAAACATTGGGTACCATTTGTACAATTGCTTCTCTGTCAATAGACACTAAAGTCAGCATTTTTTTGTACATGGATGTTAGGACTTTTCTAACTAGGTATTTAAAACATAGAAATCTAGCTCTGAGTCAGTAACTCATTAACGCTTTCTATTATTTGTAGAAAAAGAGCTGCTATTTGGTCATTATTCATCTGACCTATTTTAGACACCCCCATCTTTAAAGTTACATTAATCATATCCTAGAGGACAACTATTCAGCTGCCCCTGTATGTCTAGAGGGCTCAGAAACCCTTACTCGTCTGTGCGAGGACAGCTAACTGAATCAGGTGTCTGCATCTGAGCAGGAGAAAGTCTCCAAGATAATTTGATCTTCATTGTTTTCCAACTCGAGTAAAAATAGTGACATGCCTAAAGATGAATTTGTCCTAATCTTCTAACTGCCTCCAAATGTCAGAAAGTTATGTTATCATAGGAATAACTAAATATGGTGGGATAACTCACATGACTGGAGGGTCGCAGTGGGTGGCTATGGGCTGTTCTGTAAAGACAAGCAGAGAAGAGGAGGAGTTGTCACACTGTGTTAAGGAGAACCTTGAATGCATCAAAGTCAACACGGCAATTGTGGAAGCCCTATTGAATGCCTCTGGGTCAAGATCAGAGGGGTTGTCTCCAAAGGGGACCTTACAGTAGGCATCTGCTACCGACCTCCAAACCAAGACAAAAAGGCCAATGAAGGAATATTTGGGTCACTTAAGCAGCTTTGGTTCAACAAAACCTGGCTCCTGTGGTGACTTCAACTACCCAGACATTTGTTGGAAGAACAATACAACAGTTCACATGTCATTCATCAAGTTCCTGGAATGCGTAGAAGACTGCTTCCTCATACAAATGTTAGATGTGCCAACAAGTAGTGAGGCACTGCTGGACTTGCTACTCATAAATCAAGAAAACCTGCTTTGCAACATCTTGGTTAGTGATAGCCTTGACTGCAGTGATCACAATATTGTGGAGTTCAGTATCCTGCTGAACACATTGAAGGTTCGTACTGAGATGCGTGTTTTAGATTTCAGAAGAGCAAACTTCAGCTCCCTCAGAGCTCAACCGGGAGGGATTCCGTGGGAAGCTTCCATGGAGGATAAAGCAGCTGGCAAGTCCTGGCAATTTTTCAAGAACACTCTCCTGGAAGAACAAATACAGTTCATCCACTTTAAATGTATGGGAAATAGGCGAAGCAAGACAACCTTGTCTTAACTGAGAGCTTCTGAGTCTGCTCAAAACCAGAAGTGAAGCATACCAGAGACAGAAAAATGAACGAATACCCATTGAGAACTACAAGGGCATTGCCAGGGTGTGCAGAGATGCAGTTAGAAAAACAAAAGTTCAGCTTGAATTGCAATTGCCCAGAGATGTCAAAAACTACAAGAAAGGGTTCTTCAGCTATGTAAACAACAAGCAGAAACAGAAGGAAAATGTTACCCTGCTGTTAAACAGGACAGGTGAATTAGTCACCATCAATACTGAAAAGGCAGAGGTTCTCTACACTTCCTTCACCTCTGCCCTTACCAGCACTGTTGGGCCCCAGGCCTTGGGAACAAAAATCCAGGCTGATGCAAACACAAACCCGCCATCCATGAAGTAAGCATTGGTATGTGAACCATTACAGGAGCTTGACCCCTACAAATCAATGGACCCTGATGTTATCCACCCAAGGGCGTTAATAGAGTTGGCTGATGTCATTGTGAGGCCACTCTCTGTAATCTTTGAGAAGTCGTGGAGATTAGGGGACGTCCCAGAAGACTGGAAGAAGACTAATGTCACCGTCATCTACAAGAAGGGATTAAGGGATGATCCAGGAAATTATAGGCCCATCAGTCTTACTTCAGTCCCTGGGAAAGTTATGGAATGAATCCTCCTGGGGGCTATCACAAGTCAAATGAAGCATGTGATTGAGAAAAGCCAACACGGATTCGCCAAGGGCAAAACGTGCTTGTCAAACCTGATTGCCTTCTACAACAAAGTAACCTGCTCAGTTGACATGTGGCAAGTGGTGGACATTCTCTACCTGGATTTCTCCAAGGCTTTCGACATGGTTCCCCACAGCCTCCTCCTAGAGAAACTGATTCATTACAGTCTAGACAAGTGGTCTCTGCAGTGGGTGGGGAATTGGCTGACAGGCCGCACCCACAGGGTGGTGGTAAACAGATCCTTTTCAAATTGGCAACCTGTCACGGGTGGGCTCCCCGAGGGATCAGTATTGGGCCCAACACTGTTTAGTGTCTTTATAAGTGATCTGGATGACGAGATCAAGTGTACCCTGATGAAGTTTGCTGATGTCACCAAACTGAGTGGGGAAGTGGACATTTTGGAAGGGAGAGCCAACCTGCATGAAGACCTGGATAGGCTGGAAGAGTGGGCTAACAAGAATCTTATGAAGTTCAACAAGGACAAGTGTAAGGTCTTGCACCTGGGAAAACAAGCAAACCCAGAGGTTGTGGAGTCTCCCACACTGGAGACATTCAAAACCCGCCTGGATGCTGTCCTGTGCAACGTGCTGTAGGTGTCCCTGCTGTGGCAGGAGGGTTGGCCTTAGATGATCTCCAGAGGTCCCTTCCAACCCTGGTGATTCTGAGATACCACTTTAAAGAAAGCATGTGGAACAAATTATTTACCTAGAAAAACATTCCTGCCCTTGTCGAAGTGGATGGCAATTCATTATTTCTTTGGGCACCTGCTGAATATTTTTCCTAATTGTATTTCTTTAGTAGGATCTCCTGAGATTCTTTCCAGTCCCTCTCTAGAGAAATAAATGAGAAAAAGTCCTTCTCCAAATGCTACTGTGGTTTATATAAGGATTTCTTTGCTTGGCAGGAAATTTGCAGCCTTTCCTTTTTTCATCTTTTGTCTCAAAAAAAATACCCGAGAAAAGGTAATAAGATACAAGCAGATAATGCAATCAGAAAGCAGTCTTTCAAAAATAGAAGGGGATGGACATATTTCTCCTGGATGACTAGACATTTTTGGCAGTTTTGTGTGCCCCTTTCACCCTTACAGAGATGCTCTTCTACCTTACCACTGAAAGGTTTAGAAAGGAAGTAAAATATATTTGCCAAAATCATGTGACAAGCTAGAAAGCAACAGCCAACTTAATTGGCCCTGTCATTTTATTTTCAAGACCTTGGAAGAAAGCAAATAAATTCACCAGAAGGGACAATTACATGTTACCAAAATCTTTTCCAGTGCTCTGGGTATTGCCAGAGAACTGAGATGAGTTTTGCATTCACAAATGAAACATGACACAATCTTGTTTTGCATGGGCCTGTTTTCTGTAATGAAAGTTTTACACAGCTTGGCTTCATGAACTAAAACGTTGATTGAAAATATTTGTGACATTTGTGGGTAGTTAACAAAGTTGCTATTAAAGTACTTCAATGAAATGTTGCTACTTTAGTGCTAGGTACTAAATTGGTTGGAGTATGCAACAGCATCTGCAGCAACTATACTGTCTATGTCCAAGCTCACGTTCCATTAAATGAGTCACTTTTCCTGACTGACACTGCATTTACTCAGTGGAAACAGTAGAGTTGCTGTCATGGTTAGAGGTAAAACAGAAGCAATTTTCTGTTCAGTAATTTTACTTTGCAGCTAAGCCTTTTCTAACTACTGCAATTAATAGCATATTGTGCAGAAACTGTTCGCTCTCAAGAGTGATAAGACCTATGCTTATAGTTGATGCTAAGGCATGGTATGAAGAGAGGCTCTTGTTTATACTTATTGTTATAACACCCAAGGCCAACCAACTTTGTTACTTGCCCTGTTGGAGGGTCAGAAGCAGAAAAGTGTAGAGGGGTCCCACGTGCAGGGAGGAGCCGACAGTACAGGTGACCCAAAACTGACCAACAGGGTATTCTGTCCTGTCTGCCTCATGCTTAGTATAAAGCTGAGAGATCAAAGGGCCAGTCCTCTTTCTTCAATGGCTGATATCTGAGAAGGACTCTGTCTGTCTGCCTTTGGTCCTGATCCTGAATCCAGATCCAGAATCCAGTTCCCGTCCATCGTTGAGTCCAGTCTGGGGCTTGTGATGTGATTGTCATCCTGGGAGCCTGATATGGTTTTGTATATATTTCATTATTTCCTTCTTATTATTTTATTATTAATATCTTACTAAATTAGTTTAGTTTTTTTTTCTAAACTCATAAGTTTCTCTCTCTCTCTCCCCCCTCTCCTTGGAGAGAGAGGTGGGGGAGAGCATCTGTCTTTCGCCTCAGTGGCCAGTCCAGCCCAAACCGCGACACTTACTAGATAAAAAACTAAAGCCAAATGTGAACTTGAATTCATATATTCCATGATGGTCAAAAATCTGTTTTACCTGTCAAAATTTGCAGAGTATGAAAAAGCCATTTAAAATTGTTAACCCTTGTGAAAATTAATAATTAAGAAGAGAAACTTCTGAGTGAAGAAAAATTTTGTTACAATACTTTTTCTGAAGTTTGTGTGTCAATGAGTGTTAAAACTGTAGATTATGAAGGACGCTAGACCTTATACCGCAGATATTTGAGGGTTTTCTTTGTTTTATTTGTTACAGTTTATTTCTTTCTCAGGGTATTTGAGCCTATACTTACAATGGAGCAAGTCAAATGAAAATAAAAAATGGATGTTTCAATACAATAAATTCACATTTATAAAACTATTTCCACAGTTTTTTCTGTAGATTTCTCCTGTATTAAATGATCAACTTTGTAGATTTTCTTGCCTTTGGACATAATAGAACTTTAATTTACTCCAGCTAAATATATTATGTCTATTAAATTATTGTTGTATATTTCCCAAGTTCTTCTACACTAAGTATGCATTAAGAAAGTATCCATACTTCAATCACACACATTGTGTAGGAACAAAAAAGTTAAATAACAGAGTCTGATCTATTACATGAACCCTGTATCTCCAACAGACACAAATTGTATAGGAAAGAAAACTTGTTTCTATCACTCTGTCTTCCTCCATTTCCCTTTTTTCCTTTTTGGCTGAAATAATGACAGAAATTCTTAAAGGAAACTAAAGAAAAAAGACTACAGCTATGTACTGGACAAGGTTAAAAATCTGGCTGGGATGTAGCTAAAAGCAATTTAGTATTCTTGTAGGTTAAATGTTCATAACTAATCTGACAGTGTCACAAACTGTGACATAAAGTTTGTATACTTGATGTAGACTGGGGCATAATGGTTTGGAATCCATGCCTACCTGTCTTGAAGCATATAGCCATTCTAGGAAACTGCTTGTAAGACACACGCTCAAAAAAAAATTATAAACTGTGATAGCTACAAAATTTGAATCAAAAAACTGGGAGTCCAAGACGACTGTTTTATTTTTCTTCCCACTATCCAGCTTCTCTGAAAATAAATAGTTAAATTCAATTAAAGGTTACTTAGTCTGAAATCAGAAAGTATTTTGTATTTCGTACATCTGCAAAATGAAAATTGAGGTTCTGATTTATATTAATTTTACAGGTCTGATAATTTAAAGTAGATTCAGAGACACTTGGACTCTGAGGTGTGGAGTCAAAGAGTCGTATCAAAGCTCCTTTTCAAGTTAATGGAAGACATATCCAGCTAGTGATTCATTCAGTTTTAAAGTAGATAAATGACATGAATTCCCCTGAGGATACAGCTGCACTGATTATAGACAATTACTAGAAAGTAAGCTTTGCCTAGACACTTATCTTCTAGATGTTGGAGTCAGATGAGGTGAATCTTCCTTTTAGTCTTTTTCATTCCCACATGCTCCGGTAAAATATGTGGTTTGGTAAGACAATTTAAGATTAAGTTGGGGTTTTTTTTGGGAAATGTAACATTTATCTTTTCATCTTTTTATAGCAAGTAACATGAATTTTAAAGTCTAACACAGGAACCACCCAAACATTTTTATATTACTAAGAGTTGAGTGTCCTTTTGCAAGCCACTGCATATATTTTATTTTTACAGTATTTCTTTTTGGTTGACTTGCACCAAAGAAAATATAAGCTGAAAGTTCATCACAAAAAAAAAGCATAATGGATGAAAAACAAAACAAAAGACCAAAAAAATTCCCAAACCTTACTGAAAAAGAATATGAATACAACATTTTAATATTGAAAAAAATGAAAAAAATTCATGTGACGAGTCACAAAACCAGAATTTTTATCATGTATATATTATATTAAATACACTTTATCAACACTATCCATAGTTTTAGTAAAGCTCATTTTACAAGCTTGGCAGTAAAAATCTTTAAGTTAGCTATCAAAGGCAACTTGAGTTCAAAACACATTATGTATTCCAACTGTTTGAAGTAAACATATAATTTCTTGAAATCGGTGTTCCATGTGAAAAAAGAACATAACAGAAGAAGTATTGTCGTTGTAAGTCTGGGCTACAGGGTTATGATGGCTGGAGCATGTGTGTAAAAGCATCCGGTTGTGAAATTGAATGCTTTGTTATACTTCATTTCAGCATTAAATAACCCTTTGCACTGGCTGCTTGAGTCAAGCAGAACAAAATTTGTGACATCTCAAACAAAGATGAGATTTTGAGAAGATGAGACTGAACAATACTGTGACTAGTGTGTATAAAACCACGTTTCCACAGAGTGGGAAGTTTGTTTCCAGTTTCTTATTAATTATTTCTGTTAGAGCTATAAATTAAAAGTAATGTATGAACTAACATTCTCTGAAGCACTGCTTTAATTATTGAGAATCTACTGGCATTACCATGTTTTTATGTAAACTTTTGGTTCAGCTAAAAGACCACAGTATTAACAAAGTATGTTGATGAATCAGAATCACACTGGCAGTTAACCCTGTGGATTAACTTTAATAAGCTCTGTTTATGCTTTTTATTATCAGGGAGTTTCCCTTGTCCTTTCATGGCTTTTCACTTTATGACTTAATTACTGTGGTATCCTATTTGTATTAATAAACCTTTTATTTTGATGAATAATATTCTGTGGTTTGCTCTTTAGTTTTCAACTTCTTACACATAAGTAGCTATGTGTTCATTAGTTCTACTTTTTCATTATTTATAATACAGATTCCATGTATTGTTAGATGGTCAGATAGAACTAGTCCATCTGACTTTGATACCTAAATTAGGAAGGCAGATTCTGCCTCTCCAGCATCTTCAGAACAACTTGCTTACTCTTCATTGCTTGTACTAAGAATTTAGGTATCCTCCATGCAAGTGCTGGTTCAGCTAGGCTATATTTATGCCAGCAAATCAAACACTGCCTGCAAATATTTATGTGCACTGGATCACACTCCTCTGTAACATTAAGCCATTAAAATGATACCTGCACCCAGCTTCAGCCCATGCCAGGAAGTATTTTCCCAAGCAGTTCCTGGATATAATTTGGGAGCTGGCGCAGGTCAGGTACCATTTCCAATGTACCGTTTGCAAGCAGTACCTAGTTTTGAAGAATATGGGTATTATTCATACCAGCCACATAACAGTCCCAGGCATATTTATTTTACTAGTATAAATGTCGATTTATGTATCTAAGTAGGTATATAAATATGTTAGTAGATACATTCATATGTTATTGTCTGGCATCTAGATCTCTTCTCACAGTTCAGGTTCTTTTGAGAGAATGGCACGTTCACATTTACATATACACATATTCTGTACCTTGCAGAGACTACTAAAAATATCAATATCATCATTGAGGCATCAGGTTTACCATGCCTGCAGAGAACAGAGATCCACAGAAGTAAATGGATGAATGATTATAATTGTTGCTATTTTTTTAGATTGAAGTGGCTGACAAATTGAGGAATAGGGTAGTGTGTGTTGTGTGATGTGTTGAAGAAATTTCCTTTGACTATATTCCCTTAAGTGGGGAAGTCCTAATTTTCAGACCAAGCTGATAGTTTAAAATTATACTACCTGATACTAGCAGACTGGCAGTCTTTACTATCATGTCAGTGCTAACACATATTTAACAGTTAAATACCCAGATTTGTCAACTTGAATTTTATCTCACACTTTTGTATTTAAAAATAGTCATAATGACTTTTCTCTACTTATAGGTTTATAAAGATGGAAATAGTTGATATTTTTATATTGCTGTAAAAGTTATTATTACAGATTATATTAGTATTACTATTCAGGTTATCACCTTAAATATCAGTATAAAATATTTAGAGTATTTAGGTGTTCGATGGGGAAGTGTTTTGGATGTGTAAAGGAAGTATTTTCTGCAGGTCTATAGGAAGCAAATGAACTGCAAATGCAAAGGAAACTCAAGTTAGAAAGACTAAAAATATTCTATGAAATAAAAACGGGGAGGAAGACTATTTACTCTGACATTCAGGTTGGTGTACCATAAATATTAGACATTTCTTTCAGAAGGGGAAAGAGGGAGCACTCCATACAATTCTTTCTAGAAGTTAGTTTATATGGATGATTTTACATGGGCAGAACACATTTAGCTAAAGAGCACTGAATATTAAGATTTGGCATAGTATGCACAGTATTCTAAATCAAATTTCCTCTGTAGCTTTGAAGTAAATTCTCAAAATATGCTTTACTTCTCCCACTTATACTAAAACAGATCTTGACTAATCAGATTCTTTGCTGCCACAATTTTTCCTGTATTTGAAAGTACAAGACTTCTATCTTAAAACATAGTCAAAACAAACAAGGGAAGGCTGGATCTGCAGTAACGTAAAAACTACAAAACCTCTAAATGTGCTAGCTTGAATGTACTGGTGAGCAGAAGAAAGATGCTTTTTGCATGCATTTATACCACAAAATAAGAATAGGGATTGCAGGCGCAGACCCTTGGATTTCCAAGTCTTATCCTAAGCCTTGGGAAATAGGGTTAAATTAAAATTCTGATATAGGGATGTTCTAAAAGTACGTTTTGTAGCGTTATGTTAATACCTCATAATACTTTTCTGGTTTATTGTCTGTACAATAGTTCCTGCAAAATAAGACACAGTGCTCTGTATTTTTCTTTTTTTTCGTGTGTTCTTTGTATATCACAATATTATGATTCTTTTATTGTACTGACAAATACAGTAGTAAGCAATTAAGATAAGAACATTTTATAGTTGGTGATTGAATCTATAAGTTTATGAAAACATGATAGCTCTATCAAGAAGAAATATTTGAAGGTCTTTAAAATAGCTGGTACTATTGGAATATAAAACTGGCAATTTCTGTATATATATTTGGAAGGCAATATACTATGTCTGAGTAGTTTTTTAGTCAACAGCCTGATTTTGAACAAAAGTGACAGTCTTTAACTATACGGATATCAGAGACCACCAATAGTAAAATAACTGTGACTCCATCATGTTGGTGCTGTTGCTGTGTATAGTGGGAGTCCACAGGCACGCCTGACACACTGGCCTGACTCTAAGTCTCATTCCAACTGCTGATATATAGAGTAGGATCCAGTGTCTGAGTTATTCAAAGTTGTTTGAATGTCATCACTCTGTGCTTGATGAAAACTTTCTGCCTTTGTGCTTTTCAAAGCTAATACAAGAAGTCATCCGTACTACAGGCAGTATGGAAAAACTCCTGCTGCCTTTTCACAGAGCTTAACAAATACAGTATTTATGAAAAGCTGAAATGAAATCAACATATCATCAAGACATGCTTGCAATAGCTGAAGAAACCTTCAGGGAATGTTACTGGTTATAGCACCTTTAAAATGGCAACTTCTAAATTAATCTTTTCATACAGGAGGTATCTTCATCACAGTATGCTGGCATTCTCACTTTTGTTTCTTGACTGTATGGTCACTGACATTCTAGGTCATTCTAGGGGGAGGGTTGTGTTGTGGGGTTTTTTTTTTGTAATCTCTACGTACAACTATACTGCTAAAGTTTTTCTCCAAATAGGTCACAAACACATGTATGGAAAATAGATATTTTAAAAGATTTAACTACTCCAGGAAAAAAAAAGATGCCTGTGAGAGAGTTTAGCATTTGTGTATCACTATCTCTAAATACCACTCCAAAGAAAAGAATGCATTCAATAAGCAAAATACTGTGGTTCAGGTAATATAATAATAGCTCAAAAGAAATACAAGGTTCTATACATGCATACACATTCACTGGTCTTGAAAAATGCTGATCTCTTGCATCAAGCAAGAAAAGCATGGAGCACTAAACCATAGAATCTAAAATCAATAACAAAGAAAATTATTCCCAGCTCATTTCAGTAGGAAAGTTAATTCATAGAGTCATGGAATAGTTTGGGTTGGAAGGGACTTTAAAGATCACCTAGTTCTAATCCCCCTGCCATGGCCAGGGACACCTCCCACTAGACCAGGTTGCTCAAAGCCCCATCCAGCCTGGCCTTGAACACTTCCAGGGATGGTACATCCACAGCTTCCCCGGGCAACATCTTGCAGTGTCTCACCACCCTCAGAGTAAAGAATTTCTTCCTAATATCTAATTAAAGTCTACCTTCTTTCCATTTAAAATGGTTACACCTCGTTCTATCACTGCACTCCATGACAGAGTCCTTCCCCATCTTTCCCAAAGGCCCTCTTTAAGTACTGGAAGGCCGCTATAAGGTGTCCCCAAGGCCTTCTCTTCTGCAGGTGGGGTCTCACGAGAGCAGAGTAGAGGAGCAGAATCACCTCCCTCAACCTGCTGGCCACACTTCTTTTGATGCAACCCAGGATGTGGTTGGCCTTTGGAGTTGCTATCGTGCATTGCTAGCTCATGTTGAGCTTCTCGTCAATGAGCACTCCCAGGTCCTTCTCCTCAGGGCTGCTCTCAATCCATTCCCTGCCGAGCCTGTGTTTGTGCTTGGGATTGCCCTGACCCACATGCAGGAACTTGCATTTGGCCTTGTTGAACTTCATGGAGTTCGCATGAGCCCAACTTTCCACCCTGTCCAGGTCTCTCTGGATGACATCCCTTCCCTCTAGCATGTCAACAGCACCACACAACTTGGTGTCATTGGCAATCTTGCTGAAGGTGCACTCAACCCCACTGTCCATGTCACCAACAAAGACGTTAAACAGCACCAGTCCCAGTACCAGCCCCTGAGGAATGCCAGTTGTTACTGGTCTCCACCCAGACATTGAGCTGTTGATCACAATTCTTTCTGTGCAACCTTTCAGCCAAGGATATCATGTAGAAGAATGTCAAATACTTTGCATAAGTCCAGGTAGATGACATCAATTGCTCTTCCCTTATCTACCAATGTTGTAACGTCCTCGTAGAAGGCCACCAAATTTGTCAGGCACAATTTGCCTTTGGTGACAGCCAACATGGCTTCACTAATCACCTCCCTATTTTCCACTTGTCCTAGCATAGTTTCCAGGAGGATCTCCTCCATGATCTTGCTGGGCACAGAGGTGAGACTGACTGGCCTGTACTTCCTCAGGTCTTCCTTTTTTCTCTTTTTAAAAATGAGGGGTTTTTTTCCCTTTTTTTGAGTCGGCAGGAACCTCACCAGACTGCCACAACTTCCCAAATATGATGGATAATGGTTCAGCAACTTCATGTGTCAGTTCTTTCAGGACCCGCGGATGTATCTCATCAGGTCTCATGGACTTGTGTGCCTTGAGGTTCCTTGGATAGTCTCGAACCTGCTCTTCTCCTACAGTGGCTGGTTCTTCATTCTTCCAGTCCCTGCCTTTGCCTTCTGCAACTTGGGCAGTGTGGCTAAAACACTTACCAGTGAAGATCAAGGTAAAAAAGTCGTCGAGTACCTCAGCCTTGTCCATGCCGTGGGTAACCAGGTCTCCCATTTCCTTCCAGAGAGGGTCCACATTTTCCATAGCCTTCCTTTTACCGCTGACATAACTATAGAAGCTTTTCTTGTTGCCCTTGACATCCCTGGCTAGATTTAGCTCTGTCTGGGACTTAGCTTTCCTAACCTGATCCCTGGCTTCTAGGAGAATTTCTCCTGTCCTTGCTTCCACCCTCTATAGGCTTCCTTTTTCCTTCTAAGTTTCTCCAGGGGTGCCTTGTTCATCCATGCAGGCTTCCTGGTTGTTTTGCCTGCCACCTTCTTTGTAGGCATGCATCACTCCTGAGCTTGGAGGAGGTGATCCTTGAATATTAACCAGCTCTCTTGGGCCCCTCTTCCCTCCAGGGTTTTATTCCACGGTACTTTACCAAGCAGATCCCTGTAGAGGCCAAAGCTTGCTCCCCAGGATAGTGAGCTTGATGTTCACTCTCCTTGCTGCCCTAAGGATTTTGAACTCCACCGTCTCATGGCCACTGCAGCCAAGGCTGCCCTTGAGCTTGACATTCCCCACCAGCCCCTCCTTGTTTGTGAGAACAAGGTCCAGCACAGCACCTCTCCTTGTTGGCTCCTCTATCACTTGGAGATGTGATATCATCAGTGCATTCCAGGAGCCTCCTGGATTGCTTATGTCCTTCTGTGTTGTTCCTCCAAAATATATCAGGGTGGTTGAAGTCCTCCGTGAGGACCAGGGCTTGTGAACATCAGGCGGCTCCTATCTGTCTACAGGGGGCCTAACCCACTTGTTCTTCCTGGTCAGGTGACCTGTAGCAGACCCCCACTGTGATGTCACCTGTCCCTGCCCTCCCTTTAATTCTGACCCATAAGGTCTTGGTTGGCTCCTCATCCATCCCTTTGGCAGATGGAGGCAGACCTTCATGCACTCCAGCTGGTTGTTGACATAGACGGCAACACCCCCTCCTCGTTTCCCGTGCCTGTCTTTCCTAAAGAGCCTGTATTCTTCGATTACAACACTGTGGTTACAGGAGCCACCCCACCAGGTCTCTGTGATGCCAATAAGATCATAGCTCTGCAGGCATTCACACATCTCTAACTCCTCTTGTTTGTTCCCGATGCTATGGGCATTTGCATAGAGTCACTTAAGCTGGGTCCCCGTTGAAGCTGACTTACTGGCTGGAGTGTCTGGATTTGCACCAGAAACTGTTAAATTAGTCGGCAGTGTGCTGATGCAAACAAATTTTCCTTTTTCTAATTTAGTTCAGAGAAACTAAGACTCACAGAAATTGTTCATGTACAAATTTTTCTGAATAATTAAAATTGGTTATCATAGTTAGTACAATAAAAAAGAAAGTATATAGGTTTTGGCTCACCCTGGCTTTGAATTAAATTTATAGGGCTTGTCCTCTTTATGATGATTTTTTTTTCCTCTGTGGTGATGAACAACTAGAACTGGCAACGTTCTCTGTCACCTGCTTGGAATTTTCTGTCTCTAGAAAAAGTGTCTTTTGCTGACACAGCTAAAATGTTTGAGGATGCATCCCTCTGTGTATGTTGGCTAAAAATTTGGGAATTCTTCCAATTCATTCCTTTTATTCCCATGGAAGAATAATTAACTGCTTTATAGTGGCACAAAATGGCTTAATACAGTAGTAAGCAGTATCCTGCAATGAGTGAATTCTTTCAGTATACTGACCTTGTATGAACCTGTCATTTGGATCCAGGGAAGCAATAACTTTTACTCTCAATGAAATATCTTGCTGTTGGTGCTTTTCAAGTCATGTTTAAAATACTTCTGAAACTGGGATAAAAGGGACTTTTGCTTTGGGATTCTCTTATAAATACATTAGTTCTCTAAGGGGTGAACTTTTCAAAGTGGGTTTGAAAAAATTGCTTTTTCTCTACCCTGGAAGAAAGAAGCTTTGTTTCTCATTAAAATCTGTGCCTCTTCTCAGAACATTCCTCTTTCTTCCTGCAATCAAAACCTTAATATAATTTGGATCTTGTTATGTGTTAGGGAACAGTCCCTCCATCTTATTATAAAAGACATTTTGAATGCTACTGTTTCAAACAGTTGGCTACATAAAGATTTCTTTCCATTTCTCAGTACGGTATAGAAGAAGATTTAGGGTAAGTAACGAATGACAAATATAGTATCTCACTAAGATAAAATTGTAGTTAATTGAGGAATATAATATTTGCTATATAACACAGCAACTGTATGTTAAAGATGTTTTATTACCAGGCGTTCTGACAAGTCATTTGTAAGGTTGATTTGTTACAATAAAAATGCATAAGTGATGGTATATGCTTAATATAAAGGTAAAGGAGTTCCTTGAAGAATCTCTAAGATTAAATATTCAAATGTTTTAGCTAAGTGTAGACTTGGAAAATGTGTGTGTGAAAGGATATGGTAAGGTATAGGATAACAATAAACATGCTCACTTGAGCTTTTATGGTACATAATTTGTATACTTTGTTATCCCTTTCTACTGTATGGTGACACAAGTCAGATGATCTTTCATGTTCTATTCTGAATATATATAGAAGTACATTACTTTGATTTTGGCAATACAAGAACATTAACTTAATCTCTGCTTGGTTTTTTTGCTGAGTAGGAATACATAGCCTGGTGACAATTTTAAGGGCACTTTTTGGTGATCTGAACTTAATAAAATACCATGTATTTAACTGAATATACCTAAACTAATTTGAAACTATAATTCAAAAAATACTATGCTACATTAGCAAAAAAAGCTGTTGATTTGGTTAGATTTTCAATCTGAACATGAGACCAGCTTGGTCTGTCAGGAGGTCAGTTTTTGTCATTTGACTGGTGATGTTGACCTTCATATGTTCCTGTTGATTTAATGTTTCTTCTCAATATTCTTCTTCCCAAATATGAGTAAGTACTATTACCATCAGAACTAGAGTAGCCAAATTTTTAGGCCCAGAACTACATGTGGGAACTCAACTATTGAAAACATTTGACTGTTAAGGAAAAGGTTGAAAAGCTATGAGGGAATACATCTCCCTTTTATTGGTTTTAATTTCTGTTAATTAAATACATTCTCATTCTTAAAATAATTGCTGTTGCCATTATGAAACATCCCAAAAAATCGACAGGGGTAAAATCTGTCCAACAGGAAGAAGCATTTTAAAATTTTCACTATATAATTTTTTTTTTCAGGGTTACAATCTCAGTGACCGCTCCGGCCCAAACCACAACATAGTATTACACAGGGCTTTTTACTTCATAACGTTCATAAATATCAGCTCTTGAGTACTTCTGTATATCAGTACTGAATAAAAAAATCTTGAGGTTTTTTTCATTAGTGAAGGAAATTGCAAGATGGTGACACAAAAATTTATATGAAAGAAAATAAGCATACCAAAATCCACAAACTGAAAGCAAATACGAAAAGTTTCATTAAGCTTGGAAACAACACTAATTTTTTGCATTATGCCTGTACACCAGCATATCTGGGAATGCAAACATCCTCAGGAAAGACTGAATTTCTTGTTGATCTAATCTGATATTTTACACTTTTGGGAGTAGATTAACAAGTTTTAAAAGATACTGTGAGCCACCTGACTATAATAATCTCATATGTGAGTGTTCGTGCCTAATGCAAACACAGAATAAAACAATTTATATGGATTTCAAACAAAGTAGGACTTAAGTGTCATATCTGTTACAGCAGTCAGTGTTGTGAAAAAGGCATACAACAGAATTAATAATTAATTAATAATTAATAATTAAATAATTAGCAACAAAATAAATAAATAATAATTAAATTTCAGAATTTATCTCTTTTGATATGTAGTTTTGAGTATGACTTGTCTTAAAGCTTGTCTACATCTTCGAAACAAAAGTGAAAACAGCATTGAATGTTAAAACTCACGTTGTTTACATTATTTTTACACTGGAAAGGAATTCATCTTAACAGAAAAATATTAGTGCATAGAATCAGTTGGTTACAAGCTTCTATACAGGTACAATCTGCAGTTCAGCGTTTTTACTCTACATTACATTTAATCTGGTCATTTGTATTGAATGTCCTCATCTGGCAACTAATTCAAGGCTGTCCAGAAGGACAATCATTGGTTCACACTCTTACATCTCTGCTAAGGATGTCGTGGTTTGAACCTTGTACTTGGAGTGACACTTGTGATTACATTTACTTCCAAAAGACTCTAGCTTGCAAGCAGTGGAATGGTTGTGCACAGTGAACCAAACAGCAGTCACTGGCAGTAAACAAACATTCACTTGAAATCCATGCTAATGCTCAGAACCGAAATATTGGTTAAAATTAAGGCTTAGTAACCATATAAAAATTATCAATGAAGTTGGGTAAATCTTTGAAATGTATGTCATAAAAATTTAAAAATTATTTGATTTTTTGAAAGGTACTACTTGCAACAGTTTTTTAATTCGCTGTTTAGATTGATTGCCTCTTCATTTCTGTGAATCAAGCCTAAGAAAAGACACATTCCAAATAGAAATATATATTAATTCTAATAAAGTATGTTAGTATATTTTTACATATCCTAATCTATTTCCCTGGAAAATATACTAGCAATTCTAGTATTTTGTTCAAAACCTCCAGTAATACCTCCTTGACATTTTTTTTCGATCAGTCTAGATTTGATCAATTTAAAAAATCTTTTTTTCTGGAAACTTTCTTGTCTCACCGTTAGCCTAATTTCTAGATCATTGATGAAAATATGTAACTACATGAAACTGGTATATAACCTCATAATACCTTATTATTATTATTTTGCTATACTGAAAATTGATCATCTATATTTATTTTTGCTTTAGGTATTCCATATAGTTTTTCACATGTGAGAAAATTTTGTAATCTTCATCTATGATTATTCATTTCTGTAAAAATTTCTCATGTGGCACCTTGCCAAAAGCATTTTGGAAGTCTACATAAGTTATATTACCTGTTTTGCCTTTACCTAGTATTTTCTTTACAGGTTTTAGGAATTCTAGCAGACTGAAAAATTTTGATTCCCCTTTGTAGAAACTATAGGGATAAGTTCTCTTTGAAAACTCAGATATTTTGAAGAGTAATTAAAGTAAAATAAAAAGTTGACAAAGGATCTTCTTAATGAGACTAAAAGAACTTTCTTTTTCTTTTCATTAATAGACTACTTAGAGGTAATTAAGGAACTGCCATCTATAAATTGGAACACTCCCAAGCTAGTTTAGCATACTAAAATAATATGTGGCACAAAAGCCAAAGTGTAATATAAGGATTTTCTCAGTTTCTTATAAAATGTCATATTTTGTCACAGGTAGGCTTTTGTTTTGTTTTCTTTTCCTTAATAATTATCTTTAAATCCTTAATTTTTAAATGCTATTTTAGTATGGATGTAAAAGGGTTTGTAAACAGCTTTCCAGGAAATATCAAGATAAAAAAAAGCTATACCCTATTGCTCATCATAAAGAAAAAATATTAATGGCATATTCACTTGGATTTCATAGAGAAAGACAAAAAAAAATTATGTTATTACTTTGCATCTAAGTCTGTATAGAATATTTTTCTCTGAAATGTTAATAGATCTGTTCTGACATTCACCAGTGTTAATCCGAAACTACATCTTAATACCTTTTCCAACCCACCTCAGCCACAAACTGGTCCAAAATGTTGTCTGGAAATAGGAAAGAGAGGAAAAGAACATCTTATGAAGTTATTACAGATGAACGAAGCATGAAAAATGCATATGAAAGAAAGAAACACATTAATGAACACTCAAAGTTGTCAGAATGACAATAAAAAATCCTACACTTTCATAGAATATCAAGATAATTCATTTGATTCATCAAAGCAAGTCAGAATTAACTTGTTTAGCCTCAACTGTATAAATCTATTCACTTTATTTGCTCTAGTACTCCATGAGTCTTGTAGTTTAGCTGCTGAATTCATTGAGTCTAAGGTTGAAGAACTGGCTATGCTTCCCATTATGCAGGACAGCTACTTGTTTTTTAACATAAGTCCTAAAAATTCAAGCAGAATGCAACACACAGTGCTTTATACGTGATGCCTGGGTGAGGAGTCCTTCTTATGAAAGACAATGGAGGCTTATGTATCCTGGATGATAATTTCTCTCACTCACAGTATCAACCCAGAGAAACTCATATGAATGTTTAGTTAACATTAAAAAAAAATATGTTTTCATTCAGCTTAACTATCAGAATTTTTTTGCTTCAAGATGATACAGGCTAAAACATAGTGATTATTACATTTGTCACTATGAAAAATCTTTAAACAAAGAAGCAAAAGACTAAATTGAAAATTCCTAACTGTAAGCATTCTGGACAGAAAATAAACATGAAAAAAACACTTTTTGTGGCACAAGCTTGTTGATTTTCTTTAATTATTTGATCAATATGAATGTGCTCCATAAACCATCTTTAGGGCATCACTTGTTAGTGTGAATTCCTTTGGTTATAAATATTTCCTGGGGTATTAAGTTCATATTGTATCACTAGAGGTGTGGAGATGGGTGGAACACACAATTATCCTCTACAGTGCTTCCATCAAGGACATAAATAATATTTTGTGTGTAACAAACAAAAATTAATTTGGAAATATTTAGAACTGAGTTTTAGATAAGTGTGAAGACAATATCATCTTTGAAGGTATTGCTGGTAGGACTATTAATAAAATGCTTTGATCAGTATTCCTAGAAAGAAAATAAAATTAGTTTAAAAGTTGGAAAGATTTCACAGAACAGATCAAAATTAATTTTAGGGTTTAAAAACCATGTGTGAAGGATATGCTTGTCTAATTTGACTGTCTTTGTGGTAGTCTTCACAGACCTTGGAAATCTAATTTAAAAGATGAAGAGGGGTAAGTTAAATTTAAGAGACAAACTAAAAATAAAATATAGTGGCCCAAAACTGAAATGTGAAAAATAAATAATCAAAAGAAAATATTTTGCTAGTGAAAGTAATTAATCATAAGAAAAATGGAAAGATGATATCAATCTTTTTTATAGATAGCCTTCCATTAGAAACAAAATAACCTTAAGAATGTACTGACATTCGGTAGGAATGTGTTTGTCTTCAGCATGTTAGTTATGTACTAAAAATTAACTTTTTTTCTCTTGTAAGAGAGATGGCTTAAAGTTTTATGTTTTGCATTATCATACGAACAAAAGACCAGGTCAAAGATCTCCCAAACCTAATATCTGAGTCTATTTATCCCTTTCTATACCCTTATTTTGGGAAAACTATCTGTTGATATGTGATCTCAGAGTAGAAAATCATTGTGGTAAAGAAAAAATAAAAACTTTGGACTTGAAAAAGGGTATGTTTCCTTTTAGTTTCCACCTAGAAAGGAGAAACTTCTCTGAAAATGAATGGGTAGTCATAAAGTGTTTGAAGAACAAGTAACAATTTCTTCCAGTGCTTGAAGAAGAATACATTTTGATGCTTCTGGGTGAAATCGACGATTTCCTTGTTAATGTGTATTGTAGGAAATTAGGAGGTGCAATTAGAAGTTGTGAGGTTTATATCCAACAGGAAAGGAAATATATTCAGAGCTAGAAAAACAGTTTATTTATTGTTGGTTTCTGTGTATGTGGAAACACAAAGTAGTTCATAAAAATTCAACAGATTGTGAACCTTTCGTAGAAATGGATCTTAAAATAACATTCATATTGCTCTATATGGTATACTGCCAACGGAATGAAATAAATGCTAGCTGTAGCATTACAATCTTTTATTAGAAAATCTGTGAAAGCTTAACTGAGAAGTTATTTTTTTGGTACCATGTATGACCTTGAGGTTCTCCTTGTAACTTTTCACACTTCTGCTCTTATTTTTGAACAGATAATGGAATTTCCCTTTTGATATATTTTAAAGAACAGTTATGGACAGAGAAGGATATTTTTAAAATTGAAATCTTCTTAGTCAACATTACTGCACTCTGTTAAATTTAAATCTCACATGCCTTCTGTGAGGCAAAAATGAATTTTCATTACTTTTCTTTTGCTTCCATTGGCGTTGTAGGACCGATACATAAGAGAATGAAAGTGGGGTTTCTTTTTTGGTTCATGTATCATCAACACAATTATTACAGTTCCAAATAAGAAGTCTTTATTGCCAGTGAAAATGCTTGAACCAGAAAGAAAAGAGCTTAACTTTTATATTCAAACTCTATTTTGCATTTTAAAGGATCTATCATTTCATGTCTGTTACAGAGAAACACGACTGTGTCACTGTAAAACAAGCAAATTCTATTAAATTATGTATTAATGGACATCAGAAAGGACTCTAGCACTAGGCAATTTACATGAGACATGGAAGACAAAGGTTCAAACCTATGTTCTGAATAGTCAGTGCAAAAACTGAAACCTTTATCTTCAAATTGTCATACATAGTTCTATATTTTTCATTGTGTTTAATATGTAAAACAGTAACACAGACAGAAACAAAGTATTAACTCCTTCTGAGATACAAGAAGAAAACTTTAAATCTCAAAATTTTACAGGGAAAGTCTTTTCTCTAACTGGAGACATTGCTGAATAATGTCACACATCATTCCTTTAAACTTATTACCTTGTCTTTGTATTTAAATACATAGTGCTTTATTTGACCAAATATTGGGCTTTCTATCATGTTAATTGACAGACAAATCCTGACAGGTATGAAATGGCAGATAGAATGAATATAACAAGAAATCATGGTCAAACAAGAGAAAAATTATTAACAATTTGCTGATCAAATCTCTTTGTAATTTTAGTATGGTTTTTCAGATACTGTCAGAAAAAAACAACAAAGATAAAGCAGTCTATGTTTACTTAGGAATGAGGGAATATAACTGCCCTATTAGCATTACTTTAGTTTCTGGATTAAGAAAAATTATTCTAGCAGTAAATCAAATATAATGAATTGTACATATTTATTTTTTTAACAAATCCTATGTTCTCTATGTTGTGAAGTCCAATTTATAGCAAAGATTTTTTATAATTTAATGTCCTAATTAAATAAATTACTTTTGTATTTTAAGATAAAAAACCTTTAAACAGAGTGCTCACTGTTTTCACTAGGAAAAGTTTTGTCTAGCTAAGTCAGGCATCTTCCTAAGGTCCTGACTTCTCTATTAAGAGTTGTCCTCTCTGTTTTCTATCTTTCCATAGAATAGATATATAGAAAAAAAAAAATATGGAGGAAAGAAATTGAAGTCACTGCCTCATAGATTTCAATTTACGAAATAGTATTTTTCTTGGAAGCTTCACAGTCATGAGAAGCATAGCTGAGGAACCCTCTCAATGAGGCCTGACCAGGAAAGGAAGCTTCTTTCTTGGTGCTGTCTCTTGTTGGTTGTTTTTTTTGTTTTCATATGATATGTTTGATATGTTACCTCTGAATTTATGAAGTAATGAGGGCCTAGTTTTTTAAAATTATGCATCTTTTTCCTAGCTCCCGGAGAAAAGAAAATGTTCCATGTTTTATGTTGCATCTTCTCAGTTTGTCCTCATTACTGAGAAAACTTGCCAATGTTGTTTCCTGCCTGTCACATCTCAAGATACCTGGTCTTAACCGTTGTTATAGTATCACAGTATCACAGTATCGTCAGGGTTGGAAGGGACCTCTGGAGATCATCTAAGTCCAACCCCCCCCTGCCACAGCAGGGACACTTACAGCACGTTGCACAAGACGGCGTCCAGGCAGGTTTTGAATGTCTCCAGTGTGGGAAACTCCACAACCTCTCTGGGCAGCCTGCTCCAGTGCTCTGCCACCCTCAAAGGAAAAGTTCCTCCTCATGTTAAGACGGAACTTCCTGTGCTCCAGTTTGTGCCCGTTACTTCTAGTCCTATCACTGGGCACAACTGGAAAAAGACTCTTCTCATCTACCTGGCACCCTCCCCTTAAGTATTTATAAGTATTGATAAGATCCCCCCTCAGTCTTCTTTTTTCTAGACTAAAAAGACCCAAGTCCCTGAGCCTTTCCTCATAAGAAAGATGCTCCAGTCCCCTAATCATCTTTGTAGCTTTTTGCTGGACCCTCTCCAGCAGTTCCCTGTCCTTCTTGAACCAGGGAGCCCAGAACTGGACACAATACTCCAGATGCGGCCTCACCAGGGCAGAGTAGAGGGGGAGGATGTTCTCCGTCGACCTGCTGGCCACACTCTTCTTGATACACCCCAGGATGCCATTGGCCTTCTTGGCCACCAGGGCACATTGCTGGCTCATGGTCATCCTGTTGTCCACCAGGACTCCCAGGTCCCTTTCCACAGAGCTGCTCTCCAGGAGGTCAGCCCCCAACCTGTACTGATGCATGGGGTTATTCCTCCCCAGATGCAGTACCCTACACTTGCCTTTATTGAACCTCATCAGGTTTTTTTCTGCCCAACTCTCCAGCCTGTCCAGGTCACGCTGTATGGCAGCACAGCCTTCCAGCGTGTCAGCCACCCCTCCCAGTTTTGTGTCATCAGCAAACTTGCTGAAGGAACACTCTATCCCTTCATCCAGGTCATTGATGAATATATTGAACAGGACTGGACCCAGTACTGACCCCTGAGGGACACCACTTGTTACTGGCTTCCAACTGGACTCTGCACCACTAACCACAACCCTCTGAGCTCTATCTGTCAACCACTGTTTAATCCACCCCACTGTCCATTCATCTAACCCATACTTCCTAAGCTTGCCTGTGAGGATGATGTGGGAGACAGTGTCGAAAGCCTTGCTGAAGTCAAGGTAGACAACATCCACTGCCCTCCCTTTATCCACCCATCCAGTCACGCCATCGTAGAAGGCTATCAGATTAGTCAGACATGACTTCCCCTTGGTGAATCCATGTTGACTACTTCTGATAACCTTCTTTTCCTCCAGATGCTTGGAGATGACCCCCAGAATGAGCTGTTCTATCATCTTTCCAGGGATGGAGGTGAGGCTGACCGGTTAGTAGTTTCCCGGGTCATCCTTCTTGCCCTTTCTGAAGAGTGGAGTGACATTGGCTTTCCTCCAGTCCTCAGGCACCTCCCCTGTTCTCCAGGACCTTTCAAAGATGATGGAGAGTGGCCCAGCAATGACTTCTGATAGCTCCCTCAGCACTTGCGGGTGCATCCCATCAGGTCCCATGGACTTGTGGGTGTCCAGGTTACTTAATTGTTCTCTAACTTGTTCCTCTTCAACCAAGGGAAAGTTTTCCTTCCTCCAGACTTTCTCTGTTACTTGCAAAGTCTGGGACTCCCGAGAGCTGGCCCGAGCAGTGAAGACAGAAGCAAAGAAGGCATTCAGCAACTCTGCCTTCTCTGTATCATCCGTCACCACAGCACCCATCTTGTTCAAGAGTGGGCCCACATTTTCCCTGGTTTTCCTTTTGTCTCCTATATACTTAAAGAAACTCTTCCTATTGGTCTTGACATCCCTCGCCAGGTTCAATTCCAAAGCTGCCTTGGCTTTTCTCGTTTCTTCCCTGCATACCCTGACAGCATTCTTATACTTGTCCCAAGTCGTCAGCCCCCTTTTCCACATCTTGCAAACTCCCTTCTTCCTCCTGAGTTTTTTCTGAAGATCCCTGCTCAGCCATGCAGGTCTCCTTCCCTTGCCCGATTTCTTGCTCTTCGGGATGCACCTAACCTGAGCTTGGAGGAGCTGGTGCTTGAATATCAGCCAGCTCTCTTGAGCCCCCTTACCCTCTAGAGCCCTCTCCCATTTGATTTCTCCCATCAATTTCTTGAAGAGATCAAAGTTAGCCCTCCTGAAGTCCAACATTTCAACCCTACTTGTCATTTTGTTCATACTGCACTTAATGCTGAACTCTATCTTCTCATGATCACTACAGCCAAGTCTGCCCCTGACCTTAGCATCCTCCACCAGTCCCTCTTTGTTTGTCAATACTAGGTCCAGTAGTACACCTCTTCTTGTGGGCTCCTCCACCATCTGAGTTAAGAAGTTATCATCAATGCACTGGAGGAACCTCCTGGACTGTGCATTCCTAGCAGTGTAGCCTTCCCAACAGATATCAGGGAAGTTGAAGTCCCCCATGAGAACCAAGGCCTGTGATTGTGAGGTGGTTCTCCCCTGTCTGTAGAAGGCCTCATCAGCTTCCCCATCCTGATCAGGTGGCCTGTAATAAACACCCACAACAGTATCTCTCATGTTACCCTGCCCCTTAATCCTTACCCACAAGCTCTCAACTTGCTCATCATCAGCCCCCAGGGAGAGCTCAATACATTCCAGTTGCTTTTTCACATAAAGAGCAACTCCCCCCACCTCGCCTTGCGGTCTTATCTTTCCTAAAGAGAACATAGCCCTCCATGACAGCATTCCAGTCATGTGAGCTATCCCACCATGTCTCAGTAATTGCAATGAGATCATGGCCCTGTGACCGCACGCAGATCTCTAATTCCTCTTGCTTGTTCCCCATGCTGCGTGCATTGGTGTATAGGCATTTCAGAGAGGCCAATGAGTGTGTAGCCCTAGAGAGGTGGTGGGCCTTCCGATCCTTAACAGTTCCAACATCCTGCCCCACAAGTGCTGAGCTACTACACTCAGGAGCCTCTCTGATGAGCCCAGTTACATCCCCATCCCCCTTCCAATCTAGTTTAAAGCTTTCTCAATAAGCCCCGCTAACTCTAGTCCTAGAACCCTCTTCCCCCTGCGAGATAGGCTTTTCCCGTCTGCTACCAGCAGGCCTGGTGTTCTATAAATCAGGCCATGATCAAAGAACCCAAAACCTTGCTGGTAGCACCAGGTTCGGAGCCAGTCATTGACCTGCTGGCCTTTCCTGTTTACCCCCTCATCATTCCCTGCAACTGGAGGGATAGAGGAGAACACGACTTGTGCTCCCGATCCCTTAACCAGTCGTCCCAAGGCCCTGAAATCTTTCTTCATTGCCCTCAGTGTTCTTCTCACTACATCGTCACTTCCTACCTGAAAAACTAGAAGGGGGTAATAGTCGGATTGTCGTACTAGGGAGGGAAGCTTCCTCTTAACATCATCAACCCGGGCCCCAGGGAGGCAGCAAACCTCCCCATATAGCAGGTCTGGTCTACAAATCGGGCCCTCCGTGCCCTTCAGCGCTGAGTCACCTATTACAATGACCCGTCTTTTGGTTTTTGCTGAGGCAGTTTTAAGTTGGGGGGTGGTCCGACGAGGCCTCGATGGCACCTCCGTACAGGGAGGATTATCATCCTCACTGCTGCTTGGTTCCTCTTGCAGAGCACTATATTTGTTCTGCAATGGGACCTCAGACGGTATAGCGGTTGGCAGAGTGATGTGCCTGCGGCATCTGTTGCGTCAGGCAGGAACACCTTGCCATTGTCCCCTTTCCTCTAAGCTACCCTGTTCAGCCGGTTGGGGAGAGGAGTAGGACTTCTCTACAGCAGTGGCTCTGGCTGCCTGTTGGGTTTCTGTAATGGTCGACAGGGTATGACTCCACGCATCATTCTCCCTCTCGCATTCCCTGATGTCCCTCAACCTACTTACCTTCTCCTTGAGTTCCATCACTAAGTATAGGAGCTCCTCAACCTGGGCACACCTGCCACAGGCATGCTTACCGTTACCTTCTCACACTGGTGTGAGAGTAGGGCACACCCTGCAGTCCAATGCCTGGGTGGCAACATGCTCACACGACAGCTCTGTCTGTAAAGCAGCATCAGAGCTGGTGTGTGCACGGTTCTTTGGGGCCACGGTCTTCTGCCGGGTGGTTACCATGATTCCCTGAACATGTTGGTAGGGCAGCAGCACCTTTCCATGCGACCTGTCACGCCCTGTTAGCTTGGTTACTATGCCCACTCAGGGGGGTCCGCCCTCGTGCAGTGCTCCCAGGTGACGCCTCGGGTGCCACCCACCGGCTGCCCACGCGCTCGGTGCCCAGCGAGATTCGCAGCGCTCCTTCACAGCTCTTTTTGAACTGCCGCGCACGCTGCGGGCTCTGCCCCTGCCACCTCAGCAGCCCTCCCTCAAGCTGCCGGTTCCGGCAGGAGTACGAGGACGAGCCGGTCGCGTCCTCCAGCTTCGAAAGCCCCCAAAGAGAGCCCCTTGCTGGCCCTTTTCGCCTCCGATCCCTTTTTTTCTGCCTCCAATCCCTTTCCCCAGTGCAGACCTACCTGCACTGGAGCTGGTCTCCTCAACGACTGACCGTTAGTGTGTTCACAGCTCTTTTTGAACTGCCGCACGCGCTGCAGGCTCTGCCCCTGCCGCGTCAGCAGCCCTCCCTCAAGCTGCGGGTTCCGGCAGGAGTACGAGGATGAGCTGGGCGCTTTCTCCAGCTTCGAAAGCCTCCAAAGAGAGCCCCTTGCCAGCCCTTTTCGCCTCCGATCCCTTTTTTTCCACCTCCGATCCCTTTCCCCAGTGCGGAGTTACTGATGATTAGAAGCACACCCTGCCAAATTGGATAGTCAGTAATATACAGTATCAGCACGGGAGAAAAAGTTGTGACTTTCAATGTGTTGTGTACACAGAAGTTTCCCCAACTGATGTGTTTTCCATGCTGGAAAGAAAAAAGCAGCTAGAAACAAAGAAACATAAATGTTTAGGAAATGCTAATAGTATGAGGGTTTGCCTACATATATGAATATGGGAAGTGCCTATGGAGTGGTCCCAGAGGTATCCAGCACTGTATTGCCCTGTACCCTGTTTGCTACCTGTGTCAGTGTGGTTCATCTGGCTTATTTTTAGGCACTGTTCCCCCTACAGACAGTGACTCAATTGATTTTTGCATGTGTTCATCTTTCTCATTTGACTACAGAGGAAGATTAAGACGTCCATTCACTGAGCTGAGGAAGCTCAGTTAGGCACCTAAAGCTAACTAACTCATGGGACTCCGGATCTCTGGGTTCATGCACTCTGTTGTGCCAAAAAATCACTGGTGACAAAAGGCCCCTTTCCTCGGAGTTTTGCTTATACAGCTTCCCAGCTTTCCAGCTTCCCTAGCCTTGACCTAAGTAATTTTATGGAGTGAACTATAATAAAAACAGACACTAATTGTCCAAGAAATCTCTATATCTTTACAACTAGAGATTTATTTATTTTATTTCCAAAATATCTGAAAAATTATACATTTCACAATGATGGTTACGCTTTCTCACTGTATCATACTTTGCCCATAGTTTCTAACAAAACAAAAGAAGACAGGTAGTATTCCCCTTCCTTCCTTCCTTCCTCCCTCCCTCCCTCCCTCCCTTCCTTCCTTCCTTCCTTCCTTCCTTCCTTCCTTTCTTCCTTCCTTCCTTCCTTCCCTTCACCCCAGGCTTCTAAACTGTATTTATTCTATACAAGTTATGAAAAAATGTTGATTATAATGAAAGAATAATCTGACAGTTTCAGAAAGCTTGGTTATCCAAGAAGCATATTTTGAGATTCACATTTTACAAAATAACCTGTTAATATTAGCTGATTAGTAAAGCAGAGAATAAAAATGAAAAGTTAGAAATGAAGATTCCCATAACATGTATAGACTTTTTTTAATAGTGCATTCAATTTTCATCGATAACAGTAGCTATACCCAGATAAAACCATTTTGAAATGAATTCCTTAAAATAAAATTTGAACACTTTACTTGTAACATGTTGATAAAGTATTCTTGCTTACACTAATAAAAGTTTTTTTAATGAGGAACCTGAGCATACAGAGGTCTATGGGACCTGATGATGTGCATCCCAGAGTTCCAAGGGAATTGGCTGAGGTAGTTGCCAAGCCACTCCATCATATTTGAAAAGTCATGGCAGTCAGGAAAAGTCACTGGTGACTGGGAAAAAAGGAAGCAGTGCACCCATTTGTAAAAAGGGTAGAAAGGAGAACCCTGGGAACTACCGACCTGTCAGCCTCACCTCTGTGCCTGGGAAGATCATGGAACAGATCCTCCTAGAAGCTATGCTAAGGCACATGGAGGACAGTGAGGGAGGTGATTCGAGAAAGCCAGCACAGCTTCACTAAGGGCAAGTCCTGCCTGACCCAACCGAGTGGCCTTCTGTGATCAAGTGACTACATCAGCGGACAAGGGAAGAGCTACAGGTGTTGTCTATCTGGACTTCTGTAAGGCCTTTGACACAGTCCACCGCAACATCCTTCTCTCAAGTTGGACAGGTATGGATTTGTTGGGTGGACTGTTCAGTGCATGAGGAATTGGTTGGGCGGTTGCATCCAGGGGATCGTGGTCAATGGCTCAATGTCCAGATGGTGATCAGTAACAAGTTATGTCACCCAGGGGTCTCTATTGGGACAAGTACTGTTTAATGTCTTCATCAATGACATAGAGAGTGGGATCGAGTGCGCCTTCAGCAAGTTTGCGGACAACACCAAGATGAGTCGTGCAGTTGACTTACCCGAGGGACAAGACGCCATCCAGAGGGACCTGGAAAAGCTTGAGAATTGGGCCCGTGTGAACCTCATGAGGTTCAACAAGGCCAAGTGCAAGGTCCTGCACCTGTGTCACGGCAACCCCCGGTATCAATAGAGGCTGGGGGATGAAGGGGTTGAGAGTAGCCCTGCTGAGAAGGACTTGGGGGTACTGGTGGATGAAAAGCGGGACACAAGCTGGTAATGTGCACTCACAGCCCAGAAGGCCAACCGTATCCTGGGCTGCATCAAAAGAAGCATTGCCAGCAGGTCGAGGGAGATGATTCTGCCCCTCCATTCTGCTCTGGTGAGACCCCACCTGGAGCACTGCGTGCAGCTCTGGAGTCCTCAGCACAGGAACGCCATGGACCTGTAGGATCGGTTCCAGAGGAGGGCCACAAAGATGATCAGAGGGCTGAAGGACCTCTCCTGTGAGGACAGGTTAAGAGAGTTGGGGTAATTCAGCCTGGAGGGAAGAAGGCTCCAGGGAGACCTTATTATGGCCTTCCAGTATTTAAAGGGAGCCTACAGAAAAGGTGGAGAGGGACTCTTTATCAGGGAGTGTAGTGATAGGATGAGGGTTAATGGTTTTAAAGTAAGAGCGGGTGAATTTAGACTGTATAGAAGGAATACATTTTTTATAATGAGAGTGGTGAAACGCTGGAACATGTTGCCCAGAGAGGTGGTAGATGCCCTGTCCCTTGAAGTGGTCAAGGTCTGGCTGGATGGGGCTCTGAGCAAGTTGATATAGTTGAAGATGTCCTTACTCATTGCAATGGATTCAGACTAGATGACCTTTAAAGGTCCCTTCCATCCCAAAGCATTCTGTGATTCTATGATTCTTAGTCTTCTCTCAGAAATTCTAATTTATCAGTTTAAAATGTGTTGGAAGGCTGTGGAGTATGTTTTAGATTAGTTGTTTGGGGAAGAAGATATTATATAAAATATATATAAAATATATAATATAAAATAATAAAAAAATATTATTTGCTAAAATACGTGATTTTTTATGGCTTACTGAAGGGACTTTTGACTTAATACTTTGAAACTGATAGAGTGATTATAGAAAAAAAAATACCTTTCATGTAAATTAACCATTGCACTACCATTTGTGAAACTTATACACGAATATACAAATTCATTAATGACAGACACGGAGTTCAAAACACCTGCTATTTGTAAGTTGAGGGGTTTTTGCTTCGACTGTACCTAAAATAAAGTGTAGGGAAAAAGGACTCTGCACTGCCAGCTTTTTCTTATTTTATCTATTTTACCTTCCAAATTCAGTGTTATGGATGTTTTCTATTATTGTAAAAAAATTTCAGTACTCATATATTTGCTAGTACTTCATGAGAAAGACATGAAAAAAAATCTTTTAAATGTCAGCATTGATGAGAAGTTAAAGTGTTATGCTAAATGTGGTATCACTCAAAAATTATGTGCCTCCTTGCCTGCTTTTCTTGTATCAGTATGTAACTGGTATTTTTTTCTTTCTCGATACATAAAATGTTTTGATAAATTTTAAAAGAGTTGTCTAACTGCGTTACTTCCTTTAAAATAAAAATAAGTTTGATTTCTCAATTCCTTCAATATTTTTGGATGAAAAAGTATGAAACCCTTGGGGTTCTGTTCAGCTGAATGTTGCATGGCTTCCTAGATCCTGGCTACGCTGTAACACAACAGATTTAGGGCTGGCACTGTGCAAGCGCAAAACCAACAAAAAGCTCTGTTCCACGAGTGGTATAATGAGTTTTTTTACCCTCAGCAAAATCTTCCTACTCTCTTCCTTTGTCACCTGACAAAATGTACAGGTAGTAAATGCAAATGAATGAAGGCAATAAACCTGTTTTACCCCTCCAGTAAGCAGCCTGTTTTTCCGGGGAAAAAAAAATCCTCTTATGAGTGTCATCTATTGATTCCTTCTGAGGTAAAGCAGAAATTGCTGCTAATCTGAACCTAATTGGTTTACAGTTTCCATGAAATGATGCATGTTTATTTTTCTGTTGTCAGGTGCTTTAAGTTCTAGATATTTTTCATATGGGATCTCTACAAAATGTACATGTATTTACACACGCTTACATATTCTGTATTTGAGGTGCACAAGAGGCAAAAATTTTATAACTGCTGGCCAAAGTAATCTTCAAATGTATTGCTTTTCCAATTCAAGTTCTGGTCAGCAAAAGGTGACAAAGTAATCAGAAAATACCACATATAATAAAAAAAAACCAAACCAAAACAAAAAAATCTCTTCATTGGTACAAGTTTCTTTTTTCAGTGTCTACTCTCCCATTTTTTCCTGGGTGGTACTACATCATGTGCCACAACCAGAAGCTAGGTATTTTCATGGATCCTTATTCTTTACAGGCATGCAGGTGTATAGCAGCTCATCCTCTGTATACAGCTGGTTGACACCAAGGCTGTGTTTAATGTTACCTGTTCCCATGAGCAGAGCTACTCTCGTCAACGGAGCTCCGTTCAGACACACTGATTGGTTTAACAGGTGTTTGGCATCCAGATTATTTTTTCCAAGGCAGCATGGCAGATACACTGGATAGTGGAGATCAGACAGCGCCTAGTGTGACTGGTTGCGTAGAAAAATGGGTTCACAGAATCCAAGATACTGCTCTCTTTTAAATGATATATATTATTTCATGAATTCTTTTACTGCACCTGCCCTGCACCTTCTAACCAAGTATTGTGCATTGACCTCAACCGGCAGCTAAGCCCCCATCCCATCACTTGTTCACGCCCCCGCAGCAGGATCGGGGAGAGAATTGGAAGGGAAAAACTGAGAAAAATTTGTGGGTTGAGATTGAGACAGTTTAAGAAGGGAAGCAAACATGCATGCACTAGCAAAACAAAACAAGGAATTAATTTACCACTTTCCATCAGCAAGCAAATGATACTTCCTGGAAAGCCAGACCTCAGCACGTGCAACGATTACTTGGGGGAAAAAAATGCCATAACCATTAATGTCCCACCTTACTTCTCCTTTTCCTGACCTTTTATTGCTGAGCATGACATCATATGGTACAGAATATCCTTTTGGTCAGTTGGGGTCAACTGTCACGGTTGTGTCCCCTCCCAACCCCTTCTGCACCCCCAGCCTACTCACGGGAGGGTGGTAGAGTGAGAAGACCTGGAAACTGTGCCAACACTGCTCAGCAATTCCTGAAACATTGGTGTTCTATCAACACTGTTTTAGTTGCAAATACAAAACCACAGCACCATACCGGCTGCTATGAAGAAAAATAACTCCATCCCAGCCAGACCCAGTGGACCAAGTATATAAGCTAAATACTAAAAATGCAGTGAAACTTTAATCATAGGAACCATATGTTCAACACAGACTTTGTATCTCAAAATGCTGTATTTGGGAATTTCTCATTCTGCATATCATTTTCTGTATAGCATGCTCTATGTAGCTGTCCACAGTGTTTTGATAGACTCCAGACATCTCAGCCTAAATCTAATTCCTTATCAGTCATGGTCCCAAGCTCCATGTTGCTGTAATCACACAGCAATAATTAGATGTTGTCTTTTCCTAAGCTTTCAAATCACTGCATCAGCCTAAAATTGCTGTAGAAATTGTGCTTTTAAAGACATAAAGCTTAAAACTATAACGGAACTATTTTAGTCAACTTAGCTGCCAAATTTTCACCTACATCTTTAACATGTGATGAAGCAATCCTCTGAAGAAGGTGTATAAGTTCTGTAAGTAGTCAATGGGCAGCAATGGGTGCACTTGAAGATTCCCAGAAACTAAGCACCAAATTTAAACTGGCCTGATTTCTTTCAGGAGATTCTTGAATACATATAGTCGTAAAATATAAGGTCAGCAGCTATCATACAGTTGAGCATATGGTACAAATTTAAAGAATGTCTTGTAAGCCTGATTTTCTTCTTTTTTTCTTCAAATACAAGAGTTGGCGCAAAAAAAAAAATACTGACTCTTCATTTTACCTTACTCTGAGAATGCAAATGTGGTATTGTGACAGTTTTTTCACTGAGAAAGGATTGACCCAGGCATAATCTTATTCTTTTAACAATCCTCTTAATAACTTATGGTTCTTGAGATAAGGCAGTCAAGTCAGAATCTATTAATGTTTAAAATTTCTATTAACAAAGTAAAAGATGACTTTTAATAATCAACTTTGAAGAAATTAAGCTATCTCTGATAGAGAGAATGAATTCACTTATACAGAAGTAATACTTTCAGTATATTAATGAACTAAATGTTGTTCACAGGGTGCAAAACTAATCATTTTTGTACTTTCCATTATGTGATTAATGTATAAATGCAGGTATGCACTAATCATTCATATTGTATTTTGCATTACAGTTGGTAAAAATCTAATTAAAGTAATTTAAAATAAAAACAGATTACAGTCATATAATCCACAATTTAATTCTTTAATTTAAAGATGTTTTATGAGAACAAGAATTCAATTGTGGATTGTTTTATTTATTTAATACTGTGAAAAATGTTAAGGATCTTTCTGCTTTTTTAGCAAAAATAACAATGCTTTTTAATTTTTTTTATGGGAGATGAACTTCTGGAAAACACTGTTTCTTTGATTGTAATCCTATAATTCTTCAGAAAAAAAAGCACAATATTGACTCAATGAGAGTAGTTATGTGTCATATTTTTTGTTATTTTCAAAAAAGATTATGGCGGCTTTCTTTGATTGATTTGGTCACTCAACGTGGTCAAGTGCCTTACCATAAGAGAAAACATGGATAGAAGCAATAATTGACATGAATAAGGAGAGGAAAGAGAA
The DNA here is from genome assembly GCA_017639485.1 of Pluvialis apricaria. Classification (NCBI taxonomy): domain Eukaryota; kingdom Metazoa; phylum Chordata; class Aves; order Charadriiformes; family Charadriidae; genus Pluvialis; species Pluvialis apricaria. Next base: position 51,629,708 of record CM030007.1, read on the forward strand.
ACTTGCCAAGGCTGCAGGACTGAGGTGAACATTGAAAATGTAGTGAACATGAGGGACAAAAACCTAAAATACTTCTGAATTTACCTAAAAAGAGCATGAGAAATTAAAAGGGCAGAGGGGCCTTGAATGGAGTAGGAAGTTGAAATGAACAAGGGAATCACTGCAAAGTGTTGAATAGTAAAGCTGCAAAGCTTCACTGGACAATAAAGGAAACCTGTATTTTTATGACAGCCTAGAACTTGTTATTCACTCAGATAAAACAGGAGCACGTATACAAGCCCTGTGGTTTGAGGATACAGTAATGAACTCATACCATTTCCTACTGATGAGCAGATTAAAGAATGGTTTGTTCTAATTCATTTGCTTAGATTTCCTTCCTAGAAATCTTCCAGATCACACTTTGGAAAACTGCTCAAATTGCACAGGAACTCTGATTTGGGAAAGCGTAGGCAGAAATTAGAACCACAGTCAGGTGAAAGAATATTCTTTCATAGCATCATTCTAGTCATAACTTTAAATACTCTTGAATATCTCTCTACATAAATTTCAGAAGACTTTTAGTGAGGTAGATTGTAGATATTCAGGACATGATAAACAGCATCTTCCTTAAGGCCTAAAGAAAGATGAAGCAAGCAAGAAATATCTATATTTTTGTTTATTTTATATTCTAGAATGTAGGGGTTTTTTGATAGTATGTTAGGCTTTATTAGACAGTTACACAGATCCAGGATAGAATTTGAGAGCTCTAAAGTCCTGCAATGTTTATTCTATTTATTTATAACATACATTATGCAAGTTGAAGTCTGTGCTTTCTTGCTTCCTATCAGTGGCTTTTTGATCTACATATCTCAGAGCACTTTAAACGACAGAGGTGAATTTTTTCCTCTTTCTTTCAAATGAGAGAGAAGGAATCCCAGTTCTGAGATCTCTATAGTTCCAATTCTCACTGATGACCTGAGAAATCCAGTATTTACCCAGCTCCAACGAAAAAAGGGAGCAAATGTATGAGAAAATAAGGGTAGTTCTTTCTATTCTATGTGTAGTCTACTTGTACTGAATATTAAGTGGTTCCACTGTAAAAAAACCAAACCAAACCAAACAAAAAAATCCCAACAAACTACTCTAAATAAGAATGTTTTTAACCTATGAATTTACAAAAATGTCAGGTAGGTATTTTGCCAATGACAATGTGTAAAGCCAAAGCAAATTAATCCTGATCTTTCGTTGGATACATTTGTATGTACCTTTGAGACATCTGTTTCTGTGATGATAGCATAGAAAAGTTGCATAAAGGACAAGGAAGCACTTCCACCTAAAGCATCACACCACTTTTATGCATCAATTCCACTTACAATTATTTGTATACAGGAAATTTCAGAATGATACCTAACATTTATGAGTTGTGTTTTATTACTATGTGTAGTAGAATATTCACATTTGAAAGTGAGTAGTTTTTAAAATGTCTTTCAAGCAATATGCAGAGTTCTAGGATCTTTGATACTCAAATTAGTGTCTTTGGAGCCGATGGCAATTCAAATGGGAATGTGATTGTAAAATGCCAGTCCAAAAGCTTGATCTTAAACTAGCCCTACACACATTTCGATAACCACTACCAAAAATGGAATCAGCTGCAAGACCATGAAAGACATCAGCCAGGAAATCATAAAGCCACATGACATTGATGGGAAATACATTCCAGATTTGGCATCTGGTTTCATTGTTGAAGGAGATAACGAAAGATCCCCTTTCAGAAGCAAAAAGCGCAAATCACTGCAGGGTTGAATTCATACAATAATGATACACATTAGTTTATTTAGCCTGTCATTTATAAAATTAACTACCTTTAAACTTTATAAACCCAGTTCTGCATTTTTAGGAAAGCTGCTGTCTTCATTTATTTAGAGCAGAATATGGATTGGCACTCAGCATAGCAGAAACATGTACAGCTTCTTTTTTTTTGTTTGTTATATTCATTAACAAAAAAGAAGGGTAGAAAAGAAGAATTTCAGTGTCCTACCCTTCATTATTACTGCTAATATTATTGGTGTTATTCAGGTTCCTTGTAATAGATTTTTGACTCTGTAAAATCAATCATGAACTACAAAAAAAATCCCTAACAACCTCCCACCAAAAAACCCACATAATATTATGTATATATAAAAAACATAACACATATATATTTGTTGTTCATATATACATATATTTATATGGTCCATGTATACATATATATAATGTTTCCCAGAAACATTGATTCACATGTGTCTTAAAGAATGAAAAAGAAAAAAAATGGTAGTATTTTTAAAACCGAAGTATATAAATTCTACATTAACTGCCAGAATGAGTTTTTCAAGTCAGACTTTGTAGAAGGAGTATTTTTTATTCAAGTAAAATGTTGATATTAAATCTTTTTTTATTTCTTCAGAAATCCTCCAACTATGTGACCTCAAGCAAACATAAGTGGAGGAAACACTGAGGTAAGAAAACACAGACAATATAAATTGTTTGACATATTTTAAAATACTTCTCCTGAAACAATTACTGTCATGTTTATAATATATGTGAAATATATGTTTCAGTCAGAATTATTATGAAATTATGTATATACAGATATACACGTGTGAATATCTACTGGACAAAGATTTTAAATTCTTCATAATTACTCTCTGTTCCTTATATTTCTCTTAATTAATTCTTTCCGGTTCTTCACATGTTTAATTTATGCTATTTAAAACAATTGCTTGTATTCAAGCTGTTTGCATGTCCCTTCGCTTTTTTACTGTGAGGTATATGAAATAACTAAGTTGTCCAAGTTTTTGACTAGAAATTCCAAAGGAGATTTTAGGCTGTGTCACTGTTAATATAATCTAAAAATTGTATTCTAGAAAGCACTATTACACACTTAGGAGATAAACATGCTCAAGTAAATCTTATTTTAAGGTCAGTCCTAGTTTAGAAAGTTTGTTTCTTGTGGCAGTTTGGGAAGTTGCACAATTTTAGCCCTCTGATGCATGTTTGAATTCTGATTTAATTGCTGATGCATACTTGTGAGAAGTGTTCTGAAGACTTTGAGGACCAAGAAGATGGCTAAGACAGTCAAGCATCTTGATATTTTGCTTACCTCAGTTTATAGTACAATCACTTGAGACACTTTAATGATTACCTATTTTCAAAATTTAAAAAGCACCCCACGACTAAAAACGAAACCTCTACATTGTATGTCAACTAAGATACCCCAAAACAGAATCACTGCCTAACATTTTTACTTACTTCTGAAAATCGTACTTACACATTAATCAAAGGCACCACAGTAGTTTAAAAAGTATGACAGACAAAACCCGATGAAAGCAAAAAAGGACTGGTGGGTAGCTCCTAGCAGTTTTCCCTTGCTGTCACAACAGTTACCTCTAGCCAAAACGAACAGTACCTTGAAGATAACATTCACATGTGTTAATCTTGACAGTTGCCTCAATAAATAATGTATGATTATCATACTATATAAAATGTATTAATTTACAAATATAAGGATAACTTTTGCAAATATGAGTAAAGTCAGAAAAATTAGCATAGCAAATTATCTCTATTTGGATCACATTTTAATTTATTTTCAGTGGTTACAGCAATGTTGCAGTTAATACTTGTCAATCACAATAAATTAAACTGAACATTTTATATGAAAAGTAATAACATCTCCTAACATTTAACAGTATATCCTGGTTTAAGGTAAAACAGGACCAAGTTTCTTTTCAGTAATTTTATTTTTCAGCTAAGCCTTTCTGAAATTAATGGCATATTTTTCAGGCAGTATCCGCTTCTAGCAGATAAAATCTGATGTTTATAGTGAATACCAAGGAATGGTATGCAGACAGGCTCCTGCTTATACTTATTGCTGTAACAACCAAGGTCAGCTAACTTTGTTATGCACCAAGTTGGAGGGTTACAGGTGGAAGAGCGAAGAGGGATCGTACCTGTGGGCAGAAGCAGACAAGACAGGTGACCCAAAACTGACCAACAGGGTATTCCATCCCATCTGCCTCATGCTCAGTATAAAAACTGAGGGATCAAAGAGGTCAGCCTCTTTCTTCAATGTCCGGTGTTCAAGGAGAACTCTGTCTTTGTATGCTTTTTGATCACAATCCATGCATTCTTGAATCCAGCTCCTAAGTTCAGCTCCTGTGCATTGCCGAGTCCAGTCTGAGACTTTCCCTGTGCCTGTTGGTGATGTGACGATCATCCTGGGAGCTCGGTAATGACTTTACATATAAAATCATAGAAGCATAGAATCATAGAATGGTTTAGGTTGGAAGGGACCTTGAAGATTATCGAGTTCCAACCACCCTGCCATTGGCAGGGACACCTCCCACTAGACCAGGTTGCTCAAAGTTCCATCCACCCTGTCCTTAAACACCTCCAGGGATGGAGCTTCCACAACTTCTCTGGGCAGCCTGTTCCAGTGCCGTACCACCCTCAGAGTGAAAAAGTTCTTCCTGATATCTAATCTAAATCTCCCCTCTTTTAGTTTGAAGCCATGACCCCTCGTCCTGTCACTACATGCCCTAGTAAAAAGTCCTCCCCCAGCTCTCCTGTAGGCCTCCTCTAGGTACTGGAAGGCCACAATAAGGTCTCCCCAGAACTTTCTCTTCTCCAGGCTGAACAATCCCAACTCTCTCATCCTGTCTTCATAGGAGAGGTGCTCCAGCCCTCTGACCATCTTTGTGGCTCCCCTCTGGACTTACTCCAGCAGGTCCACGTCTTTCCTATGTTGGGGGCTCCAGAGCTGGATGCAGTACTCCAGGTGGGGTATCACGAGAGCAGAGTAGAGGGGCAGAATCACCTCCCTTGACCTGCTGGCCACATTTCTTCAGATGCAGCCCAGGATACGGTTGGCCTTCTGGGCTGTGATCGCACATTGCTGGCTCACATTGAGCTTCTCATCAGTCAACACCCCCAGGTCCTTCTCCACAGGGCTGCTCTCAATCCATTCTCCACCCAGCCTGTATTTGTGCTTGGGATTGCCCCAACCCAGGTATAGCATCTTCCACCTGGCGTTGTTAAATTTCATGAGGTTGGCATGAGCCCACCTCTCCAGCCTGTCCAGGTCCCTCTGGATGGACTCCCTCCCCTCTAGTGTGTCTGCCTCACCACACAGCTTGGTATCATCAGCAAACTTGCTGAGGGTGCACTCAATCCCACTCTCCAGGTTGCTGACAAAGGTGTTGAACAGCACCAGTCCCAGTACTGACCCTTGAGGAACACCACTCATCACCGGTCTCCACTTGAACATAGAGCCATTGACCACAACCTCTTGCGTGTGACCATCCAGCCAGTTCTTTATCCACCGAGTGGTCCATCTGTCGCATCCATGTCTCTCCAATTTAGAGACCAGGATATCGTGTGGGACAATGTCAAACGCTTTGCACAAGTCCAGGTAGATTACATCAGTTCTCTTCCCTTGTCCACAACTGTTGTAACCCCCTCATAGAAGGCCACCAAATTTGTCAGGCATGACTTGCTCCTGGTCAAGCTATGTTGGCTGCTGCCAGTCACCTCCTTGTACTCTATATGCCTTAGCACAGTTTCCAGGAGGATCTGCTCCATGATCTTGCCAGGCACAGAGGTGAGGCTGACTGGCCTGTAGTTCCCCGGGTCTTCCTTTTTTCCCTTTTTGAAAATAGGGTTTGTGTTTCTCCTTTTCCAGTCAGCAGGAACCTCACCAGACTGCCACGACTTCTCAGATATGATGGCTAGTGGCTTAGTAACTTCGTCTGCCAGTTCCCTCAGGACCCGCTGATATATCTCATGAGGTCCCATGGACTTGTGCACCATCAGGTTCCTCAGGTGGCCTTGTATATATTTCATTATTTTCTTATTAATATTATTAAATTTTCTTTTTATTATTTTATTAATGATATTTCTTTAACATAGTTTAGTTTCTTTTCAACTCGTAAGTTTCTCTCCCTCTCATTTTCTCTCCTCTCTGATGGGGAGAGAGATAAGCGAGCATCTGTCATTCATTTTAGCAGCCAGACACACTAAACCATGGCACAATAATAATAATATCAATAAGATTTTGATTGACATTTTATTATTCCCACCTTTCGTTACAACATTCTAGGTGCTTGTTAATCCTGTATGTTACATATCCATCTTAGGATGTGATGTATTTCCTCTGGAAAGTTAAATGAAATTAATTATGTCCCAATTATTTTAAGATACAGAAATATTGATGCATATAATTTGAAATAAGAACTGTTGAAGGAAAAAGACATTGACTCTATATAGCTTGAATTTCACCTCTCTTCATTCAGCTTGACTAAATTTTGTTTAGACATGCTGTGTGGGATTCATCTGATCACATGTAGACACCTACAATAGTTGTCTAAGAAAGTTCAGTCCAATTTCCTTCGAAGCATCTGCTACTTTCCATTCTACCATGGAAGCCTGGCTTATACTTAGATATTTAATTTTCAGACATAAAAACTTCCATGAAGTAAATCTTATCAAACACGTTGAAGAGCATAATAAATATTTATTAAAAATATCTTTGGAGGCAATTGTCCAGTGTTTCCCTGATTTTTAACATTTAATCAGATTTCACAAATAGTTGTGACAGTAAAACACTCACATCTGACACATTAACAGATTGACATCATTCTTAAAAATCTTGTATGATGTAGTTTTGATATTCCCTCTTGGTTGGCTTGAAAAGGTTGTTCGTATCTGTACAATTAACATATCAATAAAATTACTAGTCAGAAGCATACAAAACAGTTAATTGCATAAGGGAATTCAGAAGAGACACATTCAGATCCCAGAGATGTAAATTCTGAGATCACAGTTGGTATGAAATCCTCTTTTATTCTTCTTGTTTATTTTTGTGGCATATTCTTCAGGTGAAGAACATTTCAGTTTGTCCTCACTGAGATGTTTAAAGTCACTGAGACACCTATCACATCTTTGAAGACTGAGGAAGGATGTAGCTGAACTGTAGGACTTAGTCTCAAAGCCAACTCTCAAGTGATCCCTAGAATTGTGAACATAATAGCTAGAAGGAAAGCTTTAGCTTCAGTAAATGAAATTTTCTTCCCATTCTATATTTCATGTTTTAATTGTATTATGGAGAGTAATGGAATAATGGCTTTGATCTAAAATAGAATTGCTGTGATTTGTTTACTCCTTAATAACAGAAAAGAAACTAATTGTGACCCAGAATTTGTTTCAACAATTATTTAACTGCCTGTACATAAACAAGAATGCTAAACCAAAATAAATGGAAATTCCTATATTAAGTGTCTATATATACTTATTTGTTAGGAAGATGCTCATGACTGAAATATTAAAATTAGGCATGTTATTCCTAGCATTTTCAGCTAAAACTGAATTGAGGCAAGGTGAACGAGAATGTATTTTGCCAAGGAAGGCTTTAATGTTTGGAATCCATTACCACTATATATGTCAGTAAGTCCCCAAAACACAGTAGTGAACAGATTGATCAGTTCCTGAAACAGTACTTTATAGTATCTGAGCCAAATAAAACATGTAGCACTTAAATCTGTGATGTGCTATGAGACTTAGATTGTAAATACAAAAAAAATCTGCACAATTTCTAAGTTGCAGAAAGCATTTTCTTCCTCTTAAAGCCCTTTATCCCATACGGGAGAGCACTGTGATAGATCTCACTTGACAGATAAATTGTTTGGTAAAAGGAAAAGGCTAGCTATTACAAAAGTAAACATTAGGAATTTAAAACCTATGAAATGTATTATTTGAGAGGAAAAAGGTATGAGCAGAAATGTATGAACAATAATTGGTAAATATTTAAGACACTTCCAAGCTAATCGATATCTAGAATTGTAAACTCTAGTGTAAAAATAAATAGTGAAAACATACAAGAAAAAAATCCATACTTTCCATGAAATGGAAAGAAGTTATAAAATATAAATGACATCTCTTTTCCCAAATACAGAGCACTTCAGCATATACAGACAGAAAAAAAGAAGGTTTTATAAATAAATAATAAGCCAGAGGCTATAAGAGGGTACAAGTAGTGAAAGGAGTAAGAAAACACAGTAAGAATTTGCCAGAACAATGTTTAATTATTAAAATTAATATATTGATAGAAGTATATATCTTATAATAATTACATTTATTATTATTATTATAGATATTACAATAATTTAAACCATAAAATCATAGAATCATACAGCCATAAAATAGCTTGGTTTCGAAGGGACAATGGTCATTGAGTCTGACCCCCTTGCAATGTGTTGCACCTACAACTAAATCTGGCTGCTCAGAGACCACTCCATCCAGCCCGACCTTGAATGTTTCCAGGGATGGTGCATCTATGACCTCTCTGGGAAACCTGTTCCAGTGTTTCACGAATCCCGTTGTGAAAAATGTTTTTCCTTCTATCTAGTCTAAATCTACCTTCTTTTAAGTTAAAACCATTACCCCTTGTCCTATTGCAACAGACCTTCTTAAAAAGTCCTTCCCCAGCTTTCCTGTAGGACTCCCTTAAGTACTGGAAGGCCACAATAAGGTCTCCCTGGAGCCTTCTTCCCTCCAGGCTGAATTACCCCAACTCTCTTAACCTGTCCTCACAGGAGAGGTCCTTCAGCCCTCTGATCATCTTTGTGGCCCTCCTCTGGAACCGATCCTACAGGTCCATGGCGTTCCTGTGCTGAGGACTCCAGAGCTGCACGCAGTGCTCCAGGTGGGGTCTCACCAGAGCAGAATGGAGGGGCAGAATCATCTCCCTCGACCTGCTGGCAATGCTTCTTTTGATGCAGCCCAGGATACGGTTGGCCTTCTGGGCTGTGAGTGCACATTGCCAGCTCGTGTCCCGCTTTTCATCCACCAGTACCCCCAAGTCCTTCTCAGCAGGGCTACTCTCAACCCCTTCATCCCCCAGCCTCTATTGATACCGGGGGTTGCCGTGACACAGGTGCAGGACCTTGCACTTGGCCTTGTTGAACCTCATGAGGTTCACACGGGCCCAATTCTCAAGCTTTTCCAGGTCCCTCTGGATGGCGTCTTGTCCCCCAGGTATGTCGACTGCACCACTCATCTTGGTGTTGTCCGCAAACTTGCTGAAGGCGCACTCGATCCCACTCTCTATGTCATTGATGAAGACATTAAACAGTACTTGTCCCAATAGAGACCCCTGGGTGACATCACTTGTTACTGATCACCATCTGGACATTGAGCCATTGACCACGATCCCCTGGATGCAACCGCCCAACCAATTCCTCATGCACTGAACAGTCCACCCAACAAATCCATACCTGTCCAACTTGAGAGAAGGATGTTGCGGTGGACTGTGTCAAAGGCCTTACAGAAGTCCAGATAGACAACACCTGTAGCTCTTCCCTTGTCCGCTGATGTAGTCACTTGATCACAGAAGGCCACTCGGTTGGGTCAGGCAGGACTTGCCCTTAGTGAAGCTGTGCTGGCTTTCTCGAATCACCTCCCTCACTGTCCTCCATGTGCCTTAGCATAGCTTCTAGGAGGATCTGTTCCATGATCTTCCCAGGCACAGAGGTGAGGCTGACAGGTCGGTAGTTCCCAGGGTCCTCCTTTCTACCCTTTTTACAAATGGGTGCACTGCTTCCTTTTTTCCCAGTCACCAGCGACTTTTCCTGACTGCCATGACTTTTCAAATATGATGGAGTGGCTTGACAATTACCTCAGCCAATTCCCTTGGAACTCTGGGATGCACATCATCAGGTCCCACAGACTTCTGTATGTTCAGATTCCTCAAGTGGTCATGAACCCGATCTTCTCTTATAGTGGGAGGGACTTTGTTCTGCGTCTTGCGATCCATCCATATAACAGATGTGGGGACAGAGGTCCCCAGTGAAGACTGAGGTAAAAAAAGTTGTTAAAATAATAAAGCTATTCCTGAAAAGCATAAAAAATTATTAAATTTATTTTAATGTTTTGCTTATTTCAGTGTTACGGGTTGAACTTGGCTGGCTGATAGACCCCCAACCCAGATGCTCTCTCACTCCTCTTCCTTGAGAGAGGGATGAGGGGGAAATAAGATGAAAAAGATGGTGGGTCAAAATAAAGGCAGGGTGATCACTTACCAGTTATCATCACAGGCAAAAGAGACTGAACTTGGGAAAATTATTTTAATTTATTGCCAGTTAAAAAGAGTTCCATGGTAAGAAATAAAGCCAAAAATAACCCACCCTCTTTTTTTTCCCAGGCTCAACTTCATTCATTCCTTCCTGACTCCTCTGCTTCCCCACCCCTACCCCCAGCAGCACAAGGGAGGATGGAGAATGGGTGTTTGTGGTCAGTTCATAAGAACAGCTTTCTGTCTATCCTTCCTCCTCACGCTTATTGCTCTATTGCAGAGCTGGCTGGAATCAGCTGTAGCTCTTCTGGCAGCCCCTGCCACCTTCTCATAGAGGCCACCCCTGCAGCCGCCCAACATCCAGAACCTTGCCACATAAACCAAATATATAGCCAAAGGTGGCAGTATCATAACAGGAACAAACAGTTGCGAAAAAGTATAGGACAGCCTCAACTTTATGGTATGGAACCTGAACTCACAGGACTCTGTCAAATAACAACAATTTAGCATATGTTAAAGACTTTTTTTTTTTAATTACAAACATATTTAACTATACCGTTGGCTGTTTGAACGCATGTATGATGAGTGTACCATGCAATTTACCACATTTTTCTGTGAGTGAATGAACTTATTGCTACTATTGCATTACTGTTACAATTGCTATTACTATTGCATATATCCTGAGTGTTAACAGGAAATAGTAGCTGGCAGGTTAAATAATGACTTATCCCGATAGAAAAGGAAGTAAAGGGTGCTAATTGCCTCTCACCACTCCATTTTCATCACTCATGGTGTCTCCTTCACTTGAAAATAGGACAGTCTTTAAGTTGCACAGAAAAACACAAAATGAACATATCTTGCCACTTACATATCTTTCAGCATATATGAAAAAAACAAGCTCTCATATCCATTTTCTGGTTTATCTTATATGTGTTCCTGCCTGTAGATACCTACCATAATGATTTTAAGACTTATAAAATAATTCCTGCTAAAACAGAGCTGCAGAATGAAGTTTACATCTCCATATTCTCTATGAAATACATATAAATACAATTAAATTAAATTTGGCAAAACTGTTAAAAATAAATTCATAAAACATTTTAACTTTGTAATTTCATTTACCTCAGTGCTTGGAATGGGTCAGAGGAATAAGAACGCTGCCATTTGTAAAGCTTCAAACATAATGCATTGGTCCTGTCACCTTCCCTACTGCTGAATATTACCTTACTCATATAAGATTCTCATAGGAATTGATGCAACTGTGTTCAGCTAAGTATAGGCTATGCTAAGCCATGAAAAACAAGGTCTACCACTCCATGAGTAATGTTACACTTTCTCTCACACAAATCTGAGACAGCTCCTTGACTTCTGCACTACTGTATACTGTCAAGTGATGTGTAGATTTTGTTTCAAGTGCAACATTTATACGCCAAAATAGAGTGTAAAGAAGCAATGAAGAGCTCTGCCAGTCCGAATATTGGACTGTCAAGCACCAATCTTAACTTCCCTCGTCTTTATTTATTCACTTAGTTTGTGATTAACTTATTTTGGCTGTAAAGATTGGCAGTAGCAGGAAGAATTGAAGTTAAAGTGGCATGTAAAGAAGGAAATGAGTAATTAGGGGAAAAAAGGAGGTCATAGAATTTCCTGACATTTTCAGAACCTGGTATGTTGATGAACTGGAAAGGAACACTATCTCTTTCAGTGAGTATGATGCAATAAAATAATAAAACAATATGAAGAAAGACTGAAGTATTTTATCTGCTTATTTGACAAAGGAGAACAGTTATGATAATAGTCTTTAAATAGATAAAAGGTTGTTGTGAAGGTGAAGGGGATAAATTGTTTCCCAAATCTCTTGTAAATAACCTGTAGAAGTAATGAACTTAAGCTACGGTAAGGGAGATTCAGAAAAGAAAAAGAACAACAACAAACCAAACCCAGGAAAAAAACTAACAAACTTCCTAACTCTAGCTCGTAGCTACTTCCTAACTGATACTTAACATGGAAATTATCTGCCTACAAATTCTGTAGAATAAAACTTACTAGAAAGATAAGTAAAATAAAACTTAAATATTTTTCTTTTTCAACAAAACTTTGAAAGCCTTTTGGCAGATGAGTGTTCTGCACTAGATAAACACCTACAGGGCACCTAAAGTTCCCAATCAGAATGCTTTTTGACAAACATCAAACATACTTACTAAAAAGGCTGCAGAGCAGAGTACCAACCGTAAGCTAGCTTGATGATTCCATGGCTATGGCAGCCTTGCAGTAGCACCCCTGCTCTCTACCAAGATATATTAACCTGAGTAACCAGATAATGGCAGGACATGGGTGTGAAAAAAGCCTTCTAGATTTTTGCTGACAGGTCTTTGTGTGTGTGTTTGCATTTACATATCTATTGCAGCATGACAATATAGCTGGACTGAAAAGAGAACACATCCTGGAACATTATGAATAAGTCGTTTTGTGTAAAACAGGTGCAGTTTCATTAGCTGTAACCCCTTTTTCTGCCTTCATCTCTCATTTAGGTTTACAGCTAAAGATTGTCAGCGTCATGCTATTGAAATAACTGACATTTACTTACAGGTAATAAACACATTTTGAATCATGGAATGGTTAATATAAACTGTTGCCAGTGTCAGGCATTCCACAGTGCTTTTTCTATTTCAGCACATGATTAAATTCAGAATTTCCAAATATTTTATGCATTTAATAGCACACTTTCCACTGTGGATGCATACACTCTCCATGTCCTCGACAAGATAGCTAAAAATGGAGGTTACTTTTATTGTAATCTTACTGTATAGTCAGTAAGACCAATAGATGCAACCAAAGGTACAACAAAAAACTGTTCTGTTTTTTCAATCTTCATTGTGAGCTGCACAAGACAAGTTTAAGTATTAAGATATGAAAATGTGATCTAAGTCTTACCAGTTAGTAGTGGTTACCTGAGATGGTTGATGAAATTTAGGGAAAGACCTCTCATTTGAGATAGAAGTAACAAAGCTTTCTTTTGTTCTACCATGTGCTTAAAGAAGATATGACACACCTTACATTTCAGAACAGAGAATAAAAGCTGATTTAGTGGGACCACACATTTGGGGGCTCTGAGCAACCTGATCTAGTTGAAGTATCCCTGCTCATTGCAGGGGGCTTGGACTAGATGAGCTTTAATGGTCCCTTCCAACCCAAACTATTCCATGATTCTATGATTCTATGATTTAGTCTAGTATTATATGAATGTCTACTGTTGCCGTAGCAGGCAAATGCTCCCATGAAAGTTTGTTATTATCACTATTATAAATTTACCAATAAGATCACATTGAATTGCTGTTGAATTTCAATGTTCACAGTCATTACCTTCCTAGAAAGGCTGATGCAATTTGTTTACTCATGAATGAGATATTAAGACTTTTATAACAGAAAATTATTATTCAAGGACAAATTTTCAGTGAGGACTAATTTTTATACACTCTCTTGAAATTAAATCCTGAAACTGTTTCAGCTTCACTAACTACCTAAGTCTTTGAATTGTCTATTTGTTTTTTCTTCCTTTTCTTGTTGTCATGACCACCTGAAGTTGTCATGTGGGGAAAAAAACAGGTTTTCTTTCCTATATTTTACATCATCTTGCATGCCACTAAAATTGGTTTTATCCTTTTCTTCTTTTGTTCTCTGGTATTTTAGATATAAATTCCAAGTAATTAATTTTTTTAAAAAAGAATTAATCTGCCAGGTTAAGCATAGGTAAACCTGAACTTCATCTTCAACTATAAAAAATTTTCCCTTTTTCTGAAATCTGATTTTGAATAATCAGAGTGTAAGTGTTGGTATTTAATTAAACACTAAAAAAGCTATTGTTTAAAAGGTACAGCCTGTCTTTTTTGTGAAATATAAAACCCCTAACAACAACCCCCAGGAAATCAACTGAGTGAAAAAGATAAAAACCAACAAGCAGAAAAAAGAAAATAAATTTTTATAGTTTTATCCATGTGTTTCTTCATGGGCTACTTCCTGTGAGCTGATGTAATACTCACTAAATATCATCTTATTCTCTAATAGCATCAAGGCCTTCTCTAATATTCCCTAATAGCATCGAGGCCTTCTGCTTGACTTTTAACAACCTCCAAGGACACAGATTCCATGCCTTCTCTGGCAATTTGTTCCAATGCTTGATCACCCTCATGGTGAAAAAAAGTTTTCTGTACTATGAGTCAGAATTTCCCAGAATTTTTCAATTTGTGTCCATTACCTCTCTTCCTTCTACTGTCCAACTTGGAGAACAGTCTGGCTCTGTCATCACTGTACTCTTCCATTATTTAGCTGCAGAAAGAAAAAAAAAATCTCCCTTGGTCTTCTAAAGGTAGAAAAAACACAGTTCTTTCAGCTTCTCCTTCTATGTCATGGGTTCCAGCTCTCTACCCACTTTGGTGGCCCTCTGCAGGATACGAGTATGTCAGTGTCTTTCCTGTACTGGGGAGCCCAAAATTGTACACAGTACTCCAGACGTAGTGTCACAAGTGCCAAACAGAGTGGAATAATCACTTCCCTCTACCTGCTATCTACATACTTGTCAATATGGCTCTTGGTGTGATATACAACAATATAACATACTGTGGCCAGACATAACAATATGCCTGGTCAGAAATGAAGATACAACTCAGGCAATAAAACTCGTTTTAAAAGTACTGATTTATCTCCATTTAGAAAGCTATTAAATTAGATTAGACAGGAACGGTCTGAAATAAAGTTTTAGGTTAAACCAGCATGCTCGATAGAAGATATAGACCAAACTAGGAGCAGATTGGATGCTAGACAGGGAGAAGCTTGGACTAAGAAATAAGGAGACATAGGAAATAACATGGAGTGGAAAATCTGAATTGATGGAAGCCGGGAACTGGAGGTCCCTCTTCTCCTAAATTGTTGCAGAATATTTTTACTTGAATCTTCTACAGCTATGGACTTTTTTGGGAACTCAAAGAGAAAGCTTTAATATATTTCTAGCAGTTTGTTTTGTTAAGATGTTATGCAACATTCTAAATGAGATGCTGTTTCGTAGTCTCAGAGATTCATGTTTAGGTAAATTGATTTGTAAGAGATAGTGTAGGTGTGAATAGTAATTGCCAGCAGTAGAGTTGGCTCTCAACAATTTGCAATGACATCACTCAGCAGCGCAGCTATGTGAGGTCCTCAACCTGAATTCATCCCTCTCAAATTTTAGATATATAATCACTGCAGAACAGAAAACACAAGGAAGTAAGAACAGTGGGTCTACTTTGCAAGTGAAGACAAGCCAGGAGCCAAAGGTGACAACAATAGAAGCAAGGATCATCACCTCAACAACAAGAAAACTGTCCAATATTATCCAAACCAAGCAAGCAGAGTAGATCCTGTGGCAGTAGCAGGTTCAGTCACCAGCCTAGTGATCTTGACACAAGTCCCAAATGATGAGGCAAGTCCAAGGTCAATCCACAAGCCTGGTTAGCAATGAAGGCCTGTCAAGGAATAGGGCTGGACACATGCTTGCCTACATGCCCCAGGCAAGGACCAGGATTCCCAGCCTGAGCTCAAACGATGCTCCTGGATCAATGCCAGAGGGAGCACGGTGGAGGTCCCAGGTGAGGCTGGCATGGGCAATTCAGGCTTAATGGTGCACTCAGAGCCGTGACAGTAAACACCTCCAGAAGATAATTCAGTTCATCTAAGGTCTAAATCCATAGCTGGAAGTGAATAACTCTTTTCAATGAATGTGAAGGGGGTGAAGATTGAGGTGGCTCCTTCCTTAGGAATATCGCCTTAGTTCATGAAGTAAACCTGAAAATATGAATGTGCTTAACATTATAGAAAAAAGTTCAAGAAATAAAGTGAAGGAAGATCATGGGCCTGAAGAAATCCAGTTAGATGATAAAAGTACGTGTTGCAATGACCACGTAAAATGTAAAATTGCCACCAAGACAATGATGGACTGTGGCCTCATTCTCTTCACAAAGATGCTTCCTTCTTAAGTATAATCAGAGATGAATTTATAGATTTTGATGTTTGGAATTCTAGCTTTGGGGTAATGCTTAGGGCCTCTGATAATGGAAGCTTATCAAATGAGAAATCATCTGCAAAGCAGAGAACAATTACTATCGCTGCTGCTGTTAGCTACATTAATTTTCTTCCTGTTTATGCAATTATCTTAGTTCATGGGTTATTTGCAATAATAATATTAATAATAAGAGTCTGAAAATAAAGTAGTCTGAAATCAAGCAAATAGTAACCTGCAAACCAAATTTCTGAACACTCAAACATATAAGTTTTATGGGGCAAAGTTGAGATGGCTTGCGTATATAGTTATTGTCAGGGCACGCTCAAAATGAAAGACAAAGACATAGGATATATATGTTTGGTAACCAACTAAAATCCAATAAAAAGAAAAAGAAGCTTTCTCTAATTAAAGGACATTTTGCAGTGTGACTCATCTGCATTCAGCATATGTTTTGGAAATCTCAGATTTACCTAGAAAATTATCTACATATAAGCCCTAGATTTGGCCAGTAAGTTTTTACAAGCAAGTACCTTCATAAATGAGCCTTTAGGACAGCATATTTTTTTGACGTTCTGGAAATACTAATAATTTACATCAGAATAATTAAAGCTAATGTAATATTCCATTTCATATAATATTATGGAACACTTGAACAATGAGAATAACTGAAAAGAGGTAACTGTATTCTGATAACAGGTATGGTTTTTGCATTATGTACAACTGCAAGCATAAACTCCAACAATTATGCTTAGGATTATCTGAATCATTATCTCTTCTCTGTTGCCTCCTTATTTTGTGAAAATGCTTAACTATTATTTTACTGTCTGTGCTAAATCACTTTAAACAGATAGCCATGGATCCATTTAATTGTTTTGATCTGGGAAGACAATAAACACACGAGCAAGCCTTCTTATTGTAAGGATCCATGAGTTCATGCATGTGATATCTGGGGAGCATGGAGGTAAAAGCAAAGAACTTTTGGGCAGGTCTTATAATATAGAGTGAGTCATAACTCGCTCAACATGGTTGTTTTTCATTATGCAATGATATATTAATACATGAATACAAGAAATATATACAAGAAAGTCAGAACTGATTTTAAACTAAAAATCTTTATTTGTATTATCAAATAATGCTGTCTCTGATTTTTATAGTTCATTTTTTCTTATTGCTTTGACCATAGTCATAAGTTCACAACAGTTAAAAAATATTCTTTTTTATGTCAGAGACAGTAGCACTAAGGCAAGAACATAATTCCTTTGATAGTTAATTTTGCTAGAAGTTTTAAAAGGCCAGGTTCTCCCTCTGGGTAAATGTCTATTATAAGAGCTCAACATAAATGTTGAAGGGCAGTATTTTGTTTGTTTTTTGTTTTTTTTTAAAAAAGTGTCATTGACTATATGGCACTATTTCTGCCATCATATAACAAGTATCACAAATAACTATAAGAACTGTACAATATGTGCCCAGTTATACCACAGTAAAAGGCTATAATCCATTTCCTAGTTATGGCAAAGGAATATAAAATTAATCCTTTGATCAGAGAAGTGTTTTTTTCAGTTTCTGCTAACACACTAATTCTGTGGATGATGCTTCAGTCCATGAAGTCTGAAATGACGTTTTTCAGTCCCAGTTTGAATTAGTATATTAACAGGAGTGATACTGCTGTCCCAAGACTGATGATGCAGTACTTTTCCAGCCTAATCATACTGAACTTCAAACATATTCATAGAAATTCTATTGAAGTTACTGTCTCAGAAGTATTTTTGCAATGTGTGTGAATTACATATGATGGCACAACTGTTAGACAAGTGTTTGTACAGCTCATTGGAAGTGAAATAGAGGAAGATACTTCCCTAAGGTAAAAGCTCTAGTAAACCTTGTCTCTGTCTTTGATTTTATTTAGACCTTACATGAGTATAAACTGAAAAAAATAGAAAACCTAAACAAAGTGTAACTCTTTTCCAGTCATCATTGGCAGCTCGTGCCAACTATTTAAATTGCAAAGCAATAAATACTTAAAATAATTCTCTCTACACATACACACGACCCCCACAAATCCATGGACAACTGACACCGTGCTGAAGGCTGGGCCAGCAGTGAAACTTCTGCATGTCACTGAGTATTTGGACACCTTGACCAGCTGGAGTGAGTGTTCTGATTTTCCAGAACCCTGGTGCTGATAACAGCTGGACCAGACACTTTTACTGTTGCGAGTGTGTTATCTATAGACCATGTTTATGTGCGTGAGACAGAGAACAGAAATTGTTAATGGCCTGCTATACCTATCTCACTCAGACTTTATATTTTATGTCACAGAGTGGCCTAGTTCTGTTCTTGAGATTACCTCACCCTAAATTTCCCTTCTTCAACAGAAACCACCATGATACATTAATGCTGGTTTGGTCATTGTGGATGACAGAATTGCTGAGGTCGGAGGGATCCTCTGAAGATCATCTGGTCCCATCTGGCTGACCAAAGCAGGGTCAGCTAAGTTTTCAGTTCCCCTCACTGTCCACTTATCGAATCTATACTGCGTCAGATGGTCTAATAGGATGTATGTCAAGTCTTAGTAAAATAAAGATAAATAACATTCCCTGCTCTCCCCTCATGCACAGAGCAAATCAATTAATCATAGAAGACTATCTCATTGGTTAAGCCTGATTTCGAATTCGTAAATTCACGCTGATAACTCACAGTCATCTTCTTGATCTTCATATCCTTGAAAATTATTTCCAAGATGATTCACTCCATCATATTCCCAGGAATCGAGGTGAGACTGAGCAGACTGAAGTTGTCTGGATCTTCCTTCTCTCCCCTCTTGGAGATAATAATCACACTTGCCTTCTTCCAGTCCTCAGGAACTTTTTCTAGTCACCATGACTTTTCAAAGATGATCAAAAGTCAAGGATGAGCAGGGATTTTCTTCTAGGACTTAGGTAGAAAAAAAAAGTGTACAATCATTGGAAGCAAGAACAGGTGACATGGGAGGACTACAGAGATGCTGTTCACCACTGTAGGGAGAAAACTGATGTGCCCAAAACTCAATTAAAGTTCAAGCTGGCCAGTACTGTGAAGGACAACATAAAGGGCTTTTAAAAATTTGCTAACAACAAAAGTGCAATCAGAGATAGCATTGATCTGTTGCTTGACAAGGTTGGTCACCTCACAAAGAGGGACTTAGCAGAGGCATTTCATGCCTTTTGCCTGGTAAAATTATGGAGATTTATTGAAAAGCACTTGAGAGAAAACTCAGTCATTGGTCATTGCCAGCATGGGTTCACAAGGGGAAGTCCTACTTACCCAACTTAATTTCCTTGTATGGCCTGTCTCTGTCTCTACAGGCCAAGACAAAATAAGGCCTGGTATTACTGATTATTTATACCTCAGGTTCAGACATATCTAAAAGTGCAGAGAAGAGTGCAGGGAGAAGTGAATTTTATACTTGTAGAGATTCCCACTCCCAACGCAAACTAACCATTTACTACCCTCTCTCTTGTGGTTGCTCAGCAGATGCCTTTTTATCCTCCCAGGGCAAAGGAAGCTCTGCTTTATCATTGCTTTGCACAGTGGCAGTATCGTAGCCAATGAGGTTAATCCAAGGTGTGATTATTGCTAATTGAAAACTTTTCTGTGATTAGGATAACCTTGACAAGCCAATCCTTTTCACATCCAGAAGCAACCACTTCACAGGTCTTGGCTGACTCAAGCATTGACCCAAAAAGCAACACCACAACCAAAATAACATCCATTGAATGTCCAAACTTGAAATTGACCAAGCTTACTTGCTTCTAGGAGTCATGCTCACATCTTCTTCCTCTAGCTCTTCCCATGCAAAATTGCCATGAAAATTTACTGTGTCCTGTTTGTTATTCACTACTTCCTTCAAAGTGCTGAGGAAAAATGTAAAAAAAAAATTGAGCAGCTATGAATTTAAAAGGTGTTAAGGTGCAACTGAGATTTTTAGCCTTTTGTTCCCATTGCCAAGACAATAAAATCCACCTAAGTCCTATTTTTTGCTATTATCAGCTCTGATCTAAAGGATATTTGGAGAAGAAATTAATGAGAACTGACATGAATAAGTTAGATTTTTCAGTACAGAACAAGACTGCAGTTGGATGGTAGCTGTAAAGGGTTTTAAGCAGGTATGGGAGTAATGCCAATTTTTGTAGTAAGAATTCTGAACTCAGACTACTGCTTTATTTCCTCTTTTTTCACAGTTTAGCCAGTTTCACTCTTGATTAGACATCTTGTCTACAGCTCATCTCAGACACAATACTCACAATATTTCTACTTACATCTTCCCACTCAAGCCCTTCTGTTATTGAATTTGTAGGCCATGCTATCAATTAGTGTCTGCTCAATAGTGTTAAACATAGTGTTATACTATCAAAAGTTCAAGCCATCAGCTATGAAGAAGAGACTAAGAGTGTATAAATCCTGATGATTTTATTAGAAAAAACTTAAGAAACACAGATGCATTACTAGAGACATGAAATTCCCAGTTAAATAATAATAACAACAACAACAAATCTGAAAACAGCAAATTGAGTGCTAAAACAGATATAGCTGGGAGAAGGGAAAGGAAGAAATTTGTTCATGGGGAAATGGAAAGATAGCCAGAAGTCTGAAACATAGCAGCAGAACTTATTTCAACAGAATTAGAATGCTGAAGGAAATCAGTTTGTGATCTGTATAACTATGTTGTCCATGACTGCTAACTTTAAAAAAAAAAAAAAAGTAAACTACTATAAGTAGTTTTACATTTAATATGCATGTTCACTGAAAAATTTTGGTGGGGTCACAAATAAAAAATATTTGAAGACCATAAAGTTGATCAGCCTCTGCTCTGGAGTCCAAATGTCAAATCTTAAAATTCTATGTCAGACATATTTTTGTCATAAAATCATGAATATAAAGCTATCTGAATATAAATATTTCAAGAAAGTGCACTTCATTCTGATAGTCTGAAGTAAAACTAGTGTTAACTAGTCCAATTTTATCATTCTGTGATTAAATACATCTAAATGTCAGCTGTGGGATATTCAGCACCTCTTAAGTGTTCTCATCTATGATTATGTCCTTTTTCATGCATTTCCTTATAGCATTGCTTCTTATTTTAACTTATGTTCCTATGCTAATTTATGCTAATGAATGCTAACTAATGCAGTTTAAGACATGCAAAAGTCTAAATATTTGAGAATAAGAGTATCAAACACATACCAGGATCTCAGCTGAAACAAAGGTTTTCAGCATTCTGTTGATCTGCATCAGGATACTCTATATCTGATAAGTTATTGAAGTATTTCTGTGAAAATTAACCTGAAATGTAATGTAAATCCAAAGAACATGGCTAAAACATCATAGCATATTTAAGCCTACATGTTATTTTGAAACATGGTTCCTAAAATAAAAGTAAGCTGGTGTAGCTGTGAGTGACCAGGTTAGTGTAAATATATGTCTGAAAGTGTATGCTGACTCAGAATCTGTATGTAAGATCACGATCTGTAGGATCATGACTGCATGACTCATGTATATAGACAGCTCCTACATCAAAATATATTTTTGGTAAAAGCCTTTTTTTTTTAATTTTGAAGTTATTTTTTGTGTGTTTCTCCTCAGTGCAATTCACTATCATCTATCACCTAGTAAAAAAATAGATGTCTTCAACTTAGTTCTCAAAGGACCTTTGTTAAGACTGCAGTGCAAACATCAGTTGACATTTTTAAGGTCATGACCAATACCACTTAAAAGTAAGATTAAATATAAGTTCAGTTGGTAATCCAAACAAAACAAAAGTGCAGAGTTCCCTAAGGGCTACTAAAAGCTATATTGTGAACACCATAAGTCTTAGTGTCTGAACGTGAGGATGAAGCCCATCTTGAAAGACCTACCTATATATTATCAGCACTTACCAAACAAGAATACAAGTTCATGAAGGTAACAAGATAAAATAGTGTTGGTTTCGGTTGGGTTTTTTTTTCAGTTATTTTCTATCAGAAAATGTACAGCATCTACTTATTAATTTTTAAAATCTTTTCTTAGTGGATTCTGTATGGGAAGTGTGTGCCCTCATATACTGTTCATTCTTGTAAACTAACTGCAATTTCCAACTGTAATTGACAATAATAATACCTATGAAGTAGTAATGGTAGTTAAAGAAATTTTAATAAGCATGGACATGTAAATGCACACTTAAATCATGTATTTAGTGTTTACATATCTACCCATTGGATGCCTCAACTTACCAAGTGAAATCTAAATCTCTGTTGTGGATTATTTTAAAAATAGTAGTGTGTGGTCTTGAACAGAAAGGAATTAAAACAAACTTGGTCTGGTGGTGCTCGAAACATCAGTACTACTGCACATATTGGAAAACAAAAATTTATAAAAGGCATTTGTATTATTCATTAAATGAGATGGAAGGAAAGCTATTCTATGTGTTTATAGATTCTTAAAAACACAGTCTTTTTCCCCGCAATTCCTCATTATGGATTACGTTTACTGCTCTCCAGAACAAGAGAGAAAAACACCATAACACTGATGGAAACATCAGAAAGAAGCTTGCAGAGATATACTGTATTGTGGAGGGTTCTTCATTTTTTCCTTTAAAATACCTTATATTCTCATCCAGGAGATGCTGAGAAGCAAACAGTTCTGTAATTCTGAATTCTATGTGCCCATCTCATCAGCACCAAACAGTTGTTACATAGCAGAAGGGCTTTTATTATCTCTCCCACTAACTAGTGTAATTGTCTTTCTAGGTATTTTTCCACTCCAGTGGTGTCACAATGTAATGAAAGAACAGTACAACTTATGTTTGCTGTTATTCTGCCATTTTTCCGTCTTTATCTTTCCTTATATTGTTGTCTTAACTGGGATCTTGAGCAGGTTACAGATTTGAGAAATGTTCTAGTTCTCATTTTCTGCTCATCTACAAGATATTTCTGTCTTGTTACCTTTGGTGTCTTCTGCTCGTGAGATTTTAACATTGGTCAGTCATTTCTGATTGTCTGATTCTACTGGTACTGTAACAAGTCTCTTTCTGAAAATACTACTCATCTTCCTGGCCATATTAAATGATGTGACTGGTCCAGCCCTGAAATTTTATCTGGTATGAAATCCTGCTCCAAATATTTAGAAGTTGCACACCTTTTCACAGTGCTTTACAATAATTTATAAGTTACATAAATATAGAAAACTATTGCAAGAAATTCAGGAGATGTATCTTTTGTTTTTAAAGTATTAATAAATTTTATTTTGGAGGACAAAATATATATAAAAAATAGTAAATAAAATAACGAATTAAAATCAGCACTTAAGACTAGAAGATGTAGTTGCAGATTTCATTTTCAGAAAACTAGGCTCCATTTTTGGGTAATATTTGTGATGAAGTACTGCAGTATAAACTTCAAATGAAAATAGTGCAGGAGAGAGGAATGTTCTATTCTAAATAACAGACTCAGAGAAAGAATGATGTATGGAGTCTAATTTATGGCCAGATCAAAAAAAAAAAAAACCAAAAAAAGCCAACAAACAGCTGGCTTCCTACAACACAGAATGGAATTTAAAGTTTGAAGTTAAGCACTGCATTTTACTTGGCGGTGCAGAGGCTCTTACACAAAAAGCAGCATTAGCTCCAAAATGGAGGCATTCTTCTGCTAAAAGCAAGCAGGTAAGAATAGACCTAGTACTTCTTGTATGGTTTATGTTTGCGCAAATTATAGTTGCTAGACAGGGCTGTTTAATGACTTTTTCAGCACACTTTGAATTTTGGTACATTTTTGAAAACAAAAAGACAGCACAAAGAGACTACTTGGGCTAGGGAGGTTCTAAGAATAAAAAAAAAAAAAACACCACAGAACTTAACATTAGTAGATAATTTGTAAAGGAAATGGAAATATGTATCCTGAACTTTATCTTTTTTTTAACATAAAGTTATGGCTGTGTGAAATTTGTTAAATTCTGATCTGGATTCAGGCTGAATGCCCACATAAATTCTTTCTTTAGTTCCCTCAATTCACTTTCTGATTTGATTTCTTAGTATCTAGGGCATTGATTGTAAAGGAAGATTCCCAGAAATATTTGCAACACATGATAAATTACAAACGCTTTACAGAATCAGTGGGAGGTATTGTCACTCAAGTGGTATTGAGGGCCTTGTAAAGCCATCTGGCCATATAAAATTACAAGGGAGGAACTGATGAATAGCTGACCCTTTGACTAAAATGTGCTATTTATCTCTAACCCAGTTTAGCAATAACTTAAACTAGATTTAGGAAGTTATGAAAATTATCACAAATAAAAAGGAATGTGAAGTGAAGGCTGACTCAGATCTGTAGTGGACAATATGACATCTGTGGCTAAAAAAAAGTAACCAGTTTTGCACGGCTCCTAGCAAGTTACACAAAGAGTGACTGCTGTGGTAGTACAGTGCAGAGAAGAAATTAACAAGTTAGGCAGTCCTGGCCTAACATCATCCAAGAACAGTACCAGGACTCAGGCAGAAGCATTGGACCTTAGCCTTTCCTATGGGGATGTGGAAGATGTGATCAAGTCTCTTAGCCATAACATAACATATTTCCATAAACATGGAGTTAAATTGGCACACCCTGTAGTTGTTTATAAGTATATTTAATATTTATATTAGTAAGTGCACCCAAAATATTTCCTCAGTCTATTGACTCTGTAAGTGACAGCAGTCTTCATGTAGTATGAGCAGGAGAACAATTCAGATCATGTATGTTCTAGTAGAAGCGATAAGAGGAAGGTCTTTGGAGAGAATGAGGAATGGGAGGCCTTCCTACCTTTCCCAGAGTGTTGAACCCTGTGTAGGTAGCATACTTAAAGAATGATTAGAATATATTGTACACAATTTGTGATGAAATGCAGAAAATAGTCCTATCTTGATCCTCTTCATTTTCAAGGTTAGTATTGATCAGAGAGTAAATAGGCATGATTAGAGGCAAATGAAGTAAAAACTCAAAACTTCAAAGGTTAAACCTCTGCAGTCTTCCAAAACTGTTTATAATACGAAGGAAAAAAAAATAAAAGAAACAAATCTGTACAATCAAGATGATGAAAGAATTTTAACTGTGAGATACAGTTACATTAGCTCAAAAAACTCAATTTCGTGCCATATAGGCTGTTAAGAAACAATTCCAGTGCCTGACTCACACAGAAGTTATCGGCGTGTTGGCCCAAACTGGATGCCACCTCACAAAGTGATTGTGGAATTAAATTTCTGTGGAATCTCTGTTCTTGGGGATACTCAAAACATGAATGGACAAGACCTAGAGCATGAAGTTAGACATGGTTTAAGCATGAAGTTAGGCTGAAAGAATTCCAGGGGTTTCTTGCAATCCATTCTTTTCTGTGTTTCTACAGGTCTTCAGAACACACTCACTCCAAAACAGTGGATTAGGGATCTATGTATAAGTAATCAGTAGGATCAAAGGAGTTGCCTCGTTTGTTTTCTGTGCAAATGCATTTATTGTATAGGATGGGAACTGTGGTTTTGTCAGAAACAGAAAAAGATTATGAGGTCTCATGTATATGTAATTTGTGATACCAAGAGCTGTCTGAGGAGAACAAGCTTTTTAAAAAAAGAATGGAACAATATAAGAAGCATAAAAATAAAAGACAAAGCTCTAACAATCAGTGACCATGTGAATTCTTATGTAGCTTTGTTTCAGGGGTAACTATATATGCTGGGAACACATTATTAATATACATCTTGTACAAACATCTTGACTTCTTATTGCTATTGTGTAGTGTGTCAAGATTTACATTGTGAAGTATCCATTTACAATCCTTTCTACCCACACCAAGTACCTTAAAAAATGCATCATCTGAGACAAATTATCAAGAGCTCATTGAAAAATTGCTGCACATTTACAACTGACTATGACTTTATTATGAGTCACAGACTATACAGTACTTAAAATTTGGTCAGTACAGCAACGTGCCAAGGAAAAACAGTGTTTATATAGATAACCGGTAAGGATGATCTTCTGAGCATCTCTGTGGCTACAATTCTCCAGAGGCTGCTCAATGAACTTTGCAGTGTCAGAAAACCATGACTTTGCATTCTGTGCAGTCTTGGACCAGAACTTTTATAGTGACTCACACAGCTTTCTGCATTTTACTTGATACAAAAGGTCTCTGTGTATATCAGTGGCAATATGTAGAAGCTGCCTGTTTCACCTTACCAGTATACATCTCATTACTATTCATGCTGGGCCAGCTTGAATAACTCTCCTTCAACATTATTCGTAACACAAAGTCCATCTTCAGAAGGTATTGTCTAAAATTTGTTTTTTTCCATGTTTTCCAGTTCAAAATCCAGCCTCATCCACTTCCCAGCTCCACAGCATGGTTAGAACTGAGGGCAAACTACCCTGTGTCCTTGTTTTCACAAAAAGGAAAACTCAGGCTGCAGACCAAGTGCTGTGTCAGGCTCCAGCAGGCATCTAATCTAGTCAGTTAATGGTCAAGATACCCAAGTTGTTTTGCAGCATGTCTGCAGATAATGAGTCTAAGTGCATCAGAAAACCATAGATAAAGAACTTGAAGGAATTAATTCTGACTTTTCCAGGAGTTATTTTATATATTAATAAAAGACTGTGGCTATACTTGTGTCACTTCAAGGCCTTTTCATCAAAAGAACAAAGGCTGTTAATGAGAAAATATGTAAAATAGATTGAAGACTTGCAGTGCTAAGTCCATTCTCCTTAATAGCTGCACTTTGTTAAAATAGAATGTGAATTTTTGGAATATCAAGACAAAAATTGTGACAGGCATCTGAGGGTATGAAAATATTCTTGTCTCTAATTAAAACCACTGAAATGTACACTCATGGACTAGTCACAGTAATTCATGTTTTGTCCTGATCACACATTATAAATTCACCATATGGGCTGTTCTGTAAAAAGCTTTTCTTTCCATACCCTCCAACTCTCAGAGCTAAGAAAATAACACATAACATTGAACAAGACTCAAACAGTGCATTTATATTGGTTCTCTGCTTGGCTTTGTTTCCTGTGGCATTATCATCAAAAAGGACAGTCCCTGTTTTTTCCATCATGAGCTAAACCTGGAGGTTTAGATGTTTAGAAAACTTTTTCAGATGCCAAATGTATAAATTCACATTTATTTTATTTCCATGATCAGCCTGGATTTTTTAAATGGAAAGATATGTGGTAATAGAATTCACATACACTTTAGCTATAGGGCACTCATGTTCACTGAGAGATTGCTGCTTTTTTCTTCCCTTCAGGCTCTCTGAAGGAGCTCTTGACTCCATGCAGCTGGCTTTCTAAACCCACACTGCAGAGCATAGAATCGTGCTGATAGTTTTTATTCAAACAAAAGAATCTTTATAGTGTCCTTACGCTAATAGTTATTCCCTGAGGATGATTCCATGTGTGCATGTTTTCTGCGTATGTGTAGACTGAGTTCAGCTACATAAGGTCTGAAGTAATTTACATTATTCTAGTTTTATATAAATAGCAGTGAAATCAGAATCCATCATTTTATTTTTAGAAAAGCCTAATTTTTTTAAAGAAAAATAAATATTAGACACAGAATTGCAAATGTGAACCCAGATCCTCAGTTACCATAAATCAGCACAGCTCCATAGAATTAAATTGAGTTATACTAATTAATCCCACCTGAGGGTTGTCCAATCTTCTGTTATAATTAGGATTGTAATCTCAAACCACTAGTAAGATATTGTTCAAGCAAGGGAGAGCAGTAAGAAATAAGTGGCGTATTTACTTATTTAGGAAACTATATGCAGGCTTCCAAACAGAGACATTTACATGTCTTTGAACGAAGTATAGAACTGAATTTATAGCACAATTTAAAATAAATGTGAAAAAACTTATTTAGTTACCTGCACATTCAACTATATTTAAAAGAGTACTCATATAGATGATACAACAAAGTTATCCCTTTTTCCTTTGCAATAGAATATTCTACTGTACAGGCATTGACAGGAAAACTGTCTTTTAAGGAGACAGTCACACTAGGATACATACTGAAAACAATAAAAGTAAGAAATATGTTTTTTTACATAAAGATATATGAATAACATTTGATGAAAATGTTGACAGGAACAATATTCTTAGATGCTGGAGAGAAATGTGATTTTCGTAGGTTTAGTTATAGAAATATATTGTGGTTCTTATTTCCTTTCCAGGTTATAATAAAAATAAACTTCACAAGAGGATTGCAATTTACCTGTGAATATTTTCCATAATCCTTTACTGATGGATCATGATGATAAAAAAGAGGAAGAAGAGAAATTTCAGGGAAATGGAAGAATCTAATTTAAACCTGGGAAAGGTTGCGTGGTCCAACAAAACAAAACACAAAAAAAAAGAATCTCTATGTATTTTTGAACAAGTGCGCAGTCCATTGCCCTGGTATGATAAACTAAAAGTGTAAAGGCAAAAGAAAGTAGAGATGCTACTCTATAATTTTCCCCTAACGATGAGAAGTTATTGCCTGCTTTTTCATAGCAAACCTGGGCTTGACTATGAGACCAATAAAAAGGAGGCATGACCATTAGAACACTGATCAGCAACATGGAGGGAGGTGATAGGTGTGGGCCCCTTGACGTATTACTAATGGCAGTAAGATCGCTGAGAACCATTGCTCTCAGTAGTAGACTTACATGGAAACTTTTTTCAGTCAGTTGCCTATGACTAAACAGAGCACATGACCACTGATCTTTAGCATGGGCCAAAATCAAATCTGAGTTCACTGAAAGTAATACCTTTCCTGTTTCTGTCTTTAGTTAACAGTGAGGCTTAAATACAATCCTTCATTAACTATTCGTTTTCATTTTCCTCCAGTCAGTAATTTAGGCACTTTCTATTACAGAAGCTAATTAATAACCATGGGTGTCATTAATTTGTCTGTCAACTCTTAAAACCTATCGTATTCTTTACCTTCACAACATCCTTTTGCACAAAAATTTCCACAATTTAAATATGCCATTCATAAGTCTGTATAAGGCAAGTATCTCTCAAAAGAGGCAAGCACTATGCAGATAATAGATTTCTCATTTAAAACATTATTCCTTTCAATAAGTTCTCACAAATCTTGCAATTATTATTCCCTTCTCTATCAATGACAACTTCCTCACAGCGGGCATCTGACTGAAAAAAGATATCTATTATTCTTTTGCTGTTGTCTGTTTTGAATCTGCAGAAGACTTATAAAAGCAAGGAGACAAAATACTCACCAAGAACTGCTAATAAAGGCTACTCCTGTGGTTTGCTACAAAGAGATTTGACATACATTTTTGAAAACCTGAAAAGAATGAGACGAGAACAAAGAAAATACACTCTTGGCACGCAGTCTGCAAACACCTATACAGATGCAGAAAATCCTGCTCAGAAGTGACCATTCAGTGTAGTAAGACCTGAAGTTCTCATCATCCCCCGGATTAGCTTGAAGTATTGTTTTTAGCCATATAAGAGCACCTTTTTAGGGCTTATAGTATGTATATGTACATATATGTGACAGCTGTATACAGGGCTCACAGTAGCTTCATGTGAGGGACAATTGAAGTTTGTATTTAGTCCCACAGATACAAACATGTTTCTCTGAGATATACCTTACTTGCAACCTTAGAAAGACACCATTACTCTGTGTGAAACTCAGTATGTTATGAACATCAGTTTTGAGTGAGTAACATTCTACTACATCTGAGCACCCTACATCCAGAAACAGTGATTAACATAGGAAGTTGAATTTCAATGCCCCTTCAGGGAAAAAAAAAATAATGAAAAAAAAATAATAAAAAAAAAATAGAATAACTCCCTTAAAAGTTTTGGTATTTTCAAGAACTTTTCCTTATTTCTATTTTTTCACTGAATTCTTTAAGCCTTTCCAAAATATATATACTATGTATACTGACCTGTTCTGTGTTTTCCTAGCGAGAAAAATATAACACCTTGTAAGATCCTGGATCATATTACTCTTTGGATACAGAGTTACATTTAGAAATAATCATTTAAATTAAATTAAGGATATTTTATACCATTGCCTTTTTACTTCTTGTAATGAGGCTTAATCAAAACCTTAATCCAGCAATTTATTTGTTTACTAGAAGTGGTAACAGAATGAGACAGATCATTACTTCTTTTCCTGCTTTTCAAGATGAAACTTAGTTTAGTTTCTGTATCAATAGGCTTTTACACGCTTTCATTTTTTGAAATTAATTTGTTATAATTTTTAATGTATTATAAATTTTGAAAATATTAAATACATCATTTATGTTTACTTTAAATTACCCATTACATTTGTTGTTTCAAGGCTATAATCACACAAAAGCTGAACCAGATCCTTAAGTTGTCTTCTTCATGAACTTATTTTCAGATAACCATGGCAATGCTTGGCTCTTGTAGGGGATTTTGTTACTTCTTTCAAAAGCATATGGTTCAGTTAATACATGTGAGTTCAAGACAATAATAAAGGCAAACCATCTGAAAAATGAAAGCACTGTACTCCACTTGCAGATCATTTAAGCGCAAGCATGTAACTTCACTCCGGTCATGGTTTTGGCTGGGATGGGGTTGACTTTCTTGCTAGCAGCCGGTGTAGTGCTATGTTTTGAATTTGGTATGAAAATAGTGTTGGCAACGCACTAATGGTTTTGGTTGTTGCTAAGCAGTCAGGGCCTTTTCTGTTCCTCACACTGCCCAGCCAGTGAGTTGGCTGGGAGTGCACAAAAAGTTGGGAAGAGACACAGCAGGGACAGCTGACCCCAACTGACTAAAGGAATATTTGAATATTCCATGCCATATGACGCCATGCTCAGTATATAAAGCTGGGGGAAGAAGAAAGAAGGGAAGAACGTTCGGAGTTATGGTGTTTGTCTTCCCAAGTAACCATCATGTGTGATGCAGGCTTGCTTTCCCGGAGACGGCAGAACACCTGCCTGCCAATGGGAAGCAGTGAACAAATTCCTTATTTTGCTTTGCTTGCATGCACAGCTTTTGCTCTACCTATTAAATCGTCTTTATCTCAACCCACGAGTTTTTTCTCACTTTTACTCTTCTGATTCTCTCCCACATCCCATTTGGGGAGAATGAGCGAGTGGCTGTACGGTCCTAGTTGCTGGCTGGGGTTAAACCACAACACCTCTAAAAGAAAAAATAAGCATCTCTTACAGACTGGATTTGCAAACACTGAGGTGAACAAAGAAGATGTGCTTTTCTGATAGCTTCTTAGAGTTTGCTGTTGGCTTCATCCTCTGTCTTTATCTTTCTTACGTCTTTTTTACCTTCTGTTTCATATCTACAACATCCTTCTCTCTCTTTCTCTCCTTCACTCTCTTCTCTTCACACTGGAGAAGAGTTTTTGCTCCATCTTGTCCATGATTTACCATTTGGTATTTGTAGACAGCAATAAGCCCCCTGTAGCCTTCTCTTCTTCAGGCTCAATAAACCCAGTTGTCTCAGCCTCTTCTTGTATTCTGTGGGCTCCTGTGGTAATTGGCATGGTTTGAGAGTGGCTGAAATTCAATTATAAGGGAGTAGACA
Source organism: Pluvialis apricaria (assembly GCA_017639485.1). Taxonomy (NCBI): domain Eukaryota; kingdom Metazoa; phylum Chordata; class Aves; order Charadriiformes; family Charadriidae; genus Pluvialis; species Pluvialis apricaria. The sequence goes on from CM030007.1 coordinate 51,661,380, forward strand.
GGAGCAAGGTAGTAATTTAAGGGCAAAAGACCCATCAGTCTCTGTGAGAGATGCAGAGAACCTTTGAGAAGAGCAGACTGTGAGCACCTGTAATGGTGACAGCCTGTTCAGCTGCTTCAGAAATCTGACTGGGCTGATTAGAAATAGGAATTCTCTACCCAACTCTTTAACTGACAGGATCTGGAGTAACTCAGGGAGTCACCTGGAAGAGACCCTGAGAGACCTTGGAGAGAAAACAGACGGGATCCCAGGGCCTGGCCCCAGGGTCACACACAACACAGCCAGGACACCTGCACTGTCCCACCTGACCTTTCCCCAGGACTACAGGTCCCCATGGGACAGGGAGGTCATATCACTTGTTAACATTAAACATATCTGTTTACCAAAAGTGCACTGGTATCCATGTCAATTTAGTCTCTGCACTGTCACTTTGGTTTTAAACCACAAGAATTAATGTTGATGTCAGAAGTGGGATACCATTAGACTCATCAGATCTGTACATGGAGATGGATAGGCATTAGGATCTGCAAGCTGAGGCTGTGGCAGAAGCTGTCTCTGGGCAAGGGGCTGTCATGATAGCGGGGTGCATGCAGCTGCCTAATTCCCAAGTCTGGGCAGTGAGCTGGGGAGTTTTTCATGTCCTGATGGTCATGTGAGATGGCAGTCCAGAGAGATGGAGGTGCTACTCATTGGTGAGCCAGAGAATGAAGGGGAGATCTCTCACTAGAGAGTTACTCAGGACATTTAGGATTGCAAAGTATGTGCCATGATAAAGAAAACTCAGCAGAGAAAACTACTTACAACCTATTTCCAACAGAGTTTTCATCTGCCTTTTGAGCTCATTTAGAAATCCTAGTCTACCGCTTGGTAGTTCCAAATTATAAATGTTAATAAATGAATACAAAAATCTTCCTCTCAGAACTGCTGTAAGTAGTCAACTGACATGAAAAATAACATTTCTGGAATTTTTACAAAATATATTTTATTTTCCCACAAATGAAATATATTTTCAGATGTTCTAAATATGCTTTAAAAATATTTTTTTCTGTGTATTTTTGTATCAAGAATTGGTGAACCAAGTCTTTTCACTAAACTTGTGTGTTCAGTTTAAATACAGTTAGTGTAGTTACTATTAGTAGAGCAAACTCATTTATGTATGTCTGTTAAAAATATAAGGATGAAAAAGATGAGATTTCTACTTTTTTATTTTTAATATTCTATAGTATATGGCATGCATTTAAGTTCAAGAGGATATAATGGTAGAATTTTATTTAGACAAGAACCATTTGCCTTATGTGAAAGGAGGTGTCATGGTTTGGGCTGAACTAGCCACTGGGCAGAATGACAGATGCTCTCCCCTACCTCTCTTCAAAGAGAGGCAGGGAACAGAGAGAGACACTTATGAGTTTAGAAGGAGCTAAACTACTTTAATGAAATATTAATAATAAAATAAAAGGAAATAATGAAATATATACAAAACCATATCAAGCTCCCAGAACAACAATCATGTCACTGGTTGGCACTGGGGAAAGTCCCAGGCTGGACTCAGTGATGGATGAGAACTGGATTCCAGATCTGGATTCAGGATTGGAATCAAAGGCAGACGAACAGACAGAGTACTCCTCGGACGCCAGCCATTGAAGAAAGAGGCCTGACCCTTTGATCTCTCAGCTTTATACTGAGCATGAGGCAGAGGGGATGGAATACCCTGTTGGTCAGTTTTGGGTCACTGTCCAGTCCACTCCTCCTCGCAGATGAGACCCCTCTATGCTTTTCTGCTTCTGACCCTCCAACGGGGCAAATAACAAAGTTAGCTGGCCTTGGTTGTCATAGCAATAAATATAAGCAAGAGCCTCTCTGCATACCGTTCTTTGGCATCAACTATAAAGATAGGTTTTATCACTCTGAGAACGAACAGTTTCTTCCCAATATGCTATTAATTTCAGTAGTTAGAAGAGGCTTAGATAAAAAGTGAAGTTACTGAACAGAAAATTGTTTCTGTTTTACCTCAAACAGGACAGGAAGGTATGTCCCTGTAACTCTAAGGTCAGCTGTTTTCTGACTTCAGAAGCACCATGTAATCTCTTACTTAAGAGGAAACATTCTTGTATCCATTACCACACTTATGATGTGTGTGGAAAATTGTAGACACCACTTTTTTTGACTGTGTAAACAGGATATTCAGGTATTCAAATCAAGATTTCTTTATAGAACTCTGTTTATTGTAAAATTGTGGGACAGGATGAAAAAATTACTTTACACATCAATTCTAACCATGTTTCCTCTTCAGATCCACCCTATTCTAGGCACAGACACACACCCCCCAAAGCCACCAACAAACATTTTCTCTGTGATATCCTTAGTTCTTCCTCACCACTAAAAAAAGAACGATATTGCAACTCTTTTCACCTTCAAACGTCCAGAGGTTACCTTTGAACTAATACAACCATCTTGCTAGGATTTGCAGGAAGTAGTAGCTTCCCACCATTCCTAGAAGTCTCTCTGGGAAAAAAGAACTGTTACTCATTTTCGTGTTGTAAGCTTTCAGGCCTGTTTCATGTTGTTCCAGTGCTGAACCAGAGGTATAAAACATTTCATTGATAGACACGGTTAACAGTGCCAAAACCCAGAATGACCTGTCTTTCCAGATTTGTTACTAAAGGGCAAAAGTGAAAGCCAGAAGATATTCTAATCCAAAAATTACAGTCTCGTAATTGGACTCAAGCCATTTTCCCAAAGAATTGCAGGAAAATTAAAGATTAATGGAATAGGGAGTCTACGTTTTCTGTACCTTTACTTTGTTGAAGCTATAGGTGTTGCTTTGGTTGTTTATTGTCTTGTAGAAGTGCTGGGTCATATGAGGAAAAAACAAGCTGTGTATCTCTTTTCCATATCCCTTATGCACTTGAACATATCCCTCTTTGTAGTCCTAAAACTAGCAGAATAATTCATAATTCTCAAAAGCATAAAAAGTATATTTGTAATCTACCATACATGATAAACTGCATATGGCTTTCTTATCTTTTTTTTTTATATGGACTTTGATTTTAATACCATATATGCATCTGTCAAAAACAATACACTCAAATTTTACCTGAAAGTAGATTTTCACTCTTCTCCAATAGATTGACATTTTGTCGAGGCTGCCATAATGTTTTACCTAAGCTGACAAATGCTTGATTCGTTTTCTGTTTCCTCATGAAAAATAAAGATATAAAGACTTTAAATTAAGATCAAAGAACTTTCTCATCTTCACTATTCACTGTAGTACTTAATAATCCCAAACAGTTTGACAGTTTTTATACACAGATAGTGTTTTAGTATCTTAAAAATCCTACATATTTTAATAATATTAAAATATTATTCATTTATATCTTCTTAGAGAAACCGTACCCCAGAGAACAATTTGGACAAACATATTCTCAATTGCAAAGATTTTCTGAAATTCTGGTTTAATTAAAGCATCAACTAGCATCATATGTATTAAAAAATTACTATAGAGAAATTTTCTACAAACCTTTTTAATAAAAGCAATTAGTTTTGATACCTCTATTTTATATTCATTTGAGAACAATAAACTTTACTCTTTTTTGGCTACTTATGCAAAATTAAATGTTTGCATAGCAGACTAATGTTGTTTGTATTACTGAGTGCAGAAATCCTAGTACAGGTTTGTGTCACAGGTTCACATTGACTGCATGTTAGAGAAGAGACCAAGATATACATCACCTCTTCTTCCCTTCCAGAGACAAGAAACCTGGATTCTGAGGCTAGTTAAGAAAACTGATATAGGCCAAGTTTGCTAATGCATTTTGGGGGACAGAATGCTAGGACATGCATAGGGTTTCATTCTCAAAGGTTAATGCAAACATACCCTCAGAAGAATGTGGGTCTCTAAGGAAAGTTTGGGTCATGTCTTCATTTAAGATCACAAGATCTGCTGTGTAACAATCAGATAAATAATAGCTGCTTTGTTACTGTGTTTGGAAAAAAAGTCACAGAAAATGTGGGTATTTGAGACACCTGAGCATGCTACCTTATCTTGTGATGCCATGCCAGAAAGACAGAGATGTAAAAAAGTCCTGTGCTACCTGCCAGCCACATGTGGATACCCTGGGACATCTCAAATAACACTAGACACCTATATTTAAGCAGTTAAATTTGCTTCCAGGGGTTTTGACATCATAGCTGTTTCTTTTAGATGCAGATTAGCAAGTTAAGAAAAACACATTCCTTCCCTGAGGTTAAAAGGATAAGCTGGCATTAACCCTGAGAAAATGTATGGATATAAAATCTGGTGCTTTGAGCATTCACCTGCGATATAAGGACATTGCCTTCCAGTGCTGAACTAGTGTGTGCATTTTAGGTAACATTAAAGAAGAAAAACAATGGAAAGAATACTTTTAACATAGTGTTAAGAAAAAGCTTGATTTTAATTAGACATATTCCAGATGAATATAAAAGACTTAAATGACTGTCTGCCAGCTATAAAAGCAGAAAGGTAGAGGAGCTGGAAAAGAGAGTAGGTTGGAAGAGGAAAGACAGGGAGGATGGAAGATAAAAAAATGATGGGTTGCTCATGCACCCTTTTAAGTCCAGCCTCTGGGATTTTACTCAAAAGGATTTATGAAACTGTCATTATTAAAAGCCTATCAGCTGTCACAATGGCTGGGTCAGACTAAAGATCCACCTGTATTTGCTCTCCATTTCCCGATAGCCACAACTAGATACTTAAAAAGCACTCTAGGAGATTAAAACAAGTTTTCAATACCTCTTCCCCTAACTTACTTTTCCACTGTCTAATCATTCAATGAACTGAATGCTATAGCAATTATATATTTATGTATTACTATAGAAATAGCTATGTCCTGGTTTCAGCTGGGATAAAGTTAATTTTCTTTCTAGTAGCTACTGCGTTTTGGATTTACTATACGAATAATGTTGATAACACATATTGTTTTAGTCATTGCTTAGTGATGTTTACATTAGTCAAGGACTTTTTCAGCTTCCCATAGAAGGTGAGAGGGAGCATAGACAGGGCAAGCTGGCCAAAGGAATATTCCATACCATAGATACTATGCTTAGTATATAAATGGGGGTTGGCTGGGGGGCAGGAATCTGTTATCACTGCTCGGAACAAGCTGGGCAAGTGATCAGTGGGTGGTGAGAGCAATTTGTATTGTATCACTTTATTTTGTATTATTATTATTATTATTATTATTATTATTATTATTATTATTATTATCCTCTTCTGTTACTGTTTTATTACACTGTCTTTATCTCAATCCACAAGGTTTTTGTGAGGTTTTTTTCCTTCCCCTTTTCTCCCTCTTTGCCCTACCCTATCGGGTGGTTGGAGTGCATGGTCTTAGTTGCTGGGGTTAAACCAAAACAGTACATTACTACATATTTTAATTATAAGAACTGGAAAAAATAGTTTCCAATATGAATACTCTAGGTTCTGATGATTTTTATTATTCTATATAAATAATATACAGAATGTTATTCTATACATATATAATGTATATTATTGTTTATATAATATATAGAATATATGTAATAAAAATATAGTGATTTATAGCAATTAGAAAAAATAGTTGCCAACAGGAACACTTTCTATGCATCTGATGTTTACATCTAAAGTTATTTGGATTTGATAAAACCACAAACTATTATGCAAAGATCTCAAAATAATTGTACTTCATCCACTTCATGTGGGTTTGATAGATGGACTTCATGTGGGAGATGATAGGAGTTTTATGGGTAGGCTACTCGATGGATAAGGAATTGGCAGGATGGCTGCATCTAAAAAGTTACAGTCAACAGCTCGATGTCTGTGTGGAAACTGGTAATGACTGGTGTCCCTCAAAGGTCTGTACTGGGACCAGTACTGTTCAATATCTTCATCAATGACATAGACAGCGGGATTGAGTGCATCTACAGCAAGTTGATGGATGACACCAAGCTGAGTGCTACAGTTGATACACTTGAGGGAAGGGGTGCCATCCAGGGAGACCTGGACAGGCTTGAGGAGTGGGCCCATGCGAACTTCATGAAGTTCAACAAGGCCAGGTGCAAGGTCCTGCACCTGGGTCGGGGCAATACTCAATATCAATACAGACCGGGGGATGAATGGATTGAGAGCAGCCCTGCAGAGAAGGACTTGGGGATGCTGGTGGATGAAAAATTAGATATGAGCCAGCAATGGGTGCTTGCAGCCCAGAAGGCCAGTCATATCCTGAGCTGCATAAAAAGCAGCATGGCCAGCAGGCCAAGGGAGGTGATTCTGCTCCTCTGCTCCACCCTCATGAGATCCCAACTGGAGTACTGCGTCCAGCTCTGGAGCCCTCAGCACAGGAAAGACATGGACCTGTTGGAGTGGGTCCAGGGGAGGGCCACAAAAATGATCAGAGGGATGGAACTTTCTGTGAAGACAGACTTGGAGAATTAGGGTTGTTCAGCCTGGAGAAGAGAAGGCTCCAGGGGAACCTTATTGTGGCCTTTCAATACTTGAAGTGGGCTTATAATAAAGACGGAGAGAGATTTTTTTACTATGATCTGTACTGACAGGACAAAGGGCAATGGTTTTAAACTTAAAGAGGTTAGATTTAGACTGGGTATAAGGGAGAAATTCTTTATTGGGAGGGTGATGAGACACCAGAACAGGCTGCCCAGAGAAGCTGTGTATGCCCTGTCTCCGGAAGTGTTCAAGGCCAGGTTGGATGGGGCTTTGAGCAACCTGATCTAGTGAAAGATGACCCTTCATATGGCAGGGGAGTTGGACTAGATGGTCTTTAAATGCCCTTTCCAACCCAAACAATTCTATGATACTATGATTCGATGATTCTATAATATTTAAATCTGTAATTTACACAGCCCTAATCGTGAGGTGCTTTTAATAGCTATGCCCATAGCACAACCCACAATATTTACACGACATTGTACATTCTGATGGCTTCACTAACTTAAGCAGTTATTACCTGCAGGATGTATGTCCGATAACATCTTGTCAGTTTATGTTAAATCTTGAAAAAGAAACTCATAGCACATGAGACAAAAGATGAAGGGAGAGGCTACTGCACAGTAAAGGTGGAGTAGGTTCTTCTGTGTGATTGGACTGATTTTGGCTGGGATGGAGTTCGTTTTCTTCATGGTATCTTATATGGTGCTATGTTTTGGGTTTGTGACCAAAACAGTGTTGATAATACAGAGATGTTTTAGTTATTGCTGAGTAGTGCTTACACAAAGTCAAGGACTTTTCTGCTTTTCACACTACCCCAACAGCAAGTAAACTGGGAGTGCATGAGGCGTTGTGAGGGGACACAGCTCAGATAGCTAACCTTAATCGACCAAAAGGATATCCCATGGCACATGACGTCATGCTCAGTGATAAAACCTGGGGGAAGAAAAGGAAGGGAAGATGTCATGGTTTAACCACCACTCCACAGCTGCTCACTCACCCCCTCTTCCCCACAAAAGGGAGAAAAGGGAGAAAAGAAGGGGAAAGGAGAAAAAAAACCTCATGGTTTGAGATAAAGACAGTTTAACAAAACAAAATCAGAAAAGGAAAAGTAACAATAATAATAAAAATAATAGCAATAATAATAATAACACCAGTCACTCTCACTACCCAGTGAATTGGCACCATCTCAAGCAGTGATCATGATTTGCACCCCCAGGCTAACACTCATTTATATACTGAGCATGACACCTATGGAATGGAATATTTCATTGGCCATTCCACTGTTCTTTCTATTCTTCTATGGGAAGCTGAAAAAAAAAAGTCCTTGAATAATGTAAACATCACTTAGCAATAACTAAAATCACAGGTATTATCGACATTCCTTTCACAGCAATCACTAGAAAGAGAAGTTAACTCTTTCCCAGCTGAAACCAGGACAGAAGGCATTTGGAGTTATGGTGTTTGTCTTCCCAAGCTGCCATGTGATGGAGTGAGGCTTTCCTGAAGATGGCTGAACACCTGCCTGCTGAAGGGAAGTAGTGAATGAATTCCTTATTTTGCTGTCCTTGAAAGCACAGCTTCTCCTTTACCTATTAAACTGTCTATATTTCAGCCCATGAGTTTTCTCACTTTTACTCTTCCAATGTTCTCTCTCATTGCACTGGGGGGCAGTGAGTGAGTAGCTTCATGGGGCTTAACTGCCTGATGGAGTTAAACCACAACAGTCTATTTTAAGATTGCTTTAAGTACTTTTTGTGCACTAGTTTTGTAAGTACATTGTTTTAATTAATTAATTTTTAAAAATAAAATATTTGCTATTTCTTCTTTAACTATTTACATTGTATATTTAAATACCTGTTAAGGAATTTCTTCTCAGAACGTTGGTGGACTGGTACATTGAAAGTGTGTGGTTTGCGCACTTTTCCTAAGAAAAGTTTCATACCTTTACATTAGCATTGATCCAATCTTATTTTAGTAATATTTTAATTGTTATTTTCAAGTTCCTTAAATTTCTTTTGTTTCTAGTAGCAAAGTGTCCATGCTGCAGGGTGGAAGAACTGTTGTCTCCGTAGAGAGTTAAAGAATGGCTTGCATCCCATTAAGATTATAAGACTTTTTATTTTCATAAATAGAAAAAGCCCTGAAAGATCTATTTTATTTGCACAGTCAAGATATGGGTCCATATACAGGTTTGCAGATTTCGGTTTCTATAAGGACCCCTCCAAACCACCTGTGGAAGTAGAGTTAGTCTGTACTAGTTAAAATCTTGGTGTCAGTCAATAAATGTGTTGAAGTATCGGGTAATTCAGTTACAATTCAGTTTCTGCTTTAATATGTTTATGACCTTCTCCAAGGCTCATAACTCCACATTCTAAGATTAAATTCGTACATTTGTTCAGGACAGTATATTTATAGTGAGATTTCATGAACATAAACCTTAATGATTCCTCATCTTCATAATTCAACAACTGCTAAACCTACACATACTTTAGATGTATATAAATTAAATGTCAGTGCATTTTATAAAAGACTTTTATTTCTACTAATGACATCCCTGGTTTTGATCCCTTTCTGCCATTTTATCTGATTTTGCAAGTACTTGTTCTATGAGAATGTATTTTCAAATATTGGTTGTTTTAAAATAGAGTGTATTCATCAAGTAGTCGATTATACTTGTGACATTATACTAATTATATACTAGTTGACAATGACTTTTGAATTATTTCCCTTCTTTATTGTCATGTATTTCAAAGATCTTTGTCTCTGAAAAATTGCATAAACATTATTTCTAAAGAATAAAGTTAAAAAAACAACACAGTCTATTTCTTATTTTAGACCTAAATCAGGATCACTGTTTCAGTTGCACTTGATCAAAAATAAGTTCATAATATTTGTTGTTTTAAAGATACTTATAAAATATATGTGACAAATGTTTATTTCATTAAAAACTATGAAAACTGTGGAAACTATGACACAAGTTCTTCTGAAGTTCTGCTTAATTCATCAGTAGATAGGTTTTACTAGGACAGATTTAACATTTTTCTAACATTGTTGTCAAGGAGATGCTTTTTTTTGTAATGGTGACATGACACACCTGCTAAGCATGCAAAATATAATTTTTAAACATGTTAATGCCTGAATTGCCCATTAAAGCCTGATATGTTGTTAAGACTCTGAGCAGTGATAAAGAGCAGCACAAGAGCATACCATGAAACCACACAGCCTTCTAGCTTCTAGAAATCATGGATCAGAAACTTCCTAAACAAGAAGATAATATTTTATGTTTTTGAGACCTGAGTTTTTCTTGGATTACTTCCTTTACTCTCTGTCGTGCACATGTTCTCCCAGAAGTTATCTCTATTTTGGTTCAGTAATGTGAAGATCAGTGATATAAACAAATTGCATAGACAATGAAAAACTGTGAGTTAAAATAAATCTGACTAAAACAAATTACCATTAGCCCTGGCCCTCAGATAATATTTTTGTATAATTTCTTCGGGGTCTAAATGCAATCAGTCATTTCAGCCTCAGGGAACAAAACCCAGCAGATATCTCAATGATAAGATTTGGTGGGGAAACAGCATTGGATTTTGTTAAAAGCTATCCTAAAACAGCAAAGTAACAACACTGATTTTCTGTAATTGTAAGTTCTAGGTTGAAAATAACACAGAGAAAGGGTTTTTCTTGCCTAAATATAGGCTTACTGTGTCATTTCAGATATTTTAAGGTATCTGAGAAATCTGCAAGGAATCAGCTTGCTTTTTTACAGAGATCAGAGAATTGGAAGGGATATCTTATGCATCCAGATTGCACCCAAACACGAATTCCGGACTATCACAGGGAAAAAACCCACTCCTTTCTCATAGTTTAAGCCAAAATCAGAATCGATACAGATAATTAATTCATTAATAATATAGAATTAGCCAGAAATCAGTGATAATTCAGTATCAATATCAATAGTAAGAGATAAAGCATGACACTAAGCACTTACAAAATGTTCATCAACAAAAATATTCCTGTATGACATTCTCTAATTCTACCCACTTACATGAATATGTAATTACATGCATACACCCTTCCACAGCAAGTGTGGATTACAAGTGCAGATCCCCTCTTCTGGGAGCAGGTTGTCTTACTCGTGTGCCTCTCCTATAGAAGACATGGGTATTTGAGCTTCATATGCACTTGCCACTCCCTACAGCTTGCTGATCCACTCACAGGCGAAAAAATGTCCCACAAGGTCCCACATGCACACTCCAGTGGGGGTCTCTAGTTGTTGCATCACATAGTGACAACTCACCAGCTTGGTGCAGGTTGTTCCTGATGTCTACAAGGAGACCCCTGTATCAGGTCTAGGCTGAGGTTGTGATGTTGGTGTAATAACTTCTGTCAATGCCAGACCAGGTTTTGACTGTTATTCTTTCTTATTCAAGGTCTCTCCCAGCCTGTTACATATTTTAATGCTTCTTCTATACCTTTTTTTCAGGCTGACTCATCCTTTATTTAAAAAAACTCCTTGTAATATCCTGGTTTTTGTTTAATTCAGGTGAAGTATGTCTTTCTCTTTAGACATGATAAAAAACAAATACTAAATGTAAATGTTCTAACAGACTTTTTCCTCATCCTGTATGAAATTTTGTATCCCATTCCTAGATACCAAACTTTTCCCGAGGCCTGTACAGGGAGGGTAAATAGGCATGTAGCATAGTTTGTTGGCTCAATTGCCAAGAAACCCATCCCTCTCACCTTATTAAATCTAGCCTGGAGAAATCACCATATTACTGAACTCGAGTATAAGGTTCATTTTCTATGGTATTCTCACTTTGGTAGATTAGACCCAGCTGTTTTATGGTGAAAGAAAATGGCAGAATACTCTAGATATTGATATGGAAGAAAGTCTAAAATAAACAATCTCAACTCAGACCCCTAAAAATTAGAGGATTTTAAAGCTTGAGAGTAATGTTTCTGCCTTAGATTATTTTCTAGCTAATTACAATAAAATAACTATAGCACTAATATTTTTTTTATAAAATTTAAAGTTTCGTCCTTTGAGACGTTTGTGGCAAACGGTTCCAAAATAAACTCTTTAGTACTAACTTTTTACTATCTTCAAAATTCTCAGTCTTCAGTTTTAGAGACTGTTCCCTTGTTTATAAGTTAGCAGATAAGAAGCTCATGATCTATTTTCTCTGAATCATTCATTAATTTGTAGGCTTGTGATATCTTCTCTGGTTTTGCTTTGTTTGGGTTTTTTTGGTAACATAAACACTGACAGCTTCTTCAGTTTTTCTTAATATAGGAATTTATCTGTGCCTGTGATTGTTCCCATTACTCATACATAAGCCTCCCCAGCTTCTGCACTATTCTTTTTGAGATGGGTGACTAGTAATACTCAGCTGATACTTCATTATTATTATGTGTCTAAATAATAAATAGTATTAAATTATAGAGATATTTATATTTACAAATATATGTGGTCTAAGTAAAATCTATTGTGGACATTGTCTACCTGGATTTCTCCAAGGCTTTCGACATGGTTCCCCACAGCATCCTCCTAGAGAAACTGATGCATTACAGCCTAGACAAGTGGTCTCTGCAGTGGGTGGGGAATTGGCTGACAGGCCGCACCCACAGGGTGGTGGTAAACAGATCCTTTTCAAATTGGCAACCTGTCACGGGTGGGCTCCCCGAGGGATCAGTATTGGGCCCAACACTGTTTAGTGTCCTTATAAGTGATCTGGATGACGAGATCAAGTGTACCCTGATGAAGTTTGCTGATGTCACCAAACTGAGTGGGGAAGTGGACGTTTTGGAAGGGAGAGCCAACCTGCATGAAGACCTGGATAGGCTGGAAGAGTGGGCTAACAAGAACCATATGAAGTTCAACAAGGACAAGTGTAAGGTCTTGCACCTGGGAAAACATAACCCAGGAGTGCAGCACAGGCTGGGATTTACCTGGCTGGGGAGCAGCTCCGTGGAAAGGGACCTAGGGGTCCTGGTGGACAACAAGCTCAATATAAGTGAAGAGTGTGCTGCTGTAGCGAAGAGAGGCAACAGGATGCTGGGTTGCATCAAACAAGAGCATCACCACCAGAGATAAAGAAGTCATTACCCAACTCTGCTTAGCGCCTGTCAGGCCACACCTGGAATACTGTGTTCGGTTTTGGTCCCTGCTATGTAGAAGAGATGTGGACAGGCTGGAGTGGGTCTAGTGGAAGGCCACAAAGATGATCAAAGGACTGGGAAGCCTGCCATATGAGGAAAGGCTGACACAACTGTTTTTGTTCAGCCTTGAGAAAAGAAGGCTTAGGGGAGACCTTATCACCATGTTCCGGTATTTAAAGGATGGCTACAAAGAAGATGGAGACTCACTTTTTACAAGGAGTCACATGGAAAGGAGGAGGGGTAATGGGTACAAGTTACTCCTGGGGAGATTCCAATTGGACACAAGAGAAAAAAAAATCACAATGCGAACAATCAGCCATTGGAATAATCTCCCCAGGGATGTGGTGGATCCCTCAACATGGGAGACTTTTAAGATTCATCTGGACAGGGTGCTGGGCCATCTTGTCCAGACCGTGCTTTTGCAAAGAAAGTTTGAACCAGATGATCCCTAAGATCCCTACCAACCTGGTATTCTATGATTCTGTGATTCTATGATTATTCTATTTATAAAACAGTATCATACACAGTATAAATGTGCATTAAATATAATTTAAGACAAATAATTGCAGTAAGTACAATGCACAGTACAAAATAATATTGTGTGCATTATTTACCATATCTTTTCCATGATAACATCTTACTCAGTTTAGCAGGTGACAGATTTTCCTTTATATTTGGTTTCTTTTTTTGTTTCTGTTTTTGTTTGTTTGAGGTTTTGCATTTGCAGTAAGATCTTGATGCGCATTTGGAAGAACAGAAAAAGATGAAGGAAAAGGATAAGAATAAGGAACATATGGAGGACTTTGGGACTGGGGGACAGACTGAGTAAACAGTAAAAAACTAGATGATTTAAAGACATTGTAGAAAATTGGCACTGCCACAGCTAGGAGTCTGAGACAAGAAGCTAGTACTCTGTAAAGAACTGAGTAATCCCAAGGGACTGAAGGAGTTGAAGTAAAGTCAGGGGATAACAAGAATTAAATGAACAGAATCTAGCTCCTTCATGACAGCTGAGAAAATTTCCTGTTTTTCAGATGCTGGAGTAGAATCTAAGACAATGGTGTCTCATCATTTTTACATAGTCAGTGAATATATGTAAAGCTATCAAGAAATGAATCTAATTGTGCATAAGTGTTAGTTACATGTAAAAAATAATGAACTTTCAGGAGTATGAAATGTGGCTGATAACAGTTTTAAAAGCTTCAAAGAAAGATGGGAAAAGTTAATGGAAGACAACAGCCCCATGGTTTATTAGATACACAGATAGCACTGTGGCTCTGCACCAGAAATTTTTGTAAGTATGACAGCCTATTGGGGGAAGTATTGATATGTTTGTGCCGTGTCTTCACTCTTCTTCGACATCTGCAGCAAGCAACTATCAGAGAGAGTGTGTGAACTCCAAAGGTCTTTGATCTGATTTATATAATGGTTCTTACATTCTTATATTTATTTTCTCTTCTATCTGAAGAAAGGACTGTGTTCCAAACCTAAAATTTTTTGTCCTCTGTACTGGGTCTCACTAGGATGGAGTTAATCTTCTTAATGCTTGTGTGGTGCTGTGTTTCAGATTTGAAATTAAAACAGTGTTGATAACACACCAATGTTTTATCTATTGCTGAACAATGTCAAGGCTTTTCCTGTTTTTCACTCTGCCCCCGACAGTGAGTAGACAATGTGTGGGCAAGAACTTCGGACGGTACACAGCAGGGTCAGCTGACCGAAATGGACCAGAGCCATATTGCATGATGCATAGCATCATGCTTAGAAATTGAAATTGGGGGTTTGGTCTATCCAAGGTAGTTGTTGCTTGGATACTGGCTGGGCATCAGTCTGCTTGTGGGAGGTGGTGAATGATTGCTTTTTCATCATGTTTTTTTTCCTCTTTCCTTCCTTCACTTATTAAACTGTCTTTATCTTGACCCATAAGGTAAAGAATGCTTTTATTCTTCCAATTCTCTCCCGTGTCCTTCTGGGGGAACGGAAGAAGGGGAGGAGGTAAGCAATTGGGTGGGTGCTGGCCAGGGTCAACGCACGACATCTTCCTCATCGTTTGTTGCTGATGCCATTATGATGTCATGCCATAGAATTTTTTTCTTGAGAAGTAAAAAGAAAAAAAAAATAAAGTCCATTAGTTCTTTCAAAATAATTGTATTGTTGTTGAAAATTCAACCTTCCAAAGGGAAGAATAATGAAATTAAGTTTCAATTAAATATGATCATAACTCACAGAAAACCATCAGGAAGAAACAGGTGGAACTTAGATTCTAAAACCTAACAAGGATCATTTTAGATGTGAATAGTAGTATGTGACAGTTCCTGTCCCCAGGGATGTGTATGCACAACTGTAAAAGCCACACAGAGAAAGGAATTACCATACCTGCTTTATAAACACTTAAAGGGCAAAGGTATGAGATAAATGTCAATGTGTTTAACTCACTCTAAGGATGTCTGCTGCACTGCAATAGTCACTAAATTGCTTGCTTATAGAGACCAGCATGCAAACTTCTAGCAGGATAAGGATAACTATTGCCTCAGATAAGCAAAGAGGGATTCTAGAAAACCTTCTTCATGTATAGATTCCCTGGGTGTGCTATTCTTGCATTTTGAGTGGTTTACAGTGGTGCATCAAGTAACAACATAATATCCGCTTTGCATCTGTTCTTCCCTTCTCCCAATAACACATGCTGTGGCAAACAACTCAACAGAAGCAGAAAGTGCTTGAAAAGATATCAAAGGCATAGGCCATAAGATACATCTGAAAAGAATTATGCTTACTTCTCCTGAAGGTTACTTTCATGAGTTCCATATCACAATGCTGAATGTAATTTCTTAATAGTGTATTAAAAAAGTAATATTTTCTCTTGTTACAAATATGGTCATTTCAGCTATTTCATACACCTGACTTTTTTTAGAATAAAATTGAATATACTTGTTTACAGTGTTAAGCTTCCTTTATTGAAACTCTAAATATAAAATGCTGTTTCATCATTTGTTCATTCAAACATGCCAAATCAGTTTTGCTGCTAGGGTTACAGTCAAATACAGTTTTTCGGAGGCTGGAACAGAGTATATGCGAAACAGGTATCAAATCCTCTTCATCTTCAACTTCAACTATTACATTCAACTATTACATGGAAAAGATGCCAGGGCAGTATTTCTAAACTGGCAGTTGCTAAATCCCTGTGTAATCTTTTACTTAACCATATGCTAGACATGGGTGGGATATTTCATTGTCCCAAGAATTGCTGCTAATCTCCCTCGCAGACAGAACATGACCACTCACATTCCCATTATCTGATTTGCAACTTAAAAGTTAATGATGATGAAATGATTCCTTTGGTTGGAAATAAACATACAAGTAGAAATAAACATAGATATTGCCAAGACTGCACTAACAGGCCTTAATGGTCTTGACCAGCTTCACCTGGGGCCTTCCCCCCCACCATGGGCCCAGGAGCTTTATTTAAGCTCAACCCAAGGGCTTCACTTCCTATCTGAACTATATTGAACAAGTATTACTTTCTAGCTCTAGCTACAGCCAGAAAGTCCCTTGATCTGGACTTCCACCTGCAGACTGACTTGGATCTTACAGCATGTATGGTTTTTTTTTCAACCAATAGAATCATTTATGTTAACAGAGTTTGAACTTAGTCCTGCCTCATTACTATGGACTTGCCCAGTGATCACTGGACCTGAGCCTAACTGTGATCTGCAGATTGACTTTCCAGCTTGAATGTGAGTTTACCTTATCATGTTGATACTACCTTGTGATCTGGGCTATTACTTGGACTCAACTGCAATCTCTGGGCCTGTCCTACTTGTCTTGCTTGGGTATTTGCAGGGCTGGGCTCTGCTTAGTGAGGCCCCCACTGGCTGTGTGATCTTCCTCAGCTCCCTAGCCTGCAGGAGGCAGCCCTGTTCTTGCTGCTCCCTGATACAAGGTATATCAGAATCCCTACATTTCAGTTTCTACTACTTCATTCACAATCGTTCTAATGAAAGATGAGTTCTCTTCCTTCCTATTCCACCCTGCCTGCTCCACACACATTTCTGCTCCCCCCCCCCCCCCCCCCCAAAAAAAAAAAAAAGAGGGGGAATAGGAAATACACTATGAGTGGCTTAGATGGGATCAGTTTGAGAGTATGGCTTTAAAATCAAAGAATGGACTTATAAACTGAAGCGAAGAACTTCTGTCGGTCGTTTCATTATCTGGTTAGTCTACCATATTATGTTTACTTATTTTGCTTTATAAAAATACTCAGAATATTTTTATAAAGTATTTTTAGCAAGCTTCTAGTGATATATTTACTAAACTCTTGAATGCAAGAAAACAGGTAGGTACTCTTAAAACATTGTTTTTAACATTATAGACTATTTCTGCTCCATTTATTTCACAATGCAGAACTTCGCAAACTTACCAACAAAGGCTCAGTAAAGTGGGAGGAAATAGTACTCAAC
Organism: Pluvialis apricaria; assembly: GCA_017639485.1. Taxonomy (NCBI): domain Eukaryota; kingdom Metazoa; phylum Chordata; class Aves; order Charadriiformes; family Charadriidae; genus Pluvialis; species Pluvialis apricaria. Next base: position 51,678,465 of record CM030007.1, read on the forward strand.
TAGGACGTGTATCTTAAGTGATTTCTTTCCAAGAGTCCAGAAGTATAAAGCAGAGCAAACACTGTGAAACTTTGGGTGCATTGAAGGAGAAAATAATGCTGCAGCTGAGCTCTTCTAAAAATGGCACCAAGTAAGAAATTACATATCTCCAGTTTACTGCAGTTTAGGGCTTTTTTGTAATGATATGCCCTCTCCACTCCACAAGTGTGATTCATAGAATCTTTAGTTACAGTAAACTCCTTCCTGTAAGAAAAGAAGTTTCAAAAATAGGAGGTCTGGGAATAAACAAATAGTGGAGTAGCAAGAGAAAAGTACTGAAATAACAACTTCTGAGCTGTTTATGCTGCAGACCTATGAATTTTACTAAATGTCAAAGGGTGTCCAAGGCACAGATCTTTAAGATACTTGTCAGTATGACAATCTCAGGTAAGAGGTGACTACACCCTTAAACAGTAAAAGCCTAGCACAGCCAGAAGCCAACTCATTCAAGGGTATATTATGAATAAGCCTATGCAACTTCAACTTTTCAAATTCTCCTCATTTCTAAACAACTTTAAGGTAAAAATATTTTTTGCCAGACTTGGCTCACATTTTTTTTTTTTTTTTTTCCACATAGACTGAAATTACAGCACACCTTAGAGAGCAATTTATATACTTAAACCAACTGGAATTATAAAATAAAAATCCTGAGGGTACCAAGTTCACTCTGCAATGTCAGTGTCAAGCACAATAATAATCCACTTACATCCTAGAATGCTCAGATGGATATACCTTTTAACAGATCTAAAACAATGACAAAAGCTTTGCACCTATGTTAACCAGCAGGAAATGTGGAGGAGGGCAATAGAAAATCATCTAATTGGGCTGCAGGGAAATGATTTCTTTCCACTTGTGATGTACTCTAAACCTTATTCTAGCACCAGGGACACTGGGAGACCCTGTCTGGTCAGATATACTTAATGAAGCAAATACCGTTTGTTACTTGTTCATTAAATCTTTTCGCAATGAAGTTAATGGTCAAAAAGATCAGTGACAAATGTTGTCTTCCTGTTTATTTTCTTATTACAGTGGTGGAATTATTGGACCATTAGCAGAAGCAGCAAACACAATTTTAATAACTTGATATTTTTTATTTATTTCAGTTATAAGCAATTAGTGTTAGAGGAAGAATAATCCCAACTCTGTATCAGAACGATTTAACATTCCTTCTAATTTGGAGTTTTGTCTCTTTGTAAATATACTAGATGCTCCAGTGTGGTTAATTTATTGCACTCTGTATTAAGGTTATTGGAAGGGTCACTACTGTTGCAGATAAGTTGTGGCTATCATTTCATGGACCTGAATCCAGACTCCATTGCGTGGCTATAATGGCACTTATTGCAATAGCATCACTCTTCTTCAAACAACTTAAGAAAGGTCAGAACTGTTTTTTTTTTTATTTTTCTGTGCTTTTTTTTGGTGACTGCCAATTTTTGCAAATTATCTAAAATATGACCATGACTTCCAAAAACAGTCTGTAGTGTTAGGCTCCTTAGTGAAAAATTGGACTGTCAAAATTGCCGATATCATCTCTGGACCAGACTGGATTTCTTTGAAGCACTTGGCAGCCAGGTTGTCTCAAAGGACCTTTACTTGCATAGAACAACCCTGTTCTCCAGTGACTTTCACCAGCTGGGGAGCACATCAGAAATTTCTTCGATGTCAGGATGAAGGAGACTACACGGCATTGGTGTTCATCACTTGAAAAAATGAGAGGTAAGTAGTATGTTGTGGTCAGTGGACTAACTGAGCAACTTCTGCTACAGGCTATGGCTGTCTTTGTTCTTTCTTTATGTCCAAGCCTACAAGCATGTTCACAAATATGCATTTTTATTAGAGCTACACCGACAGATGCTGGGTGCTATAGAATTTTATCAGAAAGACCATACAGCCTTTCCTACTATGTGCTTAATCACAGCACCTTTTTGGGTGAGGAGGATATGGAATGATATTGTTGACCGTGCCTTACTACATCAAAGTCAAGACCAAGTCTCATTTTATATCAGCAGCAATTTTATAGTGAGAGAAATAATACATATTAATGGCTGATCTTGCTGTAAATACAGATTTTGTTTGGGAAGTGACATTATCTAGGCTAAGTCACTTACAGTATCACCTTGCTTTTGTTCATGAAGAAACAGTCATTTATTTAATAAAGACCAATTTCAACCTTAATAGGTAATATAGCAGTATAAACAAAAGGAGATTTCAGTATGTTTTCAGCAATAACCTGTCCTAAAAGAGAGGTTGATGAGAAACAAACTCACTTCAGCTTAAGCAGTTCTGTGAGCAGTTCAGTGTCAAAGGTTTTATTATATAACTCTCCAGTTCATTTAGAGAGATCCCTGTTTAAATACAGAAGTACCTCAGAGGCTAATCTCTAATGAATGTCATTGAGATCATGTGTCACTGCACAGATCATAATTTTTATTTTGTACCTTTGCAAGATATCATAACCTTTTAAGATTGTCTGAAAACTTAGTAAATATAAGCAACTGTAAAATTGTTTGTTAACAATTTCCCTGCTCTTGGCTCACTGGAGAAAGAAGAAAAAGGTTGTATTTCAAGTGGGAAGTATAATCCAGTTCAAATCTTTGAATACACATTATTTCCCTCTCTAACTTTTCACATAAATTATTACTCAGTTATTAGTCTCAGTGGGAAAACAGTCACTAGATTATCCAAATGTTTCAACAGCTGTTTGTCCTAAATTGAATTATATCTGTTAAGTATCCAGAGCCAGAATTTTCTGAGTGGTGCCCAGTGAAAGGACAAGGGACAATGGGCACAAACTGAAATTCAAGAAATCATATTTAAACATCAGAAAACTTTTTTTACTGTGATGGTGATCAAACACTGACACAGGTTGCCCAGAGAGGCTGTGTATTCTCCATCCTTGGAGGTATTCAAAACCTTATTGGAGAAGATACCGATCAGCCTACTGGAGTTGGACCCTACGTTGCTCAGGGAAGTTTGAAAAGATGATCTCCAGAGGTATCTTCTGATCCCAACTTTTTTGTGATTCGGTGAAATCCTATATTAATTAGACTACATAAAAAGAGATAGCAAACCACTAGCAATCAGGAGGCAGAGATGTTATGATGGATATATGATGACACAGGCATGTACTGTGAAATCCTGATTTTCCTACTGCCTGTGCATTTTGCAAACTGTATACATATGAACACTTCATATATGAGGAATAACTGATTAGATTCTTCTAATAATCTATTCAGTCTCCCTGCCTATGTATCTTGAATTCTTTTTCTCCCCAGGTACAGATGTTAGAAACAAAAAATGTAACGAGGTAACCTTTGCTGATGATTCCCTTGATTCAGGGAAAAAGCATAATTTATTTCTCCCCAAATGAGAGCAGCAGGAAGACTGAGTAATATGGTCTGCAGCACTGACCGTAAGCAAAGGGAAGATTTCCAGACAAAGATAAATGGGAAACGCTGTGCTTAAAGAGAATTTTCCATAGCAGTTTCAAAGGCCCACGAAAGTACATTCATCACACCAGAAACTCCAGGAGAATGGGCACTGTATTTTTATGAAGTGTTCAGAATAATTGAGTGTAACATTCAAGCTGAGCTACTTTTGTATGTATCAGGTAGTGAGAAAATTAAGCTAAATTAACCACATGTGAGAATGATCAATAACAAAGCCACAGGAAATTTTTATCTTTTGGTAGGCCTTACTACATATAAGGATGTGGGATAGTGTCCGCACAACTTACGTGACAATTTGTCAGTACTATTTGAATTCTTGAATCCAGTCTCGGTTTTTCTCTCACAGTAGCTTTTGCGAAATTGAAGACGTTATCTTGGGGATGATCTGTCACAAAACACCTGCGGTAGACATCATGAGGTCTGTGATTAGAAAGAAGTCAGTAGTTCTGCACAGCCCCTAGCAGATTACAAAGAGCTTGCAAAGAGTCACTGCTGTGGTAGAAGAGTGTAGATGAAAAATCAACAGGCTAGGTGGTCCTGGCCTAACTGCATCCAGGAACAGTACCAGGACCCAAGAAGAAACGTTAGATCTCAGATGTCCTGTGGGGACATGGAAGATGTGATGAAGAGTTTCTTAGCCAAAACATAGACTATTTGAAATAGACACAGAGTTAAACTGGGGTGACAGGATGTGTCCCTCTGTGCTTCCTGCTGAATCAGTGCTTTAAATGTGCAGCATGGTAAATTAGAAAAGCTATATCCTTACTGGAGTGGTTCCCTTGCCAGCCTCCCAAAGGAACCAATGGTGAGTGAACTGAGAGCATTCTCTGTCTGGTGGTGCAGTTGATGTGTGGCAGAAATCCTCAAATGGTATGTAACAGCTATGATTCAAGTGCAAAGACAAGTTGTGCAATTTTATAGTTAGTCATATCACTTAACACAGCACAGTGGGAAAGAAGGAAATGTCCCCTGTGCTCTCCTGCTAATCTGTCCCTGATGTAGTCCTGCATGAAACACGTTGTTCTTTTCTGGTTAATGCAACTGAAAAAAAAATAATATATATTATTATTAAATGAGAAGGTCAAGGCAGTGAATAAATTAAATGCAAATATATAGGAACGACTTCTACAAAGACACATAGGAATAAAGGGAAAAGTAGTTAAAAATTGTTTCTATTCACTCTATGAGAAGGAGGTGCATTAAGTAGGGTTAAAAATCTGAACATCACAAAAAGAACCAGTTGATGATACACTCAAAATCTTGTTCCTGGAAAAATGAATGCACTATACGTATATGGAGCTAAGACTTCATCTTAATAGAGTCCAATGAATGTGCTACCAGTCCAAACTATTTAATGAATACAGAAAAGATTTTGTAGTAGTACAGACAAAACTTATACAGCCTCCCCCACTCACACTTCTGAGTATCTACCACTTTTCTCTAGTGCTGAAATTACCCTTCTGTATTCACTCTGGACCCGAAGGTCAACAGTGTCAGTCATCCTCAGGGTTGCTGGGTTTCGGGGTGTGATCACACCTTACCAGTACCCCAAACTCTGTGCTGGGAGGAGTGGGGTGCCTGTGTCATGTGCAGCCCCTTTGGCATGTCCCTTCTCTCTTGGGGTGTATTAGGGCAACATTTCTGCACCCTGTGAGCTGCCAATCAGTGTTGTTGGGGGGTACATGTAGACTTCTGAGTATTTAACAAAGATTACAGTAATTATTGTTTTGCTTTAAATATGCCCATGATATAAATCCATCTGATGGAGTTAGAAGACATTTCTCCTGTTGCAAATTAATGTAAAAATTCATATTGCAGCTATTACTACTAAAGTCAGTGACCGGATACTAGACTAGATGGATCACTTTCTCAATTCAGTATGACAGTTTTTATATACTAGAGGTTTTACTTCAGGGATAAACTGATATTTCACACTTTAATTTTGGTGTTTGGGGGAATTTTTTATTTTAAATGTACTTCCTATATATCTGTTTAGGTTCCCAGTATATATAAAAGGAGAAGAATTTAAAAATAAAGTGGTATTCATGTTACGGACACAATAAATAAAACAGGGCCTGTATATGAAAACAAATTTTACCGCAATGGTATGAATAAGTTCTTATCACATATGAATCAATAAATTTTCTTTCCATGCTGACATTTCAGTGACCTCTGTAAATCTCTATAGCTAGTCTATAATTTTGGCAAGTAAGATTAGAGAGGTAACTGTAACCAAGCACTTTGGTGCTTAAATTGAACATCTTTGCTGTAATATCAATATTGACTTCAGTCAGTACTTGGAGTTCAGATTAATTTTTTCTCTTGACATGCTTTGTTTTTTCTTGGTTGTTTTGTCCTGTCCCAAAATACATTAATTATGATTCTCTTAGTGGACAAAAAAAATCCCACAAAACTTTTTTTTTTTTTTTGCCCCTTAATTTGTATGCATATAAACAGCGAGAGCAGCAAAAAGATCTACATAATCTAAAAGTACAGCAGAGAAGTCTATTGGTCAGGACTGAACCAGTTCACAAGCAAACCTTAAAAAATGATTTGTAGAAAATGAGCAACACTTTTTCCCACCATCACAACAGACTGCTAAGGCTTAGAAATTGGTTGGCAATGGACAAGTTACTATGGAAAACAATTATTTCTTCACTTACCTGCCAGGTGTACTCAGATACAGTCAGCAGTCTGATGACATGTTGAAGGGCTTACAATTATCCAGATAAGGCAGTTTAAAGTCACTTATGAGCTCTTTGGGGTGAGTACAGCCTTTTCATTCTGTGTAAGCCAGGTTATAGAAGTGGGGACTTGTAAGCCCTCCGACATGACTTCGGACCGCTGAGTGTAAAGAAATAGTATAGGGAATGGACTTTCAAATGCTACTTTTTCTACTTCATGTTGTGAGATGAGTGGGAAACTGCTGCAGCTGTGGTTTGAGCTTCAACTATCCAAGTGCAGGGTCCTGCACATGGGTTGGGGCAACCCCTGGTATCAACACAGGCTGGGGGATGAAGGGCTTGAGAACAGCCCTGCCAAGAAGGACCTGGGGGTACTGGTGGATGAAAAGCTAGATGTGAGTCAGCAATGTGTGCTTGCAGCCCAGAAGGCCAACTGTATCCTGGGCTGCATCAAAAGAAGCGTGGTCAGCTGCTCTCATGAGACCCCACCTGGAGTACTGCATCCAGCTCTGGAGTCCTCAGCACAGGAAACACATGGACCTGTTGAAGCAGGTCCAGAAGAGGGCCACAAAAATGATCAGAGATGGAACACCTCTCCTCTGTAGAAAGGTTGAGAGAGTTGGGGTTAATCAGCCTGGAGAAGAGAAGGCTCTGGGAAGACATTCTTTTTGTCTTTCAGTACTTAAAGGATGCTCATTAGAAAGAGAGGGACAGAATTTTTCAGGGCCTGTTGTGACAGGACAAGGGGTAATGGCTTTAAACTAAAAGAGAGTAGATTTAGACAAGACAGAAGGAAGAAAATTTTTACAGTGGGGGTGGTGAAACACTGAAACAGGTTTCCCAGAGAGGTCGTAGATGCCCCACCCCTGGAAACATTCAAGGTCAGGTTGGAAGGGCTCTGAGCAACCTGATCTGGTTGAAGATGTCCCTGCTCATTGCAGAGGGGAGCTGACTAGATGACCTTTAAAGATCCATTCCAACCCAAACTATTCTATGATTCTATCCCAACTAATTTCAGTTCTGCCTCTGGAACAATGTAACAACTTTCTGTCACCAACTTTGGACATAAAACATGTTAGCGTTGCCACTTGCTCAGTGGCATAGAGTGAGAGTAATTCATTGACTTAATCTCCCTTTCTTGTTCATGTTGTATGTAATTTTAAATCACAAATAAACCTGTTGTTCAAAAGGCACCATCAGTACTTATCAAGAAAAGCACCAATCAACAAGAGTAAATGAGCAAGAACTGGAGCATTAATTTAAGCAAAAATTACTGAACTGCAGCTAATGTCAAACCGACTGCTGGCCTTCCTTAACAGAGACATTAATTAGATGAACAAAAGGAGCAAACAAAGTGCATGATTTGACATTCCATATGAGATGCAGTGCAGTACAGTGGTCTTGCAAGACAAATCAAAAAATTAATCAGAATTCTAAACTAAGGGAATTTTCCTTGAAGATGTGAACTGGTGCAGTAAAATTTCATCAGAGGAAAGGAGATAGGCTGAACTTTCCTAGAGACAGTTACTGTATGTATTTAAGTATGTACCAAATATATGGGAAACAAAGGAAAAATAAGGGTCAAGTTAAAATTAATTGTATTTGTGTGTATATATATATATAAATGGCAAAGTATTTAATTGCATGACATCATACTGGAAACAATTCTGTACTGCTCCTTCAACCTTGTTCTACGTGTGATCTCCAGGGTTTTTTATATATGAAAATGATTTAATAAATATGTATTCAAGGAAGAGTTTAAGTTGCTCATAAGCTTTTCTGTGGCATTTCTTATCATAGATAAGTCCTTCATAAATATCAAGGAGTTTGTCATTACAATATATCTACTAGACAGAAATATACCCATATTATTGTATTGGGACTACATGGTAAAGTTTTGGTAGCTCAGGGGCTGCACGGGTGGCTTCTGTGAGAAGACAGCAGAAGCTTCCATCATGTCCAACAGAACCAGTTCCAGTTGGCTCCAAGATGAACCCACTGCTGGGCAAAGCTGAGACAAACAATAATGCTGTAGCACCTTTGTGATAACATATTTAAGAAAAGGAAAGACCTGCTGCACAACAGCAGTTGGGAGAGAGGAGTGAGAATATGTGAGAGAAACAACTCTGCAGACCCCAAAGTCAGTGAAGAAGGAGGGGGAGGAAGTGCTCCATGCACCAGAGCAGAGATTCCCTTTCACCCCATGGTGAAGGCCATGGTGGAGCAGATATCCACCCTGCAGCCCATGGAGAACCCCACACCAGAGCAGGTGGATGTGCCCTGAAGGAAACTGTGACCCCATGGAGATCCTGTGCTGAAGCAGGCTCATGGCAGGAACTACGGTCTGTGGAGAGGAGCCGACACCAAAGCAGGCTTTCTGGTAGGACCTGTGGGCCCACAGGGGACCCACGCTGGAGCAGTCTGTTCATGAAGGACAGGAAAGGACCCATGTGGAGCAGCTTGTGAAGAACTGTAGCTCATGGGAAGGACTATGTTGGAGAAGTTCTTGAAGGACTGTCTCCCATGGGTGGTACCCCATACTGGAGCAAGGGAAGAGCATGAGGAGGAAGTAACAGCAGAGAAAGTGTGTGATGAACTGACTGCAACCCCCATTCTTCAGGTCCCTGTGCTGCTCACGGGGAGAATTTGGGAGTGAGGTTGAGCCCAGGAAGGTGGTTTTTTTTAGAATTGGTCTTATTTCTCACTATCCTCCTCTGATTTTATTGGTGATAAATTAAATTAATCTTCCCAAGTTGAGCCTGTTTTGCCCATAACTTTAATTGGTAAATGATCTCTCTGTCCTTATCTCGACCCTTCATCATAGTCTTTCATCATACTTTCCTCCCCCTGTCCAGCTGAGGAAGAGAATTGACAGAGCAGCTTGGTGAGCACCTGGTGGCTAACCGAGGTCAACCCACCACAATTATCCGTGGAGAAAGAGAATGATCTTCAAGTTAAAGAGAAAATGTTGAAGTAGAGTGATGAAGACAAAATTCTCGGGTTTCGATATATGGTAGCTTAGCCCTTGATTTACTGTGGGGGTTTTTGTTTTTTTTTTGTTTGTTTGTTTTTGTTTGTTTGTTTCTTTGGGGGGGTTGTTTGTTTGTTTGTTTTTGAGCATCAGCATTCTAATACTATGCAATATTTTCCAATCACACTTCTCATTCAAAGTTGTAAATGCTTAGTGGTTTTGCTGGTGGGAACCCTGACTTTCAGTATAAGCACCAGGGAATAAGAAATGCACAGTTAATGATCACCTGTGAACAGTTGTATTGAAGTAATTTGTTCAGCATCACATTAAAAATCTACAGAGGAATCAAGGAAATAATTCAACATTCAGTGCTGACATCCAGATGCTTCAGCCGTTTCTTTCTTAATTGTTGTATTCATTCACTATGTACTTTCCAATTTCAACAAGAAAGGAGGCTGGGGACTGATAGCACTTATAGCTATGCTCCTTCAACAGTCCAAAATGGATTTTTACTTGTGTTGTCACAGTTTCTAATGTTTCCTTGGCAAGATTAACAATATAACTTTTCTTTTTCCCCAAGAGGTTTTACAAATATGCCTACCAAAGAATAAAAATACTATTATTTGAAACTGCTTAGGTTTTCTACACTGGTTACTTGCAGGATTGAAACTTTGAAATTACTACAGACACCAGCTGTACTAAGTGAGGCAATTGGAAGCATCAAAAGACTGTAACTGAAGAGTGATCAAACGCTTTGTTAGTAGGCTGACAAAATGGGAGAGGGAGGGAATCTGTTCCACCTGATGCAATATTTTTGGATTGGTTTTGGTTTTACAGATACCAACTCAATCACTCCAATTTGATACATTAAAAATAAAGGTGATATAATACTTGGTCCTAGGATAGAATCACAGAATCTGAGGGAGCTCTCTAGTTAAATCTGTACTCAAAGCACAGTCAACATTAGTCTCATGCCATTTTGCTCAGGAATTTGTCCAGAAATTATCAAAAGACAAACTCTCCATCACCTTTCTGGGTAACCTGTTGCAATGCTTGTTTATTGTGATAAGGAATCTTTTCTCTTTGCTTACAGTCAGAACCTCCCTTTTTGATATATGACTATTGTGTCTCATTCTCCTATTATACAACTCCATAAAGAGGTTGGTTTCATCTTCTCAGTAACCTCTTCCTATGTACTGGAAGGCAGCTATTTCTCCCCCACACACCTCAACTATAAAGGAGTCCACTTCAGTCAGCCTCTCTTTGTCAGAGGCTCCAGCCTCTGACCATCTTCTGGTCCTCTTCTAAACTTGCTGTGTTTATCAACAACTTTCTTTTACTGGGGGTCTCAAACTGAACTTTGTATTCCAGATGTTGTCTAACAAGTGCAGAATAAAGAGAAACAATCACTTCCCTTTATTTACTGACCATGCTTTTGTTGATACAGTAAAGTATGCTGATTGCCTTCAGTGTGGTGAGAGCATGCTGCTGACTCATGTTTTGCTGGCTGTTCCTCAGGACTCCCAGGTCTTTTCCACAGAACTACTACCCAGCCAGTTAGTGCCCAGCATGTACTACTAAAAGGATTAGTTTCTCACAAATGCAGGACTTTACCCATGTCCTTGCTGAATTTCATAAGGTTCCTATCAGTCTATCCATCTAGCCTATCCAGGTTGCTCTGAATGGTAGCCTCACCTTCAAATGGATTGACGACACTCTTCAATTTGGTGTCATCCACAAACTTGATGAAGGTGGTCTCCTCCTCCTGATTCACAGATCTAGTCATTTTGTCATGCGAGGCAATAAGGTTGGTTAAGCATAGATTTACCAAGAGCAAATATGTCTTTCCAAGCACCTTCTTTTGGTATCAGAAATGGCTTCCAAGAAGGCTTAATAATTTTCTCAGGGACTGATGTTGACCATTCTTTAGTACCCTCAGTAATCTTTGCTCTTCTGATGCATGTCACAATTGCCTTCCTCCACTCTTTGTGGAGCTCTACTGAGCTCCATAACCTTTCAAAAATGATAGTGACCTAGAAATGGTGTTAATACTTTTCTCAGGACCTTCAGATGCATCTCATCTGATACCATGCACTTGTATGGGTAGATATTTCTCAAGAGACCCCTGGCTCTCATGCTGCTGGTTGTTCCTCTCCTCCTTGAATACTGCCTCTAGGCACAAAGTCCTAGGAGACCTCTGGCAAAGAATGTGTTGAATACTGCAACTTTATTTGTATTTGCTGTCACTAAATTACTTGTCCCATTCAGCAGATGGCCCATGTTTTCTTCGCATATTTTTCTACTCTTCATGTAGTAGTAGACACTCTTCTTGTTGTCCTTTAAATCACCTGCCAGTTTAAATTCCTGGTAAGTTTTGGCCAACAACATCCTGCATGACCAGGCAGAGTTTTTAAATTTCTCCTTTGTAGCCTGTCCTTGCCTCCACCACCAGGATAATTTTTCTGTGTGCTGTAGCTCTTACAGGAGTTCCCCCTTTTAGTCAAGTCAGTCTCCTGATATATCCACTTGTTATCCTGTGTATCAGTTCTTCTGCCTGGAGAAGATTGTCCTTAAAGACCTTCTAGCTTTTCCAAGCCCCTTTGCCATTTCAGAGCTGCCTTCCACAGGATTCCATGTATCGCTTTCCTTACAAAGCCAAAGCCTACTTTCCACGTCGATAAAACCCAGGATCTGGACCCTGTTACTTTCCTCCTTCTTTCCCTTCAGGGTTTGGGTCTCCATTATTTCATGGACATTACAGTCAAGGCTGCTATTGATTATTGCATCTCTTATCAGTTCTTCCAGGCTCATGTTAGCAAATTTAGGAAAGCACAATCCCTGGCTAGCATACCTAGTATCTCTGCTAAGGTTTTTTTCTGACACCCTCCATAGCCCTCCTGGATTCTTGTGTCCTGCTCTGTCATCATGCCAGCAGATGTCAACAAGGATGAAAACTTTGGGTTTGTGATTTAGAGACTTCCTACAGTAGTGTGGAGAAGACCTTGTCCATTTCCTTACAGTGTTAGGGTGCTCTGTAACCATGCTAGTAATTGTTTATACTAATTGTTGCACAATTGTACTTATCATTGCATATTCATCTCCTACCTCAAATCTGAATGAAGCTGCTTCTCTTTTTTTTTTTCCTCATCCTGCTGATCTATAAGCAGGCAGAAATTTAATCATTCAGAACAACCTTCATTTTTTCATTATATGAACCTTCAGATGTTGAGAAATTAAGAGAGTAAGTGACAACAGAAGTCATACTCATCCCCCACAACCCCATAAAAATCACATTAACTCCAGAAGTAATTGCTAGTGTGTTTTTGCTGTTAATATCTGGCAATTTTATAATGATCATATGTGAACAATGGACTTCAAGATATAAAACATTAGCAGACATAGTTTTATTTTTTTGAGGCTATTAGGAGGCATATGTCTGATCTCAATGTTACATGCTACTTACCAAAAGGCTTTTGTCCCAAGATTAATGGCAGTATCATCTTCTTTTTGTTTGTTTTTGCAAAAAGACTGTTTCAAGTACTTATTAACAGATAAAAAAATAACACTTCCATAAACCTTTCTCACATACACTTTGTTTTGTTGATGCTTCTCCCAATTAAAAGCATACTACAAATGTAATATGTAGAAGTGAAACCTGCTTGGTTGAAAAAGTCTTACAGAAATTTGTCAGCCAACCTGAACTGTAAAACTTACTCAGCTTCTGAAAGTAATGAACAAGAAACGTGACACAGTTCATTCATATGACTGCAGATTCAACAAAAGGCTGCCAAAAGATATAAAGATACCCTCTAATGTCTACTGCTACCCCTGTTTAAAACAAAACACTTTTAGTACAGACATTCTGGAGGAAATGACAGTTTCAGCCTCTGTCATGAAGTTAGGAAGATATGTTGGGTCTTTATCTGGTATTATCAGGTACATTAACGTAACAATCTTTTTGTCTTCAAGAGACTATCCAGAATATCACTTTTATTTGGATGGCAAAGAGTCATTCAATAATTCATTTACTCCTGTAGTATTTATTTGGTGTTTCAGCTGAACTAGAGTTGCACATGAACACGCTAATAAGGGATTTCTCCAAACTTTACATTTCTCTTTTCTACTCAGATTTTTGTAGAATTCCTATGTTGTGCGGGTCCATGGAAATAACTCTGTATTACTGACCTTTGCAAACACAATATTCTTAGTTTAAAAATGTAATGTGTTTTAGGTGTTCATTATAGTTGTAATTATGTATCCAGAAACAGATGAACCAACGAAATACATCATCTGTCTTTTTTGGAATTTTTTTTCATTAATGGGATGCCAGAGACAATACTCTGCAATGTAATACATACACTAACTTATCTTTCACTTTGCAATTGTGGTGGTGTGTTACAGTGGATGTCAAGTATTGCTAACCTGTCAGGAAAAAGTCAAATAAATTGCCTTAGACCCCCCACTAAATATCCTAACAATGATGATGAACTCCTATATTTCCTTCATTCCTGACTCCTCTCCCTCAGCCCCACTCCAGGTGGTGCAGGGGGATGGAAAGTGGGGGTTATTGTCAATCCATAATTCTCCTCTCTGATATTTCTTTCTCCTCACATTTTTCCCCTGCTCCAGTGTGGATCCCTCCATGGGCTGTAATTCCTGTGAGGGAAAATCTGTTCCTGCATGATCTCTCCACAGGCTGCATTCTTTCAGGACATATCCAACTCCTGCAGCATGGAGTCCTTCACAGGCTGCAGTGTGGATTTCTGCTCCAGTGTTGTCTTCTCCATTGGCTGCAGGGGAATCTCTGATTCAGTGCCTGGAGCACCTCCTCCTTCTTCTCTCACCTTGCTGCTCGCAGGGCTCTTTCTCACACTTTTTTCCTTGCTCCTTGCTGCCTGTGCAGTATTTTGCCCTTTCTTAAATATGTTTTCCCAGAGGTGCCACCATCTTGGCTGAGGGCTTCAGCCATGCTCTGCAGTGGGTCCGCTGGGGCCAGCTGGAACCACTTTGTCCTACACGGGGCATCCCCGGCCTCTCCTCACCGAGGCCACTGCTGAAGGTCTCCTGTTACCAACACCTGGACACGTGTACCCAGCACAAACACATAACATAGATAAGGTCACTCTCATGAACAAACCTGGTATGGGTAAGAATCTGCCAAAAGAGGAACAGTATCAGTAAGGAGGCAAAAATGGGTTTAATGCAGTTACCTATTCTTTCCTTTCTTTAATATTTCACAGAGAAAAAAAAAGATTTTTAATATTACGTCGATAAAGTGACTGGCAGTATAAAGTCACTTAAAATGTAGAACAAAAAGCAAATGCTGATAAAATATTGCTTATTTTTAATGTCTTTTATTTATTGTCATTTGAGACAGTTACTTGAGGTAAAAATTACAATTTTAAATTACAACTATAAATGCGCAACAATCTTCTGAGGTATTTTGTTACCTGCTATTTCATAACTTTTGTGTTTTATTTAAAGAATTAAAATCAACAATTTAAAACAAGATACAATATTTTAAACTTGTTTTACTTTATACGATGCTTTCTCGAGTCCGGAAGTGTAGATTACCAAATTACTCCACTTTCCACGTTAAAAGAAATGTCTCTACAACCTCTGTTTTCTTTGTTTTCTTTGTTATGATTTTTTTTTTTGTTACAATAGAAGTGGTGTCTGCAGAATGTATTTGTTCTGAACAGTGCACTTAGTTGTTGGTGGTCTATTTGTTTCCTTAGCAATGACTTTTGTGTATAAAATGCACTCCCTCAGCTACATATCATTTAGGGAAGAATACATACATGTGTTTAAAACTGGCCTTGCTAAGTCACTTGTGTTCAGAATTGCTGGTGTTTCAGAGGTTGATACAGCAAGCATTTCTTCTAAAAATAATGGTGTGGGTTTTTTTTTTAATCAGGAAGCCATGTTAAACATCACATTTCATAAATGTTGAAATGGATCAAAGTAGTCGACATCTGACCTTTCAAGAGATTGTTTAAACTTGAAAGACTGCATAGGAAATTTCCTGCTGGAAGAAATAAATAGAAGTTTCAGGACAGTCATCTGAAGAAAACCAGTAATTTTACATGTTATTATGGAATAAATAGTGGTACATAAGCTGTTCTGAGTTGGATTCATCTAGTCAAACGTGGACAACTATGATTTATTTTTATACAGCTGAGTTAATCCTGTAGGCTTCCCGCATAATGAATGGAGAACATTAGGTGACATCTACACTGCTGACTTAATCTAACATAGGAAGTGACTCTTGACTCCTAGTCAGTTGCAAAATGATTCATGTAAACTATTTTTCAGGCTAGACCCTCTAAAGCTGATTGGTGGCATTCACAATTTATGGACTGTCATTCAGGTCCAGATTCAAGACATCTAGGTTTAGGTGTCTAAATAAACAGAGCCAATGTAATTGGCACCAATTAGATGGCTTGTGCCATTTGAGATGCCTTAAAGCATTTCTGACATCCAGCTATCAGCCTGGACATAGATCTTCTATTGGTCCTCTATTAGATCTACTATCCTTCTACGTATCTCGAACACAAATGGGAGACCTATGTTTTTTCTGAGCAGCAACTGGAGACCAGGCAAGATCCCCAAGGGAATATCAATTGACATTAGCTACCAATATATGGGCAACCAAATTAGGCCTTATGTCCAGAAATGTATGTCACTATTGTACACCCTGTGCCATATTTTCCAATCCTAAGTAGACTTCCCGACTTCCATAGAATGTCTTAAATGGCATTAGGTACATATGTTTAGACAACTCAATCCCACACAATCTCCACTGATGCTAAAGAGATAACCTGGCTCATAGTATTCCTGACAAATTTGGTGGCCTTCTACAAGGGGGTTAGAGCAGTAGTGGACAAGGGAAGAGAACTGATGTAATCTACCTGGACTTGTGCAAAGCGTTTGACACTGTCCCACATGATATCCTGGTCTCTAAATTGTACAGACATGGATGCGACAGATGGACCACTCGGTGGATAAAGTACTGGCTGGATGGTTGCACGCAAGGGGTTGTGGTCAACAGCTCTATGTTCAAGTGGAGACCAGTTATGAGTGGTGTTCCTCAGGTGTTGGTACTGGGACTGATGCTGTTCAACATCTTTGTCAGCGACATGGAGAGTGGGATTGAGTGCACCCTTAGCAAGTTTGCTGATGATACCAAGCTGTGTGGTGAGGTAGACATGCTGGAGGGGAGGGAGTCCATCCAGAGGGACCTGGACAGGCTGGAGTGGTGGGCTCATGCCAACCTCATGAAATTTAACAAGGCCAGATGGAAGATCCTACATCTGGGTCAGGGCAATCCCAAGCACAAATACAGGCTGGGTGGAGAATGGATTGAGAGCAGCCCGGAGAAGGACCTGGGGGTGTTGACTGATGAGAAGCTCAACATGAGCCAGCAATGTGCGATCGCAGCCCAGAAGGCCATCCGTATCCTGGGCTGCATCTGAAGAAATGTGGCCAGCAGTTCAAAAGAGGTGATTCTTCCCCTCTACTCCACTCTCATGAGACCCCACCTGGAGTACTGCATCCAGCTCTGGAGCCCCCAACATAGGAAAGACATGGACCTGTTGGAGCAGGTCCAGAGGAGGGCCACGAAGATGATTCGAGAACTGGAGTACCTCTCCTAGGAGGACAGGCTGAGACAGTTCTTCAGCCTGGAGGAGAGAAGGCTCCAGGGAGACCTTAGGCCTTCCAGTACCTAGAGAGGGCCTACAGGAGAGCTGGGGGAGGACTTTTTACAAGGGCATGTAGTGATAAGATGAGGGGGAATGGCTTTAAACTGGAAAAGGTAGACTTAGATTAAATATTAGGAAGAACTTTTTCACTCTGAGGGTGGTAAGACACTGGAACAGGCTGCCCAGAGAAGTCATGGAAGCTCCATCCCTGGAGGTGTTTAAGGCCAGGCTGGATAAGGCTTTGAGCAACCTGGTCTAGTGGGAGGTGTCCCTGCCTATGGGGATTGGAACTCAATGATCTTCAAGGTCCCTTCCAACCTAAACCATTCTATGATTCTACGTTTCTATGATATGTAGAAACCTAAATTAAATACCTACATTTTTTGTGTTTATAATCTGCAGTTTATTTCCATGCATATGATGTAAATATGGAAATTCAAGTAAGATTAATATTATTCTCTGTGTATGGTTATTGCATTTATAGCTTTCACATTTATTTACACCTTTATCTGATGACAGTGTTTTATTATTGGCCCTAAACATTTGCAAAGAGTTGAAAGAGTGAAATAATATTTTCAGGACTCATTTGTACATTGTGCAACAAGCTTTAAAATTATACGTTCATGAATCACAATTCCAATAGGAAAAAAAAATGATACTGAAAAAATGTGGTGTCAGTGTAACAGAAAAGCTAAATGAGTAATTTTGTACCTACGTTGGAAATCCTTCATAAGTAACTACTGCTATCAGTACAGTAAAGTGTTACCTGCTTAATGTTTATAAAGCAGTTGGAGGAGAATAGTTGACAACTGCTGCTGGGTAAGCAGCAACTCAGACAACAGTGTTTTGTTACACTGAGTTGTACAGCTGCACATTGGATCCTAATTATTTGCGATTTTAATCTTGTCACTGATAAACTGTGTGACACTGAACACAAACTTGCTCTTGCTGACACCACTTTTAATATTTATTATTGTTACTATGCTATTACAAAGCCCAAAGCCCATACAACTACGTGTACAACATGTACAAAAGCACGTACACAGTCTGTACAACAACAATTTATTATTGCTACTGGCTATTACATAGACCAAAGCAAGCACAACTATATTACTGATTATATTATCATTAATTGAACACCAAAATGACTCTATTTCAAACTTGTATCTTTAAAAAGACTGAGTAGAAAGGGTTATTATTTCTGAGAGATGACTGACTGATACCTGACTACCTGCTTACAATATTGCAGGTAGGTGTGTTGCAGGTGGGCACAAGTTCTAGGTGCCTGTCCATGAGGTACTGCAAGCAATGACAATCTACAGTGCTAGACAAGTAGGAATAAAGAGGAATAAAGGTTTCAATATAAAAAAAAAAATGAAAAAAATATGTATTTTGCCAGTTCTTTGTGAAAAGGGTTGTCTAAAAGTCAGAGAAGAAGCAGGGGATAGTGACCAAAGCTGTGCCCTGTGTAATGAGAAATTTGAAAGCACTCAGTGGTATACAAAACGAGGAATGATATTTCAGGTATATCTCAGATAAAAAAAGATTTTTTTCTCTGCAATCTCTGCGTTCTATTTACCTGCAAAGAGATCTAGTATTCTGTTTTGCTCATTACAGAGATAATATAATTTTGCAGTTACAACAGAAGACCCAGTCTTCCGACTGACTACTTTGATGACTTCAAGTGAGTCACTCAAATGTGCTTGTTTGGGATTTTTAACCTGTATTTAAGCATCTCACAAAAATACACTTCATACGTTGAACAAAGTTAGTGTATAGTGACTGCATTAAGGAAAATGTCAGTGTTTGCACTTATAAGGAACCCACAGAAACAGGAAGTGTATAGATATAAAGAAGACATTTGCTAGGTATGGGATCTAAAGGTTTAAAGTTTTTGGTAGCAGACAATACTTTTTTTTTGGTATGTTTTTATATTGTCCCTGGACTACTCTCTAGAGAAAAGCAATGATTTCCAAAGGTCTGTCTATTTTAAAATGGAAAAAAAAAGGACGAAGAATGAGGTTGACATTGAAGTCACAACTTGACATGTACACAGAATTAAGTTCATATGCTTGAGAAGAAAAATCTATGAACACTGCAAAATAAGTTGATTGACCGACTCTATTCTGATCATTCAAATATATTAGCAATTCACTTTTCCTCCATATTTGGCATTAGAAAATACTATGCTTGTAAGTACATACATTCATTTTCATTCATGTGAAGGGTAAATATTACCTAGCAAGCTATCAGGACTTAAAAGTATTTTTCATAGTCTTGTATACATATTGATTTTTAAGTACAACTTTTTGTTCTCAGGTTGAAGATCCTCAGTAATAAGAAACATTTTAGCAAGATCTTATGGCTGTACCTACACTAATAGTGCTAAGTCTGCATTAAAAATTCTCAGAAATCTTCCTGCGCGCTGAAGGCAACTGCCACGATACAGCCTGTGTCTACGCTGGTAAAGTGCCTTAGGCTCCCAAACACTGCATACTGGGCAAGAACAATTTAACAGGTAAACAATGTCCAGGAATTACTAGGACAAGTGTTATTTGAAATGTGTCAAATCTGTGCCAGGAAATATTCTAATAGTTTATTAGCAAACACAGTCCAGTGTATGCTGAGTTTAATACTACATATTCACATTTTCTATTAAGTGTACCCTGGTTTTGGTACATTCATCTTGTGTGTGAATTACTAAGATGATGTCTTGCAAGTAGATGCAAAACTATACCTTTCTAATTCTCAAGAAAGCTATAAGAAATCATAATACCAAATTTAAATATTTAAATCTCTATTTTCAAATGCAATATGAAAGCAAACTTGAGAACATAATCCTGGAGCTGGATTCTTGGATTTATGCATTTTTTATGCCAATACTGTGTTTTACCTTCTAACAAATCAACTCCTTGGGATTCCATTTCTCTCTTTAATAGACAGAAGGATAGTCAAAGGATTGGAACAGTCAATACAGGGAGATTAAAGTGATTTCCCTAAAACTACAAAAAGAAACAGTGTAGATGAGAATCAGAACCAAATATTCTGCCCTAGGGAGTTCTTAATCAGTATAGAATCTGTCAGACTCTCCTAACTCCTATTAAAAAGGACAGAGTATAAACAAAGATAAGATATGCCTGGATTAGATTTTAATTTCATACATTTTGAATGTTTTACCACCACTTATGGAGTAACCGTAAACGAGGTATGATGAAATATAATAGTCAATGTTTGATACCATTTGTTTCATAGTTAAAATATTAGCATTCTACATATCTATTTCCATCAATACCAGTTACTTGTTTAGGAAATTTTTAACTTTGTTACTTAGTCCCAATTGTCAATGATAAACTTGCCACAAAAGCTATGAAGTCTTGCAGACTCAAATTGTCTGCTACAGAAAACAATTATTATAGGTAGTGCATGACAGATTTTTGAGTAATTGCGTTCATCCACAGAAAAATGAGAAAGCAGGACTGAAACTGTAGTTCAATTTCATAATAAAGTAAATGTAGAATGTATTTTGTTCTTTAGAAAGAAAATATTTATGGGTTGAGTCTAGAAAATGTGGTGTTGTCATTCATTATTGTTAATGTGTTAAAATGTCAAAACCAATTTGTTAACAACTTCTCTAAAAAAACAGACAAACTTTGTAAGATCAGATGAATTAGTTGGTTCCATTTTCTGGATAACTCATCTGCAATCATCCCAATATGTGAAGAAAGCTACAAGCAGTCTTTCTTATAGAAGGCCTTACTCGGTTCAGTTTGGAATTCCTCTGACATGAAAGTCCTTATTTTAGTCAAATTATATCATAAAAAGTGGAGTGCCCAGTGTTCATAGAGCAAACACCTTTCAGTATTGTGTTTAAACAGAAGTAATGATCACAATTCAAAAAGGCGTGTTCAGAACTAATAAAGAGATAAAATCCAATACTTCACAGTTTTCTATTTGTTGTGGGTTAGCCTTGGTAGGCAGCTAAGCCCCGCACAGCTGCTCACTCACTCCCCCACAGCAGAACTGGGGAAAGAATTGGAAGGTAAAAGTGTGAAAACTCATGGGTTGCAATAAAGACAGTTCAACAGCAGAATCAAAATCTGCATGCGCAGGCAAAGCAAAATAAGGGATTGATTCAATACTTCCCATCAGCAGGCAGATACTTAGCCATTTCCAGGAAAGCAGGGCTCCATCATGCATAACAGTTACTTACGAAGACCCATGCCATAACTCCCCACCATCCTCCTTTCTCCAGCTTTTATTCCTGAGCACAATGCCATATGGTTTAGTATATCCCTTCAGTCAGTTGGGGTGAGCTGTCCTGGCTCTGTTCCCTGCCAACTTCCTAGAATCATGGAATCATAGAGTCACAGAACGGTTTGGGTTGGAAGGGACCTTTAAACATCATCTAACCCGATTCCCCTGCCATGGGCCGGGACGTCTTTCACTAGATCAGGTTGCTCAGAGCCCCACCTGACTGTGAACGCTTCCAATAATGCTGCATCCACAACTTCTCTGGGCAATCTGTTCCAGTGTCTCACCACCCTCATCATAAAAAATTTCTTTCTTATCTCCAATCTAACCCTATCCTCCTTCAGTTTCACTATTGCCCCTTCTCTTGTCACTTCAGGACTTGGTTGTAAGTCTCTCTCTGTGTGCAGCTCCAGCTTATTCACTTCCAGTGCAGTATGAGAAACAGAAAAGACTTGATGTGGAAGCACTGTTCAGCAAGAACTAAAACATCAGTGTGTTATCAATACTGTTTTTGGTCACAAATCCAAAATATAGCTCCATGCAAGCTACTATGAAGAAAACTTATTCTATCTCAGCCAAAACCAGTACACTACTGAAATCATTCACATTGCAGTTTTTCATACTAAGCGATAAAAGTCTCAAAGAATAACTGACATAAGGAAGGTAGGTAATAATTTCAAACCACACTAAGGTTCACATTTTTCATGATAATGTTACAAAATCATATTAAGGTAATGTGCGTTCTAGGATATTAAGGATATAAATACTAGTGGATAAATAATTTTCTAAAATTATGGAAAAATAGATATATGTCAAGTATTAGACAAGTATTTGATATAGTATAGCACTGGAGTAGAACCTATTATATGCTTTTTATTTAAAATCCTCTTTTAAGCTGTAGATGCTACAATTAAATTGTTTAAAATCTTACTGCTGAACAAAATTATTATGAAACAATGATTTTAATAGCTTAAATAAAATTATTCTTGTATTACTACTTATTATTCTATGTATATATGATTACCCAGTAACTATTTCACACAATAAAGTGTACCTGAAAAACATGAACATAGTAACTGGAAAATAAAATTCTATTTAAAAAATCCTACATAGATAAGTAGGTTAAATGTTAATTGACTGGCCTGTTGGTTACATAGGTATTAGAAAGCAGTAACCCACATCTGAGTAGGAATTATTCCTATTATCACATTTATACTGCAATTCTCACAAAGCCCTTAATCTACAACTGTTTTTCTTTCCAATTACTCGGTCACATATTGTACACAGTGATCTGCATGCTGATGCATGAGAAGACCATTTTATTTAATCAGTGATAACACAAATTACTTAGTGGAGTGTGAGCAGCAATAATTTTGAGGAAGAAGATAAAATAAAGAGTGTGAAAATGACCCCAGAAAACAAATGTAATTATTACTTACTGTTAAATAAAACAGTCTTTTAAATAAAATGTCAGAGGGAGGGCTAGCAATGTACTACTTGCCAGACATTGGATAAACAAATAGCCCTGACGGAAAGGGAGAGGCTTCATCTGTGTTGTCCAGTTAGTTCAAGATGACTGCATGTTGGCATGTGTTTGGGCTTGAGTTAGGTACACACATCTGGTTTTCCTCATACAGGAACTTGATTTAAGGAGAGGCAATTTAGAGGAGGATGTGTATCACCAAACCTTTGCTAATGCCCTGTGGCAATGTTTCAACTACTCCAGGATAAGTAGCAGGGTGTTACACTCAGAATCGTGTTACAGGCAAAAGAGAACACACTGTATATAGAAAACTAAGAATTGAATATTAGACCAAATAATGTTTCACAAATCCATTTTATCTAATGAACACAAAGATTTAGTAGTAATACAGATAAAACAGTTATACCCACTTATTGTATACACGCTTCTGACTATCTACCACTTTAGTGCTGAGATCACATTTCCACTACCTATAGGGAGAGGGGGGAGGAAAGGTGTTGTTTGCATAGTTAACTTTGTTTCTTACTATCCAAATCTATTTTAATTAGCAAGGTAGTAAATTAATTTTGCTCAAGTCAAGTCTGTTTTGCCCGTGACAGTAATTGGTAAGCAATCTCCCTGCCTTTAACTCAACCCATGAGCTTTCTATTTTCTCCCCTGGCCCTGCTGAGGGACAGGGCGTGCATGAACAGCTGGGTGGGAGCCTGGCCCTTAGCCAAGGTTGTCCCACCACAACCCACTTCCCACATGCATTCTTCTGAGTATGTACCCCTTTGCTCTGGTGTTGAAATCACTCTCCTTCTGGGCCCAAAGGTTGTAATTGTCAGTCGTTCTCAGGGTTGCTGGCCTGGGGTGTGTGACCATAACCCACCAGCACTTCAGTCCCCAGGCCAGAAAGACCAAGGTGCCCATGGCAGGTGCAGCCCTCTTGGCACAGGGCCCTGCTCAGGGCTCTGGATATGTGTTTCTCCTCTCTCTCCCTCCCTCAATGCCATCTGCCTCTTGGGGCCCTGCAGGTGAGGATGACAAGTACCCCTGTTCCACCTCCTGATACAAAGGGCTATTGCTTCCACCCCCACCTGTCTGTCAGGCTTTTCCCCCAGCTAGCCAGCTGTGCTCCCCAAGCAAACAGCTGCTCCCACCGGGTGGGCAAGGGTTGCAATAGGAAGGGAACCGGAGCAGAAGACAGGTGTGTTCCTCTTATGGCTCTTGAAGGCTCCAAACAGAAGCAATTGAGAGTGATTCTTCAAACCAAAGTCATATAAGAAATCCAGCCTCAGGTTTTTCTGCAGGAAGAACTTTTTCTGAAGACTTCTGTTGCAACTGAGTATCTATACATCTACACATGTAAATATCAGGGAATTAGACATATATATGATGAGATTGTTTAGAAGACTGTTAAAGAAGGTCAGTCTCATAACACTCAACTGATATTAACATCACACTGCTAATTGTTATTCTTGTATGTTATCAGTCATTATGATCGCATTTTCAAAGCAGTCAGTCCCTAAGAGTAATATCCCACTTCACCTGTGGGTATGCAATTGCACGATTGCAGTTATTGACAGTCTTAGCCACCAAGGCTGAGGTGGCCAGCCTGAAGATCTCCTTCTTGAGGCAAGCTAGGACTGAATTCTTGAGGCTGGGATATTTTACTACTTGGCCATGTGTCAGAGTCCAACAGTTTCTGACCAGATTCTCTGAGATACTCCATGTACGGAGGGTGTAATGTTTAACATCAGATTTACTTATTTGAAGATAATTGGTGTTACACACAATTCCTGAATTAGCAGAGTGTTACAAAACATACTGAAAACACAATAGAAATATAAGTGACACTTAGCAACATACAGCAAGTGCAATACACAGTTCAATCATAATATCAATGTGATTCCCATTACTAGTCTCTATAAAATGCTCACTGTCACTACATTCATATCTCCAGTCACCAGCAAGGAACACATGGGTTGAAGCCAGCTCAAGCCCATTGGTGTCTTTGAAATTCTTTTGCTAATTGTTTAGTTTTTGTACTCTATGTTTGGCTGAGCCGTGTATTCACTGCCCCTATGGTGGTCTGGCTGGCTCAGGGAAATATTTACACCACCAATTGATCCACTCAACTGTCCATAGCTGTTTATCTACAACAAAAGCCACCCTCTAGTCCCCTTTTTGTTGAGATAAAGTCAGCTTCTTTGCATTACCCTCTGAGCTTCACAGGTGTATCACCCTTGCCCATCTCCACTGAGCCTTCTTCCATTATAGGTTCTTATTCAGGGAGTTGTGTTCCACTCCTAGGGGTTTAGTCAGTCACACCATCACATTGTTTATGATTCTGGGCCCTCAGCTTTCAATCAGTACCAATATTTTCAAGGCTTTTGCTCTTATCCCATGCTTAAAATGCACATCATAACAAGAGAGATGTCTCGTACCAAGCTTTTACACAGCTCACAGCACATGAATGAAAATATCTTCTCAAAGGGATTTTTTTTTATTTTATATTGATTTGAATTTTTTAAGGAGGGTTTGGGGTTTTTTTTCTGTAGATAGGTGCCATCCCAGCTTCCAAAAAATAGGTATACACTTATGCCTGCAGTAACTTTTAATACTGTTGCAAAAAAAAGGAGGGTAAATTCTAGTGAGAAGAAACTATGCAAAAAGTTAGAAAAAATATTTTTCAAAGTAATCTGCATTATCTAGCTAATCAGCTAGCTATCTCTTCTGCTGTTTTCTGGAAACTAGAATGATCTCAGTGACTTCAGATGCTCCCTTAGCACTTTCTTTGTCTGAAGCAGTCTAATTCTTTCATGAATGTTACTTCACTTTCCAGCTATGAAGAGGATCTTGCAATAGGCCTTTTCAGCAGGTACTTGAGATATCTTGTCTTCCTTTTCAAGCTTCCTTTCAAGGTATATTGGTAAGGTCCTTTTCTGGACTTACTGAGATTTATTTCTGCTTGTTTCTCCAGCAGCTGCAAACCAAATAAATAATGTAGGAATGTTAGTAACGTTATGGACCTAAACATAGCAAACAAGTAAGAAAGTTTTTGGTATTGCTACAAACAACAGTTAGCTTATTCTCAGGAGCTTTGAGGACATTATCTAAAAAGTAAAATCTTCATGGGAAATAATGGGTGATACCTCATTTTATTCTGATGAATTTTTAAACAACTAGATGCTGTGGTAAAGAAGAAAGAACAGATACTAAAAAAGGCAATTTTGTAAATATAATGCTGAGAAGAAAAAAAAAAAAGAAGGGAGCTACACAGTTTTTTATTTTGATCAGATGCAGTACTACAAGAAGTTTTGTTGATCTCCATCTGCTTTTTCAGCAGTTATATTCCAGGAGATGGATTATCTAATCTAAATGCATACAGATTGAAAAACTTGAAAGTCTTTCTTGATGTCTGATCTTGATATATGCATCAGCTACATCCCAGTTTTGTATCAAGCAACTCACTTACATACCAGCTTCCTTTCCCCTTTTTCTTTGTGCTCGTTTCTGTATTTCCCTATGTCTCTGAGTGACAGCAAAGATGTTGCACAAAGAAAGTTAGAATAATCTTAAATGAAGTAAAATTCATTTTTTAGGGTCTGTAATTGACAGCATGCATCAATTTTAAGCTATCAGGCAGAAAGTAAGGAAGGAAAGGAAAAGACAAAGATAAAGGGAAACCTCTCTCCACTGGCCAGGTCAGAAGAGCAGCAATGAGGTCACCAGACAAACATCATTTGGGCATCCTCTCTAACACACCAGGTGGTGATGACAATGAAGAGGATGATGATGAATGATTATTTTAATGTTTTCTCCCTCGTACAATTATACTTTTCATTGAGACTCCCTCAAGCGCCCCAGTGGTATTTTCTGTTTATGACTGTATTAGTGCTGGTTGGTGCAGCTTAATTAGATGTGGGTGTTGTATGCTAATTGATTGTTAAGCTTTGTGCATGTATATTAATTGGGTAATATTTATCTAATATGAAAAGGACTATTGCCTTGTTATGTACTAGGATCTGTTTATTGTAATATGAATTTATAGACTAAAAGCTGTAAGGTGAATGGTGAAGGGATCTTGGCATGAGGTTAGAGATTAAAACTACAAGCAAAAGGGTGAGGAGATAGGGGAAGAAGCAGGGTGGAGATATATTCAAACACTGTGTGGAATATAGGGGCTTAATGCCATTGTATACAGATGGAAATCTAGTGCTTTTGAGATGTTTAGGGTATTCTAGTTATTCCAGA
The DNA here is from genome assembly GCA_017639485.1 of Pluvialis apricaria. Taxonomy (NCBI): domain Eukaryota; kingdom Metazoa; phylum Chordata; class Aves; order Charadriiformes; family Charadriidae; genus Pluvialis; species Pluvialis apricaria. Next base: position 51,705,284 of record CM030007.1, read on the forward strand.
AGAGCATGGTTCTCCTATAGGTCCTACATTTTTTCTGTTAGCCCTGTGAGGGTATTTCATGTAGCCTGGGGAATCTGAAATGTCACTTGATGTCTTTGTGTGGGTAGTCAAATTGAGCTGTAGATATTTGTCTTCTGGATAATTTATGTTAGCTAAAATGAATTCTATTGTCAATTTTCATTAGTCAAAGAGAAAAAGACTGTATCTTCCAGGAGATAACACAGTAGATTTATATGCTTATAAGCAGGCCCCTTTTCTGCACTGCTTATTGCATGTGACTGCCACACTCTACTGACTAAAGATGGAAAATAAAGGAGTAAATCAGTTTTAATATTGGTGCTTAGTGCCACTTTTGATACTACAGGGTATTGTGTCTGGTCTCCAGGCTGGAGCTGAAGAATATCACGGTTTCCTATAGAACCTGTGTAATATCTGTTAGCATCGTGCAGAGATCTCAAATAACGTCTGCTATTTCAGGACTATAGCTTTCTAACAAAGGCACTTAAATTAGGTCTGCAAGTTTTCATGAGTTGAAATACAATCTGGCTGCAAAAGTAACATTCAACTTTTATATTATCTTGTACTGAATACTTTTAATACAGAACCCCCATTGTTATTTACAAAACTAATTCAAACTGGCACAGTCACACTGATGAAAAACTGCCTGAAGGACAATCAGCAAAGTTATGTTAAATTGCAGTGGCCAAGGAGGTGTAGCCAGAATTGGTGTTAGTCCCAGTTTTATTTAGTAACTTTATTTCTGCTTTGGATGGAGGAGTAAATGGCATATTAATTAAATTTTCAGATGATATGAAATTGGAATGTATTGCAAATATCATTGTGGATAAAGGAATAACATAAGACCAAGGGAGGTTAGAATTATTGGCAGGAAATAAAATGATATTTAGTCTTGGGAAATATGCAAGCTGTACATCTGGGGAATAACAATTCAGAAAGACCATCTGAGAGAGGGAGGAAAATTTGTTGGCAATAAAGACGGGGGGGTGAAGAGAATAGCAAACCAGATGTGAGCCCCAAGGTACTGTAGCAGCAAAAAAACTCAAAGCAACAATGAACTGCAGAAATAAAGATGTTGGGAAGTAAACTCAGATACTCCTTGCTTTTTGGTGTTAGAAATTTGTTATTAGAACACTGAACAGATTGTGACACTCTATAATGAAGAAAGTTTGAAAAACGAACAATTTAGAAACGAAAAATAAAACCAATTCACTGCCTGGAAGAACTAATGACAATATTAAAGAATAAATAATCTGCATACTGCAAACTGGCTACAGGAAATTGCTAATGAGAATAGCAATTTGAAATATTTGAAGGGTACAAAAATTGAAGGAGAAGAGCTGTAAATAGGAAAATTAGATGACATTTACTCAAAGAAATATCAAGCTGAGAAAGTGACCGACACATTGTAGAAGCATATGTCTGGTTTTGAACTCCTCATCTGTAGAGATAATTGCATATGCAGTTCCTTTGGTTAATGATGAATTTCACCCAATAGTTATCATTAATTTTTAAATATTATTTTCCAGGGATTCTTCAGAACTGGATTCTCCCATCTAAAACCATCCCATCCCATTTGAGGATGGATGGTTTAGACGTTCTGCTCATGGCAAGCATAAGAAAAGATAAAGCAATTTTGAAAGACAACGCTTCCTTAGGATCTTTCTTCTTCTTACTCAGTTATTCTGACCTCTGGCAAAAAGTCTCTGTACCAAGAAACTTTGGAAGGCTGAGGCTATACTGTGACCAATGTTTGCAATGTCTTTATTCTACCACTTCTGATTCTGGGCACCTGGACCCTGACTGGTTTCTCCACATATGCACACCACACACACTGCTGATGCCCAAATCATTTGGTGGAACGGCAGCAAAACCCAAATGTACATATACATAAAACAGGGTTGGCAGACATCCTTTATGCGGCCTCTCTAGAGGTTTCCTCCTATTCTTCCTCTACGCTGATATATCTGGTTATGTGATGACTGTGGGATATTAGGGCTATCCTTAAATTCTATAGTGTTTTTTGGTTACTAATTGTTTTAGTACCAACCTGGACTTCTCAGCTGATTATGTCATTGTTTCACCTGATGACTTTCTACAGGGTAGATTTAGAAAGGAAGGGAGAAAATGACTGTCTTCTCTCATTCTTTTTAACTCTCATTTCTTTAAAGAGATTATATTTATGTATAATCTATATATATTCCATAATTGTGGTTTCCCTGAAAGGAAAGTTGGGGTGCCCCTAAGGGGTTCTCATTTATGTGACACATTTAGCTATCCATATTAGCTCAGAAGGCAGACAAGGGGCCACCCATTCAGTAACACACCAGAACTAGAAGAGAGAAACAGAAAATCAGATGCTTATTCAGGATCTGAAGGAGAAATTCTGAACAATTTAAGAAAGTTATTGCACCAGAACAGTTATTTTAATCCTTTAATCCTCTTCCAGCAAATGAAGGGAAGTGATTATTCCCTTCTCTTTGTTGCCTGAAGACTGCATGTGGAGGACTGTGTCCATTGTGGGCTCCACAGTACAAAAAAGACAGTGATGACCTGGAGTGAGTATAGCATAAGGCCATGAAAGTGTAAGGGGGCTGTGACCCATGATGTACAACGAGAGGCTGAGAGGATTGGGTTTGTTCAGCCTTGAGAAGTGAAGGCTACCATGGGGATGTTACTGCTCTCTACAGCTTCCAGTAAAAGAGTTAAAACAAAACAAAACAGAACAAAAAAATAGAGCCAGAATTTTCTGAGGTACACAGTGGATGACATAAAATGTTGCTAAAACACGGTGGACAAAATCGAAACACAGGAAATTCTGACTTGATAGAAGAAAAAGGTCTTTCACTGTGTGAGTGATCAAACTCAGCAAGGGGCTTCCCGGTCATATCCTTGGAGATATTCAGAACCTTACTGGCCATGATTCTGAGCAACCTGCAGTAACTGGACCTGCTTTGTGTAGGGCCTTGAACTGTGTGAGCTCTGGAGGTCCTTTTCAATTTGCATGCTTCTGTGATTGTGTGAAAAGATGAGCCTTTATGCAGGCACAGGGAAAATTTGAGGGGAGGAAAATGTGTTTATATGTTCAGATGAGATTAAAAGAATATGAATTTCTTATAATGAAAGTTTTCCTGTTACAGTACAAGCAGCTGTGTACACAGGATTAATTGTTCTAGGGTGACTAAACTATGACTAAATGCAGATGTTTAGAGAGATGCCTATCTCCATTTTTGGTACTTAATTTAAAGTAGGTTAATCCCTGCTGGTCTTCTATCACAGAGTATCATATTGATTGGCAGATTGCGGTTAAATCTTTTATCAGCTGAGCTCTCTCATCACAGGGATCTTGTATGATAATAGCCCTCTCATAGAAGAAAACATTACTAATTGACCCAACTCTCCAAAATCACATGAGGAGAAAGGACCATGAGAAAGAAGTAAATATAGATCTAGTTTTGTGACGAAAAGAATCTAGGTAAATCCAAAATATTGTACATTGAATTTTGGCTTGAGTTCTAGTGAGTGTGTATTCTTAGCACATAATTACTAAGTCCTTAATTCACTTTGGGCTTAGCTTGCCTTCTGGAACGATTTTTTGCTTGTACCATTAAGATATCACAAATTCACTTCTCTCTTTCCTAAATATATTTCCTTGTCTTATTTCTCATCACATCAAATATTATTGTTTACAAGAAGGCTTCATGTAAGGCAATTATTTCCAATGGTCTGTCATGAATACTTTTAAAATATGAAACTGGGAGTTTTTCAATATTATATCAGTCTATTCATGCACCACATATGTGGGCTCATGAAGATATTAAAGTGACAATTTGATAATTACATGAAAAAAAGCTTTTTTTAAAAAAAAATGCATCTTTATAGTTGGTTTTAACACTGAATTTTGAAGCACCAATACAATTATAAAAAAAGCTTTTAAGTTTCATTTTTTTATGGCATTCACAAAAGACAACAAAAGAGAGGCAAGCCTGTGATCTTTATCCTTCATTATAGACAAACAGCAATCTGAAAACTGACCTTCCAATGATACTTCATTCAGCAAAATAGTACACTGACTATTTAAGGATAAGCTTAGAGATGGGCTTTGTCTTGTCTATGGTTTGATGGAGTATTTGTTGACCACCACAAACTTCATTTGTTAGTTCTACATGACAAAATACATAGCTAAAATCAAAGTAAATCTTTGAAACAGAATCTGTAAATAGCAGGTCTTTGAACTAGAGGATATGCAGTTTAATTGCTGTGATGCTTCTGCCTTCTTGACCTAACTCCTGATCTATAGGAATTGGCAGTCATTGTATAATACCTTCCCTTTGTAGCTGTTTCAAATGTCTGCTTACTTGATTATTCACAACTTTTAAGCTTCTCCTCTAATGTCTGTCTTAAAACATAAACCCAGTGAAGAATTAAAACAAATTTTTCACACTATAATAATCCAAATCCCATTGAGCATATAATTTCCTTCTGTCCACTCTGACCTATGATGGACTTGCTGGTCCATTTCTCGTCAGTTTATTTATTAAGGTAATGCAAGTATTTGACAGGAAATGCCATTTTCTTCATGTTCCAAAGTTAAAGGGTCAAAGGGATCCAGTGGAATACAAGATATATTCAGTGAAATACTCCATAAAACACACACTGTATGCACACCCTCCACATGTTATTCAATACATTCAAGAAAAAATAGTTGTGTGTTACTGAAGAATAAATAATTCGGGAGAAATATTTTTAACTAGTTTATCAAATCCTCTTTCAAATAATACCATCAAAGCCTTTGTAAATTTAACTAAAACTGAATGAATTATTAGAATGACAATAAATTTCCTAGCTTAACAAACAACCACCTCGCTAATGAAGTGTGAAGACAATTGCAAGGAGACACCTAATTAGATCATTTATAACTCATTAAGTAGCAAACTGCTATACCCCCTGTTGGTTATTGTTAGTGATGAAAAGAGATAAAACAGCAGAACTGTGGTTTCAGATGTTAAATTAAGTTTACATACTCCAAGCAGATAGTGTACATGTGTCCATTTATTTCAGTAGCATCACTTTTTCTGCTGAAGCCTTGTTTACAGGTCCCTGGAATGTGGGAGCTCAATACCTAGAAAGTGTCCTGTTATATTGTCTCACTTTGCAATGTAATTGCACTTTAAATTCAAAATATATACAGAAAACTTTGCTATGTGGCTGTATGAGCAAAAGGTATCTGCTTGTCTACAACAGGAACTTTTGTGATTTGGAAAGGTGGTTTTAGTCAGGTAACAGTCAAGGTGATACCGTCTTTTCTGAATTTGTGAGTACCAACAAAAAAGTTTTTAGAAAAGTTAACTTCTATCTACTAAACTTTACACTCCAGAGCTTGTCCATAAGTAGGTCTTCCAAGTGAAGATGTGAACAAGATGTCAGAAATGATCGCACGATACAGTTAGGGGTTTTTTTTAAACTTTCTGTAAGTTGTTACTCTCTTTTAAATAAAAATGGCAGTGAGTTAACTACACCTTAGTGGAAGGACATAAGCGTGTATATTTTCAGTTTATAAGTTTTTGGAGCTCGGGTAGTATCCATTAGGATTAATTTAGCGACTAACTTAGGTGCTGCCTCACCAAAATATTGTGCAATTGGCTCAGATATGTGTGTCATTGTAATTTATATGATTACCTGACAATATCAATGAAGAAATGTTAATGTCACTGAAAGTATGCAGAGAGACAGCCACTTTTAAAACAGATGTCTAAGGTTTTTTACAAAGTACATGGTTGATCCAGTCTGGTAAGTTAAATACCTATCTCTTTTAATGAGTCTGTGGAGAACTAAAAGAAATTCAGCATGTGGAAAGTCCTTGGTTCTATGCTTCATTCAGTCTAAGTGAGAAGCAAGATGCTTCACACCCAGGAGAGTTATGACTATAAAGACATCCAATCCTTGGTTAAAAAAGCCCAGACTTTTTATTTGCAACTAGGCATAGAAAAGTCATTAATGGATAATAAAGAAGACAACACAGAATATCATGTTTAAGGTATTTATCTGAGTTGGAAAACATGGATCTCTGTCTGATTCCTGCTCCCAGAATTGTTTTTATCACCTATCAGACAGGTGGAGACTGTGCTTGTCTAAAACATTCTTTACTTTAGTAGTTGTATTCCCAAGAAATGCATATGTTGTGCCTCCTTTGAGACGAAGAACTTTCCCTTTTCTGGTTGAATGTTAGAGGTAGGCATCTTCAACAGAAATGCTGAAATTGGTTTTGCTGCGTGGAAACTCACAAGATCTTTGAGGGGACTTTAATTCTCTTTCCCTGAAGATAGATCGATACTAATCTCCCAGGTTAGGTGCTCCTGAGAATACCTGTGCAATTACACACCCAGGGAACCTCAAGCTAGAAAAGAAGTAATTTATTATTTTTGGATGCAAGTGAAGTTAACCAGTCATGGCAAACACAAAGACAAGATTGCTGTCTTGGTCTTAGTTTGATTTTAAACACCTAATTCACAACATGAACCATGTGTTAGGGAAACAAACATCACCCCCTTTCATCAGAAAAAGGATCTCGAGCAGAAAGTCCTGCCTTTTCGCTCTCCCATAAGTTGGCTGTTGGACACTGATCAATTCACTGATAAGGCCAAGTGTAGCTATCTTTTCCTGGAAGAAATAAATTTAATTTAACTTTATCTCCACTGTAAATTATAAAGTATAAACATTTTGTGTTTAAAATGTATTTTCGTGAAGTATGTGTGTATGACATGTTATGACATGACTTGCTTCAAAATAATTTATTCAGAATGGCATCACATAGTAAACAGCATGCATAATATGGTACAAAATTCATACAGCTAAGCAATGGTTCTCAAAAAGATTCTTCATGGTATTGACTTTCACCTTATTACCCTACAAAACTCATGCTGTTTGGTTGTGTATATTGTGACTGCTGGAGAAGAAAATATTAAGTTCTGAGTTATATTTTCTGAGTAAGGTATTTGTGTTGTGGCTAGGTTACGCTTTTTAGATTCTAAAAAAGAAAAAAAAATAATTGTTTGAACAAAGTAAATAGAAAAAAAATATATTCCTAACAAGATTGGGGGTTTTGCTTTGTTAAAGTATACTGGTTTTTGTTAGGATCGAGTTAGTTTTCTTCATAGTAGCTTGTATGGTGCTATGTTTTGGATTTGTGACCAAAGCAGTGTTGATAACACAGACATGTTTTAGCAGTTGCTGAGCAGTGCTTACACAGCGTCAAGGCCTTTTCTGCTTCTCACGCTGCCCCGCCAGCAAGTAGGCTGGGGGTGCACAAGAAGCTGGGAGGAGACACATCTGGGACAGTTGACCCCAACTGATCAAAAGGATATTCCATACCATATGACATCATGCTCAGCAATGAAAGCTGGGGGAAAAAGGAGGAAGGGGGGACATTTGGAGTTATGGCATTTCTCTTCCCAAAGTAACCATTACGCGTAATGAAGCCCTGCTTTCCTGGAGATGACTGAACACCTGCCTGCTGATGGGAAGTAGTGAATTGATTCTTTATTTTGTTTTACTTGTGAGCACAGCTTTTGTTTTACCTATTAAACAGTCTTTGTCTCAACCCGTAAGTTTTCTCACTTTTACCCTTCCAATTCTTTTCCCCATCCCACCAAGGGGAGAGTGACTGAGTGGGTGTGTGGGGCTGAGCTGCTTAACAGGATTAAACCACAACAGAAAGTTTCTTGCTTCTTTGGGTTTTTTTGTTTGTTTGGTTGGCTATTCTTACTGGAGTCTTTCTGTCTCATATGCTGTTTTCAAAGTCTGCTTAAAGCTAACAAGTACATTGAGGCTACATTGTGTAGATGGCACAAATTTGACTTTGGCTGATCAAACCACAGAAGAACGTAAATCACTTCTCAAGAACCAAAGAAAACCTACTTACTGACCAGCATGATGACAAATTACATTTGTTATTTACTAATGCAAAGTATCATCCACTGAAAGAGTGATTAAGATCTGTATGTGACTTTTAGAGTGGAACAACTTAAAAAAAACATGGATATTTTCATAAACACTTTTCAAAGTATAGTAGTGTATTGAAAATCTTGTTTCTTCTTTAAAGAAACCCAAGAATAAGAATGTGAAATTATATTGGGTTAAAATCTGTTTTGTTCTCTACAGTGAAAAAAAAAGCAAAACATTGTTATTAGAAAAATAAGCATCATCAGTCTTTCAAAATACTTATTTAGAAAAATAATTTTAAAACCATTTTCTATCTAAGATTTAATTTATTATGAGGTGACCTAGTATATTTCTTCATGAGGTGACCTGGATAAACAGATTAAATCCATTAAACTAGTATTTCCATAAAAAATAATTAGCTAGTGTTAAGGCTACATTATTGTATTCTGAAAAGGGTACTAAGAGAAGACAACATATGCTAATAAATTCTGTGGTTATAATGTGTTACTTGTTATTTTTTTTTTTTATAGTGGATATTTATAACCTGATCTGCTGTGAAAATTTAAGATCTTTAAAAGATTAAAAGACAAAGATTTAGAAAGGTGAAATAAGCAGAGAAGGCAGTTTAGTTAAGTGGAATAGCGAACAAAAGTGTAAAGAAGTAAAGGAAAGATATACAAAGATCGGCACATTTAGCAAAATGGGGAGAACCAACACAATACACCATGAGACTTTGGAAGAGACAACAGTGAAACTCATGAAGTTTTATGTGGCCAAAAAGTAAGTATCTAAAAATTGGGGTGATTTTTAATGTCCTAGATGACATTTTGAGGGAGAGAAAAAATAAGAATTTTAGTTATTACTTAAACTGTATAAAAGAAATCAGATTATGTATCTGAATATCTTATTTTAAAGAGAAAAATCTTAAAGCAGGACAAAAATAAATCCAAAATAGTCATAAATCTTTAGCTGATATTATGTTATAATAGATCTATGCATTTTATGATAGACCTACATGGAAATTTGAGGCCTAGTGTGTACCTTTGAGACCTCAAATACTTAGGGCTGGCAACCGATAAAAAGATTTCTGGATTTGATGCAATATTTAAATGGCTTGAGAAGGAAAAACCCTTTTTCTTCCTCTTATTAGGTAATCTTTTAAGATGGTTTAAAAAAAAAGTATCTATTTTCTTTTGCACTGAACAGTATACTAATACAAATACTGAATGCTCAAATTTATATTTTTTTACATAATTTTCCTACAGCTGGAGGGTGAATGGACTACGACGAAGGTTAGAATACATATTATTCCAATGCCCCTTGGAGGGAAAAGAGGGGGAAAGTAGCCAATGAAAGACCTAATTTATCAGCTAGAAACCCTAGCTTCTCTGGGAATATTCTTTGCAATATTTCTCCAATGAACAGTGATAAGCAGTGTAAGAGACACGAAATATTTGAATATTAGAGGAAAAATCCTTTGCTTTCATGAGAAACTTGTAGTTTTCTTATACATCTACACTTGCATTGGCATCATACTGTGAAGTATGTATCTTCCAATAACATTTTTAAGGGAAACTTCTTTATATTTCTCTTTGGAGAAGAATTTAATATACTGTCTTAACCTTATCACCTAAGGCCATACTCTTACAGTTTGTATCTTTAGATGTTCTCCGTTTGAAGGAAGAGCTTTATAACTTTCAAATGATATGAACTTTCTAGTCATTCTAGTACATATTTCTGGTTCAAGCAGAAGTTTGGTAAGAAAAAGGATTTTGGAATATCTCAAGTTTGATGTGTCACTTAAAGTGTTATAAGGAGAAGTGCCAATGGTATTAATTATTTTAAAACATTGTTTAAGATATCGCATATTTTCAAGATTACTGTGATGTTAAGAATTTTGGAAGTTGTTAGGTTAAAGACTACAAAATGAAGTTTTACTTCATCAGTACAAAGAAATGAATGACTGGGATCTACTATTGTAGGATTAGAAGTTATATAGGTAGATAGTTTCTGTAAGCAGATACACTTACGAATAACAATAATAAATGAATTCATCAGAATTTTTTTGTCTTTAACTAAAAGTAAAAAGCAAAAAACACAGACAAGGGGCAATTATGAAGTTAAGCTAAGATTTAGAGTTTAGTAGCTTGCAGTATGTACTTGGCACAGCTGATACAGTATTTTAAAATTGGTCAAAGTCATAACTCATCACCCAGGGATGTTTCATCAAGGATGTTTCTGTGCTTAGAGTTATTAGAGGAAGATATATCATGCCAGATTCAACAGCCCAAGAAAAGTGAGGCTTCCGTTGCTTCATGCCCCCAGTTGCAGCCAGTAGTGAGCTTGAAGATGTATTCCCAGCATGTGCATGCAGAATGCACACATACACAACACATATACATAAATACACATATACATAAATACACATATATGTGGTCAGCCACACAGATCACAGGCAGACACACAAAGCAGTCACACAAACACAGGCAGAACCAAAAGACTCATCCTGTTTCCCTCTCTTGCTGAGCAGGATGGAGGTCCACTAGTGATACACACGTAGGATGTTGATCCCTCCAGTAACTGGGCTCAGATGTTCAGTTGGCACGGTAACTGACCCTTGGATCCCTGTTTCCCCGCTTGCTGGTACCTGGACGTATAAGACCCTGAGACAACAACCCCACTCCAGTTGCTGATACAGACTGTCACACACATGCACATGCAGCTGGCCAGGACTTCATGAGTCAGGGCATCCAATTCTCCAGTGCTCTTACTCACTTCACCCTGCTCCCAGGCCACTTCACCTAATCACCAGCTGCTCCATCTTTATCTTTGCTGACAATCACATATGCAGTTACGCATCCGTGTTTGCCCCAGTTGTTGGTACCATGGAAACATAGCCTTTCAACCCATGGTTTGGCTCCAGTTGCTGGCCGTCAGATGATCATGAACACAGATGCACACACAGCCCTTCACCCAGGAAAGACTCAGAAAGGAGTCAACATCTGGAGTGCCAGGTCCAGGTCTGGACTCCCCAGTACAAGTGGCGTGTAGACATGCTATAACAAGTTCAATGGAGGACCATGGGGATGATTAAGGAATCAGAGCATTTGTCACATAAGGAACAGCTGAGAGAGCTGAGGCTGTTCAACCTGGAGTAGACAAGGTTTGGGGGGATCTTGTCAATGTGCATAAACATCTGGTGAATGTGATTAAGGAACATGCAGCATGGCCATGACCAACCTGTTCTAGGTGGCCCTTCTCAGAGTGGGAAAGTTGAACTAGATAATCTCCAGAGGATGCTTCCCATCTCAATGATTCTGTGTTGATGTGATTCTACAAATTATCCATTTCAGAATGGATAATGTATTTCATTTCACCATTTTAAAAATATCTAAGTCCAGTATCTAGTTAATTTCTTTTTTCTTTTTTTTTTTTTCAAGAAAACATCAGTCTTTGACAGGGAATTTAGCTTTTAAGACTTGTAAGTGTATATGAGTTATGCATGTGTATTTATATATGCATATTTATTATGTATACACAAACACACTCTTAATCATATCAAACAAAAAAAATCTTTAGGGGATGTTCTATGAAGACAGGAACAGAGATGTTGAAGTATTCAAGCAAACACTGTTATTGCAAATGAACAGTTAATAGCTCCTGCTTAAAATAATTATTTTTCTGAATGTATAAACAGTTCTGAAACTGTCTTCAGTTACTTGATTATAAAGATGAGATTCAATCTGAAACCAACACAGCTACATTCAGATGTCTATATCTGCTTGGAGCCAATCATCTTAACTTCTCTCACAATTAACAGAGGCTAGGTTGTGATCCAGTGTCCCATATATAAGATTCTGCTGATTTTTCCGTTGATTTAGTATGTCTGTCCTGGTATCCAGCAGTCAGTTCAGGAAGGCACATATTTCTCACAGCTTCTGGTTTTAAACTATTAGATATATATTGAATTATAATTGAATAATTATCAAACTATAATTATTTAGCAAATTAAATAAAAATGAAATAGCAACAATATATATTAAAATAAATGTTATTATGGCAGCCTTTCTTCTTGGAAGGAGAGGGGGGAAGGTGTAATAGAAACAAGGATAGTAAGGAGTTTGAATACATTAGGAATCAAATAAGTCCCATGAATTACATATGAACAATATCAAATGACAAAGCCAAATTTCTTAATTACAAAGAAGAAAGAAAAAATAATAGATACTTTTACTATTAGAAGGAAGACACATTATACAAGGGGATGATTAGCTATTTTCCCCTGTATCAGGAGCTAGAAATATTAATAATTAGCAGCCCAAATCATTTTTTTCCACAATTTTTTAAACACTTAGATCATGAAACCTGTAGTTTACAAGTCTTTAAAATGAATAAATAATGACATACTACAGAAATTCCCTTAAAAAAAAAAAGTATAATGTTAGTGGTATACTAATATTCCAAAAGGGAAAGAAGGCAAATTAGAGGTGTGTTTTTAATTTACATCTGCTCCGGGAAAATGACCAAAAGAGAAAGTGATTTAATAGAGTACATATAGCAGTAAATTAATATTTAAGCCTTTGTAGAACTAGTGTAATGATACCTTGGGGGCAATAGCACTTATATGCATCTGGGGAAAAGGAAATAGTTCAATTTTTGCTTAATACATTTACTTGGATGTTCTTATAATAAATTTTCATGACCATGATTTTTAAGATTGCCCAGTTACATTTTTAAATGGCTATTTCAAAGGTAGGAAAACAGCCATATCTCTTATTTAGTTTATTTATGTTGTTAGAAAAAAGGAGTTTTATTTTTTAATGGCACAGCACTAGCTATTTTATTGGCTTTTTAGTGCTTACATTAATATGATTAAGTTCCTCTGTCTACTTCTTGTGCTGCACTTTACTTCACTGTCTCATTGGCATTGCTAACATTTTAATGGTTTCCTGTGGACCTGGAAGACATGCTGTGGATGTTTACACAATATTAACTTAATTACACATCTACCTCTATTTGCTGTAGTTGCTATATTTTTAATTGCTCATGACTTTGTTGTTGAGCTCAGATTATTCTAATCACACCTTGAATGCCTCTTTAAAGTCTTTTGTTTGTTTTTGATGATTCAGATTGGAGGAATAATTAGTGGTTTTAACTGTTCTCAAGAACTAAGCTATTAAAGAAAATGTAGGGCAACTGAATGTTTTCTTAAACTTTGCAGATATGTCTTGTTCTATCCTGATAATCACCCATCAAAGGATTTTAAAATTACTCTGTATTTCCACACAGTTGTAGTTGTTTTATCACTAGAAAGGAACTTTTTTATTTACAAACATGTCATAAGATAATATACCTTTTGGTAACAACCAAGACCAATAAAATCACAGAATCACACAGTTGTTGAAACTGGAAGGGACCTTTTGAGATCATCTAGTCCATCTCTCCTGATCAGAGTCAGGTGTATCAGGTTGTTTATGGCTGTGTCCAGTCAAATTTTGAATGTCTCCAAGAATGGAGACACAGTAACCCTTCTTGGCAACCTTAATTTGACTACCCTCAGAGTAAAAAAGTTTTTTCTTGAGTTAAGACAGAATGTTATGTGTTTCAGTTTGTGCCCATTGCCTCTTGTCCTGTCACTGAGCACCACTGAAAAGAACCTGGCTCCCTTATCTTCCTTCCCTCCCATCAAGTATTTTTGAGTCAAAGGAGAAAAATAGTCACATTCAGAGTGCAAATTGTCTCATTTAGCACATATCTAACATACATTGGTTAAATTGCATCTTAAATGCCTGAGTAGAAGATGACACTAGAGTGTCCAGGTCAAAGGTAGGTTTCTATATTATAGAAGTCTAAAGTTAAGTAAGGTAACCCTACCCTCTGTTTGCAACCTATCAATACTTCAACTGAATGTATGCTTTTTCCAATTACAATCTCATAATTTCACATCCTCTGAAGTTTTCCAGCAGCACAAACAATTTTACTTCCGATACTACGGTTGCAAGATAAATGTGAGTGCAAGTGCAGGCTGACCTTCACATTAGACAAAGAGTAAATGCATAACCTGTGCAGATGGACTTTACTGTCTAGATAAGTATCAGTATGGAGGAGGTTGCCTTTAGTGACACAAACTTCAGAATATGGAAGGGAAACAATCTAGAAATAATTCAGTGCAGCAGGAGAGAAGTTTACATAGCTAAAGTCAAACTGGGAGACACAAGAAATAGTAGATCCACTAGACAAGGAGACTCATTAAAGAGAGGCTGAGCCTTATTTCTGTGCAGGCTAACTTGCACATCATTATACTTTTGGTGCATGATAACCAAAGAAATACCTGATGCATGAGAAACTTCTTCGATGCCTCAGATGAAACAGCTTTTCAAAATAAATGGTATTACATATCATTAAGTAGACAGTACTAACATTAGCCTAAAATCTCTAGCTAAGACATCTAAAACCTTAGGCTTGATAATACCAGATTTATCAGTGTTGGCCTGAGAGTCAAATCCTGATCATCTCATTGATGTATGGAACATGGTACCTGGTTAGATCTTTCTAACATCTATGCACATGAGGAAAGTCAGTAAATCAGATTGAGATACCAAACCCAAGGGGTAAACGAGAAAATTTTCAGAATAAGGCAGCGGGAACATTCTAAACAAGAATAAGTCTGCAACTGTATGTCAAGATGCCTTGTATAACATTTGTAAGAAAGCACTCGAGTCAGATCTTGCACCTCTCTTCAGAAACAGACATTTAAAACTTTACTTTGAAGAACTGAATAGGATGCAGTCAAGTTTTTGAATAGTGTGTCAAAGAAAAAAACAAAAGGGTAAATTCCAAGTGTTTCTTCTGAGATAACTTCCAAAACAAAATTGGGGTATGAAACATGATCTATCTTCTGCTCTTGGCCAGGTAGTCTATCTGTATACTGTTAAATGCATATACTTCAAGGAATGAATCCTGGTTGAGTCAAGGGATAAAGAATGGTTCACTATCCCTTTATGAGAAAACTGGCCACATCCATGCTGTGTTATTTGGCCTTGTTATTTTTATGAAATGCATTCAGTGACCTTGTATGTCAAAAAAAAAATTGTTAAGGAGTTTGTGTGCGCATATATTCTTTCGATTTAAAATATTTGAAAGAATGCAATTGTCGTATTGTAGACTATCAGATTATGCTTTTCTAGCACAAAAATTAGCCCACACACTATAAGCCTTGAGATGTGTAATGAGGGCCACTAGCTCCAGAACTTCACAATGGTTTTCTTTTGGAGAGAATTGTGGGTTCTGAGAATAGCTGTTGGAGAACTGGGAGTGAAATAGCCTCTTTGAATTAAGCACAACCATGAATGCAAAGAATGAACTGGTGGGTTAAATTATATGATGGTGTAGTTACAGTCTGGTACGGTGGCTGTATTAGGGTAGCTGGTGGATAATATTAATTTTATTTCTCCAGATCCATTCTCTGTTATAATTCTAACCTGCTGTTACAGAATTATTGGCAACTATAGCTCTTAAACCCATCAGACTGAAGAAAGGCCTAAATTTGTCTGTCTAAACTGTTTGGTGGTTTCTCTGTATAAATAGTTATATACATAGTGAGGAGTCACCACTTTTTGAATGAAGGTGGCTACCATGTTTTTGTTGTGTCAAGAGTCTGAACTTCTGGGTGGGTTTTATTCTTGTGATGAGAATCATGACTTCCTCAAAAGCTTAGGCTGAACAATGTCAAGCTTTTGAATTTTAGCTTAGCTCAAATTTGAACTAGTTACTGAACATTAAAACCTTGAAAAATGATGACATTTCTCTAAATTTGCAAAACTACCAGCAAGTAATTTTAAAATAAAAGCAGATAACTATATTGTCTGTGAGGTATAGACATATAAAATGGTATCTTCATAACAGTTGTAGTGATAAATTTTTCTTTTAAGAGCAGTAGTTCTGCCTAAGTCTGATTTCAGCTCCCATATCCTTTTTTTTTCCTTTTTTTATGTTCTTATTTGTAGAGTTTCATTTTGTGAAACTGATGACAATCTTTTATTTGAATTATTATTTTCTCCATCCACAATGTTTTCTTTAAGCTATTTGTGTCCATTCTGGAAGTAAACTATTATTTTCTGCTTTTCTACTTCTTTTAATTGTCAGTTGTAATAAAAAAATAAAGTCACAACAATTTCCTATGTTTTCTGGTACAATTTGCTCTGATGTCCCTGTTGGCCAGTCAGGTATCTCAAAAGTAATTTGCATGACTGCATTTCACATATAGGAGACATTTTTTAAAAGCAGGAGTTTCTATTGAATATTTAATGAACTTCTATTGAATATTTACTGAGAATGTCAAATTTCATTTTAAAAATCAATTTCTGAGGTTCAATTGATACAAACGAGTAAGTAAATTCGGAGACAGGTAGAAGACATGTAAATTCCGTGTATTTTTTTTGTCTGCATGTTCAAAAATTGATATCATATAGGTAAGTATAAAACAAGAACAGAATATTCCTTCAGAAGAATGTGGTACTTTTTCATTTAATTTTTGGCCTTTTTGAAAATCCTTATGGAAGAATGATTACCCATTGTCTTTGTTTGTTTATTTATATGTGTATATATTTGAAGATAAAAAAAAAAGCAGTAGTGATCTGAGCACGACGCAAATGGTATGGAATAAGGGGTGGAATGTCTTGGTTTGAGGTAAAACAGAACCAATTTTCTGTTCAGTAATTTTACTTTGCAGCTAAACATCTTCTAACTAACTGAATTCTCTGAAATTAACGGAGTATTTTTCAGACAGTGTTGGCTTCTAGGAGTGATAAGACCTAATGTTTATAGTTAATACCAAGGAATGGTATGCAGAGAGGCTCTTGCTTATACTAATTCCTATAGCAACCAAGGTCAGCTAACTTTGTTTTTTGCCCCGTTCAAGGGTCAGAAGTGGAAAAGAGTAGAGGGGAGGAGTGGACTGGATAAGTGACCCAAAACTGACCAACAGGGTATTCCGTCCCATCTGCATCATGCTCAGTATAAAGCTGAGGGATCAAAGGGTCAGCTCTCTTTCTTCAACGGCCGTCGTCTGAGAAGGACTCTGTCTGTTCATCTGCCTTTGATCCTGACCCGTGCATTCCTGAGTCCAGATCTGCAATCCGGTTCCCATCCATTGCTGAGTCCATTCTGGGACTTTCCCAGTACCTGCTGGTGATGTGATCGTCAGCCCGGGAGCTCAATATGATTTTGTATATATTTCATTATTTTCTTATTAATATTATTAAATTTTCATTTTATTTTTTATTAATAATATTTCATTTATGTAGTTTAGTTTCTTTTCAACTCATAAGTCTCTTTCTCTGTCATTCTTCTGTTCCTGAAGGGGGAGCTTGGTGAGAGCATCTGTCATTCATTTTAGTGGCCAGCCCAGCCCAAACCATGACATTTGGGTAGATATATATTTGGCATATACTCAGAAATCCTGCAATTTCAGGTTTTCCTCCCTTATAAACACTGATGTCATTCAGAAGCAAAACAATAACTGTGATAGCCATTCATAAATCATTAATTCAGTGAAATAGCGTGATCTAAAAGCATGATCTAAATAACAAATCTGTAAGCAAACTGTAAATTAGAAAAAGCCCATTTCAGGTCAGTTTAAGATAAGTAGCAACCCTTTCCCGCACCAGCTGCTTTATTCATAGTTTTTAAAGGTTGATACAAGTGGGAAGTTTGCTGATTATGTTATGTATCTCATCTGTATTACCAAAATTGAAAATATGCCATAATATTGAAAAAAACAACCATCCCACCCCTCTCCAAAAAAAAACCACTAAAACCCTAACCCATAGAATTATAAGATGTACGTAAAGTTGGCTAAAAAACAACAACAACATGATGGGCTGTGATTTATGTCTTGTCTGGAGACCAGGGACAGACCTAGATTTGTAGTACATGAAATATGTTAAATAAGGTAAATGTTGTGTCAAGCACTATCCTGAGAACTGTTAAGCACTGCAGTGAGTTTCTCAGAGAGGCTGTGGAAGAATTTAAAAACTTGACTGTAGAACGCCCTGAGCAATCTGATCTAATTTTGAACGTAATCATGATTTGAGCAAAGAGTTGGACTAGATGATTATAAATTACGAGTTTATGAAATGTGTATCATTAATACAGAGTGATCGTATTCCCCAATGTTTTGCATGCTGTTTAATTTAAAATAACTTTTGTTTTAAAGACATTAGTCATATTTAAACTACTGAGTTGAAATTATTTTGCTGAAACTGTTCTAATCTTGAAAGACTTCGGTCCCAGATTATTCTAATGAACTCACTCTTCTCAGCTTCTTTCTAACCATTTAAATTATGTCATAAGGTTCCCTGGATTCATGTATTCCATGGCAACTCCATGCTGCACAAACAGTTTAGAACCAATTCCTTTCAAATTAATGATGATTATCAATTCTGTGAAGGAAGAACATTACATTAGATGATATGTTTTTGTTTGAATTTCTGTTGTTCTAACTTCACCATATATCTGCTTTGTTTTTGGGATGTGGTTGGTGAAGGAGAGAAAGACTGCAATCTGATTTCTGTTGAGCTTAAATTAGATTGAATCATAAGAGAAGTATACTTCAAATACTTTGAAAGTAAGTCTCATGAGAGGACCGAAAAAATTGAGAAAAATAAAAAAGCCCTAGGGTAAAAAAGAAAAGTATACCTCCTAAGATTCAATTTGACTCAGGACAATAAAGAAGAAGGAGCTATCGTGAAGGAATAACTTTCGATGCAAAGTATATGCCTGTGTATGACATAGAATAGAGTATTTTTCAGTTGGAAGAGACCTACAACGATCATCTAGTCCAACTGCCTGACCAATTTGGGGTCGACCAAAAGTTAAAACACGTTATTAAGCGCATTGTCCAAATGTCTTTTAAACACTGACAGGCATGGGGCATCGACTAGTTCTCTAGGAAGCCTGTTCCAGTTCTTTACCACCCTCTTGCTAAAGAGATGCTTCTTAATGTCCAGTCTGAACATCCCCTGATGCAGCTTTGAACCATTCCCATACATCCTACCACTAAATACCGGGGAGAAGAGATCAGCACCTCCCTCTCTGCTTGCCCTCCTCAGGACGCTGTAGAGACCAATGAAGTCACCCCTCAGCCTCCTTTTCTCCAAACTAGACAAGCCCAAAGTCCTTAGCAGCTCCTCTGTTCCTCTCTGACATTGTCAGAGAGAAAAAATTTAAGAACTGCTCTAAAATATTATTGGAAGAAAAGGCTATAATCTGCTATATTTCTTCTCAAATTCTGGTGGAGAAAAAATTTTTTTGTTTTGATAGACTGAAAAAGGAGTAAATTGCTGGGGGGTTATGAAGTATTTTGTACTGAAAATGTTGAAACAAAATCTTTAGGAAATTTTGTAGTTTCACTGTAGTTCTAGGGAGCAGGACGGAGAGACAGGGTGAAACTATTGATCACATTCATGAACAGTTGCAGCCACTAAAATGTCAAGCTTCTTGCAAAACTACTCTTTCCTTAAAAATGCTTGTGATCTGATTTTATACTAGCAAAAAATAAAGAAAATGCCAGATTAGAAGCCTTTCCAGTGTTCCCCACCTGCCGCTAAGGCTACCGAATAGGTTTTCCTCTAGGACTTATTTTTTGTCCTTTCAAGGTCACTCATTAAATTAAGGTGTTTAATTTTTAAGCTGCTCCCCACTTGATGTAGAAGCAAACTATGTGAAATAACAATTTTCCTGCCAGTCAGAAGAAATTTTATTTAATTGGCTTTTATGCTGAATCATACCATTAAACATCAGGAAGATTCTTCAATAATTATTTACAGGACATATATCCTGTTTCATCCAGTTCACAGTCTTAAGCATTTGGACGTCAGACTATAGTATTTTAACAGTTCGGTTTCTAGCAAGGGGAGGAATGGATGAACTGAAGGTATATACAACCTTTTAACAAATATTTTCTCTTCTGTAAAGTTAGTGGCAATGAGAAGTGATGGTGTAGCATAACTGTCTTCACCTCGACTTCATTTAAAAGTTTAGATTTAACAAAGCAGAAGTAACTATAATAAAATCCCCCTGAAAGAGCACAGCGTGTCTCCTCCACAGTGTTCTTCATCAGTTCTGATTCAGAAAATGGTGACTGCCTCGAAGGGCGGTCTCTTTAGAAATTTAACAGTGCGGTTCAGAGAAAAGTAAGCCACAAGGGTTACAAAGATTCAAACACCACAGGGCCTAGTAGGGTAGCTATTATAATTGGCTTTCCACTGCTATCCTTAGCTATAAGAAATGTGTCACTATTAGAGATTCTTGGACCCCTTGTGGGTTGCAAGAACATTTTGGAGATACAAAATGACAGACTAGATGCCTGGAATCTGTGCAGTAAGAATGGCAGAAGAGCTCTGTTGCATCTGGATATATCTAAGTTATAATGTTCTGCTCTAACATTTTACACCAGCAAGGATGTATTTGCAAGAGCTATAGAAGTATAAGTTTCATCTGTACTGGCTTTCTTCTAAAGCAATTTTCCAAGTTGAATATTCTCAATAATAACCTATCTTTGTTATTGGAAAAATTCTGCTGTTAAAGGGCCAGTCTGTCAAATGAAGATAGATGCCCTATGTCATAGCTACTACGCATGATAAGTACTTTACTTGACCAGTCACAGTAATGGTATCAAGTACGTGCTCTCTGCAACAAAAGATCAGCAGGTAAATCTTTGCGTAAAGGGGAGGTGAGGGTCTACCACTACCACTACTACCACTACTACTACTGCTACTACTACAACTACAACTACTATTACTACTACTACTACTACTTTTTTATGATTTTATCTGGGCTTGATTAAATTCCTCTTAAGACAACACCAAGATAACCAAAATCTACCACCAGAACCCCTTTTCTGGAGGACTGTATCAGCATAACTACAACATGCTTCTCTTCACCCCAGAATAGTCTTATAATGTATGAAGGAGAGAAATTAGGAAGAAATGGTTTGGGCTCAAACTGAAATGTTCAGCTAAAAAAGAGCTTTGCATTTAAGCACTTTGAAGTAAAGCTGTAAGCAGAGGCAACTTGACTGCTACGCAAAAAGATTTGATGTTTTCATCCATAAACATATTTCTGCATAAGCATTTTGGTCTGGGAAATAGAACATTTTCTTTTAGTAAGAATCTGGCTCTGCTCTCAAAATAATTAGTGTATAATTAAGCAGTCAGGGAAGAATATACTCTAAAACATTAATGCTAGAAGAATTGCTTTTGTACAACTGTTTTTATCGAGCTACAATAAATTCCAGTAATAATAAATGGATAAAGGTTTCTACGTAGACTAATGATTTCCTGAAATGTCTGTGCTGGTGATACTGATTTTCTGCAATTTTTCTTTACCTGTAAGATGATGTCACTAACAGCTATGTCTTGCAGCAAGTTTTAATGGCAAATATAGTACTGAAAAAAGACAATGATAGATAAACATTTTACTATAAAAACAATTAACCTATTTAAGGGCCAGATCATAAGAAAAAAAAAAGGACCAAACTGCTTAGCATTATTGTACCTACATTTTGGCTTCTGTCAGGGGAATCCTCAGTTTTCAAATAGACACTATGCTCCCTATCAGTATCAGAGTACTTTATTTGTTCTTTGGTTGCATATTTATTTTCCTTTACAATATCTTGTAGACAGGTCAGATGCTCGGGAAAAGGGGAATGCTATTCCTTCATTGAAAAGCAACTACTTAGAAGAAAGAAGACTCCAGAGTGCAGGGTGTGGCTATAGCAGCAAATATGAGAATCACAGGAAGGAACTAGGAAGAAGCAGCTCAAGCAGAGACTGAAACAAGAAAGTTGGTAAGCACTTCAAGGGATTTTAGCTCATAAAATGAGTGAGTTAATTAAAAATAAGCCTGAAAGCTGACACCTACCCTACAAAGACACAAAAAGAAGGAAGCAAGCTGTCTATAAACCCTTTTCCAACTCAAATTCCTACCTTACCTCCTTACTTAAAGCTTTCTCTGTTTATTATGTAGGCTAAACCATTTTCTCGTAAGGGAGCTCCCTGCGAGCAAAATAGATAAATCTACTTCAAAGCTATTGCTGACTCAAGATGCATTTACAGTGACTTAAGATGTACCTACACGAAGGTTTACAAACAACTGAACTTCTGCTCCCTTTCAGCCTGAAAGTTAGTTGAACAACTTAGTTGTGCCTTTACCCTGTGTTATTAAGCAGAATGAGAAGTTGTACATTTTTTTCCCCCACAAAATTTGGGTTGGTTTAATTGGACTTGCTTATCTTGAAATCCAGAACTGATTAACTACACTGGCCATGTACACCTACCTTTTAGGCAAGCAGAATGGAAAGCTGCCAATACCGGTTGTCATGGAGGATTTGGCAATTTTACTCAGTACTATTAGGAGAAATATCTTTATGTTCAAGATTTGAATGCCAGCATTTTATTTTCAAAGAGGAATAAACTTTCCTAATTCTTATTTAAAGCACGTAAGAATGAGAGAATGGTATTATAGCCTTACCTTTTATTTAACAATTACATCTCTACAACTCTTACCCAAGCCATGGAAAGCCTACATCAGATTGTTTAATTCTTCTAATAAGGTTCAAAGTACATCATTAAACTTTCAAGAGAATTAACTATCTGCGTGTTCTAGATCATATAGACAGTGACTGAGGTGTTTTTAAGGACGTTTCTCTTTTGCATTAAAACAAAACAAACCACCAAGCAAAAATGTGTGCTAGATAAAGACTTAGAAAGAATAAATGTGTTTCTTAAGTTTAATTATTAGGACAGGCAGCTAGGATGGGAGAATCCCAAGTTTTTGAGTTCCAGAATCAAGTTCTACTCACTGTTTCATTAGATGACTTAAGTGTAAAATGCAAAAATATTTCTTGAAAAGAAGCTGGATTCCATCCTTTTTTTTACTAATTGAGTTCCCTTCCTGCAAATTATGTGGTTTTCCTTGCGGTGTATCTTGATTTTTCCACAGTTAAGAGGACTGGTCTCAATAACTTCTCTTACTCAGTTACCTCAACATGTCAAAGTTTTAACTTAGAATGACCACACGTCTGAGGAAAGGGTTTTGTTGGACTAAATCCTCTATGACTGTAGAAGGAACTTAAATTGTATATTCAATACTCTTAATAAGTGCTGCATGTGAGATATGATGTAACATGGAAACACTGATTCCTGCAGATATGTCTTTTAAAATGACAGTAGATACTGTCTGTGCAGCATGAGGTACAACAAAGTTTGACTGAGCCTGTTTGCCACACAGATTTGACATCTTTTCTTTCCAAATAACTTTATCTAGTCAGATGCGAAAAAAAAAGCACTATGAAAGTCTAGGAGTTGCTGACTGAGACTCTCCTGTTCTCCCAAGCCATCACGGGTCAATGTCGCTTCTCTCCAGTCTTTGGGCAGGGAAGATGGATGCTCGTTGTTTCAGAATGATTGGCATGTGAGTATGTCACCCAAGACTGTTCAAATGAAAATACGAGTGTCAATCCTGTTACAAGATTCACTCTTTCTAGGTAGGTAAGGGGAGAAACAGCAACTTTATGAATCCCAATATTGATTGTGAGTCAGATGACAGCCTGCTAATACATGGCAAAATGGTGATTCTGATGATGAAGTTAGTTTACCTGAGGAACTGTAGTGTACAAGACTATGAGGGTTAGGTATTTTCCTGGTTAATTAGCAAGCTGCTGAAAGTTTTTGTCATCTTATTTTGCAGGTAAGTAGACGATAAATTTTGGACTTTATTTTAACATTCATACTTTGACATAAAAAAAAGAAAGTCTGAGTTTGCTTCCTGTAAGTTAATTTCCACCCTGTAGAGAGAACTAGGAAAAGATCTGTGCAACTTTTAATGCCTATGTAGCTGGAGCTCATCTTAAACACTTGCAACAAGATATGTAGCTCTTTTGTGGTTTCTGGACAATAATGCATGGCACCTCATTAGAAAAAATGGAATTCAGGAAAGGAATTCTCCACATTACATGTCTTGTAAAATAATCAAAGATCTAATTTATTCTCCTCAATTATTTGTATTATAAAATTTTATTATTTTTTGTGTGCTATCCATTAGGGCAAGGACTTTGTATCTCAGTGATACCAGCAGATCTGAAAATCTGCAAAAAACACGGAAGGCACCAAGAAGTCTGACAATGACACCATTTCAAATGTATGCAAACTTGTAGAGAAAGTTAATGATTTCTAGTTCTAAAAATATAAATACATTCTCAGTATAAAATATATGTTACCCATTTAATGCAAAGATCAATAAGTTGAGTTTGCTTATCTATGTATATGTTTTGTTACTGTATCAAGATAACAACTTGAAATGGCAAAGAACACGATATATCAGACCAGAGTACCTTAAAATTTTTCAACTTAAAGGTCTGGAGAGTAATGTTTCACCTACCTCAAGGAACTGACTTACTCTGGAGATGAAATTCACAGACTTTATTTCGAGTAGAAGACCAGTAAATGTAAATTACAACCTTGACAATGAAAAAATATCGAGTTTTCATTTGGAGGGGCATAAAAGGTTTTGCGCCTGATCAGCCACTCTAACATATAATAAAAGAGTGCTTTGCACTACAGTGATCAATATGCTTAGTCTATTATTGGACTCTTGTCATGTGCATAACTAAAACTAATGCAGGTATAATCTGATTTTTGAGAAAACCAAGAGGTGATATTGTCCAGCTCTCTCTTTAAGCAAAATGCAAAGCTCTACCAGTCCAATAACTCAGAGTCTGCATTTATGCATTGTCAGATTTACAACTTCATTTTTTTAGTGTAGTTGTTAAGCTACTCTATGAAATGTGCTGTTGCACAACTGTTTTTTTCTGAGCAGCAGAACAGTCCTGAATTTCTAAGTTTATAAAGGACAGTTTTACAGACAGTTATAAAAGCCAGGCACGAGAACGTGAATAGACTGATAGCGTGTTAAAAGCAGGACATGACTTTTGGATGAAACAGGGTGCATCTTAATCACTTGGTGGCAAAAGGCTAATTAAACTCCAACAGTAAATTAACATAGCACAGGCTAGGAAAGTACATGTGAGTTATCATTACTCTGTGCAAGATGACAAAGCTTACAGTCACAATTGTAGCTTTCAAGGACAGACTATCAAATGTACAGGACCTCTCAGTTAGAAGTAATGTGGGATTAAACTCAGTTTTAACTGTTTGATAATAAAAATTGTTGCTTCAGGCATTTTCTTTTTTTTTTCTTTTTTTTCCCCTTTTTAATTATTTTTTTTTAATTATTATATTTTTCCCCTTTTTTTCTTCTTTTTCTGTCAAAGAGGTGGCTGATACCACCAGGCTTTACAATCAAAGATATTTTGTTTTTCAGGCCTTGAGCCTTTGTTTAGAGTCGAATAACAATCATGTGCAGTACTGTTCATGAGGTAGTATCTGTTAGCACTTTAACACCTTGGCTGTAATTTTCTACAGCTTTTATTTGTAGTAGGTTAGATTCAACAAAGGGATTACTGATGATCACCAAATATATACTGCACAAGCACAGATAATGGAACTGTTTGTTTGCTATGAGAGCTGACTTTACCACAAAAATAGTTCTAGATTTTCTTTAGTGACAGCCTCATAAAGCTGGAGTAACTAC
Organism: Pluvialis apricaria; assembly: GCA_017639485.1. Classification (NCBI taxonomy): domain Eukaryota; kingdom Metazoa; phylum Chordata; class Aves; order Charadriiformes; family Charadriidae; genus Pluvialis; species Pluvialis apricaria. The sequence goes on from CM030007.1 coordinate 51,730,895, forward strand.
CTTCAGGAAAGTACTTATTCTACTTTTCTGATGTGTAGCAAAGAATGGAATTTGTCCTTAAACCTACAGCTTTCATAACAATCCCAACCCTTCTGGTAACTCATAATGAGGACTAGCAGGAATGAACAGAAGGGTAGCTGGTTTAAACTCAGAGGAAATAAAAATATTTGCCTAAAATCCCTTTAATCAGTAGTTTGAGGGTCTAGATCAGTGAGACATACTGTGATGTGAAATGTAAGTTTTTTGGTTGATAATGATTGTTCCAGTTACCCTACTTATGGCCCTGAGGACACTGCTCAGCTTCACTGTCCCTGATAGCCCTCAGATGGGACCTCTGCCCAGGGCCCAGGACCCCATTTTGGCTCAGTCAGGCCCCAGGATGCCTGTGCCCAGCCCTGTCTTTGGCCCTGCCTCCATGGGGAGCTGGTCTCCTGGACTGTGGGCTGCGCTACTGCATGCCAGCTCTGCCTGCTACACTCAGGCCCTGAGGGATGCTGCCCATTGGGGAAGGCACAGCCAGCCCTGGGTGCCCCGCACAGTGCCCTGAGAGTTGCCCTCTCCTCCTGCACACACAGAGTCATGACTCACTGGGATGCTCTGCAGGGGTACCTCCACACCTAGACTGACATACTTTTGGTAGGAGCTTTTCCCTAGCAGTTTTTCTTATGATCTTTTTAATCAGATGGATACCTTAACTTGAAAAGCCTCAAATTCATTTTTGTCATATTCCCCTGTTTGACTGCACTCAAGGTGGAAAGATTTCTCCTTATATGCAGTCTGAGACTCTCATTTCAATTTATGCCCACCACCTCTCATCCTCCTGCCACACACCGCTGTGAAGAGGCTGCCTCTATCCCCTTGCTGACTTCCCCGCAGGCACTGGGCAGCTGCTGTCAGGTCCTCTACAGCTATCTCTTTTCCAAGCAGAACAAGACCCAATCCCTCAGCCTCTCCACACAGGGCAAGTGCTCCAGCCCCAACCATCCTAGTGACCCTCCCTGGTCTCCTTCAGACTGAACACAATCCTGAGCAACCTAGTCTGACCTCAGAGATGGCCCTGCTTTGAGCAGGAACTTAGACTAGAGACATGCAGAAATCCCCTCCAGACTGTATTTTTATAACTAAATAATAATAATAACAACAACAACAATAATGTCTCATGGGTGTAACATCATAATAACAACATTATTGGTATTGTTGATATTGTTATTGTTATTGTTGTTGTTGTTGCTGTTATGTTACACTCATGATCCTTTATTTAAAGGTTGAGATTTAACATATAATTCATACTGCACGGAAAAGAATCTGTCATCATGATGATGGCTATGCTATTAGAATCGGTATTTTGATACACCCTCACATACTGTGAATATTCACTTCTGAAGTACTGTAACAGCAGTAAATATAATACTGAAATTTCCTCTTCTGCAATGGTCCATTTTAGCTCCAGAACATGAGCTGTTCTCCTGTAAAAGAGAAAAAGAAAAAAACTTTTGTGATACCAAATGAGTGTCAAAGGAAGAAGTGATAAATATGGTGACCTAAAAAAACCCCTCATCTGATTCTGCTAACAAGATTTTTAAAGAGTTCATGTGGAAAATGAAAAAAATCTAATCTAAAAACATCCCAGCAAGATTTTATATGCCTTTCCTTACTCCCTGCTGATCTTCTTTTACTACATCCCAAAAACAATTAACAACAGTGAGAAACTGATGAAACAACAGTCTTTCAAAATACTTTGAAAAGAATTAGAGATCAAATCATATCTTTTTTTCTCATTTTGTTGAATGTTGAATGTTTTAAGATGTTTCCGCTTGTTGCTTGTAACAGGATTTATTCATATTGTACTGAGCTTGCAAGGGCTTAAGACTGAGGTTTGTCAGGCCTGAGGTTTGTCTAAGCTTATTTTGACTTGCTCATAACTTTGTTTTACATGGTTTAGTTCTGACAGCAATTTTTCTAATTGATTGGGTGTCTATATCTATATTTTGTTGATCTTTTTGTGGTACAAATACAGTTTCACATACATAGCAGTAACAAGCAGTTGTTCTAGGCCGAATGAAACATTTACAACTCTAACATAATAACAGAGGATAGAGAAATACAGGTTTAGTATGATAGCAGAGGCATTGAGAAGTGGAGAGAAAATGCAGTGCAGAGGAGTCCAGACATGGAACGGAAAGAGACAGGACGCAGGCTTGGCACTGGAGACCCTACACTATAAATAACTCAGTAATTACCAGTTTAAGACAAAGCCTACAGATGCGGAGCTGGACAAAACTGAGTTTAGGGGTAAAGAACAGAAAACCGACATAGTACCTAATATATGTCAAAGGCACCATAAATAGTAAATTTGGGTGTAACTTGGAGCTGTAGACCAACGAAGAAAGAGAAAGGTGTAAATGCATGTCAGTGGGCATATCTAAATGGCCCTAAGTGGGGAAAAATAAGAAAAGAAAAAAAAGAAGAGAGGAAGAATAAACCATCAATATGAAGATCCTGTTCCTCCCTGCAAAGGACTTCAGATGCTGACAGCTGGCTATAACAGCCCACCACCACCAAAACCAGCATAAAACAGTTGGCCCAAAGAGGCAGTGGAAGGGTAAGTGCAACACCAGGAAAAGGAGCAGAAACTAAGAGTGCAAGTTACAATTTTAAACGTGTTACTGCTATTATTGAGACTTTTTTTGGTATATAAGTACTCTACCTGCATTATTATTCTTTGTTTCTCTGAAATAATTTGGTCTAGTTTAATGATGATTCTTGAATTAGACTGTTATGATTTCCATTATACTGACTATTAAAGTCGTGGCTTTACTTATATACATATAAGTTGTTCTTTGCCAGTAAAAGGATTTTGAACATTATGTGTTGTTCAGTTAATTCATATATTAATTTAAAACTTCTATCCTTTGCACTCTGTTAGGTGTTGAATGCTTCCATCTGTGGCTGAAACCTTATTGTTATGACTGCATTACAAACTGAACAGTGAGAAGCACTGTAACTTAATTGTTTATACAGTTAAAATATTAGAATAATCCCCAACATTCTTTAAGCCTGGGACACCTATCATGTTTCCAAACACTTCCCATTAGTAGTTCAGAAGTTTAATGGAAAGGAGACCTTATCCACTGGGTGTTTTGCAAGCAGCTATACTGTTTGGACAGTACAAGAGTGTGATAGAATGAACAAGGTATAATCCTGAGACCACAGATTCATCTGCCTGTGATCTGAAGCCTACTTTGGTGCAGTCCAGCTGTGTAACCTCAATTTTGCTTAGAAAGCTGTTGAGGTGTAAGGCAAAACATAAACTATATCTATGTCAGATCAGAACAGTAAAAGCACTGACAGAAGTTTTATTAACGAGGTAATAAATAATAGCTTAAAGCTTTAAGAGGAAAGATACCAGCATGAAAAGGTATACAACCTAATGAAAATACAGATAGCAGCAAAGCAACATCAAGGATCATCCTGTTCCAAGGAGACAACTATATCTCACCTAACTGACACACGCCTGGCCAAGAGAAGCTGACCGGCTGTCTCATCAAGAGTGCTGAGCATATTAATACAATGTTTAGCTTAGTACCACTCTATTCCTAGCTATCTGTTGTATGTATTTGCCAAAAAACACTTGCTGTGTAAATAAATAATTCTTAAGTTGTCTGTTTGAAAAGTCTGTTTGTGTATGGTAAAGGTACCTGAACAAAAAAGATCCAGTGAAGGAGAATTGCAGAAGGTGCAGGGACTCAAGGCCTTTGCTGTCCCCAGTGCTGGGACTGGTCATAGAAATCATAGAATCATAGAATGGCTTAGGTTGGAAGGGACCTTGAAGATCATCAAGTTCCAACTCCCCTGTCACAGGCAGGGACACCTCCCACTAGACCAGGTTGCTCAAAGCCCCATCCAGCCTGGCCTTAAACACCTCCAGGGATGGAGCTTCCACAACTTCTCTGGGCAACCTGTTCCAGTGCCTTACCAGAGTGAAAAATTTGTTCCTAATATCTAATCTAAATCTATGCTTTTCCAGTTTAAAGCCATTGCCCCTTGTCCTATCACTACATGCCCTTGTAAAAATCCCTCCCCAGCTTTCCTGTGGACCCCCTTTAGGTACTGGGAGGCCACTATAGGGTCTCCCTGGAGCCTTCTCTTCTCCAGGCTGAACAACCCCGATGTGCTCAGCCTGTCCTCCTAGGAGAGGTGCTCCAGCCCTCTGATCATCTTGGTGGCCCTCCTCTGGACCTGCTCCAACAGGTCCATGTCTTTCCTATGTTGGGGGCTCCAGAGCTGAATTTGAAATGATTGACTGTTTTTCTCAGTATGCTTAAGAAAACATGGCTCCTCAGCTAAGTTACTTACAACATACCTATTGCATTATCTTCAAAGCATGGTGTAGAGCTAGTGAGGCTGAGAGGTTCCATCCTGCCAGCCTCAGAAAATTCACTTCTCTGTGTGCTCACAGGTCTGTAGCAAAGATTGCTCCCCACATGTGCTTTCTTAGTCAGGCTTGACCCTTATAGAGGAGGTAGACAGTAGAGAGTTCAGTTTAAGTGAGTTTTTAAAGCAATTTCTCTCTGATGAGTCTGGCAATTAGTGAAAGCATGGTGGTAAGTTAGTGACAGTGGAGCTCAAACTGAAAATCTCTCATGTATGAACCACTGAAATTAATTAGATAGGAACAGTTTTTAATTCCTGCTGAGCTGGATGGAACTCAAACCCTACAGGTGAAAGATTATCTTCTTTATTATTAATAAACTCCCAGTAAGTCATAATTAAATAATCATTGGTTAAAAAAAAAAAACAAAACAGAATTAAAAAACTGAGTTACTGCAAGGTAAATTCATCAAATCAAACCTGCTGCATTTTGGAGATTAAGTAGAAAAGCTTGTTAATTATCTGGGCACAAAGACAAAATCTCCCATACATCTCCTGCAAACATACTCGGTTATCCAATGCTCTGCTATAATTTTGTAATTCTAGAAATGGCTTCTGGTTCTCCCTTAACCAAGTAGGAACACTGAAAATACAACCAGGCAAATGTAAACACAAAACCCAAACTTTTTTTTTTTTAATATAAAAGACTGTGGACATTTTCAAGGATTAGGATTTAATGATAAACTGATGCTTGGAAACCACATAAATTAAACATGCTTAAAGAAGTTTTGTTGAAAAAGAAATCTATGTGCTTTCTTCCTGTTTCAGGAATTATTAGAGGGAAATTTTCTTAGACATGGCAGCGCAGCACTGAAGAATAATTTCTTATGCAGACAATCAGTCATTTTGAATGTACGCATTACATAATTGAGACATCACATTCATGATCTATGTATGCCTTGCAGATATTCCTTTCATATTAGAAGTATGCAATGAATGTGATTATTTTCTTCTACAAAAGTGAAATACAGTGGAACTAATGAAGCTACAAATTTTATTAATGAATTGAGAGCACACACTCTAGCTGCCATTGTAACAACTAGGGAGGCTTCTGTTACATTTTCAAAATGCGACATAACAAGTCTTCAGGTTAATTAATCGGTCTGAATGAAGTCTCATGATAAATGTGTTATCTTGAATATGGTAACTGGTCACTAAAATAAACCCCCTTTACTATTGGAATCTTTTATAGGGCTTATTCCATTTCAAACTGAATATAACAGAAAGTTAATATGCTGATTTGTTTGCTAATATGAGATATAGGCTTTTCTACTGATTTTAAAACTGCATTAAATTACCTAAACTGACAGGGAATACCTCAGTAGGATGAGAGTAGCTGTACTTCCTTTGAACCATACAACATCTTCTGATAATGTTCTTTGTTAAGCTTAATATTTGTCTACCAGGAGAGGTAAGGGTGGGTTGCAAAGGTCCTTCATGCTGACAACATGTATTAGCTGACAATCTAACTTCAACATTGTACAATGTGTCTTTAAAACAGGATGCATGCTCAATCCGTTGATCCCTGTTTCCCCTCCCAGCAACGTGAGTACCACATCAAGACATGCAGAAAATCTATTTCCTTCCAGTCTATGCACCCCAGTGTTTTGCTGTGGCTCTGCATTATGGATGTAGGGAGCTAACATTGATCCCTGAGACTTGAGAGTATCAAATTGAATTTTTTGTACTAGAAGCATATGTAAAAATCTGCTCCCAAAGTCTATTTCTGTATCCATGTGTAAGCAAGCTGTCTTCGCTTTTTTGCTATTTTTTTTTTTTTTTTAGCTTGGACTAACACTATTCCCTATGAAAAAGTAGGCATTTTTCCTTTTTCAGCATGATGAACCAGCGTATTTGTTACAGGTGTTCTGAGGAACCCAGGTGTCTTTAGTGCTCCATGTCATTCCTCTCTAAAAATCAATTAAGGTGACAGAGAAAATAGTGGAAAAGAAAGGACTGTTTCACTGTCCAGAAAGACTCATTTTTTTGCAGCAGGTAAACAAAATGGGGAATGTCTGCATTAGGATGCAGCATAAAGTTACAATGAATATTCCACAAGTCCTTCTGAGATTTATTCACAGTACCATAAATAAACAGGGCATATCCAGATTCAACATCCTGTTTTAAGTGTAGGGGTACATTTTGAGATAGATAGATATACATATTTATATATACACACAATGCCATTTATGTTATTCTCAAAGGAGCAGAAGCAGAACCTGAGATACCATCAACCTGTAGGGAGAGCGGATGATACTTATACCTGGGTTTAAACATAGGAGTAAAGTTACACAACAGTATGGACAAAAATTGTACAGAAAAGAATCTGTACTGTGAAACAACAGAGTTAAAAAAGGAAAAAAAGGGAAAAGCACAAAATTTTGTGGAAAAGATAATTCCTTAAAAGTCTTGAATTGCAGGTTCTAGTTGCTGCTTAGGGACTGGATGATCCTTTTCCTTCTTTATTCTCTCCAACTTCAGATTTTCAATATTTGGCAGGATTTAAAATTAGGGACAGAGAGTAGCCCAATAGAAATTTATCTTATACCCATTTTTCTAAGGAACAAAACTTTCCTTGGCTTATGAGGCATCCATATCAACTCATATGCAAAATGTTGTTTGGAATTTCTTTTGTGGTTTCATATAAAAGTGACTGTTAACACAGGCTATGAATATATGGTAGGCACTGTCAGGATATGTTCCACACGACATCCTGGTCTCTAAATTGGAGAGACATGGATGCGACAGATGGACAACTCAGTCGATAAGAAACTGGCTGGACAGTTGCACTGCTGTGCTCAATGGCTCCATGTCCAAGTGGCAAACAGTGACAAGTGGTGTTTCTCAGGTGTCAGTACTGGGGCTGGTGCTGTTTAACACCTTTGTCGGCGACATGGACAGTAGGATTGAATGCACCATCAGCAAGTTTGCTGACAACACCAAGCTATGTGGAGCCGTTAACATGCTGGAGAGAAGGGATACCATCCAGGGGGACCTGGACAGGCTGGAAAGGTGGGCCTGTGCAAACCTCATGAAGTTGAACAAGGCCAAGTACAAGCTCCTGCATGTGGGCTGGGGCAATCCTGAGCACAAATACAGGTTGGGTGGACAATGGATTGAGAGCAGCCCTGAGGAGAAGGACTTGGGGGTGTTGGTGGCTGAGAAACTCAACATGAGCCAGCAATGTGGGCTCACAGCCCAGAAGGCCAACCGTATCCTTGGCTGCATCTGAGGAAGTGTGGCCAGCAGGTCGAGGGAGGTGATTCTGCCCCTCTACTCCATTCTCATTAGACCCCATGTGGAATATTGCATCCAGCTTTGGAGCCCTCAACATAAAAAGGACATCAGCCTGTTGGAGCAGGTCCAGAGGAGAGCCACAAAGATGATCAGAGAGCTGGAGCACCTCTCTTATGAAGACAGGCTGAGAGCATTAGGGTTGTTCAGCCTGGAGAAGAGAAGGCTCCGGGGAAACCCTATAGCAGCTTTCCAGCATCTGAAGGACAAGGTGTAATGGCTTCAAACTGGAAGAGGGTAGATTTAGAATAAATATTAGGAAAACATTTTTCATGATGGGGGTGGTAAGGCACTGGAACAAATTGCCCAGGCAAGTTGTGGAAGCTCCATCCCTGGAGGTGTTCAAGGCCAGGTTGGATGGGGCTTTGAGCAACCTGGTCTAGTGGAAAGTGTCCCTGCCTATGGCAGGGGGGCTGGAACTAGATGTTCTTTAAGGTCCTTCCAACATAAACCATTCTATGATTCCAAGTTTTTTGTTTTGGTTCGATTTTTTTTTAAATTTAGTTCTAAGGCACCTCCTTCAAGATCCCCTAAGAAAGAAAGAAAGAAGTACAGGTATTTTGACAGGCAAATAGTCTTTTATATGAAAGAATAATACAAGGAAACATTTGTTATTCTTTCTAAATTAATTAATTCATTATTAAACTTTAGCTATTTTGTTACAAATACCACTTAGTATCCTAAACGCTAAATCTCAGGTTGATGCCTGTTTGTTGTTGAAATATGACAACTAAATCAAGAAATCTCTTTACAGCAATGTCTATTTGTATTCACAATGTAACACATTTCATGTAAAATGCTTATTCGTTATCTATAGGACAGGACATGGTTTCACAATATTCTGCTAGTAGTATACTGGTGGAAGCACCACTTGAGAAAACTAAAATTACATTGCCCGTTACTGAGCATAGGGACAATGAACATGTTTTGGTTGCTTCTCAGTGTCTTTCCCCTTAAAGTGCTGCACTGCTAATTTCAAATAGACTAAAAAGTCTTCAAGCCACTATCTTGTACTGTTGAATAAGCTTACAAATTAATATTTTTCCACATTGTGCACTTGAATCAATGTTCCTTCTAGTTCTTCAACATTTTCTGTGCTACAGAGACATCTAAAAAGTAGATTTTTAATATCAAGATCCTCTAAAGTGGAAAACAATTTTTTTTTCTAATATCCTAAAAGGGTGTCTCTTCATTGGCAGAGCACCCTATTTTTTTTGTAAAACAATGGGAAATGGAAATATCCAGGCCTTGATTTTGCTGTTAGAGTTAAATTCACAAACTTCATGCTTTCAGAATGACTCACTTCCACTCCAAGGAATTGTTCTGCCTATGAACAGTACCAAAAGGACTAAGAAATTAGTAATATGGTTGTGCAAATTTTGGCTTGGTCCAAGATCTCAAATGAATACTAACTTTCTTCACTGTCTCATGGAGAATTTAGATATCTTTAGGAAAGTAGGATTAAATGATTGAATAATGATTGAAGTATCGCTTCCTTCAGGACAGACAGTTGTATGACTTTTACTTAATGGGCAACTGAGGTTTTATTTTAAATATTAGACTCTCAGGTGCTGAAATAATGTAGGGGTGTCCTCTTCAGTCTCAAGTCCTGTGTGTAAGAAAAAAAATTAGAAGGTTTTTGGTTTAGGTTTTTTTTTAGAATTGCAACATTAATATGGTCTGTACATATGCAGAACCATACCAGAACTGATTTATATGGCATTATGAATATTTCAAACAGCTGCCTGGAAGAAGTGCCCTCAGGTAGTCACAATATTATCCTGCTACCATGTTAAGAGTAACAGAATCCCCACAAGTGCTACTTTCCAGAAATATGACTTTTTTAACATGACAGCAAATGCATTGTGACAGACATGTTTGATGGAAACAGAAGAAAAATGTCTCTTTTATATGAAGTCCTTGTAGTAATGATTTTTTAATGAATTGTGAAGTAGCACAGATATGAACAGATATTTTAATTTTTCTGAGTCAATATAGTCACGTCTTCAAAGATGACCAGAATACGAAAGTGCAATCTTTCCTTCTGCCATTTTTTTCAGTGTTATTAAAGCTACCATATAATTTGTGATTGTGGCAATAAAAACGCTTGCTCTTTCTGTCCCATTTCTCCTTTTTTCTATTCAATCTAGACTGATTGATCAGAGCCATCTTGTGTCTAATTTAAAATCTATATAAAATACAGAACAGACTACCAATTTTGGAAGTCAAAGATGAGGGTAATATCACAGCATGATAATAGTATGGAAATTTAGATTTAGGTTCTTGTTGTGGTTTGTTGTAGGTTTTTTTTCTTTTGGTTTGCTTTGTTGTCAAGTAAGAAAACTGCAATATTTGAATAAGATCAAAATTCAGGTCTGTCTCTAACTTCAAAAAAAGCTATCATACATGTGACTGATGTGCAGTAGGGTCAGATTCTGATATTGTTTTACTCAGATTTATCTTTAGTTTGCCTTTGTAATTCACTTCAGATTTACACTATTATAAATTAATTTAGGATCTAACCCCATGGAGTCCAGGGATCTAATTATAAATAAAACAATTTTTCAGGCACTGAGCATGGAAAAGATATACTTTTTATACCTGATGATCATTAAAAGCTCACAAAACTGTAGATCAAAGAAATCATGCTGTCAAAAGAAGCTCTAAGGGAAATCATGTGGGTCTTTAAGGAATGAATAAAGGATGGTGAGAGAACACAAGAAAAAGAATGAATTGACATAGGGTCATTGTAACAATCTACTGAGTGTATAGAGCTGAGAATCCCCAGAATGCGACTCTCATTTCAACAGTTTTGTGGAGTTAGGCCTTCTAGAAACAATAGTACCATTTAAAATATATCATTGTACTGCAACCATGGTATAATGAAGAAAAATAACACCAAAATTCACTGGGGTATGTTTTGCTTCTCCATAATAGCTCGTACATATATAAGAAGAATGAGAGGATAATTCAATTCATCCTTGGATTTATTTACTTGCTCTAGAATCTGTTTTGTTTGTCTGCTTGTTTGTTTGGTTTTAATTTCAGCTTGGAATCTTAGCAGAAATTACTTTTTTTTTTGTACATTTTTCCTTGCTGGTATCCCCTTTGCTCACTGCAACCTTAACTTGGCATTCTGTTCAATGAACAATGAGTTAATAATGTATGAAACTTACATCTTGTCCTCTTAGGTTCTAGAAGCAGTTTTCGTGCTTCACAGTATGCATGGGCCAGAACTGCAAACCATGTGTATTCAAATGTGTACTGGGAGTACTCCTTCACAATGACCAAAATGAGCAATAGAAGTTTAATCTATTGCTCTGGTTTTGCTATAGCTTAGTTTTTCTCTTCAGTTTCAGGATGTGGAACTGACAAGTTTCACATGGAAGGAACGAGAGTCTTCCCTTCTCCCAGTATGTCATTGCTGTGCCTTGCTTGGTGCACAGCTTCAGTGGCATTCTAAAAATGTATAAATCAGTTAAGGTGATGCTATGTACCATTTCTAGTCCAATCAGTTTTCATAGACAATTTTCATTTGAAGCAGTACAAAACCATCTCATTCTTGTTTTGCTACAAACAATTTTGAATTTTAGTCATAAATTATAAATTCTACTTAATTTTGTAATTTTTTTTCCTCCAGGGTAGCCTTTCAAGGTGCTTAACAGGATTTTTTTCCTTGTTTTAACTTCGTTTCACAGCTAAAGAAAATGAAACCAAAAGAAACATGTAATTCATTACCAATCTTAAGGTGAGACTGAAAAAGAGACTCCAGGGTTTAGCTGCTAACAGAAGTTTATGTAAATTACTCATGAAACTCAGTCTGGGAGAGAAGGCACTCATAAGGAAATGTAAAGATATGAAAAGGGGCAGTATGAATCACTCATTCAGAGGGAGTCTACAGTTACTCAAATACAAATTGGAGAACAAAGGCAAGTACTTTAGAATGATCTTTCAGTAAAATTGTGGGTAGGCAACTACATTTCTTAGGAGGCAAAATCAGGGTTGCATTCCAGTAGAGTACAGATGCAAGATACTGCAGGAAGGGTGAAAAGACTGATTGGACCGAGTAAGAGGGGAAAATTGGAGATGCTGTTTAAGGTCACAATAATCTTTTTTTAGTAAACCTTGCACTTAGTAAAAGTCTGGTGCATTGGTTGGTAGGTGAAATTTTGGGTCATCTATTGTCTAAGTGATAGTAGCCTTCTCTTCCAGACATTGAAACTACGTTAGTTGTTTCTGTATGACAATAAAGGTACCTTCTTGTAAAATTCACTGTGGCCACATTCCTTACCTCACAATGATTTTTGATGTCACCTTAAAAAGTCTTAATTTACTATGGATTTTACTGACTTGGGGAAAATAATTTTAAATTTAGCAGACTACCTCAAGTGCACCCACCTCCTCTTTCACTGCTACCAACCCTGTATTTAACTATGAGTCGTTCTCTTTGAGTAAATTCTGCATGCTCTGTGTTGATTGTTGTGCTAATATGCATTGTTTGGTTTTTTATGATTTGACGTGTTTAGATCCAGTTTCCTACCTTTCCAAACTGAAATGAAATGAAAGCTTTGCACTGATGAGATGGGCAAGCTTAACAGAAAAGTTTTTCTTTTTTTTTTGTGTATTCATGTGTAATGGTACAACTATGAACAATTAAGAACATTTTCCTGATAACACACAAAAAGATAAGAATCACCTGGTAATACATTCTGGATGTATATTTTTGTACATTCAAACACCATCAGACATTGGATTATTAAACAGTTTTAGAAATTATCAGAATTAAACAGATTTTAGTTGACAAATTTGTATGATACATAACAAAGGAATATTGGTTTTTGTCTTCCAATAATGTCCACTTTTGTAGTGCATTCTTTTAGCCTTTGTTATAGACTGTGTGTGTTAATTGCTTCTAAATTATGTGTAATTCCTCTGGGAAATCTATTTACTGCCTACTTGCCAGTAGCAAATGATTCGTTCCTTTTCTATAGAGAAAAAAATTCTCAAGGTCTTTATTTTCCCCTACAATGTCATTATAGTACAATCACAAATAATTTGTCATATTGAAAAGCCAGTGCAAGGAAGTGATACATAATGGAAAGAGTTGTCCTAAAAGAATGGCAGGTGCACATATGTCCACAGCTGAAGGAGTGGCTGGTGGTGGTATGGGAAAACTGGAAAACTTGCAAAGTTGCTCTAACAAATAACTAGCCATTTATTAGAGCATTGTTCTCTCTCCTAATCGGAAATCGATATGTAAACTGTTGCTCAATGACCTAATAGGCTGAAATAAAAGCTTTACAGATTACTGAAAGGCTGGGATTTCTCAATACAATCAACCTAATTGTACACTCACTATCACCCAGAATCAACGAACCATCTGAAGTTAAAGCCTAAGTCACCCAGCCACCCTGTTGACTGTACAGAAAGTCTCATGACTTTTTATCATCTAGAGTTAAGTATGACAAAACTTAGTACAGAAAACTTTCTGTTTAGGAGACAATATTAACAGACTAGACAAACTAATATTTTATTGCTGATGATAGACAAAGGACTTCTCTATGATTTATTTATTTTTCTAATGGGAGCCCTGATATGCCACTTTGTGATTGATTATTCAATAAACTGCTGCAATGGAAGAAGGCTCAGTGGAGATGGGCCAAGGGGATGTGCCCAAGAAGCTTATAGAGTAATGCAAAGAAACTCAGTTAATCTCAAAACAAAGGGGACCAGAGAGTAGCCTTTGTTTTAGATAAACAATTATCAACAGTTGAGTTGATCAGTTGGTGATATAAATGTTTCCCCCTGAGTTCTTTAAAAGTGGGCATGTCTTCATGAGTCAGCCATACTTATATGGGTGGCGTGAATATGGGGCTCAGCCCAACATAGTGTATAAAAACTAGCAAAACAATCTCGAGGAGGGTAAAGGGCTTGAGCTGGTTTCAACCCATATTTTTCCTCCCACTGACTGAGGATGTGCAGCGTCATGATGGTGACAACATTATAGAGACTGGTAATGGGAATCACATTGGTATTGTGATTGAACTGTGTATTGCACTTGCTGTATTTTGCTAACTGTAACTTATACCTGATTGTGTTATACAGTATATTTTGAATCACTCTGTTAAATCAGAAATCCCATGTAGAATCAACTATCTTTCAAATAAGTAAAACTGATATTAAACATTACAACCTCCATTTGGGAGGCTAGAACCTGGCTAGAATTGCACTCTGACACACTTAAAATAAGTAAATCTGTCAAGTAGCTTATCTCACCATTTGTCACAACCTAAAAGATTATCTGGCTTGTGGGTGCACAGAAATTGCAACTGTGAGTTTGTAGTATTCCATAATACGCAAGGACACTAGAGACTTTTATCCTCTAAATGTCTCTACTACAGATTACCACAAATATCCCCCGAATCACCACTAGCACATATACTGCCACAAAATCACCAGTAGCAAGTAAATCTATGATTAATAAAGTGAATATATGTATATGTAAACATCAAGCTATTACAAAATTACTATCAATAATATAGTGTCAAGCAATAGCGTGGCAGCAAGCAACCATAGCAGCAATCAATAATATAACAACAATCAATTGTATAGCAACAACCAAATAGATGTATACTATTACTGGTTACCAGAAACTTATAATTAGTGAAACAAACTTATCAACAATGTAACAGGAGATATAATATATTACTTATATGAATTTGTAATACCAGTATCAAGTGAATTTGACAGATTTCAGAAGGGGACAAACCATCCCAAAAGGAAGGACAAACCAGTCCCAGAAGGGGACCCAACCTTCCCACAGGTGGAGGACAAACCAAACCGACCCCAGAAGTGGCACCAAAGGGTGACCATTAAAGTAGCGGAGTCTCACTTCAAAGCTGATCTGTGTCACAGAGTCTGGAGTCAGCAATGCATCTCCAATGAGGGTCCAAGACCTCATAAAAAGTTCATGCAGAGAATTCAGCCTGTTTAGGAAAGGAAAACTACATGCAGCACATGAAGTTATCAGAGACAGAAACTACATTTGGAGTGAAAATTAAGTCCTTTTTTTATCACAGAGACATGAAGGCGTAGGACACCAGCATTTTTAACAGCCAATAGGTGCTGCTAATCTCTATTTTTCACCTGTAACAGTCAATAGATGTTGATGTTTTCTATTCTTTCAAAATAATTTTATTTTCCCAGACTGTTTCCACTTTTTCAGATGGTAAGTTACCATTACAGTTTCTTGAGTTTTGCACTTATCGATGGTATCTCAGGATACTTCTGGTTTCTAGGTACCCAGCTGTACTTCAAAGATGCCAGCTATACTTTTCAAGGATGTTTCTGCTTCCAGTGTCTAGTTCCCAGGCTCACAGCTCCCAGGCTGGCAGGTAATTTCTCTGTCAGTATTTTTCAGCAGAAGTTTTCTTCTGTTAGTAACTTTCCTCTTCTAACCAGGCCACCTTTATGGCTGCTCATATCACCATTTTGTTTCTGTCTCTGCACATCTACACTGTGTCAATATTAATTTTTGCCCACATTTGTTGTTGAAGTGAGCCAATATATTCCCCTCCAAAAAATCTTTGGATGGTTTACAAGTTTATTCCAGTGCCACTCTCCAAATCCAGCAGCGGTGAAATGGCACCAGACTAGGTTCTTTCTACTTCAATGAATACACTTAAACCCTAGCAGACCCTGTCATGCTCATATTACTTAATATCACATCCTAAATCAAGGAAAATATAAAAATAACTTTCCTGTAACATAATCTGCACAGTATGTCAGACACTTTGAACAGGAAAAAAAGTTTGATTCTCAGGAGCTACATGAGACCCCAATTGCCTAAGCTTACATGACCAATCTGTTCTGGAAGTAGCTAGTTCTGAGCCAAATAGACATGAATCAATCTGTACCACATAGCAGGGTGACAATTCTCATAAGACGGATGTATACACCAGTGTAGATACAGACTATGATTAATGATTTATTTTAAAAATAGTTCCAGTAAAGTCTAAAGTAATGCAGTGGATCTGCTTGGATAATAAAGGCCAGGTCACAGAAAGCAGTGGAGTGCCTTATGTAGAAGACTGGTAGAACTTAGATGTGTGTTTAAAAGTTCAGCTGCTATCTGAACCCAGAAAATGCCTAGACTCCATAAGCTTATCACCTTTTTTTTTTGATAGTTATACTTTTCCAAGAGTCTAAGGTTATGTTTCTTTCCATGTTGTGAAGGAATGAGTTGTGATAGTACTGGAACATTTTCTTTGCACTTTTTTTTTCATATCTAAACTTGATTAAGATGCAGGAATGGTCTGTTACCCAACTAAGATCTTTGGAGATCTGGAATAAAAAGGGATTCTTCCAGAGCACTGCATACACATCTGTAGGATGGTGCTCCACAGAGAAGTTACAGAAGCCAGTACCATCTGAGTCATGGTAGTTTTGATCCACATCCTGATATAGGCTAGAATGTGGTGGGATGGAATGCCCAGGTTTATTTTCTGCATTATAAACTTTAACTTTTATGATTCTGAAGAGGGATGTAACCACAAAATAGAAAGCTAGCCCATAGTCCCTTATTTTCCTTACCTTTGGAAGCTCTACCAGTGTCCAGAAGAGAATTCAGGAATCTTTGGGCTAAAGAATTCCCCTGAATGTCCTTTCTTAGTTACATTGTAAAGCCACTATTATAGTATACTAGTCCCTATGATGCTCATTTTGAGCTGTCTGATTTGGGTAAACCATTCTGTTAAGACATTTAACTCTTCTCATTCACTTCACTGAACACATGACAACTATATTATTGGTGACATAATCCTGAAATTATGAGTTAATGTGTTTGGGATTTAATATTTTTTTTAAAATCAGATGGCTGGAGAAATGGGTTGACTCTTCAGGAAGTTCAACAAGGAGAAGTGCAAGGTCCTGCACCTGTGAAGGAACTACTCTATGCTCTAATATATGATGGGAGCCACCAGCTGGAAAGCACCTTGACAGAAAAGGATCCAGGGGTCCTAGTGGACACCAAGTTGAACATGAGCCAGCAAAGGCAGCTAATGGTATCCTGGGTTGCATTAGGCAAAGTATTGCAAATAGACAAAGGGAAGTGATCCTTTCCCTTTACTCAGCACTGTTGAGGCTGCACCTGGAGTCCCATGTCCAATTCTGGGCTCCTCAGTACAAGAGAAACATGGACATAACTGGAGGAAGTCCAATGAAGGGTCATTAAAATAGTGAAGGGGCTGGAGTATCTCCTTTGAGGAAAGGCTGAGGGAGCTGGGACTGTTTAGCCTAGAAAAGAGAAGGCTCAGGTGGCACCTTATTAATGTACATGAATACCTGAATGGAGGGTGCAAAAAGGACAGAGCCAGGCTCTTTTCAGTGGTGCATGGTGACAGGACCAGAGACAATGGGCACAAACTGAAACACAGGGTGGTGTATCTGAACGTCAGGAAATACTTTTTTTTATGGCCACAGTGACCAAGTTCTGGCACAGATTTCCCAGAGAGGTTGTGGAGTCTCCCTCCTTGAGGATATTCAAAATCCATCTGGAAATGATCCTGGGCAACTGGCTGTAGGTGATTCTTCTTGAGCAGGGTGGATTGGACCAAGTGACCTCCAGAGGTCCCTTCTAACTCCAAATGTTCTGTGATTCTGTGAACTACTACAAACAAATGTCAGTTTCAGAACCTGGCTCCAAAAGACCAACCAACATGTTTTTATAACAGTTAGGCAACCTTATAACCATATTTTTCATGTCCTCATTTTTTTTGTCATGAAAAGTTCTGTTGAGTGACTTTTGTAAAGCATAACATTTGATCTATTTTGTTTTATATTTTCTTCTAATCATTTATTGTTTAATATTGAATATTCAACATTTGATACAATAAGAAATTTGGGGTATGAAAGTGTAAGTTGGAGTGGACCTAGTGAACATGGGTTCCTCGGTAACAAGATGTGCATACTGGTGTCACATGGGGTTGGGCTGTTTAACAGAATTGAGCCTACTGTTCATGTGAACCATTACTGCACAACTCACATACAGTAAAGCATCATGATATGACTTCTGGATGCACCTACTGAAAAAAACCTAGATCTGCAGTAACAGTAAAATCCAGTATAAAAATGCCGAAGATAGGGATACATTTGTGAACACATCAATCTAAGAAACAAAAAAGGGTGAGGAAAGTTTTATAGAAAGATAGTAACAAGAACAGATGACCTGTTTTTTCCTCGTAGCACACTGTGTTAAAATTGTGCTGCTTATAATGTCCTTACACCAAAATTCTTTATTTTTAACTTCATAATAAAGTGCTGCTTAGTCTGATAGGAACTTGAAAGCCACAGTTGGGTTAAGAAGAATGAGCATCCTCCTCCTCCAGACAGACATACTAAGCTTCACTGCAAAAAGAGATTCATGGCCGCAAGCAGTGTCTGAAGTTAAAAATTCTCTTGCACTCTGTGTACATCTTAACTGTACTGAAAAGGAACTCATCAAAATTAGAGAAAGTTGCATGGGAAAAGAAAAATCAGCTTGGTTCTTTCTTTCTAAATCAGTTTACTTCCTGTCACACAAAACTTCATCATCTTTTTGAACTGGAAAGTTCTTTTAGCAGAATGGAGAAAAGGCTGATGTGTAGGCATGTACACTTACCCATCATTATCCTAATATTATTTAGTACCCAATCAGTACTATATTAATCAGTAATTTTTTAGACCACATAAGGGTCTGACACTAGACAGTATGGCGACCAAAATTCCCGCAGAGTCATCTGCTTTCAGCATGCTGTACCCTGCAGACTTTAATTTTTCCTTTTTTTATTTTTCCTGTTTGGAAATGTGTTCTTTCAACCATACTGAAAACATAAAACAATCCAAAAACACTACCAAGTACCAAACCCCCATATTTTTTAAGTATTTAAGAATTATTTAATGGGTTTACATGGCAAGGTTTTGCTAGTGGGGTGGTCTAATGTCTGTGAGAAGATACCAGAAGCTGCTCCCATGTTGGACAGAGCCCAAAGGTGAGCCAGTCAGCAAAGTTGGCAGTGTCTCTGATAATATATTTAAGGAAGGGTAAAAAACCACTGTGTATCAGCTGTGAGAGAAAAGAGTAATAAAATGTGAGAGAAACAACAATGCAGACACCAAGGTCAGTGACGGAGCGGGAGGAGGCACTCCAGGTGCTGGAGCAGAGTCCCCTGCAGCCTGTGGTGAAGAGCATGGTGACACAGGCTGTCCCCCTGCAGTCCATGGATGTTAACAGTGGAGCAGATATCCATCTGCAGCCCATAGAGGACCCCATGCTGGAGCAGGTGTATATAATCTGACAGAAGCTGCAGCCTATGGAGAACCCACAGAAGAGCAGGTTTTCTGTCAGGAGCTGTGGTCCATGTGGAACCCATGCTGGAGCAGTCTGTTCCTGAAAGACTGTTCTTCATGGAAAGGGCCTGTGCTGGAGTAGTTCTTGAAGAACTGCAGCCCATGGGAATGACCCACATTGAAGTTTGTGAAGGACAGTATTGCACGGGAGGGACTCCACACTGGAGCAGTGTTAAGAAACAATACATATAAATGGTAAAAGTATATAAAAAATGTATAAACAATTATATATTGAATAAGTTTTTGCCTCACATTTTTTGTCAACCTGAATTAAAAGGAATAAGTTTATTATTTTTTACTGAATCTTACTGAGTGTGGTCAATAACCGTATTACCTCATGGCTCAAACTAACTGTATCAATAATTACACAAAGTTCATTATACCAGATGTAAATTCATAAAACTGTACAGTCAAGATAAAATAAAACCCTATGATAAAGTGAGGACAAGTAAAAATTTGATAAAGTCATCTCATAGCAAAGTCACTTTGTCACTTTCCTGTTCTGCTTGTCTTTTTACCCAACATGAGTGGCCTGAGTAGAAGCAGTTGTTACTGCTTTCTTCAGCTGCACCTTTTCATCAGGTTTCCATTGGGGAATATGTTTCGTATAGCAGCTTCTATTTCATGTCCTAGATCTCAGAGCCCCACTTTCATCAGACTCAGACAAAATCACAATTCTGTATCCTATAGGATTTTGATGATTTTTTATTTCCCTTTACAATAACTTTCACAATACTGCAAGAGAGTGAGGTAAGTTGAATAGTTCCAGTAAGTGCGTTCTGGAATGATTTTGTTGTTTTGCCCAATTCACAAGATGTTTCTAGAGCTGGGTTTTTTGGTGGTATATTTTCAGCAAAAACTCTGAAGAGTCATCTGTTTCCTTGAGTTGGTTTAATAAAGCTTTATTAAAAAAGAGCAGGGTGCCAGGGCTTTATTTAATCAATTTCTGGTTTCACCCACCAAGAGTTCATCCTTCTCAGGAGTAGCTGCATGGAAAAGACTGATTCAGCATTTCTGTGTTGGCTAGCTTCTGCAATTAGAGAGAACAGTTCAATAGACCTAACGTTAAAATATTTCCTTTAACTGTTTGCTTGCAATCTAGAGACATTTTGTATTTGCAACTCTTTACACTGAAATACCATAATTCCCTTTACTGACTTTGCAAGATTTTACTATATTAACAAGTACCTTTTATCTAAAGCAGGGTTTTATTGCATTATTGACTTGACTAATGTGATAATGAAGAATATGTCAAAACATGATTTAATATGTCTAGAATTAAAATTAAATATTTTTTCTATCTGTTCAACTGCAACAAAACCAGACTACGTGAACTGTAAAGATGAATACGACACAGAACAAGTTTTCTAATATATTAATTCTATCTTTTGATCTTTATCCTTTTAATAATAGTTCTAACTTGATAACTACTGAAATGTGTAAGTTTATTTTACAATAATTTGAGTTCAAATGCTAACAATATTTTGAAAATCCTAATTATAGGCTACCGTAATACTAATGAGAATAAATGCATTTAATTGGTCGAATAATGTGGTATATGAGACATTGAGCATAAGTAAAAAAGCAAGGTATGAAACATTGATGTTACTGAATTTAAGTGAAGTTTTGCCATTTATTTCTGAAGGAAAAAGATATCACCCAAGGTGTCCATCGTGGGTGGCTTTCAAAATAAACACCAGCATATTGACAAAAGATAAAAAATAGTACACAAAGAAACAGTGATGTTTTGTATTTGCTAGTAAATAATTATTAAAGCTGTTTTTTGAGGGCATTGGGAACTTGTAGTAAATTGCCTGAAAACCTTATTAGGTCGTTCAAAAACTAGAAAAAAAACCACCCCAAAACAGTAGCCCAGCAGACTAAGACACAAAAAAAAGCGCCTTAAGCATTCAAGTAAGCAGTCCTGATGTTGTTCAGTGAAGCTGAAACACAAAATCTGTTCATGGCTTCAGGCCATCAAGTAAAAGAAACACATATACACAGTGATGATAGGAAGAGGGCAGTGACTTCATGGTGTGGCTTCTGTACGACTGGGAACATTAACATTGTGTTTGTCTCTGTCTGCAGGAAGATCTGGATTGCTCCTCACCCCAAAACTCATTCCATTTCTGTTGTGTGCATACCAATGACTCAGCCAGAAGTGCTGTCCTCTCTCATCCATTACAAAAATAGTGTAACCATCCAGCTACAGATAGCAATGAAGGTGAAGCTGGAAAGCAATTTAGAAATAGGAATTTAACTAGAAAGAGGAATTTAAGTTCTTGTGTTAAAACTGAAACAATTCACAAGGGAAGAAAAGTCATTGCTACGAAGAAATGAAGAAAGCATATGTATGACTATCTAGGTCAGCTGTTACAGTACAAAATACAAACCTGGATTTTAACTTTGTCTTACAAAGTTGTTAATACATTTTATAATAAACAGTCAATAGATGCAATGGGGGTTTTTGTGGCCTAGTGAATATTACTTGCTTTAAATGCTACATTTAATGTCGAACTTGAAGAGACTGTTCAGCTTGTTGTGCCTGTTTGGCTCTTCTCTGGTTGTAACCAGTGGTAGAAGAACCACAAATGATGGGCTATGAATTGCATTACAAGGGGAGAACTGATGTGTGGGAGGAGATTACAACACTATGATCTGTGTCATTGTGCAGAATCATAACAGCATTTATTCTGATGTTCTGTGATGTACTACTGCCCTTGCTTTTGTAACAGAGACGAACAGCAAGAATAAAGTTCAGAACAGCTTGCAGTCACGTTCAAGCTCATTTTTTCCGCATGCCACTTCTACTCCGTGGCTTTTGCTTAAGTTTAGTCTTTGTTACTTGCATTATTTACTTTTCTTTCTTTAAGTCTAGGAAGTCACGGGAAATTTCCTGCAAAGTTGATGTCAGCATTGAGGAATCATCAGCCTGTCTTTGGTTTACTGAAAGACCATCATTTTTTTCCTAAGAAATTAAGAACTGTCTGCCAAAAATTACTGGCAGCTAAAGGATTTCTAGGCTTATTACAAATTTGGTCAGACTGATGCATTGTGCTTTAAAAGCATGGACACCTTAGGTTAAGCATTGCCTTCTTTTTTTCTTTGGAACAGCACATTAAGCAATTCAGTTCAAATACTGTGTCATTTTAATTGGTACAGGAGAGCAATTAACTTTCAATGGCAAAATGTCAAGTGCTTCCTTTGCCTCATCAAAGCAAATTTGTCAGGAAAAGACTATCCTCTCATAAAAATAACAATTAGTGCAATTAATTTGTATGTTTCAATTAGCTCATGATCTAATTATCCCATGGTCTAAGGATAACAGCTGATGACTTCAAAGAGAAAAAAATTTTTCTCTTATCTGCATTGGTTTTCTCGATATTGTTGACTCAGATCCATATTCTTGAATAAATCCTCTGTGATAGTTTGTTGAACTGCACAGCTTCACTTCACACCAACTTTCAACTTAGTTGTACTGTGAACCTCAAACCTCAGTGCTACTAAACTGCCAGAGGAATTAAAGCTAGCTCAAATGATAGAAGAAAGACAGATGTTCCACGAAGTGATGATTATATTTAAATTATTGATGTATTGAGACTAAATCCCAAAGACCTCCTAGCACATTAAGAGAAATAAATAAAAACTGAAATGTGTCAGTGTGGGCTGGGGCAAATAGAAGATGTGTCTGCAATGTAGTTGCTGCTGTTTTGAGAGGTAAGAGTCCCACCTTTAGTATAACAGCACGCTATTTGGAACAGGAAGAGAGTTTCAGATTTGATTTCAGTTTGATGGGATTCCAGGCTCTGCCTGGAAGAGCTGTTTTGGTACTTTCCCTATGAAGGGAGTACTTCAACTTTTCCTGATATGAGAGCTGGATCCCTGGCTCCTTTACTTTTCAAATAATTTCAAATAATTCCTAGGAAAATCCTACAGAGCTCTGCTTTGAACTCTTTGCACAATGAAGCTGAAACTTGTTTCTTTTGCTAATAGCAGCCAAAAACCTGACCGCATTTTCAAAATATGTCTTGGTTTTAACTTGTCACCATTTCTTAAAAAAAATCTTCAATAAAAATGGATGACTATATTGTAATGCAGAATACTGTCTACCAATGTTGGTTAGAAAAGCAAAATGTGATCTTACAAACAAAAACATGTCTATTGCTAAAGACAGTATTTGACTTAGAATGTTACAATTCTTAATAGAATTAGAATTAATATTAATCCAAACAGAAATTATCATTTCATTACAAAATTAAATTATGTCTTCTACCTCATAATGTCTTACTTTTTTTTTTTTCTTCTTCTTTTTTACCTCTTCTTTTTATACCTTAGAAAAGAGCAAAGGATTGTAGGACATGAGGAAAAGAAAAACTGTCGGAATTCTTCCCTGACAATTTTTTTTTTAATTGGTAAAAAGTAAGTCTTGCTTCCCCCGTGGTAAATCCCAGCCTTCCTCAAGATGAAGAGTGGGATAGCCACTCTGGTCTGTACGGTACAGAATTTTTCCTACTAAACATCTCTCTTGTGAACTACTGTTGCTGCTGTCTCCCAGAAGTGGGCCAGACTTTTATATGGGGTGTGCATACAATTTGTAGTTGTCTCCGTTTATCTCTAGGTTGACTTTCAGAAGAAAGAGTGAAAAAAAGAATAGAAGTACTTACATTTCATATTTATATCAGGCTGCCTGGGTCTCTGAAAGTAGTGATGCTCAGATGATCATTTTTGATACTAAGACTGTAGGCAGACTGATATTAATAAAACATAAAAGTAGAGGCGTTTCATCCAACTGTAGTAGCTTATAATTTGATTCTGGTCATGACAGTCATTGGATAAAATACAGAAAATCCACTTGAACATACATCAAACAGCTCTCTACTCTCTCAAATTAGCACTGTTTTTACTGGGTTAGATTGTTAACAATCCTTCTTGTATCTCCTCTAATATTCATCTAATTGTTTTTATTCTGTGTAATTTTTTTGTTAATGTAGAAAACATTGATAGGAAAAGAGATGCTATTGTTCATAGTAGAACAGCATTTAGCTCTGGTTGTAACACTTTTTTGGGAGTATAGAAATCAAACTGTTTTATGAAAACACGCGAACAGGAATCTCTTATATATCACACGTGTGTGCTATTTGTTAAAGCTTTTTTCCAAAGGAAGACTCTCTATTTTCTTACGAAAGAAAGTAGTAAACCTCCTTTACCACATTCTTTCTAACTCCCTAAATGAGGAAAAACCCATGGACTGTTAATTCTGTGCTGATATAACTTTTCCCTGCAGCCTAGGTCTTTGGGTATCTGTGGAAGGTTGATCCGGAGACACAGCTCTCTTTAGAAAGTCTCCTACTGGCTGCTTCAGGCAACTGTAGGTCAATTGCTATAAATTCTGCCATTCTGAGTCATTTAATTCTTTAGTGCATTAGACTAGGAGCTTAGGCACTCCACACTAGCCAAATTTTGCTTTGGGACTTGCATATGTAAAAGCTATGCTGTGTGATGCTTAAGATCACAACGCCTTAATTGTCTGTCATATCTAGTCCCAAGTAATCAGTACTCTTTGCTGTTTTTGTATAATTACATGAATGACTTTACCATTTCTCTTCATTTCACACTACTCCAAAATATTCCCCATGTTAAGTATGGATTATTTTATTTCTCAGAGTAGTTGTCACTTCCGTGAGGTTTCTGGTTTCTTTCAGGTTGATTTTGACTTTATGCCTTGCTGATTCTTCTGTTTAAATTATTCTATAGCTTTAGTGAGGTTCTCCGTAGACCCATCATTTTGAATCACTATTTTCTTTAAAGAATTTTCTCCCCAGGTGGTTTTCCTCAAGGTCTTGTTGCTATAGTTATGCACCATCAGTTAGACACAAGTTGAGTACTTCAGCTGTCTTTAAGAGTTGTACAGTGGAGAATAAGTTGTAGTCTAAAAGAAAATATTTTAATGGTCCACAAAATTAAAAAGAAAGCAGCAGAAATATTTTATTAGCACACAGATATTCTAACTCCACAAATGAAAATACTTTGCAACGCAGCTCAGAGCTTTTAAATCCCAGCTGGTAGCATTTGTTAAAATCATGACAGATCTTTCTAGTCACAGCCATAAACACCTGACTGTTCTTTATCTTCACTCTGGCATTCCTAGACTTTCAAATTCAGTTGGAAATTAGTAATTCAGAGATGTTATAGTAAAATTTTATATTTTTCCTTGCTATTTTCTTGTTTTCCAATTCCAGGAAATAAAATGGTGGGACTTCAGCTGCATTATTGCCTTATTAGGAGAGGAATAATTAGATAAAACGTCTTGTCAGTCATTGGTATTTGTACTGTATTTTAATTTCCAGCAGGCCAGCATCAGAGTTTCTAAAAAGTGAGCAGAGGTTGCAACTTCTTAGCTTTTATCCAGATATTTAATTAAAATCAGAGTTCTCTAGGAAAGTCTGGCTCTGATTGAAGGTATAGAGTAACTGAAAATATGGCCCATATTACTATTAAGGTTTTCAGCAAAGGAGGACAAAGAATTCAATCAATTTTATTATCTTATTATTACTATGATTTTAAAAGTCCCAACAAAAGCATCTATTTTTGGGTTCTGCAGTTCCAATCAAACACTTTTCATTACTGTCTTAAACCTGCGCTACCACTACACACACACACACGACCACACAAACTGCTTCTTCTCTAATTCTTCAATAAATATAAGAAGACTACATCTATCTCATAAAAACTCGGAATGGGTTATGAGTTGTAGTATATATCCTGCCTGTGCCCTGAATTCATGTGCTTTCCCTTTCATGCCACACTCTGCTTTCTCTGGGCACTGAGTGAAATGTAGAAACACTGCTCATCGGATCCCATGTCCAAATTTTTGAGGGATCAGGAGCTCAAGGAACACCACAGAATTGAACTCCCCTATAGCTGAGACACAGCCTAAAACAACTTTGAAAGAGTAGATGCTTACCCAAAAATCACTCTCTCCTCTCCTAATAACCTCTCTTAAAAAAATGTAATGACAGACTCCAAGACCTTGATCATTATCTACAGTCATTTTGTAACAAAGAGAATATGCAATTAAAAAGTGTATCTTCTGTTGTGGAATGCAGTGCTATCTAATATCATAGAATCTTCTTAAAATTACTTAGATTTTTGTTCCCTCTATTCTTATGTGGAAGCTAGGTGCTAAAATATCAGCTTTCTAAGGGTTAAGGACTAGACTTATTAATGTCCAGTTTGTGTCCACTTACTTTATTGCTAAAATTGCCCATTAGCTTACATAACTTTTCTTAGGAGTGAACAGAATTATCCCCCTCAGTGCTCCCTCTATTGGATTACACTAGCATTTTATTTTCTCATCCTGGAAGACTGGAGTCCCTTTTCCTTATATGGTCTGGACTTAGAATGTAGGTGACCTGAATTGTCCATAATAATGCAAGTGCCACCCCATCTGGTGAGATATATTGAAGCAGAGGTAAGCATTTATATTACTGTCTCTGCCAGAAATACCACATAAATTCTAAAATTAAGTTTTCTTTTTTCATGGCTGCATTGCATTAATGGGTTATGGTCATTCTGCTCTTAAGTACCTTGGGATTGCTGTATCTCTTTATTTCATACTGAAGGGGAACGGCCTTATTTTACCATATTGAATTTTCATGTAGTTAGTCCATAGTTCTTACAGAAAAATTTAAAAAACTTCCTACTTTCTTTTGAGGTAAATGATTAATATATTTGAGAAAATACAGAATACTATGTTGAAAGAAAATGTAAGAAATATAGGTATTTCTGAACATCTGTGAGAATAAACATTTGTGCTTCTATAAAATGTGCCTTAGGATTGATAAGTACATGCAAGAAGTTGGACTGAATATATAAGACATGCTAGAGCTTTTCTGGTAATAGGAAATTGTGTCCAAGGCTAGATAATGTTAACGCTCAGCATACCTGAAGTATGAAATGTCTGACTGATATTACGTACTTATTTCACACATAGTACGTATATCAGGCAAAATGAGGACTTCTCACAAAATTAAATTTCATCACATCTGTCCTGGTCTGAGGTAAAACAGAAACAATTTTCTGTTCAGTAATTTTACTTTGCAGCTAAGCTTCTAACTAACTGAACTCTCTGAAAATAACAGCATATTGTCCAGATGTTGTTCACTCTCATAGTGATAAGACCTATGTTTATAGCTTATTCCAAGGAACAGTATGAGGAGGTGCTCTTGCTTATACTGATTGCTACAACAACCAAGGCCAGCTAACTTTGTTATTTGCCCTGTTGGAGCATCGGAAGTGGAAAAGCGGAAAAGGTCGCACCTGTGGGGAGGAGCAAACAGGACAGGTGACCCAAAACTGACCATCCCATCTGCCTCATGCTCAGTATAAAAGCTGAGGGATCAAAGGGTCATCCCTCTTTCTTCAATGGTCAGCATCCAAGGATGACTCTGTCTGTTCATCTGCCTCTGATTCTGATCCATGCATTCCTGAGTCCATACCTGGAATCCAGTTCCCATCCGTTGCTGAGTCCAGTCTACAACTTTCCCAGTGCCTGCTGGTGATGTGATTGTCATTGTAGGAGTTCAATACATTTTTGTATATATAGTATATATTTCATTATTTTCTTTTATTATTAATATTTCATTAAAGTAGTTTAGTTTTTCTAAACACATAAGTGTCTTTCTCTCTCTCCCCCCTCTCCTTGGAGGGAGCATCTGTTGTTCGTTTCAGTGGCCGGTCTGGCCCAAACCACGTTATGTCCAACAGAAATCAATTTAAAGTCAATATTTCAAAACCCTCAGATATTAAGAGAATTTATATCAATTTTTGTTTTGTTTTTAAGTTATATTTGCAAATATAATTATATTTTCAATGGCTAAGTATTTTCTTCATAAGCAAAATCTAACTTTAAAAAAGGGAAAGCTGTAAGCCCGCAATGATGTCTGAAACTTGTTGCATTGAAAATATAAACTATTGCATTGAAAAATTCAACTATTCAACTCTTTGGTGCTCTCTGGTATATAAATCTCTATGGCATATAATACTCTGCTTTTATGTCATTAAGACATAATACTAAATGTCTTGGTGACATGTGGTATGCCAGAAGCATGGCATGTGGCACTTCTAAAAGCACTTTTTGTTTTCATTGCTTATTTCCACTGTATCAGCTATGCTAAGGTTTCCCATTAACATCCACTTTAAATCAGTGGACCACTTCAGTAAATATAGAGTATACGGTGGTAAAACAGATTTACTCTGTCTGGATGTTGCCAGAAAATTTACCAGAAGTCAAGTGTCCATATAATAAGTGAGCTCATGAGATGGTGTCTCCCTTTTATTCAATGTAGGAAACTCATCATTCACTGCAATTAAAATGCTTAGTGTTACACTGCTGATACATAAAATCTGAAGAGTTTTCAATGCCAAATTACATGGGGAAAATATCTCAGAACCACTGTATGAGACCAATTTACAACACAAGCCTGCTCATGTTTTTCTCCTATTAAAACAGAATAAATAAAATAGGTGTTTGTTTGCATTCTGTAGTGCAAAAATAGTAATAAAAAATGACTGTATAAAAATGTCTACTTTTTCATTAACAAAGCCATTTTTTTACCTCTGTGGCATACCCCTTTATTTCAGGTCTACCAAGTATCCCTTTTTAGCTCATCTCTGCTTATTAGCGTATCTCTACTGACCACAGTCATGATGAAGGAAAGAGAGGGTTTTTTTTGCCCTTGTCCCTCTTCGGTTACAAGACAGTAATTATTCAGTTTCTACTTCCCCAGGACATGATCTACAACTCTGCTCTTTTTTTGGTCAGTGAAGTTCAAGAGACTCTCAAATTCTTTCCTCATTTTAACAAAATTGCCAACGATTGGCTATGCATATATTCATAGATGATACAATTCCTGTGCTTGTCACACCTCTGACCCCTGCAAAAATAGCACAAATGAGGGACATAAAACTGGGTTGATTTGTAACTTGTAGAATGGAGACAACAAAAACACCTAACCAGAACATTTAAAAAAAAATAACCCTCTTTGACAAATGTCTTAGCAAAGTAACAATTTGGTTTTAATGAAACCTAAACAAAGAAAGAAGTTGAAAATTGTCAGTTTGCACCTTTCCAAAGAATTTTCTATTGTTCTGTTTTGGTTGCCTCTATTCAGGAGACAAGCTATTATGAATATTATTCCCATATTCACATTTCCCCATGTGCCCTGTGAAGGTAATATAGCTGTTTTACCCATCTTTATAAGTCTGAGCAACCTACAAATGAAGTACCCATAAATTAGGAATGTACAAGTGAATTACTCTTATATATGAAATAAGTCTCCACATATACCCTTTTTCAATAAATGATATACATAAAAAGTAGGTCATTAATTAGGACAAACAAATCCTCGGATATTCTAAAGTAATGCTAATATTTATATTGTTACAATGAGAGAAAAATCTGGCTCCTTTTCTCTTCTATTGTTGTCATAAACTGTGATAAGGTCCACCTTGCATTTCCAAACTCCTTTTTTTGTACCTAAAATCCAGACTCGGTACTAATTTGGTACCTCTCAGTATTTATTCAGAATGTCCTTGTGTAGCAGCTAGAGTTATAAAGAGGTAAATAATACTGTTATTTCTACAAAGATATTTTGCTTCCCCAGCATTAATTCTCTTGATCTTATTTTCATAACCATTACAGAACAATCTAATTTCATACACTGAAACTCAGATTAGCTTTTAGAATCCCCAGTTTTTCAATACGCTATAAAAAATCTTAGCATATGCTTCATCACTTAATTCAGACATCCTTAGCTAACAAAAACAGGAAGGAAACACACAAAACAAGGTAATTTGTACCACATAAAAGAAGACTTAAAAATTTCTTACCTCATTTTATTCCATTGTGTTCCCTAAGTAGGAGAAGGAAGAGGAAGAGGATATAAAAGAATAGTGCAAATGTGTGTGATTAATGACTTACTGAAGGGAAAATACCAGATGTTATGATCCTCTGTTAAGTTTACTATAACACATTTTAGGGTCCAATCTATTCTTAATGAACAGATGAACAGAAGTTGAAATTCAGCTGAATGAACAGTTTTCATAGAATCATAGAATGCTTTAGGTTGGAAGGGACCTTAAAGATCATCTAGTTCCAACCCCACTGCCATAGGTAGGGACGACTTTGACTAGACCAGGTTTCTCAAAGCCTCATCCAACCTGGCCTTGAACACCTCCAGGGATGGGGCCTCAACAACTTCTCTGGGCAGCTTGTTCCAGTGCCTCATCACCCTCATAGTGAAATTTTTTTTCCTGATATCTAATCTAAATCTACCGTCTTCCAGTTTGAAGCCATTCCCCCTTGTCCTATCACTACATGCCCTTGTAAAAAGCCCTTCCCTAGCTTTCTTGTAGGCCCTCTTTAGGTACTGGAAGGCTGTTATGTCTCCCCGGAGTCTTCTCTTCTCCAGGCTGAACAACCACAACTCTCTCAGCCTTCAACAAGGGCAAGTATAGGGGAGGAATCTGGGGAGGAATAACCCCATGCATCAGTACAGGTTGGGGGATGACCTCCTGGAGAGCAGTTCTGTGGAAAGGGACCTGGGAGTCCTGGTGGACAACAGGATTACCGTGAGCCAGCAATGTGCCCTGGTGGCCAAGAAGGCCAATGGCATCCTGGGGTGTATCAAGAAGAGTGTGGCCAGCAGGTCCAGGGAGGTCATCCTCCCCCTCTACTCTGCCCTGGTGAGGCCACATCTGGAGTACTGTGTCCACTTCTGGGCTCCTCGGTTCAAGAAGGACAGGGAACTGCTGGAGAAGGTCCAGCAAAGGGCTACAAAGATGATCAGGGGATTGGAACATCTTTCTTATGAGGAAAGGCTCAGGGACTTGGGTCTTTTTAGTCTAGAAAAAAGAAGACTGAGGGGGGATCTTATCAATACTTATAAATACTCAAGGGGAGGGTGCCAGGTAGATGAGAATAGTCTTTTTTTCAGTGGTGCCCAGTGATAGAACAAGAGGTAACGGGCACAAACTTGAACATAGGAAGTTCCATCTTAACATGAGGAGGAACTTCTTTCCTTTGAGGGTGGCAGAGCACTGGAACAGGCTGCCCAGAGAGGTTGTGGCGTCTCCCACACCGGAGACATTCAAAACCCGCCTGGACGCCATCCTGTGCAACCTGCTGTAGGTGACCCTGATGTGGCAGGGGGATTGGACTTAGATGATCTCCAGAGGTCCCTTCCAACCCTGACCATTCTGTGATTCTGTGATTCTGTCCTCCTAGGAGAGTTGCTCCAGTTCTTGAATCATCTTCTTGGCCCTCCTCTGGACCCGCTCCAACAGGTCCATGTCCTTCTTGTTCTGAGGACTCCAGAGCTGGATGCAGTACTCCAGGTGGGGTCTCATGAGAGTGGAGCAGAGGGGAAGAATCACCTCCCTCGATGTGCTGACAATGTTTCTTTTGATGCAGCCCAGGATGCAGTTGGCTTTCTGGGCTGCAAGCGCACATTTCTGGCTTGTGTTGAGCTTCTCATCCACTAACACCCCCAAGTCCTTCTCCTCAGGGCTGCTCTCCATACATTCTCCACTCAACCTGTATTTGTTCTTGGGCTTGGCTAGACCCAGATGTAGGACCTTGCACTTGTCCTTGCTGAGCTTCATGAGGTTCACATGCGCCCATTTCTCAAGGCTTTCAAGGTCCCTCTGAATGGCACCCCTTCCCTCCAACATGTCAACCGCTCCACACAGCTTGGTGTCATTAGCAAACTTGCTGAGGGTGCACTCAATCTCACTGTCCATGTCGCCAACAGCACCAGTCCCAGTACTGATACCTGCAGAATGCTACTCGGCACTGGCTTTTACTTAGACATCAAGTTGTTGACCACAACTCTTTGAGTGTGACCATCCAGCCAATTCTTTATCCCCTGAGTGGTCCATCAACCAAATCTATGTCTTGTCAATTTAGAGACTAGGATGTCTTGTGGGATAGTGTCAAACACTTTGCATAAGTGCAGGTGGTTGAATAAGACTCTTTCATTACAAGGACATTGCTCTTTCCTGTCTCTTTTTTTTCCCCTCAGAATACATTAAACAGTGCAACATACTACAGAAAAATTAGAAACTACATTATTTTTGTCAGTTTCTAAACTGAATGTATATACAGTACTTTTTTTTAAGTTTTAGATGGTTTTCATAATTTCTGTTTTCTTACTAACTTTTTTCCCCTTCAAACAGTATTTCCTTTTAACAAATGCAAGCCTCTAGATTTCTATTTTTTTTGTAGAAATGGGAAACAATATTTTGAAAACAATTTCTGGTGTATTACTAGCATGCCTTTTGCCCAAAAAATGTGATTAAGTGGCTTTGCTTGTCATGAGTAAGACAATCAGAACCTCTCTAAAATCCCAAGATCAGCTATGCCAAGGTAAAACTTTTTTTCCCCAAAGAGAAACCTTCAGTGCTTCCTATAGACTGAGGATTTGTATTAAACTGTGATTAATGAAAGCACTGTACATTCAACGCTTTATTGTCTAGTAGTCTTACCACAATGAACGTTGCATATATGCAGTGAAAAACTTCTTGTTTTCACTATTACAGCTGTATTAGTATAGGGTAAGAATAGTTATGATGAGAGTTCAAATTCATATCAGTTATGTTTTCATTTAGCCAACTAGCTATAACACTCTAAGAAATGCTATCTGCTTTCCCATATCTTCCTCAACTTTTGTTAGTGTCTCACTGCTAGAAGCTTCTACCTTTATAACAGAGATAAAGGAAAGCAGTGAAAACTTTAGGAATTTATTTTAAAAAAAATCTGGCAATGATGGGGTGCAGTATAAGCTGATGGACTTTGCACTGAATCAACTGTGATGAAGACATATCTGCCAGGAGAGAGTGAGGGATAGAAACCACCAACAGTTAGCTAGAAAAGTATAAGGGAAGTGAAACTTTCTCATTTGTAACAGCTGGATTTGTAAGAGTGTAGCTGTCACAGCCTTAATGAAAAGGAGAATAATAGCCAACAAGTTCAAAGCTAGAAGGCTGCCTTGCTAAATGAAGGGTCAGAGTTATCTCATCCAGCTAAAGATATTTAAGACAATTAAATATGAATTAGTAACTCTAGATTCCCTTTATAGCTAATGGAAAGTATTAGGCGTGCCTATTTTAGGCTGAAAAGATTTTCCTTTTGGGATGTTCCTATTTATTAATTTGTTACACAGAATACCTTAACAGCTTAGATTTAAATAGTTAACTTTTAGGCCCTGATTTAGAGCAAAATATCAGCCAAAATGATTGAAAAAATCCTGTCTAGATTCAAAAGAAAGCAAGATTTATCTTCAAAAGACTTAGCTCCACAAGTTGATTGTGCATGAAGCTTGGAATTCTAAGCAAAAAGATCTTCCTATATCTTGAGGTTCTCCTACTAAAGTAGGAATCTTGTAGTCACTCTAATACACTGAAATAAAGTAACTAAGTCATTTAGTACGGCATGAATCTGTAATATATAGTGAGAATTTTCTACTGATGAAGTCTGTTGGAAGAAAAGTGTAAAAAATATGTGTCCATGGAAACTACTTCAATGTTATCTGATTTGCAGTGTTGATCTTGAAGGGATCAGTGAGTGACAACTCAAGTTTATTAGAATTGTTGAAAAAAAACCAAAAACCAACCTAACAAAAGCAAAAACAACAACAAAAAAACAACAAAACTTCCACCAAACTCCCCCAAAATCCAGATTTATCTTTATTTCCTTGTTAAGAAGTGCAACTTTCCCTAAAAGGAACTCCAGTTCTGATCTGAGTGAAAAATGTAAACTTCACAAACTTGTGTCCACTATTTCTCCACTAGCAATTAGGTAGAGTGAGTGTGTTTGTGGAACATTTGTTATTTGTTCACATTGTTATTTTAAAGAATCATGGAATCATTTAGGTTGGAAAAGACCCTAAAGATCATCGAGTTGTCAAACTGTATTTGTTTTCTCCTTTTATAAGCCGTAATTTGCAAGCATATGAAGTCAGTACCTCTTTTAAAAAAGCAATCTCAAAAATCTTCATTAGCATGCAACAGCTTCTACAACCAGGTAAGAACTCAGGGCACCCTGGGAAAATCAGATCAAAACCTGAGAAAGTTAAATTCTTAGTGCTATTTCTGTGGTGTTAAATAACAGTTTCCTTGGTAATGAAGGGTCCTTCTCACGGTTTGACTTTGTCATCTGCAATTGTTGTGCCCTGAAATGACTGTAGATGATACAAGTATCTGAATTACATCTGAATTATTTGACCATTCCACTATTACTGAAAAGGTGATAGATATAGATGTCAACCCTAAGGAAACTGACGAAGGCATAAGTCACTTACATATGGGAAAAAGCTGCTTCACCAGGTATCTTACTAAAAATTCTTCTGAGATTTATATAAAAGACTGGGATATACATTTAAGATAGGATCGCACAGTCTTTGTAACAGGCTGATCTTGCCTATGAACCCTAAAAGGTCAAAGAAACACGGCTGTGTTTTTAGCCTATTTCCCGTTGAAGATCATATGATAGCAGCAAAATTAAACTGACAGGCCCAGTACTGCCGATAGTTTATAGTTTTAGTCTGATATTTTGTGATAGAATTACTCTTATTAATGAATCAAGCCCTGCAGGGTACTGAGTCACAAAAAGATTTCAAAAAAATCACAGAGCTTTCAATCAGTATTGCCATCACTTAACAGTGGCTTTTGGGTTTACAGTGTATTCATTGTACGCATACACCTTGCATGCAGTATGCTCTCTGCAGACAAAATTTGCCAAGAAAGCTATTCTGTTCAATAGAATTGTAGGAATGAACTTCAAAGGAGGAGATAGTTCTTCTGTTTGCTGTAGTTTATATTTCAGGTCAGCAATAAGAACTACAGTATGAATAACTTCATCCCAGGTAAAATGTTGTCATTTTTGTTGCGTTTGACTTCCAAGACTAACCTGTTCGACCCAAACAATGTCTGGATAAATACAGACGAATATACTTACTCAGCCCTTGGAAAGCAAGATTAACAGTTTTCATAGTTTCTAACTACTAATAGTTCTGAAATCTACTTTTAACAACTTATTTGAAAGTTTACATCTAAAGTTACATCATCTTGCTATTAGCAAAAAAACAAATTGTAGGAAAATATGTTAGTGGACACATGCAGGGAAGGTCTCTTGCTGTGTCATAATAACAAAATGAATAAATAAACCAAAATTGTTCAGATGTTGTTTTTCACATTCTGTTTACAAAGTGTTTCACACACTTGCACCAGAAACATAGTCATGGTAGACTACAATGTGGTTGTGTTTTGTATTAATTCAGGGCTCCCATTTGCCCTCCTCCAAGGAGCCAAACTTCTAGGTTGTCCTCTTAAACCCAGGTTGACAGCCTGGGAATGGCCTCTCTGGTATTTTGTGTATACCTGTAAGAAAGTTGGGAAAGAAGAGTCAAGCTGATCCCACTTAAGCTCTATAGACAGTTAAGGACCTGACCAGGCATCTCAATGGAAGTAGACAGATGAGTCTACTGTTGTACAGGCTCACTAAAATGAGTGGTTCAGTTAGAAACTAGGACGCCATGAGAGACACCGAATGTGCATAAGTCAAACCGATAGTCTGTTGTATAGCCTTGAGCATAAACAGGAGAGAGAAATTTTGTTTCTGCTGGCACTGTATTCTTTGGGAGTAGCATAGAGTGGCTCTGGTTTTCAGAAGGAGATAGATTTTTTCTTTCCACTGCAGCTTCTTCTATTTTTGCTTAAAAATAACTTGCACTTATTTTCAGAAGCAAGAACAAGTTCAGGATTTTGAAGTTATATAGTGGTTCACTTAACCAAAATGATACAAAAAATTCTTATGATGTTGAATCTGTCCTTTTTCTTACAGTAAATTATGAAATTATGTTTCAGTAGCTTAAACAGTTGTAGGATCTTTAAATGTGTGTCTTTTCCCTGTACTTACTACTGTTAAGATCAGAATCAGATTTTTTTTTTTTTGCAGAGTTTTAGTTACTTAGAATTGGTGTAATTTTGCACTTCAATCTAATTGAACTCCATCAAAATAGATAGATTTTTTTGTTGTTCTTGTTTTTAGTAGGACTAAAACTGGGTCTTTTTCGTTAAATTATTTTCTTACTTTTGACCCTTTTTTCCACAGTGTCTTATGTTCAAGATACTCATATTCCTTTTTGCTTGCCCACTGTTGTGTGCAGCTATCTGAATTTGGACATGCAGTGTTAAATCATACTTAAATCATAGCTGGCTTAGAAGTTGGTTGACTTTTAAAGAGATACATTTTTAAAATAGTGACTTCATCATTTCCCTTGACACAATTGCTGACAATGTAATAGCTTAACTACTGATTTTAACTACTCTTTATAACTCCCTGCTGTTTACTTTTTACATTTTGCTTTTTAAAATATGTAGGTTTTGAAGCATGATTAAAAAATTACAAACCACTGATTCAAAGTTTTTGTAAAAAGCAGTTTTAATATTTTACAGCATATTAGCTTGAATGGTTATAAAAGCATTTTAATAGAAAAAAAAATAAATTAGGGCAAACATTTCTAAAATGAAATAACCATTAAACAATTCATTCTTCCAAATTTCATTCTACCGTTATACAGCTGCATTCATTTTCATACAGAATGAGTGGCGAATAAAGAGAGTTATAATTTTGTGCATTATGACCTGAACTATGTTAACATTATGTTCATTGAATGTTATACAAAACACACAATGAAGTAGTAATACTGGCAAAATGCAGCTGGCTCCATTAAAGACGCCTTTCTCTGGAGACAGGAAGAAAATATATACCAGAACTGAATGAAGAGGGAGGACAAATGTAAGTCACTAGCTGAGCAACTTGCAAAATTCAATATTTCTACAGTGCTATAAAGTTTATGTGCACAAACAGTCTTGAGAAGAAAAAAAATGTAGTAAGAACTAGCCATTTTCTTCAGGTCCTTTCTTATTCCTGGGCTACAGGAACAAATGTTTGTTCAATTGGTTGTTGCTACTGCCCAAGCATAAAATCCTGTTGTGCCTTGTTAATTACATAAAAGATAATTACTGAAAAAAAGCATTTAGATCATGGCTTATAATAATTTATATGCTCCCAAGAGCTACACTGAACTGCAGTATTTTGTACCTGTATAACACATTGTTATATACAAATACACTTACATGCTTTCCATTCTTTTTAAATGAAGGTTTTCTTCAGAAACTGATATAACAAGATAGGGCATTTGAGTGCAGTCATCTAGAAATCTATGTTTTATTAACAAGAGTCTTGTCAACATTTTGATGTTAAGGCAAACCTATAGATCATTTCAGTTCAAGCAGGATCAGTAGGAACTTTCTGGAACAAAATTTTTCACTAATACCTTGTAATGTTCCATCAAAAAAAATGCTTTATCTGATTCCTACTCTTTAGAGTATTTGCAAACTATGTCAAATGAACTATCATATCACCTACAAGCATTTTTGTGTCTTTTCCTGTGTTCATTTTTATTTTATTTTGATAAATCCTTCATATTATTGGCATGAATCCCTTTGAAGACCATGTATCATTTAGCAAATATATATTTACTGTGAGTGCAGCACAAGATTTTTGACCCGAGATACAGTTATAGGAAACATTTGGTTGCTGAATTCAGCATTAAAATGAGACTTGTGGTTTTTTGATAATTCAGATGACCCTCTGGAAACAAGGAAGCAATTTGACTGGAAAGGAGAATTTTGTGTGGCATTACAGTGGGAATCTAACATTTACACAGAGCCTTAAAGCTGGTATGTTATCAGATGGCTATAAGGACGTATTGATAACAGTTGAAACATAGAAGAGTAATCTGACGTGTACAAACATTGCAGTTGTTATCTCTGATGCTGAGGGCAGTCTACTGAATCTAATGGTAAGATCAACTATTCCAAGCATCTGTTTCAAACTCTATGTTTAGACCTAAAAAGAAAAGAAATGTCAGTAGTTTAGGACAACAGGCTGTGTAACTCACAGATGGGGGAATGACTCAGTGAGAGTTTTTATATGTGTACTTTGGTATATCTATTTTCCACGGGGGTTGCAACACTTGAGAAATCTCTAGGACACAAAGTATGTCTTGGTCAGTTAATACATGGTCAGTGAAGAGAAAAATGGATTCAGATATGGTTCAACAAAATATTTGTTGCTGTCCACAGAGAAATCTTCTAAGATACTGGTTTTATACATACCAGATAACACGGAAATAAAAAAATGTTTACATCATCCCTTCTAAACATTCTCTGGTTATATCAAAACTCATCTTTATCACACTGAGGGCAGAACATGTTTGAAAGATCTCATACCTTTCACACCAGAATAGATTTTGTGGTCTATTCTGCCCTCTTTGTGATACACCTCGTAAGGGTTAGAAAAACAAGCACCAGCTGCTTCTCAGGAGTATGAATTAGTGATGGAACAGAAAAAACACTAACTCCCTTCTTCAACCTAGCAGTGCTACAGCAGTGGGACTGCTATGGGACTTCTGTGGCGAAAGAGGAAAGTAGAAGGAACAATTTCAATGCCACTTTAGCCATGGCATGTTTACCCTTTGAGTGTCCTAACAAGACTAGCTACAAGTCTCAAATCAAGCCACATCTTGTTTACAGAGAGGAAGAAAGGCAGAAATGCTGCACTAAGAAATGAGAAGCTGGCACTGCAGAAGAAGATTGTGAAGAGGAGGAGGGTGAGTAAATGTTTCTTGCATGCAATGTATGAGATTTGGCACATCAACCTTAAGTTGAGTCCCTTTCGCCTTGTGGGAAAATAACTGTGCCAGGTCAAACTCTTCTGAACAAAATGTGTACAGCCAGTCTGAACCCTTATTGTTTTTCTCTGGGGCTTCTAGCAGGGATATGGTACAGAAGATTTACGTTCCTGTCCTGAAATGCAGTAGACTGTCAGGGAATTACAGCTAAACCTCTGGAGCAGTAAAGGCAACATTTTTCCATCATCTGCTCCTTACGGCAAGTAGCACAACATAGCGCTCAGCCAAAGACAGCATTTCTTTTACCTTCTCCAAAGCATGGTGGTGTTACCCATGCTGTTTATTGGGAACAAGTCTTGGTCTGTGTTATTCTTTGACTATGACTGGGAATTTTCTGTGAGGTTGTCGGATATTATTGGTCAAAACCAAACCCAACTGAATGTTTACAATTTAACAGCACTGTGGCACAGTGCTTAAGCCAATATTCTGTTTATTAGACTACCACAGACATAACAGGAGGAACTACAATCACTCAGACTATGCCTAACTAACATAAGAGCTAACTGGATCCAGAGAGGTCATCATATACGTTTTTAGAATTTAGGTTGCATAAGACCACATATAAGAACACCAAAAACTGGTTCAGACCAAGCTACCATGCAGCGTAGTGTTTTATTTTCAATAGCAGCCATAAGAGGACACTTAGGAAAACTTGAAGAAGGCAAGCATGTGTGATACTGCTTCTCTCAGTTCCACAATCTTCTTCCAGCTCCCTATTATTGTCCTCTCAGGGTGGCTGTCCTGAGCCTGATATGATTCACCTATTCAGCAACTTCCAGCTAATCTCTCTTCCAAGCATGTTCCCGTCTCCTCTTGGAACCATACGAACTTATTTCAATGGTGATGTCTTTTAGAGAGGAATCACACATATCTGTTATTTTCTGATTATTTTGTGGGCTTTTTTATTTGTTTGTTTGAACTTGGTGCTTATTAGCTTCATTTGCTGGTCCCTGGATCCTGTGCTGGGAGGATTTGTACACTTGAATATCTGCACTGAAATGTATTGACATTCATCATTTGAATTTATGAATTACTCAAAACTTCAGCTAATGCAGCCTTTTTCATTGGTTACTGACACAATTTTACACTTGCATGTGCATGCCAATGTGGACATTAAAATAGGCGTGAAAAGTCTTTCCTTAAAAGTACTAGGTTTTTTTCCTTTGACTAAAAAGGGAATTTAGGAAGTTTACCTCAGCTGCAAAGACCTTCATTACAGAACCATATAAATTATATGCGTACAGTGTGGAACCACCCTTACTGTCCAAATTAACATTGCCTTGGAGTAATTGTTAGCTTCCCTATCACCAGTCTCTGAAGACATTGACATGAAGGAGTGTCAGCAGTGAAATTGTCAGTTACAACTGATATTTTCTAGATTTTGAAAATGTTCTGTCTTTTTAGTCATAAGATATTAGAAAGTGGGTGATTAGGGATAAGTGTACAGTTAGATCTTTCTGACACACCTTTGTAGCTTCTTGTTTGCTAAGGCCCCAGGTTTTCCTGAGTAGAATATGTGTTCTTGGATTTTGGGATATATATACTTGGCTTCTAATAAATTTGACCAACCACTTTTGATCCCCTTTACGCTTTTCACCTCCACTATCTCACATAAAGCCAGGATTTGTTGAAAAATAATGTATTTCTGTTGCTTGTGCTGATAGTTTCACCTGCATTGATAATTTTTCCATGTCCCTAGTTTAATGTACTATAACATTAAAGGATATTCCATGCTTTTCCTCTGTTCAGTTTGTGATTTTATAAACCTCTTTCAGGTGACAGAACATGTACTGCATACTATATTTGAGCTGTAACTTTTATGTGTTTCTACAATAAAAATTAGTCAAAAAGGAGATAGCAGAAAAAATAATCTAGTTTAGATTTTCATTAAAAATTATCATAGAACTTTTTAGAAATAATTGTTCATTTAATTTCATCATTTCAAGATTATATGTATTCGTTTTTCAGCATGTTTTTATCAACAGTAAACAACAGTCAGTATTTTTAGGGCATTCTGCAACTATTCACAGCCAGCTCTTGCAACTGAACGCCTGTGTGTGTCTCAGGAAACTAGAAAGTGATGTGATTGGAGTGCTTAGAAGACTGAAAAATCAGGTCAGTCTGAAACTGTTAAAACACTTTACTAGACTGACATTAATTAACATCACATGTTGACAATAATTAGTTACTACACATTGTTAATCATTATCACTGCATACTGAAAGGAATCCTCCATTAACAATTGTATCCTACACCAGCTGTGAATGTGCAACATCACAGGGCTGATGCCATGTAGTCAGCACCGTTTGCAGTCTGTAATGTTCTTATTCACTGAGCTCAATGTGTGCTCCTCATGAGGCCCTCTCACTGCTTCCACCTCCCCATCCCCTAATTAAGGGTTTGGTCCATCTATAAGAAGGGTGAGTCTCTAGGCAGCCTGCAGGTCTTGGCCTCTGGCCTGGGGCTACATGATGCAGTGATGCCTGGAAGGGTGTCACTTTCCCAGCCTGCAGCAGGTGCCTCCTTCCCCATCTCTCCTCCCCCGTTCCCCTTGCTTGGCTGCTTCTAATTTTCTTAAAACAAAACCAATCCTTATCCAGCTCTTGAGTGTGCATGCAAAACCTCAGGAGGTCTTTAGTCCAAACTCCTTCTCAAAGAAGGGTCAGCTCTGAGTTCATGCCAGGTTGC
Organism: Pluvialis apricaria; assembly: GCA_017639485.1. Taxonomy (NCBI): domain Eukaryota; kingdom Metazoa; phylum Chordata; class Aves; order Charadriiformes; family Charadriidae; genus Pluvialis; species Pluvialis apricaria. Next base: position 51,772,510 of record CM030007.1, read on the forward strand.
TCAGAGCTGTGTTGGGGCACATCTTGAAAACCTCTAAGGATTGATACAGCGCAAGCTCCTTGGGCCACCTGCAGCACTGCTCAACCAAGAGGAAAAACGCTTAACCAGCACAGAGTTGTTTACGTTCCAAGAGCCTCTCTGCTTTCAGCTTCTGCTCATACTTTCAAGACCATGCATAAACTGCACGTTGTAACCAGAGCTACTTGCTGCCAAGCTCACACAGCCAGTTCCCATAACAAATTGGTAACAAAAGGCCACATCTGGGGCATTGCCCAGTCAGCATAAGGCACAGTTAGTACAAGGCCTGTGGCTTGTCACTAGCAATGGAAGTAGTATTTTTTGGGTTGCTGAACACAGAAAAGCTTCTCCAGTTATGTAATGTCAGTATGCTAACGTTTAGGTTTAAAACAAGCTGAACATAGATAAAATCTGCTTAGTCTGCTTCATCTTTCATGGGTAAAACAGGCATCTGTGTTTGGCTACATAAATTTATTTATTATTATCCTGAACCATTTTGTATCATTGCTAAATTTCATTATCTATGTACTTCATTTTCAAAGTACAGTGGCACAGCACGCTATGGGATGAAGTCACTGGTGGCATCCTATTGCAAATAATGTTACAATCCTTACTTATCTATAGCCTCATATTAAATTAGTTTCTTCAGACTTCATAAAAAGTTTTTTTCTATAAGTCTAAGCATATTCTAGGAACCTGATGACACTTATCTGTATGCTTATCAATTACTTCAAAGAATTCAAGTTTGTTATGCTTCCAACAGCTATATTTCAAAGTGTCGTTAATGTTATTTCCTGTTACATGTTTCTCCACATATCTAATAACTTTACTCCTTTACTAATTGTTGTTCCTACTGATTCTGCATCTAGTATGAAAGGACTTTTTTTTCCTTCTTTGGTATCTTGCTTGTCCATGTTGGTTCTTATGGTCATTCTTAAAGACTGTTTAGATAGTGTGTATTAGCTCTGTGACTCCAGTATGGTTATCTTAAGCAACATCCACATGCTATGATTTGCCTTGGCCCTTCATCTTTCTCAATGAGCTTTCTCATTTTTAAGTACATCCCTTATTTGGAAATTAAATATCACTGTGTATGCACAACTACACTTGCTTCTTTTTTTCCCTTTGGTGGTCACATTTCTCACATATTTAGGTTGAATGATTATACACTGTGCCTAAGTATGCTCACAGCATTATAAAATATTTATATACCTACATACTGTTGATACAACAAGGTAAATTCTGATTAGATATTGGGAAAACTTTATTCACCCTGAGGATACATAAGCCCTGGCACAAGCTGCCTAAAGTGACTGTGTAGTCGGTGTCGTAGGAAATATTCACAACTGATTGGATGCAGCCCTGAGCAACCTGCACTAACTGGACCTGCTTTTTGCATGGACATGGAAATAATTGGCTTTTATGAGTCCCTTCCAATCTAAATAATTCAACAATTCTATGGTCACCATCTGCCTGAAAAAACTTTTATTTACCTCACTACTTTCCTTTACCCTTGCCATAAATTGCCTTGACTTTCTTTCGCCCTAAGTTTTCCCTTCTCTTCAGTGCTAAACATTGTTGCACTGTTGCAAATGGAAAAGCATTTGTAAGGTATCAGCTGTCTGGCAAAGTCACATAGAAAGTCAATGTTTATTTCTATAGCTGGGATTTACTCTAATTTCCAGATTTCAGTTTTCCAGAAACGCCTTCTTCTGTACTCTAAAAGGAGTAATTTCTCATTGCATAGCACAGTTAGTCATGATTTTAAAAACATAGTACCATATGGAAAAAAAAACAACCTTGCTCTATTATTATGTCCTATTATAAACTTCAGTGGGAGTTTGAGCTGCATGTGAAATGTAAGATCAGACCTTTTGTGTCGTATTTGATGATAATGTTAATATGCACCTCTGTAGTTTAATGGTGTGCACTCACATTGTAACAGCAAACAAAAAGCAACTTAATGTTATTTTAAGAGAAAATTGCTTTCTCTACAGCATGGAACGATTAGATGGTGGAGCTTGTATTGCAGATGCAAATTGTAGCTTGTTAAACTAAAGTACTTTTTCTTTCTTGTCGTGGTACCTATATTTGTTTATCAAACAATATTGTAAGTCGATTTATCAGACTAAAAAAGATCTAAAATCTAAGCCAAATATAACAAAGGCAGTATTGTTAAAACACTTTCTACTATGCAGATTTGTTTGTGTGCAGCAAAGGTGTTCTCATTGTAAATCCTTGATTCAAGATGTTACCAAGTATGCTGTTCTAAGATTACCAAACAATATGCTGTAGTTTAACAGAATAAAAATCAACACAAGATTGTCAATATCACAGCAGAGTTTTTCAAGCCTTACACTCTGTGTAAATAATGCACAAACTGAGGAATTTGATGATGAAGAAACAACACTAGTTATTCCAAAACAGGTAATTATAAGAAACAAATCTTTTGTTGGTTAGATCTATTATATAGCTTCATCTATTTTTACCTGTTTTTTCCCACATATTTATTTGAACTTTTCTCCATTAGAATTCATCAAGAAAATAAATTATATGGGAATGACTGAATCATGTTCATTGGGCTAAAAGAGATTTTCCAGCTACCCATTTGTTTAAGATTGATGTTTTTCTCTGCATTAAGTGTTGCATTTCTTTGAAAAACATCAAGGGAATTTTTTTCCATTAAAAATGTTTGCTACTAACCTGGGGTTTGAGAATATGATTTTTATTTTTGACAGCTGGATTATTTTTTTTTAAGAATGTCTGTGTTTTCTAACTTAGCTCTACTTAAAATCTCGGATAAAATACTTACTGAAGTCTCTGTCCTAAGTCTAGACCTGACAATTTGTCCCTGTCAAGGATTGACACCCCTGCTCATTTCTGATTACTCAGAAACAGATCACAGCGAGGAGAAAGAAGGGGAGAAAAGCTGTACTATCAAATAATGGAATTTGGGAGCAGAGACATTGGTCTGTGTTGCACCAGTTACATGTGGCAGAATTAATCTCACCTAATTTTGTAAGGCAATATTGAATCATGAACAGTTTCCAGAAATAAATTAAAACATTTAGAATGCACCTTTTCTTAACAAATACTTACTTCCAGGCAAACTGAACCAAGCCTAGAAATGAATATAAAGGAAACCTAATCTGATTAGCTCAAGTATAGATATGAACATTATAGCCATCTACATTCAGATGCATTTCATCGTGTTAACAATTATTTTCCTAAATACTTGTGGTGGGTTGACCTTGGCCAGCTGCCAGCTTGCCCCCCCAGCTGCCCTCTAATTATCTCTCTTCAACAGAACAGAAGGGAGAACATAAAATGAAAAAGACCTTGTAAGATGTGTCCTGGTTTGAGCACAACAAGATGAAAACAGACCCTTACATCTCATATGTAGGTTGGATTCTTAGTTATTATTTTCAGTGCTATGTTTCTGCTGGGTCTTCGCCCCCTCCCCTAATTATCTTACTCTACATCTGCATAGTTCCTTTTCTGATTTATCACATTTTTATCTTTTTCTCAGATTCTTTGTATGATCAACTTTGGAAGAAGTTAAAAAATGAAGCTGCTAACTGCATCAGACGTGTATGCTTGTATGTGTCTATCAATAGATGAAACTGAGATCCTGAGTTTCTTTCATCTCTTAGCATGATGTTGGTTACTAATTGTACTGAAATATAACACAAGAATTCAAGTGGGTCTTTTAATGAAAAAGGAGCAACAGTCGCAATTTTTTTTTTAATCTCTGATACGGAGTCTTTCATTGTCTTTGATCTGTGAGTCTATATTGCTACCCATCTGAATATTGTGATGCATAAAACACAGAGGTTAATGTCAGTAATGAAGTTCCAGGTGACCTAAGGAATGTCTTCCTTTCTCCCAAGGCTTTTTTTGGCCTTTTTGGGTTTTTTTTTGAGATGAGGTTTCGTTTTGAATGTTTGGATTCTTTCATGCTGTTCAAGTTGATTTTCTTAGGGAACAACAGCATATGTGACAAAGCATGAATATCAATATAATGTCTCTGGTTACAGAATAACGCATCCAGAACAGCATTTCAGTGGCAGATCAGACAAAATTTGCTCTGTTTAGGACGTCTTCTTTTTGATGAAAAAACAAATCAACCTTTCCACCACATCCAATTATCCTTTTGTTGCCTGAACTAGACAATGTTATGTGGATTAAGGCTTGTAAAAGAAATTCAAGGATGAAGGTATTACATAAACTATATCAGAGTGAGTTATTGTGTATCATTCCATGTCAGTATATCATAGTTTATATTACTTCTAGGCTAACTTTGATGAGCTTTCTGAACTTTTTTTTAAGTCAGGTTGCATTAAAATGTACAAGTTGTCTTACCATTGTGTTCCAGTTTGAAAATCTAATTGAGTATGGTTTGTTAGTATTAACATAACATTTTAGTATAATGGCAATTATCAGCTGCTAATCTGGTGTGCTACTTTTTTCTAGTAGTTCATGTAGTAAAGAAAAAAAAAGATTGTTTTCTCCCTGAATAACAGTATACTTAAGAGCTGCCTTATTTCAGTTATAAATTCATTTGCCCATTCTTTCTTTAAAAATAAATGGCTGAAAATAAAAATGGAAAACATACAGTGAACTACATAAATTTGGAGTAGAGTATAGGACAGGATATTTGCTTTTTCTATGTAGTAATAAGGCAATAGAAGAGAAAGATATTTCATGAAATAAACTTTTAGCTCAGAACACACACACTTTATTTTTGCTGGGAATTTTATCAGTGTCTCTAATCCTTTATGTGCCTAACAAGCTTTAGGCTGCCCATTTATGCCATCGCAATACCCTAAGCTACTAACACTCTGCTGTTCCTTGTGCCAACAATTTCCTCTTTTTAGCTAAACTGGGCAATTCAGGGAATACTTTGCTACCAAATCATTGAAGACTTACACAGTATAGCAAGTGTCAACTTTATCCAAACTTACTGAAGGACATGATCAATTTAGCTGATATTTTACCTAACATATGGAAAGCACTGAGTTCAATATTAAGACGCTATTTGCACAGGAGGAGGAAGATCTGGTCTCTAAGTGTATCTCTGAGGACATTAAAAACTTCATCTTTTATCTCCAAACAGTGCAGAGACAGGAGGAAAACTATTGTTTGACTTTTTCATCTATCAAGAAATTTCTCGAGACCTCTTAACACTCACAAAACTTGTTTTTGTACCTCATCATATAAGTCCTAGTTCCAAAGTTCAAAATCAAGCCTTAAAATAGGGACCAAAATATGGCACCTTATTCTTTCACTTTCACCAACGAACTACATTCTTTACCTATATTAGTGTAGTTTCACCAGAAGGGATGAGTGAACATATAAATTTGATCGATTGCAGTAATCGTTGTAGTAGTATGCTGAGAGGAGGCATGTGTGGACCAAAGCCCAGGGAAAACACAGGCTGCCTTGTCAGGGTGAATTTGCACTATTTGTATTTTTGGCATTGGGTTCTGAGGTGAGATGATCCTCCATAACCAAAGGAAAGCTGTAGGCATCCACCTTCAAATGCTGTTTCAGTCTGTGAATACTAACTTTACATGTACAGAGGAGAATAGTAGAGTTGTACATGAGCTTCCATTATCTGGCATTTCCTGTTGGCCGTCCAAGGCACTGAATTATTTGGCAATGGTTATCATAATTAATGCTTAAAAAACACTAGTTCTCCCCACTCGGTATCTAGAGAATTTGGGCTTACAATCTGAGTTTAGAAATTTAAATTCCCAAGTACATTGTAAAAGTTAGGCATGTCAGTATTATGCTTGACACATTTAAATCTTCATTTCTCTAGATTGCTTTCTTCTACAGCAAAAATGCCATTCCTGTAATATATCTCCTTATTATTTCTTTGATCATTTGTGCTCTCAGCTCTGACTTTGATAACAAATAGCAGGTTTTACAGCTTTTACTGCACTGTGATACTGTCGGACTGGAAAGAATTGTGTGTAAACCAGCACATTTACCTTTATTTACTAGTGGTTGTACACTATTTTTTATTGTCCACTTCATTTTTTTGTAGCTATGTGAAAGTGTAATGGAAAATTCAGGTGTGTCATCTTGCATGCAGCAGTTCAGAAGGTAAGATTTGGGTCTTAATATGAATTGCCCATGGAGAAATTACTGAAAGACATGCTGGAAAAGATGACCTGAAAATATTTAGTAGGAAAGAATCATGTCAGAAATTAAAATCCCAAAGAAAATCCTGAGCTGAAACAAAAAAATAAACAAGGCTTGTTTGTACAATATATATATAAACAGTTGAAGAATATACAGATCTTCAGTTTCATATAAGAACACATTATCATGAATCTAAAATTGAGGAGCATGAAGCATTGTATCGGGTTTCAGTGGCAAGGTTTTTAGCATAATCTAAAAAAAATAAAATCAAAACTAATAGTGTCTTACATATGGGAATCAGGAATCATAGCAGTGTTTTATTTGTAATATCTATATTTGTTTCCCTTCAGCATTTGTTCTGATTTGGTTCTGTTCAAGAACATCTGTCTTAGATCCATTTCAATACAATAAAATAATGCCTCTGGTTTGTGTTCAGGTTCAGTTCCTGTTAAGAACCTCATATCAGGCTTGGTTTTCTATAGTTCTTAACATACCCTAAACAGATTACTACTGAAACAAAAGACATGTTATGGAAGATGAATACAAAGAGACAGTGAAGCAATAAAGATGTTCATAATGAAAAATAACTCCTAAATATTTTGATATGTTAAGTCTCACAGTGACCAAAATCAGATACCACAGCAGATGGGAAAGAAGTCTTGCAACAGGCACAGCACAGTGAGTTCAGATATACCCATTAAAAGCAGTTGACCAGGATCAATCCTTGGTCATGAAACCAAGCGTTGTGGGCTGGTTTGCATCCGGGCTGCTTAGTACTAGCCGCATCAGAATGAAAAAAGTACATCCATGTTTTGTAGCATTTGGGTCCCCTGCGATGCCTCTGCAAGCCTGTTACGTATGTTTTTATTCACAATAAGTGTGACACAACGAGAGGGCTGTGCTGCACACCACCAAAATGAATGTTTTTACCCAATATTGTGAGGCAGAAATTCAGTCTGGGGTTGTAGCAAGAGCGGCAGAGGAGCAAAACTTCAGGCACTCTCATGGTTTTGCTGTCCTTTATAAGTAACTGTCTTTAGAATAAAAATAGAATATTGTCTTGGGAGGACCTAAACTTAATGGGAGCAGACTAACTGTTGAGTTGGGTAGCCAGTCGGGAGTCCAAACTCTTGTCTTGTTTCCTGGCTCTTTTTTTTTTTTCTTTTTCTTTTTTTAAGCAGCATAGATGTACTTATGGTGTTTATTTACTTGTATCCTTATGAAATATGGTCAGTTGACCTGAGCCAGGTGCCAGACCCCCACCCAGCTTCTCTCTCACTCCCCCTCCTCAACAGGGCAGGGGAGAAAATAAGATGAAAAAGCTTGGAGGTTGAGATAAAGACAGGGAGATCGTTTACCAATTACAGTCATGGGCACAACAGTCTCAACTTGGGGAAAACCTATTTAATTTACAGACAGTTAAAATAAAGTTGGATGGTGAGAAACAAAGGCAAAACCTAAAACTCTTTCCCTCAATCCCCCTTCTTTCCAGGCTCAACTTCATTCCTTCATTCCCAACCCCTCTACCTCCTTCCCCTATCCCTGAACAGTGCAGAGGGGATGGAGAATAGGGGTTGTGGTCAGTTCATAACAGCTCCTCTCTGCTGCTCTCTGCTCCTCACACTTTTCCCTTACTCCAGTGTGGGTCCTTCGCATGGGTTGCAGTCCTTCAGGATAAACCTGCTCCAGAGTGGGCTTCTCACCATGGGTCACAATTTCTGCCAGGAGAACCTGTTCCAGCACAGGCTCTCCATGGTCTGCAGCTTCCTTCAGGGAATATCCACCTGTTTTGGTGTGGTCTTCCCCACAGATTGCAGGGAAATACTTCTTCCACCATGGTCTCTCCCACAGGTTGCAGGGGAATCTATGCTTTGGTACCTGGAACACCTCCTCCCTCTCCTTTTTCTCTGACCCTGGTGTCTGCAGAGCAGTTCTGCATGATGAAGACTAACCCTAAGAAATACTGATGGCAACTTCTGAATTAATAAGAGAGTTCAGTCATTGTAACATAATAAGGTGGTATGATGAAGTGTCGCTAGTCTTCTGGATATGGCTGAAAAAAGATGGTTTCTGTTGCATATTTTCTAACTGAAAAGGTGCTAGATTGGTGCCTTGAACAAAAATTGCTTATATTTGCAGCTCTGTGTATTAAAACAAGTTTTAACATTGTTCTTATTTGGGTGAGGGGTAATTCAAAGTTTGTCATTTGATGAATAATTTAAAAATGTGGGTTTTTTCATTCTAGTAATGAATCAGTTTAGGCTGACAGAATAGAATTATTTAATTAAGTTTGGACAAATGTCCATGTGATTTATACTGCATACTTGGCTCTTCCCATAGTATACCACTACAACATTTCAATGTTTCACTTGCATCAGTTTTAAGGTCCTACAAAGGCATTATTTTTTTTCAGGATATTTGCCAAAAAATCAATTTGAAAAACTAACACTTTTTTTCAACGTAATGAATTATAAATAGAAAACCATGAACTGTAATCAAGATGCCGTTTCCTGTATTTATAATTTAATTCAAGCAAATTAGCTGTCCAGAATATATTATACACTTACTAGTTTGGGGGAAGACAGCTGTTGATAAAAGCTTTAGTTTTCTTTGCTTTTACATTTGTTTTTCCCAGGTCTTCTTTGTGTGATTCAAATGGTATTTTTGGTCGTACTTCAAAGATTATTTAAAAGACTTTCATTCTCAAAAAGAACATAGGTGTTAGCTAATAGCTTTTCATAGCTTTACAAAATTACTTCATTCTTTTTCTAGAATAACTTTGTTGTTTTAACACATTTAAGTAATTTTTTATACTGTCACTTGATGTTTACTGTAACCTTAGGATACAAACCACTCTCTGAAATTACTTTCTAGATTATCTTTTAAGTAGTAATCCAAGTTGAGGAGGAGGAGCATTTTAAAACATGCCATCTGACCATACTCTGATTCAGAGCTGTGTTGAGACATTTTTAGAACAAGCTGCTTTATCACTCCCCCTCCGGACAGGGGAGAAGAAATACAACCAAAGGCTCATGGGTAGAGATAAGAACAGGGAGATCACTCACCAATTACCATCATGGGAAAAAAAGACTCAACCTGGGGAGATTAATTTAATTTATTACCAATTAAATCAGAGTAGGATAATGAGAAATAAAACCAAATCTCAAACTATCTTCCCCTCACCCCTCTTTTCTTCCTGGGTTCAACTTCACTCTCAATTTCTCTGTCTCCTCCCACTCCCCAAGCAGTGCAAGGAAATGGGGAACAGGGGTTGTGGTCAATTCATCACATGTTGTCTCTGCCGCTCCTTCCTCCTCAGGAGGAAGACTCCTCATATTCTTCTCCTGCTCCAGCGTGGGGTCCCTCCCACAGGTGACAGTCCTCCATGGGCTTCTCCAACATGGGTCCTTCCCACAGGCTGCAGTTCTTCATGAACTGCTCCAGCATGGGGCATTTCCACTGGGTGCAGTCCTTCAGGAACAGACTACTCCAGTGTCGTTCACAGGTCCTACCAGCAGCCTGCTCCTACATGCACTCTCCATGGGAACACAGCCTCCTTTGGACACATACACCTGCTCCGGCGTGGGGTCCTCCATGGGCTGCTGGTGGATATCTCCTTCACTGTGGATCTCCATGGGCTGCAGGAAGACAGCCTGCCTCACCATGGGCTTCATCACAGGTTGCAGGGAAATCTCTGTTCCGGTGCCTGGAACACCTCCTCCCCCTCCTTCACTGACCTTGGTGTCTGCATAGCTGTTTCTCAATCTTCTCTTCCAGCTGCTGTTGCACATCAGGTTTTTTCCCCCTTAAATACATTATCACAGAGGTGCTACCACCATTCCTCGTTGTCTCAGCTTTGGCAGCAGCAGGTCCATCTTGGAGCCAGCTGACATTGGCTCTATCTGACATAGGGGAAGCTTCTAGCAGCTTCTCACAGAAGTCACCCCTGTAGCCCTCCCTCTCCAAAACCTTGCCGTACAAATCCAAAGCAATTGGGACATCTCCTGAACACTCAAGAAGGGTGATTGACAAGACAAAACAAAACGAGCATCATCAGGAGCAGAGGAGATCCCCGTTTTTTGGGAGGGGGGCAATGGCATAAAAATATCTGGCATAAGAGAGCAAAATTGGAGAGAAAAACTAAGATAACTCCATTTCGGTTCTAACTTCTCTCGCTGAAGAGCTGTCAGGCCTGGTCTACTTGACCTCCACAATAGAGAACCGTCAAAGGCAGCAACCATCAGTAATAACTGCATGGCATCAGCTCCATGGTAGTGCCTACCCACAGCTGACGTTGTGATTTAGATTGGCAGTTTTGTACATGTAGTGATGATGATAAATCCTGTGTAACAACTGATGATTATGAATAAGTGTGTTATCAATGACCAAATTCATTGAAGTTTAATTTCACAGTTTAAAATTGGCCTGATTTGTCAGTTTTCTAAACTCTCCCATCACAGTGCTCTCTAATTGCCTACTTGATAAATAGAAAGAGAGACATATAGAGAGATGCATAGATAGATACGTGGACAGATAGATTGAGTTGCAACATATACTATATCCTAATTTGGGTGAACTAATCAAAACCTAATCTGTAGCTGATTCAGATGAATGACGAGCCATCAGGTAAGACTGTAGGAACAAGTAAATATCCACCTTCCAGAAAAGTTTCATTTTGTACTTAAGCAAGGTTATGATGACTCCACACAATATTCTGTTGAGGACTATCTACTGCTTTGGATCACAATATGTCTTAAATATCTTTAAGAACTCCTGAAAGAAATAAAAGATTTAATCAGAGATAAAATGCTACACTATACTCCTTAATGTAACAGTAGTATCAAGATCTAAAAATAAATTTAGTGATCTAACAAATTAAGCAACTCCAAGAAGAAACAACAGCTGTCTATTACTTTATTAGTAACTTAAAAAATCTCCTCAAGACCGAGAAATTTAAAGTTCTGTCAGTGAAAAACAACACACCAAACTTTTGCATGTGAAAAATTACTATAGATTTTTGTTTAGATTTTATAATCTGAGGTGGTTAGACTTGCCTTTTTTTATAGAAGATAAAAACTATTTTTCCAATGCTTCTTAATTACTCATGTGTTTCTTTCTCAATTTTTCAGTTCTCTCTTTCTCTTTTTTTTTTGAACTTTTAACTGAAGTTCCTAGAGATTAACCTGCATGAGAGTTAACAATTCAGTATCTGAGATATTTGAAAAATAATATAATATTGAAAATATCATTCAAAGATAATTCATGATTATTCCTTTTACTTGGAACTACACTGTATGAAAATCATACACTATTCTCATCACTTGAATATGAAAACACATCCTGTATTATGTAAAACAGTGAAGCCCACATCTCTTAGACAGGATTCATTCTTTCATGCAGTCACACTGGAAAAGGATTTATACAATGATAGGGGGGTTGTTTGTTTGTTTTTCTGAAACATTAGAATAATAATAACATGTTATTGATCATTTCTCCCCTAGAAAGTCAAAGAAAAAAAAATAGATTAGACCTATGCACTTTTAGGACAGGAAATCTTTTTCTGAATTTTTCTTCCCTTCATTCCTACTAAAATACTATCTAAACACAAGCATTTTTAGTAGTTAAAAGGTCAAATCCCTTTTTTATATAGGCAATACACTTCTCATGGATATGTTACTGTTCCTGCTCTTCCAGTGAAAGTCAGATTACTATATGCAACTTTCCTAGGTCCCATTTTCTTAATAGTCTATGTTCAATCAGTTTATGTGATTATTTATTCATAGGGTCCCAAGGTAAAGAGTCATCATCTAATAAATTCTTCAGCTCTTCTTTTTGCACAGCAATTAGAGCAGATGAGGTTTTTCATTTAAAATGTATGGAATATGTAATGTTCAGTGACACAAATCAACTAAAACTCTCACTAGGATTTTTTTGAAAACTTTGCCTTTTGAATTCCTCTTATTTAGTGGTTATGTTTCAGTTGATGTAAATCCAAGTTTTATCTAGATAGACTAAAATATTTATTCATTTGAAAGTCTCAGCATTTTGTATATCTCAGTTCCTGTATTCTCCTGACTTAGAAGATTATTTGACGTGTCCTACTTTATGTCTTCAGCATCATGTACAGTTGGGGAGTGTATTTATGTATAAAAGGGTAGTCAGAATAGAAGTAACTTCTTAATAATTTTTCATTCTTAGTATGTCTTGTTGGTTTATATATGAAAATAAAGCATGAATTAGTCTTGTGTGGTTAATGGGAACATTTGGATCTAAAAACAAACAATACTTGCTTCCCTTAATTGGTTTCTAAAAATGAATGACACTTTTCAACCCTTGAAGCCCCAGGTGAAATGAAGACTATTTCAACTGTACTGTGGAAAAGACAAATGCATGGAAATAGTGACATTACCCTGTCATGTAACCAGGAGGTTTGTGCTGTAGACGGAAAGCTGACCTGAGGGTCTTCTTGGCCCCATGCTTCTTCGTTTGCAAGATTAAGCTGTTCTAGGGCTTTCCAAGGAGACAAGAGGAGATAATAGGAGAGGAATTATTAATAAAAGTGTCATTATTATTTTTTAAATTATTTTCTTTCTCATATATAACCTTACTAACTGGCACTGTTGAAAACAATTTTTTTTAATTCCGTGTCAAAATTTGTAACGCTTTGGATTAAAACTTTATTGTACAAAAAGCTCTCTGTTTTTTTTTTTCCTTTTCTGTTCTTGCCTTTCTCCTCCTCTTATACTAGGACAACTACTTGTGGAATGTGCAGTGAATCATGTTTTGGCTTGAGTATAAAATAATATTTTTTTTTTCTTTGGTTGGTTTTCAGCTAGACTGACTTCCTGCTCTGGTTCAGCAGCTTTACAAACAGCTACACTGGTCTAATGGTATAGGCAATAGAAGGGTGAAAAAGAGAGACAACAAAAAGGAGAGGACTGGGAACTATTTTGTTGTTTCTGGTTTACATGTATGATAAGCTCCAGTTTAGAGTACTGAAAGCAATGTCATTGTATTCCCACAGCATTTCAGTAGCATTTTTCAGGTGCAAAATATATTAATAGTGATTCCCTGTGTTAACTGCTGCCATATAGAAATACCCATTGTAGCGTTGTCTTGAGCATAAAAATGCAGAATGTAAATCTAGAGTACTTGCTAACCATCTTGTGCAAACCTTTCTTGTTATCTTATCACACTCTAATTCGAAACCTGCTAGGTTTCTTCTACTTTCTTATTCTATAAATTCTTGTTTGGGGCTTAGTAACTTTCTTTTAACATCCTATCAAAATGTATTCATGGTGAAATTGTATTCACTTGTGTCATCATTTAGTAGCTTAAAGTACTCTTCTTTTTCTGTGACATTCCCTTTGTGATGCATTTGCAGAGGAATTCATTCTTAAACTTAGCTTCTTTTTTTTAAAGTAGAATAAGCTAGGCAAGCTTTAAAGTATTCTGAAGTAAAGCAGGTTATCCATGTCACTCATTATTCTCTGCATCAGTCTAACTTCAACTTCCTTGAATAGGGATCACCAAAACAGTACACAGGACTTCAGTTTGAACAGGGTCTCATACAATGGCAGTCTGATCTATTTCTAATGGACATACCCTTCTTGATGATTTCTGACATTGTATTTCCCAGTTTTGTGCCATCTATAAAATTCATTAGCTGATTCTTTCTTTTCATGCCAATGTTAAAAAAGATTAATCTCAAAATCAATCCTTTAATCAAACTATTAGAAAATTCCTCAAGATTCATTCAGAGATATTTACTGTTGCCTCTTCTCTAGCCTGGTCTTGGACATCACAACCTTTACCACTGTACAACTGTTATCTGTTAATCCATAACTGCTTAAAGAAAAAAAACCAAACATGCTAATCACCAAACTACTACTAAGCTGTCACTTCAGACTAGTAAATACATCTATACGTATGGAAGACAGAAATGCTGAAATCAATACAGTCATGGTTCTTGAAATGCAAATTTAGTTTACAAGTTGTAATTTTACTCATGTTAATGCAAGTGCCAAGTGTAATTTGATTTAACAAAAGTACAGCTGTCTGTGTTATCTTTTTGTGTGTGCGTGTGTAAAATGAGCTATTGCCAACATTCTGACCGCATTTGAGGACATGAACTTGTTTAGTCTTTAGCAGGCAGAATATAATAACTAGTTGTATTATGCATGCCAGGTGCCTTGTTCTTCCCAAATTGAATGACATGTATATCACACAAAATTGTTTGGAGTCAAGGGGGAGTTGCAGCTGGGAAAGTCTCTGACACAAACAAGGAAGATTACAGTTATTTCACACCAACAGCAGAAACTGCAGACCTCAGTGGATGGAATGTCTTTCTTCAATTTGTAAACAAATTAAGTGAGTCTAATAAGATGTGGACTGTTTCAACTGTGAAATAGATCCAGTAAGAACGTTTTTTTTTTCTTGATGGACCCCAGGTAATTCTTAATGGTACAGAATATTACTTCAGATATAAGATTCTGAATAACAAATTTTATGTATGTTTTATCAACAAGACAATAGCTGTACAAGACATTGTAACTGAGCCATAATTACCTTCTAGCTCTTGAAGGGATGCAAAGATGCAGCAGTATCGAACCTGGTCTTCCTCAGGGGTAGGTACTGGGACCAGTGCTGCTCAATGTCTTTGTTGGTGACACGGACAGTGGGACTGAGTGCACCCTCAGCAAGTTTGCCAGTGATACCAAGCTGTGTGACAAGGCAGACATGCTGGAGGGGAGGGATGCCATCCAGAGGGTCCTGGACAGGCTGGAGAGGTGGGCCCATGCCAAGCTCATGAAGTTCAACAAGGCCAAGGTCCTACACCTGGGTCAGGGCAATCCCAAGCACAAATACAGGCTGGGTGGACAATGGATTAAGAGCAGCCCTGTGGAGAAGGACCTAGGGGTGCTGATTGATGAGAAGCTCAACTTGAGCCAGCAATGTGCAATCACAGCCCAGAAAGCCAACCATATCCTGGTCTGCAGCCAAAGAAATGTGGCCAGCAGGTCAAGGGAGGTGATTCTCCCCCTCTGCTCTGTTCTGGTGAGACCCCACCTGGAGTACTGCATCCGGCTCTGGAGTCCCCAACATAAGAAGGACATGGACCTGCTGGAGCGTGTCCAGAGGAGAGCCACGAGGATGATCTGAGGGCTGGAGCACCTCTCCTATGAGGAGAAGCTGAGAGAGTTGGGGCTGTTCAGCCTGGAGAAGAGAAGGCTCCGGGGAGATCTTATTGCAGCCTTCCAGTACCTAAAGGGGGCCTACAGGAGAGCTGGGGAAGGACTTTTTACAAGGGCATGTAGTGATAGGACAAGGGGGAATGGCTTTAAACTGGAAAAGCATAGATTTTGACTAGATATTAAGAAAAAAATTTTCACTTTGAGGGTGGTAAGACACTGGAATAGGTTGCCCAGGGAAGCTGTGGAAGCTCCATCCCCGGAGGTGTTTAAGGCCAGGTTGGATGGGACTTTGAGCAAACTGGTCTCGTGAGAAGTGTCCCTGCCTATGGCAGTGGAGTTGGTACTAGATGATCTTTATGGTCCCTTCCAACCTAAACCATTCTATGCTTCTATGATTCTATGATCTTACTAATAACCTGTGCCAACATAATGCTTACTTTCTTCCATATTGCCATTTTGTTATTCTGATAACTCACTAACTTCTTTCCAAAATTCTCTCTCCCAATGTTTCCCAGTTTGCCCAGCTCTGCCCAATTTTCTTTCTTGCCCACTCAAGTGGCCATGTGCTGCCATAAACTCAGGAAGTGGATTGTGTGACCTGCTCATATTCAAGAAAATGAGAAGACACTGTGATATGACAGAAAGTCACATTCTTGGACTGATTCTACGTAAGACTCCAAGAGAGACAAAAATTATTATTCCTGATACCACTATAGGGGACTCAGTTGATGGTCTATTACATCTTTACAGCTGCCCTCATCAGTGGCTTTCTTCAAGTGGCTGTCAGGGCACTGAGTGCACTAATAGGCCTTAATGGTCCTGATTAGCCTCCCTCCCAAGCCCACCTGTCCTCTGAGGTGGCTGGGGCCCTTCCTCTCCTCAAGCCCACGCAGCTCCTACAACTCCACATGCTCAGTCCATAGGGAGCCGTCAGCCATTATGGCACCCTGGCAGTGGGATACCCGTTTATTAATGCAGTACTGCTCAGTCCATCTCTTCCAGCATAAGACAAGTAAGCTGTCTGTCACGCTGCACAACTGGCTGTTATGTCTGTACCTCAAAAAAAGTTTCAAAAAGACAATAAAAATAATCATAGATACAAAAATCATGATTAGTGAGAAAACATTGAAGAAACTAGACTGCCTACTCTAAGAAAGAGTAGAACAAGGAAAACATAATTAAAGTTTTCAATTCATTTTTAAGCATAAGTTATTGATTGAAGAGATAACATGAACACATTTTACCTTGCCTGTGTTTTGAAATAAAACAGAGTCTTGCCATTTTTAGTGTAAAATACTCAGCAGTCTATAATAAGGAAAATATTCCAGTATGTCAGTCTTGGAGCAACACCATCTGAAACAATATTTAAAGTGTCCATACGAGGTAGAATTTGTATCATCTCAGTGTCCCCAGTCATGTTACCCGGTTTCTCTTAAGTTTTCTAAGTCACTGTATTTAATGAATAAGTTGTTAGGACCTTCAATAATCCATTATTTGGTGCCTAGAAAATGATGTTGCTGATTTCTAAGCCTGTGTCTTCTGAAATAAAACCCAGCCACAGGGTCTGTGTGGAAATGGTGGTATACTTCATTAAATGTCTCTTCAGCACCCAGGGGAAGCTGGGAATATGGTGGCCCCTACAGGTCCTTGTTGGCGTGTACCCCATCTTGTTCTCTGTTCATTTATCTTAGGTTCACTGGGACATGGGGTAAGAAAGAGGGATGGTGAAGGGTGTGCATGCAGTATCTTCATTATCATGTATTCTGAAGCAGCTTGAATGAGCTCTCCACTCCACTGTTCAGACATAATCAAAGTCATCTTCTAGGTGGAGCCTAAGCTTCTAAGGTCTCTAGATATACATAGAGTAAACATAGCATGCCCAGTGGAAGTGTATGTTCCTCTTTCACTGCAACTTGTGTCCCCAGAATCCTAATTCTGTTACGTTAGACTTTCAGCTCAAAGAGAAAAGCAAGTTTAGTTTTAATGAAAAAACAACTCTATCATTCTTATAAAGAGGAATGCAAGCAAGATAAACTGTGGAAACACAAAAATACATCATAAAACAAACTTAATAGTTATTTATTTTATTCTGGGAAAATTACAGACTCAAACAACTGAAAATCTCAGCATACTGAGTATAACCATTGAGGATTTTCAATTTTGCTACAGGCCACTGGGTCAAGAATGGTCCCAACAGCTTTTGTACAACTTCCTACAAATTATAGGAAGTGGGGTTTGTTTGTTTTTTTGCTCCCTATGCCTCCTTGCATCTGTTCTCACCCTCTGCTCTTCTCCATGCTTGTTTTGGTTTATCCAAAATGACTTTCCTGATCTTAGTACAGGTCTTACAGATAGTTCATTACATAAAGTACTTTTATGGTTAGCAGTCTCAGGATGTTAAAATGGACATGGAGTTAGGATTTTTTTTTTTTTTGCTAAGAATTTTAATTTCCATAGGGTACCAGAGAAAGGGAGAGGGGATTGCAACAATACTCCTTTACCGGAGGTGAGTACTGTGCCTTCATTAAGTCCCTCAGAAATTTCCAAATGCAGTGTATTATACTAATAGGTGAAGGACTGTGGATTAAGGAACAAGCACTGCAGCATCTAGAACCTGGTTACTAAACTCCAGTGATGCAAACCATACCATCTAAGTTAAGTTGCAAGATAGTATGTGCAATCAATGACAGGATTTAAAAGCCACTGAAAAAAGTAGAGGGCACCAACAATAGATCTCTCAATATGGGGAAAACTGTGTTTACTACTATGATGTTACACAAAACTAGAGCTGCCTGTTGCTACCGTACTAGTAGATGCACTGAAAATTATTAGATTAATTGTGGTAGTCAAAATAAGATTAACACATGAGACTTTCAAGAGACACAAATAGAGAGCCTTTGTTACAAGGCCGAGGAGCTTCCAAACATTCTCAGAAGCCTTAATATGGGTGTGTAGAGGGTTAGAATATCCTAGAGGTCTTTCTGGAAATCTTAGCCATCCAAGTTCTCTCTAAGTCCAAAGTTTAAGATACCTGCTAGCAGTTTTGTCCAGGTTTGTTCTTGACAAAACTAGTGAGCTGAAACGTGTTTACAAATGACTGGATTTGTTTTAGTTTGCTTGGTTGGGTTTTTTTGCTATGCAAAAGATAATGCAGCAACAGAACACTATCTAAAGGAATAGACACTTCTTAAATAGGCTTCTGCCTCACTTTTTGTTTTGTTTTGTTTTCTGTTCTGCACTAATTTTCACCCTAAATTTTTATCATAATAATGATGGTGGGCAATGAATCAATACTGTTGGTCCTCTGTCTGAAACAGAACTCTGTTTTTCTATACAACAATAACTTTTTTACTTTAAGGAATTAAAAATACATTGAGGTTTATTTTTATTTTACTTTTCTGTCTGCAGTATTATGTACAAGTATATACTACTTAATTTCTTGCTAGAGATGAATGGTCCATCATTTGCTTTTGCGTTCAAGCTGAATTCCTCTCACCATTGCAAAGACAGGCTATAAGGCCAGCATATTAATAGCTTTTCAAAGAGTTATCTCAGTGGCTCAGCAAATACTTGGAATAGTCCTTCTTCTGTAACTAATGTAGGAATTATGAAAGGAGATTTAGCTACATCTTTCCAGCAAAACTTCCTGTCATATCAGAAGCTCAGGACCACTGGTTGCTGTGTAATCTAAAACAGCCATCAGAGACACAGTATTGTTGAATTGCTGGTCTAGACTAGAGCAAACATGCCTCAAAGTCACATACTTCTCTGCCCTGGGTTGTGCCACATGTCCTACAACCATTGCTGAATAACTCATACACTGAACTGCATCTGAGCTTTTGGAGGTCAAAAGTTCTGTTTTAACCTGAGTGTATTTCACTTAGGAGAGGCAGCAAAAATATGACAAAGGAATGGATGCAAGTTAGAAGGCTGAGAAGCAAGGTGGTAAAATATCCAGGCAGAAAAGAGCACAGAGTAAATAAATAAAATGGAAGCTGAAAAAACATCCATGGCAAAAAAAGAATCTAATAAGAATCTAAACAGAATAAGCCTAGTATCCCATACATATATCCCATTCTAAACCGCTGTAAATTCATCAATTGCTATATATTGCTTTGACTCATAGCAAACATTTTTTCTTAGGTTAAGAGCACCGAAGCTTTCATTGATGCAAACATATTTGGAACATTATTTAGCAGCTGTAACCAAAAGGCATTTCTTACTTGTGTCTGGCTAGAAGATGGGATCAATATAGTTCTAAATTCTGTCTTCTGTGCTTTTTCTTACCTGGAAACTTGATGGGGTTGCACATTGAGGCATTTAGAGCTGGAATAAGTGAATGTATCAGTCTAATGGTTGAATAGCATCTTTGTGTAAATGGCATATAAAATAGTACTTCTCGGGAAATGGTACTGATTCCTGGCAAGATTTTGGTTGTAGTTCAATATTTTTAACATACAGAGTTGTAATATATGGGACCTTCCCTGTCTGAGTTAATTGTTTTCACACTTAAGCTACATTGTCACAGTGGGATAACATGGCATTTGAGCTAAAGCTCCACACCGAGTATGAGTCTTCATCCATGGGGGATCCTCAAATCTGGAACTTGCTCTCCTTCTTTTCCATACAGCTAGAACTGGTAGTGCTGCCAGCTTTGAAAGAACAAATATGTAAGTACACTTATGAAGAATGAGGCATGACATACACTGACAAAAAATGAGGCATAATTTCTAACATTATTATAAAAGGTTGGTAGTGTTTTTCTCTGAAGCAATTCAAGATGGAGTAGCACAAAAAGAAAGAAAAAGCTCAGGTCTCACAGACAGATCGTTTCTCCCTCCTTCTAATGTTTCTCCTAGCTTTACCCTTCAGCGAATATGAACACCAGGTGACAGACATATTTGTATGGAATATATGGAAAACATTTAAATATTATCTAAATTGTACACATGTACATATGCAAATGTACACATATATGCATACACATATGCACATATGCAGATTCCCACAAATACATGCATCATCCTATGTCTCACCAACAAAGAAATGAAAAAATCATACATGCACGTAACCCAATATTGTTTACAGTTACACATATACATTAGACAGAATTTACGCATATCAATTCTCATTTCTGTCTGTACACAAAACAAGTTATTTTTCCCATCAGTTCATTTGTAAGTAAAAATATAAACATATCTAAATATATATCATTATAAAACTGAATATTTTCCAATCTCAAAGTAACTCTGAAAGCTGCTACACACCAAGGAACAGATTATGAATCCCTGACTAAAAATGGCAACCAGGTATTCACATGAGTTTATACTCATTGCTTTCGTTTATGCTACTTATGTGATTAATTACTCATAATGGTCCTACAACATAGCAATGAAATATCTAGTGATTAATTTATTTAAAATCTTACATATGAGTGAACACTTAGTAAGCCATCTGTAATGGGTTGACCCTGGCTGGATGCCAGGTGCCCACCAGGCTGCTCTACCACTCCCCCTCCTCACCTGGTCAGGTGGGGGAGAAAAATGCCATGAAAGGCTTGCAAGTCAAGAAAGGGACAGAAAGACATCACTCACCACTTACCATCACGGGCAAAACAGGGAAATCAATTACTTTATTTAATTTATTACTGATTAAATCAGAGTAGGATAATGAGAAATAAAACCAAATCTCAAAACACCTTCCCCCCTACCCATTCCTTCTTCCCAGGCTCGACTTCACTCCCAATTTCTCTATCAACTCCCTCAGAGCAGCACAGGGGGACAGGGAATGGGGGTTGTGGTCAGTTCAGCACACATTGTTTCTGCCGCTCCTCCTTTCTCACACTCTTTTCCTGCTCCAGTGTGGGGTCCCTCCCATGGAAGACAGTCCACCATGAACTTCTCTGACGTGGGTCCTTCCCACAGGCTATAGATCTTCACAAACTGCTCCAGCGTGGGTCCTTTCCACAGGGTGCAGTCCTTCAGGAATAGATTGCTCCACTGTAGGTCCTCTATGGGGTCACAAGTCCTGCCAGCAAACCTGCTCCAGCGTGGGCTCCTCTCTCCACTAGTCCGCAGGAGAGAGAGCCTGCTCCAGCATGGGGTTCCCATGGGTAACAGCCTCCTTCAGGTGCATCCACCTGCTCCAGTGTGGGGTCCTCCATGGGCTGCAGGGGGACAGGCTGCCTCACCATGGTCTTCACCACAGGCCGCAGGGGAATCTCTGCTCCAGCACCTGGAGCACCTCCTCCTCCTCCTTCTTCACTGACCTTGGTGTCTGCATAGTTGTTTCTCTAACTTATTCTCACTCTTCTCTTCCAGCAGCTCTTGCACAGCAGGTTCTCCCCCCTCCTTTCTTAAATATGTTATAGAGGTGCTACCACTGTCGCTGATTGGCTCAGCTTTTGCCAGCAGTGGGTCCATCTTGGAGCTGGCTGGCACTGGCTCTATCAGACATGGGGGAAGCTTCTAGCAGCTTCTCACAGAAGCCACCCCTGTAGCCCCCCTGCTACCAAAACCTTGCCACGCAAACCTGATACACAGTCTCACTGACACTAGTATGAATGCTCGTGTGAGTATCTTAGCTGGGCCAAACTTCTCATATAAAGAAATACTACTAACATTCTTGTTAAATGAATGCCTGAAATATTTACGTTTTTAACACATAGCAAAAATGCCATCCTGCTATTTAACAGCTGTATTTATCTTCCATATTCATTAATTAAAATTAGTGCTTAGCTTATATAACTATCCTAATAAGATTTCCTTCCTATAATTTACAATACATCCATCTCTAGAATATAAAAAGTTAAAATAACAATAAAATAACTTTCAAAAAGTATTGTGGAAAGCAAACACCCACTATGCTTATGAAACTTAGCACAAGTGCAGTTTTTCGTACAAAGTAAATTTCCACGTTCAGGAAGACACACTCTCTGCAAATGAAGAAACAGTGCCCAGCACAGAATGTGAGCTAAAATGCTGCACACAAAAATTGCAATAGACATTTCAGAGGTAGCTCTGAAAAATGCTCTAGGGAACTTCCTACTGCAATATGACCATAACATTATAATGACTGAGAGAAAGAGAGATGTGTGACACATATATTTTATCTGATTCTCAAAGCTATTAGCTAAAAATTAATAACTTCAGTAAAATCAAAAATGCAGTATGACCCTGTAATGACTATGGTGCTAAAAGGAATCTAAGTCTAGGCTGAAGTAACTGTATAGTCATTTAGAGACAGAGATTTTAAAATCTGGTCAATTTACCCTTTGACTTGCCATCAATCTAAGCTTTTAGTACATTTATGTATTAACTTCAAAATACTTTTTTAATGAACAGTGCTTTGATATACTTTTCTATTTAGGTAGGCCTATGTCTGTTGTGCACTTAGTATTATTTAAATATGAAGCCATATACTCTTTATTCATTTTTGCTTCCAGTAAATTTATTTGTGAAAATGTTTGATTCAGATGTTGTTTTCTTACACATATAGGATCAGATTCAAAGCTTTTTAAAGTCTGTTGAATTCTTTTACCTGGCATCATTCAGCATTGAATCAGATCTGTCAAAATAAACTGACTCGCAAAAGTATTTAACAGTAAAAATTAAAGGAAATTATTCTCTCCTTATCCTAAAATTCAAATGATTATTTCACTTATCATATAATCTACAATTTGTCTAGCTGATATCTGACTATATATATGATCAGGGACAACAAAGTTGAAAAAACCCCCACAATTAATTTTCCCTCCACATCTGACACTTGTTATGCCAATGGAAAAATAACTTTAGCATTCTTACCTATTATACATTTTTGATACAAGACTGAAATTTCCCACAGAAAGATTTTATCAAGTTTTCATAAGCAGGAGTCTTCAGCTGTGAGTAATAAATACTGCTTCATACTGCAGTGATCCAGAATATTACCCACCAACCCTTATCAACCTTGTCATACACTCTAAAATTACCTACATACAGAGAGAGATCCTAATAAATTTCCTAAGTCTTTATGCAACTGTTTTCTTTTAGTGTTTGTATTCAGTCAGGAAATGCATCTCACCAAGATTGATAATATCGCTGGTAGAAAAAAGACAAAGAGTCTTGATTTTGACTAACAAGTTAAAGCCAACAGTTATGCATTTGGCATTAAGGTTGAATCCAGAGAAATGAAAAAAAAAAAAAAATCAGAAAGGCAAAATAGTGAAGACTTTAAATTACCCTACAAAAACCCACAAAATGATAGATGGAAGCATGTCAGTCAGGACCCAGAACCAGTCTAGCCAGCGCTGAAAAAATCAAAAAACCTGCTAACATTCCCATGTGTGTAAATAGGAATATTGTTATTGTTCAGTTCCAATGAAAGAATAATAGCACTATAATCACTAACACTTTAATCACTAAAATATGTCAGATAAACAATTTGATGAAAGACTCCATGTATTCTTGTGGGATACTTTCTCCAGGCATTTTTATTATTTGCAGTTCCATTTTCTGTTTTTCATAGTTAGTTCAATCCTTCCTCTCGTATCCTGGATACTCCATTTGAGACAGCAGACACTTTAGATCAGGGTAGTATAGCATATAGCCTGTCAATATTATATGAATAGCTTAAATGAAGTGTTCAGAATCTGAATAAGGGGGCTAATAGTGAAAAATAGTGATACAATATTAACTGTGCAGTATTAGGAGGATTCTCAGGATGGCATTCAGTTCCAAACTGTAGACATATAAACTTAGCTGGTACCTTGATTCAGTTGCCAAAGCATAGGTGTCCACTGCTGCTAGTGATGTGCCAGGGTATTCTGTCTTTTGTCTGGGTTCTTCTCAGAAGAATAGACTTTGTGTCTCTTTGTGCCCTCAACAGTTACCTCAAAATTCCTCTTTCCATATGTGCCGTGCTTGGGTGATAATTATTTTGAGTAGGAGCAAGGAGACAGAATAAGGAAGAGTAAGATCTCCTTGCCAAGACTTTTGGCTCTTTGACTTACTTTTTCAACTGATTTTTCTGAACTAAACTCCAAGATCCAAGGGAAGAGTTTCATGTCCAAATCACACTCAATATCTCTGTATCATGTCAGCGTGTCATGGTTATAGCTGTAATCACAAGAAAAAGTTGTGAAGCTTGTGTACACTGTTACACCATGCCAACTTTAAGACATCAGCCTACAATCAACAGTAACTACATCTGAAACAACGGAATTGCATTTTGTCATCTTTACTTTTCTTCCTCGCTCTTCTCTCAGCTCTTGCTGCATCTGCCAAAGAAAAAAGTTGACCATTAATTCTAAATCAGATCCAGGCAAGAGAGAAATGCTAAAGCACTTCTCAGATGTTCGCAAAGAATGGTTTCAAAAGAATGTGTTTTCAGAGCAAAATGTTTTCTTTGTGTGCTGCCAGTGTACAACACATCTAGCCTGCTTTCTGATTCTCCCCTTTGCCTTTATACTATATGACATGTCGATGCTAAAGCTGAAAGGCTCACTCCTGCAAATTCTTAGTGATAGAAGTATTTATGCAGAAACGAGGGAGGCATATAATTTGATAAAATTTCTTGCTGGATACAGAATTACATTCAAATTAAAACTCTCAAGGAAAGCCATGTGCACAACCTAGTAGCGACTGAACTTAAGGACAATGGACTGAATACTTCGGCACCATGTCAGAAAATAGAAAGGATGACAAAGAGCCTTATTTGTTACTATAAAAATTATTAAACTGGGTGAGATCAAAAAGCTGTCTTGGAGTATGCAGCTCCAGGAGTAGGCAACAGTAGCTGCTGAGAGAAAGATGGAATAAAAAAAATCTAGAGGGACCTTTCTGATGCCCTATCACCCCAACTTCCATCAGTCAGAAATTTAGGAACTTTCTGAGCAAAGATTTCATGTAGACCTCTGGGTTTAACAACCTTTGATTATTAAATTTTGATTACACACTTACATAAACACACTTATATTTTTGGCCTCTCTTTGACCAGTCTGTTCCCATCCTGATGGTATCAAAAGGTAGGACAGGAATTTAGTGTTTAGTCATTGTATAGCACTAATGTCCAGTTTTTAACAATCACACAGGTCTTTTTGATGACAAGGACTGTTGGAAACTTGTGCACCCTTGCCAGAAACCAGAACATCCTTTGGCAGGTTCTCTATATCTGCATGAATTTAAAAAAGGCACATAAGGAAGCCTTGACTTATGTTAGTTGTAAATTTGACTGTTATTAGGTGTATTTTCTTCTGTAACCAATACTACCTATGAAGAAAATAGTCAGCAGAGAATCTCTTTAATCTCTTTCTTTGTACATTTAATAAAAAATATACAAAATTTGTAAATTGTAATCACAGCTATCCTGCATTTTCTCTTCTTCTGTTGCTGTTTCCTTGTCACACATCTTCTTCCTCTATGATTTGTTATTCCTGAATTAAAACTTACTTGCTTTATCTGGAAGAAAATTATATCCCAGCATATGGTCTTCGTAGCGTGCAGATGAATCCAAGGGAATTTCTGGATTTCACAGTGACATAAATATGATTGATCTCCTTGTGGATATGAGCAAGAACATGTGACCATCAGCTCCATTTATAATCAATGTAAAGAAATTTCTAGGCTACAGTTCATATTATCCAAATTTAAATGTATCAGATTATGGGAGATGTGGATACAATGAAACCTATGTCTGCATT
Organism: Pluvialis apricaria; assembly: GCA_017639485.1. Lineage (NCBI taxonomy): Eukaryota > Metazoa > Chordata > Aves > Charadriiformes > Charadriidae > Pluvialis > Pluvialis apricaria. Next base: position 51,798,553 of record CM030007.1, read on the forward strand.
CATTCATCCGGCTTCTGATAAGTGCCTTTTAAGCCTTTTCCTTTCTTTCCTTACAAAAGTAGAAACAAAAAAAAAATTTGGCATATTTCTTTCCTGATCTTAAGGGAGCAGCTTGCAAAAGCCATATTAACTAATGTATCTGGGAGCATATAGAGGACTACTAAGGGGGTATGCATTAATATAATTTCAGTAGCTGGCTGATAAGACCAAGATAAATGTCTCCTTACCATGTCCTTATGACAATGAAATAAAATTCCTCACCCAGTATTGAAGTCTGCTTTCCCAACAAGAACAGTAGGCTAATATTTGGTCTATGTAAGAAGGAAATATGTTGTAGAGGTAAAGAAAGTGAAAGAAACAACTGATTTTGTAACAGCTTCCAGATGAAGTTTGCAGTTGTTAATTCATCAGAAATGACAGGGGATTCCTTTAGAATCACTTCTAACACCAGAACATTTGATATGAAGTTGTGGCTAAAGACAGCTTTATTTTTGAAAGCAGTATGCCTTTGAATGTGGTCTTGTTCACATGATGCTTTCCAAAATGAAGCTACCTTTGGCTACAGATGTCTTTCTCATTTTAAAATTAGGTACAAATATACACTGTTTGTCTACCCTTTTGTTTGGCTACTGATACTGCTGCAGAAATCATCATTCTATAGGGTAAGTTGATGATATTTTCACTCCATAACTTTCCAGACAAGTCTTTTCTCCAATTCTTTGATTCTGTGGTTTTCGGGTATAGTTATTATTCAGGGAGAGCATGTGGGTTTATTGTTTGTTTGTTTGTTTTCTGTTCAAAGAGCCTTAATAATGTATTTGTATTGATATCTACCAGAGTGACCCTAAAAATACATATTGCATAACATGGCGTGCCATAAGAGCAAGTAGAGGTGTTTGAATGACCAAGACCCTCTAGATTACTGTTTGTTGACTGTGCTGGGAAGATGGAGCTAAACTTGACAGAGTACTTTTCTGTTCTTCCAGTGAAGTTCCTATCAGGTATGCCTGGGTTTCCTCTTTGAAGGAACCAAGGACATTGCTCCAGGAGAGATTCCTGATATGAATTAACATTCATGCAATCCGTATAGTCAGGGACTAAGAATTTGAAGCAAACCAGAAAAGGAGCCAAAGAGCTCGTCTAGGTAACACAGTTGAAGAGGCACATCTCAAACCTAATCTGAAGTTATGGCAAGCATTTGATTCACTGCCAACCTCTATGAGTAGTTTGTCACAATTGAGAACACAGAACATCAGAGCACACACCATGCAATTTTCTATGATTACTTTTGTCTGGATAGCTCTTAAGATAATACTTTTGACTGAGAAATCATATATAGCTAAAATCTCTCTCTCTTTGAGAGTTCATCATTTTCTTGATACTCCAAGTGCACTTAGAGCTGGTCCTACAGAATGCTTTGAGCAGTCTGAGAAGTTAAATAGTTTTGAAGTACCCTGTGACTCCTTGTGTCCTTTAGTTTGGTCTTGTTCCCATTTGTACAATGTGTGCATATATTGGATCAATGTGCTATTTAATTACTCTTTCAAGAATATACTGGCCTTTCTAGGGTATGTCTGCAGATGGGTACAGATGTACATTAGTTCTCTCTGTACTTCAGGTTGATCGCATTCAAGCTTACTTTGAAAGCTACATAATGGTTAAACTTTTTCTATACCCAGGTAATAAAGCTGTGCATCCAGTACAAGCAGAAGTTCACGGGTGCCACACTTCAGAAAACACTCAAACCTTTTGACTTTGAATATTCTTTTTTCATCCTTTTTATTCCAGAAGAAAGGAATTTAATTAACATTACTACTGAATGCAGCCTACTTCACATTTGCAACAACTTGACACCACTGTTTGCTGTGCTGGTAAAATCTAGGTCCTACTCTTTGGCCTTTGGCTTGTTTCAGAACATTAAGATTTAGAAAGTTTCATATAAAAGTACTGTGTAGAAGATCCTAACATGGGCATGTGAAGAGTAAGAGCTCCTTTCCTTTTTTCATAGTATTATATCATATTCCAATTATTAGATTAACTGTCTCTTTTTTATGAAAGAGTGGATGTTGTAAATAGGCACCTATTGATGAAAAAAACCTTCCCAAAATATGTAGTCCAAAAGCTGCCTAACTTTAGTTTCAAAAGACTTACTCCTTTATTTAAATCTCTGCCCTAAATCCTTTTGAGACACTGAATTGTCCTATTTTACACATTCCTTGCTAATGACCCTTTTTTTAACATGGAAAGCTTCCTTAATAAGTCTTTGATTTGTTATAGTTTGTGTTCAAGACTGTAGTAAGAGGAGGGTGTCAGCAATGGATAGTCAATCAAAAGCTTAATAACTTCTATCCTCTCTCATTCTGTTGAGCTTGCAGCCACAGTTATAATTTAATACCTTAAAAGTCATAATTTGATTTAAAAATCCACATATGAAAAGGGAAGACTCTCAAACCAATCAAGTATGAACACTCAGTCCTCTTGAGACTAATGAGTCATTTAGACTAAGGGTCTGTGTTCCTATCTAAAATGGAAGCAACGCTTTATTTTTCCCACTATAATTTGTCCTTTGCCACGTGGCTCCATGGATGGTGTCAACGCCACAACTTTGGGTTTTTTAACAATGGAATGACCTATGCGGCACCAGGCCTGCTGGCGTCAGATGGGGGCTGGCTCACTCAAAGAGGGAGAAGGGTTTTTGCCCCAAAATTGGCAGGGCTCATTAACAGGGCTTTAAACTAAATTCGACGGGGGAAGGGGGTATTATCAGGGTTGCCCATGAACAGCCAAGGGATGTTACATCAAGGAAAGGGCAACAGGGCGCTGGTGAGGGCCTGCAGCCATTAGCTCCAAGATGTGCCAGCTACGCTGCAGTATGCTCAAACCTTCACGTAGATGAGTTAGGAGCTCCTGGACCAACGGGAGTCAATCGGGAGGCACTGTTAGTACAGGACAAAGGAATGCCAACTGGAGAGCAGCACAAAGTAATTACAGCTGCTCCAACCAAATCGGCTGCAACGAAGACACAGCTGAAATGCCTCTACACAAATGCGCGGAGCATGGGGAACAAGCAGGAGGAATTAGAGATGTGTACATGCCTCCAAGGCTACGATCTCATCGGCATCATAGAAACTTGGTGGGACGACTCCTGTGACTAGAGCGTCGGCATGGAGGTCCATGTCCCTGTTATGTTGGTGGCTCCAGAGCTGGACGCAGTACTCCAGGGTGGGGTGTCACCAGAGTAGAGGGGCAGAATCACCTCCCTCAACTTGCTGGCCACACTGCTTTTGATGCAGCCCAGGATACGGCTGGCTTTCTGGGCTGCAAGCGCATGTTGCCAGCTCGTGTTGAGCTTCTAGGAGGAACTAGAGATGCGTACATGCCTCCAAGGCTACTATCTCATTGGCATCGTAGAAACTTGGTGGGACGATTCCTATGACTGGAGTGTCAACATGGAAGGGTACAGGCTCTTCAGGAGAGACAGGCAAGGAAAATGAGAAGGCTGTGTTGCCTTATATGTTGACGAGCAGCTGGAATGCATGGAGCTCAACCTAGAGGTGGATAAAGAGCCAACTGAGAGCTTATGGGTCAGGATTACAGGGAAATTAGGAGCAGGGGACATTGCAGTGGGGATATGCTACAGGCCACATGACCAAGAAGACCAAGTGGATGAGGCCCTCTATAAACATATAGGGGCAGCATCACATTCACAGACCCTGATTCTCATGGGTGACTTCAACCACCCTGACATCAGTTGGAAGGGTAACACAGCCAAGCACAGGCAATCCAGGAGATTCCTGGATTGCATTGAGGACAACTTCCTTCTCCAAGTGGTTGAGGAGCCGACGAGAAGAGGAGCCATGCTGGACCTTGTTCTTACCAACAAGGAAGGGCTGGTTGACAGTGTAAAACTCAAGGGTAGCCTGGGCAGTAGTGACCATGAAATGGTCGAGTTCGAAATCCTCAAGGCAACGAAGAAGGTGCGCAGCAGGCTGCTGACCCTGGACTTCAGAAGAGCCGACTTTGGCCTCTTGAAGAATCTGCTTGGTATGGTGCCGTGGGATGAAGCACTGGAAGGAAGAGGGGTCCAAGAAAGTTGGTTAATATTCAAGGACCACCTCCTCCAAGCACAGCAGCAATGCATTCCTACAAAGAGGAAGGCAGGCAGAAAAGCCAGGAGGCCTGCGTGGATGAACAAGGAGCTCCTGGACATGACCAAAAGAAAAAAGGAGGCCTATAGGGAGTGGAGACAGGGGCGGGTAGCCTGGGAAGACTACAGAGGAATCGTTCGAGCAGCCAGAGAGCGGGTTAGACAAGCTAAAGCCCAGCTAGAACTAAATCTGGCCAGGGACATTAAGACAAACAAAAAATCCTTCTATAGGTATGTCAGTGAGAAAAGAAAGACGAGGGAAAACGTAGGCCCTCTCCGGAAGGAAACGCAAGAACTGCTTACTCAGGACAGCGACAGAGCTGAGGTACTCAATGACTTTTTTGCCTCAGTCTTCACAGACAAGGACAGCAGCCGCACTGCCCAAGATGCAGATTGCAAAGGAGAGGATTGGGAAAACGGAGCAACGCCCACTGTAGATGAAGATCAAGTGAGAGACCACCTGAGGAACCTGAAGGTGCACAAGTCCATGGGACCTGATGAGATACATCCGCAGGTCCTGAGTGAACTGGCAGATCAAGTCGCGAAGCCACTAGCCACCATATTTGAGAAGTCGTGGCAGTCTGGTGAGGTTCCTGCCGACTGGAAAACGGGAAACATAACCCCTATTTTCAAAAAGGGAAACAAGGAAGACCCGGGGAACTACAGGCCAGTCAGTCTCACCTCTGTGCCTGGCAAGATCATGGAGCAGATCCTCCTGGAAACTCTGCTGAGGCACACAGGAAACAAGGAGGTGATTGGCAAGAGCCAACATGGCTTCACCAAGGGCAAGTCATGCCTGACAAATTTGGTGGCCTTCTACGAAGGGGTTACAGCGGCAGTGGACAAGGGAAGATCTGCTGATGTAATTTACCTGGACTTGTGCAAAGCATTTGACACTGTCCCACACGATATCCTGGTCCCTAAATTGAAGAGACATGGATTCGATAAATGGACCACTCGGTGGATAAAGAACTGGCTGGATGGTCGCACTCAAAGGGTTGCGGTCAACGGCTCGGTGTCCAAGTGGAGAGCAGTGACGAGTGGCGTTCCTCAGGGGTCGGTACTGGGACCCGTACTGTTCAACATCTTTGTTAGCGACATGGACAGTGGGATAGAGTGCACCCTCAGCAAGTTTGCTGATAATACCAAGGTGTTTGGCGAGGCAGACATGCTGGAGGGGAGGGATGCCATCCAGAGGGACCTGGACAGGCTGGAGAGGTGGGCCCAAGCCAACCTCATGCAGTTCAACAAGGCCAAGTGCAAGGTCCTACATCTGGGTCGGGGCAATCCCAAGCACAAATACAGGCTCGGCGGAGAATGGCTGGAGAGCAGCCCTGTGGAGAAGGACCTAGGGGTGATGATTGATAAGAAGCTTGACGTGAGCAAGCAATGTGCGATCGCAGCCCAGAAGGCCAACCGTATCCTGGGCTGCATCAAAAGAAGTGTGGCCAGCAGGTCAAGGGAGGTGATTCTGCCCCTCTACTCCGCTCTCGTGAGACCCCACCTGGAGTACTGCCTCCAGCTCTGGAGTCCACAACATAAGAAGGACATGGACCTGCTGGAGCGCGCCCAGAGGAGAGCCACAAGGATGGTCAGAGGGCTGGAGCACCTCTCCTATGAGGAGAGGCTGAGAGAGTTGGGGCTGTTCAGCCTGGAGAAGAGAAGGCTCCGGGGAGATCTTATTGCGGCCTTCCAGTACCTAAAGGGGGCCTACAGGAGAGCTGGGGAAGGACTTTTTACACGGGCATGTAGTGATAGGACGAGGGGGAACGGCTTTAAGCTGGAAGAGGGCAGGTTTAGATTAAACATTAGGAAGAAGTTTTTCACTTTAAGGGTAGTAAGGCACTGGAACAGGTTGCCCAGAGAGGTTGTTGAAGCCCCATCCCTGGAGGTGTTCAAGGCCAGGCTGGACGTGGCCTTGGGTAACCTGGTCTAGTGGGAGGTGTCCCTGCCTATGGCAGGGGGGTTGGAACTCGATGATCTTCAAGGTCCCTTCCAACCTAAACCATTCTATGATTCTATGATTCTATGAATCCACTGCTACAAAAAACACAAAAAGTACAAAAGCACTAAATTGCAATAATGTTATGTATCTAGCAAACAGAGACTTTATTTTATTCTTGTAGCAAGGCTGTCTAAGAAATGCAGATACAGACCAGATAAGTATTCATCTTTAAAACTTATGCCAAAAAATATCCTGGGTTACAGAGGAACTAAAAATGCAAGAGACATACAGATTTTCTCGCACTATATCCTTTAAGGAAAAGATCAAATTGGAGACATATTTTTTCTCTGTCTTTATCTTTTATTGGCAGAAAGCAGAGGTACGCTGCAGACAGAAGGTTACAGAATATCTTTAATGCCTCCTCTTTTGCTCACTGCAAAGCTGGTGAGTGAGTAAATCTCTGCTGGATGATTTCACAACTCAGCATGAGCATCATGTGGGAAGGCAAAGCAAATGCTTGTTTTAATGCTATAGGCAGAGATCCAAGAAAGAAAAGGGATCTAAAATGGCTAAATATAAGGAATGATCACCAGGTGATAATTAAAATATTGAATGACATTCTGAAGGAATGGTGCGCAACAACAGTAAATTTTCATTTCCAACATTTGAAAGAGAACTAAGACCAGGGTTCTCACTATTTGTTGAAGAGACGGTGAGCTACTAAGTAAAAATAGTGTCAGTATGTTGATTTAGACATAATGTAGTTTGCCTAACCTAATCCCTGTGCAGATCTGACAGGATGGGCACCTTTTTGCTTTTTATGCTTGATATTGCCTTAGGGATTTACATATTTGAAAATTTAGTTTAGCAGGATTTTTACTTTATCTTAAACTTTAATTCATAAAATCATTAATTCAGGATAAGAGTTCGTGGTTTTATTGAGCTGCCCTGAAGTTAAGTCAAACAAGCCAATGTCAGAAAGTTTATGACCTGTAGATGCAATGTAATCTGGATCAAATCTGTTCAGCAAAGACAACTGATCATCTCTTGACCAGAAATACTATTACATAACTTCACAATGATCTTACTGCACATGCACAGGTCAGGTGTATATGTTTAGTAGGTCTGATGCAGGATATGTTGGATGAATTTTACAATGGCCAGACAGATGATCTGCACATGTTCAATAAAATCCCAAGCATTAGACTTTGATTCCACACTGCATGAAGAGTGAAGTGTCTAGTATAGATCTAACTTGAAGTTGTACTTCATATGCTTGATGAATATTTATTATGTAGGATTTATGTAGAAGTCGTTTTCTATAAGTACTTATTGGAATGTAAATGGAAGGAGGTTTTATTATTAATAATAATGCTATACTTTAGCCATAGCAATCTTTTAATATTTGCTGCAACTCAAGAGACTTTTATGTGTGCTTTAAGATACAAACCTTTAACATCTTCATTTATCTTCTGATTAGCATTTTACTCTCTTTCTCACTGTGTTGTAGACCATGGCAGAATAGTGAAGGTAACATGAACAGTTCTGCATAGAATTTCCGTGAAGACATATGTCTCTAAGATAATCGATAATTCAAGTCTAATAGAAAGTTGCTTAAGTCTCGCCCGATATATTCATATTGCTTCAATATATTCATCAATGACCTGGATGAAGGGATAGAGTGTACCATCAGCAAGTTTGCTGATGACACAAAACTGGGAGGGGTGGCTGACAGGCCAGAGGGCTGTGCTGCCATACAGCGTGACCTGGACAGGCTGGAGAGTTGGGCAGAAAAAAACCTGATGAAATTCAACAAGAGCAAGTGTAGGGTACTGCATCTGGGGAGGAATAACCCCATGCATCAGTAAAGGTTGGGGGATGACCTCCTGGAGAGCAGCTCTGTGGAAAGGGACCTGGGAGTCCTGGTGGACAACAAGATGACCATGAGGCAGCAAAGTGCCCTGGTGGCCAAGAAGGCCAATGGCATCCTGGGGTGCATCAAGAGTGTGGGCAGCAGGTGGAGGGAGGTCATCCTCCCCCTCTCCTCTGCCCTGGTGAGGCCGCATCTGGAGTACTGTGTCCACTTCTGGGCTCCTCGGTTTAAGAAGGACAGGGAACTGCTGGAGAGGGTCCAGCAAAGGGCTACAAAGATGATTAGGGGATTGGAGCACCTTTCTTATGAGGAAAGGCTGAGGCACTTCAGTCTTTTTAGTCTAGAAAAAAGAAGACTGAGGGGGGATCTTATCAATACTTATAAATACTTAAAGGGACGATGCCAGGTAGATGAGAATAGTCTTTTTTTCAGTGGTGCCCAGTGATAGAACAAGAGGTAATGGGCACAAACTTGAGCATAGGAAGCTCCATCTTAACATGAGGAAGAACTTCTTTCCTTTGAGGGTGGCAGAGCACTGGCACAGGCTGCCCAGAGAGGTTGTGGAGTCTCCCACTCTGGAGACATTCAAAACCCGCCTGGACGCCATCCTGTGCAATGTGCTGTAGGTGTCCCTGCTGTGGCAGGGGGTTGGACTTCGATGATCTCCAGAGGTCCCTTCCAACCCTCACCATTCTGTGATTCTGTGATTCTGTGATTCTGTGATTCTGTGATTCTGTGAATTAGTTCTCTTTCTTCCTGAAAGGAGGGTAAGGTAAGAATAGGATAGTAGCGATGCAGAAAAATAGGGTCCTAGTCCCCAGATGTGACCATAAACTAGGTCATTTGTTACTGGATATCTGAACTCCTGCAGTATTACTGGCTGACACATCTACGGTAGCGTCAATTTTATCTTATTTCAGTTGTCTACCATACTGACATGTACAGCTGAGCTAGTCACCCTAGATTCTTTTTATAGTCAATATAGAAAAAGAAGCACTTTTTAGGGAGAAATTCACCTGACCTATTTCTGACATCTACTTTAGGATGAAATAAAGCATGCCCTAGAAGTGCTTGTTTCTCTTCACTGGGTAAAGAAGGAGCATAGAGTGACTAGCTCACCTGTAGAGACTTACATTGCAAAGGTCTAAGTGAGAGCAGCCCTACCATTTGATTCTGGTCCTTACTTTAATTAATAAATTATTAGTCGTACAAAAGAAAAGAGCTTTGAAAATAAAATTAGAAGCCATACACTTCAGAATATTCTGCCAACTGGTGCCATGCACACTGCTCAGTGGGTAAGAACAATGGTTTCAGTTAGCTGGAATGGAAACTGAACCTAAAACCCAGTAGTTTCTTACATCCCAGACACTGACCCTGATCATGAGGTTTTGAACTAAACAGAAGGGACATCAAACTCTTCACCATTCTTCCTTAGCCCTTACTTTCCTTAAGCATATCACAATCTTATTTTTGCTCTTGTTATGAATGATCTCATCAAAATGTTTCAAAAACACCTTAATAAAGATAAAGTAATATAAAAAAAACCATAAAGTACATCTTAATAATTTTGGTTATTTTCATTTTGTCTGAAATAATTTGACAGATTCAACTTAAATCTAAATTTTTTCGAACGTTTCAAACTATAGATTTAAAAAGAAGAAAGGTTTGTCATTTATTCTGTAGCTCTAATTTTATCCTAACTTCTTTTTTTAGAAAAATTTCCTTTCTCTTCTTCTAAAAAGAAATAAACTTCCTACAAATATCATAACACTTGATAGCAATAATTCCCCATTTTTCTCTTCTTTTCCCTATAGAAGAGACTGTCTTCATAATATTTTTTTTTAATTGGCATTATTTATTTTGTGTTATTGATATATGATATGTTATTGATTGTACCTTCAAATTACTTATTTTGTAATGGGGAAATGGGAAAATAATGTACTTTGCCTTTTATAGACTGTTTAAACTTCCTTTTCCTTTTTTCTTACTATCTTTTAATATTTACTTGTAGATGACTCATCGCTTGACCTATTCTAATATTCAAAAGCCAGTCCTTCATTTCTTTAGATATTGCATTGTAACTGTTACACTGGTAAGCAAATTTCAAGCTTTATCATAGAAATCTGTAGGGATTCTATGTGCAAAATAACAGCTAAACAATCGTTGATATTTTGTAGATTAATCCTCTGAATAATAGGTGGTCATTATAACCTTAGTAAACTTTTCATACTCTGTACAAGCATTTAGCAACTGCAGTAGAAACAACACAAGAACTCTTGCAACTGTTAACAGATAAAAGCTGAAATCTTGAGTTTCTAATTACTTTAAGTATTATTAAAAATAAAAGAGTGACTTTGTCACAATTCACTGATTGGAAAACTCAAAGACTTTAAATGTGCATAATTTTGTGGTAGAAATTTAAAGGAAATGAAAAAGTCAGTCAGTTTCAATTTAAGCATACTTGCTTCTTTCGGTATTTGTTTTTCCACATGCATATTCATTCTGAGCAATTAGTGTTCAGTCAAATGTTTGTAGCAGGATGTGGAGCTGGTAATTGTTTGAATATGCTTGTTTGCCAGACAACATACATATTCATAACTAGAGTTACTAGTATAGTTATGTTTAATATAAAAGAAGGGAAGGATAAGGGAAAGTGTAATGCAAAAAAAATAGATTATTTTTAATGTATGACACATTTACTACAGAGCTTTCCGTTTTGGTGGAACAGTGTAAATAGTAATTTTTTATTGATTTTAGAGAGAGAAAATAGCAGTTACTTAACAAAAATAAACAAACAAACAAATACGTAATTCTTCATAAAAGGAATAAAATCAGACTTGCTAGTGTAAAGCCATGGGATGGCATGCCAAAGTTTGAGGGATGGTGTGTTAGTGGTGTCCTTCAGTTTGCTTCAGGATGTGCTAAGTACACTGGAGCACATTTGAAATGTCTCTGTACTAATGCACAAAACACCTTAGCCATCTCAGTGGGGGTAGGGGATGGAGATCCACAGAGCAGCAAAGACGAAGGGTTGCTGATGTGTTAGAAACCACAGAAGCACCTGAGAATGGTCACATAGGAATTCTTCCTCAATAAAGGTGGTGGGATCAATAGCCCAGCTGAAGAGTATCTACACCAAAGCACTCAGCATGGGCAACAAACAGGAGGAGTTGGAAGCCATTGTGCAGCTGGAAAACTATGATATAGTTGCCGTCACAGAAACATGATGGTATGACTCACACAGCTGGAGTTCTGCAATGGATGGCTATAAGCCCTTCAGAAGGAATAGGCAAGGAAGGAGAGGCGCTGGAGTGGCCCTGTGTGTTAAGAAGTGCTTTGACTGTCTAGAGCTTGATGATGGTGATGAAAGGGTTGAGTGTTTATGGGTAAGGATTAGAGGAAAGGCCAACAAGTCAGATATAATGGTGGGAGTCTGTTATAGACCACCCTACCAGGATGAAGAGATGGGTGAAATGTTCTATAAGCTGCTGGGAGAAGTCTCACAATTGCCAGCCTTTGTTCTCATGAGGGATTTTGATTTACCAGATGTCTGTTGGAAATACAATACAACGGAGAAGAAACAGTCTAGGAGGTTTCTGGAGTGTGTGGAAGACAACTTCCTGACACAGCTGGTGAGTGAAACAACTAGGGAAGGCGCCCCACTGGACCTGTTGTTTGCAAACAGAGAAGGACTTGTGGATGATGTAATGGCTGGAGGCTGTCTTGGGCATAGAAATCATGAAATGATAGAGTTTTCGATTCTTGGAGAAGTAAGAAGGGGGACTAGCAGAACTGCTACCTTGGACTTCCAGAGGGTAGACTTTGGCCTATCTAGGAGTCTGGTTGACAGACTCCCTTGGGAGGCAGTCCCGAAGGGCAAAGGAATCCATGAAGGCTGGGCGTTCTTCAAGAAGGAAATCTTTAAGGCTCAGGAGCTGGCCATCCCCATATGCCAAAAGACCAGCTAGCGGGGAAGAAGACCATCCAGGCTGAACATAGACCTTTGGCTGGAACTCAGGAAAAAAATAGGGTTTATGATCTTTGGAAGGAGGGCAGGCAACTCAGGAGGACTACAAGGATGTCATGAGGCTATGCAGGGGGAAAACTAGAAGGGCCAAAGCCCAACTAGAAATTAACCTGGCTACTGCAGTAAAAGACAAAATTTGCTTCTATAAATACATTCGCAACAAAAGGAGGGCTAAGGAGAATCTTTGTCCTTTATTGGATGCAGGGGAAAACATAGTGACAAAGGATGAGGAAAAGGCTGAGGTACTTAATGCCACCTTTGCCTCAGTCTTTAACAATAAGACCAGTTGTTCTCTGGGCACCTAGACCCCTAAATTGGAAGACAGGGATGGGGAGCAGAATGAAGCCCCCATAATCCAACGTGAAACGGTTAGTGTCCTGCTACACCACTTAGACACACACAAGCCTATGGGTCCAGATGGGATTCACCCAAGGGTACTGAGGAAAGTGGCAGAAGTGCCCACCAAGCCACTGTCCATCATTTATCAGCAGTCCTGGCTAACCAGGGAGGACCCAGTTGACTGGAGGTTAGTCAATGTGACACCCATCTACAAGAAGGGCTGGAAGGAGGATCCAGGGAACTACAGCCCTGTCAGTCTGACCTCAGTACCAGGGAAGGTTATGGAGCAGATCATCTTGAGTGTCATCATGCGGCACATACAGGACAACCGGGCAATCAAGCCCAGTCAGCATGGGTTTATGAAAGGCATGTCCCGCTTGACTAACCCGATCTCCTTCTATGACAAGGTGACCTACTTAGTGGATGAGGGAAAGGCTGTGGATGTTATTTGCCTGGACTTCAATAAAACCTTTGACACCATTTCCCACAGCATTCTCCTTGAGAAACTGGCTGCTCGTGGCTTGGACGGCCGTATTCTTTGCTGGGTAAAAAACTGGCTGGATGGCCAGGCCCAAGGAGTGGTGGTGAATGGAGTTAAATCCAGTTGGTGGCTGGTCACAAGTGGTGTGCCCCAGGCCTCAGTATTGTGGTCAGTTATGTTTAACATCCATATCAACAATCTGGATGAGAAGATTGAGAGCACCTTCAGTAAATTTGCAGATGACACCCAGTTGGGGCTCTACAGAGGGATCTGGGTAGGTTAGATTAATGGGCTGAGGTGAATTGTATGAGATTCAACAAGGGTAAACACTGGGTGCTGTACTTGGTTCACAACAACCCCATGCAATGCTACAGGCTTGGGGAAGAGTGCCTGACCCAGAGCAAAAGGACCTGGGTGTGCTGGTAGACAGCCAGCTGAATATGAGCCAGCAGTATGCCCAGGTGGCCAAGAAGGCAAATAGCATCCTGTTTTGTGTCAAATGATGTGGCCAGCAGCACTAGGGAAGAGATTGTCCCATTGTACTCGGCACTGGTGAGGCTGCACCTCGAATACTGTGTTCAGTTTTGGGCCCCTCACTACAAGAAAGACATAGAGGTACTGAAGAGCGTCCAAAGAAGGATAATGAAGCTGGTGAGGGGTCTAGAGCACAAGTCTTATGAGGAGCAGCTAAGGGAACTGGAGTTGTTTAGTCCAGAGAACAGGAGGCTCAGGGGAGACCTTATTGCTCTCTACAACTATCCAAAAGGAGGTTGTAGCAAGGTGGGTGTCGGTCTCCCAAGCAACAAGTGGTGAGACAACAGGAAATGGCCTCAAGTTGCACCAGGGGAGGTTTAGGATGGATATAAGGAAAAATTTATTCACCAAAAGGGTTGTCAAGCAGTGGAAAGGGCTGTCCAAGGAAGTGGTTGAGTCACCATCGCTGAAGGTTTTTAAACGACATGTAGACATGACCTGGATACCGTGTGGCACAATGTCAAATGCTTTGCACAAGTCCAGGTAGATGATGTCAGTTGGTCTTCCCTTGTCCACTACCACTGAAGAAGTGTGGCCAGCAGGTCAAGGGAGGTGATTCTTCCCCTCTACTCTGTTCTGGTGAGACCCCATCCGGAGTACTGCATCCACCTCTGGAGCCACTAACATAGGAAAGGCATGGACCTGTTGGAGTGGGTCCAGAGGAGCACCACAATAATGAGAGGGCTGAAGCAGCTCTTCTAGGAGAACAGGCTGAGAGAGTTGGGCCTGTTCAGCCTGGAGAAGAGAAGGCTCCGGGGAGACCTTATAGCAGCCTTCCAGTACCTAAAGTGTGCTTACAAGAAAGATGGGGAGGGACGTTTTTACAAGGGCATGTAGTGATAAGACAAGGGGGAATGGCTTTAAACTGGAAAAGCGTAGATTTAGATTAGATATTAGGAAGAAATTTTTCACTCTGAGGGTGGTAAGGCACCCAGGTTTCCCAGAGAAGTTGTGGAAGCTCCATCTATGGAGATGTTTAAGGCCAGGTTGGGTGGCACTTTGAGCAAATTGGTCTAGTGGGAGGTGTCCCTGCTTATGGCAGGGGGTTGGAACTAGATGATCTTCAAGGTCCCTTCCAACCTAAGCCACTCTATGATTCTATGATTCTATGGTTTAATGGTGGACTTGGTAGTGTTAACGGTTGAACTCGATGATCTTAAGGTTCTTTTGCAGCTTAAATGATTCTATGATACTATAAACATCCATCAGGTCTAGAAATAATTTGTCTCTCTTATCACGTTGTGTCAGATTTAGTTCCAAATTTTACATCTCTAAACTTAGTTGTGTAGATATAGTGAAGGTATAAGTACCAATATTGCTCAAGTCTTCATTGAGTGTTGACTGGCTATAATGGGAGTTTAGAAACCTAGCTTGTATATAAACAAGTATGTTCAGACATCCGAATTTAAGGTCCTACATTGTGGAGCTAGATGTCGTTCCTTGGAGAACAGATATTTAGGTTGTCTCAGTCTTGAACTGAACCCTACATCTTTTTTTTTTTTTTTTCAAGGCTAGATCAAGAAAATAAGCTTCTGGAATGTGGACAGCCCACCTGTAGTTACCTGGATCCTCCTTCTTGCCCCTCTGCAAGATAGGAGGGACATCTGTGTTCTTCTCCTGGTCACTGTGAGTTTTCATGGAACATCGCAAGTGACCTCACAATGATATCAGCTAGCTGATGTCAGCTTCTTCAGTGCTTGTTGGTACAGAATCACAGAATTACAGAATGGTGAGGGTTGGAAGGGACCTCTGGAGATCATCTAGTCCAACCCCCCTGCCACAGCAGGGACACCTACAGCAGGTTGCACAGGATGGCGTCCAGGTGGGTTCTGAAAGTCTCCAGAGTGGGAGACTCCACAACCTCTCTGGGCAGCCTGTGCCAGTGCTCTGCCACCCTCAAAGGAAAGAAGTTCCTCCTCATGTTGAGATGGAACTTCCTATGTTCAAGTTTGTGCCCGTTACCTTTTGTCCTATCACTGGGCACCACTGAAAAAAAGACTATTCTCATCTACCTGGCACCGTCCCTTTAACTATTTATAAGTATTGATAAGATCACCCCTCAGTCTTCTTTTTTCTAGACTAAAAAGACTGAAGTGCCTCAGCCTTTCCTCATAAGAAAGATGCTCCAACCCCCTAATCATCTTTGTAGCTCTTTGCTGGACCCTCTCCAGCAGTTCCCTGTCCTTCTTAAGCCGAGGAGCCCAGAAGTGGACACAGTACTCCAGATGTGGTCTCACCAGGGCAGAGGAGAGGGGGAGGATGACCTCCCTCCACCTGCTGCCCACACTCTTGATGCACCCCAGGATGCCATTGGCCTTCTTGGCCACCAGGGCACTTTGCTGCCTCATGGTCATCCTGTTGTCCACCAGGACTCCCAGGTCCCTTTCCACAGAGCTGCTCTCCAGGAGGTCATCCCCCAACCTTTACTGATGCATGGGGTTATTCCTCCCCAGAATACATTACAAGATACAAAATACATTACAATACAGTAGTACATCCTACTAGATCCCGTAGATTTGTGTGTGTCTAGTTTGTTGAAATGGCAAATCTTCCCAACTCTAGACTTAGCCACAGATGTCAGGAACCAAGGATTGTTGAAGGCCAGTCTTAACAGTAAAGACCATGGTGAAGAAGGCATTGAATACCTTGGCCTTTTCCATGTTCTTTGTTACCATGCTCTCTTAACCATTGAACAGCATGCTCACATTCTCTTGGTCTTCCTTTTGCTGCTGATGTACCTGTAGAAACCCTTCTTCATGTCCCTTGCCAGATCCAGCTCCAAGCGGGCTTGGGTGTATCAGGTATATCAGCAGCAAAAGCAAAACTTATCTTGGACTGCACTATCTTCCCCACAGGATAAGGAGGTTGTGTTAGGAATCATTACTCCAACCACCATAGCTTCTTTCCTGGACTGTGCAATCTCTCCCACAGAACATAAAACTCATGTAATCCATACAATTTCATATATGCATGTGATTGAAGTGTTTTGTTATCTGAATCTATCTAGACTCTGCATGGTCAACTTGGTTTTAAACTGCAGCACCTTTGTACCTTCATAACAAGTAGCCCTTTTTAGGAGAAATCAGCAGAGGAAAATGGGTAATTTTTGAATGTCATTCAGCATTTTAGACCTCTACCATAGCCTGAGTGATGTTCTAAACATGGCTATTTGTGTGCATTGACTGTATAATAAGGTCCTAACAATTATCTCTACAGTAGACCTTGTTAATTTCTAATGCTACATTAGGAGTATTGTGTTTCTTAGGCTTGATTCAGCTGGCATTTGTCATTACCTGTGCAGGCAATGGAATTAAGCTGCAGATGCCAGTCACTATGATATGAGATGAACACTTACTAAAAAGTAACGAGATAAAAGAATTGTTTAAAAATACAGGTCTTTTAAAATATTAAAAACTTCAGTAACTGCTTTTCATCAGGTCCCCATTGTCTCGTTTTTGTACATGCAAGTCTATTTTTAGTCTAAAAATATATTTGCCGATTTTGGTTGTTGCTTTTTTTACTAAATCTCTTTAAGCATTGAACTAGAACATTGTCTGTTAATGTATTGTGATATTTATGTTCACTTCCCTTGTTTTAAGGATGAGACCTTCAAATTCAGTGGTAGAATAAGGTCTCTAAAAATGTATAACAAAAATCTGACAGTAATGTAATATATCACTTGGGTCTGAGTTACTGGTCAATGGATACTAGCATATGGAAACTCTCAGGAGGTGTGCGTATTATCTTAAATGTATGATCTTTACAGGACAGCTTCAAGCAGGTAGATTGTTTTATATTCAGTTGGAGAAATTATTTTCTTTTATTTAATTTCAGTTTTGGTATAAATATGTAATCCTTCCACAGTAATATTGAAAAGTTGTAACAATTGGAAAACAGTTTTTTATTTACACTCACGTTTCCTATTCGTTATTTTAGATTAGTTTTGCATTGTTTTATTCCTTTCTTTTTCCTCAGTTCTGACTGAAAAAGAAATCGTGTTTGGAATCTCTAGCCTCTAAGAAGAGCAGATCTGTGCAGGAATTGAAGAAATATTGATCTCTTTAATAAGTATTTCCATAATAGAGATTATTCTTCTTTGTTATGATATATGCCAGACAAGGACTAGCAAATAGCATGTATGAGGTCTTCATAGTACTAATTGTGATTAACAAGCCAATTAAAAGGGGGAAAGAATTGTTACTAAATATTAAGATTTTATTAAAATGACAGGATAGCCTCTAAACCTGAATGGGAGGAATTGCTCAATTTACTCCACAGATTGTAATTAATTTTTCTAAAACAATATAATTATTTATGTGTATCCATTAAAACATTTCTACTTTAGTTATATGAAAAATAAGTAAGGTAGTAAGTTACCTAAATTAAAGTAAATAAATAAAACAAAGACCCAACCCAATTGTGTGGTCACTGAATGTACTAAATAACTGAAAAATGTTTATACTTAAATTGAAATAACTGTTCTACATAAACTGTGAATGTTACCATACAATGTTAGACAGAAGAACCACCTCCAGATCAACCTAGTATAGTGAGATTGTGTTTATTCTAGGAAAACAAAGCATTACACTGAAAAGCTCAAAAATAGCTTTCCTACTATTGCTTCAAATCTCTCTATTCAGTTCCTGCTTCACTATTGTCAGTAGCTGTGGTTTGGCTCTCCAAGCTTACAGTTTCAATTTTTGTTCAACTCTTCCTTCATCAATATCCACACTGATATAAAACCCTGCCTCACCTTCCTTTACAACATCATCTAAAATCTATCCCACCCTTTGTATTCAACCTGCTAACAACCTTGCTGCCCCTCAATGTTCTCTCTCTTTGTGTGCTTCAACCTTACTCTTCTTTGATCTCTTAACATCTTTCTTTACTCCCTACTGAGAAATAAGCAAGAAAGCTAACTTAGTTTAATTTTCTTGCCCTTTGGATCAACCCACTATTTTCTAGATCTCTTCACCATCTTCCAAAGCTAATCTTTTTATCTTCTTTGTCAGGCTTCTGCTGCTTAAACCTTTTGTTTATTCTTTCAATAATATTTTCCTTATTTAACATTTCCTGCCTAATCAGTTCTTGGAAGTCTATTTTATTGTATACTTTTGACTCTATCTTACCTGCTTTTTAAAATCCTGCTTACTCCTTACCTCCCCGTCATAGCATGATTTTTGTGAGGTTTTGTTTGTTTTAAAGGCATGTTCTCTTTCCCTGTTTTCTGATCTTCATTGCAGTCTGTTGCATATGAAGGCATACTCATTTCTTACTCTTTTCTAAGTTTATTCTCACTGTGCTCAAACAGAACAATGCACAGAACTGAGGTGAGAGAGCAAAAGCAAGAGAGGTCAGACAAAATCTAATGGTGGTGTCATGACCTTTCAACACCCTGAGGACTCAGATGTTAGTAAATGGAGCTCAACTAAACTTTGAAGAAAGAGATAAAAAAACACATTTTCTTTCGTACTTTCAAGCTATATGCTGGACATTTAAAAATGTGTCATTTTATTTTCAGAATGCAAAGATATTTATAATTGCTGAATTGCACATTGCACAGTCATTCAGTAGCACCTTCTTAGATGACATTTTGCCTGGGTATGCTCATTATCACCATAGTAACTGAACCCCTTCCTTCACCCAATCCTACATGCATCTTCCCTTTCTCTCATCCTTCATCCTGCTTCTCAGGAAGAATTTATATGAAGAAACTGTTATATTACAGGAACTGTTATATGTTGTGCATTCAAAGTAATTGGCATATTTCTATTTGCTCCCTAAATTTAAGAGAGGCTGATTTTTATGTTTATATATATATATATATATCAGTAATAAATTATCTAATCAATTACCGATATTTTGTGATTGCTTTTAAACTGAAAGATAATATTATCTGGCAGATCAGACAACAATGTCTCAGGCAGAGTTTAACTGCATAAGCAACTGAGCTTCATAAAAGAAATCAGAAATTACACTTCACTGGCAAATGGCAACAGGCTGAGGTTAAAAGGTAAATCAACAGTGAGTTACACAAAGAAGTTCATATATTCACCTGTAATAATAGTAATAATAATAATATATTTCTAAGGTCATGAGCATTCAGACATAATAGTCTCAAGTGGAAGTTTTTCTGGATTTTTCCATCACTTCAGTGTGAAGTGTAGACATTCTGAACACTGATAAAATTTAGTTTTAAAAATTTAAATAAGAAAATTATTAATACAATCATGGCACCCATCTCAAGTAATTTTTTTAAAATGTTAAATCTAATTTGTTTTAGTTTGTTAGTGTTTCTTGTTTGGGTTGTAGCCTTCCATAGGACAATTAATCAAAGGAAAAGACCTCAGTATTCCTGGCCTTACTTTTCTTAAAATGTGGGATTCATCTTCAGACAGTAGACATCTGATTTTGGGAATCTGAATTTGGTAGTGTTTATGGAATTTTGGTTTGGTAAGTCCTAAGGATGCTGATATCTAGAAGTCTGAACTATAAGGCACGGAAAACACCATTCTACACCTCTTCATCATAAATACCTCTCTCTCTAGAAACATACATTTTGTCAATCCATGTATTTACCAGTCCATATATTTATTTTGTAATAAAGTCTAACTTTATCTATGTTATTTAGTGACTTCCTTCAACGGTATCATTCTTCTAGGGTGACTGTACCTCACAAATTCTGATGAAGATCTCCTGCAAGTCTCCTACCTTTGCTGGCTGTGACACTCTAATCCCCAGGCTCCGGTAGTTACAGAGTTACAGAGTGATGCCACCTGGATCTTGGACACACTGCCTGTAGTTATTGCTTTTCATCTTCACCGTAATCATATGACTGTACATAGTCACTTCATGCAGCAACAATATTTTATAATTTATGAGAAAACCTAATAGTAGTTGGATTAAATGGAAAAATATACATCAAAGGAAAAGATCCTTTGGCTTCTGTTGTGCACTGTAATCAGCAAGGGTCTTCCTGATGCTGAAATACATGGAGTCCTGCCCCAGGAAAGCTGGCTTGAGGAAAGATTATTTACACAGACTAATTTTAAGTATTCCGTCTGAGACAAAGCTGATTAAACACTCTCCTGGAATATCCTGAACTTCCATGAGAACCCGCATATCATTGACTGCCCGATATTAGTCATGAAGCAGTAGGAAATAGTAGGAAATAGTGATCGGAACTTTCACAAACAGTTGAAGCACAACTTGAAAAACAAATATGTTTGTTAAAGGTTCAATACTATGCCTGTGCCAAAGGTCATAGAAAACTGTTTTGTACCCACCCTGAATTAGAATTTCTCTAGTAAGGCCTCATTTATGATGCCTGAGAAGATGGAGTATGAATGAAAATCTTAGGGGTCCAGGCAATCTTCTTCCTAGGCCATGTCTATAGTTCTTCCAGTCATCTGATGGGGTCATATATGAAAGCTAATAACAGTTTTGCCTGTTACCTCTCCCTGTGATGCATATCCCTCCCTGTAACCCAGAACTTTCATGAACTGAGCTTGGATCTTTGTCCATGTCTTGTCTAACAATCCAATGATTTGTGAGGGGCTCCTTGTTCTATTGCTAAAGTAAATATTTCCCTGGTTTGCACAAGTCCCTCTGCAGTCTATCCACTTTGATCAGAAATCCCAATGTTGTCACTCCTTCTTGTCTCTTCTTTGAAACAATTTGCTAGCTGAAGCTTTGGGATAAGCCTATTTGAAACTTATTTTCATAATGGTGGCTGAAACTTGCTAGCAGGTCCAATTCAGATCCAACCTGTCAGTGACAAGAGATCTGGACTAAGACCGAGTTAAGCTCATGACTTGAGTTAAAGGAAGGACTTTATAGATAATGAGGGCAGAATTTGGAATTAGGTAAGTAGCAACTCATTTATAGAAGAATCTGAGCAGATTAGATATCCCAGTTGCCTGGCAAGTAAGACCTACACACTTGAGAGTTGTAGAGACATATAGCTGTCTAGATGTATGGATGTGTAAATGTAGATGGCCATCAGGTGTGAACATGAGGATTTAGAGTACCTATTAAACCATTTTTATCTCAGCCCATGAGTTTTCTCATTTTTACCCCTCCAATTCTCTTCCCCATCCCCCTGGGGAGGAGTGAGCAAGCGGCTCTGTGGGGCTAAGCTGCCAACCTCGGCTAAACCACAACATACACAAAGGAAAACATGGATAATAATAAGTTGAGTTACTATTTATCAATAGTAACAAACCAGCAAAAAAAAACAACCAAACAAACCAAAAAACACTTAAAGGAAGATTCCTTGCAGCTATACTAGACACCTATCTTATGACAGCACATAGAATTGTGGATTTCTCTGACTAACTGTAAAGGGAATCCCTATGACTAGCTTTTACTTAGACAGCTATCTCTTAGGCAGCAAAAAATGGATGAGGTGAATTCCATAATAAAGTACTTTTGTACTTTTGGGATAGATCTAAGTAGGAAGAAAATTAAACTACTGAAAAAAAGAAGAATCAGAATTGTTGACTGCCAAAGGAACATTAGATAGCTATTCTCAAAACCAGACAGTTGATACAAATGTAAGAAAAATGTGAAGATTAAATAGAATTTTAGAAAATTGAAATAGTATTCCTGTATATATTATATTAGTTAAAATGTTTCTAATGCAGCAGAATATTAATGACAGAAAATAGTCTAGGCATCTTTACATGAAGTACCATATTCTTTAATATTGGACTACTTATTTTTAAGGGGATGGGCTAATATAAGCAGAAGCAATCAGAATGAGTTTGGCAAATTTAGTGCATACATTGTAGTGCATGGGGTGCAAAAGATCAGATATATTGTTGTTCTTCATCCTGACAATGATTTAACTTAAATAATTAACCCCTAGAGAAAATTCTCACAGATAACTGACAGCCTGACTTTTGAGATGATGCCAGCATTCATTGTTCTTTACAGTGTTATAATTTTTTCCCCTAGACAATAAACCATTAAATCACTGTAAGTAATTGTATGTTTGTAGGTATATTTCATGTACGTGGTTGTATTCATTTTTCTCTTTGCATTCTTGTGCCTGTTCTGGATAAGGGTTTGCTGTTCTTCATACTTCTACACTTCTAAGTAGGAATTTGGACAAGCCAATTCTTAGAACATACAGTTAACAAAAACTTCCAGCAGCTTTGGGTGGTACGCTGCTTCTTCCTTCAGAAAACTATTGTCCTGATGTTTTTAGACATATTCTATAGTGTTTCATAGGTTGGGCAGACATCAGAAATCCAAGGCAAATGATAAGTGTGGACATACATTATGTCTAATGGGGACTGGGTTTAACTGTCAATGTTTGGAAGATTTTATGTACTTCAACTAATGTTTTTTGACCAGTGAATAAAAATGAGTATGAATACATTAGAGTGAAATTTTAAGTGTTCATTATATGGAAGTTTTTTAACTTCAACACTTACTTTTTTTCTTCAAAAGGGATAAAATTTGGAAATTACATTTTTCTTAAGATATAAAATGTCTCCTTTTTTTCCCCTGCTATGCCCAAGTATTTCAAACATTCACGTACTCTGAACATAAATGCTCAGTCTCATTGAGTCTTCCTGAAATGTTACAGTCTGAATGACAACAATATTTGTTATGCCTTATCATTTTTTATTTGAGTATACCTTGTATCCCACGGTTCAGATTCCCTGGATTCTCTTGTGTTTCTCCCATTACAGTACAAAAGACTGACAGTGACATTCTCAAAACTGTGGACTTGTAAGGAGAGTTTAAATCCTTTTAGAACTTTTTTTTTTGTGAAGAAATTAATCAGTATTTTAAATGTTATTTTGAACCTCCAAACAGTTGTTTCTTGGTTAAGAAATCATCAGAAGTCCTATGAAATACAATACTTATGGAATCTAAAAACTATCTTTTGCAATAAATATTATCTTTTAATATTTTAAATTTTCCTCTCTTCTCCTCATCTCTTTTCCTTGGGTGAAAATATTCTATTTAATTGGATAAAGAACAGAATATTTAAAACAGAATATAAAGTATTGAGTATTCAGTTATGTAGAACATTATTCATCCTTAATCTTGATGCAACTATTACTGTTAAAATCAATTTCTTTTAGAAAAGACACATACTTGCTAATCAAGAGTGATTATTCTAAAGAAAAGGCAACATTTAAAAGTCTAGAAGATAATCAGGCAGTCTGTCTGATTGATGACATTTTACTCTTCTGATAGTCTGCATAGACCTAATAATCAGTACAGAACTATATATAGAGAGAGTCTTAGAAGATCATGCATTTTCTTACAGGAAGTCTGTAGATGTGCATTGCTTTCAATTTGCATACTCTGAATATGTATCACTTTAACGGAATAAAGACTTTTGCACATCACAGGTCTATTCTATTCTGATGCTAACTAATGTTTGGTTCTTCCAGACTGTACAAGACAACCTGTATGTATTTTTCTTTCTTTCTAGTAACTCTTCCCTGATTAATATAGGTGAATGACTACTCTACAAAAAAAGGGTCATAACACCAATGTCTTTGGTATTAGAAGAACCAGCTCTGATGCCCAACAGTTTATACTGTTTGAAAAGAATCAGTTCTGTTTAGGTGGGACTCATTTACAAAGTTCTGTTGACTTTTCTGCCATAGCACAGAGAATATATTGGGTTCTAGTGGGGGAAAAAAACAAAACAAAACAAAACAAAACAAAACCCAACAACCAAGCAAACAAAAAAACCTCATGTTGAGCTTTATTACACTATATGTATATATGCATTTTTATTTGTACTCCATCACTCAGAATTTGGCTCTCCATTTTATTGCTACCTTCTTGTGGCAACAACAGAATTGTATAATTGGTAGGAGCATTGCTAGTAGGTCAACAGAGGTGATCCTCCCCCTCTACTCAGCACTGGTAAAGTCACACAAGGAGCGTTGTGTCCAGTTCAAGGCTCACCAAAACAAGACAGACATACTGGAGATAGCTCAACACAGGGCCACTAGTATGATGAAGGTACCAGAGCATCTCTTCTATGAGGAAAGACTGACAGAGTTGGGACTGTTCAGCCTAGAGAGAGAGAAGGCTCAGGAGGATCTTATCAATGTATATGAATACTTGAAGGGAGGATGCAAAGAGGACAGAGCAAGGCTCTTGTCAGTGGTTCCCAGTGACAAGACAAGAGGCAATGGGCACAAACTGACACACAGGGTGGTCCTTCTGAACATCAGGAAACACTGTTTTTCCAGTCAGAGGGTGACCAAGTACAGGCACAGGTTTCTGAGAGAGGTTGTGGAGTCTCCATCCTTAGAGATATTCAAAAGCCATCTTGACATGGTCCTGGGCAGCTGGCTTTAGGTTACTCTGCCTGAGCAGGGGATTTGGACCAAGTGACCTCCAGAGGTCCCTCCCAACCTCAGTCATTCCTTGAGTCTGTGATAATGATGGTTCAGTGTCCAGATACAACATTTGCAGGCAGTAGTCCCTAGTTCTTCATCTGTCTTGAAAAAAATCCTGTAATTTTCTCATTGCCAGATTTTATCTCTCCAGAGCAGCAGTCCATATCAAATCTGACTGCTCAGTAAGTCCAGCTAATTAAGCAGATCTGCAAGAATTTCATTTGGGAGTTTTTTTAAAGTTGAAAATATCGAGCCATACGTGTTTTTCGACTTAAGTGTGCTTCGAGAAGTAAGTATTTTTATTTTTTCAAAAAAAAGCCCCACAAACAATCTACATAAGCAGGACTTTTTATTTAAACTCTTAAATAGACACCAGTGATTTCCAGACATATCTCAGCCACAACCCTGGCTTCTGCATCCCTGTTTTTTTGAGCTCATGGTCTCAAATACTGCTCTGAAATATAATATTTCCACCCTCAGTTTATATAGTAGCAGTTAATTCCTATGCCTGTACCTGGCCACCTGCCACACTGATCCTTACCCATGGACTGACCACCTGGCTTCACCATAGGCCTATCTCATCACTGTGGACCTATGTGGTAACCACTGGGCTGTGTGGGATGCCAGCTGTTGACCCCATCACAGCCCTGCTCTCCTGGTTGAATACCCTGGGACTGCGCCTGTTGGTGAGACACTGCCCTGCCAGCCTACTTCTCCCTCAACTGCTACCTCCCTGCCCTTGCAGGCAGCCCGACCTCAGTGGTTCCTATGAGCATGTCAAAAACTCTTCTGGGATACTATTTTATCCTAGACTGTACTTATCAACAAACATTTATTTATTTTTAGCTATGATATGATAATACTAAGCAAGTTACCTAGATCTGGGAACTTCGAACACTTCCAGTGATGGGGCATCCACAACTTCCCTGGGTAACCTGTTCCAGTGTCTCACCGCCCTCACTGTAAAAGATTTCTTCTTTATGTCCAATTTAAATATGTGCTTTTCAGTTTAAAACCATTACCCCTTGCCCTGTCACTGCAGGCCCTGGCAAAAAGTCCTTCTATGCCTTTCTTATAAGCCCTCTTTAAGAATTAAGGTCGTCTTTAAGAAAAAGGTCTTCTTGGAGCCTTCTCTTCTACAGGCTGAACAACTCCAACTCTCTCAGCCTTTCCTCACAGGAGAGGTGTTCCAGCCCTCTGACTATTTTCGTGGCCCTCCTCTGGACGAGCTCCAACAGGTCCATATGTTTCTTGTGCTAGGGCCCCTCAAGATGGATGCAGTACTCCAGCTGGGGTCTCACAAGAGTGGAGTAGAGCAACAGAATCATTTCCCTTGACCTGCTGACCACGTTTCTTTTGATGTAGCACAGGATATGACTGGCTTTCTGGGCTGCAAGCACACTTTACCAGCTCACATCCAATTTTTCATCCACCAGTATTCCTGAGTTCTTCTCCCCAGGGTTGCTCTGAAACAATTCTTCACCCAGTCTGTATTGATACTGAGGATTGCCCTGACCCAGGTGTAAGACCTTGCACTTCATGAGGTTCACACAAGCCCACTCCTCAAGTCTGTCAAGGTCCCTCTGGATGGCATCCCTTCACTCTAGTGAATTAACTGCAGCACTCAGCTAGGTGTCACGCGCAAACTTGCTGAGGGTGCACTGAATCCCACTGTCTATGTAATTGATGAAGATATTATATAGTTTTTGTCCCAGTATGGATCCTTGAGGGACACCACTCTTTACTAGTTTCCATTTGGACACAGAGCCGTTGACTGTAACTCTATGGATGCATCTATCCAGCCAATTCGTTATTCATCTAACAGTCCATCCATCAAACCCATATCCTTCCAAGTTAGTGGCAAGAATTTTGAAAACTGTAAGTGAAGCAGGTAATTTTTCTTGTGTAGGGATTCCTATAAAACTGATCCTACGTATAGGCTTCCTGACAACCCACCGCTCTATACAAAGGAGACATAGAATATAATTTTATTTTACTTGGAATAGAACATTTAAAGTGATAATAAGGACTTTCCAGTTCATAATTGTTGTGGAACTGTTGTAACATAGTGGTGGCATTAGAAAATTTCTGCTGAACATTGTTATTTAGGTGACATTTAAATATACACACTTTTTTTAGCTGTTCATCATACATAATTATGTTCATTGTCATATAATGTACTTTCAGAATTTGTTCATTACTTTCCTGTTTTTGTATTTTAGATTATATCACAATTTATTCTGTTTATCCTTCTTATAGAGCATGAGGTAATTGGAAGATTTCAAGCTCCACTGACATTTTGTATTTTGAAAATGGTCAGAAATGCATATTTTAATTTCAAAAATAATTTTCTTTTAAATAATACACCAATTCAGTTGAAGACTTCAGGAGCAACCTAACTGAGCACAGTTGTATATTTTTGTATCCTAAGTGTTGGTTTCCTCCACTCACTGATATTGAAAGTTATTTTCTCTTAAATCCAGTAACTCTCCAATTTTTAGTATTTGTCTAGATTCTCCTTGCCTCCTTTGCAGTTTGGGGATCTTCTACAGGCATCACATTACTAATCTAGATATCAGCTTTAAACCTCAACATGTTATGAAATACAATACTAATATTTTAATTGCATTTTAAAAAAATCAATAGAATCCATAATTTCTAACAGTAATCTGAAGAATTTTATTACCATCGTCCATCAAGAGAGCTGAATTCTAAATAAAGGCTTGATCTTATCCTTTATACTGCAAGTCCGTTAACTCAAACTCCATCAGATCAATTGGTTAACTTACTCTACAATTAAGTATCTACATAGCTTACTTCTGCCTTCTTCAGTGTTTCATGAATTGTTTTAAGCTGTTTAAAATACCCAGGAACATATTCATTAGTTCTACATTGTATTTTTCTTCCTAAATATGTCTGAACACGATCGCTCTTTCATGAGGAGTGGGGCAGACTTGGTTACCAAACTGGTTTTAGGACAAATGAGAGCAATTGTTTAGGCACCTGATACTTTAAATTAAGTTAGGTAGCAGCACAAATGCTTCAAGATATGGGTTGGACTTGTAATTTTGGTTCTCAAGGGTCCAATGCTATGTCAGCTTAGTGCCATATTATGAAAGGTTTTCCCAAGCAACTAGACATGAAGATTTAATTCTTAATCACTTTATAAATTATCATAGGTCAAATAGTTCACAGGGACAAAACCAAATATATTAGCATTTAGTGCATCATGCGGACGTACTGTCTTCTCACACCCATTATGCAATTATGTTCTGACAACTGTTTAAAAAAAAAAAAAAGAAAAAACCTCACCTTATCTACATTATTGGACACTTAGCTTCCACTTATTTTCAATTCCAGAAATGGAAATTGCATTCGTTTCCCTACAATAACTGATGGTGGGAAAAAATTGATACTGGAGCTAAAGGGCTGTCTGAGTTAATGAACACAGCTCTGATGATGGGTTTCAGGAACAGAGGAAAAGAGAGTAGAAAAATAAAAGTGGCATATACACGGTTTATGATTTGTTATACTGACTGCAATGTTTTGAATGAGAATGATAATGATTCTGAATGTTGATCTCTTCAGTACACCTAACTTATAATATTTGGAACTTCTTCAGTAGCAAATTGCTATATCTAAAGTTAGACCGACCTTGTAGTATATGTTCTATTTATACATTTACTGAATACAGATTGCTAGATAATATCTTTGTGTCACTTTCCTCACTTTTCAGAATAATGTTAAAATTAAATGATCCAACTTTAATAGGAACAACTGAATGCATGACTTTAACTGCAGACTAACCTTTATCAGAATGTACAGCTTTAGAAAAACGATGGATTCGGTTCATAGACATTGATGCAACATATTTTTCAGCTGTTCTGATTGGCATAATGAATTTCTTCATTGACTTTTTCTTTGAATTTACAAGACTGAACAATCAAAAAAGCAGATGAAACTTTGCAGAAACACTTAAATTTTTTTTTTACTTCATGTGAAAGATTCGCAGGCCTGATTCTGAGCCTTATAAGAGGCATTCTGTTTTAAACCATCTGAGGAATCTATTTACTCATTTATGTATTTGTCTAAATTGGCATAAATTCACACAAATAGTAAACTTTAACATAAACATTTGGCCAGCCTTGTCCAGCACTCATACTGCACTATAAAAATCTCCATCTCAGTTGTTGGATTTCATTCTTAGAGTCATGGGCTTCATTATATCAGCTTTTGCCATTTCATTTTTTCTGTAACTGTATTATCTTGCACTAAGCACCACTGATTCCCCACTCTATAGTATATTCTGGAGTGCTATATTTACAAGAATGCCTATTGCTATTCCATGAATAATGTTTGTGCTGCTGTGAGTTAAACAGATCATTTATTTTTGTTACTGGTGGAAGATATATATTCTGTTGATTCCATATAGGAGGGTGGATTCTTCATGTTACTCCCCTTTGAACAGTCCTGGTTTAATCCATTTTTTCCTGTTACTCTCACAGGCATAAATGAACAGATAAGAATAAAACCACATTAATATAAAACACCAAAAGCTAAATTCTCATCCATTTTTACTGCAAAATATAGGATCATAAACCTCTATACCATCCTTTGGTATCTTTCATTGTATTGAAAGTGACCTTTCTGAATAGAAGGGACACATACCATTCTTTCTTCATGTATAAAACCTTACATAAGGGTAAAAAAAAATTAGGAATCATTTTAGGCATTGGTATTCATGACCATGGCACTCCAGTAAGGAGGGAAGTGAGCATCAGTGTTAGAATCCATGTATTTTTCAATACTGTGTATTGTTCTGGGAGGTTTGCATCTAAATGAAGGGGACAATTGCAAAAGTGGCATTATCTTGCAACCTTATATTGATTTAATTTAGCAAAACCACTCTTAAAATTATAACAAAGCTGAGGTAAGTTTTATTTTTAGAGGAAAGAAAGGTGATTAAGGGTAACTAAGGCCTACCCGTAAGATGTGTTATAAATCTTTAGATTACTGAGCACCACAGAGTAAGTTCCACGGACCAGTGATATCTGAAGAGAAGGTGAATTGTGGGTCTTGATGGTGGGTGATAGATAAGTCTGGCTTCCTGTGCATCTTTACTGTTGTACAAAAAAGGAGTGAGGAGTGAATATGATCATTGAACTCCTTAGCACCCATACTGCTCAGTTATTATCTATCTTTCTGACTTTGTTTGGAACTGTTCCCACTGTTTGTCTACAAGGGAAGTCTATTATCAAGAGGGCCACCACAATTAGTGTGGCTAATCCCACTGGGGAGGGAGTGATTCCATATCCATTCCTATTTAGATAGGTAGGTAGGTACATAGATAGATAGATAGATGGATGGATGAATACCCCACAAACTTCAGCACTTTATTTTATGGAAAGTTGAATTGAACGCACAACTAAATCTGACAGGGACTCGACATCAGTTTTCCCTGAACATGCCTGTGTCAGAAAATTGTCATGCTAGTCACGTGAGAGGGTCTCCCTATGGGACCTGGATTTGAGTTATTTCTGAGCTACATCCAGTTCAAAAGCCACAGACCACCACTCTGACTTTAAAAAGTAAGAGCTTCCATCTTTTTAGCACAAACACTGAAAAGAAATGGCATAATTAACAGACTTCCACATGATAGTAGTTTCCTGGAATTCAGCTTCAAAAGTAAAAAGGCTGATCTAAAAAATAAGATTAACTCTTTTTCAAAAAACAAAATAAAGTATGGGTGGAGGGTACTACTGCAGGCCCATGTGGAGATGTACAATTTGATCTTATCTTCAAGCAAATATAATTGCTAAGGAGTTTGATTTGAACATTTCTGTTAAGATCCATTTAGAGGGAATTAAGAAAAGCTAAGAACAGGAGATAAAAGGTGAAATTTCAGGAAGCAGCAGATAAAATGCATTTATCAAATGAATTTCAATCTCTTGATTCTATCTAGAAAAGTGGTAAATGGTGTTCTTTTCTTAAGAGGTACCTTGTCTTGCCTTGGGAATAAATACAGGTTTAACAGGAGTAACAAGGAGTAAAATCTAGCATATGAGAACCCCTCAGAATAATTTTTCAGGTTTACACCATTTCACACTACAAGCATTCTTCCCTGGGCATATTTTATAGAAAAGGTATAATTAACCAAAAACTTATTTAGAACTTAGCTGCAAGAACAAATCTATCCCTGTCTTCATCACATTAGTGAACAATTCTAGGATGTGTTTTCCATATTAATAGTTCTTTTTATTTTTCCCTGAAAAAGATTTTAATTAGCAGATCTTTATTTATAGACTTTTAATTAGACTTTTGATATAGCTTTGCAAATGAAAGAGAGAGAGAAAGACCAAGACAGAAAGAGGGTCTAGACTTTCCAAATGTTTGGTAGGACTGCCTGTTTGACAGTAACAAATTTGCCTGGGCTGAAGTTAAACAATATACAGAGAATGAAACTATCAAGAACAGTCATTCTTTAATGTCAAGATGTGTGATAGATGGTTAGTTACTCCACAATGAAGCATCAGTATTCATTATAATATTTCATTTTGATGTGGTAGTCCTTGGTTCTCTTATCTCTTTCTTTCTGCACAGAAGACATAACAACCAAGAGCACTTGTAAAGCTGTACCTCAAACAAATCTGTTCTTTTAGTTTCTTCGTTCTGTGTATTTGTTGATATTAATTAATATCAAATACCACTCTAATAAATATTTACTTAAATCAATTAAGAATGCTGACATCAGCAAATGTCCTAGAGACTGTCTTAAGTTTCTGTTATCAGAAGACGCACTGACAAATGAGGCATCAGGACATCAAGACATCATCTTGAAGGCTCATTTTTACTGAAAAGGAAAATGAGCAGACTAAGTCTGCAGTGCAGACTCAAAAAGTTCTCTGCTAACTGTGATTTTCTCTGAAAAACTTATGCCATAACTCAGCGTACTCTTTCTTTACAAAATGTTTAGTTTAAGCAGTAAAAAGTGTGCTCTTAGAAATGAAGGAACAAATCTCCTTGCATGGTATACTCCAAATCTTGTTATAGGCAAAAAGCAAACACACTTTATATAAAAAACCCAATAATTTCTTAGTGTAATTGAAATATTAACATTCTAAACAAAGATTTATTATTAGTCTATATCTACTTACTGCAGGAAAATTTTTTAAATATTTTAAAATATTAATTAATATCTACCGCCTTTTCTGGTGTTATGCTGATCCTTCTGCTGCCCCTGGCTTCAGTCTGAGGAATAATATACATCCTGTGTTATTCACCAAGAGGCAAATTGATGGATTCTTTCTTTTCATTCTCATATCTGCATAGGTTCATTTGACTTGCATGTGAACTTACTCCGCACATTGCTCCTCCTACATTGGTCTGCAAGTCCATGTTACATTCAAATTTTCTATATATGGTACATTCCACATATACTAGATCCTTGTTCTTCATTCTCTCTGTTACCCTCAAATTTGTTTTGCCTAGGTTCTAGGTCTGCAGTTCTCTGACTATTGGTAAGCTATTTACAGTCTCAGGGCTTCCATTGTCAGCCTGTGGCTTTCATAGAATCATAGAATGTTTAGAGTTGGAAGGGTCTTCAAAGATTATCTAGTTTCAACCCCCACCCTGCCATGTGCAGGAACACCTCCCACTAGACCAGGTTGCTCAAAGCCACATCCAACCTGGCCTTGGATACCACCAGGGATGGGGCATCCACAACTTCACCAGGAAACCTGTTCCAGTGTCTCACCAACCTCAGAGTAAAGAATTTTTTCCTAATATCTAATCTAAATCTACTCTGGTTTAGTTTAAAACCATTACCCCTCATTCTATCACTACACTCCCTGATAAAGAGCCCCTCCCCATCTTTACAGTAGGCCACCTTTAGGTAATGAAAGGTTGCTATAAGGTCTCCCTGGAGCCTTCTCTTCTGCAGGCTGAACAACCTCAACACTCTCAGCCTATCTTCATAGGGTAGGTCAGCCCTCTGATCATCTTCGTGTCCCTCCTCTGGACTCGCTCCAACAGGTCCATGTCCCTGTTATGTTGGTGGCTCCAGAGCTGGATGCAGTACTCCAGGTGGGGTGTCACCAGAGTAGAGGAGCAGAATCACCTCCCTCAACTTGCTGGCCACACTGCTTTTGATGCAGCCCACGATACGGCTGGCTTTCTGGGCTGCAAGTGCATGTTGCCAGCTCGTGTTGAGCTTCTAGGAGGAACTAGAGATGTGTACATGCCTCCAAGGCTACAATCTCATTGGCATCGTAGAAACTTGGTGGGACGATTCCTATGACTGGAGCGTCAGCATGGAAGGGTACAGGCTCTTCAGGAGAGACAGGCAAGGAAAATGAGAAGGCTGTGTTGCCTTATATGTTGACGAGCAGCTGGAATGCATGGAGCTCAACCTAGAGGTGGATAAAGAGCCAACTGAGAGCTTATGGGTCAGGATTACAGGGAAATTAGGAGCAGGGGACATTGCAGTGGGGATATGCTACAGGCCACATGACCAAGAAGACCAAGTGGATGAGGCCCTCTATAAACATATAGGGGCAGCATCACGTTCACAGACCCTGATTCTCATGGGTGACTTCAACCACCCTGACATCAGTTGGAAGGGTAACACAGCCAGGCACAGGCAATCCAGGAGATTCCTGGATTGCATTGAGGACAACTTCCTTCTCCAAGTGGTTGAGGAGCCGACGAGAAGAGGAGCCATGCTGGACCTTGTTCTTACCAACAAGGAAGAGCTGGTTGACAGTGTAAAACTCAAGGGTAGCCTGGGCAGTAGTGACCATGAAATGGTCGAGTTCGAAATCCTCAAGGCAGCGAGGAAGGTGTGCAGCAGGCTGATGACCCTGGACTTCAGAAGAGCCGACTTTGGCCTCTTGAAGAATCTGCTTGGTATGGTGCCGTGGGATGAAGCACTGGAGGGAAGAGGGGTCCAAGAAAGTTGGTTAATATTCAAGGACCACCTCCTCCAAGCACAGCAGCAATGCATTCCTACAAAGAGGAAGGCAGGCAGAAAAGCCAGGAGGCCTGCGTGGATGAACAAGGAGCTCCTGGACATGACCAAAAGAAAAAAGGAGGCCTATAGGGAGTGGAGACAGGGGCGGGTAGCCTGGGAAGACTACAGAGGAATCGTTCGAGCAGCCAGAGAGCGGGTTAGACAAGCTAAAGCCCAGCTAGAACTAAATCTGGCCAGGGACATTAAGACAAACAAAAAATCCTTCTATAGGTATGTCAGTGAGAAAAGAAAGACTAGGGAAAATGCAGGCCCTCTCCGGAAGGAAACGCAAGAACTGCTTACTCAGGACAGCGACAGAGCTGAGGTACTCAATGACTTCTTTGCCTCTGTCTTCACAGACAAGGACAGCAGCCGCACTGCCCAAGATGCAGATTGCAAAGGAGAGGATTGGGAAAATGGAGCACCGCCCACTGTAGATGAAGATCAAGTGAGAGACCACCTGAGGAACCTGAAGGTGCACAAGTCCATGGGACCTGATGAGATACATCCGCAGGTCCTGAGGGAACTAGCAGATCAAGTCGCTAAGCCACTAGCCATCATATTTGAGAAATCATGGCAGTCTGGCGAGGTTCCTGCCAACTGGAAAAGGGGAAACATAACCCCTATTTTCAAAAAGGGAAATAAGGAAGACCCGGGGAACTACAGGCCAGTCAGTCTCACCTCTGTGCCTGGCAAGATCATGGAGCAGATCCTCCTGGAAACTCTGCGGAGGCACATAGAAAACAAGGAGGTGATTGGCGAGAGCCAACATGGCTTCACCAAGGGCAAGTCATGCCTGACAAATTTGGTGGCCTTCTACGAAGGGGTTACAGCGACGGTGGACAAGGGAAGATCTGCTGATGTCATCTACCTGGACTTGTGCAAAGCGTTCGACACTGTCCCACACAATATCCTGGTTTCTAAATTGAAGAGACATGGATTTGATAAATGGACCACTCAGTGAATAAAGAACTGGCTGGACAGTTGCACCCAAAGAGTTGCGGTCAGCGGCTCGATGTCCAAGTGGAGAGCAGTGACGAGTGGCATTCCTCAGGGGTCGGTACTGGGACCTGTGCTGTTCAACATCTTTGCCAGCAACATGGACAGTGAGGTAGAGTGGACCCTCAGCAAGTTTGCTGATAATACCAAGGTGTTTGGCAAGGTAGACATGCTGGAGGGGAGGGATGCCATCCAGAGGGACCTGGACAGGCTGGAGAGGTGGGCCCAAGCCAACCTCATGCAGTTCAACAAGGCCAAGTGCAAGGTCCTACATCTGGGTTGGGGCAATCCCAAGCACAAATACAGTCTGGGTGGGGAATGGCTGGAGAGCAGCCCTGAGGAGAAGGACCTGGGTCTGCTGATTGACAAGAAGCTCAACATGGGCCAGCAATGTGCGATTGCAGCCCAGAAGGCCAACCGTATCCTGGGCTGCATCAAAAGATGTGTAGCCAGCAGGTCAAGGGAGGTGATTCTGCCCCTCTACTCCGCTCTCGTGAGACCCCACCTGGAGTACTGCATCCAGCTCTGGAGTCCACAACATAAGAAGGACATGGACCTGCTGGAACGTGTCCAGAGGAGAGCCACGAGGATGATCAGAGGGCTGGAGCACCTCTCCTATGAGGAGAGGCTGAGACAGTTGGGGCTGTTCAGCCTGGAGAAGAGAAGGCTCCGGGGAGATCTTATTGCGGCCTTCCAGTACCTAAAGGGGGCCTACAGGAGAGCTGGGGAAGGACTTTTTACTAGGGCACGTAGTGACAGGACGAGGGGGAATGGCTTTAAGCCGGAAGAGGGCAGGTTTAGATTAAATGTTAGGAAGAAGTTTTTCACTTTAAGGGTGGTAAGGCACTGGAACAGGTTGCCCAGAGAGGTTGTTGAAGCCCCATCCCTGGAGGTGTTCAAGGCCAGGCTGGACGTGGCCTTGGGCAACCTGGTCTAGTGGGAGGTGTCCCTGCCCATGGCAGGGGGGTTGGAACTCGATGATCTTCAAGGTCCCTTCCAACCTAAACCCTTCTATGATTCTATGATTCTATGATTCTCATCCACCAACACCACCAAGTCCTCCTCTTCAGGGATGCTCTTAGTCCACTCATTGCCCAGCCTGTGTTTGTGCATGGGAATGCCTCGACCCACGTGCAGGACCTTGCTGAAATTGTTGAACTTCATGAGGTTTGCACAGGCTCACCTCTCTAGCCTGTCAAGGTCCCTCTGGATGGCATCCTTTCCCTCCAGTGTGTCGACTGCTCTACACAGCTTTGTGTCCTTGGCAAACTTGCTGAAGCTGTGCTCAATCCCACTGTCCATGTCAACAACAAAGATGTTGTTGTACTGACCCCTGAGGAACGACACTCATCAGTGGTTGCCACTTGGACTGAGGGTAGTCTGGAGTCTGTTATTGTTATGTGTATCCATTGCTTGATTTGCTAAGTGCTTGACTTTTGTACTCAGTAGAATACAAGAAAACAAGACTATTGTAATTGCTAAAATTAGTACTGTATCATGTAAAGTCAACCTCAAAATTCCTGTGTATGAAAGACATCATCCCACACTCTCTCTGATGGGGAAACATATTTGTCACTTATTAACATTTGAGTCCGAGAATTTATCCATGGCCACCTATAGTTCAAGGCTAGCAACTGGTACCAAGCAAGGTTCTCCTGGCAGGCTTTGTATCTCAACTGCCGATAGCTGCATACTGAGTAAAACAGTAAGTTGTTCTGTGCTGTGGATCTTTACAGTAATCTGTCCCACCAAAAATTACTTTCTATGGTTTTGGTTTCTTCACCCATTCAGGCCAGGTCCTCTTGGATGGAATTGATGGTTAATTTCATTTTACTAAATGATACAACACCTTTTTCAATTTGTTTCTTCTCTTGAAATCTACTCCACACTGGTTTTCCCAACACTATTTCCCACACACTATTGCATTCCCAAACTGGGACTTAGAAAACTATCACTTAAGTAGCATAGTTTGAATATGTTCAGATGATAGCTACTTTTCTGTTCAATTTGGCTTCTTGTAAAACAGTGCAGATCGCCTGTACTCTGGCTGCATGTATTGAAGGTGGGGAGAGTCTCCCTTGCAGGGTGTATCCATCACTAAGCCTGCATGAATACTGCATATCCTGTGAAAGTCTTCAGCTTCTTTCCTTCTTCTTCTGTGGCTCCCATTGAATCTGGAGTGATTGCAGATTGGAAGCTAAATGACTGTACTGGAACGGGGAATCCTGAGGCATGTGCCTGTGTTAACTTGGTTTTTTGACATTCACAAGTCACGTGCTGAGCTCCAGCCCCATTCTTTCTTTTTTTCCTTAAACAGCTTGATTAAAAGCGTGTTAAATTCTATACATATGGGTATAAAATCTTGAGAAAGTTAAATAGTCCCTACAGAGATGTTAACTCATGCACATTTGAAGGGGAAAAGATCTTTTCTGTTTGTTTTACTCGCTGCTCATTAGTTGTGATCAACGTTCATGTCCCAGACCTACTTTCATTTCACTTTGTATTAGCTGAGATGTTTTTTATTTACTTTGGATCTTTTCACAAAACTTTTATTGTTAGCTCCTTTGCCCCTATTTGAGTACAGACAGGATTTAATAAAACATCTGCATATGAAAGCACATGTCCTGATTAACTCCTGATATATTTCACATGAACAGATAACATGAACACAACATGTAGCTAGGGTATTGTGAAATCCTTGAGTAACTCAAGGAAAGCAGAGCCACTGTCCTTTGAATATAAAGACAAGCTTGTACTAACCAGTCCTAGAAATATGGCAAAAATACATTTGCAGATTATTTTTTTTTTCTGCTCACATATTCTTCGAAGCTATTTATTTCAGAACCTTTGGCATTTTTGCTACAACAGCATTTACTCATTGACAGGCAAAATGGTCCACAGGTAACAATAATCACACTCCGGCAGTGTTGTATAACAAGTGGATAATTACCTTGACAAAATAAAGTCTGACACTGACTGAGCATCAGCCTCCAGGGCATGTGGTCTGTATCAAAATATTTCACAGATCTGGGATTTGAGACATTAAATAACTTGAGTATTTTAATGATTTCCTCAAAGCAGTTTAATTCTGCACTGCATCTTTTTCAGCAACCTAACTCAAAGGTGCCATAAAAAATACAGACCTATCATAGCAATCATCTAACATTGTGAACAATTTCTTAGGTTTATGTGGTACTACACCAGTGCCTAAAATTATCTGTGTGTTTAAATGCATATTTGATTTAGGCCTGTGTAAATAATATTACAGAGTTTTTCAATACTATGACATTAAATAAAGGAGGTTCAGTCCTAAGAAATAACAGAAAGAA
Organism: Pluvialis apricaria; assembly: GCA_017639485.1. NCBI lineage: Eukaryota > Metazoa > Chordata > Aves > Charadriiformes > Charadriidae > Pluvialis > Pluvialis apricaria. The sequence continues at coordinate 51,836,615 of CM030007.1, forward strand.
AACAAAGTAGGATATGTCTGAAACAAAGGCCTGTAAAAACTGAGTGCTTCTGTAAAAAAAAAAAAAAAAAGACCAGCAAAGGAGAGTGTTATAAAACTGGAAATATGTTGAAAATTAGAATAACTGTTATGGTAACATATTGGTCACATTCCAGCAATTAGTGACAAAGTGCTAATTGGTGGGATATGGTGGAAACAGTCATTTAGGGAATTAGTTCTCCTAACAAAATCTTTTAAGTAGAGGAGTACATATCATTTCTTGCCTTTCTTAGAAGAAATGTAGGAAATACATGATACCAGGAGGGGTTTTTTTGGAAAGCTTTGTCATCATAGAAAGAGGACAGAGTACTCAGAAGCTAAAGAGATGATTCAGAGACTGCTAATAGTTTCCCGGTGTTACAGACAGGACAAAATTTTGCTGCCCCAAGAATGAGAAGCTGGGGCTAGGGTGCTGCTATCCAGAAAAGGATGAACTGTGATGGATCACTATGAAAATAAATGAGGAAAAGTCAGGAGCAATTGTCTCTAATGCAAGCCACATACCTCATTCCGTTATCTAAAAGCAGAGGCAGTGGTTGAACAGGGTTTCCAGGGCACTGGAATAGGCAAAGGTGTCAGCAGCTGCATGGTACTTCTGCCGCTTCCATCCATCCACTGCCCTAGGCAATAATCTGTTTTGCCTACGCTCAGATGCAGCTGTGAGGTGAGATTTCTAACAATTCTTTTGCAAACTAACATTGAAACCAGCAGATTTATAGCAATTTATATTAGTTTAGGATCTATACCCTTGCATATATTCTTATTCTTGAAATACAGAATGACAACTGAAAATACTGTTGTGCTGTCTCCAGTAATGTATGTGCAAGTGTACGTTCTGAAACTCTGTGCTTCCATCCACATATATTAACATCTGTTTCTAATTCTAATTAGAATTCTAATGCATTGTTTGCTCATGTGCTTATGTTCAGGAACACTCTTAGGAGTCATGGGGTAAAATTTTGGCAAGATCTTTGTCTATCAAAAGCAATCAGGTAAATTTATATGCTTGCACGTATACATAAATATTTCTATACATTCACTTTTTAAGCACAAATGTTCAGGTGACATCAGTCACCCATACTTTCCCTTAAAGAGTTCATATATCACTTTGGAAGCATAAATACAAGCTTAAGTACAGCAAACTTCACCTACTGTCCTGGTTTGAGGTAAAACAGGACCAATTTTGTTCAGTAACTTTGCTTCTTAACTGGGCCTCTTCTGACTACTGAAATTAACAGCATATTGTGCAGACAATGTTCGCTCTCTCAGGGTAATAAGACCTATGTTTATAGCTGATGTCCGGACATGGTATGCAGAGAGGCTCTTGCTTATACTTATTGCTATAACACCCAAGGCCAAACAACTTTGTTATTTGCCACGTTGGAGGGTCAGAAGCAGAAAAGCGCAGTGGGGTCCCACCTGCAAGGAGGAGCGGACAGGACAAGTGACCCAAAACTGACCAACAGGGTATTCTGTCCCCTCTGCCCCATGCTCATTATAAAAGCTGAGGGATCAAAGGGTCATCTCTCTCTTTCATCAATGGCTGACATCTGACAAGGACTCTGTCTGTCCGTCTGCCTTTGATCCCAATCCTGAATGCAGATCTGGAATCCAGTTCCCGTCCATCACTGAGTCCAGCCTGGGACTTCCCCAGTGCCAGCCGGTGTCGTGATTGTCATCCTGGGAGCCTGATACAGTTTTGTATATATTTCATTTTTTTCTTTTTACTTTATTATTAATATTTCATTAAAGTAGTTAAGTTCCTTTTAAACTCATAAGTCTCTTTTTCCTTCCTCTGCCTCTCTGATGAGAGGTAGAGGAGAGCATCTCTCGGTTGCATCTGGGGTGCCCAACGTCTGCAGTAGCCGATTTGGCCAGAACCACGGCAGCTACGTAAAAGCAATGTACATAGAATCATAGAATCACAGAATCATAGAATGGTTTAGGTTGGAAGGGACCTTGAAGAGCATCGAGTTCCAACCCCCCTACCATAGGCAGGGATACCTCTCACTAGACCAGGTTGCCCAAGGCCACGTCCAGCCTGGCCTTGAACACCTCCAGGTACGGGGCTTCAACAACCTCTCTGGGCAACCTGTTCCAGTGCCTCACCACCCTTAAAGTAAAAAACTTCTTCCTAATGTTTAATCTAAACCTGCCCTCTTCCAGCTTAAAACCATTCCCCCTCGTCCTATCACTACATGCCCTTGTAAAAAGTCCTTCCCCAGCTCTCCTGTAGGCCCCCTTTAGGTACTGGAAGGCTGCAATAAGATCTCCCTGGAGCCTTCTCTTCTCCAGGCTGAACAGCCCCAACTCTCTCAGCCTCTCCTCATAGGAGGGGTGCTCCAGCCCTCTGATCATCCTCGTGGCTCTCCTCTGGACGCGCTCCAGCAGGTCCATGTCCTTCTTATGTTGGGGACTCCACAGCTGGAGGCAGTACTCCAGGTGGGGTCTCACAAGAGCAGAGTAGAGGGGCAGAATCACCTCCCTTGACCTGCTGGCCACACTTCTTTTGATGCAGCCCAGGATACGGTTGGCCTTCTGGGCTGCGATCGCACATTGCTTGCTCATGTCGAGCTTCTCATCAATCATCACCCCCAGGTCCTTCTCCACAGGGCTGCTCTCCAGCCATTCTCTGCCGAGCCTGTATTTGTGCTTGGGATTGCCCCGACCCAGACCTTGCACTTGGCCTTGTTGAACTGCATGAGGTTGGCTTGGGCCCACCTCTCCAGTCTGTCCAGGTCCCTCTGGATGGCATCCCTCCCCTCAAGCGTGTCTGCCTCGCCAAACAGTTTGGTATCATCAGCAAACTTGCTGAGGGTGCACTCTACCCCACTGTCCATGTCGCTAACAAAGATGTTGAATAGTACAGGTCCCAGTACCGACCCCTGAGGAATGCCACTCGTCACTGCTCTCCACTTGGACACCGAGCTGTTGACCGCAACCCTTTGAGTGCGACCATCCAGCCAGTTCTTTATCCACCGAGTGGTCCATTTATCGAATCCATGTCTCTTCAATTTAGAGACCAGGATATCGTGTGGGACAGTGTCAAACGCTTTGCACAAGTCCAGGTAGATGACATCAGCAGATCTTCCCTTGTCCACTGCCGCTGTAATATGCTACTACACATAGTATGGCTGCCGCCACATATGCTACTACATGTCAAAATAGAGTATTTCCTTTAGAGGATATATAGTATACCACTTCATCCTTTAAGAACTAAGTATGGAAAACACTGTAAATACCAGGGTCACCTTATTCTTTTATCAAAGGCAGAAAAGCAAAGTTGACAGTTTTTTTTAGAATCAATTTTGCAGGTGCAAGGCACTTCTTTGTGTTCACTGAAGGTAAATAATGTCTATAAAATATATAAAAATATTGATTTAGCAATTTTTGTCTAGATTTCTACTATAGTCTCTGTGACTGCAGAAATAGGTACTTTAATATTCCTCTATACGTATATTTTTGAAACAGCTATAGAACACTGTCAAAACTGACGTGTAACAAGTTATCTAAGGCATGAAGAAAATTTTCAGTTTCCTTCTTTTTAAGGTAAAAATGTTCAAGAATTGACTGCTTTTATGACCTATGACCTGAAAAATTTCTCTCCCTCTCTCTTCCTAAGAGACTTAGTGGAAGTTGAAGAAAATTCAAGGGGAAGAACATAAAGGACTTAACCTTTATGATCCTGTAAAAGGCTGAATCACTAAAACAGTTAAAGAGTAATTATTCTCTCACCAAAAGTCAGAAAGAAGATTTTGCAAGGAACAAGTCGCCTTAGCAACTCTCACAAAGTAGCTGAGGTCAGTTTGAATTACTGTTATAGCTAGATATGCTGTTATTTTGTAATAGTCTCAGCAGCTCTATAGCTTAGGTTCTTCCTTAATTTCTTTCAGAAGCTGCTGTTCTCAGGGGTTATTAATAACTTGACCATTTGAAATTGCATCAAAGACTTGGCATACAAGTTGTCAATCTGGACATGTATTTCTTGTTGCAAGAAAAAGTTTAAATTTGATAAGATTTTTTTCTTCAGCTCGAGGGTAAAATGAAGGAATAAACAGTGATTTCTGATACTTTTCAAAAGCACTAACAAATAAAATACTTTCTTTTTTTTTCATTTTGAATAGCAGTGGGTTTTCTTGCAACTTCTTGAAGGTGTGCACCCGTCATGATACCCAGAAGAAATTGTAAATGATATATACATTCAACTATATAGATTTTTTGGTGAATGAGAATTTTAAATGCCTCTGAAAGTTATCTGATTCCATAAACAGTCATTCATATACTTTAGACTTCTTTTTTCATTAAACATGGCTAAATATATTTTAATAGTTTTGAAAAACAAGACAATGAAGAAATGGGTGGAGATATTCAAAGAGGTCCAGAATACATACATATTTAACACAGGTGCAACTCAGACTGGCAGCAGTTAGATAAATGTCCTGGTTTGAGGTAAAACAGGACCAATTTTGTTCAGTAACTTTGTTTCTTAGCTGGGCCTCTTCTGACTACTGAAATTAACAGCATATTGTGCAGAAACCGCTCTCAGAGTGATAAGACCTATGTTTATAGTTGATGCCAAGGAAAAGTATGCAGAAAGACTCTTGCTTACACTTATTGCTATAACACCCAAGGCCAACCAACTTTGTTATTTGCCCCATTGGAGGGTTGGAAGCTTGTGAAACTTACAGAAGTACATTTTTATCACAGTATAATAAAAGAAGTCATGAAATGGTTGCATAAATGGAACTGTCTCACATTATAGTTCTATATGGAACTAAACTGTATCTAAATTAATATTGTGAATTTAGGTAAAGTGTTTAGGTTATTCTTCAGGGCAACTGAGTTCTTTTAAGTATACTAAATTCAACTAATTTCCCAAATGCTGTTTGAAACCGTTCTCACAATAAGCTTCACACATTCTCTCAAAGATCCTCGGTTAGTTTGGAGAAAATAAGTCTGCTTCCTCAGCATTCGGTTTTAGATATGCAATATTCTGTGAAGAACAACAATGATATGAAAAGAAACCCAAGCAATGACCAGGTAGAAAGTTAATGAAATAATAATACCACCTATCCCTGTTTCCAAGCAGCAACCGGACTTTCACACCCTTTTTATAGTTTTCCTGACCTTATAACTCTGCTTTCACATAATTGTGAAATGAGAGCTGATTCCCAAAGAACCCTTTAAATGCCTTAGAATGAAGTCCAATATTCTTTCTTTTGCTTCTTTTCAAATGATTATAAGTCATGTGATGGTTTTAAATGTTAAATATCTTACGTGTATCTAAATATCTGAGGAACGATGAATTTAATTTAGAACTATAGCTTGCCCAAGAGTTTAAATGGCTGCTCTAGTTCAAACAGCATTTCAGCTTATACACATTCTGGTTTTATCTTCACAGGATTTACATCAACCTTCTGCAAAATTAGTGAATTGCTTATTACATCTCTGCATATAAAACAGAATAATGTTCAAAAAAATCTTTGTACTATGTTTTTCTTTTTATTCAGCGACTTCGTTAAGCTACTGAATTTATTTTATTCTAACACAAATGTATTCTCATCACTATAATTTATTAAAAAGTACATACTGCGATCTTAATCTCGTTCGATGTTAGACATATGATAGTTGTTAGATGTTTGCAGCTGACCTAATATGGTTAAATTTACTTTTTAAACCATGCAATGAAATAGGCACTTTTAGAATGAAGTTTATCTAATTGAATTTGTATGTCTAAATTTGACATGCCTGGAGCTAGATAAAGTTATTTGTGCCCTAAAAATCCACATATTATCACACCTTGATGAAAATAACCCCTGTCCTGGCCATGGTTAACGATGATAGTCACTTTCATTATTCATTTTACATGTGCCAGCAGAGGGTTTGTATGTTCCTACACTGACAGGAAGGATGACTTCAGTACTTTATACTCTCCCTATATAACTGTAAATAATGATTTCAGAAAAAAAAAAGGTGAAAATTAATCATTAATAAACCAAATTTCTATGCAATTTAAACTCATCAGTTTATCTAGGATTCGGTCATTGCAAATTAATTTGGAGAAAAGGGCTTAATGAGGATTATCTGAATTGACAGTAACTCAAACAGATATTTTCCTATATGAAGTTTATATATGTATATATAATGTACCTGTATATATATAATTATAGGTACACACACACATATATGCAGAAGCCTACAGATAAGACTCTCAAAATGGTTACTTTAATGAAAAAAAGTGAAGTAGACTAAAAATGGAAAGAACTATATAATCACAGAAAAAAGGAGGTTGAAAGAAACCTCCAAAGGTCACACAGTCACACCTCTTTCTCAAAGCAGGACCAACTTCAATATTAGTTCAGGTTGTTCATGGCCTTATCTAGGTGAGTTTTGAACATCTTCAAAGACAGAAATTCTTGTCAGCTCTTGAAGTAAGCTGTTCCAGTGCTTAACCTCTCACTGTGAAGAATGTCTGTATCCAGTCGGAATTTCCCTTCATGCAACCTTGGGTTTTTGCCTCTTGTCCTTTTGCTGTGCATGTATGATAAGTGTCTGATTCCATCAGGTCTACAACACCTCCTTAAGTTGTGACAGAATAATGTGAGCTCCCTGCCCCAGCCTTCTCTCCTTCAAGCTGGACAAGTCCAACTCTCTCAGACTCTCTTCGTACAGTTTATCCTTCAGACCCCTGACCAGCTCGATGTCCCTCAGCTGGACTCTCCCTCATTCACTGACATCTTCCTTGTACTGGGGAGTCCAAAACTGAATACAGTATTCCAGAGGCAATCTCACAAGCATCAAATAGAGCAGAATAACAATTTCCTTGGCCTGCTGGCTACACTCTTGATAAGGCAGCCCAGTTAGTCTTCTTGCTGCCAGGGTACACTGCTGGCTCATGTTCAACTTGTTCTACATGAGGACTCCCAGGATCATTTCCACAAAATTTTTCGATCCAATCAGTTCTGAGACAATACTGAGTCATGAGGTTATTTTGGCTCAGGAAGGACTTTGCAGGTTTTTTTTTTTCTTGAACTTAATGAGGTGTCTGTTGGCCTATTCCTACAGTTTTCTGAGTTCTCTCTGAATGGCAACCCTGTCCCCCAACACAGCATCATCTCCCCCTGATCTAGTATCACCCACAAAATTGCTGCTGGTGCTTTCCATCTCATTGTCTGGGTGACCGATGAAGATATTGTTCCTAATACAAACAGGAAGAATGATATCTGAAACTCAAGAAATTGCTGAAAAATATAATTTACATTTCCTTCTTCATTGTCTGCAAAATGATGAATATCAAGTTTCAAAGTTATGGCAAAAAAACAAATGTTAACTTCTCTCTTTTGAGATGATACCGAGAAGAAGACAAAGAGTTAAATGGTAATAATTTGAAATTATCTCTGAAGCAAAAAATTGTTGCTATCTTGTCTAAACAAAGTTTTTTCAGAATGACTGAACATTGCTACGCCTTCAGGTTTTGAAGACAGAAAAGAATAAACCACTCTTACAAAGAATGAAGACTGAAAAATAAGCAAATTATTTTAAACTGAGTTTAGCATAGTTCATCATGAAACTTTTGTTTACATTTCAATTCGTTCTATTTCTCTACCGGATATACAATAATTTATCTTCACTGACAGCTGAAACGTTTCATAAAAGTAGGATGTCTAGCAATTTTGGTGATAAACATACAGAACAAAAAGAATGAACGCAATGCTCTATGTCTGGCAAGTCAGTTCTTCTCTCTGTATTTTTATAAACTGATTTGAGTATAGAATTTTTTCTGAAGTGTTAAGAAAGTTTCATTTCTCAAAAGTACAGTTTGCTTTGTTTTGTTTTGATATTTACTGTGTTTAGTGACTTACACTTCCATCAAAAAAAAACTTGCTTGCCAGCATTCAGCCTCAATACTTCTGGTTTTCTTCACAAATGCAGCATGAAGAATGGGAACTTCATATGTTGCATGAATATACCTCTTGGAGGAATCTCTCACATACCCTGGGTTTTTGTCACATGTAATAACAGTTCATTCACATATATTTTCCTTCTCATTTTACCATGTCATCTTGCTTTTTTTTCATTGTCAGCTTCCCTCTTTCGTACTGATATTTCCCGATCTAGTAAGTATTGATTAACCTTCTTAATAGGTTCTCTATATGCTTTATTTTCACCTTTTCCCTCTCTGGGAAATTTCTGTTCTCTTCTGTCTCCTGTGAGGAGGAGTTCAGTAATCCTCTAGTCTCTCTTTGTCTTTGTTCATCTCTGCAACTTGTTGAATGCTTTGTGGTATTAAGGTTGGAAAGGACAGGTGCCCTCAGCTTCATTTAGCTTTGCAATGCATAATTAATAGGTAGCATTCTGCCTTTCTCCAGGATTCATTTTTCTTTTCTGCCACTCTAGGTAGATAATTTCATAATTCTAAATGCATATTTTGCCTTGAACTCATACTATTAGAGGACTGCAAACTGATGATGGTGTCATGGCAAGGGTATTTTTTTCCTTATACTGGAAATGATACCCTATCTTTGACATATGATGCCCATACCATAGTATGACAGCCAGTATGGCAGTGAACATTTTTTTACAGATTTTTTGCAGTTTTTTTGATGTATTTTTCAAATGCATAATTGGTAGGACGCATTCTTGCATGGCTTCCTTAGATTAGCTATTTCATTGATACTTCCTTCAGTTACAGTACTTGCCGTGTGATTAGTATATGATGTGACAAATCCATTTGCACTGAAAATACTGAAGATGGATTGATTGAATCCTGATTTAAGAAATTTCAGAAGCCTCTCAAGATGATTGAAAACAGAAATATGAGATTAATTATGTGAGGTAGGAAATGGCAGTTTTCACTTAATTCCTGATTTAGTTTTTATGGAGAATTAATAGGAGGCTTTCTTCCCTAAATTTAGCTATTTAAAAATGAAAGTATGGTCATTTATGTTAACCTATTTACTCTCCTAACATCTTTTTATAGTTAGTATAGATGCAGGTGCATGCAAATAATTTTTCTATTATGTTCAAAATAAGAATAAAAAAAAGGTGGGTCTCTTTTTTTTCCCTCTGTGATGAATCCAGAAGTCCCACTTCTGTACAAACCTGTTTTAAATACAGTAAGTGTGCCTCTGATCAACCCAAATTGTAAAGAACTCATAAATATCTCTCTCAGATTTAGAAGAGATCCATTTTATACTATATGGGTCTATATAGCAATGTTGTTTTTTTTTTTTTAAGTCCTCTCTTTTTACCATTAAAATATCTAAAATATTGATAACAATCTGTCAAAAAAAGGTGGGACTGCTCTCTTTTAAAGAAAAGATCCAAGCAGAAAACACTAGAAGGAACTAAAAGGAGTGGTAAAATATAGTGAGAAGTTGCAATTTCCAAGATAAAAGTAGATGGAGTAAAATGGATTTGGGGCATGGTAGTGTTGCATGGGTTTGAAAGGAATCAGAATGCATCAGAAATGATATCTAAGAGCTCTGGAGTAGACAAAGTGGATGTCTGTGGTTGAGAAGTTTTGAGTTTTGTCATGAATCCGTGAGCAGGAGCAGAACTCGAGAACTTTGCTGAAATCGGTGTACACAAACAAGACATTTTGTTTTACATCATGAATTCTGTGATATATTTATTTTAAAGATTTGCAACAAACATAGAGACATTTAATCCAGCTGAAAATTAGTTAGTTGGGGATTTTTAGAAAACCTTACATTTACTGCTCTAGAAATGTGGGTGGAATTTCATTCAGTTCTTACAGGGGAAAAGGTATCATCCAATTTAAGTTTTAGCAGAATGAATGTATAAATCTACAATGAAGTTATCCACAGTTCATCTGGTTATCTAGAATCTGTTTATAGTAACTAAAGTAAGGTGAAATTCATCTCATTTTAAAATAGATTAAGTTGTGAGTTAACCCCAGTAGGCAGCTAAGCCCCACACAGCCATTCACTCACTCCTCCACAGCAGGATGGTGGAAAGAATTGGAAGAGTAAAAGTGAGAAAACTCGTGGGCTGAGATAAAGACAGTTTAATAGCAAAAGCAAAAGCTACACACACAAGCAAAGTAAAATAAGGAATTCGTTTACTACTTCCTATTGGCAGGCAGGTGTTTAGCCATTTCCAGGAAATGTGACGGTTACTTGTGAAGACAAATGCCATAACTCCAAAGGTCCTCTCTTGCTCCTTTTTCCCCCAGCTTTTATTGCTAAGCATAATTTCATATGGGCTGGGCTGGATTGGGATATCCTTCTGGTTGGCTGGGATCATCTGTTCCAGCTGTGTCCCCTCCCAACATCTTGTGCACCCTCAGCCTATTCACTGGTGGGTTGGTGTGAGAAGCAGAAAAAGCCTTGGCATGGTGTAAGTATTGCTCTGCAATAGCTAAAGCATGGGTGTGTTATCAACACCATTTTCATCACAAATCCAAAATATAGCACCATACTAGCTACTCTGAAGAAAACGAACTCTATCCCAGCCAAAACTAGTACAGAAGGTTAAGCTGTCTGGCGAGCTTTCAATGAAAGTATTTATTTCACTTCATTCACTGCAAAGGAGTTTCCAGAGTTTCCCTCAGATGTAGACATATACAGTATAGATGCTTAAAGTTAAATGAAATTGATTCCACCCATCATGTCTAGTCATCAGGCTTCTGCAATGATCAAAGAAGACAAGCAATTACATCCAAAATTCAATTAATTTCTAAGATAGGTGTCTAAGACAAGTAGGATGTATTATACTCTGATGGTATAAATTACTGTATTTGGACTGCAGAAAAATGCTTTATAATATTTTTCCAACTTTCATGGGATTTAAGTTGAATGATGAACCTTGACTTACATGTTAATCGCCAAAAAATATTAGAAGTATTGTCAAAGACATCCTGTCTTTTCTAAAATCTCTCTGGACCTCAGAAAGAGAGCAAACTGGCCATTAGAAGGAGATGCACAAGCATATGGAAATCCAAAAAAAGATCTGACATATCATTCCAAAATTATATGGCAAGAGTTTCTTAATTCACATAAACAATGAAAATCATCAGAAGACTTTTAAAGTAAAATGAATGCTGTATTCTGAAATACCCCCTGGTCTGACAGTTTGAGGGTCAGGGCTGTCACTCTTATTATTAACTAATCCTGATGGCCAGCCTGGGAACACAGCAGGAGATTCAGAAAAGTCTACTTTCTACACCAGCCCAGAAACAAAAGTGCACCTTCAAAGTGCACAACTAATGCTTTTTTATTCTCATAATAATAGTTGGGGACATTTTTTTAGATGCTGGACAGTTAAACATTTATTGCAGAAACAGTCAAATTCACATTGGAGCAGGCTGCTCAGGGAAGTGGTTGAATCACCACCCCTGCAGGTATTTAAAAGACAGGTAGACATGGTGCTTAGGGACCTGGTGATACTTCTCACAAATAGTTTCCCAGTCTCCGACAATCTACATCCGAGGAACTCATCAAACAAAGCTAAGTTTTTGGTATCTCTTGATGGATTTGTTTTGCTCAGACTTGTCCATCATCTCTTGAATGTCCATTAAGCTTTTGAAACTCATCAGGATGCTGTGGCAAGAAGTTATGCAATTGAAGTATGCATTTTATGAAGAGCCACCTCCTTATGTTTATTCTGTATCTACCATCTGCTAGTTTCAGTCAATGTTTCCTAATTTGTATTTTGGGAGAGACAGTAAACAAATGTCTTCCTCACGCCATTCACAGTTTCAAAGATGTCCTTTTTTTTTATCCTATCATTCATATCTCTCAGTTAGTCTTTGCCACAATCTTTGCTTTGGTCATATTTGCTCTTCTATGCACCTTTTCCAAATCTTACACGTATTTTTGAGCTATGTAAAGAGGGGAAAGAGAGCAGGTCTGCTCTCAGTAATTAGAACATGGCTAACCACAAATATATGCAATGGTATAATGCAATATTATATATAATGCAATATTTTTGGTTGCTTCTGAGCACAGATCTTCAGATTTTTCATTCCAGGAACAAGCATTTTCACTAGAGTTGCAGATAAAAGTACATATGTCAACATGTAAAGTTCAGGACCGAGTCCTGAATTCTGATGCTTTAGTGCCACGTTCTGAATTGAGTCACTAGAGAATCTGAAGAGTTTCAGTTTGAGAATTAGTGTAAATGTTTTTTCAGTTACAAAGCCCCTTCTTAATGACAACAGAAGTCAATGCAATAGTTTAACTACATATGTAGAGTTTTCTTGCTAATTGCAATGTAATTATTGTAGCTTACAGTTTGAGAAATTTTGTTTTCCCGATGTATCTTCTTTCAATTTACATTATTATTATTTTTAATAAAAAGAAAATAAAGATCTATAAGGACAAAAAGTTAAATATTTTCGATATACATTTTTAGTGGAAACTTATTTTAGGCAATGATTGAATATGTATTAAATAAGACACTATTAATCTATTTATTTAATATTACATATTTAATGCTGAATGTGTTCAACTTGCAACAAAAACATTTACAGATCATAATAAAACAAACCAATCAAGAAAATTATAGATGTGGTCTTCCAGTTTCTAATAACATCAACTTTGTATTGCAGTAATAGCCAGTGTAACTCCCACAGAAAAATGCAAAACATAGATAATTTTTAAGATATAACAAAAAAAATTGAACAACAAAACTGGACTTCTTTTGTTACTCATCCCTAGAATACATTTTAGTTGTCCCTTTTCTATCTGTCTGGGTTTTCTGAGGGGTAGGTACAGTAATAGGTTGATTGTTTTACATATTTAACTGATTTCTATGTAAAATCCAAAAAATGTTCATTAACAAACATGCTTTTTATATTACTTTTATAAAATTTACTCATTAGGAAAGAAGTCATAGGAGATTTTTTTAAGAAAGGCATGAGGGTACTTATTTAAACAAATTTGTCATTAGAGGCCTGCAATAAATGTGTACTGCTGTTGAATACTGCTTAAAGTGTGCCTGTAAAATGATTGTGCACTTATACTCTTGCATGCACAACTCATGTGATCTGTATCTGACATGAATTGTGGTAGAAATCTTATTGCATTAACATTGCATTTCTTTCAGAAATGTGATGTGGCTTTTAAAAGAAAGTTCTGTGCTCATCAATAACCTAATAACAAATGTTTAGCTTAATTTTTTGGTTGCAAAACAGATATGCAATATCCTATTCAATCTCTTTCTGGATTTGTGTCTGTAGTGACACTTGGACTCTATTATTAAACAGAGTTCTAACCTTGCAGAAATGAAATCATTTGATTGTACGGAAAAGTGCACAATCAATCATCATTAGAGACATTAAAAATGCCCAGAGTTTTGCAAACAGATCTCTCAAAAAAACTTCAGCTTGCTAGAAACATGTAACAGAAATATTATAATTTTGCTTGTAATTCGCAGCAGTCAAGCTCCTGCTCAAAAATCCAGAAACCATTAAGAATTGAATTTCTGCTTTGTGATATACGTGTACAGTTTTTCAACAGAACAAAAAGTCCTCTAAACAGAAAAATGAACTTGGTGAAAGTACAAGTTTAGAGGTTGGCAGTTGAAATTTTGATCCAATCAGACTTTACAGGATTTTTATATTTTACTACACAAGACTAAGGTTAGTTAGAAGAGAAACTGAGCTTTGTTCTTAGTGTTATCACAGATTTTCTGTGTGTCTTAAAAAAAAAAAAGCAATCTGGATCCTAGTTTCCCATCAGCAAAATAACATAACTTCCTAAAAAGAGTATTAATCAACAGTATTTAAAATTTTTGAAAGCCTCTGAAGAAAGCACTAAGCAATAGCAAAGAACAACGATTTCAATTATTATTGCTTGACCCTCACTAAAAGAAAAAACATAGCTGCTTTCAGGGCAAAAATAATCTCAAGACTTGATGTATTTGTACATCAGATTTACTTTATACTTTAGTATAACGTTGAACCCAATCTAAATATTTTCTTACTTAGAAAATGTATGTGACAGCTTCACGGTATGAGTCCTGTCACTTGCATTATTTGGAAATGATGTGATCTATCAGTAGACAGGATATCTTGCATAGTTCACTCTTCTACTACACTTGTTTTGATTGCTTTGATGTTACTTGTAATTAGGAGTGCAATGCTGAATTATAAAAATATTAAGCAAGCATAAAAGCTACTGACTGGAACAGTTTATGATGGAGAAAACAACTCTGAGCTTTCAGAAAACTGTCTTACGGCTGTCTAACATAATGTCAAGTGATGAAGTACTCAGTTAATGAAATGTCAAATTAAGAAGAATACCTATTACATGATGCTTTATATAAGTTTCTGTATATTGAAGGTGGGTTTTTTTGTTTTTCACTTGTAACTGACTGCTAATTAGCTCAAAATAGCTAATGATTCTGCAAAATGTTTGAGTTTGGAAGCAAACATATTTAGATTTCTAATTGAATAATTATGCCACAGGGATTTAAATATCACAGAACTGTTGAAAATGGAAGAGACCTCTTGAGGTCACTTGGTCCAAACCCCCTGTTTAGACAGTATCATCTAGAGCCAGGTGACCAGGACCATGTCCAGATGGCTTTTGAATATCTCCAAGGATGAAGACTCAGTCTCTCTGGGCAACCTGTGCCAGTACTTGGTCACCCTCTGACTGGAAAAAAAAGTGTTTCCTGATGTTCAGATGAACTACCCAGTGTTTCAGTTTGTGCCCATTCCCTCTGGTCCTGCTACTAGGCACCATTGAAAGGAGCCTGGCTCTATTCTTTTTGCACCCTCCCTTCAGGTATTTATGTATGTTCATAAGATCCCCCAGAGCCTTCTCTTTTCTAGGCTAAACAGTCCCAGCTCTCCCAGCCTTTCCTCAAAGGAGAGATGTTCCAGGCCCTTAATCATCTTTGTGGCCCTTTGCTGGACTTCCTCCAGTATGTTCTTGTACTGAGGAGCCCAGAACTGGACACAGCAATCCAGGTGTGTCTTTACCAGTGCTGAGTAAAGAAGAAGAATCACTTCCCTTGCTTGCTGGCTGCAAGGGCACATTGCTGGCTCGTATTCAACCTGGTGTCCATGGGAACTCCTATGTAATTTTCTGCCAAGCTGCTTTCCAGCTATTTGGCCTCAGCATATATTGGCTCATGGGCTTGTTCTTCCCCAAGTGCAGGACTTTGCACTTCTTCTTGTTGAACTTCATGAGGTTCCCATTGGCCCATTTTTCTGGCCTCTTGAGGTCTCCCTGGATGGCAGCACAACCCTCTGGCATAGCAGCCACTCCTCCCAGTTTGGTGACTTCTGCAAACCTGATGAGGGCACACTCTGGCCCATCATTCAGGTCATTAAGAAGTTAAACAGGACTGGACCCAGTATAGACATCTGGGGTACACCGCCAGTTACTAGTGTACAACTAGAGTTTGTTCTACTGAACATCACCTTCTGGGCCTGGCAATTCAGCCACTTTTCAATCCACCTCACTGTCTGCTCCTCCAGTCCATACATCAACACCTTCTCTATGAGGATCTTATGAGACACAGTGAAATCCAAGTACACAATATCCACTGCTCTCACCTCATCTACCAGGCCAGTCATTTAATTATAGAATTTTATCAAGTTGTTCAAGCATAACCATAGAGTCATGTTGACTATGCCCGATGACTTTCTTGTTGTTAATGTACCTGGAAATGGTTTCCAAGATTAGCTGATCTACCACCTTCCCAGGGACTGAAGTGAGGCTGATTGGATGGTAGTTCCCTGGGTACTTCTTTTTGCACTGATTGAAGATAGGAGTAACATTTGCTTTCCTCCAGTCTTCAAACACTTCTCCCAAACACAATGATTGATGAAAGATTATTGAGAGTAGCCTCACAATGACATCTGCCAACTCCCTCAACACTCGTAGCGGCATGCCATCATGGACTTATGTATGCCCAGTTTGCTTAGGTATTCTCCAACCTGATTGTCTTCCACCAAGGGTACATCTTCCTCACTCCAGCATTTTCCTCTGGTCACTGGAACCTGATATTCCTGAAGCCCAGTCTTGCTAGTAAAGATTGAGACAAAAAAGGCATTCAGTACCTCAGCCTTTTCGATGTCCTGTACAACCCCTATGTCTTACTGCATTCCCAGAAAGACTATCCCACATGTCAGTGTAACTTTGACACATCTCGCTCCGTTACACAGATTTCAAAAGGACTTTTACTTGTCACTACTGTGCATCATTCATCCTGGTCTCATTTCATTTTTATGCTGTGACAAACTGAACCGCTGGGGAGAAACAAAAGGAGGAATTTCGAGGACTTGTAGGAAAAAAACAAAAACTAGTATAAGCTGCCCTTCTCTGAGACTATATCCTATGACCCCAACATATTTATTCTAAATGAACTTCAGGGTGACTTTATCATAGCTGAGTCTGTCACTTCTGAGGTCAGACCTGACATATCACTGTAACTGTAAGGGTGCATCTCTTTCCACATGTGGTATCAGCAACAATAAGCCTCCCTTTAATTACAGGATATGAAAGGTCACCTTCAGCCCCCTGAGTTCTATTTTCTCTCTCTTGCCTCCTCCTTGACCCTGAAGCTAGGCCATACTTCTCATCCCTCTCTCCATATTCCAGATATGTACAATCTCTCTCCTCCCCTACAAGATGTTCTCAGCTTCGAAGAAGTTCAAAACATCTCCTCATCAGAGATCAGAAATGTGAAGAACATTCCAAAGGCTGTGGAGTTGGGAAAACAAGCATGTGCTATGAAGTACAAAAATGATTCATTATTGCCATTGAAAATCAACAGAAAAACAAAAATAAATAATGTACTCTTGCCAAAAGTAAGATAAATTCAATAGCTTCACCTCAAGATGTAAGGGCATGGCTGAAGGCAGTTTAATTGCCTGGTATAGATAAAACCTGTGAGGTCAATGCGAGCAAGGCATTGAAAATGCACAGAGAAGCAGAAAATGTGAGCAACCTTATACAGAATAGATTGAAGGCATCACTGCCAGGAAGGAAAAAAAGGTGAGAAATAAAAGAAACAGGACCTCCCCACACCAATCTGAATTTGTAGCTGGGATTATTCCCTGGGGGTGCCTCTATCCAATTAATTTTTTTTTTTTTTTTGAAATGTCAGATTCTGAGCAGTTAAGGTAGTATTCACAGTCAGAGTAAATAAGGTAATATGTAATTGAACCTTTGTCTAACACCTTATATATATTGTTTTACCCTATATAATATATCAGGAACTAGACAAGCCACCCAGTGAGAAAGTGGGCAGATAGTTCTGGCCATTTAATAGACATCAAGGGCGTGAAAAATGTCAGCCACAGCAATGGATGCGTCATTCACCCATAGTCAAGCTCAAGGATTTGTGTGGCTATGAGGACTGTGCCCTAGTAATAATGTGCATATGAACCCTGCTAGAATAATCCTCAACAGTGTTAAATAATGGTAATGGCACTACATGTGCAGTGCCCGCCTAGGAAGATGACAGTGTAAGGTTAGCATGCCCCAGACATGCAGTATGGGAATGCCAGTAGAGTGGTGGTAGATAATACTCAGATACCTTGTTGAAGCCATAGAATGAGAGAATTCATCAGCAGTTATGAGCAGAATGCAATGGGACTTTCTCAAACAAGTGGGAGCTGTACAGGATCATGTACTCAAGGATAAAACTCTCTTATTTCTGGCAAGTGACAGAGAAGTTGCTGAAATAATTGCAGAAGCAGTGTGCGACCACATACCAAGTCGTCCCTCATGCTGGAATGACTATCTGCACAACCACTAACTTAGTACGTAGCATGTACATAGGTCCCTTTATGTATATCTCCCATTGTCAGATGTCTGCCATCAGCTTCTGGACTATTTTGTTTAGCATAACATCCTATCTTAATACTGTTTATATCTGCTATAGTGTTAGTCTTCATATGTTTACAGCTGTATTGTTGTGTATTGGTAACAGCATAAAGAGCAGGAAGGCTGCATTACATCCAAAGTGATCTCTCACCTCTGAAGTAGTCTGGAGCAGATTACAGAGTGGGCAGGCTGCCCTGGATGACAGACCGGGTTGCAACCCTGTGTACTTCGAGAACAGTGTCTGTGGCCAGTATCCTGAACAGTGATTCCCTGGGGGAAATCAAGTGGTGGATTGTTGCACAGTGTCACAGATGCCTTAATCTTTGTAATGCTAAGGACCCTTCTGTTTGCAATTCGGTGGTTTGTTTTTCACTTGCATCTACATAACCTTTCACCTAAGTTGCTGGGGCTGTATTTTTCTGAAACTATTGCGGCAGTGTTTTTCCTTGTTGCTCTCACGCATACTTATAAGTAGCTACCTAGTAAAAAATGAGTTAAGTCCATCAAGTCATTTCTCAGTGAGCAGTTTTCTGCTGATTTTAAAAGATGGCAATATTTTTTTGTCTACTAAAATGGACTGAAAAATAAAAAAAAAAAGTGAAGATTTTTAAAAAATGGTACAGATTTTCTGTTTTGTTTTTTTTACCTTGATTTTCTTTTTTTTCTTCTTCTTTTTTATCACTGTATCCTTTACACTTTCTCTCAGTCACCTTTAAAATAACCATGCGTCCTGTTTGTATCAAATCAGTTTCTGCATTAGGGGAACAGTTTAGATGCATCTTTTCGTATCCCGTTAATCATATGGTAACACATATTGGAAGATATCAAAGCATCTATGTATGCGCGTTTCTGTTCAACACATGAAAACCCCTTGGAATTCTTCATAGATTTGCTTATCTCAGAAGTATGGTTATTGTTATGGTTACCCGACTATGGAGGTCCAAAGCAATATAACTTTTGCTCCTTCATACCTGTTCTTTTTTTGTGTGTGTGTGTGGGGGGTCTTTCCTTTTTTTTCCTAATTCTTGATCATTGTTATAATTCTGACAGATTCATACAGATGCAAGGATCAACTTTCTTATGATGTTCCTGTGAGCCAGTCCTACATGGCTGCAAACAAATCCAGGCAAAAGGAAAGACAGGCTCATGGTTACATCTTGCACTATTGTCATTAGTAGAACCTTACCAGCTTGACATGAAGTTATTCCAGCACCTCTGTCAAATATAAAGGCAAGACTGGATTAACATTCTAATCTTAAATTTGTATTTGAAATTGATGATTGAATAAAAACAGCAATTACAGGTGAATCCACTCAGCTAACTTCAGATGACTAGTAGTAAGCAGTTTAGAAACCCTTTAGATTCCTCGTAGAAAACAGAGGAAAACAAACAATTCAAAGACTCATCTGAATAATTTCCAATTTCTTCCTTAAGATGCCATGAAACACAGCTATAAAAAAAACTTCACACACAAAAATACATAAAAAAACCCCAAACAACTGGGTTTTCTTCATTGACTTAAAGGGACTCCACAAGACTGTCTCAGATGTAAGCTCTGAGTAAAATGGATACCATTCTTGCTGTATGGAATGCAGATTTAAAATGATGACTCCTGTCTCATAATGCTTGGTAGAAAGTTACCCAGGGGTGAAACATAAGATGCTAAGACATGAAATACTAAGATGTGAAATTACTTAGAAACCAATACCTGTTTCCCAGAAGCTGTGGCTATTAAATGTGTGATTTCCCTTAAATTCCTGAATATATTTAGAAAAGCAGAAGTTAAAAGGTCAAAACACAGTTTCTTAAGTCCTCATTGAACAAAGCACTACACTAGATATACAACTGATGGGCATAGAATCTTTGATTTAAAATTCTTCATTTGAAAGCAAGAAGACCAAAGTAAAATTGAAATATTGACTCGAAACACTTGCTTGGAAATACGTAATTGTGGGTTTTGATGACTGCTCAGGTATAGATAAGAAAATAATGACCTATTCCAGCAATTATTACACCAAAACCACAGTAACCTCTGGATGTATTTTACCATTCATATTTTAAAAATTTTGAAGCTTTTGTAGTTGAGGTACAAAATAAGAGTCTGTTCCTTTTTTTTTTTTTGCTGGACCAGGATAGAAAACCGAGAATTAAATAGTTGCAAAACAGCATTTACAGCCTAAATATAGGAATAGATAGTATTCCTAAAATCTACCATGTCATAAAAGTTTATTGTACCATTTTCATGATATGATAGATGTCATTCCTGTTTCAAAAATAAAAGTGTATATTTCCTTGTCTACAGAACACACATTCCCATAGTCTTTATTATATGAACACGTTTAGGAACTTCACTTTACGCACATATAATATACATGCATATTGATTTAATTCTAGAAAATCCATATATATTTTCTGGGGTAGTGTTTTCTATATGTTATATTTTGACAGTTAGAAAAAAGTCTAATATGGTTTTACTTGTTCTCAGTTTGTAATACGTCAACGCTATGTTCATTTAAATTAACTGAATTGTATATGTTAGAATGTTAATATGAAAGTATTTCTGACCACATAAGTTATAGAACAATGACACTTCTCTCTCTGAAGGTATGAAACATGCAGTGTGCGATCACAGAATCACAGAACGATCAGGGTTGGAAGGGACCTCTGGAGATCATCTAAGTCCAACCCCCCTGCCACAGCAGGGACACCTACAGCAGGTTGCACAGGACGGCGTCCAGGCGGGTTTTGAATGTCTCCAGGGTGGGAGACTCCACAGCCTCTCTGGGCAGCCTGTTCCAGTTCTCTGCCACCCTCAAAGGAAAGAAGTTCCTCCTCATGTTAAAATGGAACTTCCTATGCTCAAGTTTGTGCCCGTTACCTCTAGTCCTAATATATATAATATAATATATATATATAATATATATAATATATATATAATCACTTAATATGCTATGAGAAAGAACTCAAAAACAGATAATGAAGAATTTCAAAATCATGTTTTCCTCCATAAATATGCATTCAAGTAAATTCAATGAACTGAATATTTGACTAATGGCATTGTAGCATTAAAAAAAAAAAAGAAATATTACCAAAAAACTTCCTTACTGTGCACAGTTGTTTTTTAAACTGATCTGAAATGCTTACAGGCATTTAATATTATAGCTGAATTTCTCAGCTGTCTTGAGTTGTTGTGTGGGTGGACTGAAAGAAAAAAAGTGATTAGCTGCTTTGTTCTTCCTGACTTTAAAACTGTGGATTTCTTGTTACTTATTTCTCAATATGTCCTTTATGAATAACACCCAAGGATAGATTCTATCGATTAGGATTTTGTCCTTTAGGTGTCAAAGAGTAGTGTTGATTACCAGAATCTTTGAAACCTCTACAGACAAATGAGCACAATAAAAAGGCTGCCAATTCTACATTTACACTTTTATTGATTATATTAGTGAAAAATAATAGCCTGTTTGAAGATTTTACAAGATTTAAAAAAAAAAAAATATTATGGAGGCATGAAGAAATAAGATTGAAGATTTAAAAACTAAGCTAATATCCACAGAAGAAAAATGCAATACAATGAAATAAACTCTGCTATGCAGGAGGTCAGATCAGATGACCTAATGGCTCCTTTTGGCCTTAAGTCTGTGATACTATGACATTTCCCATCTGGTCACAGTGTAGAATTTTTTGTTGAAGAAGCGATTGCTTTAGCCAAAGACTTGGGATCAGATGGAGAAGACGACTCTGGGAGAGACAACAGCAACAAAGTTTGAGGTATCAAACCCAATACATCAAAAGTGACAAGACATAGGGTAAAAAAAGGTACAAATTTGAAACCCAGGAAAGTAAATGGCAGGAAAGTAAAAGGAGGCATTAGAAAGTTTAGCTGTGTTAAATTATTTAAATGCAAAATGTTAGAGAGTTCTAGTTTCCTCTTATGTTTTTCATAAGGCATATGCTGCCTTTCACAGCTCACTGTGGTTGACTGCTTACTGCTTCATTGTGCATACACTGATGTGATTCTACGAAAGGTTTCCCTGTGTTGTGTATAACCTGGGATGTGCAAGTAAATGGATTAGTCTTGCCATCTTATACAGTCACCGTCCAGCTCGGTAAAGAAGAGCTTGTTTCTTGTGAGATCCATCTGCTTCACTGGCTGGCAGCTCCCTGAAGTGGCAGAAATCCAAGCCCTGGCCAAGTTTCCAAAAGTCAGAAGAAAGCCTGGCTTTTGTAAACCTGACTGGGAGGTCATGACAGGCATCTGACAATGAAAATCACAGGCTTCCTGGGAAATATGGTCACATTAGCACTGAGCTATTCAGTGTGCCTATTGCGATGAGGATCATACTATTTCATGTTTAGTATTTACACCATGGCAATTATGGTATCAGTACTCATCTCTCATCCGTAAATGGTAACTGTCAGCATCCATGCGGTTTGGCAAAGCACATGATAGACTTCTGTGAGAGACAAGCATTTTCTAGCCTACTGAGAAGCAAGTTGTTAACAGAAAGACCCAAAAGATTCACTACAGGTTTTGGGAACAGAAATCTGAAGTGTAGTTGAATGCCAGTATAAGCAGGATATTCTAGGCTGCTGCATAATTACCCTTTTCACAGAACAATGGCTTTTATCCTGAAACCAGTTTAAAGAAATACAGATGAATGTGCAATTTATGGCAAAACATAAAACTAAATTCCTAAATTAATGTGAAACTTTTTTTATTTTCTCTCTTGTCTGAGCCTTGCTACTTTTCATTATTTCACAATTTACTTTTCTTGGCTATGAATATGTTTGTGCGCTTTTTTCTTTGTTTTTTCCTTGTTCATTTTGATCCTATGCACTGTATTATCAAAGTCTGCTCAAGATAAGCACAGAAAAGCAGATATAGAATCCATTCATATTTTTACCATAAAATGTTTTTCTATTTCACAGCCTTCAGATCGCCAAATGTTTTTACTCTTTTTGTTCTCCAAAATAAACCATGTACTCCACAATGTAAAGTTCTACCCCAGTCCTAGTTTTGACCCATGAAAAGGAAAATGCCAAAAATTCCATGAAGTGGTAAGGTAGCTTTTATTTATGAGTAACAAGGAAAGAAGTAAGTGATAACAGTGATAAGGAGTAATACAAAAATGTAAAGCCAAGTTAGGAAAGCTGTGAGTAGAAACCAATAGCAGTAAGACTGGACTTAGATCCTCTGTAATTATTAAACAATATGAGTATTATTTTGTTTTATTTGTTTAAGTGTGAGAAACTGAGATAACATATATCACCTGCCACTTAAGGAAGCACATTTTAAAAGCTTATTTACTATGTTCTATTATAATATACTGTTTCACAAGTAAAGCAATTAACACACTAGTTGTGCTGTTTCTGCAAAATACTTGGATAAATAGTAGATGCATCTCAGTGAAAAGTAATCAGAAGAGTACAATATGGTCTGCTTATCTCAGTTAACCACTGCATGGAATTATTAAAGAGTTAGAACACCAGAAGACAATGCTATCTACTCACACAAGAGGGTAGAGGTAAGACAGAGGGTGAGGGGTGTACAGAGATACAGAGAATTTCAGGGACAGTCCTACCTACCTATTTTAGGGGATAATCTTCCCCCATTGACAATATAAGACATATAACCGTGTCTGTGGGCAATGCACTCTGATGAACTATAAGGGAACAGTCAGAAATATTGGATGTTTCCATGCTTTCAGGATGCTCTCTGTACAGATGACCTTAAAAGATAAGAACTTGTTGGAAGAGATTAAATCAATCACTACCATTTCAAAATCACAGTTTAGTAGTTACAGATCTTACTTCAGAAACAGGAGGTCCTGTTCAAGCTAACAGCAGCTGGGATGAAATTGAATAAGATGTTCTGAAAGGAAAGCAAGAACAGACACTAAGACAGGAAGAGTCCCACTTTACAGTTTTGTGTTCTAGGTACTCAGCTTTATATAAAAGGTCACCATCACCCCTCAGCAGAGTCCATGTATGTGTCTACATACGCTTCATTCTCTGTAAAGGAAAGGGTGGGACATAAGCACCTGTCTCCTTACAATAGACACTTTTGCACATGTAGGATGATCACATGCTTAATAAGTTTAGTCACCTTCATGTTTAGACAGTCTTGTACTGGTCTGTTTTTATACTGTTTACTGAATTTTGGGCAATTATGCCCAATGTGACTAATGCTATTTGTCTTTTTAATAGAAAATACCAGTCACTCAAAACCGAGCTTCTCTGTAACCTTTAGACCAAAAGATACTGCTAGTCACAAGAAGCATCTGTCATGAATTGGTTTTGGCTGTATTAAAAGCATTGTTTGATCCTCATCCCTTTACAATAGGACACATAACATCAGTATGTTCCGGAAAAGAAACAAGTAGATAAAAAATGCAAATAAATATTTGAGCATTACATCAGGTGCCTTCTGTTCCCCTGAATTACTGGCTGGCTGGCTGTCAAAAGTCAGTATATTTGCCAAACTCATTGTGCAGTTTGGCTCACTGGATGCTCATAAAAATGCAAATCCTCCATAGAAATCTAAAGCTATTGGCACATTGCAGTACTTGCAATAATC
This sequence comes from Pluvialis apricaria, assembly GCA_017639485.1. NCBI lineage: Eukaryota > Metazoa > Chordata > Aves > Charadriiformes > Charadriidae > Pluvialis > Pluvialis apricaria. Next base: position 51,861,043 of record CM030007.1, read on the forward strand.
TCATGCTTACTATGTTATACTTCCATCACTTGACCTGTAGCCTTGTATAATCAGTCCAAGCTTTCTGAAACCTTTTGGTGATGCAACAGATACAGTGAAAAGCACTGTTTCCTCCACCACAGATCAGGGAATGTACAATTATGTTGCCTAAATTTGCCTTTTCCTGTCGGTGGAAATACTTGTGAAATATCTCAACCCAAGTTGCATTGTGTGTGTATTTGCAGCAGTAAAGATGATTGTCACAGCTCAGTAAGTCACACTGTGCACTCACTTTTTCAACTTGGCAGCATGGTACTTAAATGACTACCACACAACCTGCAGGGCATCCTGTAAAGCAAATTATTTATTCAATGACTATTCTGAGAAGCAAAAAGACAAGAACTTTACAATAGCTTAGGCTGAAATTCAGGGTAGAAAAGTCTTCCATCAATCCAGTCAGATTTTTTTTGTGGGGGTCTGCTTGGGAGCAGATTCTTTGTCTAAAGTCACCATTAGCAGAATATATGTCTGTCTTGGAACACCCAGTCCTACTGCTTTTTATGGTTCCATTCCAGAATAATAGTTGGATCCCTTCTAAGTTCACCAAAATATTAGATAGTGAAGAAAAGGGTAGAAAATGAAGGTGCAGATTTAGCTCAGTCTGTGACACACAGCTTAGATGGGACCAAAGTGTGCCTCTAGACTCAGAAGAACAGATCTTCCAGGTCTCCCATGATACAATTTCCAATTCCTTCTTCATCCTCTTGTAGAGATGCATGTTTCCTTCCCTTTCTTTGAGACAGAATCAAATATGCCATTGCTATTCCTGATATGTTCTCAAAGATGTTGGTAAATTTGTTCTCCACAGACCCCACAGAACCTCTCCAGGTAAGCTATTCTAGTAATTGATTATTTCTTCCATCAAAATGTATTTTCAGTTGTTATGTCGAAATAGTGTATTTCTCTTCTTTCTTCCTACATACAAGATTTAAACCATGAATGACCCTTGGTATCTTTTTTTTTTTTTTTTATCCAGACCCATTCTCATCTCTGTGTTTTGTTATATTCATAAAGAAATAAAATTATATCCAGCATTAAAGACTTTCTCAATTATTTTCTGTCTTTTCAGACAGGAGTTGTTATATCAGAAATTAAGCCAAGAAATTACATAGACAGTAAATTTGACCTTTTTGATATCATTCTAATCGCTGCAAAACAACAACTGAATTAAATGAAATATTGTCTTAATATAAAGAATATTAAATGGGGCAAAAAATGTCATGTTACTCTTGAAAGAAAATGATCAATAATAGAAAATCAGACAGGAATTTTGATGCAATGAAATGATCTGACTGAAAGGAAATTTATATAACCCATCTTGAAGAATTTAATAAAAGAATGAAATTAGCAGCAGAGATATTTATAAATAAGGAAGAGCAAACACCTTGAAGGCCAAGCAGATTGTATTTACCAGTTTAGATCATGTTACTATCACAAATCACAAGTAAAAAATTACAGATCCAACAGCACTAGCTGTTGAGAACTGAGGCTTCACAAAAGGTAAAAAAATATTATTGAAAAATATTATTGGCAAAAAAAAAAAATTAGAGATCTCATTACAAAACAATATAGCGTCATGAAAACACCAAAATTAATACATAATCTGTACTGGAGTCTCACCAAGTATAATGGCATGCTACTTTCCAGTATGTATGTACAACCACTTTTCAGTACTAAGGGTTCAGTGTCCTCTTAGTAAGTTTCTGGGTATCTTACAGGCTCTTTATATGGATGGGAGATGGGTGGACAAGGACACTTTTTTAGCATAACGCACAATGATATGATTCAGTACAAGTCATCAGTAGTCTAATGGGTGCACATATAATATATTAATAAATGCTAACATGAACAGGGAAGACTATCTTATGGTGAATATCGGTGTTTGCAATGTGGAAATCTGGGGATGGTACTTTGGTCAAGGGCAAGCAAGTCTATGTGTGTAGACTTCTGTGGTAGTCTTTCTGTTTGCAAATGACATTTTCTTCCATTTTTTGACTATTTAGATATTAATCACTGGGATAACATCTAACTATTTCTATAGAGTAGTTAAAAAGTATAGAGTAGCTAAAAACTAAAGCTTCTTATGTTGCATATATCCTATAAGTATTATTATAATAACCAGGAATATTTCTTGAACTCTGTAGTCAGTCAGGACTCTGATCTCCTTCTATGATAAGGTGACTCACTTAGTGGATGAGGGAATAGCTGTGGATGTTATCTACCTGGATTTTTGCAAAGCTTTTGACACTGTCTCCCACAGCATTCTCCTGAAGAAACTGGCTGCTCATGGCCTGGACAGGTGGACTCTTCGCTGGGTAAAAAACTGGCTGGATAGCCGTGCCCAGAAAGTGGTGGTAAATGGAGTTAAATTCATTTGGTGGCCGGTCACAAGTGGTGTTCCCCAGGGCTCGGTGCTGGGGCCGGTTCTCTTTAATATCTTTATCAATGATCTGGATGAGGGAATTGAATGTACCCTCAGTAAGTTTGCAGATGACACTAAGCTAGGTGGGCGTGTTGATCTGCTTGAGGGTAGGATGGCTCTGCAGAGGGATCTGGACAGGCTGGACCGATGGGCTGATGCCAATGGTATGAGGTTCAACAAGGCCAAGTGCCAGGTCCTGCACTTGGGCCACAACAACCCCATGCGGCACTACAGTACTGGGGCAGAGTGGGTGGAAAGTTGCCCAGCAGAAAAGGACCTGGGGGTGTTGGTGGACAGCCGGCTGAATATAAGCCAGCAGTGTGCCCAGGTGGCCAAGAAGGCCAACGGCATCCTAGCCTGTATCAGGAATAATGTGGTGAGCAGGACTAGAGAAGTGATCATCTCCCTGTACTCGGCACTGGTAAGACCCCACCTTGAGTACTGTGTTCAGTTTTGGGCCCCTCACTACAAGAAGGACATTGAGGTGCTGGAGTGTGTCCAGAGAAGGGCAACGAAGCTGGTGAGGGGTCTGGAGAACAAGCCTTATGAGGAACGGCTGAGGGAACTGGGGTTGTTTAGTCTGGAGAAGAGGAGGCTGAGGGGAGACCTTATCACCCTCTACAACTACCTGAAAGGAGGTTGTAGGGAGGTGGGGGCTGACGTTTTCTCCCGAGTGACAAGTGATAGGACGAGAGGAAACGGATTCAAGTTATGTCAGGGGAGGTTTAGATTGGATATTAGGAAACATTTCTTCACTGAAAGGGTTATTAAACATCAGAATAGGCTGCCCAGGCAGGTGGTGGATTCACCATCCCTGGAGGTGTTTAAAAAAAGGGTATCTGTGGTACTTAGGGACATGGTTTAGAGGTGGTTTTGTCAGGGTAGGTTGATGGTTGGACTTGATGATCTTAAAGGTCCGTTCCAACCTTAGCAATTCTATGATTCTATGATTCTATGATTCTATGATTCTATGGTTCTATGACACTGTTTCAACCTCCATAGAAGATTTGAGCATTGCCTCTTGATTGGTCATTGCCTCACATTTTTGAAAAGTTGCTTATTTATTTTTTATGAAACTTAGTGTAATCACTTGTGGAACTGCAAATATTTGTCAAGTGGGTTTACCTTTCCAAATTCCTACAATTTATGTTAAGAAATTTTTCTTTTTCTAAATTCAAAGAATGCCACAATTATCTGAATACTATAGAATAAACCTGAGTGTTTTGCTAATCGTTTAACTTTCCTAGTAAATTTGAATTTTTCTGGTTCCCTCCAGCTTCTATTGTATCTCATTGGATTATAATTTGTATCAGCTGATTATTTGCCTCACTAAATAGAGTACTACTGTGTACCAAATGGATTATAAGATTTTTTAATTATTATTACAGCGGTTGTGGTATGACTGGAAGCAGCTGAATTGCACTGGTGAAAGACAAGATTTCAGAAAAAAAAGGAAAAAATCAGGCATTGTCACAACTCTCAGAAAGATAAATAATGGAGATATAGCATAGCCCCTGAAAGCAACAGTTTAAGAAGCTTTTAAAAAGTTGCTGCTTGTGTATGAAAGGAAAATTATGGAAAAAAACCCACACCACTTTCTGTGTATATGTCTTGTAAGTAATAGTGAAGAACATGTTTTGAGTGCACTGTGTACAAGTACAGAGGTCACCACTCTGAGGGAGAGGTCTCTCTTCTGCTGGTGAATGACAGCCCCTGGTGGAGCAATCTAAGACACTGCAATATTTGTAAAACAAAAACAAGGATTTCTTTGAATACTAAAACACTGGCATAACAAGAAGAAGCAGAAAAGTTCAATTCTCAATGCAAGATGAATCTGTAATGCAAAGCAGATGGAAAGTTTCTCTTCAAGAATAGGTAGTAAAAAACCCCATGCCTTCGTATTCTTACAATGCTGAAAAATGTATTGTGAACATCACATCTGTAAGAATAGTCTTACTGAGTATGACAGAGTGATTATTTCTACTTGTCACACCACATATCTTGCCATCTGCAAATACAAATTATAAATAGACTGTGATACAAAGATTTTCCTTCAAAGTCTTCCTAAATTCCTCAATACCATAGACACCACCTTTCTATTATCAAAACTGGATAACTATGTTTTTTTCTTGAAAGGTTTTAAAGTAACCTTTGTTAAGATGCAGTGCAACTAAATGATTTTCTGATGTACTTTTATTTATGACACATCATTTATCTAAACATGCATTTAGAAAAATATTTAATAAGCACATGTGAAGAAAGTAGAGAAGATTTTTCTGTGTTAGCAAAAGTCCACCAAATTCACTTTTAAACTTATGTCATTGTAAGTTGTGTTACCTTAAGACTATGGCTGATTGTTATTTTTCAGTAAAGGATAAATACATATTTGTGATTTTGTTTGTATTTCCATTTCATATTAATTTCATTTTTATTAATATTGTTTTATAAGTAACAGAAGTTCCGTTTTTCTTTAAGAGTACCTAAACATTTTTGAAAAAATAATTGTAGCTCTTGAAATACATTTTGTATTTATTATTTGTTCATTTGTTTATATCCTTTTGGGGTTGTTTGGCAAAGGGAGAGGAATTCCTCCTGGAGAGGAATTCATATGACCTGAATTTGTCATCTCTGGTAAGGATGACTGTGTATGAACTGGTCATCCTTGGATTCTTTTTCTATTGATAAACAGAAATGGCCACTCTGGAGGTTAACTACATCTCATCACATGGCTACAAAGAACACAGAGGCTCAATTCCGTTGCCTTATACTTTCTAATCCACACTGTAGTCTCCCAAGTCTGCCGAAGATTGGCAGATAAGAGTCAGAAACATGCCCTTTTGAAGGGGCAGAAGAGAAGTTAGGAGGACTTACTAACTAACTTAAATGATGCTAGAAACATGGGTTTAAGCAGCAAATGGAGCTGAGGAACATAAACTTTTATGTAGGTATCTACAAATGTTTATATATAGTCAGAGGAGTCATATCTTTTTATAGATACAGTTGTACTTAATAAAGATGCTTCATTCTCACCATAGAATGGAAGAGGTTGCTTTTTTACTGTTGGTTTATCAATTTCCTTCAGCTGGCTTTCTAGACTATGGATCCCTTAAAGATATGTCATATGGTACACGGTCAAGAAGAGTAAGGAGTAAGTGAGTTTTAGAACTGCTTTTATAGTCAACCTGTTCTTGACTATTCCTCAACAGGATGTCTGACATGTTCACACCAATGTAAATAGCTCACTCCCTCGCAAAAAAGGAAAAGAGTATCCTCAGAGGACAGTCTTCAACAAGGCTTGAATAATGTTTGGCAGAAATCTCTATCAGTCTGATATGGGGTTATTGGTTGTTCCTGTGTGAAGTGCCCATACAAGGTAAAAGAGACCACATGTTTCTGAGTGCGTACACATGCTATTGTGTGGCCCAATTTATACAAAGACACTGTACATTTAACAACAAGTAGTACCAAGGAGAGGAACATCATTAGAGGAAAAGTCGCACTTTTTGTTCCTGGAAAAGAAGGTAATGCTATATTTTTATTTTAAGAGTGCATTTTGGGGTGCAGGTGAGAGACATGCTGATAAAAATCAATAAATAACTAACAATCATATCCAGTGAAAGCAGGTAATATGTTCTCACAATTGAAAATAGAGAAGTCCTCTAAAGAAATACAAAAAGTAAGACTTTTGTACTGACTATTGATTTTAATTGCAGAATTTTTTGAGTTGTTGCAGCATCTAACATTAGCAAAGTTACTATTATCACTATTTCTCCAGCATGTTTTGGTCTATGCTTGTCATGGTAATTCTTTTATATTTTAACAAAAGGTTTGGTAGTCTTCATTGTTTTATAGTGTTGATTGATTAGTCAGGTCCTCTATTATTTTTGAAAATTTCAGATAGAAAAAATCTTGCACTTCTATGTTTTTGTTGTTCCTATGTACTTTGCTTAGTTGAGAAATAATGTGAATGCATGTATACGACTTTAAACTGCCAAAAAGAATATGATGAGTAGAAGAAAGAATAAGATTTATTTTTGGTAGTCATTACTTAGATGTGTTTATTAGAGATAGGTGTGAATACAGAAGACATCAAAGCCTGTCATAGAAAATGCAATTATTGTCAAGTCGAAAGTTTGCTTATTCTTCCTGATACTCTGAATGTGCTGCTTGCAACTTATTTCAAAGGGTGAATGCATTACAACAAAAACATGACAGAAGAAGACTGGAAATGAAAAGTGCTAACTGCTGGCATATCTACTTGAGAAAAGCAGAATCAGAAAACTAGTTGGAAATCTGCACATTTGGAGTGTTAAGGCTAGAGAAAACTACCCTTGCAAATCTTCCACTCACGTCTTCTGATGATGACTAAGCAGTGCAGAGGTGGCTGTATAATAGCAGTAGGAGTGGAAGGATTTTGAATGCTAAAGCAAATACAGATTGAAATGTCAGACAGGAAACTCTAAGATGTCTCTGTCTTTTGCCTTAAGGTAGGCATCCCTATGGAAAAGTTTGCACTTTTTATTCATGAAGCACACTGTTGAGTTACAAACCCACTGCTTTGTAAGAAACCCTGTGGAGGTCCTTACAACTGCAGGAGTATACTGGGTGCAAGTTTCCTGTGACATAGTTTTTGCTAAAGATAGTTAAAGCACAGATAGTTGCCTCAGTGTAGTGTTCTTGTTCAGAGGTAGATGAGCAACAGTCATGCATCCTCACATCCTCATCTCATCATAGCATAGAGAAAGGATCAATAAGAAGTTCATAGGAATTTTTATTATGATCAACCCCAACATATTCAGGCTAAAGAGGAAGTTCCTTGGCTACCTTTTCTTCCATTTTGTGCTAGTATAAGAACTAATTAAATCTTGTCTCTGGATTAGAAATTTGGGGTTACAAAGTATAAGGAAACCAAACACTCCTTTTCTTCCCTCCTGTTCCAAAGCTTTTTTCTTTCAGCTAGCGCCTGCTAATGCCTGCTATTTGCTATGCTGTCAGTCTTAACATGACATTTTGTTTGATTTGTTTCATGCCACAAATGGTAATGACCAAAAATTTTCAGAAAGAAAAATTCATAATGGACCTTCTATTGCCAAAAAACAGTACAGGAATAGCATAGCACTTATTTTCTACAGTGCTTTTAACAATATATTAACAGCAATTATAATTTATTATGATTAAAAGAAAAGGACAGAATGAGGTAGTTCATTTAAATGAGAACTGATCACCTCCTAGTTCTTTGGGCCTTTTAAATATTGTATGTCAGGCTGCAGGAACATTTGAAAGTAAATCTTAGAAGGTGTATTCCAGGAAAAAAGATTTGTGCCATAATACATCAGAACAGATTTTTCAGCTCTGTCAGTGGATCTGGCTGATACAAACCCTCAGAGAATCAGATCCAGTTAATAAATTCTTCAGTATATTCAGCCACCTTTTATTTGTACCTGGAGCATTAAAATCTTCCATTGAATTGCAGCTATATAAGCCTTCATTTCATAAATCCAAAGAAAGAGGTATATAGCCACTAGGTGTGCATGCAAAGTACAAAATCTTTATCTACTCCAACTATTATAAAAGTCTTTCTAATTGATTAAGGCTGAAGTTCATCAGGAAGTCTTGGATCAATTCTTAAATATCCACAAGACTCTATTTTGAGTATATCTAGTATCACACTACATGATTTGTGCACTATCTGTATTTCCTTCCTAATAAAAATTATTGTCAGCTGAAATACATACAAGCTAACTTAAAAAAAAAAAAAAAAAAAGACAAAGAAAGTATTACAATTAACAGTTTCCATATATGCTTTCAGTTATCTGCCACTATACCTGTCTTCTCGCTGTCACACATGAAAAGGAGCTTCTCACCAAGATGACAACAATGATGATAGAATCATAGAATCATCGAATGGTTAGAGTCAGAATGGACCTTAAAGACCATCTCCTTTCAACGGCCCTGTCATGGGCAGGGACACCTTCCACTAGACCAGATTGCTCAAAGCCTCATCCAACCTAGCCTTGAACACTTCCAGTGAGGGGGCATCCACAACTTTTCTGGGAAGCCTGTTCCAGTGTCTCGCCACCCTCACAGTAAAGAATTTCTTCTGAACACCTAATCTAAATCCACCCTCTTTCAATTTAAAACCGTTACCACTTGTCCTATCGCTACAGTCCCTGATAAAGAGTCCCTCCCCATCTTTCCTGTAGGCCCCCTTTAGGTAATGGAAGGTTGCTATAAGGTCTCCCTGGAGCCTTCTCTTCTCCAGGCTGAACAACCCCAACTCTCTCAGCCTGTCTTCATAGGAGTGGTGCTCCAGCCCTCTGATCATCTTCATGGCCCTCCTCTGGTCCATGTCCTTCTCATGTTGGGGCCTCCAGAGCTGGACACAGTAATCCAGGGTGTGGTCTCTCAAGAGCAGAGTAGAGGGGCAGAATCACCTCCCTCAACATGCTGGCCATGCTTCTTTTGATGTAGTGCAGGATACAGTTGACTTTCTGGGCTGCAAGTGCACACTGCTGACTCATGTTGAGTTTCTCATCCACCAATACCACCAAGTCCTTCTCCTCAGGGCTGCTCTCAATGCATTCTCTGCCCAGCTTGTAATTGTGCATGGGATTGCCCTGACCCAGGTGCAGGACCTTGTACTTGGCCTTGTTGAACTTCATGAAGTTTGCACAGGCCCAAATGTAGTCAAGCCTAGAGACAACTTTGAGCAGCTTTTCTTACAGGATGGGTATGAGATTTTCTGCATCTGCTTGTGTCTGAATCACCAACAGAAGCACCGTCTGTGCCAAAACAGTCCCATCCAACAAGATGAGAAAGTAGGCCAAAGGGATGAGGCTTTTTTTCCCAGTCGTGTGTGTGATGATCCAGATGAGGCAAGCAAAGTGTATGCAAGAAGACTTGCTATGTCTAGCTGCAGGGGGAAGGTGGATAGCTGGGGAAACCAAGATTCTCCACTGTGCTGCACAGGGAGTGCCATGCTTTGAGAGAAGCATGCCAGCCTGCAGCTGTTAGGGACTTCACTGGCCAGTGATATGTGATTCACTGCTCCCTCCCATGTCTCTTCTCCTACTGTGTCTTTATTTCAGTTTCACTTCGTGACACTTTATTCCTCTTCCTGTCTCCTCCCATTACACTTGTGTTTTCAAATGTCATTGCTTCTTTCACTTTTCTTACCACTGAGCCTATAACTTTCTTAATATTTCCCCACTTCCCACTAATCTGTATTACTGACATGTTCTTGTTTTAAGCTCTTCTGCAGACCAGTGTCTGACCTGTCCATTTAGATAATTAACTCTATCCAATGAACGTGCTTAATTGTAATAAACCCTATTGAAATGGTTGATTTAGGTAAAACATGTTTAGGGTGGATTCAAGTTAAACACACAAAAATAAATGGAGCTACTCATCTGCTTACTCCCTCTCTCAGAAACTTAATTAGTAATGTGAACAGCTTTGGGTCAACATGTTTCCTTTTATTTGCTGCCTGCTTAACTAAGTCACTGTAGGGAGGGAATTTTTTACTGTCTGTTACCATTGTACCGCAGAGGTAACATAGATAAAAGAACAATCATCAGAACAATGTGACTGAGAATATAGTCTCATATTCATTTTCTCCTGTGGAAACGAAAATACATTTTCCTTCTTATTTTATAATGTGAACCATTTCACTGAGCTAGTTTACAATATGACTCCAACTGTTATACCACCAGCAAATGTCACTGCATTTGTAGAAGCAGGGAGCTGAGAAAGCAAAGCGAGAGGTGGCAAAAATTTCTTAAACTGATTTTGCAGTGCAGAAAACATTCAATTAGATTTACTGTCATAGAATATCTTAAGAACTATTCTAAAAGGTATGGCTAAAATCATAGCTCAGATTCTGTAAGAAAAATAAAACTCAGTAAAACCCCAGTAGGTATTTGGAAAAAAGTTTTAGTTCTCCCCTTGTCAAATTCGGGGGTTAGACATGCAAGGTTTCTCTACATCAGCTCTACACCCCATCCTCATCTCCACTCTCTCAGGCTGTTCTCCTCCTCCCTTTTCCTTTCAGTATTCCTGCAAAAAGTAGTATTCAACTCCAAACTGAGGTATTTGAGTCTAAACATCTGCATGTAGGTGTTTACAAAAAAAGCCTAAGTTCTCACAAAGTCAAGGAGATCCACTCAGCACATTCATAGAAGTCAGAAGAACGTTTCAGTTCACCTGAGATTAGACATCTCTGTCTGGATAGATAACAATCCTTCTACACATTGTTTTCTATATTGACCAGAAACTTGATTCAATTGCCAGAACAAAAAGTTTTAGTGATACTGGAGGTGCAGTAGGATAATCAACCTGACCTCTAGTTCTTAGTCTGGTATCTTGGGGAAAAGCAAGCAGAGGTCTCATCTGGTATTTTCAAGCCTTGTGTGGGTGCTTTGAATGGCACAGGGCATTTCAAACAGTTCTACATGTTTAAGTTTTGGGGATTAAATTGAGCTCCCAGTTTATGTATAAACATTGTATTGCAGACAGATACATTTATGTTCTGAATAACACTGAAGATGTTGAAAGGGCTAAGTCACGCAGTAAGACACTGTGTTTGCTTGTATCTGCAGACCCAGATTCCGATATTCTAATTTCTGCTTGCTGAGTAGACTGATACTTAACTTTCTTCATTAAGTTAGCTGTAACTTCATTAAGATGCAGAGATTGTCACTTTGTGTACAGTTGTAGTTTATACCACTGTAGTTTACTTTCTGAATTTTCTGTTTTCTTCGGTTTGGGGTTTTTTTTCATCATTTTTGTAATATACTTAACAAAGCAGGAATGCCTTATTCAGAAACTTGGCAGATCACCTCACCCTATAAATGTGGAGATTTTTCTCAGAAACCTGGTTGATAATCAACTGTCTATTGCCTCAGAGTCCGTTACATAGAACTGGAAGACCACAGACATGTTTTTTGATATTGGTTAACCAATATTTTCCATTTGATAGGGATGCTAGAAAGAACAGTAAAAACCTATTTTAAATGTTCAGAGAAGTAAACCTGCAAGTATGGTCAGATGTAAATAGCTTTTATTGGATTGAATAGTATCCATTTGCATATTTCTGTGTTTCTACGATCACATATTTTCTTTCATTTCTTTTTTTATTATTTTTCTCCAGAAAATTATATTTCATTATGTATTTCACAGAATGGTCAGGGTTGGAAGGGACCTCTGGAGATCATCTAGTCCAACCCCCCTGACACAGCAGGGACACCTACAGCAGGTTGCACAGGATGGCGTCCAGGAGGGTTTTCAATGTCTCCAGGGTGGGAGACACCACAACCTCTCTGGGCAGCCTGTGCCAGTGCTCTGCCACCCTCAAAGAAGTTCCTCCTCATGTTAAGATGGAACTTACCGTGCTCAAGTTTGTGCCCGTTACCTCTTGTTCTATCACTGGGCACCACTGCAAAAAGACTGGTCCCATCTACCTGGCACCCTCCGCTTTAAGTATTTATAAGTATTGATAAGATCCCCCCTTCAGTGTTCTTTTCTCTAGACTGAAAAGACCCAAGTCCCTGAGCCTTTCCTTGTAAGAAAGATGTTCCAATCCCCTAATCATCTTTGTAGCTCTTTGCTGGACCCTCTCCAGCAGTTCCCTGTCCTTCTTGAACTGGGGAGCCCAGAACTGGACACGGTACTCCAGATCTGACCTCACCAGAGCAGAATCAAATTTCCTTGATTGTTTTTTATTATTTGATGTATTTTAGCTTTAAATAATTCACCAAAGTAGTAGCAGCAGTAGTAACAAAAATAAGTAAACAAGAGATTCCTAAGAGAATTTGAAGGACACCAGAAAGAGTATTTTTATTTTTAGACCTATTCCCTTAATACTTTAGTTGAAATGCTTGAAACAGTTTATACTCTGTGTAGTGTGCCACTGAACAACAAAAGATACATACAGGGTGTGCTCTGTCTACTAAAGATCATCAGAGTTATTCTCAGAAATATTAGACATCTATCAAGAATCCTAGGGTTGGCAAACTCATTATAGTTAGAACAAGTTCTGAATCTGAACCTAAATATTTCTTTCTTTTCATAGTCATGCAAGTGACGTTACTGTCAGTGTCATGAAAAACTTTCCAATAGGTATTGCTGCTCTTCAGTGACTGTCCTGAAACAACTGTAACAGAATAGAAAAGTTTCTTTTACTAATGTTGACAGTTCAGACAGGTTCTTTTTGCTGTTCTTTTATTCCTTTCAAGAATGAGAATTTGAAAGTAAAATTATTACCTCTTTTCTCCCAGTGAGATTTTGCTTTTTGCTAGTCCTATTGTAATCAGGGTACCTCTCACAGTCATGAAAGTCATCATTATTGTAAATGATCTATATGCTTCACACATTATCAAGATGGCTCAATTAGACTGCTTTTGATGAAGTAAAATAAATTGAAGTTTCTGAAGCAATGAACTGTCTTGGTCACAGACTCTTCAGCACAATCTACCTCATGTGTGTAAGAGCAAAGAACACATATATACCTACCTCTCTCAGACTTGGTTATTTGGTGGTCCATTTTTTCTGGAAATATTTTGACATGGTTTATGGAAATATTTTGATTTGCATTAATTTATTTTTCTGCTGCACTTAAAAGTGCTCTACATACATTTCCTCTCATCCAAACAGCATACTGGATTTCTAGTAAAACCCAGGGACTATTGCCAACGTTAGATTCTTGTTATACACACTATGCTACTAGAAAATTGCTTCCAGCCTCAAAAACTTATAACCAAAAGAGGCAGTGCAAACTAATGTTAAGAAAAAAGGAAGTACCATTCTCACCATTTACAGGTGGTAGGACATGGTCAATTAATTAGGATGGAAAAACAAATAGGCTGGAAAAGTGGACTAACGAGAACCTTATGAAGTTCAACAAGGACAAGTGTAAGGTCTTGGCTTTGGGAAAACATAATCCAGGAGCTCAGCACAGGCTGGGATCTACCTGGCTGGGGAGCAGCTCTGTGGAATGGGACCTGGGGGTCCTGGTGGGCAACAAGCTCAATATGAGTGAACAGTGTGTTGCTGCAGCTAAGAAAGACAACAGGATGCTGGGTTGCATCAAACAAGGGCATCACCAGCAGAGATAAAGAAGTCATTATCCCACTATACTTACCGCTTGTCAGGCCACACCTGGAATACTGTGTTCAGTTTTGGTCCCCACTATGCAAAAAAGATGTGGACAGGCTGGAGAGGGTTCAGAGAAGAGCCACAAAGATGATCAAAGGACTGGGAAGCCTGCCATATAAGGAAAGGCTGAGAACTGTTTTTGTTCAGCCTTGAGAAAAGAAGGTTTAGGGGAGACCTTATTGCCATGTTCTAGTATTTAAAGGTTGGCTACAAAGAAGATGGAGACTCCCTTTTTACAAGGAGTCACATGGAAAAGATGAGGGGTAATGGGTACAAGTTGATCCTGGGGAGATTCTGATTGGACACAAAAGGAAAATTTTTCACAATGAGAACAATCAGCCATTGGAATAATCTTGCCAGGGAAGTGGTGGATTCCCCATCACTGGACACTTTTAAGATTCATCTGGACAGGGTGTTGGGCCATCTTGTCTAGACCATGCTTTTGCCAAGAAAGTTTGGACCAGGTGATCCCTGGGGTCCCTTCCAAATTGGTATTCTAGCATTCTATGATTCTATGAATTAACTTTTCAAATGAGAATCATATTTTTGTTTTATGTATGTTTATTCACTTACACATTTGTATAAATACCTGACTCAATGAAAGATTACCCCCAAATCACTTTCCAGCAAACTGACTGTACAATTGTCCTTTAAAGAATGTGTTTGCTTCAGATATGTTTGCACCATGGCACTGAGGCCTCTTATTAAAGTGCTAAGTTTTCTCATACAGTTCAAAGCATAATTTTACACCAAAATAATGTTTCCTTGAAATAATTATTTTATGGCAACTGTGAAAATACATGCAGCCTATTAATTTCTCATAGATATTTCTGAAGAACATTTCACTCATATTTTATCTCTCTGGACTTTTGAAGTAATGGAAACACATGGCTTGCTTTTAGCCCCTTCTTCAGGATGTTGAGTCTCTGACTGTTTTTTGTTTTATAATTCTTTTATAAATCTCAGTGGAAAAGTAACCTTTTTGACCTCAGCTTTAGTTCTTACAATTTTGTATCATGGAGTTGCAATTTAATAGTATTTTGTCCATCGCTACCATTCCATAATACAGTAGGTAATACCATCAGTGAGAAATATTTCCCCACAGATTTAAGGCCATACATTTTTACTTTGTCTCCTTCCTCATTTTCTTTATTATTTTCTTTTCTATTTAACAACTTGTCTATTTCACATGTATTTAATGTCTCTTTCCAGGTGCTTGATTTTTTTTTTATTTTTTTTAAACAATTACAACTCCTGGCATTTTTATAATGTTAAAGCAGCTCTTTTATACATGTGATAGTTTAGGATCTTTTGGTTTTGTTTTTTTCCCATTCATTAATGGTGACAAATTGTTATCTTTCTGGTGTTAATAACAGTAGCAATGTCAGAGGTTTCCTTTGGCTACCTTCAAACACTGAGCACCCTGTATGAAACATTTCACAGAAAACAGAATGCAGAGCCCAGACTTGTCATGACTCCACTTCTCTGTACTACCATTTCCATCAGTATGGTGTAAATAGAGTGAATAAAATAAAGCAAATGCAGTCTTCATGCTAGTCAGTTCTTGTCAGAATTATTTATAAATATACACATTTCCCAAAGCACAGATCTGATGAATCAGTTTGTTTATGTTGGCTAATGCACAACTGTAAGTTTTACATAAATTTTTTAGCTGCTTTAGAAATTGTTAATGTCAATGACATCTGTTTACACCTGAACTGTACATGGAAAGGTACCAGTTTTGAAGAAAGCCTGATAGACATGATATTTGACCTTGGCTTCAGAAAACCCAAGTGCAAATCTTTGTCCATTTAATACTTTAGTACTTACACAAAGTGGAATATTCCTACCAAAAACCATTAGGCAAAGTGCATGTAGTCAGGCTAGTACCTCAGCAATCAAGGTAATCCAATCTTGTACTCTAACCTACAAGCTATTGGGTCTTCTGTATTCTCACTAGTTTTCTATGGAAGATAGTGTACATTATAGAAGACCAAAATAATAATAATAATTAAAAAAATATATAAAAGCACCTAATTGGATGGAAAACTATTTCCTGTGCAACTCTAAGGGTTGATGTTACACTAGTATTATCCGTGGGTAGAGATAGGTTTTTCAACGTCAAATTCCAACACCTACATTGTGCCTAGATGTGGCTATATACCCGGAGGAGAAATACAGGTCTAAAGGAAGTGTCCAGGTTACAGGAAATGAAGCTAAGATATGCCTTTGAAAGCCACCAGAGGGAGATCTGGCCCACTTAAGTTAAGTGCATGTATGCCTAAATTAGTCATTAATGGACTTTTTTTCAGGTGAGTGAGGACAGAATATGTTTTGGAACAAATATAACCTTCTTCTAATAGGACAAACTGTAGTTTATCTATGTGGCTGCCTCATGTAAAGGAAAGACTAGAAGGAAGTGGGACAACATAGGAAATAGAGAAGACAAAAAGTTCTTCTGAATCAAAGGTCTCCTCAAATGGTTAGGAAAATCCTATAATAAAGAAAATATAATATTTGAGACAAATAGAATGCCACAGGGACAAAAAAGCACAGTGTTGCAAGGAATAGAAAAGAAATCTTGATCCGTTGACAGTGATTAAATCAGTGGTGAAATTTAACAAAGTCATAGTGAGAGTTTTGGGAAGTTCTCATGACCTTTTAGCTTCTTGATGAGAGAAACAGACATTTGGATGTACAAAAGAGGGATGGTGGAAAGACCTCTGAAATTAAAAGATCAGTTCCTGAAGCAAAAGGACTTACTGGTGGGTTACTGGTGGTGCTACGAGGCCTGCTACGACGTGCAGTAGCCCACCCTCTTCTGCACTGTGACTGCAGCTGGCTTTTCCTCTAGGTGGTTATACAGCCAAGAGAGAGGCATCATAGTTGAAGATGGCAACATGCAACGATAAAACAGAGGACAACTCAATGCACTACAGTGCATCAGGGCAACCACTTCTCAATAACAGTAAGTTCTTCTCAATAACAGTAAGTTCATTTATATGCTGACATGGTTTTCCTCTTTTTGACCACTATTAACTGGAAACCAGTCATACAAGCTTCTCTTTACCAGATGTATATAGCTCTCAAATAAAATTTAAAAAGAAAAAGTATTGTGTACAAACACTTCAGTCATGCATATGAACGATAAGGGAAAAAAACATATTCACCTGATTTTTAGTCTGTCATAAGAACAGTCTCAGAAACTTTAGGAACTGGTAAAAAATTGGGTATGATCAGGAGCATAGCTTCTTCAGTGGTTATAACTGCTAATACTGGATACATCAAATGACCACTGTCATTTTTGAAAGAATTACAATTTACATAAATTATGATGCAATATTTGTTTTATTTAAAACTGAATTCCTGTTGTATATCAGATCCTTGTTCCATAAGAACAATTCTTAAACAAAATGTTTCTGTATTTTTTAAATAGCTAGTATAATTATATTTAATTAAACTTAATTTGTTAAAATTTTAAACAGTTTTGGCTGCAATTTACATTTTTAAAATCATCCAAATTACATGTAAGTAAAGCAGGAACTTGTAATGTACCATTTCTGGAAATTCTGTTGCTATGTATCAGCTGTAATCATCTTCTATCATTATTTTAAAAATCACAGGCCTAATTCGGGTTTATAGTTTTATGTTGCTATATTAAAGCATCAAATAAGAGAGAATGAGAGAATGCCAGGTCCCCAGGATGTAACTGCTACAGTTAATTCTACAATGTGTTACCCTTAGTCAAATCACTAAATTTATGCATGTAACATATTTCAAATCACAATCCATATTAAAGGAAGAGAAAACCAGTGCTTGCCATAAATATAAGGAGGGAATTAAAATTTAGGGGACAGCAATATAAAAATGTACTGAATAGACTAGCGTTACTCTGAAAATCTTGTAAATCCTGTAGCAGGTATAAATGGAACATGTCATGTAGATAGAACTTAGATTTATCACTGGAGTAATTGCAATTTTTAACACTATCTTCAATATACAACAAACAACTACAAATAATCCAGTGCCACAACACAAAGGGCTACTGTTCCCCCACTTCCCAGGGTTCGCCAGGCCTTTGCTCCCTGACTTGAGTCATTTAGTAATTCACAAGTATTGTTACCTTCCCCTCTCGCTTCCCAAATAAACAAAAACAACAAAACTCTCTTAATCCTGCCTAAGTCTGGTCCATTGGAAGTACATTGAAGGAATGCCAGATGGAAAAATCATTCAGAAGAATTTTATGGAGTGACTCCTCAGGGCTCCACAGGTAGTCTGCTTGGTGGTCTATGAATAAAGGAATGCATTTCAAAGAGCCTTGTGATTAGGATCAGTGTCTGGTTAGGTTAATTAGAGCTAGCACTTGACTAGTGTTGTTTCTGGAGAACATGACTGAGATGGAATAGGATATAAAATATAAAATAACACTGTTAAAAATCCTGGAAAAGTGGAAGAAGGAAGTGTCCTGGTTTGAGGTAAAACAGGACCAATTTTGTTCAGTAACTTCACTTCTTAGCTAGGCCTCTTCTAACTACTGAAATTAACGGCATATTGTGCAGACAATGTTCACTCTCAGAGTGATAAGACCCATGTTTATAGATGATGCCAAGGAACGGTATGCAGAGAGGCTCGTGCTTATACTTATTGCTATAACACCCAAGGCCAACCAACTTTGTTACTTGCCCTGCTGGAGGGTCAGAAGTGGAAAAGTGCAGTGGGGTCCCACCTGCGGGGAGGAGCGGACAGGATAGGTGACCCAAAACTGACCAACAGGGTATTCCATCCCCTCTGCCTCATGCTTGGTATAAAAGCTGAGGGATCAAAGGGTCAGTTCTCACGCGCTCTCTTGTTTCAATGGCCGACACCTGAGGAGGACTCTGTCTGTTCATCTGCCTTTGGTCCTGATCCTGAATGCAGATCGGGAATCCAGTTCCCGTCCATCACTGAGTCCATCCTGGGACTTCCCCAGTGCCAGCCGGTGTCATGATTGTCATCCTGGGAGCTTGATACAGTTTTGTATGTATTTCATTATTTCCTTTTATTTTATTATTAATATTTCATTAAAGTAGTTTAGTTCTTTCTAAACTTATAAGTCTCTTTTTCCCTCCTCTGCCTCTCTCTTTGAAGAGGGGTAGAGGGGAGCATCTGTCAGTCCCATCTGGGGTCCCCCATGTCCCCAGTAGCCACTTGGGCCTGACCCATGACAGGAAGTCAATAAGAGGAAGTGAAAGACAAAAGGGAAAAGATAGATTAAAGTCCATGTAGATGGCCACAGAAATGCTTTGAAAAGATCGAAGGAGACAGAAAAGAAATAAATTCAGAAGTTTGGTACACAGACAATCCAGCAATACAGTTAGCTATTTAGGTCCAGCTAAAGGTGCCATTATACGCTTAATCTGTTACAGCACTCCAGTTTGGAGACGTTTGTTTTTTACATCTATATCAAGGACAGAGGGAGCCTTTCAATACCGTAATTTATTATTGGATAGAAACAGCTGCATATATTCAGTCTCAGAAGTAAACTTATCCTCAGTGTCCCTCACTACCCGATCTAGTAAACTTTGAAATTGACTTCCCTATTTCTACAGCTTATTTGGGCGTAGCAGCTGTTATATGGCATGTTTCTGATAGTTAGGCCCTGACTCTGAACAGGTGACATTTCAAGCAGTGTTATCTCCATTTGGAAAATAAAAATAGGGGTCATCCAAATTGTGAAAGTATAATTTAGAAAGACAACTATTATTGCATCGTGATGTATTGTGTGTTGAACAAAAGGAAAGAGTAACATGAACGTCACCTTCTAGCATATATAGTTTAAATACACAGAGAACACAGTGAGTCTGAGATGCAATTAAATGTATTCTCCTTTTGTCTCTTTTTCTGTTTCTTTGCCCCCCTATATATGTGCTTTCATATGCATATATTTTTACACATGTTAACCATGAAAAAAAATAGAAAAGCATGTATTTACCTCTCTAGTTAATGAGTTTTTCTCTAAGCAAGGGGTATATAAATAATCTCTCCTACTGACCAAAATTAATAATTTTTTTCTTTCTCCTTTGTGTATTTGTTTTAGTAAATTATCTTCTTTTTATTATTATTATCATATTTGAGTTTTCCTTTATTTTTCCCAGCCATAGAGCTGTAGTTTGGGGCTAAAATAATGGAAAAGGAATAAAGTAAAATAGGTAAATGATCTCTTCAGTCTTTTTTAAGTGTGAACTTAGTAAGAGAATTTCTTTTTGTGTGTGTGTGTGTGTATTAGTGTTCCAAAATCTTCTTGGATTTTTTTCAAAGCTAATATTTTAACACTGTTGCCAGGAAGAAAAAAAAAAATGCAAGCACAAGCTGCTGTTATGAAAACATCACTCTTCTAATTCCAGGCTTGTGTTTAGTGTCCCCTTGGGTGCCATTCTCCCAGCACCATAGGTTTCTCTTCTGTTCTTGCGATTTCTGTTGATTGTGTGTGCACAGCCTCTACCATCTGCCCACAGTAGGTCAAGGAAATAAGCAGCACTGGTAAATACTTTTCTTGACATAAATACTACTAAACTTTGAGTTAGGCAAACAAGCAAAAAATCCATGTAAGGTTAAACTTACTGATACAATCGTTCTAGCAGTACTCATCATTTATATTTCTATAATAGATGGGGAAAAATCTTAGGAAAAGAAAATTAAATAAAGTTTGGATAATATGCCAATACTACAGTTAATTTTGTGAACAATTTTTTGCATCCAGGTTAAACAGTAAATTATCAAAACGCAAAACAAGGTTGGGGAGGGGAGAAGGGGAAGAGAAATCTCAGTCTAGTCGATACTCTTAGCCAAGATTTATTGGTTAACCCACACACAGTTAGTTCCAATGCATTTTTTACACAGTCACACACACATGCACAGACACAGACATGCACATTAATTGAGGCAGATGTACATTAATTATCTACAGTTACTGCAACTAGCTTTCTCTCTATGTAGGCATAAATTGAAACCAAATATTAATGTTCAGTGCATTACCTATATCCTTTCCTGATATCTGTGATGGCTTCCTCAAAGCAGCAATATTAAAACAGGTCTATGCAGCAGCAGCAGGAACTCCATGTCCAGATCTTCACTGATGCCCACCTTGTTCACCCTGTTATCACCAAAACTGGCTCTAGCTCCTAAGTTTCCATCTGTTTGATGAGTACTATTGACAGCTACTGAGTTATTTATAGCCCTAAGGCCTCTGATATCATCATGTGCCTGGACTTTCAAGGCCCCTGATGTCACCCCAAGCCTGTACTCTTCTATGCTTCACTTTTTACTTTAGGGTCATAGGCAGTTCATTCTATACAGAATAAGTAGTAGTTATTACTGTCTGTTATTCAATGTATGTTTATATTCCAATGTTCTTGCAACCATAGACATTACGTTACACAACTGCACTGCACTGAAGTGTGAAGGGGTTAATCCTGCTACAGTTTGAAAAAATATTTCTTCTTAAACTACTAATAAAATTTCTTCTCCCTCCTTTCCCTTCCCCTTTTTTTTATATTTTCCCCTTCTATTTCTTTGGGGTTTCTTTCAATGCTGTTTACCTTAATCTTCTTCATGCTGTTTTTATGGGAATACAGGTCTATGGAAAATAAAGGAATAATGTTGCATTACTTTACTGAAATAGTACCAAACTATTTTTGTAGATAAGCTTATACAGAATTATTCAGAAATTATTTCTCCCCTTTGTATTCAAGGCCTGAAAAATGGGAAAGTTATTAAATGCTTAAAAAAAGACTGGGCCATAAGAAGAAAACAAATTGTCTTAAGATTCTTTGAAGTCATGTTGAATTGTCTTAATTTTCAAGAGCTTTTTATATTAATATGTATCTAATACCATAATAATTTGGTTCTGATTCACCAAAGGAATTGCTGTGTAGGTAAGACTCCATGCAGCAGTAATTTCACACTAATAACAGTAACAACTTTGGGTTGAGGAAACAGGAAGAACTGATAGTTGCTCAGTTGAAGCCTTACAAGGTCCAGGGGAAACCTAATTTTCTAAATCCTGTTGAAAAGAATATCCGGCAGGAAACAAAAAGAAGCTGATACCTTTAGGCTGCTCATGCATTTTTTGGAGAAAATATTATCTCTGAGGTAGGGTAATGAAACAGTAACATATTCCCTTAACTTTAGTCCAATGTCTGATTACAGTTTACAAAATGTTGATCAGATTACTCCATACAGTACTAAAATTCAATGCAAACATTACATCTTGCTAACACCTACGTATTCTAGCATTCATAAGACTCCTCTGCCAATTACTGCTGTTTTTATATGGGATGGATTCTATAATTCTATTCTTAAACTATTTGCAAACAGCTACATCAGTGCTGTATTTTTCAGTTGCAAAGAATCAAATATGTAGGCAGTCTAAAGATTATAATGTTAAAGCTATGTTTGTTATTCCAGAGATTATGTCAATGAAAAAGTAAAATTACATCTACGTTGTTAACTTGTGATAAATCCAAGTCATGGTGTTTTCATTAAATACCCTAGAGAAATGAACAGTCTATTCCTACTATGCATATGCTAATACTTGCCATAGGGCCAGTCTTCAAAGGTTCAGAATGAAAATTTAGATGAACCTGAAGATAGTGTGAGTTTTCAGATGGTGAAGGTGGGGAGAAGAAATAAGCCTGCAATTATAATGGAAAGTTTGGATGGAATCGCTGAACAAGGAGTATTGAGAGGCCAGCTTCTAGACGAGATGGAAAGATGACCCTGGAAAGATGTTAACACATGACCATGACAATAAGGCAGATGAAGAGACAGCCTTGTGGGGACGTAGCAGGAATAGGGCTGCTCCACAAGGGAAGACAAGCCAGTAGCTGAGGCTAACCACAAGAAACGTAAAGGGCAGTGAATGGAGTAGCAGGGGACACAGGTCACAGGGTATTGAAACAATGCTGGTTCCAATCAATGTCTAGTGATCTTCAGACAAGGTGAGAAAACAAGGGTTCACCCAGGAAGTCCTGTCAGGACACCAGGAGACAGGAACAGAGACAGAACTGGCAACTGGACTATTTATCATATAGCTCAGGCAAGACTTGGGACCCTGAGCTCCCTCACTATTGCAGCTGTGGGTGGAGGTTCCAGGTAATACTGATGAGGGTAGATAAGGCCTGTTGGTGCATACTGGACTCCGCCAAATCTAATGGAAATATTTTAAATCTGGGAATTAGGTCTTCATTCAATGCATTCCTTCTATTACAAACATGTTATGAGGTGTCTAGTTTTGCAGAATAATTAACAGCTTTCCATAATGGCGTTCACTCTTTTGCCTCTAATCACTTTACGATGAAGATGTCTATTAGCTCTCAACATTCTTTCATTCAAGTCTACACGAATATATTCACAAAAATAATATATAAAGAAGGATGCAACAGCAAATACAACAAGAGTTTTTATCTTAGAAGGATTTTCAACTGCCATTTGCCCACGTACGCAATAAATCCTGCAACCAGTTGTATAGGAAACCAATAGCCATTGTACAGCATCTCTGTCATTAGCTGAATCATATCTTGTACACAGAGTGCTATATAATGCATTCACTTAATACAAATCTTGGTGTGGCACAGCAATTTATTTTTCAAGTAATAATTTTCAAGGCCTTTCAAATTATTTTCTTGTTTGTTTTGTCAGCTTTTTTTTTTAAATAGCTGTAAATCACAATACAGAACAATAGTGTGATGTGTACATTTTAAAACTCTGATCTTCAAAGAAGACAGTGGAGATGTTCCACTTGCTTTAGCTCTATTTACGTTGTCTAGAATTTAGCTCTTCATGTGTTTTGCCATTAAAAATGAATGGAAAATACCAGATATGAAAATAAAGCATTCGTTTTACAGTTTTAGTGACAGTGATCTTGCTCTTAAATACAAATTTGTGTATTTAAGCCTATCATAAGAAATTTCAATGCTGAACTAATTAAACTATATTTTTCTTCAATTATACCATTCTTCATTGCTACGACACTGTAAATAAGACAATAGAGATGTCCATTTTGGATGATAGATACGGTATGAAGGCATAATGGCCTGGAAAAGGAGCAATTTACGTAACTTGAATCCCTTAGAAATTAAGCATCTAGATTTAATAACTCACACAGAATCCCTCTGAAGACAATGGAAGACAACTTCAGGGGGAAATTTATCGTTTCTTGTAGCAACTCTAAAAACCAGATGGACTCCCTCTTCCTTACACTTCCTCTCTTATTCCTTCACCAGAAGGAAACCATTTACCTTAGTCCAGATATAAATTGTAGGTGTCTGAAGTTAGATAAGATGGATTTCTCCTTGATGCATTCACCATGTACTGGTGATGTACCTAGCCAGAAGTAAGCTTTCAAATAAGCATCAGTCGTGGTTCATTGTTTTTGTTGACTTGTTTTTATTATAAGTAAAAAATGCTTCCAAAAGAACTGCAGAATATTATTGATAACCTACCACTGGTTAAAAGAGGGCAAGATCAGCATACTTGGATTTTGTTTTGTTATTGATTGGGCTTTTTTAAAGATTATGTTTGAGCTAGTGACCCTAAAATCCTTATATAATTGAGAGAAACAAGTACTTCTATTATGCGTTATTTACCATAATTTTAGATGTTTATAGTAGGATGAGCTGAGTGTACACATAAAGAGCTGGGTAGAGGAATTTCATCTGGTGTACCCCATTCACTAACACATGCACAGGGAGGAGAGGATGGAAGAAAGCATTACACAGGTATTTACTGTATACCTATGCGGAAACAAAGGAAGCCTGTAGATCTTGGTCCAAAAATCATGGAGACCAATGTGTAGATGGTCACTGACAAATGCAAGATTTAGATCAAACTCTTTAAGTACCCATAGATCTTGCAGAACTGGTGTACCGTTAATATTAGCTTCTTTATGAAAAGGATGTGTAAGGGGTTATTTGCCCTACTTTAATTCATTCTAGCGAGGGGAATATTTGGGAGGATGAGAGAGGCACATCCTATTTAAAAGTGCTTCAGTGATTCCTGCTATTATGCAGATTTACTCCACTGTTCTTGCAGAATGACATTCAAAAAGCAAACAAATACTAAATAGTGTGAAAATGAACATGATGAGTACCAAATTTTTGTCTATTGTTGAACTTGTTTCTCTATTCCAGAAAACTTTCTGAACTAATTTCAGCTTGATGACATATATGTTTTATTTTGGAAAGGCAAAATTATCTAACTTATGCTCTGCATCATACACCAATTCCCCTCTAAAACTAGGAATTAACATGATATGTATCTACACTAAGATCTGTCTCAATACTTCTTGTAAGAATTAAAAAATTCTCAAAACCAATATGACTAATTTTAATACATGTTTTTTCCATTGGTAAAACAGGATGTCCTTATCAATGATGGTGTTACAGCAGTGGTGGATAAGGGTAGAGCAATTGGCATCATCTGCCTGGACTTGTGCAAAGCATTTGACACTGTCTAGCACGACATCCTGGTCCCTAAATTGGAGACACATGGATTTCATGGATGGAACACTCAATGGATAAGGAATTGGCTGGATGACTGCACTCAAGAAGTTGCGGTTAATGGCTCTGTGTCCAAGTGGAGACCAGTTACGTGTGGCATTCATCAGGTGTCAGTACTGGGACCCGTACTATTTAACATCTTTGTTGACAACATGGATGGAGGGGATTGAGTGCACCCTCAAAAGAAAAAAAGAAACACGAAGCTCTGTGGAGCGGTCAACACGCTGGAGGGAAGGGATGCCATCCAGAGGGACCTTGACAGGCAAGAGAGGTGTGCCTGTGTGAACCTCATGAAGTTCAACAGTCTCAGCAAGGTCCTGCATGTGGGTCTGGGCAATCCCATGCACAAATACAGGCTCAGCAATGAGTGGATTGAGAGCAGCCCTGAAGAGAAGGACTTGGGGGTGTTGGTTGATGAGAAGCTCAACATGAGTCAGCAGTGTGCACTTGCCGCCCAGAAAGTCAACTGTATCCTGCGCTACATCAAAAGAAGAGTAGCCAGCAGTTCAAGGGAGTTGGTTCTGCCCCTCTACTCCACTCTGGTGAAACCACACCTGGAGTACTGCGTCCAGCTCTGGAGTCCACAGCACAGGAAAGACATGGACCTCTTGGAGTGGGTCCAGAGGAGGGCCACGAAGATGATCAGAGGGCTGGAGCACCTGTCCTATGAGGACAAGCTGAGAGAGTTGAGGTTGTTCAGCCTGGAGAAGAGAAGGCTCCAGGGAGACCTTATAGCAACCTTCCATTACCTAAAGGGGGTCTACAGGAAAGATGGGGAGGGACTCTTTATCAGGGACTGTAGCAATAGGACAAGTGGTAACGGTTTTAAATTGAAAGAGGGTGGATTTAGATTAGGTGTTCAGAAGAAATTCTTTACTGTGAGGGTGGTGAGACACTGGAACAGGCTTCCCAGAAAAGTTGTGGATGCCCCCTCACTGGAAGTGTTCAAGGCTAGGTTGGATGAGGCTTTGAGCAATCTGGTCTAGTGGAAGGTGTCCCTGCCCATGACAGGGCGGTTGAAAGGAGAGGGTCTTTAAGGTCCCTTCCAACTCCAACCATTCGATGATTCTATGATTCTGATTCTATGTTTTATATATTAAACTGAAAGATTAAATGGTAAGTCTAATCTTGTATGTAATTTGGTGGAAATTCAACAAAATCCAAGGACAGTGAACAATATGCAAAAATGTTTTGCATGAAAGATTTTTTTTTTAAAAAATATTTCTAGTGGAATTATTACAACTAATATATGTTAAAAAGATTCTAGATGCAAGAATGAAAAAACATAGTCATGCAATAATTAACTTTGATGCACAGTAAGTTCTTTAAAAGAAATCATTTTTATTACAATTTTTTTTGTCCAAAGAATATGGTTTCTTAGACTATTTGATCATTTGAACAGACCTGATGGGTTTATCCTAAATAGTATTCTGTATTTGTTAAAAACAGTTTCTAAATTAAAAAAAAAAAAAAAAAGCAAGCACCACACAATAAAACAAAACAAAATACATGACCAAAGTCTTCTTATTTCAAGATTCCTGATCAAAAGGACATATGTTATCGTAACAAAACAGCAAGACCTAATTCACATGCAAAATTACTGTGAGAGAAAAATACAGTAGCTACTTTTTAGCGCTGTACTTGGTGCTTGATACACTGGAGATGTGCATCTGGTAAATGAATCATAGTCACAGAATTGATTCATAGACTGTCCTGTGATGGCAGGCACTGTTTAATTGCTAGCATGCTTAATCAAGTCTTGGGAGATGAAGACACGCTACAGGAGAGATTTCAGACATACAGACATGATCTGTGCCCTCCCATTTGCTTTTAGGGCTTTGGCCCTACTTAATTTAGTAACTCCTTATGTGGTCAAGGCCAGAAGTTTGCTTCTGCTTTTCCTGCAAATAATTCAACTGTTAACTTCATAGCTCAGTCCTGTAATTTTTACAGAGGACAGTGTTTACTTTGCAGAATCAAAAGCCTAAATGAAACAGAGAGACCAGTCCAAATACAGACTTC
This sequence comes from Pluvialis apricaria, assembly GCA_017639485.1. NCBI lineage: Eukaryota > Metazoa > Chordata > Aves > Charadriiformes > Charadriidae > Pluvialis > Pluvialis apricaria. Next base: position 51,888,214 of record CM030007.1, read on the forward strand.
CACTAACTGCATTATATATATGCAAGTATATATCCTGGCATATAAAATGGAAAGGAAACTTTATGTCCTTTTAAATGTTGGCTAATTTGAAGGAAAAAGCATACTTCAAAGGCAGGATTGCTCTGAAGGATCATATGGATTATTACTGAATTGCTGCTCATAAATTCCCACATGGACTCCTTCAAAGGAGAGAAGAGAATCACTGATCATCGGGGCTCATTGTGGCATCTATATGAACCTGCTGTAAAGAAACTCCAAAATATATTAAAAAAAAACCAGCCAAACAAAAAAAACAACTTATTTCAGCTTAATAAAAAATCTTAGACTCAGCACATCATTAGGCAAACTGCTTAGGCTTGCAAATGTCTCCAGTAGATGGGGACTAATGTATCAATTCAGAGAAAAAATCCAGGAAACAAAAGAAATCACATACTGACAGTTGTAATTATCAGAGTGAAAGAAGGTGAAATTTAGCAATCCAGATTGAATTTATTTTCAAATATGGGGAGTATTATCATGAATGTTTAATATTTTGAAGCTAAAATAAGTAAGATTTATTAAACCCATTATCAGAGAACTTTGAGATTTTATATTTTTGTCACTCATCGAATTTATTGAATTTCACTATGAAACGTCCCTTTAATGACAACTGTCAGAAGTAAAATACTAAATTAGATTTTTTTTTTCATCTGACCCCCTGTGTTTCTCTGTTTCAGTCTCTAAAATCCACTGTTGTAACTTAAGGGTCAGATCTCACTCAGGCTTCTGACCCTATTCACTATAGCTGACAAATCAATGTAGTACGGTTGCTTTCTGTTCTTTAGCTGTTCAGTAGAACAAAGATGTCAAGCATACCCCAGGAACTCCAGGGCATTCCTCTCAGAAATCCATTTCCAGTAGCTGATTCTACAACCCATTATATAGTCATGACATGTCTGACCATACCCAAATCCTGATCACTTCATCAAATACTATTTTCCTTATCAATACTTTTTTATTTCTGCAGATAATTTTACCATTTTGTCACTTTTTAACGATCAGTTGTTGTTTCCACAGACTTTACACTATAAAAACTGAAGGGACTGCTGTGACCTTGTTGCATGGTGGTCTGTGAAATACAAGAAGGCACGATTTTTCTGAATTATCTGATCTTTGCACTAAAATATGCCTGTAGTGAACTAATATTTAAGCAGTAGTTAAATCAGCAGTTAACACCTCAGCAGGTTATGGTACTATTTTATTCCTGCAGAACTCATGCAGACATGAAAACCTTTTTACTTAAGATCATATACTCATTTCTTGTTTTGTTTTGTTTTGTTTAGGTTTTTTGGGTTTTTTTTAATCTAGCTGGTGTGTTCTCCTTAGAAGGAAAATGGATCACATAATATTAAAGCTGCATGGAAAAAATTGTTCAACAGCAATTTTTAGATTAAAAAAAAAATAATCACAACCTGAACCTGAAAATACAAAAACATACTTGTGTGTAACAGGGAATTTATGACTCACTTGGCAAATTAAATTGAATTTCTTAATCTTTCAGAGTAAGAAAAGAATTTTATTTCTTCTTTTCTCAATTTAAGCTACAGATGTAAGGTTCAGTTTCACAGTTCCAGTTGTGAGCTTTCATCATCAGTTATTGCAGTCAAACTTTCCTACTTTTTGGTCTAAAAACTAATTAATTTTTGAACTGGCAGAATTCCAACAGGAATCATCCCTACTTAGAAGAGTCAATAGACATATTACTATCGAATCCATTTGACATCAGAGACTGAAGTTTAGGTTTCTAGTTTAATTCTAGTTTGAAGCAGAGACCAGGACAAAGAAAATTTGCTGATTGCTGGCTTTTGTTGAACGTGAGATTGCACCTCATTTACCACTACATAAATTCATGCAAAATTATTGTTTTCTTTACACGTGTAACACCTATATTTCAAATCTAAGTGGTATAGATTATTCAATGGTATTATCTGAGATTTTCTTCTTAGTTTTAACAATACACAAATAAATCTCTCTCTCATATTCCGTTTCATTCACATTGGATGTATTATGCATTTTTCTGTAACAGTTGTAAAATCAGTTACATAATCTGTCATAATTTGAACTGTATAACTAAACACTGAAAAATGTCTCTATTTTAAACTTTTCTATCAATCCTTATAAATCACCAGATATTTTGTCCAACACCAGAAATTCTTCATTTGGTGTATGTGAGATACTTATTGCAACAGGCAAAATCTTTTAAGTCTTTCATATTTTGATCAATCTTTGTTGTCTTAATACGATCTAGTTTCAAAATACTATAAAAGCTATTAGACAACAAATTAGAAAGATTCCGGATACTGTGAGAATGGGAAGATTCTTTCTCTTTTTTTACAAACACTCTCTTGCTTGCTTTCCTTTTTCTGCAGAGATAATTTGATCTTTTATCAAGAATGGGAGCTTGGAACTTCCCTTGAGGGTTGTTACTCTCTTGCTGGAGACTATTGCACCGAAACATGAAAATCTCCCCAAAGGGAATCCTTTTGGTATGAGAAACACTATCCTAGTACAGATTAATTCCTCTCCTAATATCAATTGATTGCACACTGATTTCCCAGTGCTCTGTTTTGTTCCAACATTTTGCCAGGGAAAAGAAGAAATATTGCAGCTGGGGTTCAGTAGAACAGAGGGAACTATTGAGGGTTTTGAGTTCTTCTCTCTATTGCAGTGGAAAAAGCAGTAGCAGTGCCATGCTTAAAGGAAAGAAATGTAAGAGAAGCTAATTATGATACAGCAGGCTTGAGCTGTGCAGGGCCCAATATGGCAAGGTCAAGCAAAATGAGGCAAAGCCATAAAGGTATCAGCAGATGTATCATCTCAGCTACTTTAGCAGTATGTGCACCAAAGGATTTTGCTCCTTGGAAATCGTATAATGCAGAGCTGCACAACTACCAGTATATTGCCTAATTTCAATGCGCATCCCTTTTGTAAACTAGATGTTGACATTCTTATGATATACTTCTTATAGCACACTGGAAAGATTTCAGTTTGCACTGACTGTATCTTCCCTGTGCCTCAGCCCATTGCATCAGCCTTTTTTCTCTTTCAAGGTGATTCATCACATTAAACATTAGCCTTTGATGTGGACTCCTCACAAGGGATCTCTAAAAAATCTTATCAAGCAATGTTTACTGCACCTCTCCATCATTCTGGCAGCTTGATTTACACTGAAATCCAACAAATTAGCAAGGCATGGCCTTTACTTTAAAAAAAAAAACAACAACCACAACCCAATTGTTGTGTTAATCGAACTGTACTTTTCCAAATTTGCACTCTAAAAATAGTCTCTAAGACATAGAATTGCTGTGAGTATAACTGATCTATAAATTCTTTGAGTACCCTAAGTTTTTTTCAATTTATGATATTACATTTGTTCAATGTTCCTGGAAACTTTTCTTCTGCTGTTTTCATAACAAACAGTAATCCGGATTCAGAAGTTTCTTTTCCTATTTGTTCACTTTGTTCAGTTGTAAAGACCTATATAAAGTAGAAAAAGTGTCTGACTTGTGTTTGCTTTTTCTTGTAGCTTATTGCTTAGCTAACACCATGTATGTACATAAATATGTAAATATTTATTTACATAAATATGTAAAATAATGTATAGAATTCCTTTACCATATATGCAAGGGTGTCTGTGGCTTTTTTCTTTAAACAGTGTCTCTATCTTTCATTGTACTAATTAACACGATACCCTTTGTCATAAATGCATTCTCTCTTGACTTTTCTCATCTTTGAAGTGAAGTCATGACTACAGTAATAAAGTACGAATAATTATTGTGGAAGACCATATACACAGACTGGTAAGCACAAAGTGTATTCTCTGTATAAACAGTGTTGAGCGTACCTAGCTACAATGTGCTGCTTTTCCTCCATGCATATTGAAGGACTTTTTAATGGCAGGTAATATCACTGCCTTCTTGTATGAATAATATACATGAATCACAGAAGGTTAACTTGCTTGTCCAAAAGATGTGCTATCAGAACAGTAATGGTGAAAGTATTACAAGGTACTACAACTTGGATTTTCTGTTTCTGTGTCAATGTGAAATCCTACTTCTCTCTTGCAGAAAAGATAGTGACAGCTTCATTTTTCCCTTACAACCACATAGATCTTAGGAGATGATCAGCAGCAGAAGGCCAAGTAGGTTATTCTGGAATGTGTGAAAAGGCATTGAAGACCTATGATTACACAACTGAATTGAGCTAGAAATAGCTGAGCTCCAAGACAGAAACTCAAATGTGAAGTTTCTTGAACTGTGTCCTTTTGTGGCAGTTGCAAGCCTTTTCTCTGTGATGAAGGTTTCACAGCGCTGAAGTTCTAGAAACATATTTTGGGTGCAGTTTTTTATTTGCCTCTTTTTTTCCAAAACACATGCAAAGAAGTTATTGGTGCATTTCTGAATCATAAAGTTAGTCAGACTGAGAAGTATGAATTTTCAAACAGTTTAATTTACTTAATACCTCATTGCTTTAGCATATTCTAGTTTAAAGCCCAACCTATATACTGCATAACTTCCATTTCCAACTTTCAGATTGATGGTATTTTCATCATTAAATGATACTGTCTTATATATAGTGGCTGTTCATTTACTGGAAAGAAGTTCAGAGCAACCTATTCCTGTAGTTGCTTAAAGAAAATGAAAGAAAATAATGTTTTATTGATGCTTGGAATATACACTCATGTCTAGTGACAGCACAACTGTTATTCATGCAATTTTCTCAGGAATTGAAAATCCCATGATCGGTGTTCTGACTACCTTACAGACATATTTTCTCATATGTATTCTTGTTTGTCTCTTCTTTCTTTTATTCTTTTCATTGCAGTAAAAAATAAATATCATATAGTAATTCCTAGATGGTGTAACTTATTACTATATTCTTTGGATTAGTCCTTTTGTAAAGCCATTTTCCTTTATGTATTATAGACACAGTCAGACTCCTGATGCAGCAAATTGTTCTCGAGTTTTTTTCTTACATTTGTTACAGGAAAGATAATCAGCATACAGCTTCCGTTTAATGTCTTCGTTTGAGTGTTGATCACACTGCACTTTGAATCTGTTGCCACTTTGCTCCTTGATGTTCTGATAACACTTTATCTGCCTGGAGATTTTACTGCAGTGTTTCAACTCTTGTGCAATATCCTTTTTATTTTTCTTTTCGTATCACAGAGTAGTGTGGCACATGTGCAACAGGTTTATAAACAAGAAAGTTGTGAATATTTAAGTTTAGATGTTGTTGTAGCTGCGTGCAGCATAGCATTAGGCATCCAAATTATTGTCCCAGAGATGCATGATCTCACTGAAGGCGCTTGATGAGCATACACTCCCTTTCTAGCATTTTCCATACATGATAAAGGAAAATGCGAAAAATAAGAAAAAAGACCCACTGAACATATGTGTGTCTAATCTACTTGACCTGATTTTATCAAGAGCTCTTATTAAACTACAGCTCAGATCTGTCAGAACTTCTGTTTAAAATCTCAGTTCATTTTCAGAAATAAAAAGAAATGCACTCAAATAGATTCAGTCATAGGAAATATACAATTTGTAAAACTGAGGGAAAGACAATATCTGAGGGGCTATTTCTGTGTCCAAATTTATTGGATTCCAATGAGTTTTTGAAGAAAAGACTGCAGCAAAGAAGAAATCATGGCTGAAATGCTTTCTTAGTGCAACTACTGATCTTTATGTATGGTCAATGTAGATGAAACTCATTCCAGTAATCATTCCTTTTCTAAATAGTTACAGAAGTCAATACACTTACTGACGTATAGGAGGAAGGCTGCATTCATTTTTAATTACATGCTGAAAATTGACAATATAACTCTTTCATTGAATATGATTTAGTGAATTCTTCGAACATGATGGTGCAGAAAAAATACAGTGACAAGTCACTGGAGCCAATTATTGCATAAAATGTGTAACAATATGAAACATTTTTCAAATGAGTTTATTTAAATGTGCAATAGCAGGTTTTACTGCTCATAAAATGCCTTTTGCAGTTGTGCCTATCGTGGATGCCAATACTAGAACATACTCTGCTAAGTAGTTCAAAATATATTTGCATGGGCAGGGATTCCATATGCAGTTTTGTCACCTGAAGTCCAATTAGGTGAGATTTACAGGCTGAAGTTCCAGAAACATTAGGCAGCAAAACCTTGCCTAATTTCCTGTTCTTGGGATGGTACTGAGCTTATCAAAAGTAAAAGACATAAACCATGTAAACAGTGTGAGCATCTACATAGATTCATTTAATTCAGAAACCTCTATATGTGTGTTGGAGATGATTATGTTGTGTGATAAGAGGCTTCCCTCTGCACACACAAAGGGGCATGGAAGAACAGTCACAGGCAGGAGAATCAGAATAATCTAATCAGAAAAGTGAGCACCCCATCCCAGCTTCTCTCATGGCTGTTACAGGAAAGCCATCACCCCCAAGGTCTGGGTATGAAACCTGTTAAAGTAAGTCAACACAAGCACCTTTCTTGATTGCCTTTCAGGCTAAGCAGGGTTACTGACCAGCGTATGGAACTCATGGGATCTAGGGGAATGTCACCTTTGGATTGTGCAAGACTTGTTATGGTATCTTTAGGGCAGGTAAAGGGCGGGATAAAGGTGGTTTGGGGGAAGAACAAGCATGGGAATAAAGGGGCAAGGGAATAAAAGGGGACAGTTTACACACTGATAGTCAATATGCTTCTTGGTCATGCCCTGTACCTGATTATCAGAGATTGTTCTGCCTTCTTATTAAATCCCATTTCTAACTATTTTTGCGGTGAGGGGACAGTCTATTCTGTGTGTGTGTGTGTGCTTGTGTGTGCATATGCATATGGAGGTCAAAGCACTGGTAACTAGAATCAGTCCATGGGTCACAGAGGCCCAGGTGATTCCAGGGCTGGCAGCTAGAGCAAGTGAGGTTATGTAAATCAGTGTGTGATCACTAGTGAATATCAAGATGGACTAACCAGCAAACAAAATAAATGGCTTGGAAATGATGAACTGAGACGGCTTTAGGTCAGAGCTAAATAGGTGTGTATCTCTGAGTTAAACAGATGGAGGACTTGGCTACTGGAGGGATCAGGACATCCAGATAAGCTTCTAGAGGGACTGTAGGATCTGGGGACTGACTGAGACTTATTTGCATGTGTGTGTCTGTGTGTGAGGCAACTGGACATGCAAGGATCCGGGGCCAGCTACTGGGTAGACTTATAGTCCAAGGTCAGTTATTGTAGCATCCATCTTTATGTACCGTGGCAGGGATACTGGAACTAGATGATTTTTAAGGTCCCTTCCAACCTAAACCATTCTATGATTCTATGATACTTACATATGCATATATTTCTCATTAAGGGACATTCATCCTGATCAGCCAGAGTGGGGAACAGGACGAATTTGTCATTGTTGCCTGTGTTTCCTTGAGAGCTGAATGTTTCTGTGTGAAATGATTTTCATAGACAGCTTTGTATATATTTACATACATATTGTATATATGTGCTTGCATATGCACTTGTTGGAAATATACGGTCAGACTTGCTCGTGGTTCAATGTGGAGGCATGGAGCTGCAGCAGCCAAGCCTCTATTAGGCAGAAGGATTTGGCAACCCTTGACAAGGAAAAATGGAGTTTTGTGGAAAATGTGTTTTTTCTCATCAAAAAGAGTACAATTAACATAGATCAAATAAACATCTCCATGTTTGTGTTCATTCTCCTCTGTAAAGCATGGATGCTAAGACAACTAACTCAAGTGCGGATAGTCACACTTAGATACCAGCAATTCGGTGAGGTACCCATCTACAAAACTATTATTGCACCTCTGAGCTGTAGCGTAAATTTCCATCTCTCACACTCCATAGGAGATACATTTCCAAAGCGTAATGCACCTTATCCTAACATAGATGCCTACAACACTTTGTGTGAGCTATCTTCTGGACATTCCTATTCCTTCCCTTTGAGGATGAGGATAGCCTAGACAAATAGCTTTACTAGAGGTACTAATTTTAAACAACTGAAAAAGATGAACCGCTGCTCCCAAGACCCATGCTTAAATGCTTGCCACTGAGTGTTCAGGTGACAAACTCTGTTGCTTCACTTAAGGTACTAAATGGTAATGATACTAATTATCTTTTTTATTATTATTTAATATACTCTATAAAGCAGAAAATACACCCTACTAAAATATTATTTCTGCAGATTGAGAATTCTAGATAATGCTTTGTGCTTTCTATTTTAGATTTTGGGGAATGCTCTGTCCCTCTTACATGTACATTAAGATCAGTCACTGTCATGTTTTGTTCTCCTGTCAGCATTTGCTGTATTTGTTACAGAATAACAGAATCACAGAATGGTCAGGGTTGGAAGAGACCTCTGGAGATCATCTAGTCCAACTCCCCTGACACAGCAGGGACACCCACAGCACATTGCACAGGACAGTGCCCAGGCAGGTTTGGAATGTCGCCAGAGTGGGAGACTCCATAACCTCTCTGGGCAGCCTGTGCCAGTGCTCTGCCACCCTCAAAGGAAAGAAGTCCCTCCCCATGTTTAGGTGGAACTTCCTATGTTCAAGTTTGTGCCCATTACCTCTTGTCCTATCACTGGGCACCACTGAAAGAAGACTCTTCTCATCTACCTGGCACCCTCCCCTTAAGTATTTATAAGTATTGATAAGATCCCCCCTCAGTCTTCTTTTTTCTAGACTAAAAAGACCCAAGTCCCTCAACCCTTCCTCATAAGAAAGATGCTCCAGTCCCCTAATCATCTTAGTAGCTCTTTGCTGGACCCTCTCCAGCAGTTCCCTGTCCCTCCTGAACCGGGGAGCCCAGAACTGGACACAATACTCCAGATGCGGCCTCACCAGGGCAGAGGAGAGGGGGAGGATGACCTCCCTCCACCTGCTGCCCACACTCTTCTTGATGCACCCCAGGATGCCATTGGCCTTCTTGGCCACCAGGGCACATTGCTGCCTCATGGTCATCCTGTTGTCCACCAGGACTCCCAGGTCCCTTTCCACACCGCTGCTCTCCAGCAGGTCAGCCCCTAACCTGTACTGATGCATGGGGCTATTCCTCCCCAGATGCAGTACCCTACACTTGTCCTTGTTGAACTTCATCAGGTTTTTCTCTGCCCAACTCTCCAGCCTGTCCAGGTCATGCTGTATGGCGGCACAGCCTTCCGGCGTGTCAGCCACCCCTCCCAGTTTTGTGTCATCAGCAAACTTGCTGATGGCACACTCTATCCCTTCATCCAGGTCATTGATGAATATATTGAACAGGACTGGACCCAGTACTGACCCCTGAGGGACACCACTTGTTACTGGCCTCCGACTAGACTCTGCACCACTAACTACAACCCTCTGAGCTCTATAACTGTATCATCAACTGTATCATTAACTGTATCATTACCTTGGACCAGCCTATATTGTTTTCTATCTTGTTATTTCTTCCTTTTCTGCCTACCACTGCAGTTCTAGCTTTGGAGATCTTATTCATAAGGACAGTAACCTTGCTATTAATGCCAGATCCTAGTAACTGGAAAAAAAGAAACTTTGGGAAAATATATGCCAGACATGGACAGATATTTTATAGGGACAGAAAACATTGTTCTTTAACCTGAGGGTGACCTCATTTCTAATTTTTCTGTCTGTAAGACAAATCTTCTCAACAAAGCGATTATACAAATTTTTTAGCATGGGAAAAGCAATGCAGTTTACCTAAACCTTTTTCTTGGAAATAGCTGAGCCTGAGAAATAAAGATCTGGAATAAAAAAATTCAGCCTAAGCACTGAAAGTCTGACACACTTGTAAGCACCTGAAAATAGGGTTCTATAATGAAAAGTGTTAGGCAGTCTTAAATATAGATCTCGCTGTCAGTTTCAGTGATCGTCCTTTCCTCAGTGAAAAGGAAGGATGTGGAGAAAGGTTTGAAAAAACTTGGAGGCAGCTCTGTTCATTTGGAAATAAAAGAACTAAGAGTAAAGAGAGGAAATATAAATAATGTATTGTTTCACTTGAAAAAAAAAATAACACAAGGAAAATTAATGTTAAATTATTGCTTAGACTGCTAGTTTTCAAGTTTGCTAGTTTTTCATGTGTCCTTTAATTTGCTGGCATACTGTCTAGTTCTTCTATTTTCTGTAACTTAGTTTTAACAACTAGTTGAGATGGTGTCTTACTTATATATTTGGGTATTAATTCACATGGCTTTTACAGATGTATTTTTTAAATGAAAAGGATTTGAAAGAAGGAACTCTAATGATCATTCATCACCATCTGATCATCTGAAATTCTGAAGAAGCTCAGCAAGATCATTGAAATTTTCCATAAAACAATCTATACATCTTATGTCTTGTACAATGTCCTAAATGAGAATGAGGTGCTGAGAAACGGTTTTGATTTTTGCTGTTGTTATTTGTTTCTAAATGTTTAGTATTTTATTTTTAAGATAAAATGGAGATATCCAGATGTTCACATTTTTATTGAGCAGCTGTGTTTGCTCTGTATCCGTTGTCTTTCTTCAGTTCATCCGTTCTTTATTGCTTGTTGCATTCCTTTGTTAGAGTAGATCTAAAATTAGACTGTAAAATAAAGCAAAAAAGAGGTCTTGACATGCCTGTTTCCTTAAGTGGCAGTACAAAGCCCAAACTAAAGAGAATGGAACCAGAAGTCCATTTATCCCATTATTCTATTTCTGAACAATGGCTGAATAGGAACTTAGAAATGGAAAATAGGAAATATAAATACAAAGAGAGTATCAAATAATCTTCCCTTTTGCACAGTCTCACATCTTCAAAATGTCAGTACCTCAAGTATTGTCAAAGCTTGGATTAGCTTTACATCATACTTGTGTAAATTACGTTGCAACTGCTATGTAATTCTGACTGCAGTTATGAGAGTTTATTGATGTCAGTAGAAGTGTTACTGAGTAGTAGCAAAGAAACTGAGCTTAATAGCTTGTGGATGTCTCCATTATCGAGGATGACATAAACCCAGACAATTTTCAGATTTACTGTAGATCTGCAGCAAATCTATGCCTTGGAGCCTGGAAACTCTGAATGTCCTGTATCTGGGGATGTTCAAAGGCTTGCAGACTTTCTGACGTTAACCAGGAGCTGAGTTCCTGTTGCAGACTGGCTCATCTTCTGGGTTCCTGAAATTCCAAAGAACCTCAGCTCTGCCAGGTTCCTCTAAACAGGCAGAAAAAATTATGTGCTATACCTATACCAGAAAAGTAAGTGGTGCTAGAGGACATTTCCAGGCCTGGAACTTGATCATTGTACTGTTAAATTCTTCCTGTCATGTATTTTGTCTAGGCCAGCTACTTCCCAAAGAATCTCTGGGTCAGGGACTATTTGAAACAGGTGGTTTGGATGTAGCCAGCCTGCTCTGGAGGTTAAGAGAAATGAATTGTATGAACAATGATCATTCCATGAGGGCTGATCTCAGTTTCTGAGAGTAGTGCCACATGCCATCTTTTTTTTTTTCATTCCTTAACATAGACAGAGCTACAAGATGTTCCACGTAAAAGCCCCTGTGACTGAGGATTAAGAGGTTACAGAACAGAGCTACGATCCAAGACTAGGAGCTCAAAACCCTTCGCACAGGTCACTATGCTTTGCTGCTGCTGTACTTCTTATTCAAGGGGGAAGAAAATCTAGAGAGACATTTTGCAGTTGTGTTCAAGCTCCGTCCCTGAGTGGGTTTAATTCTGATGACCGGTACTTCACAGAAACTGATCTCTGTCTATGAGTTCATTGGGGTGCTACATGCTTTTCCCTGCTGTGTTGAGAAGTAATTGTGTAAAGGCCAGATTTGTTCCAAATCTCTGTGTGTACAAAAGGCAGCTGTTGCTAGGAATTATTATAACTGCATGGTTGACTTTTCACTGTTCAGCTCTGCCTACACTTTGTGTGTAGAACACCTTCTACTATAAAATAGGATTATTTTTTTTCCTTTATTTTTTCTCCTTTATTTTTTGTACTGCAGACGAGGGATTTCAAAGGAGACGATTAAAACAGTGGCATAATATAAGTGCCCAGGTCAACAAAGAGCAAAAGCTGTAAGGACGAACTAAGTTCCAGGGAGTTTGTGTGTCAGTGTTAATGGAAAAACAGGGCATTACTTTATGCAATGCATTTATGCAGCCAGCTGTAATGCCTAATAGTTTTTCTTTTTATAAGCCAGTATTGTTTCTCCCACACACTACATTTGCTTGATAAAGTGAGGATGATTTTCTTAATTTGAGTTTAATGATGTAGTGCAAAAAGAGGAACTTGTTCACTGCAAATGTGTTAGCTAAACTGTGATTGTGAGCATTCAGCTATGAGCGTCTGGGTTCTACAGTCACAGTTCGTTGTAAATATATGCTGCTGCTAAAAACTGATCCTTTGGGGGTATGAGGGGCAAGGTTAATTTTTGGCCAAGTTATTTACCTGATATAACTCCCAGCAGGGCCTCGAGAGTACCAGTGCCAGCACAAGAGAAGCAGGGGGAATAAACATTTGAGAAGGCAAGCAAAATTCTATTTTTATAAGGAACTCTTAATTATGATGCATTAAGGAGGATGGATAAAAAAAATTAAGGTGGAAAAATATGTCTTAGATTTCCCAATTTATGTATATTTTTTAAATTTTATCTTCTTTTCCCAGAATCAAAATCCTAATCTTTTTAGAGTTGTAATACTACATATCACATTTCAGATTTGTTTGTAAGTTAGTTCACTGTCCTTTGTAAAGAGATTATCCTTCCAGTTTCCTCATAGCTATTCTGTCTGGCAAATATAAGAAAGTTGTAGCTAGCATCTCACTGTCCATTCTCATTTTCCTTCCTTTCTACTTGATTCATAGGAAATAACAGACAACTAGCAGCTTCACTACAAGTTGCAGTCTGGTCCAAATAAGTTGTCATAGCAAGGAAAAAATCTTAGAATTGTGCATAGTTAAAACAGGGTTACAATGAGACCTCAGGATATATTAAAACATTACTCTAACGACCCAAATTCCATTATATTAAATAGTACACATAGAATCATAGAATCATAGAATAAGTGAGGTTGGAAGGGACCATTAAGATCATCAAGTCCAACCGTTAACCTACCCTGATTTAAAAACACCCACTTCTAAACCATGTCCCTAAGCACCTCATCTACCCTTTTCTTAAACACCTCCAGGGATGGTGAATCCACCACCTCTCTGGGCAGCCCATTCCAATGTTTAATAACCCTTTGAGTGAAAAAATGCTTCCTAATATCCAATCTAAACCTGCCCTGACATAACTTGAACCCGTTTCCTCTTGTCCTATCACTTACCACGTGGGAGAAGAGGTCAGCCCCCATCTCTCTAAAACCTCCTTTCAGGTAGTTGTAGAGGGTGATAAGGTCACCCCTCAGCCTCCTCCTCCCCAGGCTAAACAACCCCAGCTCCCTCAGTCGTTCCTCATAAGGCTTGTCCTCCAGACCCTTCACCAGCCTGGTAGCCCTTCTCTGGACACGCTCCAGCACCTCAATGTCCTTCTTGTAGTGAGGGGCCCAAAACTGAACACAGTACTCGAGGTGAGGCCTCACCAGTGCCGAGTACAGGGGGATGATTACTTCCCTACTCCGGCTCACTACACTATTCCTGATGCAGGCCAGGATGTTGTTGGCCCCTCTTGGCTGCCTGGGCACACTGCTGGCTCATACTCAGCCGGCTGTCCACCAACACCCCCCAGATCCTTCTCTGCCAGGCAGCTTTCGAGCCACTCCGCCCCAGTCTGTAGCACCGCATGGGGTTGTTGTGACCCAAGTGCAGGACCCGACACTTGGCCTTGTTGAACCTCATACCATTGGCCTCAGCCCATCTGTCCAGCCTGTCCAGATCTCTCTGCAGAGCCAATCTACCCTCAAGCAGATCAACACGCCCCCTCAGTTTAGTGTCGTCTGCGAACTTACTGAGGGTGCACTCAATCCCCTCATCCAGATCATTAATAAAGATATTAAAGAGAACCGGTCCCAGCACCGATCCCTGGGGGACACCACTTGTCACTGGACACCAACTGGATTTAACTCCATTTATCACCACTCTCTGGGTACGGCCATCCAACCAGTTTTTTACCCAGCGAAGGGTACACCTGTCCAGGCCACGAGCAGCCAGTTTCTACAGTAGAATGCTATGGGAAACGGTGTCAAAAGCCTTGCAAAAGTCCAGGTAGACAACATCCACAGCTTTTCCTTCATCCACTAAGCGGGTCACCTCATCATAGAAGGAGATCAGGTTTGACAGGCATGACCTGCCTTTCACAAACCCATGCTGACTGGGCCTGATCACCTTGTTCTCCTGCATGTGCCATGTGATGGCACTGAGGATGATCTGTTCCATGACCTTCCCAGGCACCGATGTCAGACTGACTGGCCTGTAGTTCCCCGGATCCTCCTTCCGGCCCTTCTTATGGATGGGTGTCACATTTGCCAACCTCCAGTCAGCTGGGACCTCCCCAGTTATCCAGGACTGTTCATAAATGATGCAGAGTGGCCTGGTGAGCACTTCCGCCAGCTCCTTCAGTACCCTTGGATGGATCCCATCCGGCCCCATAGATTTGTGCACCTCCAGGTGCTGAAGCAGGTCCCTCACCATTTCCCTTTGGATTACAAACATATATTAAAATATTAAATTATTATATTAAATATTACATATTTAACAAAATGCTGTTTATTGTATGTACTTACATACTTGTATATATTTATATATGCACTGGATAAAACACATTAGATGACATTATTATGACATTATTATAACTGACATGGAAGTGCTTTCTGACTTCTAAGAGCATAACTCTACAACCTTAATGTTTTATTAAGGTGTTTTATTGCATTTAATATATCATATTATGTACAGATAGGGCATTGTATTGCACATTCAGTGTACTAAACAATTTGTTACTTATAGATTCAATAAACTCACTTTTGACCTGCCTTCCTTCAGGCAGTCTGATTAGACCTGGTTTTGGAAGACATCCAGCTTGGTGACTGGTGCTGGTATTTTAGCAGTGGGGTAGATTATTCCATTTAGTGGATAGTGGACCTTGCAAAATCAGTGATTATAAAGTTTAGCAACAATAATTCCTAACCATAGTTTCTTCATAATTCCAGTGGTAAGGTGGTTACAGGACAAACTAATTCTTTTTATTGCCTAAAAATGTTACATTTAATATTTTACACTGAGAAGGCAGCTGGTAGTATTTAAGTTCTATTTGGCAAACTTAGAAAGCTTAGAAAGCAGTCATTATGTACCAGTTAAAAGCATACGCAAAACATTCCACATCATTGACTGATTTTATAAACTGACGGGTCATTTATATACACTCATACAGTGCGTTGTTTTAACAAGACCCCCATTTTCTTTCAGGGAAAACTGCAAGAAAATAAAGCTTTATTTAAAACTAAGCAGATCCTTTTATAAGGAGATTATTTTAAAAAACGTATTAAAAGCTCTGAAAACTAATGTCTTCCTTGAATGTAGTACAGGTCTGATCAAAACATTAATAATTACAAGATTCCAAAGGAAATCAAAATGAAGTGAAACAGAAACCTCCTGCTTGCATTGAAAACCTCCATTTTGATTGGTCAGCTTCTCAGCATTGTTGGACTACTATAAATTTATATGGAATTAGAGTAATGCATGTATGCAATGTCTAGATAAATACATACGTACATTCTTTGTGTTGTTAAGTTTTTATATACATATCACCTTCTTGTGCGTCATTATGGTATTTATCTTTCACTGAAAACATACTATATTCAGTACTGGATTGGATATAACATCTTTTTTAATGATGTTATTGGACTCACTTTTTGATTAGTGACAAAGTTTCACAGCTGCAGCAATGTAAACACTCCGGAGGGCATTAAGTAGTATTTTCCTTTTACCCACAGCCATAGAGCAGAAGACTTGTTTGGTTTGCACATTTGTTCACAATTCTCCAGACAAATTTCTTCTTTTAGTTTTCTTTTTTTTTGGTCAGTGTAGCAAGAATTTCCTTAAGGACGTATTTAGACATCTTTTCATTCATATGTCCCGGGAAAAAATCAACAATATTCAAAAAACAAAATTCAGGTATTTAAGCCACATCACAGTTTTAGAAATAGCTAACAGTATATCTGAAAATAATCTGGTGAAAGAAGCCAGCACTGACATGTAGAGAGATTAATTTTTTTTGTTATCTACAAAAAATGCATCTCATTCATAATGGTGCAAAAATTAAATATGTTGGCCAGACAATATTCTGAAGTGTGAAACATTTACTTTGTGACATTATTAAAAATGGAAAGTCTTTTGTAAAGTTGGAAACTCAGTATTTGATTTGCATTAGAGTAAATTTTTTTCCGGCATGCCTGAAGATTGAACAGAGACTTTTAGATAAGTATTCCAATTCCAATGTGGCTTACAAAATATCAAACCTATGTTTGGAAGGTGCTGAAGCTGTTCATGAACAAGTAAGTTCATCAAATATGTTAGTAATACCAGGAGATAAACAAGCAACTTTCCTAGAATCATAGAATCAAAATGGTTTAAGTTGGAAGGGACCTTGAAGATCATCGAGTTCCAACCCCACTGCCATTGGTATGGACACCTCCCACTAGACCAATTTGCTCAAAGTGTCATCCAACCTGGCCTTAAACACCTCCAGGGATGGAGCTTCCACAGCTTCTCTGGGCAGCCTGTTCCAGTGCCTTACCACCCTCAAAGTGAGAAATTTCTTCCTAATGTTTAATCTAAATCTACCCTCTTCCAGTTTGAAGCCATGACCCCTTGTCCTGTCTCTACATGCCTGTGTAAAAAGTCCTTCCCCAGCTCTTCTGCAGGCCTCCTTTAAGTAATGGAGGGACACTATAAGGTGCCACCGGAGCCTTCTCTTCTCCAGGCTGAATAACCCCAACTCTCTCAGCCTGTCCTCCTAGGAGAGGTGCTCCAGCCCTCTGATCATCTTTGTGGCCCTCCTCTGGACCCGCTCCAACAGGTCTATGTCTTTCCTATGTTGGGGGCTCCAGAGTTGGATGCAGTACTCCAGGTGGGGTCTCACAAGAGCAGAGTAGAGGGGAAGAATCACCTCCCTTGACCTGCTGGCCCCGCTTCCATTGATGCAGCCCAAGATATGGTTGGCCTTCTGGGCTGCAATTGCGCATTGCTGGCTCACATTGAGCTTCTCATCAATCAGCACCCGCAGGTCCTTCTCCTTAGGGCTGCTCTCAATCCATTGTTTGCCCAGCCTGTATTTGTGCTTGGGATTGCCCCAACCCTGCACTTGGCCTTGTTGAACTTCATAAGGTTGGCATGGGCCAACCTTTCCAGCCTGTCCAGGTCCCTCTAGATGGCATCCCTCCACTCCAGTGTGTCTACCTCACCATACAGCTTGGTATCATCAGCAAACTTGCTGAGGGTGCACTCAATCCCACTGTCCATGTCACCAACAAAGATGTTGAACAGCACAGGTCCCAGTATCGACCCCTGAGGAACACCACTCGTAACTGGTCTCCACTTGGACACCGAGCCGTTGACCACAACCCTTTGTGTGTGACCGTCCAGCCACTTCCTTATCCATGGAGTGGTCCATCCGTCAGATCCACGTCTCTCCAATTTAGAGACCAGGATGGCATGCGGGACAGTGTCAAACACTTTGCGCAAGTCCAGGTAGATGACAGCAGTTGCTCTTCCCTTGTCCACTGCTGCTGTAACCCCCTCATAGAAGGCCACCAAATTTGTCAGGCATGATTTGCCCTTGGTGAAGCCATGTTGGCTGCTAACAATCACCTCCTTGTTTTCTATGTGCCTCTGCAGAGTTTCCAGGAGGATCTGCTCCATGATCTTGCTGGGCACAGAGATGAAGCTGACTGGCCTGTAGTTCCCTGGGTCTTCCCTTTTTCCCTTTTTGAAATAAGGGGTTATGTTTCTAATATGTTTTCTAAACAAAAAATACTGATTATTAATCAATGAGAGGTTATGTTCTGTTTCTGGAAGTTTTCTGAAATATTTTTTAATTGATAGATATAAAAAAAAAAAATTCTGAGAGAAGTTACAACTCTTTTGAACAGCAAATAGTAAAAAGCTGGGTGCAAGAGTGTCCTGGTTCCAGCGGGGTTAAGGCTACTTTTCTCAAGGAGCTGGGATGGGGCATAGCCGAAATAGCTGACCCAAACTAGCCAAAAGGGTACTCAATACCATGTGACATCATGTGACATATAGTTGGGGAAGCTGGCTGGGCGGGACAGGAATCACTACTGGGGAGCTGGCTGGGAATTCCCGGGTTCCAGTTGGTGAGTGGTTGTACATTACTCGTGTTTTGTAGATTCCTTTGTCAGTATTATTGTTGTTGTTTTCCTTTTTCCTTTGCTGTTCTGTTAAACTGCCTTTATCTCAACCCATGAGTTTTGCCATTGTCTTCCAATTCTCCCGCCATCCTGCCCTGAGGTTGTGCAGGGGTGTGGGGGAGTGAGCAAGCACCCCCATGGTTATTTGTTTTGTTGCTGGCTGGGGCCAAGCTATGACAAAGAGAGACACAGAAACCTTAAGGTGAGATAACAAAAGACACACAATTGAATCTTTGTGATGTTTGATTCAGAGATGTTCTGTTCTGGTGTTTGCAGGCCTTAGTTGGCAGTTCTGAGCTGTCACTGCCTGGCAGATTCAGCAAAATTAACAGTTAGATTGTGTCCTTCAGCCATAAGTTGCATAAAGGGATAAGAAGGAAAAAGACCTTTCTTGATCCTCAGCTGTGACCCAAGTCTAAAGAGTACCTAACAAATTCCTGTCCCTCAAAATCCTTTCATGCACTGGAACTAGGAGGGGAAAGGACTTAGTAAAGTATTTTTTTTTTCAGTGGCATCAGCAGAACAGGATAATAAAGAAGCATAGTAAAATGCTTTCCCAAAACAAAAAAAAATTGCTTCCTTTATTCCTAGAGAGTTGTTAAGGAATGTTAAGAGCGGGGCCACCTCCTCCAGCCAGTCCAGCACGGGACCCCTCCTGCCTGGCTGCTGGAGCCCAGGCTGGTGCCTGGGGACCAGGCCTCTGCCTAAGCTGACGAACATGGCTGATGCTTTCCCATTTGCAAGTTCAATCAGCAACAAGCCCACAACCTCAAAGACACATGCGCACACACAAAGAGGACACCAACACAGCCGATCACACAGTCTGCCACAGTCAAGGTGCTACCTTCAAAAGGTAGCATGTACAGGACTCACACCAGACATAAGCCCAGACAGCCACATCCCCTCCTCCTCTTGGGCTGGCAGAGGCAGAAGGCCACTAGTGCAGCATGCACACAGCACTCTCGAGGTTCACAAGCACACACACATTTGCAAATCCCCAGAGCACTGTCAAGGCCCCTTGGGTCCATGACTCGCTGGCTGGTCCAGCTGAGTGCTTGGTGCAAATATGCAGCATTCACACACTCATCCCATAGGCTCCCCACACTTGTAAGACCCCCCAGATACCAGCGCAAATCCTCTGCCTGCTTGATATCCTTTCCCCAGCCTGGGCCCCCTACTCACTGTCTCGTCCAGCTTGGAGTTTGCCAGTGAATACACCAGCACACCCCATGCACACCCAGTTTGGGGAAGATACAGACACTTGCTTCCATCAGCTGGCACCAGGCACATGGGCTGTGACCCGCAGTCCTGCTCCAGCTGCCGGCGCTGAGCCCCTCACTTGCCTCATTAACCTCTGTCCCCTGAGTAGCTGGTTTTGGGAACATGCACCATTCCTGCTCCAGTGGCTGGAGGATAAAGACCTCCACTTGCTCCAGTAGCCAATGCTAGGGACCCTCACTCACTCCAGTAGCTGACACCACAGGCCAGGGCCACCCACACCCCTGTTCTCCAGTAGCTGGCATCAGTTGTCACTTGCAAACACACAGGTCTCTCCAACAGCTGGAACGGAGTCCTTGCAGCACATACACACACGCGTGCACACACACACATGATAGAGAGTCAGATTACACAGAGACATCGTTAAGAAAAGATTTAATAAGAAGATGTAAGAAGACAGGACAGACTGCGGTGATCAGGCACAGTGCTCAGCCAGACAAGCATACTGGCCGGTCCCGTTTTATACCCTTTTCTGTCTATTTGTCCTTTGTTCCTCTCTGCTCCCCATACCCCTGCACACTGCCTCATCAGTTGGCACAGTCCCACCAATACCATTCAACATCCTGAACCTTCAGGTTTGCATCCTTATCAGTTGCAAAGTCCTGGTTTGCCTGCAGTTTCTTGATAGCCCATCAATAAGTGTGACTGATCACATTTGTTTCTGGTTACTTTGTTAATGCCAGTTGGCCAGGTTAGGGAAGGGAAGGTTGTCTCTGTCCCTTTCCTTATCCTCCCGGGGGAAATCGTGAACGTTTTCACGCTCCACATTTCCTTACAATTAGTGCAGCTGACCAGGTCTGTTCTTATCATGACCTCCCTCATCGTTTCTTGGTCAGGTTTGTCTCTGCATGTTCTGGTTTATGGCTCCTTTGACAAGATATCTTTGAAGAAGCAAACACTATCCTTCCATGTACCCTTACAGAGAGCAGTGGGAAAACTTGTGGAATTTCCATAAAATCCAGCTTTCTACCCTACATTCTACTAGTTGGAAGACAGTGACTTGGTGTTATGTCAAAGTAACATTTCTTTAATGTGTTGTTAAAAAGCAAAGGCACTAAATAAGCTTTTATCTAGTCATGAAAACAGAGGTTAGTCAGAAGTTGGGGTTTGGGGTTTTTTTGGTTTTTTTTTGAATTCCCAGATCTTTTTCTTTTGGTAGAGAACAATTCATTAAAAATTATTCTCATCCATATGGCAGAACAGTAAGACTAAGACAGCTAATTCATTTTCCAGGGTTGTCATTGTTTTCTTTAAATCCACAAACATTTGAAAGGTTGTGGCCAGGTTTCAGCATTTGCTGAATGTGACTTCATGAAATACATTCTTTTTCAGCATGCATGGATTTTCACGTCTGGCACCCATTAAAGCTCACTTATGAAAGTGAGTAAATAACACACTATTTTTCATCAGTGACTATTTCTGTGGCATTTATGGGTGTAGAAGAGACATGAAGCATTTAAATGTGTTTTTTCTGAAGCTCTAATAACTGTGTTAAGCACTTTGAAGCATCATATAAATGTTTAAAAAGCAAAGAGCTGTTGTTTGTGCTGTCACACCAAAGTTCTTAGCATTGCAGCTACTCTGTGTAACAATGCTGTACACTTCTTTTTCTTTGCTCTCAGAGACAAGTGTTATTTTTCTTCCCAATTTTTTGTTGCCTAGTTGCTTCTATGCTGCACTCTATTTCTAATGTGTTTATTTCAGTATGTACAGTATAATTTCCATATGGCTCTGCTTTTGATGGCAGTATGAGTCACTGATAATGATAGGTGAAGGAATAGTCCTTTGAATGTGCCCTCCTTTTTCTAAAGCTGTGGAGGAGTTAAATCTAACTACTACTTTCTTAAAGCCATTTATTAAAATAAGGACTATAAAAATGCAAAGAGCTTGTTCTTATAACCATTTTACAACTCTATGTAGCTCGTAGAATATACGTGAAAAGACAGAATATTACAGGGATATTTTGATAGACATCTTTGGCCACCAGGCACCAGAGGATAAACAAGCACATCATTTTATTCAGTTATGAAGTCATTCATTTTATTTGGCAGGTTTACAGGGAGGTGTGATGCCTGTTAGACCAAGCTGTCCAAAGCTGAAAACAGAAAGTTCTTGTGCACAGAAGCCCTGCTTCAGGTATATATCCACATCTGTGTCATACGTTTATAGAAGCTGTAGGAGGGCTTGTTATTGAAATGTTGAAAGGCAGGTCTGCTTTTTCCAGGTGTATTATCTAGGATGATAAACATATTACCTAATCCCTACAAGGTCTGATTTAGCTGTTATTCTCAGATAATCAGATGTAGCAACATGACCTATATGTGATCATATTGCTGTGACCAGCCTTGTATTTGCACAGAAGGCCATTTAGGAGCTTCTATTGGGAGCTCTTAATTTCTTTCAAACCTTTCTCAAAACGGCACTGTATAGTGAGTCTCTAAATCATATCTCCAATCATCATTTGTGCACCACCAGCTTCGGTGGTACCCAGAGTGCCACCTAGCCCTTCCTCTTTCCCTTCACAAAATTGCTGCTTGTGTTACTACTGTGAGAAGATCTCACCTAGAACAGTGGCTAGGGAATTTGAGTAAGATGCAGACCTTGAGACTACAGCTGGCAGGGTGGCCTGGAACACAGCAAGTAGAACTACAGGCAAACACTACAAGATTCAACACTGTCGAGTCCACGTTTGTGGCATCCAGTTATGGACGTGCATATAAAAACGCTCTATGGTAGGTGCACAATTTTTTGTATAGTCATACTTTGAAAACTTAGGTAATTTATTCTGTCTTCTTCAGACACATCATGTTCTTTTTCACTTCTTTCACGCCATCTCCTTATTTTCTCTTTTGCCACCTTTTTTTGTCGTTGTTGGGGTTTTTTTTTGCTATATTTGCAGCAGATCTGAAAGCCTAAAGTCCTACTCCTGGTTCTGTAGAAAGTGATCCCTTGCCCTGATAATTTTCCATGTATTTCATTCCTCAATTTTTCCTTCATAGTAGATATCTTAGACCAACAGCAAGAGTGGATGGGATGCCAGATACTGTCTTTCAAATATATCGTTTCTATCTTGTCTATTTCTGTATAAATGTTTTTTGTTTCTGCTCTAAAGAATTTTCTTCACTAACTTATCTTTTGCATTTCTTTAACTTTGTAGATTAAGATTCTACTCTGTTTTGTCTTTTCTCTATTCTCTTCCTGGAATTCTAATGAATCATTGTTTTAAGCACTGATCATCTCTCATGGTTATTAAAAAAAAAAAAAAAAAAAAAGGCAAATACTTCCACTTTAGACCCAACCAAATCTTGTTGAAGCTGATAGAAGCTACTTCACTGGCTATTTTGTATAAGTTTATTAGACAAAGTTTGAGGGTATGTGTGACATATCAAGGGTCAAATTGACCCGATTTTAGCTGTGAAACAGGCTTTTCTGGAATTGCGAAACTTAAGCTTTACAATTCACTTTATATGTTTACAGCAAAAAATTAAAGGGTGATTTCTTTATGAACTGTACTAAAAAAATTGTAGATATCTTTTCATTACCCACTTCATGTGTTAATAGGATCTAATTTCTACAAGTATATGGAGATACATTTAAATACTGAATAAAGTTTTATTTACTGTGTTGCTATTCACATTTCATTTAATATCACTTTCTTCTAATTTTACTACGGCAAAGAATTGTTATAGCAATTCCAATACAAGGATATTGTTTACATACAGTTTACCACAGATATTTAACACAGCATTAAATATCACCACAAAGTGTAAGCATTGTGCAGCATTGAAAGAGACCAGAATGACTGCATTTTCACTAACAAGATGCAAACTGTGTTTAAAGTCAATTTGATACGGTCAATTCTCCATTGTATGAAGTATAGACACAGAATTAAATCAGCCTGCTAATACTGAAACTGGTGAACACATTGCAGTTATGGGTCTAGTGTAGCTGTCTTTGAATTAACATTTGTAATCCTTCTTAAACACAACCTGGATGAGAATTGCTCATATGTCTCCATATTGCACCCTCCAACAAGGGATCGTTATGTTGGCACAAGGATGAACCCAGCCTAGCATTAATACTGTGCTGCTCTCAAGATAATAGCTCTAAGTACAGGGGACCACAATGCAAGAACTTTTACTGTGCTTTTCAGACTTCAGGTAATGTTGCATGGAGATTATTTTGGTCCAGCAGAACTTAATAACTTGGCCCCTATCCAATGCAAAATAACTAAAAGGACTTCCAAGCCCAAATGTAACCAGAAAATGGTACAGCTGCATTTTTATAGCCCTGTGATTAAGCTAATATACAGCCAGTTCAATATCTTTATTTCTGTGAAACAGTTAATAAGATACACCTCTCACAAATAATTTAGATATTGCTATAGTAGGCTTAACGTAAAGAGTGGAAGTATGTATTGAGGTAGAAATAGGAAAAATAGGAAAAATTAAACTCTGAAAGTAGAATAAAACAATGAGAGTTAGTTAGAAGAGGCTTAGCTGCAAAGTAAAATGGTAAAACAAAGAATGGGTTCTGTTTTACCTCAAACCAAGTCACTACTATTTTGTAATGTACAGAAATCTATCATCTCCTTTGATGAATTGCATGGTTTAGGATTCGTGAATTAATTTTCTGTGTTTGGATCCAGCATGACCTGTGACTTTCAGCAGACTCCCAGTGGGCTTAAAATAAACAGGTGAGAGTTTGAACAGATGATCAGTCTGTCCTTCAAGTAATATCACCCGTTTCCCCTTGAATGTAAAATGACCCATCTGTATTACAGGAATCCATATCCAGAGCTGTTAGTAGGGTGAAATTTTCATGTTCAAGTCCTGAAGTTAGGGCACGTAGTGGGAAACTGTGGATTCATTCACTATTTCCACCCATAAAAGAGCGAGAATAAGTTGTCCTCCTCTGAACTGAATGTCTTATAATACAGGAAAGGCACAAGTTATTTTTTCTCTATTTTTAGATGGACTACATAGAGTATGCAGTTATGAGCAAAAGACAATAGCAAATATTTTGAATCGTCTATCAGAATGACTTTTAGCAAAACCCAGTCCATAACATGTGAAAACAATTGTTGAAGTATATCTGGTATATTTAGTAAAGTCTAGCTACGGAGGCCTAGGCACAGAAAACTTTGTTGCTATATTGCTAAAATTAATAGCTTCCTAATTATATGTTTGCCCAATCTGTGTTGCATTGTAAAAACATCCTGATTATATATATTTTGTTAATAATGGATCATCATGGGTTGTTGGGCAAATCCTCCACTTAATGGTCTTTAAAATGTCCGTTGCATTGAAGACACATTAAAAGAAAATTGTTACAGCTACAATACATGATGATATTTAGTATAAATTTATGTAATTATGGATGTTGAGTGTTCAACTCACATTCACTATCTATTCTTAACACTTATGATATAAAAGAAACATTAAAAGCATTGAAACAAATGAACAAGAAAACAATCTTCTCCTCCAACAAATAAACTTTAAAAATTGAAATATGGTGTTCTGTTCTTGTTGGGTTTTGGGTTGGTTTTTTTTTTTGGTAGTACTGTCATTGAAACAATATGCAGAGTATTTCCAGGATAATAAAAATTTTGCAAGATAACCCTCTGATCACCACCTTATACACAACGTGTCATTCAGAGTAAAGGATGAGCTATTAACTGCATCTTCTCTACTGTTTTTACCACACAATAAAAGAAGTGAAAATGTAAGTAACATTTAAAATATATCCCTTATAATCATAGGTGCATCGCTAATTCATGTATGAGCAACATCATCTACTTTAAGTCTCTTACTGGAGTTCTAGATGTTACTGTGACAGTAAAATTGCAATTATGGCTAAATTCCAAATGATTTCTTCTCTACATTTTGTTCTTTTCCTTTCCAGTAGTTAAATACAGTACTTCTTTTTGGAACAGAGCTAAAGAAACAAGAAGGGTTTCTATAAGTACATAGGAGAGAAAAGGAAGACTGGGGAAAATTTGGGTCCATTGCTCAACAAAATGGCAGACCTGGTTACACAGGACATGAAAAAGGCTGAGGTACTGAATGTCTTTGCTGGTTTTTACTAGCAAGACTGATCTTCAGGAATCACAGATCCCAGAGACCAGCGGGAAATGCTGGAGCATGCAAGATGTACCCTTGGTGGAAGAGGATCTGGTCAGGGAATACTTAAGCATCATGGACCTACATAAGTCCATGGGCTCTCATGGGCCACACAAACCCAGTATAGATGCATCCACAAGTACTGAGGGAGCTGGCAGTTGTCATTGTAAGGCTAGTCTCAATAATCTTTGTTTGATTATGGCAACTGGGAGAAGTGCCCAAACACTAGAAGAAAACAAATGCCATTCCTATCTTCATGAAGTGCAAGAAGGACCCAGGAAACTACAACCTTACTTCAATCCCTAGGAAGGTGATAGAGCAGTTAATCCTGGAAACCATTTCCAGGAACATTAAAGACAAGAAAGTCATCAGGAGTAGTTAGAATGGCTTCAACCAAGGGGAATTCATGCTTGACCAACTTCATAAACTTCCCACGGTCCCACCTCTCTAGCCTGTCAAGGTCCCTCTGGATGGCATCCCTTCCCTCTAGAGTATCAGTTATAACACTCAGCTTGGTGTCATCAGCAAACTTGCTGAGGACGCATTCAATCCCACTGTCCAATTCTCCAACAAAGATGTTAAATAATAATCGTCCCAATACAGACCCCTAAGGAATGCCACTCATCATCGGTCTCCACCTGGACATTGAGCCATTGACCGCAACTCTTTGAGTGCGACCATCCAGCCAATTCCTTATCCACTGAGTGGTCCACCCATCAAATCCATGTCTCTCCATTTTAGATACAAGGACATTGTGTGGGACAATATCAAATGCATTACACATATTGTACTTGTTAGTGTTTTTTAGAAATCCTCTCAGGAAACAATGTTATGTAAAGGTTTTCACCTTTCACCTTTCACCTTTCACCAAGGTGTTCTCACGTACAGCTGGCACTAACTCTTCTAATCAAATCAAATGTTTTAGGCTTTTTTCAAAGCAAAGTAATTTCCTTAGAAAACACCGGTAATACAAAATTTTTAATACAGCCTAATATCTTGCCTTGGCATACTCACATCTAGAACACTAGATGCAGTTTTTGTCTCTTCATCTCAAGAAAAAAAAACTTTGGACTGACAAATGTTCAGAGCAGAACAAAAAGGATGTCCAAAACTAGGCAATAGCATCTGAATGACAATATAGTGGGATTCTTCTGCCTGAAAAAAAAAAAAAAAGGGATGAGTATAGTAGAGGTTTATAAAATAATGAATGGCATAAAGCTGGTGGACAGGGAAATTTATTATCTTTTCTTAGACGATGCAAGAAGTTAGTAAGATTTAGGTGCACAGCAAGCAGAAGAAGTCATTACTCATGCAAGAGAGAAACTTCTTGCCAAAAAATTTGGATACAAAAAAAATTATATAGGTTCAAGGAGTCATTGAATAAGTACTTAAGGAGAGCTCTGATGAGATAGATACAATATAATTAGTTGTATCAATAGATACAGCTAATCAGCTTTAGGAAGCCCCATGAGTTGAAAATAATGTGAGGCAGGAAGAATACTCACTATTTTTTCAGTATTTTCACTATATTGCCTCTTCGTTGTTCTTCCTTAAGCATCTGTTTGAGACAAGACACCAATTTGGAGGATATAATCTAAACAGGTACATTTTTTTTCCTGCTTCTTTTTTCCAAGTTAGAAATTATTTTTTAAGCATACATTTAAAAAAATCACATTGAATGGGATAACAGCTATTCTGATACAAGGAAACTGAGCTTTGCAGCTGCTGATTTATCTTTAATTTTGAGATAAATATGCCAACCACCAAAGGCTAATGGAAAGACCAGTGTATCTCATTTGTAAAGTACTTTTTTTGGAGAGAGTATATGAAACCCAATATCACAAAAACCCCTCCAATAAATCTATAAAAGCACTGGTTAAGTGCTCATATTGCTGCCTTTTTTTTATTTTCCCTTATGCTGGTAGTTACTATCTTTAGTCAGTAGCTGGCTTTTAATGGGATATATATATATATCAAGTTAATCAGTGGTGAGTATATTTATGCATTTCAAAGCTTTTGGCACAAGAAATGAAGTACCTGTAGGATTTGCCACACAGTGGTCTTGCATTGAGATAGCTGGTGTTTGGAGGACAATTCAGCACAGAAGTCACTGTGGTAGTTTAGCAATCAGTTTATTTTGTAATTCAAACTATCTCTTGGTTTTGACTTTCTTCATCGTGACATGGATTTAGAAGATATCGTGATTTCTTCTAGAAAACTGGAATACTTTGAAACAACTTACCACCTAGAATCTATGTTGTGTTAAGAAGTCATTGATTCAACATCAGTATGATAAAAATACGAGTTTTCTGATGTCAACTCTCTGCCATAATTGACTTTTAACGTCAGTACCCTGCTGATAGTGTTTGTTACTGTGCATTTTTAGAACACTGGTACTAAAAATCACCAGATAGTATTACAGAGTGCTGCAAACGAAGACCCAAATCTTCAAATAACAGAGTGCTGTTCGTATGCTTACCAGTCACATTTGCATGTAGCATCATGCATGGACTAAGTCTATTTTTCACACAGTGGGAGCTGAACATAATAAAGAATGCACATGTTTTTATGCATGCCCTCTTGCAAATATAGAGTTTCTGTTTGCATCACTTCATGGGATTTGGTCCCAGAGCCATAACTGCATTTCAGTTTCCTAAATATAAGGCATTAACTTATATTTAGTTACCAAGTATGAGGGGAAAAAAAAAGTGTATAAGAGCAGTAATTTTTTTGAAGCTCATATAATCTAAAAATGGACACACTATTTGCATGCCAAGTTTTAGCCCAAAGCAAAATTTCATGGATAAATTATACAGTCCTAGAAATACTGAGTTTATAATGGCAGCAGTGAAATGTTTCTAAGTACAGCAGTACAAACAATGACCAATTATCATACAGTTTTTCTACTTGAACACAAAAAGAACTGCTCTACAACTATCAAATTTGAAAATGTCAAGGCAGATTACTATGAATCCAAATGCAGCTTTCAGATAACGTTGTAAGCTATAAAGTCCTTTCCTTAATTGTGATAATTTGGAACAAATTGGAGAGTTTTTTGGGAAGCTATGGTGTAGCTATTCACAGAGCTTTTAAAGTGCTAAATCAAAAATACAAGCTAAATCTGCTGAGTATGACTTTCTGTTATCTGTCATATTTGCTGGAGAATCTGAAAAATGGTAAGCCTGAAATTACTGTTTCAAACTCTCTAAATGAGCTGCAGAACCCTTTATTGACCAAGCCCCACCTTTCTGTTGTCTACAAGGAGTGTAACCTTATAAGCAAATTAAAATAAACTATACACAATGTGATAATTAAGAGATGCATATTCAAAATTCTGCATTTGCATAATTGCAAGGAATTAAATGCCCTTAAGATTTTAAGGAAGACCAATATCCCATAATTGACTATTATTCATCAATCCAACTTCATAATGTTAAGTATAAATCTATGCTTTTCCAGACATCATTATCTTATGTAACCAAAATCAAAACAGATATGTAACTATTATTTTCGCATTGTATTTATGAGTTGCAACAGAAAAGGAGATAGAATCACTGTTGTTAGTGTTGTTGTCATCCATATCAAGATGACACTCAAAGAAAACCATCCAATTCAATGTTATAATACCCTAAGAAAATACATTCTTGTCTGCAATACCTTAAATCTCAGATGAAAATATAAAAATGGAAAGTGATTAAAGTAAACAAAAGAAAATATGAGAAAAGAGTCCATGTTCTGAGCCTTTGTGTATGGACTTATTTTGGGGTAGACAGCTGTGAAAGGAAGTGAGAACTGGAGTGCTTAGTCCCCATAGTTCGTGGGTCCTGGTATAGCACATTGATTTGTAAATTGTGAGTGTTCAGGAGGCCTGAACAAATGTCCATACATGACTGGGCAGCACAAACCTGATAAATATGATAAAGCCTAGACAATCATATTCAGCAGAAAAGGTAGTGGAATTCTGTTGCATAAATACATGCAGTTAACAATAAAACTACTTCTGGCTTTTGTGTAAAATTACTATAACAAAAATAACTAAATTGTTTGCATAACTTTGGAAAGTTGGTTCTTTCTGGTTTATCCACCGTGCAAACAATGAGCAATATCTAGGGATTTTTTTAATGCTTATGAAGTAATAGGATTAAATTCAGTGTTTACCCAATGAAAACTTTTTTAATTTAAATTTGTCTATTTGTAAGTGCAATAGTCCAAACCCAAGTCTATATTCTGAATGACCGAAATACCAATAAGGATACATACATGGTCCTTTGCTTCCAGAATGACTGATTGCTCATTGTCATCAAGCATGCATAGACAAATACAACAAAAAAAATGTAGAACACACACACGCACAAAAGGGGAGCAGGGGCAGGGAAGGAAAAAGAAAAAGAGAGAAGACAGACATGAGGGAACAGGTAGTCCATATAACTCTTGCTACTTCATACTATAACAATTCCCTTCCTGAGAAAACTGGTACCAGTATTCCACTAAGCAACTGAAAGAAAAAAAATTATGGAAAGTTTTCTTTTCTATATGGTTTGAAAATTATTAAAAGAACAAGCATAGGTGGAAACCTAGGTAATGTAGAGTGAATCTTTAAAACCTAAGGAACAGATCCTACAGATTCAGTGATATTAATATTCTCTAGAATTATAACTACACCAGAAAAAAAGGAGAAAAATAACATACTGTCAACACAAGTCAGTTTGTTTCTAGGAATCATTTGTATTTCTGAAACATAATCCATGACAAATTATTTAGCTGTTCTTAGTAAAATCCTTTTAGAATTTCATATTATTTTTAACCAAATACTACTAAATTAAGAAACAAAACCACAAACAAAGTGAACTAACTAATAAAATTATGTACTTAAATGGCTTTGAAGCACAATAAAAATCAGATTAATTTTAATGTCAAAATTCAAATGACACTCTGGAAAACATTTTTGTTATTAATATGATTAATATTAAACTTTTTGAAAGATGGAGCTAACTTTGGAACATCCACAGACTTTGAGAAAAATTGAAGGGAGAGCTATTATTTGCTTCCAGCATCCTAGTTCAGAATAGGTCAGCTTGAGGAGAGGAAATGGGAAGAATCAAGGAGAAAGAGAGAGAGAGAGAGAGAGAGAGAGAGAGACATGTTGGGGAATTCTCATTGTACCTCTTGAGGCAAATTAAGCACACGTTTGTGCTTAATTATATATTAAAAAAAAAATGCATTGGACAGAACCCTACAAGGTTCTACAAGGGGTCTGCAAAGATGTGTCAGAAGCCTTATATACATTTACACGAGCACTGATCCTTTGAGTGTTGTACAAGGAGCCTCACCCTGGCATTGGGTCCATCCCTCAGCACCAACTCTGCTGCCCAAAGGTGGCCCCTGAGTGCTCCCATTCCAGGATGGCTACAAAACAGTGCTGTGGCTGTTCCTTACCTAATCAGCAAGGGAAACTTCACTCCCTTACATTCTGTCTCTGGCATTCTATCTGCCAGCCAGTCTAACCCCTTCTGCAGTTGGACCTTCTTGTCCTCCATGCCAGATCATTCCTCAGTCAAAAATTTCCACTGCTGAGCAGTTATAATTTCAATTTCTGCTTCATGCATCTTGTGGTATGACTCAATAGGAGTAAGAAAGAAGGAAAATGGAAAGTATAGAAAGTGAAATAAAAGAGTATAACAAGAAAGGACAGAATAATGGACAGGAATACTCTTAGATTTGGAAAGTAAAGCTATAACAGAAAAAATGGTGGATGAGGGTAAGACATTTCTCATCTGTTATTACTGAATTAGAGACCTTCACATACTATACTGATATATGCTAGATGATAGTTTACATTTATACCCGTACTTACTGTGTATATAAAAAGAACTGTGAACTTCACTGTGCTTTGAAGATAAGGGGACTGAAATGTGTCTAAGCCTGATACTAGAAGAACAGAGTTTTGTTCTTATTGGTGTTATGCATTAGCTAAATCTTATAGAAAAAATCCTAGGGGTGAAACCCCTAACAGTGTAATAGCTGAGTGGATTATTTTTGTAAGATTTCATAACAAAAATCTAAAAAAAAGCACTTGGATGAAGGCAATATGACCTAGTGCTTCAGGAAAAAAGTATAGAAAGGACTGTTAGAAAGAGATTAAGATGTGCTCTAGGAAGTCAAATGAGTGGTCCAGCTAGCACACTATTCTGTCTCCAGCAGTGGAGACAGATAATAGAAGATGCTATTAAGTAAAGCATGCAAGTCTGTCTACTTCCCACAGTCTTTTCATACCTTTCCAGCATCCAGAATTGTACTAGGAATACTAGAAGCTATAATCCTGCCTAGTCCTTTTAGTACTCATTTATGGATCTTTAGTCCATACATTTGTTTAATTCCTTTTGAATTGGCTGATAATATCCACCTCCCTTGCCTCCTGTGGCAAGTTTCTCAAAATTCAGTACGTGCTTGTAAAAAAATACTTGCTTTCATCTGCTCTAAACAGATCTCAATTTTTTATTTTTTTTTTTAATTTCACCTACTTCTTGTATTGAGTCTTTTTTAGAACAACAGCCATTTCTTGCACACTGGCTGAGTATTGTTGTCAATCACAAACTATGTCGATTTTTATTTATTCCATGGTTGTCCTATAAATCTGTCCAGGACAAAGCAGTTCTGGAGACAGCTAGAGCTATGCTAAGTGTGAACACCAATTAGATGGTGACACTTGGCCTTGGATCCTAGGATTAAGCCTTGACCCTCTTTCTACTTTTATTTATTTATGGAGACGCAGACCTCCATGTACAAACAAGCGCTACAGTTAGGTATCTAAGTTTTCACACTGCTTTCTTCACAGTTCCTTACTAAGTAACAGAGACATCCTTCTGCCTACTGAACTGGCTGTCATGAATTAACATTATGTGCCACTTAAATAACTACTTTCCTTTTATAATGAATGAAGGTTCATTACTTTGTTTTTCAATGGTACTTTCAGCTAAGAAATCTAACTTGTGATCATTGCTCTGCCAGAATCAGCTTTTATTTGATCTAGCTCTTAGGCCACATTATAAAATATATTGTGATGGCTAACTCTCACTTACATGTACTTAAATGTCTGGTCCTTACTTTCTAATTGAGTTTGGAAATTGAAAAGACTGAATTAGTTGATATTCAGCTGAGACAAGTTAGAGACATACTAGGAGGGAGGGGAAGAGGATGAATTGGTGTCCATATTTGAAACAATCATCTTCTATTTGACATGAAAAGTCAAAGACAGGTACAGCTTCCAGCTTTTTGAATACATCTGTAACCTATATTTGTACCAGTAATGCAAATTTCTTTCTGAGCATTTTCCATTCTTCTGTCATTATTTTCCATGAGCTCCTTGCCTCTCAATTGCCTTAATACGATGTAATCTTTAAAGGTTGTGCAGAAGCTTGAAACAATGTCATCATTCTATTATGTTGCTGTATCATGTGCAGGAATACTTAACTTCTGCTTTCTGGAGCTTGCATCAGATTTCTTTCTTACAAACCACCTGTCACAGAGTGAGCTGCCATGAGAAAGATGAGCCAACACAGTTAATTTTTAGATTAAAATATTTGGGAGTTGGCAAAAAAGTGTTATTGATGGAGTTATATAACCTGGATTTTTTTTTGACTTGTTGATACAGAGTCACTCTTTTAATTAGCATTCTTATTAACAATTTCATAAAAGAGAGCATGTGTTGAATACCACTGAGATCGCTCAGCACCTCTGAGTTTTATGAGCTTTTTTTTTGCTCTCCTCAGAATAAAGAGTCTGGGCCAAATTGCAAAACTGGAACGGCTGCTGCTTCTAGATCTATGGCTAAAATTAAGAAGTCACTGGCCAATAATGTTAACCATAGTGCTCACACAGTGCTTTTGTGAGTGCTAACTCTAGCAAAAAACAGGTTTTCTATTTTTCTTTTCAGTTTATAAAATTGGATTAAATCCAGCTTCTATTAAAAGCTGTCAGACATGAAGCACAAATTCTCAAGACTTGGTATTGAGCCAAAATAGATGGCTCATCACTTTCTCACTGACATTACTCATCTGAGAGAAAAATACCACAGCCAAATGGAAAAGAAAAGTAAGTTTACCAGCATCAGAAAACATGCAGCAAATTGTGACAATGTGCTGATACAGAAATAATTTCAAGGTTAAATGTTCCTCATTGTGAATGTTCTGTTTGTATGGTTTTTAGGCAGTTCTGCTTAGTGCTAGGCTTTTCAAACTAAAATAAATTAATAATTTTCCTAGAAAATATACTAAGGCTTCATGGGTATTCACTTGGTTCAAAAAGGGGTACAAATGGTGTCTAAGTTGTCCAACATAGATGCATACATTTAGTTACAGAAAACCATTTTTCGTAAGGTGAATCACACACTTCTTAAGTACATTCGCCTATTGATTAAGGGTTGTTGTAACATCCTGACAAATGTAAACATAGTTAAATCTAGAAAGCCTCAAATTGCTTGAAACTCTTGAACGTAGGTACGGAGAACAGAACTTGCACAGATACCTCTGCTGGTAGATCTGTTGATCACTCCCCTTCAGTGACACTGACAGTTTACATCTTCTTCTGAGTGTAACCTGAGAACTGACTTCTATCTCTGTCCCGTGAAGCCCATTCAGGGAACAAGAGAAAAGCTGAAGAACTGTTCAGCGAATGAAAAGCTTGTGTCTTTCCCTAGTTACAAACATAACTAGACCTTGGGCTTGCTATATTATCCAAAGCATGTGTATAATCTTGTCAAGTGGCCAAGAACAGAAACAACATTTCTGCATCACACATCTGGGCCTACATGTTACTAATAATGTGCTACTAATCAAAAATTCCAGGGAGCTGATAGAGCTAACACTTGGATAGGCTGGTACCTATTTCTAGGCAAAACTATGGAAATGATGACGTGTGATTTATTTAGTAAAGAATTATAGAGTATTAATGACAAATAATGATATTTGACTTTATTTTACGGAAAACAAGATTTTTCAGTGTGATTGCATTCTGTGTTGAAATTACAAATTTGTTTTACAAATTCAGCTATCAAAATGAAATAATTAAATACCATTAGAATTTTGAAAGGTTCGAGTTTTATAACTGTGGCACATTGTGGCACATCTAATAAGTATGATTGTCAATAGGAAATTATCATCAAATGATGATGATCAAATGATGATAGTAATTTGGCTTTGCAGAAATGCTGAAAAAACAATGGAATTTATCTTCTTTATTGATGAAATTTGAAATACTTGGATGAAATTACTGAGCCACAACAGCTGAAATTTAAACCACATCTATTATAAGCGGAGGAAGACCATACATGGTAATAGTAGTATCTTGAACCCCAGGAAAATGTAACTGTGGTGATCTAAGATATTACTGTCCCCATCTGCTTCATCTTTCTTGTATAGATACCAGGTTGTACAGTGCAAGCTGGAAAAAAAAAAACCAAAACCAACCGCCCCCCCCCTCCCCATTTTCTTCTTAGTTGACCCAATCTTAGTTGTTAGCCTGTAACACTGGGAACACTAATACAAAGACTTACTAAAAGGTTTCTACAAGGCTTTGCACAAGGCACTTGAGTTGTAGAAATATTTTTGCAGTCCTTTTAAAGATTCCCAGCTTAGGCTGTGCTGCCCTTTCATTAATACTGTCTCTGCCTTATTACGTCAGTGATGAGCTTTGTCATCCTACGGCTACAGAAGGTTTTAGCACCTATATGATAGTCAGTTGCATAGCAGCTGTCCTTGATTCATCACCTCCTTGTTTCATAACTTAGTGTTTTTCCTTCCTGTCCATACCAAGAAAACCACTAAAACTAAACCAGAATTCATTATGCAAATTTCTGTATTTATCTGGAAAAAATCTTTATTGATGACTTTGTCTTGTCACTTAATATACGGAGCACATGATGAAGATGGAGTGAACTTAAAAAAAAAAAGATAAATCTGTAATCTTTTGTTGGCACTCCTGACTGAGTAAACAGCAAAGTCTTCCTTCAAGAAAAGCAAATTCCAGCTTTTGAACCACAGAGTGAAACTGGAAAACATTTTACACTATTACCTTCAAGTTTTTAGAAACTCAAGCTTGTCTAAGGTTACAAATTAGACTGCTCTGATGAATCAGCACACCTGTATTCTTATTCTGCTTTCACTTAAATAATGTTTGCTTATAGTGATTCTGTTCATATTTACAGCTGTCAGTTTCTCTGACATCTTAGTGTCCATGTTTGTCACATGATAGCCACGGTGCTGGCTACCAATACCTTCAATGCCTTGTAGCTATACCCTGAGTATCACATAGAGGCTGTGACAGTTAATCAGTTGGTGTGGCTGTGGTTATACTAGAGAAACATATGAGCTTTGGATTAATTAAAATATTAATTAAACATTAATAGCTAAAATAAATAGTGAAAAATAAAGTAGAATCACAGAATCATAGAATCATAAAATAGTTTGGGTACAGACAGTACAGAGTGTTGAGATACATAATATATCCCATAGAGAGAAACCGTATAGAAGATACTTTCTGTTTTCGTTAGAGAAGCTGGAGTATGCTGTCTATTCATCACAGATTTTTAATGGGAGTTTTATACTGAAGATAGGTGATTATTCCATAAATATTTTATTTTTAAAGGAACAGCTGAAATGAATCTCATCTATACTTAGTTTTAAAGTATTGTCATTTTTTCAGTGCTCTTATGAAAATGTCATCTTAATGTAAGAAGTTGCTGAAATACTGACTACCCTAAACTGAAAAATAGTGATCAGTATTTCAGTAAATCTTGACTGAGACCAATTTTTTCTTGGATTAATTCCAAAATTAGAGCACTGTAAGAGCACTGGGGACTTGACTTAAGGTACAGCTTCCTGAACCGCCTGTGTGCTTCATGAGAAACACACATCACTACTGCAAACCAAATTTGCAGCAATGATAGTAAGGAGTCAGGGAATAACATAAACTGACAAAGGGCATAAACAACACCAACAAAATATGTCTTAAAGTGGGATTTAAAAGTGTCTTCAGAAATCAGTGTAAATTCTTTAGAAGACAAAGTGATTAGGCCAGTCAGGCACCAGCTGATGACACTTCAGGTTATGCAAGCTTTGCATTTCACAGAACCAAATATAATTACCAGCTAGCTGGTATGTAATGATGCACTGCACCCCTATGATATGATATTGTACATTGGATGAATTGTTTACAGATTTAAAACCATATTCTGTCTTTTCTAAAGGAACAAAAAATCTCCTAGCTCCATTTCAGTTAAATTCAAAGTCAAAGAATGGCAAATATAATTAGTTTATGTCCTGTTATGGCAAACTCAGGAGCAGGTGCACAGTTGTGCTCAGTTGAATAGTATTTTTCAAACCAACAGCAGTAAGCATTTCAAGCATTTCCACCTGCCTTGTGATCACATACTATCTCGAGGACTGCTTCTCATCAGTACGCTACTTGTGGGTTGCCTAGGGGTAGTCCATCTGGGTATGCTCAATGGTATGTTAACCTGTGAAGCATATTTGCCTATGAGAAATTTAAAATACTCTAGGTAGTGTGCTTAAATGTCTAAAGCCGGGTTGTGAAAATACACAAATGTTCAGCAAGCTGATCTTGGGTACTTGAGATGCTTTTCATGTAAAATATAGATATAATCGATCAGACTATTTAAAAAAAAAAAAAAAGAAAAAGAAAAAATATATCTTTCTGCACTACAACTAGCAAAAGGTTCTAGAGGTTTCTCCGTGCTGTTTTCTTTACTTGTTCACTTGCGCGAAATTTATCACACTTAACTTAGTTTCCTATTTTCATGTGCAAATTATGTTCCCACCTTGAAGGGTGACATAATAACATCTTTAAACTTTTGTATTTCAAACTGATTGTTTTTCTCTTTCAGTCTTGCTACTTATATCTCGCTGCAGGCCCCTGGGAGCTATGCCTTTTTCCTTGCATTTGAAGGTTTATCTTGGAGACAGGTAAAAGGAAGCAGCCTTTCTTTGTGAATACTCACACACTTCTACTCTGACACAGACTATATTTTATCATTCTACTCTTTGCACCATTTAAAACCACTGGCAGCAAACTGTGATCATCCCAGTGCAGAACAACTTACTCAAGTATCATTTTGATTACCTCTAATGGGAGTTTGGTTTCAAAGGGAATTTTAAATCAGGCTAAATAAATGTGCTATATAATGATGAGGGTTGCCTTAAATTCCTAGCTGATTCAATATTCCAGAAATATGCCATGTATAAAATACTTTCATTTTAGGTTTTGAATAAAGAAACAAGATAACAAAGTGCTTTATTTATTTTTATCACTAATTTTGATTTAGAAACAATGTATTCAAATTTAGTTAGAATTTGAGTCTGCATCATATCGGTTCAACAGCTAAATCCATTCTTTCACAACTAAATAGCACATTTAAGAAGGATATTTTTATAAATGGTTGCCTGCGTGACATTTCTGCCAGGTAGCCTTTTTGCAATATTCTTTTAAATGTAACTGCATTTCCTTGCATGTTTGATTTTTTTCCAGTATTCTTCTGATACAACTTTAACCATTTCAATATTGATACATTCATATGTTTCTGTGTAATTGTATGCAGAAACAAAATCTTTTTTTTCCATATATAACTAATAAATATTCTGTGAAGTGCATTAGAATCATGATGTTGCAGTATTATAAAGGCTACACATGTTGAAAAACTGATAAAAGAAAATATCTATTAAAAATAATAAACAAATACAAATATTGGATAAGTGAGATTAGAATCAGGCACATTACACCTTTCATGAAAAGAAATCACATTAAGAAGTCATTACTGAAATAACTTTGTGATCTAAGCATGATGTACTTTGTGCTGAAGTAACACAAACCTGGAATTTAGATTCCATGGTTTTAAATGGCACCACAGAGAGCTTAAAATGCTTTGTCAAGCTAGTGTGTGCGAGTCATGTTCCAACCTGTAGAAAATGCCTATAACATCTTCCTGTTGCAATCCTAGAAATAACATGGTGATATCAGTCTATACAAGAACCTGACAAATCCCAAAGCTTAGAAGGAGCCAAAAATGTAGAAAAATATTATTATTACAGAATGTTGTCTTGCAAATAATGATAAATTACATACAAACTGCTGTGTTAAACTGTTTTATTTTTCTGTGTGTATTTCCATCACCTATGAAGGTCCATCATGCTTTGCACCTCCAAAAACTACTTCAGACTCAGTGAATTCACAATTAAATAACTCAAATTACTACGACATTTCTGGAAGTAAAGCATGGGAAAATATATTTACTAGTGTTTTTCAATTTGAAAATATTACTGGTAAGAACTGTGGCTGAAATTTATAATTTCCAAAATTAAGACAGTATTGACTGTTGTTGTCCTTCTGTTTCTTTAAACCCACGCTGGGAAATTAAAAATGACATTTGAGTGGCAGGCCTCCTGACTTTTTGGCAGAAATAGGTAGCCTCAAGATGACGACGAAAAACACAGTAAAAGTTTAAGCTCTAGAATAAAAGTTATGTTACTGAATCAGCCTAAACTTTGAAATGCAAACTTAGAGCCTTTATTTCATCTTCACTTTACTGCATCAGCATCCTGGGAATAATAAAGATTTCTGATGACATATAACATCAGAGCAATAAATAAGTAAAATGCATGAGG
Source organism: Pluvialis apricaria (assembly GCA_017639485.1). Lineage (NCBI taxonomy): Eukaryota > Metazoa > Chordata > Aves > Charadriiformes > Charadriidae > Pluvialis > Pluvialis apricaria. The sequence continues at coordinate 51,927,658 of CM030007.1, forward strand.
CTAATGGAAAATAATGCCAGCAGCTCACAAATACTCAGGTGAGCAAAGTGAGAAAATAGTTTCAGTCTGATGCTGCTTTCCACGCACGCAGTGTAAGAATACATTCCCATTTCTTCTGGGAATAGCATCCGGAGCACTGGTTGTCATTAGTGAACTTGCCATACACCACTTACGCTTGAATATAAACACAGGAATATCACTTTTACCTTTTTATTCCTTCTTAGGAAGATAAATATTTCTTTGTAGCTACAAAGGATCTCCCAAAGCTGCACATTCACGGTGCTGAACAGAAAATGTTGAATAGGAGTGAAGTGATTTTCTACTTCTGTTATTTTCAGATTTTATTTACAATTCTTTATATTGTACATGTTAAAATAGAAGCATCAGGACCTATTTGTCAGAAGGCCTTCTTTATCCATTCTTAGACTGAGAAAAATAAAAATAGGAAAACAAATCAAACAGGGACTGAAATAACAGCATATTGGGTGCAGCTGTCAAGGTGTTGGCAGTGGGGGGCTGCAGAGGTGACTTCTATTGGGAGAGGCATTGGGAGAGGAGTGAAGTTGAGCCTGGGGAAGTAGGGAGAGTAAAGGTGTTATTGTTATGTTTCCCTTTGTTTCTCCCAACCCAAATATATTATGCTTGACAATAAATTAAATATATTTTCCCCAAGTCGAGTCTATTTTGCCAATGAGGATAATTGCTAAGCAATCTCCCTGTCTTTACATCAACACATGACTTTTCCCATCCTATTTTCTCCCCCTGCCATGCTAAAGAAAGAGAAGGAAGGAGCAGCTGGGTGGTAATTCGGTTGTTAGACAAGGCTAACCCACCACACACAGTTAAAATGTCTTCTTTTTCTTGTGTGTAAAATTATACATCAGCTGCAAAATCCCTGTCATTAAGCAATAAATAATACACAATTAATAACTAAACTTGTTTTATTTGCATCAAATTTACCTATCATTTAACACAATGCTATTTAAAGATACGTGTTCTGCACCGCTGAAACTTTTCCAAATATATCTTTACTTTTTATAATAATAATAATAATAATAATAATTATAATTATAATTATAATTATAATTATAATAATAATGATGATGACAATAATGAAATATTACATAATTCATTCAACAGATACATTAAAAACATGGCTGGTACTTCACAAACATAAGTAGGAACAATTCCTGCCTTCTTAATTTAAAAGCAGTATTTTGGTAAAACTTATTTCAAACAAATTTTAACGAACTTAAAGGTGGGAGCCTGGATTATGCAAGTCACTTTAGGTCTCTATGTAGTTGGTAGAGAAAAGTAAGCACCTTGAAAAGGTAATTCAACACACTCTAAATGGCTTGCATAAGACATCTACCTTTGGGCAGCTAAAGTCAGGTGAGACCAACCCTCCCACCTCCCAAATGAGATTTTTCCAAAGATAAGCACTACGTGAACACCATATTTCATAATCAATATTCTGCTAAATTCATATTCTCTTGGGTAGGATCTTGATATAAATGCTACAAAATACATCTAGAGTTAACAAAAGGAGAAGAGACAGGCAAAAGTGATGATCCATATTTGTTATTCAAATAGACCCTCATCATGGATAGATCTCTTATGAACAGAGATATAGTAAGTACATATGTTCTTCTGTTGTGTTAAGTGTCAGCATAGGACTGAGTACTGAGGATTATGTTAAATCTCTCAGGATGATACAGATAACATTAAATGTCTTTCTCTTTTTTTGCAATGAATCAAAGACAATTGAAAAGGTTGGAGTTGGAGCCAGGGCTGGGTATGGTATACATGTATGGAAAGTAGATACATTAAAAACCTTCCTGAGATGAAAAATTCAGGACAAAAGAGCTCCTTGAAGATTTTTCTCTGGACTGCCAGAACATCTCCTGTATTCCCCAATTACCCTGAACAAACCAGGGTAACTGGAACATCTCCTGTATTCCCCAGTTACCCTGGGAAAACAAACAATATTTGTAACTTGTCCCCAGTATCTGCACTTTTAAAAAATAATCTGAAAAACAAACATGTACAAAATGTAGAAGAGGTTACGAGAACCCGCATCAGTATGCATTACAATGCAAATTTAAGAGGGGGGGAGGGAGAGGGAGGCATGTTTAATCCAATTTTCATGTAAAACTAAAATTATTACCTAAAGCATCATATGTGACAAACTAACATCCTAGCTCTATGAAGGCAATTCATGCACTTGCTCCTCATTTTTCCCTACCTAATTTTCAGTCGTGTTGCCTCAGTTGGATGTCTTCTTCCCTGTGTACCTCTGATACACTCTTCAAGGTAACTGGCTTTCAGGTGGGGGTACTAGGGCTCAGTTCATCTCGTCTTAAAATAGATAGCTAAAATAGGCCAAATTAAATGGAAGGCTAAACTGCCAACTCAGATGGGGATTTCTATACAGTAGGATAGTAGAGTTCAGTGAGGTGAATCCCACCTCTGGTGTACTATTTTTGGGGTGTTCTATAGCTTATAGAAGTATGTAATTACCAGTGTGCATGTGTGCATGTGCACTGGAGGACTCTTTTATCAATTTCATTGCTGTTCCTCTCTTTAACTACAAAGATAAGAGAAATTTAGGTTATCAAACATGAGGAAAAATGGACATATATGTAATTGAAGTAAATAAATCCCAAAAAAGTAAAATTCCTTCATCTCAAAACAGATTTTAAGGGGTAAGGTATTCAGGTACTATTTAACTATCTATCAGCCAGATTCTGTAGAAATTTTGAACTACTTCCATAGCTTATGCTAATTCTTATAGAAGGCTTATATGATTATACGGGAAGATTTGGGGGGTTGTTTGATTTTTATATATATATATATATATATATATATTGCATCAGCTTTCAAAACAGATAAATTAAGGGATTAAAAACTACACCTAGGTGCCGTAGTTGGACATTTTTAGCAGCCCAATGTCCTGGATAGCTCAACTAAATACATCAGGGGAAAAAAGAGAAAGCCTCTATTTATATTTCTCTTACACTAACGTATAACGTAAGCCTAGTGAGAAAAGATGGGTTTGTGTTACGTTTTAGCAAGTAATTGGCTAAAAGAGTGTAACATTGAATCTGTAATAGATATAAAGAAAACTAGAGTTTTCCTTTAATGGAAGGGAGGGCTCAGCAGTCCTCCTCTGCTGTTGAAAATTCTGTGAAGAAAGCAGGACTAATCAGTGAGATGGCTGCTTTTTTAGACTAGGTTGCTATGTGAGTAAGCTCAATAATATCCTATATGTACTTTCCTGGAAGTCAAAGAGGGTGAATGTCTAACTACAAATGTTTTTAAAGTACATAGAGAATGTGGCTGTCAAAAAGACAATTTCTGCTATGCCTGAGCAGACTACCTGTGGAGATCTTGATTTTTCTTATTTCAATGTTCTAACTCATTAGAAATAATTTGTTATTTTATAAAGAAATGTTTAATAGCTAAATAATCATTTCATCATATGCATCAAGTGTTCACGAAAAGGCATGTATCAAGGCAATAAGAACACTGACTTCACCTATGAGCATACTCTTAGAATAGCATATGTACAATGAAGAAAAATTAATTTTAACTGTATAATTGAATACAAGATAACTCATAATGTACAATTACAATAACAACCTAAGAACAACAGGTATGGATTGGGCAGGAAAGCTGAATATCATAATTTCATCAGTTGTGTTGTTTCTGTGTAATTTTGAGTACTCATCTATAGAAGGAAATGTCCCTTCACTATGTTTCCATTGCTATCCTCCTTGCTCTGATCTCTGACGAGATGGAATCCATCTGTCCATTTTACATGATAATATAGCACCAGTTAAGGCTCTTACAGCTGAGCAGACAATTTGGGGGAGTGGGGGGGGGGAGAGGAAAAAAAACAAAAGAGAGGAAAAGACAGTATTTGTATTAAAGATCCTTTGTTTACTGAATGCTTTCAAAACTTTCCCCAGAAACACAGTGATGATGTACTTTGTGAAATCTTCTGCAAACTGAAATCAATATTTTACTACAGAGTTGTATGAACACTTTGTTCTACTGCATATTCCTTCTGTAGACCATATGCATCCTTTTTGAATTAGTAATAACATTGATCAGATTAGATGATAAATTTCTGTGACTAAAGGTTGTAATAAAACTCTGTTAAAACATTGTTATTTAAGACAATGAAAATTGTCTGTATGTATAACTATAGTTAATGTTAAAGAAAAATATCCTGATACTATTTTGCCTCCTTCTAGATAAATATAGAAAATACAAATATCTAATCCAGTATTCTTTGACCTTGGTTGAAAAAAAAAAAAAGCATTAAATAGAATATAAGAAATATATAGTTTTTCCTGCAGAATAACTTTGTGGCTGTGAAATTTTAGTTTGTTTGACAAAACGTCTGATTTTCTTGGATGTCTGTTGGTTGTCTTTGGATCATATTTGAACAGCAGTTTACAAGAAAATCCAAATGACTAGTATGGACGTGAAAAAGTGCAAGAGAGACACGAATATAGGGAAAGGACATACTTTAAAGGTAGGAAACCCTCAAAATGATGTAAAAAAAGTCATTCAAACTTGCGATGTATAAAAGATGTTATTAGAAACTCTAACAAGATTGGCTACATAAACGTGTCCACCAATTACTTTAGCTCAGTAATATGTGCACAATATACAACATCTCTGAACAAAATTATGACCATATTTTTTGTATTCTTAACCATTTATCACTTAGATAAATAAATTATTACATTATCTCTAAGAACTGAATTAAAATTTACATATTTTTTTTTAATTGTGTTAAAGTAGCATTATATATTTTAAGCATTCCAAAGCAAACACAGGAAATGGGTCACCTAGTTTCTTTGTTCTTCTCATACCCACAATTTCCACCTAACAAGTCAGCACCCTAATCTCAAACTATGGGCCATAGGAAGGAGGAACAGTCCCTTTACTCTTTGTTAACTGTGACTAATGATGCAAAAAAACCCTCAAGGTCCTCTGGTTTAAGAAGATGATATTTGGATATTGGCTTACAGTCAGGTGGTTTTCCGGCTCCTGTTTATGACCTGGCTCTAATTTTATGTAAAACAGGTATTGAGTAAAATAAAAATGCAGTCTTGCCAGTACGTAGGTAGAATACAGAAAGTTTAAAGTGTGACATCTCCTTTCTCTACAAAATTAAATATTTACTTCTCTCTGTCTCCTAATACATTTTTTTTGTGCTGAAGCCCAGACACTGTATGCAGTGTAGTTATCAACAGGGCACACATTTAATATATTGTAAAGGGATGTATGGATTATGCTCAGGCTTACAGTGTCATTTAATTTCTGTTTGTTCCTGGATTCTCAGCAAATTTTATAACACCAGTCTGTTATGACAAAAGTACAAAAATGGACACAACTACTTTTAGTGAGATACCTGATATGTTTGTAACGTGTTCAATATAATCCAAGAATTGGGCTGCTCAGGGAACTGTGGCAGAAAATTCCCAATAAATCTGCATGAGAGAGTGTTGGACCGCTCAGATGCTTTATGAATGTGGTCGGAAAGAGTGGATGTAGTTGGAACGAGGTTTCATTGCTACATTCAGAAAGGGTAAATCAAATTAATTCAAGAGCACCATGGTTAAGCACCAACTTGTGTGAGTTATTTTCTTGGATTTCAATATCAAACGTAATTGCACCCGTTCCATCTAATTCTCATTTACTGTCATGAATTTATTGCTGAAATTAACTGACATTTCTTATCTTAAAATAATAAAAATCAAAACACCCGATACCTCAAAACCCCCACAGCTTTTAGTACTGTAGACAAGAAAGTATGATTTTGCCACTACTTAGAAAAGTCTGCAGGTTTTGTCTTGACCTGACAGTGCAGGGTTTCAGGACCTGTCTGCGTTTGTCATGGTCTGAGCTGGGTTTAGCCTGTTTCAGCTGTTATAGCAATTGCCTAGTGGTCAGGTGACTGTTATCCAGGTGACTAGTTTAAACTTAACTGTGTGAATACATAAGCCAAATAAATGTATGCAATTGATAAGTAAAAAGTATTAATTCTTTGTAGTAATTGGCTAGAAAATATATATCTTGTCACTTTAAACTAATGTTATGGATGAAGATAATCAGACTTAAGCAGACACTCAGTTTAAAAAAAAAAAGCAAGTAGATTGTGTTAGAAAAATGCATAAAAACAACCCCAAGTAGGCACAGAAAGGATTAAGGAAAAAGAAAACTCCAACATCAAAATCATATTCTATGGGAAGAGCTCAGAATGATGACAATATGCTGAGCTTCCCCAACACTCTCATTCGTGAGGAAGGCTGTATCTGTTGACATCAGGACTGAGAGCAGCATTTGAATCATATGCATAACTCGAAAAAAAACCAAATAGATACTAGAAAATGCATGTGCAAAAATAATAACATAGTTTAATCTAGTAGTGTTTGTAGCATAGTAACCAGAATAAAAATATTAACGACTTTGATTTTACTACTAAAACTTTAATTAATAACAAATTCTTAGTTCTGCATAGGTGTGTTCCTTTTTTCCCATAACAAGATTTTTACTGTAACGAAATATTTGAATGATTTGTTGAACATTTCAACATTATTGGATCATCAGCTTTTCTAACATAGATAAATTATGTTAGATCTTAATTTAAACAAACTAGAAATCTTCCCCATGGCCTTCCACAAATAAGCAAGTTCCCTTTGATAAACAAACGCTCATTAAGAAGCAAAAAATTAAATTTGTGCTTTTTGCTTACAAGTTTCATGTTGCATAACTCACGGTTTAGCTCTGAGGAATAACCAAGTTAAAGACCTATTGTAAATATCATCTAAAGATTAATATGAATGCTTACATAATATTTCACTAGTCCTCAAAATGACTCATTGGTCCACATTATTGAGACAGTTTGATATAAAATAACTTTTACAGAACTAATCTTTTAATTCAGACTGTGGATTAAAATGACAAACTGAACAGTGGCTCTTTCATCTTGAAAGGCTTGTTATGGTGATGCATCCTATGCAATTGTTGAAATGCCTAGAGGTCAGCTAAACCAAATCCCAAAGTCATAGGACTAGCCTAAGTAATTCATGCTTCAAACGACTCAGAAAACATATCTGTTCTGATGTCTGTAGTCTTGTCAGCCATGTGTTATGATCTGAAAGAAGTCTGTTTAATTACCAGCCACAAAGAGGATACTTCAATCTGTGCTTAAAGAGGTAGGAAACAGCCAATTAAAAAAAAAAAAAAAAAAAAAAAAAACCAAACAAAACCTAACAGTTACTTTTCATTCCATCTGAAAAAATGCAATCCAACCAATGGTTATTTTACTCTCAGGGATTTATATAAGTTGATCTTCTGTGGAATTAAATTTATTTTCAGGTTTGTATATTTGAGCTATAAGTTAATGTTATTTTAATCTTTCTGCTCCTGTAGAAAGCCTGGTGAATTGGCTGGATGATGGAAAGCCATATTAATGAAGAAATAATTTGTTGTATGCAAAAAATTAAAAAAGGTAAATTGTTTATTTAGCTAACTATGCAGCTGCTTCAAAAGAGAACTACATAATAATTGACTGAGAAATTTCTTATTTGTGCTAAAGTATTCCATCAGTTCTTTCAGAAAGGGGAGTAACAAATAGAAACATTTGTAATTTGGAGACTCTTGTTTATGGAGATCTATAGAAACCCTCAGTAACACAGCTACCAGGTTATGGTGTCTTGGTCTCTCAATCATCCTGACCCTACCAAAATGTGTTTTAGCGCTCTCTTCACATGTATATTGGGCAATATATGGAGATGGTGTGTACATGTAAAGTGCAGTTGGGATGTTGCTAATGGGGTTCTTTGAAGACTACGACTTTGCATATGTCCTAGAGTGCACTTGACCTGAAGTGTAAACTGTTGTTGAGTAATTTTATAAGGTATATTGTTATAAGTAGCAGATGGCAACAACAAGCAGTTTTCAATGCTTTTTATCTCTATATATGTTTATACATATGCACGTACATATATGTCTTTTAATAGACTATACTTTTTAAACAATAAACTATTCAGTGACCTAAAACAAGGATGCACTAGTCTGACTAGGTTATGCTAATACAAAATTAGTTACACTTTCAGGAAAAAACAATATGAAGGCTGTTAAAGAAAGTGGGAGATGGCTAATAGGACCCTCCAAAAATGCAAGTCCAGTGTGATAGCAGAAGCCATGAAAGTGCATGCACAGAATGTTAATTGGCCCCAAGGGATATAAGCACTAATCAGTCAGTTACTCGTCACCAGTAAATGAAACCTTGCAAACTGAATAAATACAGTTTTAGAGATTAGCTATACATGCTTAATTACCTTTTCTTCATAGCTTATCCCTAAACTAATTTTACTTGGTTTATAAGATTGCATCTGCTAGTGCAAGTAATTGACTATTTGTGATGACCATTGTGTATATATAAATAAATACAAAAATGACCTGAAGCAAAGTCACAAGAAGACAGAACTTAAGCCTCATCATCATAGCTGGGCTGCTCTCCATCATCTTTGAAAGGTCCTGCAGAACAGGTGAGGTGCCAAAGGACTGGAGGAAAGCCAATGTCACTCCAGTCTTCAAAAAGGGCAAGAAGGATGACCCGGGAAACTACAGGCCAGTCAGCCTCACCTCTATCCTTGGAAAGATGATGGAGCAGCTCGTTCTGGGCATCAACTCCAAGCACCTGGAGGAAAAGAACATTGTGAGAAGTAGTCAACATGGATTCACCAAGAGGAGTCATGTCTGACTAATCTGATAGCCTTCTACGATGGCGTGACTGGATGGGTGGATGAGGGGAGGGCAGTGGATGTTGTCTGCCTTGACTTCAGCAAGGCTTTCAACACTGTCTCCCACATCATCCTCACAGGCAAGCTTAGGAAGTGTGGGTTAGATGAATGGACAGTGGGGTGGATTGAGCAGTGGCTGATGGATAGAGCTCAGAGGGTTGTGGTTAGTGGTGCAGAGTCCAGTTGGAGGACAATAACAAGTGGTGTCCCTCAGGGGTCGGTACTGGGTGCAGTCGTGTTCAATATATTAATCAATGACCTGGATGAAAGGATAGTGTGTACCATCAGCAAGTTTGCTGATGATACAAAACTGGGATGGGTGGCTGACATGCCAGAAGGCTGCGCCGCCATACAGCGTGACCTGGACAGGCTGGAGAATTGGGCAGACAAAAACCTGATGAAATTCAGCAAAGGCAAGTGTAGGTTACTGCATCTGGGGAGGAATAGCCCCATGCATCAGTACAGGTTAGGGGCTGACCTCCTGGAGAGCAGCTGTGTGGAAAGGAACCTGGGAGTCCTGGTGGACAACAGGATGACCATGAGGCAGCAATGTGCCCTGGTGGCCAAGAAGGCCAATGGCATCCTGGGGTGCATCAAGAAGAGTGTGGCCAGCAGGTCGAGGGAGGTCATCCTCCCCCTCTACTCTGCCCTGGTGAGGCCGCATCTGGAGTATTGTGTCCAGTTCTGGGTTCCCAGGTTCAAGGACAGGGAACTGCTGGAGAGAGTCCAGCAAAGGACTACAAAGATGATTAGGGGATTGGAGCATCTTTCTTACAAGGAAAGGCTCAGGGACCTTGGTCTTTTCAGTCTAGATAAAAGAACACTGAAGGGGGGATCTTAACAATACTTATAAATACTTAAAGTGGAGGGGGGTGCCAGGTAGATGAGAAGAGTCTTTTTTCAGTGGTGCCCAGTGATAGGACAAGCGGTAATGGGCACAAACTTGAGCATAGGAAGTTCCATCTTAACATGAGGAGGAACTTCTTGACTTTGAGGGTGGCAGAGCACCGGAACAGGCTGCCCAGAGAGGTTGTGGAGTCTCCCACACAGGAGACATTCCAAACCTGCCTGGGCACTGTCCTGTGCAACCTGCTGTAGGTGTCCCTGCTGTGGCAGGGGGGTTGGACTAGATGATCTCCAGAGGTCCCTTCCAACCCTGACCATTCTGTGACTCTGTGATCAGACTCTTCAAGGACCCACAACCAACACTATGTTCCTCCCTACAAAGGACTCCAGACACTCACTGTAATTCTCCTTTCCCTAGAACAAAACATTCTTTAGGACCCAAAGTGACAAGATAAGGCAGAGTATGTTACCAAAGAAGATGACCCTAGGAAGTGTATGGATAATAGTTTCAACTATTTCAATTATAATTGATACTTCCTCTGCAGTGCCAATTTTTTTTTTTAATTCCCTTCCTTTTCAATAGTATTTGGACCTGTGATAATAATAATTCTTTGATTAAACTGTTAAGATATCAGGTAGATTATAATAGATTTTTGGTTTCACATATAAAAAGTGTTTCTGTAGCCCACATATGCTGCATGGGATGATCTGGTCCACCCCTCTAAGTACTGGTTATTAAATCTGACTGCAACAGGAAGCAAGCAAAGAGAAAAAAATTAATTCATAAAATCTTTAATTTGCTGTGGAATAAGTAATACATTACTTTAATGGAGTCAGTTTAATGGAATGTAGGTAACAGAAGGGAAGTAATGAAAAGAGGCCAGTACACAAAATCATAACATAAAATAGGTGTACTGAATGCTTTTTTCTCCCACCCCTGAAAATATACATTTTTGTGTCAGTTGCCAAACTTTTATTCTTTTTATTCTTTTAAACCAAGCATTTAGCTCACAAAAGTCGAACTTTTTCCTTTTTTCAATAAATATATTCTGTTTTCAGAAGTTTCTACTATTTTGTAACTCTGTGTATTGTTCCTTTGCACCTCTGAAAATGGACATGATGAACCTAGGAAAAGGAAAAATGGATGACTCCAATAGAAAAATGAAAGAGGGATGGATACATGAATGCAGTGATGAGATAGAAAGCAGGACCCTGTGGGTATTGAAGAACTTTGTCTGTGAGGAAGATTGCAGATTTCTGAGCAGCTGAAATGAAGGGTTGAGGAGCTGGATAGTAGTAAAATATTTCATGGAGAATTGAGATTATAGGAAAGAAAACCTGTTACCAGAAAAAATAAAGAGCTGAAAAAGGAGAGAATTTTTATCTAATGAGAAAGTCAACATAGATTTGTGATTAAAGTGAAGTTCGCTGACATTAAACTTCTCCTTGGAAGACAAAATGTGAAGACAAGGTTTTACCTCATGCTTTATTGTCAGGGAGACAGCTGTCTTTAATTAGAAAACCCTCACGGGAAAATGAATGAATAAACAAAAAAACAAACAAATGGGTGGGCATCTACTGTCAGGAGTCAGCACCTTGCCATCTCTCTCATTTCCTAGTTGGTTCACAATTACTTGTATTTGGTAATTTCTGGTTCATTGCAGAAGATACTCAGATGAAAGAGGTTTGAGCGATGTTTGATAATGCTTTACCCAAGGATAAAGAGATGGAAATTTTTTTTGTGGATTGTTGAATTGTGTTATTTTGCAATGTTTCTAAGAGTTTAACTATTATTAATGAACTCATCTGCTGCAACTATGTATGTCTCAAAATAAGCTTAATATTATGAGGTGGTTGCTGTATTTATTTTTTGTGAAAAGATGATAAAATATTTTTATCTGGGTAAACCAGGTTTGTTTTTTTTTTTAATTTTCATCAGTAATACACCCTATTTTAAGTTAAATCTGTAGAAGCAATTAAGTAGCTTTTTTTTTTTTTTGCTTTACAACATGGAATATTTTGGAGAAAAGAACATGGGCAACAATAGTCTTTCATTAATCAAGTTTTGAAGATACGGATTGTTGGAGGAATAATGATTTATATCACAATACCAGTCAAAGTTGCTTAAAATACAAACATTTTAATTTCATAGAATCATAGAATAGTTTGGGTTGGATGGGACCTTTAAAGGTCATCTAGTCCAACCCCCCTGCAATGAGCAGGGACATCTTCAACTACATCAGGTTGCTCTGAGCTCGGTCCAAAGGGACCTTGAATGTTTCCAGGGATGGGGCATCTACCACCTATTTGGGCAGCCTGTTCCAGTGTTTCACCACCCTCATTGTAAAAAAATTCTTCCTTCCATCTGGTCTGAATTTATCCTCTTTTACTTTAAAACCATTACCCCTTGTCCTATCGCAACAGGCCCTGCTAAAAAGTTTGCCCCCGTGTTCCCTGTAGGACCTCTTTAAGGACTGGAAGGCTGCTATAAGGTCTAACTGGAGCCTTCTCTTCTCCAGGCTGAATAACCCCAACTCTCTCCGCCTAAATGTTGTGGCCTTTGTTTTATATTTCATGTCTAAATTTTTGTGCTATAAAGATGCAGTAGACATGGAAATATATGTTTGTAAACCTGACCATTCCCCTTTTAAGATGACAGTTATCATTCCAGTCAGCTATTTCTCCCAGGGTGGGTAGAAAACTGTGATGCAAAAGCAGGAGGGCCTCAGGTTCTGTACCCTGCCACTTCATGCATGTCTGCTGTGTGATGTAGCCACGTGTTAAACTGTCCTCAGGGATGTCTTAGTAGTTAAAAGATGTGAATGACTTTGCTTGCTGTTACTAAACTAAACCAAACCATTTCTGAGAATTATCATTGCTATGCTTTACCAATGTGTGTTTCTGCTATCTTTTCAACACTCGGTCACCTCCTTTTCCTTCAGGATAAGGAGCATGTTAATGTCTTCTTTTTATTTTTTTTTAATGTGAAAAAGAATGCATATGTTGTCTCGGTGTAGCCACCAGCACTCCCCAAAAGACCATTTCTCTTCAATTATTAGTTCATCATTCAGTGGAGGAAAGAATAGACATCATTTCTCATTGATATGTAATTCATTAATGTAATAATTCTAATTTCTTTTACCATAATCTCAAGATTCTTGCTCAGAATTTTTCATATGAATGTTATTTTTTTTCGTTTACTATGTATTATCTTTTCCTTATCAAATACCTTGGACATAGTACATGCTTTAAAATACACTTATACTGCACTACTTTATGCAAACCATTTCAGGATTAATTTTCTCATCATTTTTATTAATGTAATACATGTCATGTCCTCTTTCTTGGGGATGATAATAAAGGGATTTCTGCTTTTTGATTACGGGTGTTCCACTGCAGAATCGGTTGAATTTGGTAATGTTGCATAATGGTATTTACCCATCATCAGGAAAATCATTCAAGTTATCTTTGCTTAGTATTTATGTTTTGATTTTTCTCCTCTTTTGCCTGTATGAAAGTGTGTATCTCTCTCTCCTAAACAGGATTTCATCATTTATCTCCAGGGAGAGATTTTTTGAAAGAACCTTACAAAATGTGCAGTCCTGCCTCATAACATACAAGAACTCCACAATTGTATACAAAAAGCTGGAAGTCAGATATGCGATTTCACACGCTTCCTGTGTGCCACCGCTTTGGTTTCTCGGTGGTAGTTGGTTGTCAAGAGTCTAATATTGTCCCTATTTAAATCATGGATAAAAATGGACTGATCCTTTCAATTGAATGAGCCTTTCTAATGACCCAATCTGAACAAACACATTTATGTGTATTTTTAATTATATATACACAAACACATTTATATTTCTGGGGAGATGTTAAACAGCATCTATTCTTGCTGAACTCCAGGAGGGATGGAAGAGTTGGCTCCTGTGCAAAGTGCACTAAGTTTTGTCTCAGTTCTTACATATTCATTAATTAGACTCATTTTACAGATAAGTTCCCAAATATCTAAAATTGGATATTTTCATTCTTTTACTAGGTCTGTAACTCTCACTTTCAAAACTTCTTCATCATACTGAATAATCTTTCAGTGTTCAATTCAATTTTTCAGAATAATTATTTTAATTACTTTAAAAGAATGACTTTAAAATAAAAGAAACATGCTGTTTCACCCTAATTCTTAGTACCGGAAAGACTTACATTGGTTGTAGTCACAATATCATTCCCTTTTTCACCATTCTTTCTTTTGGTTATATCTGTGCCAAGTCTTTGCAGTGTTCTCTTGTGCCTTTTTCAAATCTTTCTGTGGACATTTGATCATTCCTTTTCTATGTTTTTTTTCTTTTTCATTTCCTTTTTTTCCCTTTCTTTACTACCATGATATTCACATTATGATGCTCACATTAAGTTAGAAATCTTTGTGCTTCCCCAGTTTTGAATCTCACCAGTGTTTGTTGGAACTATTCTCTCATTATTGTTTTATTACCTATATGCTCTTTCTGTTCTACAGAAACAGATTTGCTGCTCAATTGTCCCTTTTTTTTTTTCCCCCAGCTATTGAGCTCCTTTAAAAGGCTCCAGTTGCTTAGGGCAATATCAAAGAAGATTGTGTGCATGCTCAGAAGCTTCCTTCACATAACAGAAGAGAATCAAAACATAAAGTTACTGACAACATATCAAAGCAATACTGCAACATGGCCTACTGGGAAAACGTATCCTCTGGAAGATTATTAAGGATGCTTATGAAAAAAAGGAGTGAGGTAACCAGGTTTTGCGAGTTTTTTTCTGCTGAATAAATCTTATTTCTAACATATATTATGAATAGCCTCTGTGAGTAAGTTTAAAAGTGTAAGAGAGTGAATAGAAAATGATACCGATACAGCGATTTGCTGTCGCTTTCTCAGGTTTTGTAGATCAGTACTATCCAGAGAAAAATAATGCAGAAAATCTTGCTGTCTTTTGAAAGGCTAAACTCTGATCTGGTGGAAAATCTGAGAACAAGTATAAAAGTAAAACATTAACAAAAACAATGTCAAGGTCATTCTAACCTCAGGCAAGCACAGCTGGAATCAACTCTTGAAAGAAAAAGAAAAAAACAAAAAGTAGCCTAGAATCATCTGTCTGCAAATCAGTTTATCTCTTCACCAAAAAGTATGTAAAAAATGTAAATAAACAAATACCAACAAAATCTGCTTGTAGCTTTGAAAATTTTCTGCTGTTTCCCATCACACAAAATGATGTCAAAGATTCTGAAAATAATTTCATTGTGCATTTTTTTTTAGTAAGAAAATTATGCTCATTAATCTTCTAGAGATACTGTTAGCAATCAGTACAGATCTGTATTTTTCTTATGATAACAGAACAGTGGTTTTATTATTTTATTTCTTGTGTATTAGATATTTTTAGAAACCTTCTTGCTGCTGCAGTTAATAAAATGAATGTCATAAAAAAAAATGGGGAAGGTCTTTGTACATTCCTTTTTTTTATTGCCTATTCCATTCCATTTTCTTAGTGAGGATGTTATGAAAAACTAGGTAAGGAAGGAGAAAAAAAGAAAACTAACTGTTAGAGAAAACAACCCAGAAATTAGGTGCTGTTCATTCTGGTGCAATTCAGTGGCCAAAAAAGAGGCAAGCATAGTGAGAAAGAAAACTGGTGAAAATTCCCAGAATAGTGAATTTAAATTAAAAAAAAAAAAAAAAGTTTCTGGGAAAACTTGACAGCAGAAAAATTAAGTGGCAATTTTTGATTAAGCTCCAACACAAACTTCAAATGGAAAACAGTTAAGCTATAACAGTTATGATCTCTTTAACCACCTAAGCACAATCCCATTTCCCTTAGTCCTACTATGTTTAACTGCTGGTTTGACATACATTTATGATCTCTGCTAATGTGTCATACATACCATCCTTTTTACTGAGCTCAGGCATGTTTATGAAGAAGAGGGTGAAAATATCAATAAGAATAAAAACCTATGACAAATAATATAAAATAATCACTAGTAATATAAAGACAGAAAGCAAACGAATTAATGCAATTAGTGATACCATGCCATAGAAATGCTTATGAAAAATTGAGCACTGTCCAAGTTGATAGATTTCAAAGTAATGTAAAACCATGAACAGAAAAATTCTTTTGTATGAGATGTCTTGAAGTATTATGAGCTTTGTCCTAACTATACCAGCTACTGCTTGTTTTTGTTAAAAGCTGAAAAGGGCTGTTTTGTTCACACTGTTGCTAGAACAAGTATTAGCTGTAGAAAAGGTTGAAAGAAAAATAATAGCTACAGGGTCTCATTTTTAAAAACAATTGAGATTTGCTCTACTTTTTCCTTATTATTCCAGCAACAGACAATGATCTGTGTTTACTGGCAGGCAGAGATTTATTTTTGAAGGCAGAGGAATGAATGATGCAGAACTTCTTGGTTATGACAGTCTTGCAAGCAACACTGGTTGTTGTAAGATTTCTTTTCTGTTTTTTTTTTTTTTTTTCCAGTTGTAAGTGGGTGAATTGCTGACTCTAACCTCAGATATATATGTTATAAAGACAGGGATGAGCTAATCCAGACAGGACGTTTATTAAGATTGGATTTTTATAACAAAAAAAAGTTTTAATCTCATAGGATAAGACCTTCAAAAGCAAAATATATCCAAGCCTTGTACTGTAGCTGCCTACTGTATTTTTTCCTCACTTCCTAGATAACTTCTGATACAAAACATCTTTACAAAGACAGTGCATTAGTTTAAATGGGTAAATCCCTGATCCGGTACACTGATTTAAACATCCAGCACTACTTCACCATTTCTGGTTTTGTTCCTTTCTCATTGGCAGCAGCAGCTACTATAAGTGGTTATTAGCCTTAATTATTCTTCTAAAGAAAGATTGTCTTTTTCTTTAAGCAAACTTTGAAGGATTCTCCAGCATCAAATTCAAGTGTACACTTGACTGTCTTGTCTGCCATAGCAAAATAGAGGTGGTTTTGAGATCTTAGCATTCATAGCAGAAAGGAATCTGCAATAATCTGGTTTAATGACTGTTCTTGGCAGTTGAAGCTATTCTACAGCAATATTAGTGGTAACGTTCTTGGTAGATTACTCATGTGCATTACTGCTTGCTATTAATATGACTACTTTTATCTTCTGTCCTATGAGTTCTGATTTTAACATGTCTTTGTGATATGATTTGCCAGTATTGGGGTTTTCTTTTTGAAACTAATTATCTGGATTTCAACTGCTGGAGAAACAACTCATTGTGTACAGTGTCATACTGGTTGCTTACAAACTGTTTATTTGTTCTGGTGTATTAGGACTTGGAAAAAAAATATTTTAAGAAAAGCAAACTCATTACATGCTCATTGCACATTTATTAATCTGATTGTACCCTATACTCAAGGTCAGAACTTCATGCTCTGAAATAATTTTCTTACTTCGCATCCTCCTTGCTTATCCACTTCTTTCCTTCTTTAGGTAAAACAAATTGTGAATTACCTGCCACAGTAAAGTTTCCTTTTTTGCGTGTAGTAAGGACTAAAACTAATATATTACATTTAGAAATGTCAGCAAAGACTTTGTACTTATGACAAATAACTGCAAAACATGTTCATCCCAAATGCTACCCCACCCCCACAGTGAAAAACAACAGTAAAGGTGCCATAACCAGCTGTCTTAGGATTCCACTCTTGGCAAGAACACAGCTAGTGTAATTGCATCAGGTTGTCCTTGGACATACAACTGATAGTTTGGAGACAACAAATCTTATGACATGCAACCAGTAATGTACTCCAGTGGATAGGAACTCAGAGGGCAACTAGCCTGTATGCTTCATTCAGGGTCAGGTGGGCACTCTGGAATTCTGTCTAAAATAACATATTATTTGGTTATCTTGAAATTGCTGGTCTGATGACTCACTAGCCTGGTTCTGGGAGTAGAAGAAGTTCTCCAGCTTTGGCTCTGAGCAAAAGTGAAGTATTTTCTTATCATTTTAAAAAAGCTGAGAACTTTTGTAGTTATCTAACACACAAAACATCATTATGCATTTGCTACCTAGTTCAGGAAAGACACTAATTCATATGATACTGTGTGATCAAAGATTTTTTTGTTTGGTTGTTTCACAATTACATTCTTCCATTACAAACCACTTTATCTGAAGATTGCTCTGAAAAGTCAGCCACGATCTTGTATCTCATTTAAGTAGGAGATTAAACTAGGAGAAAAAAAATAAATAGGCAAAACAACTGTATCAGTCCAAACTGTTTTCTGTCCTCCCATTCCAGAACACTTTTTTCTCTGGTAACAACATCTTTATCCTTGATGGGAAAATAGCCATGTTCTGTTTCTAATGTCCGAAAAATCTCACATGAACACCTATATCTTTGGTCAAATTACTAAAATGTCATAAAAAAAAAAAAAAGGTTTGTGTCATTTCATAGACTATAAATAACCAAATCAATTTCTTGAGGATATGAAATGAAAAAAATAAAATTACAGTGCATCTTCTATAGAAAGGCTATAAAAAGTAGAGTTGTATCTTTACAACATTCTCTTTGTTGTAAACTTCTAAGACCCCAGTTTTCCTCCCTACTACTTTCCCCCTTCCATTCCCATTTTCTGATGTACCCATGCCATCCTTCCTCTTGATAACCGTAGCAAACTCATTTGCATGAAAATACATTTGCAAGGCTTTGATTTTAATGTAGGTTCTTAATGAGATTCTTGAGCCAGATTTTAAAAAGTGTGCTGGATACTGATACAAGGACTGCCTACCATGATGTTCAGCACTAGAGGTTCTATCTCCAAGGTCAATCATGTTGTGGAGGTACATGTCTTCAGACAGTAACTGGAGGAGCGTTAGGCGTCTAAGCTAGGGAACAAACAGCTAGATGGCAAGTATATCAGCATATCGTTATTTCCTTTATGAAATAGTATGTTCTTACTGGAGCTTCAGAGCCAGGCACAACTTTCCCTTTGTTGCCTTATAGACTACATTTGTGAGTGATGAGAGGGGAAAGAAACCATTGTGATCTCTTCATAGAATCATAGAATAGTCTAGGTTGGAAGGGATCTTTTAGATCATCAAGTCCAACCATTAACATAACACTGTCAAAACCACCACTAAACCACGTCCCTAAGCACCACGTCTACCCATCTTTTAAATTGATGATTCCACCACTTCCCTGGGCAGCCTGCTCCAGTGCTTTAC
The DNA here is from genome assembly GCA_017639485.1 of Pluvialis apricaria. Taxonomy (NCBI): domain Eukaryota; kingdom Metazoa; phylum Chordata; class Aves; order Charadriiformes; family Charadriidae; genus Pluvialis; species Pluvialis apricaria. The sequence goes on from CM030007.1 coordinate 51,946,527, forward strand.
AACCCTTTCTGTGAAGAATTTTTTCCTAATATCCATCCTAAACCTCCATTGGTGCAAGCTGAGGCCATTTCCTCTTGTCCTGTCACTTGTTACTTGGGAGGAGACCAATCCCCACCTCGCTACCATCTCCTTTCAGGTAGCTGTAGAGGGCAATAAGGTCTGTTCTCAGCATCCTTTTCTCCATTTCCCTCAGCTGTTCCTCATAAGACTTGTTTTCTAGACCCCTCACCAGCTTCGTTGCCCTTCTCTGGACATGATCCAGAATCTCAATGTCTTTCTTGTAGTGAGGGGCCCAAAACTGAACACAGCTTTCAACGTGGGGACCTTACCAGTGCTGAGTACAAGGTGACAATCACTTCCCTATTCCTGCTCACCACACTATTCCTGATGCAGGCGAGGATGCTGTTGGCCTTCTTGGCCACCTGGGCACAATGCTGGCTCATATTCAGCCTGCTGTCTACAATGCCCCCTATACGTGGTCTGTAGAGCACTCTCTCAGGACATGGAAGGACTCATTTATTTTGCTCTCCATATCTTAGGATCCCTGAATTTGCATATCTGTTACAAATCCTCCCAGCTGGATGTTTTATTATGGGATTTATGAACTTAGTTTTATGCTCTAGTTAGTAGATTACTTGAATAAGTGATTCCATCTCACTTGATACAATGTTGCAATTTTAAATTAACATGCTATTGTTTACTCCATCATTACCTGAAAATCACGAGCTTAATCTATCTGACGTCATATATAAAGTTTTTCATTAACTCATTAGGAACAATATCTGTCAAATACATAAGTAAGAAAGTCAGTTTTGTGAATATTTGTATTAGAATTAAAGCCAGATATGCTTTTATGAATCAAACAAATGTAGGTAAATCTAAGAAAATAATAAATACCTTTCTATGACTCTGAAGCTAAGAACTTTCTCAATTTTAAAGCCTTTTCCCCCACTGCTCAGTGCAGTGAGCAAAGCTGCTGTTGGTAGGAGGGCCCCCTAATGTTTTTGTCAAGAGGACAGCTAGGCCTGACGGGCTCATCCAGGAGATGAACTCCTCACAATGCCGGCTGAGGCCATCCAGAGGCAGGGCCAGAGATGGGAGTGGGCACAGGTACCACCACATCACCACTGGGGCCAAGCTGGGGTTCTGCTGAGCTGAACTGGGGTCCTGGCCTCAGGCAGGGGGGGTGTCCCAGGTGAGGTTCATCAGGAAGAGTGAGGTTGGGTGGTGTCCTTGGGGCCCTGACAATTAGTGTGAGATAACTCTTCCCTTTGGATCCTAACTTAAACATCTAAGTAATATCTACCCATGATCTTGCTCCTACTGCCTTTCCACCTACCTTGACTATTCTCATCTATATTATTTTAATATGCAGTAAGGCATAATAAATACTGCATATAATTGGCATTCCACATGTTATCAGATATTTCTTCTCCACATAAATGGCACTATTTGCAAAGTTATCTAAAAGCAACCTAGCATTATTTCATAACTGCTTTGACCAACAACTATTTACCATTTTCCCTCTCTCATAATAGGTTCTGTTGAGCATCATTAGGGTTTTATTTTGTCACTTAACATCAAAGGCAGAAGTGCATGTATATTCACGCACTTCTCAGTGTTTTTAATGGTGCACTGCTAGCATTTAAAGAAAAATGTTGTTTTGTTGGTTTGTGGTTTTTTTTTTGTTTTCTTCTTTTTGGGGGGCCTTGTACATCTGTAATAAAGCTTCATTCAGCCTTATTATTATCCCTAGCAGATACAGAATCTTTGGTTTAGGGCTTTGTCACATAAAGTATTTGCTGTTGTAATCCTTTGTCAACAAGATGTTTTATGAATCCTTGTAACACTTCAGGCCATATAGAAATGCTGCTGTTTGAAATTAGACTAGCACAAGATTAAATCAAAGAAAGATTAAATCTCAGTAGCATGTTTTTGTTTGATATCCATGAATATATATCAAGTTCTGTACTAATGTAAAACCGCTTCTGCAAAAATATAAAACTATAAAGTGAAAGAAAAATTAAGAAACACATATGAATTGTTTTCTGTGCAGATAAGTTCTTCCATTTTACAAAGCAAGTAATTTTTTAATTTCCATGTTCTTTTCCTACCAAACCCTGTGGAAGTAAATCAACTCAGAAAACAAGGAAAGATTTGTCCTTGTTCTGTTCCCACATTGTTTATCAGTAGTACCAGGTTCATTGTAGTTACACTTGAGGTGATGGGAAAGGATATAAGAAATTATTTAGCGGGTTGATTTTCACTTAAAAGAAATTATCAAAAACATCTACCTTTAATTTTTATAAGTAGTATTTATCCTATAACAGCCAAACTCCACTGCTACAAGAGTAGTATTACAATGTGTCTTCCATGCATCATCCTTCACCCTCTGACAGAACTGCTTTTACAGCACAGGCAAGCTTGGCTGAAATATAATTTATTTCACAAAACCAACAGGTGGAAAATTAATCACAAAACTAATAGTTGACTGTCTTCATGAGGGGAACATCTTACACTCAGCAGGCTAATTGGAACAGTTGTATTGCGTGTCATGTGCCCCCCCCCCCTCCAAAGACAATATTTCTCAAATTTCTCAAATAAATTTCACCTTCTTTATGAAAGGTTATGAAAATGTCTAATGAAGAAAAAAACCTTTTTCCTTTCAGAAGTCTTTCTAATGATGAGATGGAGAATACTTATTAAGTGAACGTGAACTATCAAGGCACAGAGGAGATGGGCACAAGAGGTATACTCATGAAGCTTAGGGAAGAAGTAGGGAGTGACTGACTGTTGCAAAGAAAGCTGAATTTATCTTAACACGAAAGGGACAAGAAGGTGGCCTTTATTTTAGATAATGGCTGTATCAGCTGAGTGGATGAACAGTTTGTGTAAATGGTCTTCCCTGAGTTAATCAAAAAGGTGTGAATGTCTTCCTCAGCTAGCTATACTGGAACCGGGAAATAAATATGTGGCTAAGCCCAACATATAGTATCAAAACAACAAAACCAAAATAAACTTTGAAAAAGCAAAGAGCTTGAGCTGGCTTCAACCCACAAACTCTTTCCTAGTAATTGGGGATATCCAATATGGTGAGGGTGAGCATACAAAGACTGGTAAAAAGGAAGCATACAAAAGCTAGAAGCAGGGCCAAGTGACTTGGGAGAAATATAGAAACAGTATTCACACACACAAGGATGGGGTTAGGAATGCCAAAACACATGTGGAGTTGAATCTGGCAAGGTATGTGAAAGGTAACAAGAGCTTTGACAGGTAAATCAGTCGCAAAAGGAGGACTAGGGAAAACATGGGCCTGCTGCTGAATGGGACGAGGGATCTGGTGACAAAGGAAATGAAAAAAAAGCGAGGTACTCAGTTGCTTCGTTGCCTTGGTCTCCACTGGTAAGATTCATCTTTGCTGTAGGAAAGTCTGGAGCAATGAAAACAACCTCAGTGGAGAAGGATCAGGCTAGGGTACATTTCAACAGACTGGATGTACACAAGTCCTTGAGACCTGCTATTGTGCACCTGCAGGTGCTGAAGGAGCTGGCCGATGTCATTGGCCATGCTCTGTAAGGGTATGTGGAAAGTGAGACTGTCTGTTTCACTAAGATTATCCAATCAAGGACCTTTTCAATGCAAAGGGGATAATAAGTAAAGGGGGAACCAAAACCATGCAAAGAGGCAATGCTGAAAAGCAAGGGATAATGTAGACAACGTGAAAGGCCAAAAGCCTCCTGTCACTAACTGATGGGCTACTAAGAAACTGCAGGCACAGCTTTGGAAAGGACAAAGGTGACTTTGTAACTGATAAGAAGGAAGGAAAAAAGAAGAACGTGAGGATATTTGAAGGGGGAAGCTGTGGGACTGTGCAAAACTTAAAAAGGAATGTTTAGAGGAATGAGACTGGTGAGAAGCAAAGTGGGAAATAGACAAAAAGGAGTATGAAAGTGGCGAGTTACACTGTGGACAGTCAGTACACTTGTCTGCTAGCTTTCCACCTGATCACTGCAGTCTTTTCTATCTTCTTATTAAAATGATTTCTTAACAATCTGTCTGTGTAATCTCAATCTCTACCCGGTATGTGTGTGAGTGCTTCCAGGACGAAGTGCTAGCTACTTGGGGGACTAGTGTGGGTAGATAAGGACTACTTACAGGAGTCAGACAGGGGATGGATGTAGGTGCAGCCAGACCTATGGTGCCAGCAACTGGAGCATGTGGATTCTCAGCATCAGTAGTTGCAGATGCCAGTGCTCTCCTGAGCGTGTCATAGAAACACAGCATTATAGAATGGTTTGGGCTGGAAGGCACCTTAAAGATCATCTAATTCCAATCCTCCCACCATGGGCAGGGACACCTTGCACTAGACCAGGTTACTCAAAGCCCCATCCAACCAGGGTTGGTCAGGGGTGGGGCATCCACAACTTCTCTGGGCAACCTGTTTCATTGCCTTACCACTCTCAGCGTACAGAATTTCTTTCTAATATCTAATCTAAATCTACCTTCTTTCAGTTGAAAACCTTTACCCCCAATCCTGTCGCTACGCTCCCTGATAAAGAATCCTTCCCCATCTTTCTTGTAGCCCCCCTTTAAATACCAAAAGGCCACAGTACGGTCTTCCCGGAGCCTTCTCTTCTCCAGGCTGAGCAACCCCAACTATCTCAGCCTGTCCTCATACGGGGGGTGCTCCAGTCCCCTGAGTCCTGTTCTACAGGCTTTGTGCTCAGAATGCCAGCTACTGGGGAGGGGGTAGTGTGAGTGGATTTGGTGCCAGCTACTGGACACTAGGCATGTAGGTGCCTCTGACCTGCAATGTCGCCTACCAGAGTGAGTGGAGGCCTCAGTTTCAGCTACTGGGAGGGACCAGAGTGAGTGAGGTGAGTGAGGGGCTCAGTGCCCATGTGCCTGGTGCCAGCTGGTGGGGGCAAGCGTCTGTATCTTTCCCACACATTATGTTCATAGAATGTGCATATGTATCTGCTAGCAAACTTCAAACTGGACCAGCCAGCAAGTAGGGAGGGCCCTGGGTCCAGCATCGTATATCAGACAGGCAAGGATCCACGCTGGTATGCCCAAGGGGACTTGCAAACGTAAAGTGTATGTAGGACAAGCGTGTTAATGCTGGGTGTTTGCAGACAACACCAAGCTGGACCAGTTGGCATGTAGGGAACCTGCGTGGTGGTTAAGAGGCAGGATCCAGGATCCAGGCAGATGTGCCAGGCAGAGAGCGGGGTGTGCTCGTGCTTGAGGGATCTGCAAATATGCCTGTGCTCGTGAACCTGGAGGGTGTCCTGTATGTGCCTGCACTAGTGACCTTCAATCCTGACCAGCCAAAAAAGAGGAAGGGGACCCATGCTTTATGGGAGTCCAATAAATATGTAGCCAGCAATGTCAGTGTCCTCTGTGTGTGTGTGTGCATGTGTGTTTGTCTGGGATACATGTTCAGCTTCACTACTGGTTGAACCTACAAATGGGAAGACAGCAGTTGTGTTCAAGACCTAAATCCCCAGGTGCGTCAGGCAGGGCTCCAGCTTCCTTCGTCCAGGAGCAAGTCCTGGGCCTGGAGCTGCTGGAGGTGATGGGTGTTTCTAACATCCCTTAAGAAGGTGGTTGCACTGCCATTCAGAGGAACCCAGATGAGCTGGAGGACGGGTCCAAGAGGAATCTTCTTAATTTCAACAAAGGAAAATGCAAAGTCTTGCACTTGGGGAGGAATTACCGCACACATCAGTAAAGGCTGAGGGCCAACAGGCTGGAAAGCAGCTTGGCAGAGGAGGATTGGGTGTCCTGGTGGACAATAAACTGACAATGAGCCAGCAATGCACCTTTGTAGCAAAGGTGGCCAACAGTCTCCTGGGTTGCATTAAGAACAAAGCCACTAGGTCACAGGAGGTGATCCTTCCTCTCTACTCAGCACTGGTAATGCCACATTGGTGATGTGTCCAGGTCTGGGCTCTCCAGTACAAGAAAGACATGGGCATACTGAAGTGACTTCAGAGAAAAGCAATGAAGGCAGTTAAGGGACTGGAGCATCTGTCATACAAGGAGATGCTGAGAGACCTGGGACTGTTTAACCAGAAAAAGAGAAGGCTCGGGGGATTTTATTAGTATGTATAAATACTTGAAGGGAGGGTGTAAAGAAGATGGAGTTCAGTGATGGGACAAGAAGCAATGGGCACAAACTGACCTACAGGAAATTCTATTTCCACATCAGAAAAAAATCTTTTTTACTGTGATGGTGACCATAGAATTTAGTTGCCCAGAAAAGCTGTGGTGAAGACTCCATTCCTGAAGATATTCAAACCTGACAGGACACAGCCATGAGCAACGTGCTGTAGTTGACCCTGCTCTAAGCAGGGGGCTGGACTAGATGGTCTTAGGAGGTCCCTGCTGATCTTAGCTATTCTGTGACTCTGTTATGCTATGAAGATAGACTAAAACAGTAATTTTCCTCAATATTACCAACTTTTATTTATTTTTTACATTAGTCAGTGAGAATGGATTTCCTAAAAAGCACAGCAGTGAAGCTATGCCAAAAATAAGTATCTGAAAGAGGACACAATACCTATGCAAGAGAAGGCACTGGGTATGTCATGAGAAGAACATTAAAAGCAATCTCAAAGTCAAAATAATTTAGCAGCTCTGAAGTATAATGTGAGTTGAACTTTGGTTAAGATTTTGCCTTTTCTAATTTGAGCCAATTTCCGATGTATGCTTGTATTGAACATTATCATTAGCTGGTGACTTTATGTCTGTTAAAATATTTGAGTTATTGTGCTCTATTCTCCTATTAGTAATGCCAAACTGCCAGCTATTAAACTAAATAACGTAATGTATGCAACTATGCACACATATATAGGGGATTTATAGGAAGACAATTAGAAACTAATCAGCAGAAAGTAAGATTACTGACCCTGAAATAAGAGTTAGATGAAACTTATTTTAGGTATTTAAAAACGTTATGTGAAGTGGAAAGACCTGACAACTTATTTTTATTTTCGTTCATGTACAATTGCATCTGTTGAACTAAAGCAAAAGAAAAGGAGCAAAACTAACAACCAAAGACCCCCAAAAGCATGCTGTCTTCAAAAATTTCATAATTTCAAACACATTTCAAAAATTGCTCTTGTAATCATTCTGTCTGTCCAATATTCATGTTGAGAAAAAGGTTGGCTAAGCTAGGTGTCATCAAGATCATAGAATCATAGAATGGTTCAGGTTGGAAGGGACCTTGAAGATCATCAAGTTCCAACCCCCCTGCCATAGGGAGGGACACCTCCCACTAGACCAGGTTGCCCAAGGCCACGTCCAGCCTGGCCTTAAACACCTCCAGGGATGGGGCCTCAACAACTTCTCTGGGAAACCTGTTCCAGTGCCTTACCACCCTCAAAGATATTTTTGATTGCTTTATTTAGGATTTTGTTCATACAATAAGGTAAATAAACTTACTTTTCATCATGCAAGATATGGAGGAAATCACTCTACATAGTTGGCTGGCATTTTTTCAGATTTTTGGCATTTTACTTTATTCTAGAGGTGGAGATGTTAACTCTTTTTCACTGAAATATCAGATATTAGATGCTACTCAAGACCAGAGGAAAGAATAAGAACATACAAAATACAAGTGACGTGCACTCTGACAGAGAACGAGTCAAAATTGTGCAGGACAGGTTAAGCAGGTTTATTGATTTGAATCTGAAAGCAGTACAACCACAATTGTTTGTTGCTTAGATATGTGAATATGTTGCACACATTCACATTCAACATAAGATATGCAACCACATATCTATTCACGTATCAACACCATATCTAATAAAGCTGTCTTCTATACTACTCTTTGAAACAATGCATGCTTATGTAAAAATCTCCAATACTGTGCAATCATGGCCTATCCTGGTTTGAGGTAAAACAGGACCAATTTTCTTTTCAGTAATTTTACTTTGCAGCTAAGCCTCTTCTAACTAACTGAGCTCTCTGAAATTAACATTGTGTTTCTAAGACAGCGTCCACTTCCAGAGTGATAAGACCTGATTGTTTATAATTCATACCAAGGAATGGTACGCAGAGAGGCTCCTGCTTATACTTATTGCTGTGACAACCAAGGTCAGCTAACTTTGTTATATGCCCTGTTGGAGGGTTGGAAGTGGAAAAGCCTAGAGGAGTTGCACCTGCGGGGAGGAGTGGACTGGACAGGTGACCCAAAGCTGACCAACAGGGTATTCCATCCCTTCTGCATCATGATCAGTATAAAAGCTGAGGAATCAAAGGGTCAGCCCTCTTTCTTCAGTGGCCAGTGTCCAAGGAGGACTGTGTCTGTTCATTTGCCTTTGATCCCGATCCCCGAGTTCCTGAATCCAGATCCGGAATCCAGTTCCTGTCCGTCACTGAGTCCAGCTTGGAACTTCCCCAGTGCCAGCCGGTGACGTGATTGTCATCCTGGGAGCTTGATTTTGTATATATTGTATACACTTTATTATTTTCTTATTTATTTTCTTTTTATTATTTTACTAATATTTTTATTGAAGTAGTTTAGTTTCTTTTTAAACTCATAAGTCTCTTTCTCTCTCTTCTCCTTCAGGGAGAGGTGGGAGAGAGGATCTGTCATTTGTTTCAGTGGCCAGTCCGGCCCAAATCACAACACAGCCAAAAAAAGATCTGAGACACCCAGACAGAGCTGTCAAGTATGGCACAGGGTCTGTAAAAGACCCTCATTTTTATGAAGCAGAAATTGGAGGACAGTTCAAATAGTGAGGACAACTACATGTAGAGTCCTTGGTCAAAGTCCTAGTATACAAGACATTCCCAAAGGTTAGCATATAGATACAGCAAAGAGACCTGCATGGACTTGGGTCCTTCTGAAAGAACATTAGGTGGATGCTTCATATACTCTAGGACATCTCAAATACCACTAGATGTGTGTGTGTTTAAGCCACTAAACTGAACCATAGACATGTACAGGCTTCCTACACAACTTGATTCAGTTTGAGATTATAGTACCTAAATTAAGGTTGATATGTGTAGATGTGTATATGAGAACTACGTTTTAACCTCCTATTGTAATCAGTGCAGACCTAATCAGTGTTGTCACTAGAGCCTAGAAATCAATGTAATTCACCCTAATACTGACATTTTAGGAGCAGGATTCAGTTTCCCCAACAGACAGATGTCTGTTGAAACTTGAGATCTTAAACAGTCTTCAGTGTATTGTAGAGGATTTGTCTGTCCTCAAGTGCTGTAGAAAGAATAGGGTGCTGAACAGACTTCTGCGCATTCCTTTACTCAGCCATGCTCCCAAAAGTAATCATTCTGGGTTTTATTTTTATCATGTTAAACTTGTGTGAATCTAGCCTGTTTCTAAAAACACCAATGGCAATAAGCTCAACTAGTTTTTCATGTAGTTGTTTTCTCCTAATAATATTTCAAATAGAACTGCACAGGTCTAATCATATGTACTCTCCAAATATAAAACAAACAGTTAAACAAACAAAAAAACCAAACCAACCCCCTTTTACTTTCCTTATAGATTAGAGAGAAAGACTGGCTACCCTTTTTCACTTTTAGAACCTACTGACAACTTGTAAAATTCCTAGAAATGAGATATTGATTTGAATACATGTAATCATAGGTATAGTGTACAATATACACTCTGGTGTTTCAGGAGCATGTAACACTTGGTGAGCCTTGTTAAAATATATTCAATTGCACAATCACCCCAAGGAACACTTTTGCAACTCTACACTATGGGGAATTTGGGTTTCCCAAGTTTCTCTTGAGTAAAGATTTTTTTTTAATAAAACACACATTGTCTTTTCCTCTTGAACAGAATGTATTCTAGCAACTAAAAAAAAGGATTTCAATTAAAGCTCTTTTATTTTCCTGAAGTTTCAGATGCGTCCTCAGGACTGCTACTGTATTTTAATGCAAGACAAAAACATCCTGTCCATCTTCTTCTTCCAAACATATAGAAACTGATGTAGTCATTCATTTTTTCTACTTGTATTTGGTTCAGAAGATGACACCGTGTATCCCATTGGTTGTGACAAGTGGATGTATGTAAATAAAACTCATTTTTTAGAGGCCAGAAATACTGTAGAAATGCATACGACTATGGCAACATGGTCCATAGCTACATCTTCACTTTAAACAAATGATGTTAGCTTTGATGTATTTTGGATTTTTGTTAAGTTGCTAAAAGAATTATAAAACACTTATAAATAGCAGTGTTTGGGTTTGTTGTGGGGTGGTTTTTTTTCATTTTGTAATTTTCTAGTCTAACTCAATGCAGATTTATCACTTATCTAAAACCTGCTTTCAGGTTTTAGATTATTTATCTATCATTGTGATATCTAACAATGTTCATATAAAATCAGCTTCAAATCTGAAAGTTTTGTTAGACTTCATGGAGTATGTATGTTTTGTTACAGACTCAGAATTTTTCCTGGAATGGAAATTTTTGATGGATATTGAATTTATGAATATTTGTATTACAGAACACTAACATCTTCAGGTTTTTCTTTGATTATGAATTCAGCTGGAGTTCTCTGAAAGTTTGTCAGGATGCAAGTCAGTATGTCTTGTCAAAAACTTTCACATGTTTTTTAACTTCAGTATGTGGTTTGGATCCTCCTGGATAAATATAGCTACTATGATTTTATGTGTTTTGTATCAGTTATAAATGAAGCTTGATAAACTCCTTGACTGGAAATGAAAGTGAGCACCTAGAACAAAAATTTGACTTTCTGGCAGCTAGCCATGAGTCTTCTTTGATACAGACTAAGAGGAAAAGCTACTTAATCAACTATGCTTAGTGAGGATAATGAAAACTCAAAGACCTCACTCTGGTGAACAGGCTGCAGGTCTTTGATGAAAAGGAGAGACACTATTTTGTCCAACTTACTCAAGTAGATTTTTCTTCATGTGATCAACATTTTGATCTTGTCTTGGTCTTATCTTGAGCCAACCGCTCTCCACCTCTGCAGGTTTTGCTGAACGTAGCAACTATCATTTGGAATTAGAACCAATAGCTGAATATCACTGCTGTTCTGCTTTCATTCAAACCCATCATAGCTTCTTCTTAGCCATCAGAGTATAATGAATGTTAGTGATGATAACATGGGGCACTGCAGATGAGAGTAGGAGAGGAGTGATTAGTCTTCCACCACTTCAACTCTGCTAGAAAAACATTACTTTAAAAAAGGACTTAATACTTCAATAATAGCATGTGATGGAGTAACTCACTTTTTATGTAGACATCCAGGAAGCAGGCCTTGTCATACCTAAGCGTTTTAAAGGAATTTGGGCTTAGTCCTGCATAAACCTGAACACATCAACGACAGTCTTGGAACAGTTCTCAGTTCTACCACCTTCTCAAGTTAACAACTCTGAGTTGAGGAAGCTATAGTGGGTTTCTGAGGGTGTTCATGCAATCTGAGACAAGTAATCTGACATTTAAGTTCAGAGGATATATATGGGGAAAAGTTAATGTGAAAGAAAGTAACTTCAGTTACTCTTTAATAAATATTCTTGTTTTCACAATAAGGCAATATTTCTCTTTCATTGAAAGGAAAGCTACCCCAAAAGAATCCAGTACTTTCAAAGGAAGGAGGATACATTAACTGCGCAAAAGATCTGTTCACTTAACTTTTTACAACACAGTAATTTGTTCTTACTTATAAGTAGCAAAATGGGTGGGTTCTACCATAAGTAATACGTTACTGGTAATTGGTATCCATTGGTTATACTGACTCCGTAGCCCTGCATTTATTAACAGGTTTAATTTTTTTTTTCTTTGAGTTAGTATATAATTGTTTCAGCCAATTCCAAATCTCCAGATAAATTAAAAATTCAAAGCTGGATTATATGACTATTGCTTCTGTTGTTTCCGTTTGCTCATGTGCTGTAGAAAGATCGGTTATGCATGTTTGTGTTACTGCTAAATTACTCTTTCTCACCAGTTTTAACTGATTTGGAAGGCAGATGATTGTTTTTTCAGTATAAATGCAGAATAACATTAATACTACTGTTCTGAATGCTAATGCAGAACTTGGATATTATTAGCCAGATGTTTATTCTTCAAAGTAAAAATGAACAAAAAAAAAAAGGGAAATGAGGAAAAAATACTTTCTGAAGCTGACATATACTCAAGCTAAGTGAGCTGAAGTAGAATTTGCAAACACATAACAATAGCATTGAGAAAACATAGTTACACTGTGTATTTGAAACATACCAATACCTTGAAAAGAAAGAAATTAATATTTGAAGTGAAATTCCGTTCTGCAAAATCACATATACTACTTCATTCCAGGTCTACTTTTTGGATGAAGCCATTGGCTTCCTTTGAGACTGAATCTGGTTGCAGTTTTGGGTATTATTTGTTTCTTCTACAACTCTGTACACTTCATGAGTCAAGCTTGACTGACTGGCTTTCACAACCCTCCAACTCTGCATACTCGGACTTTGGACCTCTGAGCATCACTGGCACACTGCTATGTCAAGCACTGTGGCATGCAACACATAGTCTGATAAGCTCAGACATAATTCTCAGAATTTTAAGCTCTTTGAACTGAAAAAGAAAAACTCTCAGAGAAGACCTAAACAGCATGATACCTGGTGTGGACAGTCTACTCTGAAAATCTCGGTCTGGTGACCAAGAATAGCTTCTTGATAGGAATAGGAATGTAGGCTCTGCTGCTGTCTCTGTACTGCACTCCTTTTCATGGCCAAGAGATGTCCTATTTCTGACCAAGTAATCCCTTTTAAGCATGTGAACCCACTGTTTTCTTAACCATTTCTCTCCGTCTTGATTTATTCAGTACTCCAACAGCTTTGATTTGTTGCTTATTCCACACTGCACGTTCTTGTGAGCTGTTTCTTAAGGCACCAGTCTGGCTTTGAGGACTCAAGAAGATGGTGGTATACAGGGGAGGTAGGCACTTAAAGGTCAGCATTGCCTCATTTTACACCTTGGAAGATTTAGTCCTGCACTCCTACTAATGTTCAGCATTATGCAATATTGAAATTTTGACCTTCCAGCGAACATCTGTAGCAAGGCTTGTTGATATTAAATAGTCAATGTAGAATTACTCAAAGGTCAACTTCTTCCCACTTATCTACTGTTCTAAGAAGTATTTATAGCTTTCAACATTGTTGCTCACCATCAGCCTTCCTCCTTAGATCTTTTTTCCTGCTATTTCTGCCATTTACTTCTTCTTATGAACAATAATCATAGTTTTGTCATAATGCGTGGCCTTACATTTGTTTGCACAGATTTTGCAGTAATAGCACCTTCTCAGAAGATTTTCCTTTTGACTTTATTGCACTTCATACAGGTAAGATGACTACGGAAGACTCAGGCCTGAGTCTCAGAAGAAGGTTCTTCCTCTACAGAAGAAAGAGGACAAGATAACTTTTGGAATTTTCTCTATTTAGTCTTGATAAGAAAAGGCCAAGGCCTTTCTTCCCCAAAATAGCACTTCTTTGAGCCATATTCACAAAATTATTTTATTTTTTTCCTTTTCCAAAAAGAAATATTTATAAATGTTTGTATTATATAAAAATCTGAAATCTTATGTGGCAAAACCTATGATTCATTTAATTCTCAAGCTAAAAAGAAACATGAAGGTTTCTGTGAGATACTGAGGTGAATGAATCATTAAGAAAAGAATGTGTCATTTGGCCCATTTAAAAGTTACTAATGTTGTTACATAGCATGTCTCATCTTTAGATCATAATGTCACAATAATTTTTTTTACAGTGATTTTAATGGACACTTCAAAATATGTTTAAAAAATTATCTTACTCACAGTCAGCTGAAACCTGAACAGCTTGACTATAAACCTGAAAGCATTTTACAATAATGCAGTAAATCACAAAAAAAAAAAAAAGGGTTTAGCATATTGTGATGAGAAGACTTTTACTGCAAAGTTACATTAAAAAGTAACTAAAACTCTAAGTCAATTATCTATGATAAAAAGGTGTTTTCAAAAATAAAGCTATGAAACTATTTTAGATTCTATTGAAATCTGTATCAAGACTTCCTTTGACTTGCATTTTTGCAGCATCAGGGAAATTCTTCTTTCACTGTTTAAATACAGACTGTTTTTACTATTAGTTTTCTTGCCATTTGCTGATTCCCCCTAGAAATGGGTGAGTGTATTTTCTGTATAACCAATCCATCAGTGAACTCAAACAAAATTTTCTTCTTTAAGATTCTGAACAGTGTCCCTCCTATATATTTCACATTAGTGACATCTTTTGTTTTCAGGTTACCAGAACATTTTTATTTCACAGAAGTTTGATACAGGCAAAGTATTTGCTGGAAACAAGACTTCACTTATATTTGAACTGTGACACAAAGAAGCATTTCCCATCGTGTAAGTCCAGATGCTCATCTTAACAGCTTCTAAATTTCATGACAGTCATAAAGCCATGTGCACTTTCTTATGATTCATAAAATGCATCAGAAGAAAAACTACACCAAGGAAGGAGATAGAAAGGGTGCACAACAAGACATTTTTTGATTTGGATGATTGTGAGACCATAACTATGGGTGATAGCACAGAGTGTACTTATCTAGCAGTTTAAATATAGCCTTACTAAAATTGTTTCAACTGTTTAGAATGAAAATTAGGCAGTTAATTTCTTTGCGTGAAGGTCTTTAATTTCAGAGTGGTTTCACCTCACCATGTTGGTCAATTGTTTTTGTTGCCTGAAATGTAGACTTAAGTCTCAAAGAGAGAAGCAATCATCTCCCAGTTAAGTAGTTTTTTGTCTATTAGGAAAGAAACTAACTGCAACATTCCAAATAAAAAATGCATGAATAAAGTATAGAGAATGGTGTTTCTGAAGAATTCACGCAATTAATTCATTTGTAATGTAAGAAATACACAGTTTCATAGCGAGATGTATATATTTGATCTCTCATCTGAATTATTCTACCATAGTACATTCTGCTATGTAGCAGCTTTGTCTCCTTATTAATTTATTGGTATTGGTTTTTAATAGTATGTATTCAGAACATTGGGAAGTTATTCAATGCAGAAATTATATGCTAAAAAGGAGTTATTTAAGAAATATTAAGCCTCTCAAGTTTGTACAATAGATTGCAAACGTTTTGTCGTGAGTACAAAAGGGTAATTCTTCCTTTCACCCTTTGTCTCCCCATCCCACTCCAATTATTATGATGCACCAATTAAATTCATAGAAAGTACTAAGAGATGCTGCCTTCAGCTTAAATTCTCCAGACTCCTTCATATCCAGGCTGCCCAGGGAAGTGGTTGATTCACCATTCCTGGAGGCATTTAAAAGGAGGGTAGATGTGATGCTTAAGGACATGGTTTAGTGGTGGTTTTGTCAATGTTAGGTTAATGGTTGGACTCGATGATCTTAAAGGTCCCTTTCAACCTAGATGATTCTACGATTATATATTCATTGAAGAGCTGCTGTCAGTTAAGAGAAACAGCATGCAAAAGACAGGGATGTAGAACAACTAAGTTATGCTTCTTCTTGAATTATTTTTTAATGATTTCTTTAATCAGTGACAATAAAGAAAATAAGGAAACTGGTCTCCCCAGTCTATAGTAGTTTTTCCACCAGGACGTACTCCTTACTAGTAAACAAGAAGCAGCTACTAAGAGAATATTTTCTTCATTATAGCTGAAGAGAATTATGAGATTAAATGAGGGAATGTGAATCAGAAGACATCCTTTTTTAAAGAAAACTGAAACATATCCAACATTTTCATTAACAACAAGAATTTACAGTGGAAAAGATTTTTATTTTTTATGCCATTAAAACCAAATCATAACATTGGGGTTTTTTAATCTATTTATTTAGTAATCAGCTTTCTTCCTAAAAGTAGTTTTCTTCCAAAATAATTTTGGGCTGATTAAAATGCATTGCATAATTATGTCCACAAAAAAGTCTGCATTTATCCTAATTAAAATTGTTTTCATTAAATTTAATCAGTGGAATATTATCTGGTGTCTATTATAGCCATGTTCATTCTAATCACATTAGTGCCCATGTTAGCTGGTGTATGTTCAAAAACACAAGTTAGTGGTATTCATTTTGTTTATGTAGTAGATTTCAGATTAAATGCATTCTGATCTGTTCCTCTTCTATTCTTTTTCAGTTTTCAAACTCCTTTATTTTACTTCTCTTTGCCAATGGAGAAAGACCCAGAACAAACAGTCTCTTCATTACCAAATTTAATTAATAAATCAGTTCTATTTGTTTAGTTACACTAATTAACAGATGTTGTGTCCCAAACTTTAGATCTTTTTTCCATCTGAAATTTTTTGGGAGCAATATCTTTGGACACAGTACTGAATTTTTATATGTTTGTGCACCATTCAACCAACTAGCATCTCAGTCCCAAATGAGGCCTATAAACGCAATGTTAGTGTAAATATTTACAGTTATATTATCTCAGTTAGAATAATGGAATACATACACACACATATCTCAGTAATGTACACAGTCAGAGAAAAGGATTCATATCTATCGATATTAAAATTCATGCCCTATTCTTCACCCATCTGTTTATTTACAGAAAAGAAAGAGGAGTGTAAGGTAAGCTTTCCTAGTAAGGAACATTTAAGACTTCTGATTTGAGGTCTACAGTCTTTTTATTTTACTATGTTAAGTGGTGACTTCTAAAGGCTAACATTATTTTGATAATGAGTATTGTCATCACGAGATTTTGGCTTGGCCACATTCTGTCTTTTTTTAATCTTTCTCGGTCCTCATTGTTAATGTTGTAGTAGTTTTAACAAATATTTTATATGAATTCTAACATATTATTTCTAAAAACAGTGTATCATTAGTGATTTTTACCACTTCCTTCCATTTATTGTCATGCTGCTATTGTGCCACTAGTGCTCACTCTCAAACTGTGTGAATTATCCTGGGAATATTACATCTTTTTCATGTAATTCTGAAACTGATTTATCTATTATTTTAGCTTTAGGAGGAGGTGAAAGCATTTAATTGTTGTGCTTCTTAAAAGCATTAGATTTACATTTGGATCTATTTTCTATTTCTCTTGGGGTTTGTAGGTGGTGTTCTTAGTCAAAGGCAATGAATTACCTGACAGTGAATACACCTGTACTGTCATACTTCCTCCTCAAGATAAAAAACATCACATGCTTCCAGTGTGATTTTTACGTTCATAAGAGAGGCTTGCAGGCACCCTTGACAGACTGGCTCTGGACACCACCTTTACATCTGTATTAATAAAAAAGAAAAGGTGAACCCAGATAATAATTTTCAATGAACCCAAGAGCTTTTAGGTGATTGCATTTATAGCTGACTGAAAGACTTACACATTGGCTTTTTATTCAATGTTTAAAATGTGCCTGCAGGATTGAGAGATTTTTAAAGTCAGTGTAAATGGGAAGAGGAAGACAAGGGCAGCTGTACAAAAAATGTTACTGTCAGAAGGTGTTCTGCAACATTAAGAAGTTCAGTGCATAAAAGGGACTTGTCTGCTGAGTTGAAGAAAGTAGTAAGAGCTTCAGATTTCTAACAGGTCTTTAGAACAGTACAACTAAGAGCAGATAACTTTGCTATAAATATGAACTTCAAAAGATGCCTTTCAGTCCATTAGTGCCAAAAGAAAATCTGAAAAGACCAATTTCAGCAATTTTTGTGCATTAAACAATTTAAAATAATACAGGAAAGAGAGTGGGTTATGACACAACCAGTGCTTCTCTATACGTCTGTGGGTTTCTAAAGCACACTTCATTCAATCACTCTTTCATAAGTTGCATTAGCTGCCCAGTTTGAGTTAAGTAATAGTATAGACTTACCAAAATTAGGTTAAAAGACTCTTTGTATGGGTTAGGAAGTCAACCACTCACAAAACTTAAAAAGGTTACAGTTAAGGTTCTGCCTCTGACCTTAATTTGGTCTGTCTGTGTACATATAATCTTTAATTAGACACTCTCAGATGATTTTTCCAGAAGCTGCCAGCATCACTGAGTATACGGAACAGGCCAGTCAGGCTGGTCTTACTTGGCAAGCAACAACTCTATAATTTCCTTTCTTTTTCCTGATAAACATATGCCTTATGTATGACACAATATTCAAAGCAGATTCAGAATATAGGAACAATTCCTCCTGCAATTTTTCCATGCTTCCCTTTACTATAATATACAACATTACATTAAACACTAGTGAATGCATGTTAATGACATCCTTGTGACATAAGTATGCATCATTCTTTCCACTGTACATATGAGGAACAAAGGCACAGAGATATTATCCTCTGTTTCAGAATTTAATTTGAGAGACATGATCTGAGTTTTCATATTAAAAAACAAACAAACAAAAAAACCCCCAGAAAACACTAAACTGTACTTTATCTGTTCAGAGTACAGAAAAAAGTGATTTCACTACCAGCTCTGATTGTACGCTTTGGCAATCAGGGTTCTAAAGGATGACTAGTCTCAAGAATCTGGGATAGAATTAATCTCATCTATATTTAAAGGTGTGGTCCTGACCCACAGTCTGGACCTAATTTTAAATGTCCAAATTAAGATACCTGAGAGTTAATGGCCTGAGTTCCAGCTGTCATCAGTGGAGCTCTGAGGACTCACTGTGTTTCCTGAATACAGGTCTTAAGTGTTATTTGAAATATCTTAGGCTACATGAGACCTCAGGTCATGACACAGATTCGTGGAAGACATATGCCTGTCTGCATTGGCGCCTGGAATACAGGTCAGATATGCGAGGGCATCTCAATGCCATTAGGCACTTTGCATACACAAGGCTGAATCCCACACCCAATCATCTTATTTGAGGGAAGCTGGAGAGGTAAAAACTCATCATAAAAATTAAATAGGGAATCTCTTCAGCAGGATCCAGCTGACTGAAAATGTCGGTGTCAGCTGCTAGATGAGCGATGGTGAAGTATCCTATTTGGTCTGCATTTGCTGTTCCAGGAGAACACATGTCCCCTGTAGGTCCTTTGTCATATCTGCCAGCTGTGTGTAAGACACTCAGATACTCCAGATTTTCAAATTGTACAGGTACCTATGTATAGCTGAGCTGAGTCCTCTAAAAAATGATTGAGTTCATCTTGAGACAGACAGCCATTTGAATTTATACCTGAAGTGTTTTTGTGGATATTTAAAGGTAGAGGAGATATTTTCTATAATGTGCTTTGGAAGAATGTGATACATTAAAGTAGCAGCTTTACATTTTTTTCCCTTTTTTTTTCCTGAGGTGATCAATATTCCTTTGTTTATTCCATATTTCTTTCTCAGTGAATCTCCCTCCTGATTTCAGCTCTCCATTTTTCTTCTATTCTACACACACACACACCAGTCCACTGTTCCGGCTTCTTACCCTTGTGTGCACTCCTGCAAAGTCTATTTGACACCACACTGACCTACTCATAGCACATATTTTGGCTTCTTTCCCCATATAATTCTTGTTTCACACAGGTGTTCCTTTTTTTTGTTTCCTGCTTTTTGCTTCGAATACCCTTTTTTCTCTTTGGCCCCGGTTCATCATCAGATTCCTGTACCTTATCCTCTCTTCCGTTCTTTCTTCTCCTGAATCTTCTTGAAGACTGGGATACATAGTTTCTGTCTTTCACATTTTGTACCTTCAGCATTGTGTTATCTCTTGTTCCCCACTATGAGAAACTATAGAAGAGTTAATGAAATAACAAGAAAGTGCTAAGTGCTAGAAGCTGTGGTACCTGAATCCATTCTGGGTCAGAAAGAGCAAAATCAATCATGAATAGGGAAGTCCTTTCCTTGCTCTCGTTCCTAGACTCTTGTAGGCTGGTATTTTTCAACGATAGATCTCACATGGAGTTTCTCAGGCAGAATGGCTAAAATTTCGTAGTTTTAAACATTTTATGTGTTATTCTCAAATAAAGTGTTAATTATTTGATAAATACTGTCAGTCTTGCCAATAATATATTTTCACATCAGCTTCCAGAATCTCTACGGGAAAGAGAATAGAGAGGAATCTGAAGGATACCTTGACCAATACATTTTAAAATGTTAGCATGCCTGCATAGAATGATATGTTTTATTTCACATTAAAATAATAATAATAATTAAAAAATTATCTTAGATAAAAATGGATTGTTGTGGTTCTGAATAGGTAGTGTCTAAATAGAGACCTATTTACACCTTTATTTTTGATCTTTCATCTGTGTCTATCCTCTTACATAAAACAGAGTAAGAAAATGATGACTGTACATCCACAGTTTTTAAGACTATTGCCTTTTAAGCAAATTTTTCTTGGATAGAATGCTTTGGAGCTGTTCAAAACACATCCAAGGAGTAAGCTACCACCTGAGCAATGTGATCTGTCAGGAGCCTAACTTTTGATCTCATTCTCTGGCCTACTTTCATTTATCACTATATATGTATCTTCCAGAGTCACGTCTTCATGCTCTCTCTTATGCTGACAAGGCATTCTGGCACCCATTCATAGCTATATTATGTTCAAAGATTCTTGTAGAGGAGAAGGAAAAAGAAAAAAAAGGACTTGGGTTTCCACATGCCTAAATTTGCAGCTTAATTCAGTTGCCAAAACATGTAAATTTGTACTATTTGAGATAACAAAAGGTTTTGTGCATGACTTCAATATGCCAGTCCAGAAATACAGGGATCACCCGTAGGTCTGCTAAAAAATATGCTATTCCCCTGTACATGTCTTGAATACGCTATAATCCCTCAAATGTCAGTAGATGCTTGCATTAGGTAACAGAATTGAACACATGATTCTAGAACGTTTTGGCTCCCTGTGATGGATGCCTCAAAGTTGCTAAATGCTGGTGTCCGAGCTGAGCTAGGTATCTAAATGACCATCATGGTTAGTGGAGACCTAGTCAATATTGTCAGTGAAGTCTATTGCACCAATAAACTTACATATTTACCATGTTTTGGTATAATAAAAAACCCACAGCTTATAATGCACTTTGGATCATACATACTTGTTCAAAGTCAGTAAGCAAAAAATATACAGAAGAAAATTACTGGAAGCACTGGTCTGAATTTTTCAACAAAATGGTGTAAGAATGTATGAGTGCAGCTCATGCAAGTGAGTGGACAAGGAAGGTGCAGGGACAGCATGTGTCCTAGTGATGTGTCACTTGCACTATGCAAACTGTACTTGTTATTATGTGAAATGGAGTTCAAAGCATATGGATCCTTGGGAAGGATATGGATTTATTATTTTTCATTTAACTTCCACGCGGCTAATCCTTGAAAGGTGGTGCAGCGAGGGCAATGCAACTCTCTTCAGACATGTTTTTACCAAGGTCCTTGACCTCTTCTGCTAGAAATGTTTAATTCAAAAGGATATTAGAATCATTATAAGCAAGTAAATGGATGCAGATTACCTCCCTCAACTTACTATTGAAATTTTAACAAGACACTTCCAGAAGCTAAATCCATCAATATTGAGGCTCAAGATAACATAGGGTCTGCAGGCAAAATGGAATATATAGCAGGTTGTTCAAAATGGGAGCACATCATTATCACTGAAAGGTAATCTAAGAATATGTTACTACAAAGTAAACTACGAGGATAAAAAGGATAAAATTAGACAGATTTTAAAATTATAAGCGGCATATCTTATTTGCACCGTAATAGTTTAAACCTTTGTAAAACTAAATGAAGGTATTGGGTCAAGGGAGAAGGAATGTCTGTTGCTGGAAAGCATATGGAGACATATCACATGATATTGAGGGACATCAGGTACATATTACATTACACAGTAATTATGCAATTGAGTTTATTGCCTGTATAACATCTCATAACGTAATAAAGATATTTTTAGAATACAAAACAGTTAGCTGTTAATATCTATCAGACCTCTGAAGATATTTCTATTATTATCCTCTCTCACTAAGACAAACTCTGTATCTTCATTGAGTCCATTAAATATAGGCCTGATCTCCAGCCAAGTACATCCAATGGATTTGTCTGTGACCTTCTCATAATTCTCGTACTTCCTTATGGCCCAGAGGAGAAATTACTGCTGCTTACTCTTTTACATAAAATCAACAAGTTATTGTAGGTGTTCTAGTTTTCTTCTGCTGAAATATATGGAGTGAGACATTTTTAGCTGCTCTCTGGTAATGCAAAACACACTTCTGTGCGTCAAAAACATTGATTAAGAAATTCAGACCTGAAGCTTTTTTATCTAAAGTTTTGCTTCTTCATGTCATCCATCATCATATTAATAGGATCAAAATAACTTCATCATACATACAACAAGAAAGCATTTTCATTCTGTATTTCAATATATAACAGACATATAATCTAAGGATGGGTAAATACAATTCCTTCATAAACATTCACATATTTATGTGATTGAACCTTTTTTCTGGAAAAAAAAGTATGTATGTGTCAAGGCCATGCTTAATTAAAGTTCCTTTTAATTACACTGCTTTGTAAGAAAATTAAGACAATATAACCATCACCCAGAAACTTGAAAACAATTAATATTACATGAGTGGGCATTTTTTATTCAGAACAAAGAAAAAAAATGTAAGAAATATTCTATGAAATTCCTTATGGGCCAAATACTGATTTGCAAAACACACTTATGTGCAATTGACTGTGTAATCAGAAAAATTAAACCAAGCAATCAACCTATCAGCCAAATACACAAGAAAAGAGGAGCAATCAAAAGTAGGTTTCCAAATGTATTCAGGATATTTACATGTAAAAGAATCCTTAGCACCATCCAGCTCAATAGGACCCTTTTGCACTGAAAGATTCATCAAAATTAACATCGTTAATTTAGGATTCATATTCTATTTCATTACCTCTTTTTTGCATATGTTATGTAACGCAGAATTCAATCAAAGGAATTGACGTACTGATGACCACTATAATTTGCTTAACTGTAAACTGAACATAATTCAACTAGATAATATGAACTGCTAATAACTTGCATATGGTAAAAGTTGTTGGTGCTTTGCATGGCTAGAACCTTGCTACTTTCTGTTACAGGATTAAAGAACTGATCTGAAGGGAACATTGTTATATCTTCCCTCCAGGCTGAAAAAGGGTAATTAGTCAGAAGTGGAACTTTTAATATTAGCGCAGAGTAGTCCACACACATCTGCAGGGGATGAAACATATCTGTGAATATGCATGTGCCACTGAATTTAAGCTTTAAAGATTAAGTTTGAGAACAGTTGCAGAATACTGCATAGCTTCAATTTCTAAGAGATGCAGAAGGCCAATTATTTTGCTGAACAGTGACCTCAGTGAACAGTAAAATGTTTTATTATTATTTTTACATTGGCCTGAGATTGGTTTCTTTTCAATAAACTCTTTCTTTACGCACCTTCCAGCCACTATTTTTTTCCTCTTTCCCCTACCACTATCCCTGCCCCCCAATAAATATTCTTTAACAGTTAAATAAAGCCTTGTTGTATATGTTCTTCTACTTGCTTACAGTGAATTAGATCTTATATGGTAAATTCAGAATTTGTACTGCTTGTGCACATCAGAAATGCTTACTTACACAGCAAATCATTTTGCTCTGTGACTACTCCTTTCAGAAAATAAGCCCAAATTTTCATCCATTGAAGTCTCTATTTTCATATTCTGCTCTTTTGTGTTACAGAGCTATGCTTTTTACACCTTGCTTAACCCTCTTTTCTTATATCTGGATTTCCAGGTCTTCAGTCTTAACTAAACCAACATCTACAATTTTGCTTATTAGAACATTATTATTCATGTTACTCAGTATCTGTTTTCTATTAAAAATAATTCATACTCGCAGATATGGTGCATTTCTTCAGAAACAACTAAGAAACTAATTATTTTTATATTTGCATTTCAGAAGAGTTACATAAAATTCAAATATTATGTTCAAACACAACATTTCACTGCATGGCAAAAATGCATTGCAGATAGACTTTTCTTTTTTTCCTACTCATGTTAAAATTATTATCAAAATTAAAGTTGGATATTCAAGACAGCAGGAGATTTAAAAACATGGATCCTTTAAAAAACATTTCCAAGTAAAAGTTTGACCATTTGTCTTGCAGATGGAAATATTTGAGCTGTAAAATTTTCCAGCAGCTTATTTTGATCCATTTTGATTTGATTCCCCTCAAAAAATAATGTTTTTTTCATAAAACATAGAGTCTCTCTGAAGATCTAAATAATCGTAGACTTGGTTAGGCTAAAATGCGTATGTTTAGATTTATAAAACATACAGAGCTCTAAATTAGTTAGTTAAAATAATAGATGTAGCATTGAGACAAAAAATGTATTAAGAAGGGGAAAAAAAGTCTGTCTCAAACAAAATATGATGGATGAAAATGCAGAAGTTAGACAAAGTAACAGTGATTGTCATGTTCTAATGAAGAAAAAACCACCATGAGAATAATCTTCTGTTTCCCCACCAGTCATCATCTGTCGTGTATTTTCAGTTGAGAAACAGGACAGTATACTCAGAAATATATGTAATGAAAAGAAGTGAGGTGCAATGATGGTAAGTCAGAATACAATGAAATGTATGCAGAAATTAATAAAAAAGCAAAACAATTTAAAATGTTGGCTTGACAATGCATTTCATATATATATATGTCAAACAAGCACAAAGGTGGACAAAAGCATGCTCTCAAATTTCTTTTTTTGCCTGGTGACTCTTAAATAAAAATGCAGATAATCCTGTGTCAGAGACAGATCACCAGGCTATTTCTGGTTAATTTCCCTGTTATTGCATGGCTTTTACATTCCATTCCCCCCAATAAATCATACCTCAGAGGAAAGGCGTCAAATAACTCAACACCAATGCTTTTGTAGTCTATAAATTTAGCCATTTTCCAGCAATGTGGGACCGGTGATTGTAATCTATTTAGAAATAAAAGGTACTTTTAAACTACTCACTGTCTGTATAAGTTTAGCATGTAAAAGATTCCAATAGTTTTCAGTTGAACTCCATGCAGCCCCAGTGAATTGAGCAGAGCCTGGCAAGACTAAAAGATTAATCTCCAGTGGAAACAGAGATCACTCAGTACTTCTCTAAATTGCAGCCAAGCCTAGCTGTAATGTAGAATTT
This sequence comes from Pluvialis apricaria, assembly GCA_017639485.1. NCBI lineage: Eukaryota > Metazoa > Chordata > Aves > Charadriiformes > Charadriidae > Pluvialis > Pluvialis apricaria. The sequence goes on from CM030007.1 coordinate 51,971,583, forward strand.
ATTTCTACAAGCTAGCAAGCTTCTTAACGTGCATGGGAACCTGTGTGCCACATGAAAGTGTCAACAGATTTTACAAGATGGCAGGATGACAAAGCATAATGTTTGAATTGCCATATTATTAATAATTGTGATATTACACATTACTTCACTGATTTGATGGAATTGAGCAGAGTAAAGCAGGCTTATAGAAAGGGCACATACATCTAGATGTAATCCATGTACCAAACTTTCTAGTAACATTATACCAGACACATTTCACAGTATCCATTGCAGTGAGTATTAGGAATAAATTAACTTCTTCAGAAACAAAAATACACAAACTTTAAATTTTACTTTACTTCAGGGAAGAAAAGAGGAAAAAATATATACACTAAGCAGAAAATAAGACAACATGAAAGAAACAGGATCAAATCTTAGCAACTAGAAAATAATTCTTTCGCCATTACTTAATACTGCTTTATATTTGTAACTCAAATTACTTATAACCTGAACCTTATAACTCAGATTTATATGCAATTACCATTTTTAACTGACATTGTGCTGCCAGCACAGACTGTATATTAATTTTCACAAAAGCTATGCTCAGCATTGTAATTTGCAATTTATGAAGACTGTAAGGCACAGCATCATAGCACTATTTACTATACATTCACTGGGAATAGAACAAATAATATATTTAAGAGAATTTGACTCTCCACTCATAATCAAGACTCTTTTCAGTCTGAGAACTTAGGAATCCTCAGTTCCTCATTTTTACATGTTTGGCTTTTCTAACGTATTCTGGACTTCCTTAGGCAACAACATATTTTGCACAGTGGATGGGAGAAGAGAGGTGCCACAGATTGGCCTGTAAACAGAGAGAACACAGAGCAAAGGAATGCCTACAGGTCTGCATACCACTGTGGTCAACACAGAATGTTAAACACTGTATTATAAAACTCACTGTATTTAAAGATATGTATATATTTTATGTGTGTGTGTGTTTTATTTTCTCTTTCTGGGCAACACCCTAGACATGCTACATAAAGTTGCCAGGAAAATTAAATAACTTTTTTGCCACTTATATTAAAGGCATTCTGAGGACGTCAACAAACAGTGGAGCAACAGAACAGTTGTATGCAGTGATGGTCAATACTGGGTCAAGTCCTGTTCAACGTCCTCATTAATGATCTGGAAGATGGGCAGAGTATACGCTCAGCAAGTTTGCTGATGACAGAAACCTGAGAGGCTGATACACCAGAAGATCATGCTGCTATCCAGAGACACCTCAGATGAGAAGATGGAGCCAAGCTCTTTTTAGTGGTACACAGTGACAGGACAAGAGACCATTGGCACAAACGGAAACGCAGGAGGTTCCATGTGAACATAAGGAAACACTTTTTTTGCTGTGAGGGTGACTGAGCATTGGCACAGGTTTCCCAGAGAAGTTGTGAAGTTTCCCTCCTTGGAGATGCTCAAAAGCCATCTAGACATGTTCCTGAACAATGTGCTCTAGGTGACCCAACTTGTGCAAGGGAGTTGGACCAGATGACCTCCAGAGGTCCCTTCCAACCTCAACCATTTTGTGATTCTGTGAAAAGCACAGTTTGCTAATATCTCACAATTAAGCCTCTAGTTTTACCTTGGTTGATCCTGACCACCTGAGGTAATTCTCTACATGGTTGACGAAAACCTGAGAAAAGTCAACCAGAAATGCTACATGATGAACAGCTCCTAGCAGAGCTGTTAGGACTATGTTTGATCTTTTCCCATTTCTAAAGTAAGTTTTGGAATCAGGATGAAACTATATGCCTTTAACTCCTTAGGACCAGCTCTTTTTTATTTTTTTTTTATTTTAATTGCAAATACCTAGCAAACAAAAAACATTTTTTTCTGCAGTAATCTGGTCATAAAGGTACTTGCTCAAGATGTAATATTTTCTCAGATATTTTGCAACCAAAACCCAGGCAGGCACTTTGCTGCCACGCTATAGACTATAATGAGAGATCTCAACCTCATATTTATGAAACATATTTATGAATGTTAAATGTTTACAATGGTCACAAGTATCTCTGTTTTCAAGTCAGTAGCAAAATCCAATTATTAACTATAATTGCTTGTCTGGAATGTTTACAGAAGGCCATGTGCTTCTTATTCAGAGAGTTGCTAATTTGTGTAAATCATAACTTATTTGTGTCTTTAGGGTACAAGAATGTTCCACATTACTGAAGGAATTACTGGAGCTTTAGGAAATGTTACCATCGTGAGTTTTGGGGAAAGTTTTATTTTTTGTACAAAAGTATCATTCTGAAGATGACGGCTTTATAAAAACTAGATTTATATTGCACTGGACCAAGATTTGCAGTCACAGCAATTCTGATCTTGTGTGAAAAATATGTTTTTTCTGACCAGTCTCCAGGAATTTCTGAGTACCAAAACTTTCATCACAGCAGACTATTGAATGTTTAATGCACCAAATGCATGTGATAATAGTTATACCCCTAGAAATATGTTTTCCAAACCTGGGTGCTATATAGCAGTGATTTCAGAGAAGACTGGCTAGAAAGCTAGTATAATGATTTTAGTGTCTACTGCAGAAACATCTATATGGTGTTTCAATTTCTTTGCAATTTTCAAATGTATGGTTAAATCATCTCATATATTCTCCAAGTACTACTGACAAATAATAAACTTAATATTGTGGTTCATGAGTACTACAGTTCTCTTCTCATAGAAGAACAAATTTAAAATTTTATTACTTTTTATTGCTCTAATCTCACTTTTATGTTATTCTATTTTTAGACACTTATTTAATGCACACATTCTTAAATGAAGAAAGTATTGCCAACTTCAGACTAGAAGCTAAGTGAAAAATATAGTCTTATCCTAAAGTGTGGAAGGTTATTCTCATTGTCTCATAAATTTCTCTTCTGCCAGTACTGATGCGCTCCCTAAAGCATTACTTTGGGGGAATTATCATTACAGGCATGTTTAGTGTATATATTTACATTTCCAGAAGAAGATAAGCACATGTTAAGTGTATTTATTTACATTTCCTGAAGAAGATATGCGCAATAGTGTATGGCACTTTCTAACCATGCAGTCAGAAATGGTGATCCTCAACCTAACCTTGCAGTACAACACACATTTCATCAAAAATCCTGAGTAGCTAGTATATCTGAGGAAGTAATTGTTGCTGAAATATTGCAGAAAACTGCAGAAATCGCTGGCAGGATGACAAAAAGATTTATTCCTGACTCAGCACTAATTAGCATACGTAGAAGAAAAGTAGTTACTGCCAGTAGAGTTTTTAGAGATGAAGTTTTCAAATGGCACAATGTCCAGGAGAATGGCCAAAAATAAAGAGAAAAACCTTGAATACAGTGTTCAGTTTTGGGCCCTTCACTATAAGAAGGACATTGAGGTGTTGGAGCATGTCCAGAGAAGGGCAATGAAGCTGGTGAAGGGTCTGGAGAATAAGCCTTATGAGAAGCAGCTGAGGGAACTGGGTTTGTTTAGCCTGGAGAAAAGGAGACTCAGGGGAGACATTATCACTCTCTACAACTATCTGAAAGGAGGTTGTAGCGAGGCGGTTGTTGGTCTCTTTTCCCAAGTAACAAGTGTTAGGACAAGGAGAAATTGCCTCAAGTTGTGCCAGGAGAGGCTGAGACTGGATATTAGGGAAAATTTCTTCACTGAAAGGGTTATCAAGCATAAGAACATGCTGCTGAAGGAAGTGGTTGGGTCACCATGCCTGGATGTATTTAAAAGACTTGTAGATGTGATGCTTAGGGACATGGTTTAGTGGTGGTTTAGGCATGTTAGGTTTATGGCTGGACTTGATGATCTTAAAGGTCTTTTAAAACCTGAAAGATTCTATGATTTTATGATTCTAAGTTACTATAACTTGTTTGACTCAAAAGGAGCTATGACTCTTTTTGTGTTGTCCGAATGGTGTCCCAAGCACATCACCAGTTTCAAGGCACCACAAGCACCGGCAGCTCCCTGGCAGTGGGTCTCTAGAAGTGTTGGGGCCTCCCTTGGGCCTGTCAGGGCAGGGCCTGGCAGGCAGGGCCTGTCCCACCACACCAGCGAGTAGCAGGACAGCCAGGGGCACCAGGGCAGCCCCAGGCATTGGGCACTTCCCTGGGGAAGGGGATGGGCTGAGGTTGGACTGGAACATAGGCTGCAGGAGGCCCTGGCTCAGCAGGGCCCATGGCCAGGCAGGGCAGAGCTGTGGGGAGCTGGAGATTGGCCCTGCTGCAGCATCACTGGGAGAGGGGCTGATGGCCCTGGGGGACTGAAATTACATCCTGGGCTGTGGGTAGGTGGTGGGAGACTCATGGTGTTGCACAGGGACAGCCAGGCCTGGTAGTGCCTTCAGGGCCCTGACAATACCTTGGTAAAACAGACTTGCAAGCATAACATCTCATTTAAGTAAAAGTGCAATTCAAGTTTATTTGTAATTTACTTAATCTCTGATCAGGCTTTCATTTCCTCAAGGAAACTCAACAAGTAACCTTTTTATATTTTAAAAGGCTGAAGCTTTTTAAAAGCTAATTTTATGAATATTTGTTTTTCCAAGCTACAAAGGTTAAAATAATTATCTATTCTAACTTCATATCCTGTTATGATGGGCTTTTATGTTTCATTAAGAATAGCTTTAAAGCAAGTACATTAATCAGTTCTCTGTAGACGGCGTTTATAACGCTCAGTTACAGGTTTGAAGAGGGAGACGGTGTTACCAGGAGGCAAAGATCCATTTCCACTGGAGACAAATTCAATGCGGACTCTGAAACGGCTTGGTATACATACAAATTATCTCATATTAAGGGTGGCAAATAACATATCTTTTGTTCATTGTGTTTCCTATTTTACCATATGTTGTGTTTTGTTGGAAGTTGCAGCTCAGCAGGAGGGCGAAAGGCCACCTAGTTGCTCACTTCTGGCTGTCGCGTACTGGATCAATGCACAGTCCTTTGGAGCGAGGGGAGCAATGGTCCCCTCCTGAGAGAGGGAGACAGAGCAGGAGGACTCCCAAGACAGCATACAAGTACGTATTCCCAAGAACAGAGTGGAGATACACTATAAAAATGCAGAGGTGATACGCAGAGCGTTTCCAGGGGTCTCCAGCGGACTGCTTGGAATTATGCATAAGTCAGCAAGCCACTAAACGTTGCCGTACTGAAAGCAGGAGTGAAGTACAGGACCTGTCTCTGAGGTGAAATAGTCAGCAGTGAGGACTTCTAATACTGCTTTCATTTTTATTTGATCTGACCCAGCTGATCTGAGCTTCTGTTCCACAGAAGTCGTCATGTTGCAGTTTATCTGCTGATAAAATGTAATGTCAGCAGTTCAGAGCCCTTACAATATTTTTAGTATCATCACTTTAAAGAAAAGGTATTGGTATTCACAGCTGAATTTGACAGTCAGAGTTCCTGAATATTCAGCTGCGCATTCCAAAATGAATGCTATGGAATCTCTTAAAGATATGATTGATTCCGTTAAGTAGAAGCCAATAAGACCTTCTTTGGTACCATGATCACAAAGCTGAGAATTTTTGGTGTCCTTCTTGACTCAACGAATGCTTTTTATATGTATAAATTAAATGTTGTATCAGCATTTTTCAGGATATATGATTTAACTGGAAGATAATAGGACCTCCAGATGAATCTGCCTGAGGACATTACCAGATTACAAATACTTAAAATTAATGTTAATATTCTAATACGATTTTCTTCCTTTAAATTAATGGAAAATAAAATGCTATTGAGAAAGAGAGAGAGAGAAGGAAAGAGAAAGAAAGAGAGAGCAATTTAGCTAATGTTATTATGACATGCTATCAAAACAGAATTTATTACGGGTTCATTTTCTTGAACAAATCCTTTTTTCAAATGTATCAGAATTATTAGGTAGTATTCCCCCTTTGCTTCATTATATTCTTGTAAAATATTTAATAACTTTTAACAGGAAATAATCAGAAATAGTTTCACTCATTTCCTTTTAGGTAATGGAACAATGAAGATATTACAGATTGTGCAGGCCTCTCAGGAACAATACTAATAATTATAAAAAAGGTTAAATATCTGGCAAAACAGGGACTTGCAATGAAATGTTACAGATTATGTTTAAAATAACATTTGTTCCACATCTAATGACAGCCAAGAGACTCACTAAAAATTGCTTTCTAGATTATACTCTATTCCCAGTAAATTAAAATAAATTACTTACAATCTTCCTCTTGAGTGCTGTGAAAAACTGCATCGAAGAGACCATTTTGTTAGATCTTTTTTGGTCTTTTCCTTCTAATATTCCAGTTTATGATGACTGATCAGAAACACAAGATTTCAAATTACTGGGTTAACCCGTTCATTCTAGCCATTTATAACATATGAATATCTATCTGAGTATGAATTTGAGTAAATTCTGGAGAGACTGGCACCGTTTTTTTCGTCTGACCATCAAGATAATCATAAATCAATCTTGGACTCAAAGTCCTTCACCAGGAAATTCAAAGTATATTGACGAAATGTTAATGAATGACAGATATGAACTGGTATTTGGTTACTGTTTCATTGTCTTGACTTTGTTTAATAGTTCAGTTGTAGTAGGCCAAATTGTAAAAGAGAATATACTGTTTTCCAGTATGTGCCTTGGGTAATTTTTGTATTTCATTAAAGGTGACAAAATGCATTACTTCCCAAGTTCCCAAAAGTATTTGCTTCACACTCTTCCCTTATGAAAACATCTCTGTATCCAGTTTCTTTTTATGTGTAATTCTCTCTTTGACCTGTTTCCATATATCTTTTTTTTTATTTCCCAGTGGCTGATTTCTGTTAAGATTTTATGGGCAGTTTTGAAGTATTTCTTCCTAGCTCGTTATAAAGTTAACAAAAAGTGAGCCATAATGCTTTGTTCCATGAGTATTTAATGTAGTTGGCTGAAGGCAAGTTAATGATTGATACTTTAGCCCTTGTAAGACTAAAACTTTCTGACTTTAAACATGCTATTTATTTCATCTTTTGTGTGTTTTGTCAACACTCTAACTGACTTGTGTTTTTATGTAACAGTGCATCATAGCACTGACATAACTCTACAACTTGAATTGTACAAAGCAGTACGTTTGCTTTGGTCAGCAGGCTGTAAGAAGGTATGACAGACAGCTCCTGCACTACCTGTTGGAGAATCTGAGCCATGATGCAGTAGAAGTGAGGATTTTAATTTTTTTTCTTTTCCTTGGAAACTATATTAACACTAAATCTACAGAGAAGGACTAGCTTTTTGCCTCAAAAGATGGTTATTTGAAGGACACGTAACCATTTGTTTAATGTTAGATATCTGGATAGAAAAGACACTATGAAACTCCACACACAGAACCTGCAGAATCTTCTTCAACCACTGTTGTACAGGCTTCATGTTAGATTCCCTCTCTGTCCCTTGAGAGCTGTGCATAGCCTGCACACATCCTTGCAATCATAATGATGTGACTTGCAGGGCATTCAGCCATATTCTAGCAGGTTATTGGTAAGCTGCTCCGTTTTGTACTGCTTCCCTCCTTTTCTTCTTCCTCCTTAACAGTAACATTAGATTTAGACTGAAAAATAAATGTAAATGCAAATAGGCATCAAGCGGTGAAGCAGTGAAGAACAAGACTGTATATGATGGTCTGCTATATACTCCTCAGACAGCTAAAATTCAGCCTAGGTCTTCCACCTTGTCTTTGTTAAAGGGGTGATCTCTTTCCATTTGCAAAGAACTGTGCAATTTCTATAAAATATCCTGCATGCCTATATATGAGACAATAAAGCCCATTATACTCCCTTATTTTTTAAACTTGTGAATATTTTCTTCTTAAATTAAACAAAGAGGTTTTGTGGAACAGAGAGAGGTCTTAAAAACAAAATTAAAATCAAAATACTGTTTCTCTTATTATAGTAATTATTATGGTAACTATGAGTAACTATTATAACAATTATTACAGAAATTCTGTTACCACATAAATATGCAGAGATTATATCAGATTAGTTTTTTTTCTTTATTCATTCAAATTTTGATGAAACATTCAGAAAATTCCTCTTCTCTCTGAAGACATAAATAGGCAAAAAAAAACAAACCATGATGCTGTGAAACCATTGCTTTAAACATTGAAAATGCTATAGAAACTTTTTTGTCTTAAGGGCTTTGGTTCAACCATATGGCTACCTTTGACATACTTGAATCAGCATATCAAATGAACAATTATGAGCTACTTAAAAATATACCTGTGTTGTGGCCCTTAAATATCATCTTGACTGAAGGCGCAGACTGAGGAAGTAATTTAGGTGCCTGATAGAGTCAGGGAGTGTCAGCAGGGCCAAGCAAGCCTCTTAGTTTGAGGATTGGAGAATCAAGCTTTCAGAGCTCCTCCTGCTACACCTTGTTACAGTTTGGATGCAGTGTTAGTGCCTACTGTTGCAGTACTAAAAATATCAGGGACATAATTCTGGCTTGAGTTCAGCTGGAGTCAAGAAACTACACTAAATGTCGTCCATATCCTGTGAAGCAGTATGTTGGCTTAAGGTACAATTAATTTGTCTCAAGATCATTTAGATCTTGAGCTGATGTCTTGTTTTTAAATGAGGAAGCAACATGACTCTACAACTTTGTAGTTAGATCTGTCTTTGGGAGATGAAGTTGTAGCCCTTGATCAAAGGAATGTTTTCATACTTACTGTGGAAACACTGTAATATCCTGGAAGCAGAGAATTCATCCTAACCTTTTACCTGAGCTCTTCAACACGAGGCTTCTGAGTCAAACACACATATATGTATACGCCTTCATTCTCTTCTCCTAATCTGCCTCTTCTTCCCCGCACCTCTATCCTGCCACTGTCCCTCAACTCTTTTCCGCACAAAAAAAGCTGTGAAAATAAGATGAGCAAAAATTATATTCCACCTTGTTGATGAGCACTTTAATGACTGAGTTATCACATAAACTTCATGACATAATACAACCCTTATGGTGTCATGCAGGTGTTCAAAGAGTTCCTTTGCATCTGAGGGTGAGGCTGCCAAGCTATGAATTGCCAATGGGAAGAAGCACCACGGGGTACCAATAAAAAAGAGGGGTAAGATTAAAGACATACTCAGTATCTCTATTAGCCAGCTCTCTGATACTTCTGACTCATCATGCCATTATCTCAATTCACTTACATTCACAGCCAGGATGTGCAATTAGAAAATTAACAAGGAAAGACCCATACCTTCAAATTTCCTGTTGCAAAGCTAATTTTTGGATGCTCATTATTATATTCTTACACATATTTTATATACATAAAGGTAATATAATTCTCTTATTTGGAGAAATACTTTTAGTAAGACAGGGCAGATGGGAATATATTTTACTCTTTTCATTTTTCATCTTTCCTGCAGGTTAAAAATGAGAATATAAATTTCACTGTGTGGTTTTTGATATCTAAATCTATGTTCAAGGTCTTCATCCTTGGCTACCCATATAGTCAATAAAGATGTGGTCAATATAGTTAGCAGAGTCAAGGGCATGATTCTTCTTATTCTAAAGTAGATATCTCAACCAAGCTAAATGAACCATAACCTGAAAGTGTTTTTTCCTGTCTATAAAGGAAGTCAGGCTATTGTGGCTATCATCTCCAGGCATCTATTTGTAGTTGTCTAAAATTTGATTAGTGTAATCACACTCACAATATTTGAGTAGCTAAACTTACATGAGTGTAATCCTATTTCTGCTTTTTCTATTCAAAGTTCTTGAGTATTCCTTTCTAATTTTTCACTTTAAGAGCTACAGAATGAGATAGGGAGAATTAATGGACTGGAAATCAGAGTAACCAAAGCTGTAGAAGACAATGGAATGCATGTAGATTTTTCATATGGCCTATTTAATAATAAGAAAAATACCTTCAGATAGCTAAATCTTAAGCTTTAAAAATAAGACTCTAAAAGTTGGAGTTAAAAACTTGTAAAAAAACTTGTAAAAAAAAAATTAAGAGCCACTCCAGAGAAAACAGATCTGTAAAGCTGTCAACACAAGCCAAAAAGGGAAAGCACTGCAGGTATATAAACATGCCAGTAGAAACCTTGGAGATTTCTTTCATTTGGTGTTCTGTCTAGTAAGAATCTTAGTTCCACATGGTGAAAACCCACGCAGTCAATGTGATACCTTTTCCTTTACTTGCATGGAAGATTCTTCTATTGAAGAAAAAAAGACAGTTAAATCTAGTCTCAAAGTAGAACTATTATTACTACACATTTCTTGTTATAAATTTAATAGAACTTTATAAATGAAGTGCTGCTTAATTCTCATTGTTGTATGATTCTTTGCAAAGGGGTAAAAAGCTGTTTTAAGCAGAATGCAATAAACCTGAGAATGTTCAATTAAACTCTAAATACTAAAATCTACTTTTTTGTTCTCTGGAATGTATTCCTAATACTACAGAAGAGTAACAATTATCTGTAGGGGGCTGCTATATTTGTGAGTGTGTCTCAGGCCCTGAAATATTGCAGCTGGCCACCAGGTATCAGGAAATGGCTTCTTCCCATCATGCATTACATCATCATGAAATATTAATCATTGTTATTAAAACATTGATCTTTTGTCTATGCAGTGTGTACTAAGAGGCTGGATATAAGTTATCTTAAGAAAATATTAGCATGCAGGCATTATTTTCAGCTGCTTTCCTCTCTGTAATCCTTTTAAGCATACATCAATCAATCACTTTGATTAGCCATGCCAAATGTTCCAAAACAAGAAATAAGAGAGTAGAAATAAGAACAACCTGTCTGGTGCAACTTTACAGGTCAAACAATTTTGAGATTGTTCTATTAGTGATGACTGTAGCCTTAGGCGAATTAAAAAATAAATAATAACAATATTAAAAAAAAAAAAAAGACAATGAAGAAAGAAAAAAAAAATGTCCTTGAAGTTAAGTTCTGCTCACACGTTGAAGAAATTTCTCAGTTCAGTTTGGTGTAATGTCCTTTTTCTGTAGCAAGTAAAATAGCTCCTGATGAGCTACAGATCCTCCATTTGTTAGCAATACTTATTAAATTAAGAGTTTAGATCAGGAATAATAATTTTACATGAAAATGCCTGCAGCCAAACTGCCAAAACTTTTGCTATGATCTTGCAATCACAGTTGATTAGCCATAATCGGCCTATAACTTTAGCAACAAAGGAGATAATTTGCTGAATCATGCAGATACTAAACAATTTGCATAAAGATGAGAAAATGTTCTTTAACTTATGGAGTATTGAATAACCTTCCTAAAGACAGTTTAGTTTTTCCTAATATTAGAAAATTACTAATTTCCGTCCTCAGGTTTTACTATTGAATACAATGTATATTTCACTAACTGAATAATGCAGTCTTAGTTATAGAGAAGTGAAATAGAAACTCAGGCGACAAAATATGCAAACTGCGTGGTGGATTTTTTTCAATGTACTGTATTCCAACTATGTATGCAAGATCAAATGAAGATGACTTTCCTCCCCAGGCTTAACCAAACAGCTCATCAAGATTCCATTTTGTCTCATACAGACACGCACAAGAAATTAAAATAAATCTAATATATACTTGAAAGTTGTTGTTTTTACAAAGGTTTGAAGATAGAACTTTGGATACCAGAAAGCAGCGAGTATGGCTGTCACATTTATTCACGCTGTGCCTAGAGGACATTTAAGAAATGGCATTTACCACTGAAACTAGATAGTGGCAGCACATGGAAAACAACAGAAGGACAGAACAAAAATGGAACTTATCCTTATTCTTAATTACTAAGGCACTCGTATAAGAAGTAGAAGATCTGGATTATGTTTCTTGCAACTTTTAAGAAGTCTAATACTCATGTAATGCAAAAAAGTACGTAAACATATGTACATTTCCTTCATTCTTATAGGGAGAAAAGTGTAAAGATAACCTTTATATTAATATAACATCTCTACTTTGGCTTTTTTTTAAGCTAGTCTTTCAAAATAACTTTGAATAGCTGGAAATTTTTTTTAAATTAAGATATACAGACCACCAAAATACAGAGAGAATTCGCTCATACCATCTTTCCCTTCATCAACAGTATCTTCAGTTATTCTTTGCTTCTGTATTATTGAAGATAGTGTACACTAAGTGAGCCTATAAAGTTACTTTGGTCCTGGAATCCACCAATAGCGAGATTGAATTTGTCTTTGAACTTGAAGTTGTAATGATGTGTTCTCAATGCTGTGTGTGATTTATCACAGAGCACTTAGACAAGTCCTACAGATCACATATCATCTCTGGAAATTATTTTTTTTTAAAATTTTAAAATAAAGAAAAAATAAGTGGCTAAAATTCAATACAATACCTCTCCCACACATTTCCGAATATTTCTTCCAAATAACAACCCGACAACATGCATACAATCAGATAGTAAAAAAGGGAAGAACAGAAGTGGTTTAGAAAAGATCTAATTTGTTTACTTAACTTGAAAATTGATTTTAACTTTTTAAAGTAATTATGACTGCTAATATAGCAATAGCTTCACTAAACTCCTTCAACTAGTTCATTTTGAATAACAATTAAATCTTTTGAGGTGTTGAGGGAGAACTCTAAAACCTTGGGATTCAAAATCCAAGACTTTTGTTTGGGCTATATAAATAACAACTGTGTTATACATAGTGCCTAAAATGTTTACAGACACACCAATTTATTCCTTGTTATTAGGTAAAATGCAAAGATTAACGTTGACTTTATGGATTCTAATGAGAACACATAAACTTCATATTGTAAAAATTAACAGTAAGATCTCTGCGCAACATCACTCATTGCTGTACTTAAACTAATGAGTAATAACATATATGGACTCTAGGAAAAAAGACTTTGACTTATGCAGGAAACTAGTGAGCTGGATTTCATGGGAGGCAGCTCTGAAGGAGCTTAGGGAAGCTGGCAAGTCTTTAAGGACAACATCTTCCAAGAACAAGAATGGTCCATACCAATGCTTAGGAAATTCAAGTAGATATATCGGGGTGTGGCTTGAACATGACTAAGCATCAATGCAAACAAAAAAAATCACTATATGGAAGGTGAAAGCAGACACAGGCTATAAAGCAAGAATTTAGAAATGTGGCTTAAGCACACAGAAAAACCAAAGCTCAACTGGAGCTAACACTTGCAAGTGATGTCAAAGTCAAAAAAAGATCTTTAGTGGCTACTGATGGCTGGACAGTCTAGCTGGACAAGGAAAATGTGCTACCATTGCTGAATGGAGCAGGTGATGGTGACAATGGAGACAGATGAAGCTGAGATACTCTATGCTTCCTTTGCCTCAGTATGTGCTCTCATCAAACGTGCATATGGCAGCAAACCGGGGAGACCAACTGATACACTGGAGAGCAGGGCTGTCATCCAGAAGGACCTGGACAAGCTGGAGGTACTCACCAAGGATAAATGCAAAATCCTGCCCCCGGGAAGGAAGACTCTGGCAGTGATACAGTCTGGGGACTGATGGGCTGGGGAGCAGTTCTGGGGAAAAAGCCCTGGGGGCACTGGTGTAGTGCAAGCAGTGTACCCAGGTAGTAGAGACAGCCAACAGCATCCAAAGGTCTTTTAATAGGAGCACAGGACGTTGGTCAAGGGAAGAGATATTTACCCTCTTCCCAGCAACCATTAGACCACAGCTAGGTGCTACATCCCAGTTTGGGCCCTGCAAGGCAGGACAAAAGTCATCAGTAAACTTGGGTGAATTCAGACCATGATGGTCTGGAGTACTTGCCCTGTGAGCAGAGACTGAAGGGCTCGTTCAGCATGGAGAAGAGCACACTGCAGACTGACCTAGCAGCAGCTCCATGGTGTCTACAGGGGGGTAGGTCATCAAGGGGACAGAACCAGGCTTTTCACAGCGGCACGTGGCGGCCTCACAAGGGGTAATGGACATAACTGAAAGAGCAGAAGTTCAGACTGGATATAATGAAAACCTTTTTCCCCATGAGTTCAGTCGAGCAGTGGAGTGGGTTGGCTAAAGGGACTAAAGACTTCCTAAGGTACCTCCCAACCTGAATTGTTCTATAAACCCATTTCTCTAAAGAAAACAGTGATTTTTACTTCCACAATTATCACAACTTGAATAATCAGAAAACATATGCAAGAGGGCAGGATACTCTGCTCTCATGAACTGAAACGTGTTTATCAAAAAATACTGCATAACAGGTAGGTAGAATATATAAACTTACATGTAGCATTCTAGACTATTTTCACTCTGAAAAGGTGCATTCCTCTATGGATATAAAAGTCCTTGATGTCTTAGCTGCACAAATAGACATTTATTTCATCAGCAGAAAATGGCTGTACTGCTTATCAACAAAGTCATAAAGAGTCAACTCTTCTTGCTGGAAGTTTCAGGCTTCTAAAGGCTAGCAATGAAGAATTAAGTTATCTGGTAGCAAAAAGATGTCAGTATGATCAAACTAAGAATACTCTAAAAACCATTGTTGTTTTCATTAAACCTCATTGTATCAGTGGTCATCAAGTGTTTCCAAAAAAATTATTAAGTAGCTTTGGACTTTAGCTCATTAGACAATACAGTTGGTTGAATTCCAGTTTATTATTCATAGAAATTGCATGTTAACAGTTTTAGCTCTTTGAGGAAACCTTAGAGGAGGATTTTTGGGTATTGTCTGCCAGTGAGTAGTAAGGCTGGACTGCCCTTAAAGGCAGGGGAGTCAAGGGTGAGAAGCACCAACTCACTGAGGGGTGCAGGCCCATGGTACCCGACTAGGAGAGAAGAACTGGACTGGGAACAACAACTGAGGCCAGCTCAGTGCCTGGTGATTGCTAGGCAAGTCTTCACTGACCAGGCAGGCCAAGCCAGGAAGTCAAGTCAGTAAACCAAGTTTAGGATTAGCAAGAAACAGAGTGCAGCATACCTATGACAGCTCAGCTGTGGCTCCCAGGCCAAAAGGAACAGTGTGCATGGATGGAGGCCCCGTGAAGGCATCTCACAGCTTTTCCATGATATTTCTGTTTCCACTTCTCACTGATCTTTCTTGCAACTCAGCTGTATTTATAGAAGTCTGATACAAGGTGACACAGCTGTACCCTACCAGAATTGGCCTTCAATACAGGTAGCCAAACCCCAGAAAGGAGCAAAGAGATATTTTAGAGGGAGATGGATATAGACTGGTCAGGCCAGTTAGAGCCTCTTGGTGCACTCCAGACTAAAATTATTTGAAGAAGCTGTAGGTGTGTGCCTTGTATGTACACAAGAAGGAAGAAAATAAGGAATCTTTTACAGGTACTCAAAAGAATAATAACAATGTCAGTCTAATAATCATGCTTATTTCAGCTTCCATGGAGTAGTAGAAGGGAAATGAGAAGTTAAGCAGGACTACTGAAATGAAAATTTTTGTATTTTGGGGGCCTTTGTGTCCTCAGCCTGGGAATGAATCACCACAATAGGAAAAGCGACTGAAAGCCCTGTTCTAAATACAATATTTTTGAGCTCTGAAGTATAAAGCCTATGGGAATCTAGATACCTTGGATGTTCTGCTAAAATATAGAATCGTAGAATCTTTGTGGCTGGAAAAGACCTTTAAGATCATCAAATCCAACCATTATCTACTGGGCCCACTTCTAAACCATGTCCCTGAGCACCATGTCTTTTCTTATGTTTGGCTTCTTCTGCAGTTATGAAGCAATATTCTGGTTTTAAAAGGTTATTTATTTCACTGAATTTTCACTCTGTTGGAAAGAATTAGAAGAGAGATGGGTTGGACTGCCAAGGAATCACAGCCGCTTCTCAAGGAGGTATAACTTGGGTGGGTGGGTGAACATCCAGATTCTACACTTGGGAGCTAAAGGCAACATACTGGTCACATGAGGATACCACACACCAAGAAAGAGTGAAAGAGCTCCAGGCTGTTTCCTTAGACTATCTCTGCACTCACTTCAATATCTACATATTCACGTACGATATTGAAGTGAGGCAATAGAACAGGAACAATCTTTGAAAATTAACAGTTTTCCGTATGTTATCTGTTCTCAAATCCTGGAAACAAATCCTTTAGTAAAAATATTATTTATATGTTAAAAATAATTCTTTTGTTTTCATTTGCCGTTCTCAAATTCTTGAGAGAGAGCTGTGTCACATAACTATGACTGGGCAAATTATGGTCCCTTTGTGTTCTGTGAACCAGAAAAGCATAACTCATAATTCCCTGTCAGTGAAATACACTCACATTTATGTCCTCTGAGGCTCTCAGCATACAATGTAGAATGTACTTCTGTGTCAATGTGAACATTCACTCAAGTCAAGTGGGAATTGCTAACATGAACTTGAATGCAGCCCTTGTGGTCCTAACAGCTTGGATTAGAACCTCCATTATTTTTCCTGAACAAAGTCCAACACTTTTTAACCTGCTCATCTGGAATTTCCTAATAATAGGAGTGTAAATCAAACATAAAAGTGATATGAACACCATAAAACTGAAAATGGTGGGTTTGCTACCTTATTAGTTTCAACAGTTGATGTCACTTTTAAGATAATCCTCTCAGAAAAAGGCTTTTGGTTAGCTTCAAAGGCTGTGGCTAGCCTGTTGAAATTTTCCATATATACAATACAAAATATGGTTCAGAAAAATGGCTTGAGATTTAATTCTGCCAAGGCTGTACCCAAATTACTGTCAAAACTGTGTTTACTGTTGATTATGTTTGTTCATTCCCAGAAAGCTAAAATGAACGGGCTCTACCAAACACACTGTACAAAATGAGATGGGAAAAAACTTTGACTTCTAAGATGACATGCAAAAATGAAGAAAAAAAAATTGAGATTATGTCCCAGGTTTAATATGGAGACATTAGGAAATATTAATATAGACTTTGAAGAATGGACAAAAAATATGTAGTTTATACAACGTATTAAGTGGAAAGGTTTATTGATCAGGACAAGGGGGAACAAAACACAAAACAGTTGAATTGAACAGCATGACCTCCAATAGTTTCTATTTAAGTAAGTTTAGAAGTAAAAAATGTGTCTAGTCTTCTCAGATAACTGACATTGATTTATATGTGTTGAATGCAATGCAATGTGGTCAATGACAAAAGGAAACAAACAAATCAACATCCATACCTGCAGATTCAGTGAAATATCATGGAACAAGATGAAGAGTATGCTTTGGCATGCAAAACATTACCATGTCTTTTACCTTCTATTTGCTAATATTATTTGCTGTTTTCCAGGTGACAAATTTGTCTTTGTGATGTGGGCCAATGAGCCTCTCGCCCAAGTAGAAGCCAAGTATAGCACAAATAAAACCCATCAATCTTTAGGATGTATTTTTTGCTCTTACTAAAATAAAATTAAGTTTTCTTATTGACATGAAGTCTGTTGGAACAATGCCTGCTCAGTGTGTTATAAAACTTGTATCAAAGAAAATTATTTTTCCAAAATCCAAATTGGACTCTGATTTCTTTTAAAATCTGATTATCAGGAATTACAAATTATCCATAAATTCTCAGAGAAAGTAACTATTTATTGTAGTGATTCTGAAATTAAATAAATTAAAATATGACAAATAAATAAACGTCAAATAGTAAATGTGCCAAATAAAGTGAAATATACCATGTCTGGCCAGGAGTCAAAATATAGAAACATTTGTTCTCTTTTTTTTTTTTTCAAGTGTTTTGCCTTATAACTCTTTTGAAACACTTTTTTTCCAATAGTTAAATACTTTTTGTGGTCTCATAAGTCCTTTTTTTCTATTTGATAGTATTTTTACATAGTTCTGAAAATGTGTTAATGAGAAGTCCTCTATTTTTCTGCCAACATAGCTTTAAAATAATCTGCATAATTAGTAGATCTGTGCAAAAGGGTTGATATATAAAGGGCTGATATGATTAAATTCAAATGCAAATATGCATATTCAGGAAATACTTAGTTCCTTTGCATATAAGAATAAATGCCTTGTTCATTGAGTCTAAACTGTTACCCAAATCTACCCGCAATAGCACTTAAGCATATTTCCAAAGCAATGCATAAACTTTGCCACGCTAAAAAGGACAAAAAAAATCTTCCGAAATACACAGAAAATATTAAAAATTATCTTATTGCCAAAGCTACTGAAGTCATGCATAACACACACCCAGTTTTGGGTTGGCTGGTTGGTTGTGGGGTGTTTTTAACTTTGTTAGTCTTGTAATTTATATTTATTAGAAAATATACAGCAAAGAGCATAAATATGGATGTACCATGTGATGATGTGCATAGACATTTATTTGATTTTAATGACCTTTGAAAATCGCCTGAAGATGTATACTGATCTTCACGATAATATGTTCCACTGTGTAATATTGCTCATATTCATATTTCATGAGTGTAATTTACGTTGGGAAGAATGATGCCTTTATTTACATTTCCAGTCTTCTAAAGAGAATGATTGTGCTTCTGTCAGCCTTTTATGTCAATTTTCTTCTCTGCGTATTTTATGAAGGTTTATTTTTTTTCTCCAATGGGTTTCCTTTCTCCATTTTGAAATTGATTTAGAAAGGTTGAATGGTGGCCAACTCATTGAAAACAGGGCTATGTAGCTAATTTCAATATACGCAAATAATTACAACCATTTCAGACATGTCCCATATCTGCCTCTAAACATCCCTGAAATTTCATCAAGAATTAGGCAGTTCAGCAAAGGTCTAAAATTAATAAAGTGAATTTTCTAACACCAAATTTTAAGCATCTTTAATTCCAAAATGAAATCCATGACTTCTACATTTACATACTCAGCATTGTATTTATGCAATTTTATCTACATATATCCATTTCAAATAATCTCCACTTATCCAGTGCTACTGAAAGCATCTCAATTTACCCACCACACAATTAGTGACATATATTGGAAAAACATGAAGGTGAAAAATAATCCATAATTAATAGTTGTAGCTGTTAGAAATCCTAAATATTCATAAAGTCCACAGTGAAATAAGTAATTTATGATTGCATTGGTCAATCTAAATTTTCATTAATCTAGGGACTCTGGATACTGACAAAATGGAATTCATCTTCATAACAACTTTTCTCAGTTTGAATTTCTCCACCATGACAGATGACTAAGCTGTAAAAGGTGGTATACCTGGAGCCTATGAGGATTGTTCCTTATGGCAGTGTGGGTTCGGTGTGATGTTTGCAGGAGAGAGAGGGTTGATGCATCGTGAAACTGTGTTCTGTCTGCATCTGGGCATATCTTCTCTTGGGAACACACAGAGTGATGGCAAGAAGAGGAAGGAGAAGAGGAAGAGGTGAAATGGCAGGGCAGGGCAGGGCAGGGCAGGGCAGGGCAGGGCAGGGCAGGGAAGGGCAGGGAAGGGAAGGGAAGGGAAGGGAAGGGAAGGGAAGGGAAGGGAAGGGAAGGGAAGGGAAGGGAAAGAGAAACAAGTAAAATGTAAAAAAGAAAGGAGGAAAAAGGAAGAAAAAGAAAAGGAAAACTAAAAGAAAACGAAGAAGGGTGACAGGAAAAAGAAGGGCAAGAGGAAAACAGGAAAAAAGAAAGGAAACAAGTAAAAAATAAAAAGGAACAGCACTGAGATTTCTGTAATGTATCCAGAACATGGCCAAAACCATGCAGAGATTGTAGAGACAGCTTTAAACAACTGTCTCTGTCCCTTTCTTTCACTCCTTTTCACCCAGCAAATCATGACATAAGAATAAATCCAAGTCAACATTTGCAATTACTTCATTAACAAATAAATGAGTTACGCAGTAGACTACATTAAGAACTAGACTCTTGCTTACTTGCTTGATTTAACTGTCTGTAGTTTTGCAACTTCTCCTTTGTCATGTAGCTGTCTCCATTATTCTAGAAAAGCTCGCTTTGCTTTGTTTTTCTGTCTCTCTTGAAAAAGAGAATTCTAAGCACAGCTAAAAAAAAGCATCTACAATGTATTTTAAAACCAAATAGTAAATCAATACATTGGCTGCATTTACCATTCTAATAAAATGTAACACTACATTCTATTTGTACAAGTCCTTATTTTATCCTTTTATCTTTTTTTTTTAAATAAACTTATGAGCTTCTAATACTGTGTTTGCAGAATCTCCTTATTTTCACACATTAATCGATCTACCTCGTCTTTTAAGGTTGATATACACATAGGAGGAAATAATGGCTTAATTAAGCTAGACATAAAGTGGAAGATGCTTGTGGCTTGTTGTCTTTTCAATTAAATAAATAAACAATTTTAAAATTTTACTTATCCTTGATCTGAAGTAATTAATTTATACTTTACATATTACTTATTATTAATAATAAATCAAAATGTTATTTGTATGCATAAAAATATGTAGATCCTTCTTAGTACTATTAAATCAGGAAAAATACCCTAAGAAAGATTTAACTATTTATACTGGTTCAAAAAGGGT
Source organism: Pluvialis apricaria (assembly GCA_017639485.1). Taxonomy (NCBI): domain Eukaryota; kingdom Metazoa; phylum Chordata; class Aves; order Charadriiformes; family Charadriidae; genus Pluvialis; species Pluvialis apricaria. Next base: position 51,991,958 of record CM030007.1, read on the forward strand.
GTTACTTGTCATTATTCTGATTTCCACAAAATTGCAAATCATGCAAGTGTAGTATAATCTATTGTAAAATAGAGTTTGGCATTTCATGAATAGATATGGCTGCTTGGCATTTTCTGCTACAAGTATTTTTTAAAATTGGCCAGAGTTGTTGGGCTTTATTTTTGCTTTGTTTTTCTTAGTTTTCAAACAGAAAAAAATCAGTTACTTCCTAGAATGCCTTTATGTTCTTGCTAAGAAAATCTCGTAAGCAACTAATCAAAAAGTCTCAAATGACTGACAAATGGATTTGATACACTGAAGTGTGGTGATATGGGGTGAAAGGTGCCTGACATTTTTTTCCAGTAAAGCACCTGGAATATATTTATTTGAAACTGTCAGATGATTCTCTGAGTGCTTGCTGTGTTCTCTCCTCTCATATGTTCTGATCAAACTGTAAAAGCACAATAAAAAAAAAAGGAAAGAAAAAATAAAAACAACAAACAAAAACAGACCCACAGGGACAGGCTGAGTAGTGGATCCCTTTCTTTCATTCTGTTTGCATTAATTTTTAGCACGCTCCCTGCCGTGGTTTTGATTCACACTACCCGGTGATCTCTGAGGTTGTGCCTAGGCACAGCTGAAGGGGCCAAAGGCATCCAGGACCACTCCCATTGGGCAATATGGTTGAGTCCACGCATTTAGTCCATTTTACCATGCTCAATCTTCTAACATTATTTCCAGAAGTTTTGTTTTCAAAACCTCTTGTGTGTCCTCTAGTTCACCCAGATCATGCCCCAAATAGCTCAGTCTCACTCCTTAGAAACATCACTTGATGGGTTGCAACACAACCCTCACAATTTTTCAGTACTTTGAACTGAAAATGGTAAAGACTGCAAGGCCTACTTGAGTACCACATAGGGCTTAGGTGCTATCTGTGGCCACCTGCTGTACAAGGTCAAAGTAGTCAGTGTTTACTCATCCTCAGGGCCAGACTGCAGTGTTTATTGTGTCTCTGTAATAGGCATAGGCTGGGCAGATGTCATGGAGCTCAGCAAAATGTCACTGCTGCCAAAAAATCTCGCCTAAAATCATTTTGATAGCATGTTCACCATCTTCTTACTACTAAGTAAGCTGCAAAGTGTGGGTGGGAAGGAGAAAAGGACAAACTCAAATGCAAGGAGCCACGAAGCAGAGAGATGCTGACAGCATTCAAATAGGAGTAAAAGGAGCAGAAGGGCAGAAAGAGCAGAACAGAAAAATAAACCACAGAGGAGGTCTGCTCAAGTTGCCCTTTGAACAGATAAAACGTTATGATCTGCTAAATATGCTGAAAATTTGGACTGTAGGCACATCAAGTGGGATCATCCAGAGTTAATGGACATTTGAATATTCTGGTATTAAGCTCATTGTATCTCAGATGTGTATAACAGTATTATCCTTCCTCAAAGTGATGTTGTGCATGCAAAATAATGTTTGTGAGGTACTCAGATATCACAGTGATGTGTATACCACAAAAATGCCCCAGAGGAAGTAAATAATTCTGAATTCAGCATACAGTTTAAATGCTATCCTGTACATAAGATTTGGATGATGTATTGAACTACAAAGTTAAAAAATAATTGGCTAGCTGGCTAGCTAGCTATTTTGTGCATATACTCTATTCTTTGTCCTTTGGACAGAATTGTCTCAAGGAAAAAACAAAAATTAAATGTTTATATAATTACAGTCTGTATCATAGTGCATATGTCAGTCAGCTAAAATTAAAATTGTACAGGAAATACTCACTGATATTGCTTGACTTTTGAGTATTTGGCTTTATACAGCTGTTAGAGGTCTGTATTCAGTCACGTTCTCTCATCTACACACAGTAAAATATTAAGTTTCTCTTTTATATTTATATTTCTTATATCTGAGATGGATCTGTTTCCCTCACCAAATCTGGGAGAGGACATGACTGACATTAGGTGATCACATTACTATGCAATACCCTCCCCTGTGGAGCAGAGAGCATAAATCTTTCGTAGTTCACCTGATACACCAGGTGCTCAGAAACTGCAGACAAGCTATTTGTACTCTCTACAACCCTAAGAGGAAGGGATACACAGGGTTTATGAAGCCCTAATAGCCATGTAGACTGAAGATTTTGCAGGGATGAAGGGAAAGAATGACTTTTGTAAATGCTATTCAAGGAAGAAACCTGCTTATTTTGGGTTCAATTCCACTGAGTAGAGTTTGTGCTAAGCAGTATCCTTACTATCAGTGTGCCTATTTGCATGGCTAATTCCTTCTCTTTGGGTGTACAAGTAAAAAAAAAAAAAAAAAAAAAAAAAAGGTGGCTTGTTGCAAAAAATATCTGTAAGAGTATACAGGAATAAAAAGAAATATAAATTTGTTTGTAAGCCCCTGAGAGCAAAGTCTGTACTTTTTATGTTTGCTCAGCATCAAATACAATAGAGCCACAATCCTTGTTGTGCTCTTGGGAAAAACATCAACATTATTACTATAAAACTGTTGGCGTTTGATTATATTCTCAGTTTTTGTTGCAGTTCCTGTTGAAATTATAAGAATGACCAGAACTCAATGACAAAAAGAAAATGTTGTTTGATTTCATCAGTTTTCCAGTCACAGCCTTTTAAATTCTCTTTACCTTCATGGGACAATGAATTCCAGAACTTCATAATTAGTTTGAGATTTGTGAGTGAGTTGTGAGGTTTTGGAGTTTTGCACTGCCTTTATATTCTGTTTACCATTTAAAGAAATGCTGAAGCACCAGTTAACCATTTGTCCCAGCTATTTGTCAAAATAATCTTTAAAGTTACAGTGCCTCACACTGCAGACAGAGAAGTTATAATGAAAGAAGCTGATTATGGCTTCTCAGTATCCATCATGACATAGCACTGTGTTGAACAGTCAGTGAAAATGATGTGTTAGGGGATTTTCAGCTAGGAAGGCGGGGGAGGGTGTAGCAGACTGCTTCTTCATGAAAGAAGAGCTTTGTCCAGCATGCTAAAAATGAGCTACTTGTTGGTGTGCGGAGCTGGCACCAGTCCAGAGTCTTCAGACCTCACATTTTCTTAGCTTTTCTTTGTCTCAGACACTGAACGGTATTTCTAGCTGGTGTAAGGATATCTGACATTCTTACGTAAAGAAGAACAATAAGGAAAATAGTATTAAGGGAGAATAGCATTTTGTAATTCATTTACACAGAGCAGAAGGAGTCTGTTCATCTCAGTTGATTAGAGATGCTAAACCAGAATCAGCACATTTTTGTCATGACTTTAGAGGCTAGTCTTACATGAAAATAAAAAATTTGCTGTTAATGCTCCTTCATAGTTCCTTACAATGACTGTCTTTTTTTTCTTTTTTTTTTTTTTTAAAGTTACAAATACATACACTACTTAAATCAACATTTCCTATTGTCCTTGTTTTAATTTGGAGGGGGTTGGGGTTTTTTGTTTTCCCTTCCTTTGGTTTTGGGTGAGAGCTTCAGAAGCACTTCAAATTCCAATAATTTTATGAAGTGTTTCTCTTTCAAAAATGCATTACTGGAAAAAGGGTTTTCATAAAGTTATTCATGAATACAATTGGAAGGGGAACAGATTTTTAATCCAAATAAAATGGTGAAGATAAAAAAGAACCAAACCACCAACAACCTATTTTCTCAATTCAAAAACTGAAAAGCTTGTGAAAAGTCAAAACTGGCTTTTGTCGATTAAAGTGTTCTGTTTCTTTACTGTACCTACTGTGTCCCTTTTTTTAAATAATTTTCAATGGAAAAACTAATCAAAACTGACCTTTCCTTATTAAAAAGCTTTGTTTTTCACAAATAAGTATATTTTTCTTATCATCATTATTATTAACACATTTTCTAACAGTTCCAACAGCCCCCCTGTCATTTCCAGAAAAATTAATTCAGGTAATTCTAAATATGAATGTGCACATTCTTGAAAATCACCAAGCAGGTATGTGCTTAATGGAAAAGGTGTTCGCAATTTGACTTTACTTCTGCCCTATTTCCATAAGTTTGTGTTATCCCCTCAACAAGAAAACAAAAAACAAAAACCAAACCGAAACCAGAAAAAAAAAAAAACAAACCAAAAAACCCCAAACAAGCAAGCAAAAAAAAATATGCTTTGAGCTTTCATAAGACAAATGGAGAAGAGAGAACAAAAGCTTCTGTTAGACCCCATAAGGTATCTCTGGAAATACAGGGTAAATACATATGTAAAAAAGCAAAGCTTTCCCACAATTACTTCAGACACTGGAAATAAACACAATATAGTGATGGTTGTATTTCTAAGAGTTAATGCTGGCCTAATTCTTCTGTCTTTTGAACCAGCAGAGGTTTCATAGTTAGATCAGTGTATCATTCTCAGTGCAATCTCTATGTAATTGAGACTCTTACATGTGCCTGCAATCTTTTTAAACATATTAAACAATACATTTCACAAAACATGAAATGTATTGCACATTTTTGGGTTTAAAATTCGTAAGCTATATTGAAGACATCAAAAATGCTTTTTTTTCAACCTGTCCAGTATTTCTTGAAATACAGATTTCAGAAAACACCAAATGATATCTGGAATCCAGTACAGAAAACTCCACCAGATACCTACAATCTTATTTGCTGAGGCATGAACTGAAAAAAGTCTCTTACATAAAATCTTTAACATTAAATCCCGTTACATTGTGACAGACATCATATGATAACACAGAATAAATTATGTCTAGGTGAGTGCAAACATTGAAGCATGTGTATTTCCTTTTATATATGCATATTTCCATTTATGACAAGGTCAGCCATCTAGTTGACCAAGGGAAGCCAGTAGGTGTGAGGTTTTTGGATTTTAGCAAAGCTTTTGACATTGCCTCTCACAGTATCCTTATGGACAAAATGTCCAGCATACAGCTAGACAAGTCCATAATAGGTTGGGTGAGCAATTGGCTCATGGGTCGGGCTGAAAGAGTTATAGTAAATGAGGTTATATCAGGCTGGCAGCCAGTCACCAGTGGGGTTTCCCAGGGCTCAATTTTAGGTCCAGTGGTCTTTAATGTTTTTATAAATGATCTGGATGCAGGAAAAAAATGTACATTAAGTAAGTTTGCTGGCAGTCCTAAACTAGCAGGAGCTGTGGACTCCCTGGAGGGTAGAGAGGCCTTACAGAGAGATCTGCATAGACTAGGAAGCTGGGCAATCACCAACCGTATGAAATTTAACAAGAGTAAGTGCCAGATTCTCCACCTGGGATGGGGTACTCCTGGTTATACATACAAACTGGGGTACAAGAGGCAGGAGAGCAGCCCCGCAGAAAGGGATCTGGGTGTTTGGGTTGATGGCAAGCTGAATGTGACTCACCAGTCTTCCCTGGCAGCAAAAAGGGCCAATGAGTCCTGGGGTTCATCAAGCACAACAAATCTTGCCTGTTGAGGGACATGATTGTCCTACTCTACACCACACTGGTGCAGCCCCATCTTGAGTACTGTGTGCAGCCTTGGCCACTTCAGTATAAGAAGGACACCAAACCATTAGAGTGTGTCCAGAGGAAGGTGACCTCTGGTGAGGTGAAAGATCTTGAGGGCAAGACTTACGAGTAGTGGCTGAAGTCACTTGGCTTGTTCAGCTTGGAGAAGAGAAGGCTGAGGGGTGACCTCATCGCGGTCTACAACTTCCTCAAGGGGGGCAGCAGAGAGGAAGGTGCTGATCTCCTCTCTCTGGCTGCCAGCAATAGGGCATGAGGAAAAGGAATGAAGCTGCACCAGGGGAAGTTCAGGTTGGACATTAGGAAAAGTTTCTCCACTGAAAGGGTGGTTGCTCACTGGAACAGGTTCCCCAGGGAAGTGGTCATGGTACTGAGCATGTCAGAGTTCAGGGAGCATCTGGACGACACTCTTGGTCATACGATTTAGTTTTAGGTAGTCCTGTAAGGAGCAGGGAATTGGACTTGATGATCCGTATGGGTTCTTTCCAACTTGAGATATTCTGTGATTCTATGATTCTATAGTTTGATTTGATAATTTGAAAAGTCAGAAAATACTGCTCTTCAGCTATAATCGTTATATGATTAATAATTCATACCAAAGATAACTGAAAATGAAAAAGCAAAGTTAAATAACAAATCCCATTGTCCATCAAAGGATTCTCGTAACCCATTAGGTTATTTCTTACTAATGAAGCCAAAGCTACTGTACTACCAACAGTACACCAACAGTCAAAGGTTTTTTCTTCTTTAGCTTTTTATTCCAAATTATCCATAAATGTGAAATGATAAAAGTTGAAAGTGGAATGTGACCAAGACCAGCATTTCAAGAGGATTAATATGAGTAGCAGCTCAACCTTTAAAGTTGTTTTTTTATTTGTTTCAAAATTATAGAAACCCGAGCTTTATTCAGTGCTCTTCGACATAACTTCTCTTGACAGCACCAGGAACATAAAATCTCCACCATACGATCTTTGTCTGGTCATCTGGCTGAACAACCACTTCCCAATATATCACAGTTGAAAAATCCATGTTATTGTCCATATTTTTTTTTACACTAAGCAAAAAATTATCGATATAGTTCATTGATAGCTAATTAGATTATGTCTCAAGTCCAAAAATACTTTTTTGGTTTTCAACTCCGTAACAAATAACCTGAAAAAGCTAATTTGGCCCAGTTATTAATTACAAGGTAGGTACACCTGTAAAGAATATGGAGCAATAGTTATCTACACATAATAATCATTTAAAACATTTTTTTTTTCCTTTGCAACCAATGCATTTCATAAGCAGACTTGTGAACAGTAACACAAACATAAAATAGATGATAGCCAGATTTCAGAGCCCTGCTACTGGCTAGAGCAAACTAAAGAAGGGTGAACTAAACCTACATAGTCAGGTAGAACAATAAAAGACACTACATTTTTCCCTTACAAAATTACAAACCAAATGCAGTGAGTGACATGACAGTAGACAATTAATAATAATAATAATAATAATAATAATAATAATAATAATAATAATAATAATAATAATAATAATAATAATACATATTTTTAAATGTATTATTAAGAAAAAAAAACCCAACAGGCCACAAATATTTTGTTGAACTCTACGTTAAAAAAAAAAAAAAGAAAAAAAATTGCTGATGCCGCAGAGGTTTTCTTGTTTAGGTGTTGTTGTTTCCTGGGTTTTCTGTTTGTTAAGCTTTTGTTTTTCACATATTTTACTGAAGTTCCAGGAGTTAATATGATTCTAAGAGTCTATAGGTGGTTTCTTTCACAAGTAATAGTTCTTATAATAGTTAAAGCATTAAAATAATTTAATATTTTTCAAGAAGAAATGTTACAGTTTAAAACATTGATGTTCAGGTTAAAACCTTACAAACCAAGTAAGACCTTGTCTAAGTTTCGCGATAATCCCCTTTGCACGACCTTGGGAAGCAGAGTATAGGTCTATGTGATAGGATGCACTAACTAGGGTTTTGGAGGTTTTTTTCATCTGTGACAGAAGATAGACAATGAATCCAAAGGAACATGTAGTAAGAAGGTCAAAATGTGGTGTTTTGTTGTCAGTATGCACCACAGAATATTAGATCATTTGTTGAAAAAATGGTGCTGCCCATTTGAGTTCTTTTTAAAAAGCATTTGATGCTGGTATTTTTTTTTCTGCACTGTGATGGTATTTTTTTTCTGCACTGTGAAAAAAAAAACCTAAAAACCAACAAACCCCACAAGAAACAAACAAACAAAAGCCTGAAGAATTCATAACAAAGATAATGGCAAAAATATTGAGTATATATTTGTTTATTTAGAAAAATAACATTCCTTTACTAAAAATCTTAATTACCTTTTTTTCTTTGTTATGTATCTTTTAACTTTTACAAGATCTGTGAGATTAGGAGGACTTCCTAAACAAACAAAAAAACTAAAAAAAAAACCCACAAAACATAAATTGTTATTTGGAAGTTAATTGTTTTCAATAGTAGTTATTGCATGGGTCACTACTGTATGTAGTTCACATTACTGCTGAAAACTGCCAGGGTTCTAGGGGATGCGAACTTCTCTACTTTAAGTTTACAAGAAAAGCATCCACTTTTAAAGGATGAGGTGAAAACAGAGATTGTCAAATCATCAGAATGGAAACTAATGAAACATCTAGATGGTTATGAATAAAACAGAAGTCTGCAGAGGACTGAAATTACAGTGTGCACAGTCTCCTTGCTTATGCTTTAATGGTTATGGTCATCCTTCAGCAAACAGCAGCAAAAGCTAAAACAAGAAAAATTTAAGAATTAATTTGTAATTGAAAGTCCTATTTTTCTGAGAGGAAAAAAGGATCAGTTTATTAAAGGAAAATATGGAGAAAGAAGAAATTTGGCTTGGTCTCAGTAAAGATGAATTGGGAGCTAATTTGATATTCCAAAATGAAATAAAAAGATGTGTTTATAAATTTAATTATAAAATTGTCTGATCTCAGCAGTCTTGCATTTTTCTATATTCAGAGGAAATGGGTGTCTGTAGAAACAAAAGTGCCTTCACAAAATTTTTTGCAGGGAAACATTTTCAAACTTTCAAAACTTGTTAGAACAAGTAGTATGATTAACCCCTTGAGGAAACTCTGCCAGCTAACGCTGGTCATAACAGTGTTACAGTCTATAACAGCATAGAGAAATGAAGGTAGATCTTATCAGACAGACGATGGGCTATTTCTATTCTGTTGTTGCCAATAATTTGAACTCTTTGAATATGGTATACTGCCACATTTACCTCTTACACCGCAATACTGTTTTTCCATATTCATAAAGAAAAATTAGGACATGTCTACTTTTAAATCAGAATGAAAAAAATGGTAGTTTCACAGTATGTTAAAAAAAATTTACATCTGTTTTTCATTTAGTGATACTTGAACTGTCTAGGCTGATTAATGAGTGAAATGGTAGCTATACTTGCATCATTCAGAACGATTTTTACATCTATTTAAAACTCTGATAAAGGAGGGAAAGGGATACAAGATGAGCAATGGAAAGAATGACCCAAGATTAGCTGCCCTTTCAAATTTGGCTTTCAGAGTTAGTCTGCTTAATGGATAGCACATTCATTGACAAGCTTATAAACTTGCATATCTAAAGGTCACGACTGATATACAGCATCCTAATGAGTGTCCTAGAAGTTTAAAAATTAGCCAGATTACCTTTTCTTTCCAGTTAAGACAGACCCTTCACTGCATCCACAACGAAAACTCCAATTAATCCCTTGTCAAATTAGTTTTATTACAGTGACATGTCATATTGACATAATCTGATCAGAATGCCAGATTCAATTTCATTTCTATAATCTGAACCTTTAAATAATCATATTGAAGTATTTTTCACATCTGTAACACAGTGGAATAGAAAAGGCACATTTTGAGAGGAGACAAGGTAGGAAATAATTAATATGAACAATAATAATATGTCCTGTTTGAAGGACCCTCTAGTCTACTCCTTCTGAATCCCATTCAGATAACTGTTGTGCTATATATACAGGGGGTTTATGAGTCCAGCATCACAAACCCCAAGATTTCTTCTCCCTCAGTCATTCTGTTCTCTCCCCCTCAGCGCTGTAGTTTTTCTCCAAAGAGCAGCTCTAACTGGGGAATCAACATTTAGTGGTCAGATTTACAGGAGTCTTCAGTATGCAGGAGCTCTCTTTGAAAAACTTAGCCAGTCCAATTAATTGCCTAACCAGAAGCTACTGAGCGCTCTTTGGAAAATCTATCATCTCGTTCGTTCTAGAGACTAGCTTCTCAGGCTGAAAGCAGTTATTTTTGAAAACTGGGTACAGTTCAGCTACGTTTGCCTGCTTTCTGCTTAGAGGCAACAGATAAAGTGTTAATAACACAACATTATGCTTCATATGCCAGTTTCATGCTGTGAACAAAGAGGTAGATGACATGACAATAAAGAATTCTCCAAATTCTGTAAGTTGTAATACATAACTAAGAAGTAATACTTTCCAGTTAGTCAGACTACAGGATGGAATGAATAAAATATTTTTTTCCAGAGAAAAGACTGGATTTTTGCCAAATGCATATATAAAATGATTTTCAAATAAATACCTATATATATATACACACACACATATTAAAAATCTTTTAAATTAAATAACCAGAAGGTTAACAGATAAATCACTATGAAATAATTCAGTTTGGCCAATGAAAATGAAACATACATATTCAGATATCTATTTCAAAGTTCTAATTTACATAGGTCATACGAGTAATCCTGCCTATTCCATATTACTGAAATTAAAAGACAGAAAGCAATGTTAGGGGAAAAAATCAGGGTTTACTGAAATGTGCACCATATGATGTGTAGGTGTGTCTATAGAGCTGACTAAGAGATACAGTATAGAAAAAAATCATCAATATACCATCTTAAAATCAGGGGATAAAAGATATCATAGTCTTTTTTTTTGTAATGAGTAATTTATTGACTTAAAATATTCTTTTTTTATTTTTATTAGACTTTTCTCTTATCAGAAAAACCTTATTCCTAGCTGTGACTTCTCAAATCACAGAGACCACATTCTTGTTTTCTGCTTAATTTTAAATGATTCACAGTACTATTTTTCAAGGCAGTTTCCTACTTTACTTTCTGTCAATAAATAAAGAATTTTGAGAAATCCTGACATCTTTCAGTAGATATGCTAAGGTATAAAAATGATAAAATATGCAGGGACTTCATTCTCATTTAACAGATTTGCTCATATACATCACCACCTTTTCTGTGCACTAACCACCTGCGTAGAGTCAATGAAAATACTCCCTGTCCTTGAATTAGACCATAAGAAAGGAAATTATATTGTACAGAATGAAAAAGGTATCTTCTCTGATATAAGAGCTTGTTTGAGAGCTGGTTAACAACAAATTCAAAGGTGTACATATTCCTCTGTTTAATTTTGTAATCCATCTTAATGGAGTCCAAAGTTCAGACTCAGAAGTAAGAAGGCAATTGCTCTCATTTTACTGTTAAAAGTGAATACTTAGCTTCCTATAATAAGGTACAAGGTCTGCCTCAGGACAAACTATACTTACTGTTCTAGTGCTACCATTCTTTGAGCCTGAGGAAAAATCCTTCATTTTTCTTTCATTACATCTGCAGCTTTTGAATCCAAAGAAAGAGCAGAGAACTCTTCTTTTGGAGTTTGATGGCAGAAATAAATTTCAACACCTACAGAAGGAATTACTGGCACATATTAATTAAGTGGCACTAGTCACTTACTGCCTTGAGCTATCCCTGGAGTCTTTGCATGCAGTTACAAATGCCAGGTAATCTATTTTATTCCTTTATTCGTGTTTGATCCCTGATACAGTGCAACTACTCTATTTATCTTCTCAACAAATCATCTCAAGAATTCTTAGGATTTTTCCTTTCCATAGAAATAACCTTGGATTTTAAAAACATAGCAAAGCTTTCACATGTTTTGTATTAATGCTCCAACATCCCTAATGCTTTTCAGATCTTTTCTTTACACCCTGCTTTAACAGACATTCCTATTTATAACATCATCTTCATTCTTCTATAAATTTCCTTCTCTTGTAATGGAAGGATGCTACTGAAGATATCTTAAAGTTACTTCTGGTCATCTGTGAGCATAGAAAATAAACTTTAGTCCAAATTAAGAAAGACATAAGTTCCTGGAGTGCAACTCAGGCATGGTCCAGATGTACAAATCCAAGAAAAATTCCAACTTCTAAAAAGGCTATTTTAAGTCACTGCAGCAGAATTCATCCCATCTAACTTCATGTGCATGCACTTTAAATGTCTTTGCTTAGTCAGATGAATCCTACAAACAGTGCTTCTGCCTCTTTAATTCCCATGTGGTATAAAATAATACTGAATTGACCCAATTTTCCTGCAGTACTCCTTTCCTCTGGTAACACCATAGTCAGACTTCCCGTTTCCAATGCTAAATGCATATCCTAAATAAAATTTACCTGTACATCAAGTAAGCCTTTAATTGTGAATTTGTTTTTCTTTTGAACAAGTAGTTTTTACAAAACAGTTGTTGACTATTCATATTTTAAAGGCAGACAGTGAAGATAACCTAAGTACTCTACCTAAAGCTGTAAAGACACAACACACACATAAAAGGTCAAAAGAAATATTTCCTTCTAAGTTTATCTAAATCTCACATTGTGCCTTTTTCTCTCTGTCATTTAGTATCTTCCCTCACTTTAAAAAAATATAAATCTCAGGTTACTTCTTTATATTTTATTTATATTTTTTGCTTCACTGGTCTACTTGGTGTCTCAGTTCATATTTTTCTCTACATAAGTAAATTAGTCTCTGCCTGAATTTCCTCTTTTTGACTGTTCCATTTATTTTTTTTTGCTATTTCTTCAGTCTGAACAGTTTGATATTTCACTATATCAAAACTTCATTACTCTGAATGCCACTATTTAGGTCACCTAAAGAAAATAAATCCATAAGTTTCACTACTGTATAGACTGCTGAACTGTATTATTATCGCCTTATATTATTCTCTGTCCAGAGCACTGTCCTGGTAAAAAGGTGAAAGGAAGAAACTGAGCACACTATTCTAAATAAGTGTTAAACATAACCAACTCCTTGCATATAAGTAATGATTCTTTTACTTTGTGTTACGTACTTTTGCTTATTAATCCTATGATCCTGTTTACTTTTTCAACTACAGCTACAAACTGGATTAATGTTTTCAATATTTTTTTACAGTAACTTCTTAATTTTGGGGGGAAATGGTATCATACCTGACTGTTTTATGTGATGCATACAGTATTTTTCATTATTTCTTGTCCACTGACTTAATTGGGTCTATATTCTGCAGCATTTATTGGCATAGATTTTCCAAAGTCCCAAATCTTGAATATTTTTATTGTCCTGAGTCTTATTCTGCCTCTCATTATACTCATTATTATACATAAATATGTTTAGTGTAATTCAATAATTTTTTGCTTTGTACCTTCAAAATTAGATAATCTTGCTAGATAAATGAGTGACTCTGAAAATTTGAAAAACTTGTTTGAAAAAGAAGACTGAACTTCTAAATAACAACTCACAGTCTCCAAGAAAATAATTTTGTTAAATAAGCTTGGAAAGAGAAAAAAGAAGAAAAAATATGACAATCTAGACCTTTCTTGGTAGAGAAAAATGTACTTAATTTTCTCATTAAAACTAAACACACACACATGCACATTTGCACACAGGCATATGTGCAAGCAGTGGAAAAAAAATCCACAAGAATCTTCCCAGGTAGCAAATACGCTTTTGTAAAATAATTCACACTTTCCTTGACCAGAGTATATCTCCTTGCTACGTTTTATTTGATCATTTCAGTAATGCATATTTGCTGAGGTTCCAATGGATTATTATTTTTGAGGGAAAAAGAAATTAATGAAGACATACAGGGAGGAAGGGAAGAAAGAAAAATTATATTTGATCCGTTTAACTCAATTTCCTCTCAAACACCTAGGAATGATTTTAAGAATCAGAGATTCTGATATTACACAGACCACTGTGTGTATATGTGATCCATCACTCTGGTTTTCCAGTCCCCCTTTCTCATCACTGCAAATGCCCCTTCACAAGTTTGAAGTAAATAAATGTCTTACACCCAAGTCTGCATGGCAAATCAATTGTTCATTAAATACTTTTTTTTTAAAGTGTGTGGGTTTCCTACCCATTACTTTAAAAGTCATTATTTAAGTCACTAGATCCAGACTGCTCCATAGTTCAAGATAAAAAAAATGGAGAAGAGGTAAAAAATGGTGATTAGCATTTTGTGTTGGATCCAGACAATTTCCACCAAGGAATAAGTCATGAGGTCAGTCTGTTAAATGTGCTGAAATGTCTCATTGCATATAGAATATATGGTCAAGTGAGTGGATTGTACAGTATTTTGCAGGGTGAAAAAAGCATATGCTCTGTGACCTGAAGGATGTTGCTCAATTTTGCATTTATTTCTCAAGGAAAAATCATAATTTGAAGAAAGAAAATAATTTAGTACTGAGACAGTAGCTGCCTTTTCATTGTTCGTGTAAATCTGTCACTTCAGGGTTTTTTGTGGGATTATTCCAGAAAGTATCCTTTTATGTTAAAATTCTAACCTTCCTTCAAGCTTTGCATAGCTGTGAAAACATTTGCCAATTTACTTCCTCTAACAGCCTGCAGCTCTCTAGCACTATCCAGAAATTACCTGATTTCTTTTCATTGTCCTCAGCTTCTCTCTAAAACAGCTATGCTGTGTCAGCCAAGATATTTTTAGCATCTTTTCCTTCATCCTCAATATTATTCTCCAAAAAATCTTGTCATCCAGTGCTCCTGCTTCATTTTAGCACTCATTCCCATAAAAATTCTAACTTGTTTTTTAAACACACAGCCATTTTTCTAGATCATTTGTGTTTCTGTCATTCCAATGATGTCATACATTGCTTTAAAAGTATCTCAAAAATATCCGGTATCAGTTTGCCAATTTGCAAACTGTTTTTTTTTCCCTGATTTTTGCCACAGATATTTAACCATTTCCTATATCACTCAACTTTATTTCCCCTCATCTTTGGGGACAGTGGCCTGTAAAAATTGTTCATATCCACGGAACCTCCGTAAAGAGTTACTTAACATTAAAGGATCAAATGAGTCAAGCGCTGTTCTTGCAAGTAATCTGATCAGTGTTACAAACCCTTTTTTCTCAGAGAATGCATGTTAAACATGTTTTGTCAGAGACTGTGAAAAGACACATTTTCTGCATGTGTGTAACAAAGCTCCTAGATGAGAATATACTTATCCTAATTCGGAAACCACAGATTGTGATGTAGTATGGTGACTTTTCTTCCCAAGAAAAGAAACCAAAGTTAAATCAGGAAAAGTGTGGAAAAAAAAAAAAAAGTAGAGTAAGAACATCAAGTTCCTCATGATGTATCTCCAGAGGTGGAGTGTTTGACAGATTTTGTAGATGTGCATGGAGCGCAACAGTAAAATGCATAAGCATCTATTACCTGATGCTCAGATGGGCCATCTATGTTGGCTTCTGCTGACATAATTTACAAGAATAATTTTATATATCATATAAAAGACATATCTCAAATATGTAAATAACTTTTATTTCACATCCCACTCTATAATAATGGCATAATGATTGCCAATGATTGTATATGTTTTATCCATTTCACAAAGGGGAGTGTGCCTGTATGTATGTACATGAAAGTGTGACAGAGAAAGAAAAAAGGAAAAAGAGGAGTTTTTCTTTTTAATTAGTGAGAAAAACCTTCTATTCACCCTTTTTTTACTAACCTTTATCTACACCTTGGGTTTCTCTAAGCTATCACAATAGACTGCAGTGCCCGAGGACCTGATTTAAGGTTAACTGCAAAAGCATTTTTAATTCCTTGCCTTCCTCTCTATGAACACTACAGCACTTAAGACCTGAAAGTATCACAGAGAAACAGAAAAGGCTCTGCAACTCCTAGACTTGCAATTAATGATTCTGAGACAAGGATTTCTGCTCAGTGTCCATCTGATGTTCCATCCCTTTAGCTGTTCAAAAGGAAGAGAATATAAAAAGAATCAACTCCTATTTTTTCTACAGTATCAAAAAATACATAGTTTAACCTATATAACAACAACTTGTATTAAGTGAAATAGTTTAGCTATGTATATTCAGGACAGCTCTACCGAATGAAGATAATCAATATCATGGGCAATATCATAGCCTATAGTTAATCATAGAATCATAGAATGGTTTAGGTTGGAAGGGATCTTAAAAATCATCTAGTTCAAACCCCGCTGCCATGGGCAGGGACACCTCCCACTAGACCAAGTTGCTCAAAGCCTCCTCCAACCAGGCCTTGAACACCTCAAGGGATGGAGCCTCCGCAACTTCTCTGGGCAACCTGTTCCAGTGCTTCACCACCCTCATTGTGAAATCTTTTTTCCTAATATCTATTCTAAATTTACCCTCTTCCAGTTTGAAGCCGTTACCCCTCCTCCAATCATTACATGCCCTTGAAAAAGTCCCTCTCCAACCTTCTTGTAGGTGCCCTTCAGATAGTGGAAGGCTGCTATAAGGTCTCCCCAGAGCCTTCCCTCAATTGCTTGAATGGGGCAATTACTGCATGTAACCAGATTCTGTTTTGTTACATTCTGCTAAAAAATGGGGCATTCCAAGGCTGAATATGACTTCTTTATACATATACATAAAATTGTTATTTTGGCATTGCAAATGAAACATTAGTCTTTCTTTTATGTCATAAAAAGCAGGGTTTAGACTGAAAAGGTTTACTTGATTATGGAAAAAATATATTGATACACTAGCTCAGTCAAAAATCTTCAGCATTTCTCTTCTTTCTGTAGAAAAGTATATTTCTGATGAAGTAACACCGTGTATTAACCTGAACTAAGGATGTTTAAAAAGGGGTAAATTAATCATCTCTTCCATACATTTATGATTTACTACAAATCAATCCTAAATGTCACTGAATATTTTCCATTGAAACATACCCCTACGTATTTTGTCTCATAATCTTGCAAATAAAGTGAACATACTTAAATGTTATATTGAAGCAGTCCCATGAGCCCTAAAGCATTAAATACTGTTTTCTTAAGCCTGCTTGTTACATCTATGAGGCATGAACTAAAAATAATGATTACTGAACAGTGCCCAATTCAGCACTTTTTGCATTTTTGCATCCAATATTGGTATGCAGAAGAGTTTGCCTCTATTTTAGGAATTTAATTTCATTGAAGTTTGTCCCATCAGCACAGAAGACCTTTCTTGAATGATGGATCTTCTACAGGGTAGGCACTATCAAATCTGTAGCCGTGGCTGAATACACTTTAGTAATATATTTCCTGAGTTCTTTGTGCTAGTGTAATGAGCTACATCATAGCTGAAATTCAAGAAGCTGTCTTAGCAGTGTGGAGCTTATCTGTATTGAAACAGTAAACCTATTCTAAAGATATATATACATTTTTGTATATAAGAGATTGAAATTTTGTTTAACTGTATAGAGTTTAGAAGTTAGAAATATATAACAAAAGCAGTACCTGGGGTGCCTTTGTTGAAATTCAACTATCCAGAATAAAAAGGGAATTTAATATAATTTCAATGTGTTAAAGTATCTAATGTACTGGTTTGATCTTTCAACTTCTAACTTATAGGAACAAACAGGTATTTTTCCTAAATGCGGTTTATTTTATGTTCTTTAATTTTTTATTATAACATCAAAATCTGAATGCAAGAATGAGCTGAGCCCAGGAATGTATCTGTGAACATCTATCATCTTCTCTCCCATCCTCTTTCTTTTATAAAGCTGAATAACTGAACCTAAAATATACCTTAACTGAATCTTGGTTATCACCTTTACCTTCACAATTATCTGCAAATGTTAATGGGCAGAGTCTAAGTACTTATATATCTCAGATTAAACAGGTGTTAGTTATTTAGAAAAAGCACACTTATTGCAAGGCTACTGTGCTTTTTTATGAGTTCATTTCCATATTTAGGAAAAATGGGAGAGTGTATCCGCTTGGAGACTTGTAAGTGCTGCCTCCCTTTTGTAGATATTGTTAGGTGATAAATTATCCCAAAGGTACTCAGGAAAATAAAGTCTTCTACCTGTCCAGTCATCTTTCTAAGACAGTGCTCATCCCAGCAGCAGATGTATAGGAGCAGCTCAGCTGCAGTTTGGGAACCAATTAAGAATTAAAAGGAACTCCAGTAATACGTTAGAATTAAAGACAGGAATGGATTAATGGCAGCTGAATAGCTTGTCAGACAACTCTTAAATGCTTATTTGCATCTTAATGATGGTTAATTAAGAAATAGAAGATTGATAAACATGTTGCGAAAACTAGAAATCTGAAATTACTCTTGGAATATTATTTTTACCTTTATACTTTCCATGTAAAACAGAGTACCTGTGGTACTCCATTGTTCTGAAGGTCATTGTGGCACAAGAGATTGAATTACAAATGCTTGAAATTAGAATCTTAAAATCTTAATTAGACATCTAAATATGTGGCCCTATTTGAAATAGTTCAAAACCCTGCAGTTCTAATTTAAATCTCATTCTTACATTGCTTATTTATAGAAATACCAGGGTCCTTTTGCACCACTGCATCAGAAGAAAATTCTTTCAGGAGGGCCAGGTTTGCCTTGACTTTGAATAAATAACAGACAGAGATAAAATTTACTTTATACCATTAATGAACACAAGAGTTTGGTTGCATGCTGTGTGGAAGAACTCGTTCCCTTGAAGTTGCAGTAAACTTACCATTTTTTACCTAGTGGGAGAGCAGTTCAAGGAGCTACAGGATGGATAAACATGATTGAACTGATGAACTGGCAAACCATGGTGTGTTCAGATATCTGATTTAAGATGCTTTCATTTTAAATTCCTTTCCAGGTTCACAAAGAGTGCACACATATTTGTCATTGTGACAAAGCCCTTGTTGTGCAATATGCATTTTAAACTGTGCTTAGTGAACATAAAATCTTAGTATGAATTGCCTCAGCACAAGCTGCTCTTGTTTTTTATAACTACTAGGAATCCAAAGGCATTTATGTTCATATGTCTGACATTCATTCTCAGGAAATAAAGATTCTTTGGATAGTAGCATGTCACAGTGAGTGAAATTAGTGTACCATTCCTCTAGTTTTCTGTATATACACACACATACATACACTTATATACTACCAAAATATGCTAATTTGTCCTCTGAAAGCAAGTTCTAATGATTTTGGAGGCATAATTGCTGGAAATAATAGAAATTTTAAAAAATATTTATTTTATTACCTCTGAGATTCCTGTTAAATATCAAAGTAAACATACATATTAATGGAGAGTTAGGTTTTATTTTCAAAGAGTGTAGCTATGCTTGTTGAAAAAAAATAGAAATCAGAGATCTTCATACTTAAATGAGTAGGCCAGCCTCACTACTTATGAAAAATGTGTGTATACTTTTCTTGCAAAACTAGTAAAAATGTTGTGATATCCCTTATACTTTAAATATGCCTTTACAAAGAAAATCTGAAATGTTTCAGAATCTCTGATCTGTTAGTCTAAGAGAGCACAGCAAAGTAAAACTCTGAAATGAACATGTACTTTGTAAAGCTGTTGTGCCTTCTCCTTCCCAACATTTGCTTTGGTTGCTAAAATGAAGGTTTTGAGCCAGTAACATGACTAGCACTTATTTCAGAGATGGATCAGGTCTTTAAATTTCAACTTATTAAAATTGATTTGGGTTCCATTTATGTAATTGAGAACAGGATTTTTGCCAACAAAATTAAAGTCTTTTGACCATTTGAATAAGCAAGTTGTGTACAGTCATCTATATTTTATTTGTACTGTGGTAGAACTGTCTGAGACTGAGACTGAACAACTCTCTTCTTCCCCTCTAAATCAATTTCATTATGAGTCAGACCCAACAGAAACACAGTCCCCCAAGTCCTCACATTTATAAGCATTGAAATATGTATATAAAACCTGAGAGTGTTAATATACATACATTTGAAGTTCTCAGGCACAGAAAGGTTTAATTGTCAACTTAATGAGAAAAAGTTCCAGTCTTGTCAGTAGCGAGCAGCTCTAAATACAGAATGACTGCCTCCAGCAACTGGAGTTACTGGAGTTTAACACGGTAGAACTCCTCAAATGTTCTGCCTTAGCTAACCATGTGTGTCCTCCATGCAGATCCAGCTTAGAGACTGTTCCCACTCGGCTCACTGTCTCTCCCTGGAGAAGGCAGGAACTGGTTGTTCAGGCAGAAAATGAAACTTCAGCAGCCAAATGCTGCTCAAGCTCTGCCTTCCACAGAATGAGAGACCCTGCCAGCTGCCAGCGTCCTGCTATCCCATGGCCACCTGTTCCTTGCACTGGGCAAGAGCAGCTGCCATGCACCTCAGCCAGGCTTAACCAAGAGAAGCAGCAGCCAAGTGCTTTGGACTGGTACGAGGCACAAATAGCGGAGTGACTTTTATGGATTCTGTTGGGGCACTGGGAACCTCAACTCTGGATCTAGTTCAAGTGCTACTGATAATGTTGTTAATATGCTTTTATGAAATCTCAGTACCCTCAATCCACTGATTTCCCAACCCAGATGTTACTTCAGAGAGAGACATATAGTACAACAGAGCCTTTGACAATCAAGATAATAATTGCTCAAAATTATCCATAAATTTTGTGGACTTAATCAAAAAGGTCTGGGGATTTTTAATAATTTTCCCCCAATCCTTAGGTCAAAATTAATTATCCAAGGATGGAAAAGGAAGAAGGAAGGCAGGAAGGCAGGCAGGAAGGATGGAAGGAAGGAAGGGGGGAAGGAATGAAGGGTGTGGTAAAAACCCAAAGCTGGATTTTAATGTAATCATCAGAAATGAATAGCAGGTAATTCTTTTCTTCTGAACTTAAGTGCTTGTGTTTGGAGGGTAGAATGACCTCAGCTTTAAAAAGCTGAAGCTGGATGAGGTGAATACAACCACAGATAAGAACATAGTATAGATGCCAAATCAAAGTTTGATCTGCTCTCAGACATATCAGAGGGAGTGCAGTTAGATCACTGAGAAACAGTGAGAAATTAATCCTTTCTGTGATACTAAAATTTTTATTGTTATGTAGGTTAACACAGGCTTAATCCCTTCCCTCTTTTACAAGTCCCTCCCCCTCCCTCAGAAAAAAAACACCAGCTTGTCAAGTGTCCATAACAATAGTTAATTTAAAACCTTCATGAATTTGAGGAGTATAACTCTCTAGCCATCACTGTTGCAGTTTGGAAAGTTTGGAATGGTTATCCACTCAGCACAAGGAGTAATGAAGAGAAGAAGAGAGGTGAAAACCCATGGCATCATTCCTCTCCTTACACTCTCCCTGGGAATCCATTCAACAGGCAAGAAAAATAAGGAAGTTCTTATATGTGTCTTAAAAAATCAACTCTGGCTGGAGGCAGCCCAGTACTCAGCAGGAGAATGGGATAAGAACAGCCAGTAGGGAAGGAAAAAAGAGATACAGAGAAAAGGTAAATAAAATGTACAAAGACCTGAGATAGAAAGAATATTACTTTCAATTTAATCAAAGGATGTACAGTTGCGATTCATGGACCTCTGCACTCAAACAGTAAATATAAGTGCGCTGTTTTAAAGGAAAGCGGGGAAGTGAGTTTGAAAACTACTGCTGAAAAGATGAACACCTACTGTGTCTTACTAATGAGGAAAGGCAAGGCAAGGAAAGAAAAGGAAATGAAAGTATAAAGTCTAATGTCATCATAATGTGTGGAAAATCAGATGACATTTTTTCCAAAAGTAGTACTCCTCAAATAAAGACTATGTTGTCTCCAGAAGAAAAGGAAGCCCTTTTGCTTAAAAATATGTCAAGAAAAACTGAAAATCAGTACTGAAGCATCTTTCAAGACTGCTGATGTTTTTATAATGACAGTTTTCTTCAAAAGAATGGTGGAAATGTCTCCTTCAAAAATAACTCAAAGAAGCAAGGAATTATGTAAATAACATGCTATACAATGCATATATTTTTAGAGAAAAAACAAATTTTATACTTGCTAATGTTTAAAAAATATTTAATGATGTGTGTATCATTGGTTTAAATAGGAAAATTTGCATGTGGGGTAGCTCAAGTGAGCCATGTAAACAAAGATATTTCGAGGACACACATAATGAAGAAGAATCAAGAGAGGAAGATAATTATGTTGAGTTCAAGTATGTTATTAAACGCAAAATAATGATGATGAAATTGGTTTCTATAACAACAGATGGAACACCAGCTATGTTTGGATCCAAGGTTTCATGGCTCATCATCATCAACAAGCACTCAGAGGAAAAGTGATAGTCTTGACACATGGTAAGGGAGTAGTGATTAAAAAGAAAGTTAACTCCATTCAGGTCAAAGGCCTTTAATATTTCAGGTCATGCAATATGCTATAGACAGTCTTTGAAGATGGAATTTTGCAAAACGAGGTGAGCTGTCTGAGTGAAATTAATGTTCTAAGAAAATATATTGATCTTTTTTTCCAGAGGTTGAGATAACTGTATGATCAATAAACAAAGAAGCTGGTGAACTTTCCATGCTTCACTTTGCCAAGTTCATGGTTGACTGAGTTCAGTTAAAGGCTAAAGGAGAAAGAAAAGTTTATGACACACATGGCAAGATGAAAGCACTTCCAAGTGCCTTGCAAGGGAAGGCATTCAAAGTGAGGTTCGGTGTGTAGATACAATAAAGGAAAAAATACGGACCTCAATACTCTGGCCTTAAAATGCTTCTGGTTACAGCATGAAAACAAATTTGGAAAAGTAAAAAAAAAAATTACAAAAATGGATTTCTTAAAGACAGGACTGCAAACTTGGCAACTAATTAGCTGTATACATGAAGGAGTATATAGAGTGACTAGTGGAATTTGCATCATCTTGTTCATTACAGTAATAGTTTCTGTGCTTGACTGTAAGAGTGAATTAGCTGTTACACTTGGATGCCGTTGTATTAAAAAAGGAAAGTCTCACAAAGTAAATAGATGTCTGCTTGGAAGACTGGAGCAAGAAGGATAAAATGTGGGTGTGAGGTGAAACCCACAGACCTTTTTCAACTATCCCAGTTATCTCCTCAGATCTACTTACTATATTATTTGCAAATAAAACTTTTCAATTTATATGTTGGGCAAATCTAAATGGCGGGCATGAGAGGGCATGTTACGCCTGATATTTAAAAAAAAATTCAACAGCAACAACAGAAACCATATAGTATCAAATATCCCAGTAGTCATTTAGATGCTAATGCCAATACATCTGAACTTACCCAACTTCTTATGCTTCTGAATATAACTTAATTTTTATGCCAGTTATTAGCAAAATTATGATGTTTAAACCAGACAATTATGATTCAAAACAACTCTTTGTGTTCCCAGCTCTAAAGATATTTTCTTCATTTGGGATAATTATAAACCTTATTTTTAAAACCGATGCTTAAAATTAGATGCTCTTCACCTACCACTTCCTTTGCAACTCTGTATTTAAATAAATAAAAAGCCCAGATTGTCTTGGAAATCTAAAGTCAAAATAACTGGGGTTGCTCACCTATGGAAAACAGACTCTTACTTAAAGGCTTCTTTTTAAAAATATCTTTAAAATGCTGGACTTAAGCAATCTGTATTTATAGTATCTTATGCTGTGTTGCCTTAGCATCCAGAACTATCTGTGAATTCATCTGTTGAGTCTGACTCCCATAAATTGTGTTAAATTTGGGGGAAGAGGAACCCTAAGAAAATGAAGATAAAATGTGCCAATAAATATTTATTTAAAATAAATTCCCTCCCTTTTTTCTAGCTGCTCCCAAAGGTTCCTTCAGTTTTTCTCAGTAATGTTAAATTAACTGCAGAGCATTAAAATAGTGCTAAAAATGCCCTGAAACTAGGTATCCCAGCCGAAGCTTGTACATCTGCACAAATGGCAAAATAATTATTCATAATTAGTGAGTCATGTTATCATATTACACTGAGCACCAAGAGGAGCAATGACTATTTATTATAATTACAATTATTAGTTTAAAAACACCATTCATGAGCATGGTGCTTTTACAGAATTGGTAAAGGTAAACTCCATGATTCTAAAACTAGGTGTCTGGAGGCAATAGGACCAACTGAACAGAAAAAAACCAAACCAAAACAAAACAAAAAAAGGGGATTGAAGAATAACAAATTAAAGAGAAAGTGCTAGAAACACATAATTGATATTCTCTTGACTCTAGAACTTGAGGTAACTTGATTTTTAAAAGCCTTAGCTTTTTTTCTGAGTGTATCTTTATCTAGTTATGTTTGTGGAAAGTCTGTACTAGTAAATTAAATAAGACTGGCCTAATTTTTTTGGCTGTTAGGGCAAGAAGCATGTCACAGCTCACTGCAATATAGCTGAACTCTCTTGCTGTCCAGAACAGAGAGGCTACATCCAGATAACTATTGTGAATGGTCCCAGGTCCTCACTGGCCTCTGAAAAGGGCCAACACTTGTCTGGTCAGGCTCCAAATCAGCTTCTTGGTAGTTGGTCCAGGATATGTTAGGGTTAGTGCTTATGAATTATATAGATGTCCATATATTTCCTTTATACAGTACCCTTCATCTTGTTTAGTATATTACTGAAGATATAGATGGGGCGATCAGACAACTAAGCTGGAGCCACAGGCAGTTCTAGATACAGACAGACACATATATATAAAATATATCAGTACGTTCTGGTCACTCAGACATTCAGATCAGATATACAGGAAAAACATATACCATCAGCTTTCCAGCTAACACACCTGTGTTTCTTTTCTGAGAAATCAGGATGTGAGTACAGCAGAAGCTGCTTGCATAGACCTTACTCTGACATGGAGGTACGATGCTGCCAGACTCTACATTAGGATTCATCAGACTGGAAGCTTTTCAAATACTACAATTCAGGCATAATCTTACTAAACACATCCTTGTGTCTTAAGTACAAAATACTTCCTACCTGTGAAGTTAATCATCATGTTAAATAATAATAATAACAAGAACAAGAACAACAAGAACAAGAGCAAGAACAATGACAACGACAACAATAATAATAAAATAATGTGCCCTGCGTCTTGGAACAGATTGCTTGTTTGTAACACGATGGTCTTTTTGAAATAGACAAATAACTAGCTTAAACAACCTGTGTTTATAGACATCTCTTTTCTTCTTTATATTTAAATGTGTCTCTATGCAGAGACAGACATTATATACACATAGATATGTATACCCAAGCATATGTGTGTTTGTATGCATGTGGTTTTTTATATATACAGTTTTTATACTAGAGTATTGCATGTACATATGTGTAAATCAATTTGTTCATAAACATATTTATATATCTATATATACCTACATATATGTAAACAAATATATATGGGTATATGTATGTATGTGTATGTATTCTTTTTTAAGTATGGCGTAAATCAGTCTATTTCTTTCCTATCCTCAAGCCTTCCTCCTTCCCCCCTCCCCGAGTTGTGTGTAAAATTTTTTGTACGCCTGCCAAAGGAGACACCACTTTCTCTCAGCACAAACAATGATGCAGCAGGTTTTGGACGCTACCAGAGAAGCTGAGTTTATTTTGAAGCTGAACAGCTTTGTCCCTAGTGCAGTTTTCTAGTAGCATGACTTAATCCAGCAAAGCCCCTCTTGTGAAATCTTGGTGGTAGAAAAAATATTTGCCTACTCGAGATATCCTGTTTGGCTACTTTACTCACATGGAAACACACTTACTTAGTATGAGTAGATGTGTCATTGATTTCCACAGAGTAATCAACATGTTTGCTGAATGTGAACTGCAAAACTGGAAGTCTAGGGCTCAGAGACACTGGGAAAGTGATTTCAGTAGAAGTTGATGAGGTATTTGAAGCAGATTCCCTTTCAAAGACTTTTAAATCTGACTGTTTGAATCATAATTATTGTTATCTTTCAAATTTAGGATGGATTTCTATGTAGCTGTCTGTCCAGCTATGCTATTTTACTAACAGACTGTGCTGCTATGTACCCTGGTGATGCAAATACTATACTTTGCTTGGTATTTAATATGCAGTAAACTAAGTCAAAATCAAGCTCTTACTTCAATCTCTCTCTCATTTTTATTGTTTATAGCTATGGGCTGAAGTCTCGCCTTTCCTACATGATGCATCTGAGATTTGACTCAAGGCACTTCAACAGACACTACAGAGGAAGGTAAGGAAGAAAAAGTATTTCTTGGCACGGAGGCTCTGCAGCATCCAGCACAATTCTGACTCTCCTAGAATATCCCTGGCAGCTGCTACAATCTGCTTCCCAGAAATCAGTGACCTGTTTTAAGTTATTAGCCATTAGAGTTTGACAATGACCTCCACAAGATTCTCTCTTTTTACAAGTTTCTCACCTTGTAATTTTCTGATGCATTACCTGCGTCTCATACATGTTCATTGAGAGTATTCCCTGCATAGATAGGCTCGTAACAGACATTATGATCCCAGGATTTAAAAGCTATTCATGTGTATGCTGTACATGCAGACAAAGTTGTCAAATTTTCCAGGACACTGTTTTCTAGGGCGTATTATTGTTACATGGGAGGGTCTCTAAATCATACCCAAGCAATTATGCTTGGAGTGCCTTAATAATGTGGGGTAGTTAATAGCTACTCAGACTGGACAGCAGTTGCCAAGGTCCCTCAAAAAAAGCCTAAAGCTGATGCTTACAGCCTATGCTATAATTAGGATTACTAAAGCTTCAGCATAAGGAACAAATAGGTGGGCTGGAACACCTCAACCTGTAAAGAGGCGGACTAAGGTGGAGAATTATGATAATGGTCTTTAGCACATATAGCATGGAGAAGCTGTGAGTGAGCAATTGTTTTGAGTTCTTTCTAATGCAAGTACCAGCAGGCATCAAAGAAAGCTAGCAGGTGGCATATTCAGAAAAAAACCAAGATGAAACATCTCTGCAGGCAATGTAATGCATAGTTAAGTTCTGGAACAACTTCAAGACTTTTGTAGACACTAAAAGTTTATGTGGTTCTACAAAAATATTATAAAAGAAATCATGGAAGAAAGTTGCTTTGAGAGAGTTAAATACAGACACCATCCAATTTGCAAAGCACAGGCAGCATGATTGGTGGTAAAATACTACTCTGAAATGTATTACTACCTGCTTGTACCTGTTCTACTTTTTCATGTGCTGACACTACTGCACATGTGAAACTGGAGGTTCTGAAGTGTGGTCAAAGTCAGGAAAATAGCTACGTAGGAAAAACATTTCTTCAGCTGACATACCTATGTGCTTTGAACTTCTATCTACCTACTTTGCTGGCAAAAAAAAAGGCACAGCTGTTAGCGTAAAAGTAAGGCCCTCAAGAGAACATCTGACCTCATGAAGTCTTGTAATAAATATCCCCTACATTTTGATTGCAGAATCAGTATTTCCAGGATTACCGTATGAAATGTGATTGGTTTTAACTGAGTACTGTCTTTTTTCACTTTCTCTTGGAATATTGTAGTCTGTATAATTACACTAAAAAGTTGGTCTAAATAAGTAGAAAATCAAGCATATAGTGCCAGAATTAGATCTGGAATTAGATCTGCTGTTGAAAATTGAGTCGCAAGAAAACTGTTGCAAGAAAACTAATAACCAAGTATACCCTGTTCTTTTCATGCCATATCCCGTCCTGATCATTCTCTGCTTCCGTTTATCTCCTTCCTTTTACTGCACCACCTAATCCATAGCATTTCTTATTCACAGAGGCTACACTCTCACAGATGCTTACATCATAAGTACATCCATTTGGAGATGCTTCTTTTCCCTTTTGGATCTTGAGAGAAGGAAACTGCTATGTAAGAATTATCACTTTTAACTAGTGATCTCTCAGATTGGCAGCATGTAGAAAAGCTATGGTAGCAAAAGGAACTGGGATGATTTTAGCAGTGATAATCATTACAGAGTCAAGCAAACTTCACAGCAATTCATTAGAGGGGTGACCTGTGATTTAGGCAAGACTGAAACAACAGTCATATTGGTTACATCGGTAGCGCTCAACACAGAATTAAGGACTAAGTCTTGTAGCCCAAGAGACAAAGAGTAGATCACACATGCTGTTCAGGGTTGGGCTCCTCTGGCCAGGCAGGGTACATTCCTCTGTCCACACTATTCTGCCCTGGGTTTCCTCTGAGTCCTGTTATTGTACGACATAACAGAGGGTTGTGGTTTTTTTTCAGTTCACAGTGTGAATAATAACATGAAGGCTGTGATATTTTTACAGCATGAAATGGGGTGTATGCGTTGCATACCTTGGGCTATACTTTGATTGTGGAAGGATTCAGAGACTTCTGGGAGAGTATCAGAGGACTTTTGCAAGCTGGGAGCAACCATATTGCCTACTAATCACTGACAAGCCTGCTTCATTAAATCAAGATGCCATCAACACAAAAAGTAAGTACTAGTGAGCAAGAATTGTACTTTCCTACCTTCTGTTTCCAAATACTCATACCTGTTCTCATACTGACTGTAAGGACTTGCAGTGACAGGGTAGCGTGGTGACCTGTCTTCAGGCATCTTGAATGGTTCCTCTTTTGTCTTCACTGTAGACTCTAGTGCCCACAAGTTCTTCAGTGTAGACTTCTGATGTTATCCAATTCCTCAACAGCACTTACTTATTGCTGAGCAATTTTACTAGCTGAACTACATGAAACCAAAGTGATTAAGGATCATTTGCAATCTAGCTTTTTCTAATTATAATTGTTCTGCATGAAAGTATCCCTGTCTCTTATACAACGAAAATTAACGTTAAATGGCTAGGCAGTATTATATTGAAATCCCTACATTAAATTACTATTGAAAACATTGACACAAAGTATGAGACATTTAAAACAATGTTTCTATTTATTACTTCATTGTAGGAATCATCTCTGGATACACATGTATTTAAACCCAGGTGTATCAGAGCATATTTTCCCCTCAGTCTTTCCAGGGGAACTTTCTACACCATATCAGAATGACTGCAGAATCATAGAATTCAAAACTTTGAAAGAGCACTGGATCAAATTCAAAGGAAATATGAATTTTCTAATATATGCATATTTTAAATTATATTTACCTGTAGTTTTTAAAGTTACTATTTTAAGTATTGTAAGAAGACATTATAATCACAGACTTAACGCCACTGCCTACAGAAAAATGGCAACAGAGAGCCTGATGGAAAGGGAACTTTCTCCTCTCATAACAACCTGTTCAGCCTGGAGGCTGAGCTACTTCCTTAATTTTACACAACCTTTTGGACTCTTTTTGACAGCAAGGTTTTCAGGGATACATTTGCACATAAAAATAGACCTGCCCAGCTTCATGTCTTCTAGCACAGTGCACAAGTAATAGAACAACAGAAAACTCAGAAAGTGACCGTATATACAACTAGTACAAGTTTTACAAATCAGGGACTATCAACGTAATGGTGACGCAGAATTTACTCCTTACTAACCAGGTTTAATACCAGTGTAACTAACTACATTTTTATCTTTCCTTGGGAATATGCAGATAGGACGTCTATAAAAGCATACTTAAATGGCGGCATGGAATTATGCATATATATTTACTCTTAAAAATGGACATCATTTTATGCAATGTAGCTTTTAGTATTTTTTTAATCGATGCAAAGAAGAATCCTAGAACTAGGTAGCCAAGAAATTTTTTTAATCTTCTCTATTATGTGATCATTTTTCAACTTCAAAGAAATTAAGTATTAACAGTCCAACAACTTGGAGTGAATAGTTTCATATATAAAGAAGTTAATGTCTTCTAAGTAGACTTAAATTTACTGAAGTGAAAATTCTTATTTAATTTGAGATCTTTATTTGTTATCAGTTTTGAAAATTATAATGCTAGAACGAAAGATGACAAAAGGATTTTAGAATTCTTTACAAGCAAGTAGAGAGGCTTCAATGACCTACGTCTTTAGACTGTAAACTTAATCTGAGAGTTATATAAAATGTTGATATTCATCTTTCTTTTTCCTAGAAGCCAGGATATATTTAGGTACCCCTTCATTTGGCTATAGAAAAAAAGGTTTACCACTGTTTCTCAGTTTTAGTTTTTACTCATGTCTAAATAGAAGAAAAGCTTTTCTTTTTGCTTGCTTGTGAGACAACTTGGAAAAAAAGATTTCACCATCTTTTGCAACCAGAGTCTTTGTTTTTTGTGACAGCCTTTGAAATCTTATCTTGATTGAGCCTCAAGATATGTATTTCACACATGGGAGCACACATGGATCTGG
Source organism: Pluvialis apricaria (assembly GCA_017639485.1). NCBI lineage: Eukaryota > Metazoa > Chordata > Aves > Charadriiformes > Charadriidae > Pluvialis > Pluvialis apricaria. Next base: position 52,021,716 of record CM030007.1, read on the forward strand.
ATCCTCCTTGTTTATTTCAGGCCCAATTTAATGACATTTATTTCCATCTGCTCATCAGTGGTATAATATGGGGGAAAAAATCCCCTTGGGTTTATGAGTAAAAAAAAACAACACAAAAGCCAACAACAGCTAAAGAAATACATCTGAGAGAGCTAAACTGGGTGAATGCTTAGATCTTTGGCTGAGCTCAAGGTTATACTTGTTCTAAGGAATGAATTCGAGGCTGAAAGGCATCTTGCTGCTGTCTTTGATTCATCTCCTTTGTTCTTACATTTGTGGGTGTGTAAGTTACCTTTGAGCTCTCCACACCATTGCAATAATGAATACTAAAGCACAGGGAAAAAAAAAAAAATGTTAAAACTCCATGGAACGACCATGAAAGGCATCTTTCTCCCATATAAATGTTAGTCCTGAGACAGTAATTTTTATGGCATATCTATGATATTCACCTCTTTGTATGAGGATATTTGCATTAATGACTTGCTCATGGGGTTAAGTTATATTGGCTTGTGTACTACTACTGTTAACTATAAATGAGGTGTTAAACCCTCTTGAACCTTATTCTTCTGGTGACACCAGAGATCTGAGAGAAAATGCACCAATCTGACAAACCAAGTTACAAAACTTCTGAATTCAAGAAAAAAACCCACAACAGTACTTCTCCTAAAGACAGTTCCTAAAAACCATACTTGTTCCTTGCATATGGAGAAATAAAGAAGAGGGAATATTCTTGAGCTTACCAGTCATCACACTGGTGGAAACCATGGGGAAGTTTTCCTCTTTTTTTCCTTTGGGAAAAAATTATTTGAAGTTTTGCAAAAAGAGTAAGATTTCATACCTTGTGACTAATAATTTTTTCCTATACAATCCAAAAATTATGTTTCACATGTTATTATATATTAGTGGATGCTATTAAATTTACGTGTCATGCTTAATAAGCAACTATCAAGGGCACAGCATTTCGGATCCTAATGATTTGAATACCTGCAAATGTCAGGGTTATACATACACTCCATAGTAAAATAACGACTACTGAAACAACACATTCTCAGGGTGGACTGAGCAGGAATCAAAATGCTTTTCCTATTCCAAAGTAATAAGATTTACTTCCATTGGGAGAAAGTAACTGCTATGATGTGCAGACCTGTTTTAGCTGGGAACCCAGCAACTTAGAAAGGGTTTTGGAGAATATTTTCTGGTAGGGCTCATTGACTAGTAGCTTCTGAAAGAAATAAACCAAATGTGCTTCTAGACATACTGCATATTTTCAGGTTTAAAACTGGGAAGAGCAGACTGGTGAATAAACAGTCATTGTTATGGGAAAGGTGCAAAACTGTTTCTCTAGTATGAATATTTTAGTTGTTTGTAATGTCCATGTGCAAATTCACATAGTAATGTTTGTCTCAAAGGATTTGTTAGAAGTCACTTATCTTTTTTTCTGTTGGTACACACTGAAACAAACCATCTGCCATGGAATATGATACGTAGAACTGAAGAGAGCAAATCAGGTTTTAGAAAGAACACGTGTCATAAGGATTTGAGCCTAAGAAATGTAACCTTTAAAATTGCTGTTGCGTGTGGTTTGGAGGAAAATACCAAAGAAGAAGTACTAATATGGCCTCTCACCATGTTTAGTAATACACTGTTCTATACGACAGTTCTGCTTTCTGATACATATTCAGTGAAATAGAAAGCTCATATGGGTGCCCTTTGAGTGTGGCATACCATACAGTTCTGATAAAATGCTTGCTTCTTGCTTGGGAGCAAAAGATATGTAGAACTCAAAACTGTAAGAATTGTTAGAAATTCTTTGTGTATTTTCTATTTATGAGTTGCCTCCAGAAGCAAATAACACCTAGAGGATATTTTGATATCAGTTCTCATTTTCTAGGTAAAGCCACATTCATTTTTAATATATAGTAGCATTATCAACATCAAATAAATAATTTTTGTGACATACTTAAAAATAGGTATGACCTTTCATCTGAAGCTATCCTACAAGTTTAAAAATATATATTAATTAGTTTCTAAATGCCCTGAGACTTAGGGTCTCTCCAGATGTATAAACTGAGTTAATTTCAAATGTCTGTATCTAATATCAGTCAGTTGCTAAAAGTAGCAGGTACAGAATTTTTTCACCTCTTATTTAATAAGATAAGTAGGGTCTTGTGGTGTTCATGTATGAAAATTTTCGTTTTTATTATCAAAATATATTGACACAGTAAATCATGGCAACTTAGACTTTTGAAATTGATAGTCATATTCCTAAGTCTAAGGCCATGTTTTTAATCTTTTATCTTTAGAAATGTGCAGTAGGTGTTAATAGTTGCTCATAATCTTGATGCCTAGTTCGCATATCTGGCTTGTAGACAGTACTGCTTCTCCTAATATTAAAAGCATAAATTTCAGATGTTATATAGAAGACTTATCTGTATGCACTTCAAGGAACTGCTTTTCAGCATAGAAGGCTAACAGGCACATGGATATTATGGAGGAAATGCAGTCTAGACATTAATAAGCGAAGCAGTCATTATTAGTACGTGCTTCTTTTTTCTGCCATTAAAATATTCAGTGTGCTACAAGGATCAACTTTTGCAATGCCAAGTATTTAAACTGAATAATTACCTTCCAGAATTTTAGCAAAAAGAACTTAAAATTAAAAGTTTCCCTATGTTTGCACAGGATAACTTTAAGCTGTTATTTAAAAAAGTCTCTGTTGTAAGAAAGTGCATTATGTTGACTTGATCAATCTAAATATTGCTTTCTGTAGTTGGCCTCCTAGCAGTGCTGGTAGCCTGAGCGCTAATTGTGTGCAAGTGTTGAACCCAAGCCAGTTCTGCTTGCAGTCTCATTAGCATATTCATAAGTCACAGCTTCACGCAGGTGCCAGAAAGCTGCAAAATGTTTTGTGACTATTCACTGCCACAATAGCAGAAATACTGAATTACTCTTAAAAAACTGTTATGTGCTATAAAATAAACTGCTTAATATTGTAAAGTAGGTTCAAAAACTCTCAAGCAATCACTCCATGAAGAAATGAAACAAGATTTTTTCCTTTTTTTTTCCTTTTTCCTGCCTTTCCTTCTTTCTCTCCCATCCCCCTTCCCCGCCCCTCCCCTTTGCCCTACAGAGTGGAAAATTCAGATCAGGCAGATTAAAAAGAATGTTTCTTGCTTCATCCCCTTTTGAAAACCGGCTCTGGTTTTCTTAATAGAGGCCAAGGAAGATAGTGTGATAATTACTAGATTAGACATCTACAGACCCTGCTGCATGAGTGATAAACCAAAATAATGGAACTAAGCTTCTTCTAAATGAATTGAAGCAATCCAGACCCTCACTAATTCAAATAAATTCAAAATAAAAGCACACTTTCAACATGCTGCTGCCAATAGTGGTAGCACGATAAAAGGATTGTCTGGATCAGTGTATCTCTTCACTGCAGGTCACTTTTGGCCCTTTCTTCAGTAAAATTTTGTCTTCTTGTAATGCAAAGACAATTAATTCTATTGAAATTATATTTCAAAACCTTGGTAAAGCAAAATATTTTAAAGGATTTTCCAACATTGTTAAATCCTGATAGCAAGGCTCCAGTTTATCATTTGAGCACATCCAGCAGTCTGTTTTTGCAAATAAAATTGCACCACTGGTAACAACAAGAAATTCTTAATTTAGTTAATTTTACCATTGATCTTGAAGAGAATGTTTAATCATTTCTATGCTGCATATTAGATTAGAATGCACATTTTATTTCATCTTAATGGATCCTTTAAAAACATCCTTCCTCTAGACACAGATTAGCAGGACCTCAATGACCTGCACTTTAATAAAACTTAATACATAATGATCCACAATCAAAGCACACACTCAGATTTTATTTTAGGCAAAGGAGCTACACTAATTACACCACTATGTTTAAAAAAAACATGTACTATTCATCAGGATTTTGGAATATATATTAATTATTGTCTTGCCATGGAGGGACATTTAAAATTGTGAGATACTCATTTCCCATTACAATTTCCTACATATCCTGTACAAAGATGTACATTTTATGTTTTAATGCGAGGAATATTTATGTGAACGCTATAAAAATCTATCTACATGCAAAAAATTAAAAATAAGGCAACTACAAAGTATGTGCAGAAGCATCTGTATTTTGATGCTACACCCTGCAGTCATACCTATATCTTGCATAAAGTGTTTGAGCTTTTTATTCAATGTGTGAGGAGAATTTGACATTGACTACCCTAGATATTTCCCAGATATTTCTAGTATTTCAGCTAGAAAAGCCTTGGAGGCCTAGGGACCCACACTCATTCCCATCAGAAAGCTGGAAGTTGACAGTCAAGTGACAAAACGTGTCTCTGCTTTAGCCCTGGACTTCTCCTGCTGTGTGACAAGGAGGGAGCCCTGAGCATTAAGAGCCCCAGGGAGCTGGCTGTGAGATGCTGAAACAATTCACCCAGCACAGTCCACTCCTTGATGAGGTTTGGGTGTCCTCAGGAAAAAGGGCATCAGGAAGCAGGTTGCAGACTGCATTATAAGCTATTTTTGGTTCCTGGTGTGTGCATCACAGCCCCTTTACCCCTCAGACTCACAAGCTAGCAGAGTTGTGTCCAGAAACGTCTCACTGCAGGTGAGTTATAAAAGTTTGAATTCCTCAGACAGGTGAAGGAAATATATGGGTTTGTTTTGTTTGTCTTTGTTTTCTCTTTCTGAGTTCTTAATTCTGGGCATCAGGCTACTTACTCTGTTAAGAGGAGTCTCTATTTTAGAAGGAAGTGTAGGTCACAGCAGATGCCGAGTGCTTTTTGGACAGGTTTGGGTTACTCAGTCCTGCCAAGAAGGAAGATCGTCTGCACTGTTATCAGTGGTATGTGGCTATGACTGGCTATAGACAGCTACAGGTTTGCCTGGCTGTGCATTGGCCTGAGTCACCCTGAAGTCAGGTAGGTTTATCAGTGCATCACCTTGCCTGGGCTACTGCATAGTTCTGCAGAGGCCTTCTGAAAAGGAAGGCATGTTAGGTGTGCTGGCACACAGTGTCATAATAGCACAGACACACAGCTTCTGGAACAAACCTGGAGTACAGAGTAATTAAAATTATGGGCAGCGTATGTTTACATTTGCTAATGCCGAATGTAAATATATTCATGCTCCAGTACTGGGCATAGCCACTGGCCCCAACAAAAATCTTGCCCATTTCAACTGTACGAAGTCTCAAAGTGCAAGAAGCAGCCAGACCATTATGCCTTAAGCAGACATGATGTCCTAATTTCCATCTCTTGAACTTCCCTCATTGATATTCATAGTGGTTGAAGTTTAACTCAAGGGCAAACAATTTTTTGTGTGTGTGTTCCAGTTATGGCTAGTGCTGGAATACAACTGTTGTCCTTACGCTGCAGAGATGCTTTGAAACAATGAAACTTTGTTCTCGGTTTTGCTCGCACAAACTGATTTAGTGGATGTTGTCTCAACAAATTGGAACATGAGCTTGAGTATACTGAGCCTTGAGAAAAAATGATAGCAAGTTTTGCTCTCCAAGGAGAATGTCTGGTTAAAGTAAAATATCCCCACCATATCCTAGGGATTACTATGACTGTGGTTGTTCCCTTTATAGCTAATGGAAAGGAACAGGCACCTCTAGAGAGTCATTAATCTCATCATAAGATAGAACAGATGAATATCCCTGGAGGAGCCTATTTTTCTCCATTAACTATAAAGGGATCCTAAAATGCCTGGCTCAGATTTTAGATGTCTAACTTTCAGATGTTAAATTACAACCGATTAAGTCAATCACATGTTGTCCCTTAGCAGAATGTATTAATTCCCTCCACAACCAGTCAACTCAGTCAGCATCCACAAAGACAAGCCTGGAAAGAGAAAATCATTCCTGATTCTTCCCTGAACCTCCTTACACATTTGCAGTAATTGTCATCCACAACATACGAGCAGGAATAACGCATATTCTCAGGAACACTTGACTTCAACTCTTACCTCTTCTTAACAGGCTTCCCTTTATTTCCAGTTTTGGGACACTAAGTGATTTATGAGGAAGGAAAGTGTCAGAAAGGGTATTATCTGCTACTGCATCTAGTGGCTACCATCTAGACAGGATTACACATGTTAAAAAGTATTTTGCACCTGTTTTGCAGATCCTTAAAAACACTAGATATAGTTTCCTGTTGCATACCAACATCAGTGTTACCGCTAGGAACACTATACTTCTGGCAGCTGGCTATTTGTGTTGGGGTGAATCGTTTTTCTACCTGATAGGTACAGGTAGAAGTCTGTTGCTGTGTCACTTGCAGCAATTCACCACAATTTTGCTGTTACATTCATAAGATTTCCATTTTCATAAATTGCCTATAATCAAATGTTCTATGAGCTTCCATACAGAAATAGTCTTTAAAGTTAAAAAAAACCCCACAATTATTGTGCCGATACAAGTTGTTACAAATGCAAATTTAGCTGTAGAAATGTCGTAACCTCTTAGATGTTACCTTTTGCTAGTATTTTTACATTATGTACAAGGGAATACATATTTCTATTTATAGAAATCTTCACTATTCATGGCATATGTTTCTTCATACCCTGTTTATTATGAAGCAAACAAACAAGTTCTGATCTTTCTTATTGTGAGGATTACTCTTTACATGACTACACAGCCTGCCACAGAGGTCAGCTCTGAATCCCAGACTCTGAAGAAGCCAGAGAGAAAATAACTGCACATGATAGTGTATGACAATGCATATTTTCAAGAACAGTATTTTCGTTGTAACTGCTGAAAACTAAACTACCAAAGCACAGCTTTTGTCCTAAAATCTAAAACTTCTGATATCTTAAAGCTTCCGAAAATATATTTCTCCATTTGTAAACATTAAACTACTCTTTTTTTCTCTGTTTTTTGTTTGCATGTACAGACACAAAAATGCATGTGCACAGAGTGTCTATCTGTCTATCTGTCTGTCCACCTATGTATGTATGTATATATATAGTAGCCTCTTTAGTTCCAAAAGTGCAATTATAGGTCACTTAATGTGAAAATGGCACAGAGAAACTCTAAGTTACCCATCTGAATTTCTCATCATCAGTAGGGACTTTTTGTCACAATTGTGTGGTAGGATATAAAAATCCATTCAAGGCTAGGAAAAGAAAAGAAAATCCACTTTCTGGAAACCATGAAAAATTGCACAATATTGTAGCACCTGGCTGCATAAGGTAAAACTGCACTTGGGTAATACTTGCGAACGTGACTGGAACATACACAGAAAAATACAAAGACCCATGGACCTCAACAGCACTGCAGGAGAAACAGAATGAACAGCTTCTGAAAAATGTCATCAATGTATTATGTATAAAACAGATCTGTACTCCACTTCAGTGTCAGCCATGCATGGCTTTTTGTTCCTCTGCTATCTTTACTTAGCATAGGCAAGGAAAGCTAATTTCCATTTATCTGGGGCTTCTCTAAAAAACAACAGCTTTTTAAGTCATATCCTAGGGAACTTCTGAAAAAATACAAAACTAGACCAGAGAACTCTCAATTTTATGAGTAAAAATTTCCTGGGACAACATAATTTGGAAAAGCTGCATGTACCTTGAGAAAAAGATATAGTCAGAAAGTCCTTAGCTATTTTGCATGAATTTTTGGCTGGCAGTCTTCATAATAAATACAGCAGGAGGCATCTGATGGGGAGAGCAATAATATAGTCTTAGCAATTTAGCTGGAACAGCTTAGGACAATGCCACTACGCTCAGCTGGAAGGTACTGTCCTGACAGCTGTGACCCCAAAATAAACCCTGTGACTACTTCAAATCCATTTCAGTGCAAAGTCACAGGGTTAGCTTAAATCATTGCTGAATGTAATTTCAGATGACTAGTTTTTGGTTTATGTATTAGCTGATAAACCAGTCTTTATAATGCAGAGTTACCTTTATAACAGGTAGATAGTGATGAATTTCTAAAGTTCTTTGTTGATTTTATCTAATTGAGGTATTACAGTAAAGACTTTTTCTTATCTGCAGATGTCTTCTGAAAATTTAGTAAGTTCCCTCTACAGTCAGCAGGGAGAGACAGGCTTACACTAGATTTAGCATGTTTCATGCCCATTTTGTTAAACATTTAGATATTTTTTAAAATATTTTTTAAACATTTAAAAGTGTTTATCATTTGTGACTATTCTAAAAAATAAAAATTTTATGCTTCAAAGTGTTGGTGATACTTTAAGTTTTGTTAATTAAGGAAAGCTAATAAAATGTTGTCTTAAGTACTGTAGAGCTTTTCTTCAGCCATCCACTACAACCATATTGTATAGGAATAAATCATATGACACTGAAACTATGATGTTCTTTGTGCTGTGAATTCCTGATGCTGTATGCAATTTTCTGATCTAATAGAATCACCTCATTAGAGACACAACATGTAAATGAAAGGGTGAAGTTCTCTGTTGATGTGAACTATGTCACAATAGGTATTTGTAAAGTTGTTGTGGCTTTAAAGATCTATATCTGTCCATTTTGTAAATTAGTAAGACTGACTAAGCAGACCAATGCTGTGTCACATATGATGGTGGTTTTATGTTTTTACAAGAATTATATACCCTAGTGAGTACAGGTTCATTCAGACTGATGGTATCCCTTGTACGGAGCTCTGCAGAAGCAGCAGAAGCTGACCTGCAGGCCTGTCTGCCATTTGTGATGAGTATTAAATCAAAATTTCTTTGAAATGCTGTCACAGATGCAGAAAATAATAATAATTTTAAAAAGTGATTATGTAATATATGATTTCTACATCTTGGAGCCGAAGGTAGGTACTTCTGTGGGTGTATATGCACAAGTGTGCAGTCTGTCTGTCTGACAGGCTAGCTGTGTTTTTTTGGAATGCTTTCAACAACTAGGTCAATATTACTGGGGAAAATACATACATAAAACAAAAACAACATAACAGAACGCTTTCTTTTCTCTTAAGCATTGACTAGACCAATGTGCTGTGAGCATGTTAAGCCATCACAGGTTGCTGCATTGAGACAATACTTCTCTAGGATCATTTAAAACAACTGTGATCCATCATACTTCCACTTCATGGAAAGAACAGTGCTATTGGCAGTTTTTGGCCTCAAGAGCTGCCTAAAGATCTGTCAATGCTTCTGCTAAGTTACCTGCAAAAATGGGTTTTGAGTAGCTTTGTTCTGTTGTGAAACAGAACTGGTACACGTGCAAGCTGTTTAGCTGGCCCTGCTTTTTGAAACTGCTGAACTGACACCTGAAAAGGCAGGTGATGAGACAGGAGATGAACAACCTGCATAATAAAAAATTTAATAGCTCGTAAATGGTGAAAGAAGGAAAGAGGAGGTTGAAAGAGAAGGAAGAAGGCAGATAACCGTAGCTTTCAAACAGACATTTTGCCTTTCTAAAATTACCCCATCTACTTCCAGACTTAACAGGAAAAGCATTTACTATTTTCAGAATGCTGGGTTTGATCTTAAAATCATAGAAATAAATTTAATATAGAAATAATTCTAATTCTATGTCACAACAATAAAAGAATGCATAAAAAAATCCTATCTTTACTGTCTGAGATGCATTTACAGTGTCCATTACTATTACCATCTCAGAAAATCAGGCTATTTCCCGAATACCTAAATATGGTTTGATGGTGCCTATTCTTAGGCAACCAGGTTTAAAAAATATATTCTTTCTGGTTATCATAAGAAGAGACACAGCGCATTCTGGAAGGCTATAGAGTGAAAAAAAAATATATCATTTTGCAGAGAAACAATTTTTAAAATTACAAATGTAATTTATCAAAAAGTAAATTGGATACATCTGCATTAACATATCTGCAATACATTTAACTTCTATAGCTATGTAGGAGACCACTAAGATGTCTCGACTAAAATGTCTCAAAACTCGCTTACTATAAGTGGATCAGCCACATCCTGTTCATAACAGGAGCAAGGGGCACCTGAAACTTGTCGAGCTAAGCTGCAAGCTGTGCCACTGCAATCAACCACAGCATCCTGTTTACCATGGAAATACATCAGAAGCGACCATCTTCCCAGGAGAAGAACTTTCCAAGAAAGATTGGCCAAGCAAAAGTGGCTTCTATACTGATTGGGCAAGTATCAAGCAGACTTTGGCTATAAGTTAGTGCCATGTCCCTCTACAATCGGACCTCCAGAACCCCCACTATTGTTGTGATCCAAGGATCAAGAGTCAACAGGGTGCCACTGATGATTAGGGGACCGTCAGGATGCTGAGGGTCAGTGGTGGTGACTCTACTCTTGCTCATCTCCATAATACTGCTTCTCTCTTGTGCCTTTCCTCTACTTCCTGCTTTACTCTACCGCTCTTTTCAGTAATCAAGGCTGGGAGATAACAATAAAGCTTAGCAGATGGCATCTGACCTCGTTTGTGTCTTAATCTCATGCGTGGAATCATTAGGGGTCCTCCCAGCCCCCCCCACGTCCCAGATCGGGACGTGACAAGCTATCACAGTCAAACATGAATCCCGTATTCCTGTGTGGGAAGTCCAAATAGAAATGCAGGTAAATGCATGGCATACTTTACTAATCTGTGTGGGATGCCTGGGTGTCAGGAAATCTGGATAATGTCTGGGACTCTCACAATTGCTGCTCCAAGGTACTAACAGCAAGGCTAAAGTAAAGCTCCCTGGTAAGTCTTTTGCTTTCAGTGGCAACATACTCTAAGTTACATAAACACTCAAGGAAAACTGAGTAGAACAGAGAAACTTTGGTACAAAACTTTTCTAGAACCTACTGAGTTAATTTCAAGCAAATATTGTTGAATAACGGGATCTTTCAGTGACTATCAGGTATGTTGTCCTACAATTTTACATATACAGGTACCTAAGTGTGTAAACACATTTACGTATTTATATTTAAAAATGAATGTAATTAAACGTGCCCTGTAGACAAAAAAAAAATTTAAAAATTGCAATTCAGAAACAAGAAAGCATTATATAGATAAATGGACTTTGCAATATGTCAAGACAACAAAAAAAAAAGTATCTCCACATCACAAAAAAGAAAAACAATGAAGTAAGAAGCAAAATAAATGGTGAAATTAAGACATAGAAACAAACAGAGAAAAAATGAATGAGTTAAAAGGAAGGTGCAAGATATCATTTCCACTACATCAGGAAAAAATCACCTGTGGTAATGCAGATTATACTAAGTTCATGCATTGGCAAGCAACATTTGGATATGAATTTAGGAAGGAACCAAAGGAAACTTCTCTGACTACAGAAAGATATGTAAACAAATAACATTTAGCTATACACAGCTGGATATAACATAGTACCCACATGTCAATAAAACATCTTAAGACAAATGAAGGACCCGGTAAATAATAAGGGTCTGTTCTCCCTTTGCTCTGAATATGGCTCTCCCAGTGAGATCAGTGAGAAATATATTTAGGATATCTATAGGATCAGAGTAACAAAACACTCTGATTACAGGGAACTTGTGCATCTTTAAAAGATGCATGCTTTCTCTTTCCACAAAATCACTTACAGCACTGAAGAATTAAAATGCTAAGTTTTCACTGGAGCAAAAAGGTAAATACTTTCATCAATTTAATTTTGGGTAATGGGGAATGATTTTATTTCACAACACATGCATTATAATACCTTATTATATGGGAAAAATGGAGCCATAGATCCAATTGTCTCATTTGCTGAAGGCATTTGTATGGATGAATGCAGTTCTAGACCTTTTAAGACATGTTCAAATCTAGGAGAAGGCTTTAAAAGTTTCATTGTTGGTATTACCTGTCAGAGAAAACCATAGAATGTCTATGAATCTCAAGAAACTATGCATAATGTATTACAAATCAGGTCTTATGGCTGCAGTCAGACCTGTAAGACACAAAGGTGAACTGAACCTGCCTGATAAAATTAGTATTTTAGATCCGTATATTGGAAATGAATAATTTTGGGTGTATAGGTCCAAATAAGTGATCCAGAAAGTTCTAATTTCAGCAGCTATCTAGTCTAAAAAGCGCTTGCTTTTCACAACATGTCCTATTATTTAGACTGGTAAATCAATAGCTGTCAATACTGCACCTAGGTTATTGAACTCCAGATTGGCCCACAGGAGTTGTCTTATTCGTTAGCTGTGAAACAAAAATCAAAATCAGGAAAAATCATGCATCATTTTCATCAAAACGCATAAATGATGATGCTTAGCAAGTAGCAGACTTCATAGCTATTTCCTCTTTTCTGCATTGTTAATTAATCCAATGACTAATACACCACGGGTAAAGACAAGACTGCAAAATCTGGGAGTAGTGACTAGAAACCTGGCTTTTTTTCCACAGCCTTGAATGCTCGAGTTATATTTCTTCTTCATTAATCTCCATGTGACTCTATCAGTTTTTCAGTTTCTTATGCAGTGATTCACATGTAGACATGGACAACTTTCCTGTTCAGACTATAAAATACGATCTTGAATTCTAGTAACCTGAAATCAGCAATAAGTCCAGGTTTACCATTTCTGAGGTAAAATCTTTAAATATTTTTAATAATATCTTTATTATATATATTATGTATTATTTATCTTTTTTAATAATATCTTTAAATGGAGGTACAGTATGTATCTTCATATGTATTTTGTACCACATTTTGAAAAGAGTGAATCATGCTTAGTTAATTTTCTCACCAGAAGAAAGGCTCCCACGAATGGACAAAGGTATTAATGTGCTGGTATGAGTCAAATAACAGATTTCAGAGACAGGACTTCAGGTTTATGTTAGCAGTTTGGATGCTAAGTTCATCCCTTCTAACCACCTCTAAAGTCTAGACAACCAACTTCTAGGTAGAGACATACTTTGCTAGATGCACTGCATTGCCTCAGTACCAGAAAAACTCCAATGCATGATGAAGTTTCTATATGCTGCCTATATGACACAGAATATTGCCAACCAACCCTGACGATACTGTGATACTGTGATACCGTAACTAGTGTCTCAAATTTCTGCATACAGCTATTCTGTGCATGTAAATCAGCTATTCAAATAAGCATTTTGTATATTTGCATTAAAAAAAAAAAACAAAAACAAAACAAGCAAGTTTCGTACCCTCAGATCAATGCATATTAAATTTAATTATGGGGAAACTCAATTGCCCATACCAGCAGTAAATTTAGAAAACATCTTTGTATGCTGAATGTTGAAGTAAGGTCTCAGTTAGGTAACCATAGCAAGTTAAATATCTGCATAGTCGTGTAACCACAGTGTTCATAAGAAGAAAATATTTCATAAATACATTTGAAACCTAGTGACAAACATTAATAGTCAGAGATTCCGCTAATAAGAAATCAAACATGAGAGGAAATCCTGTTGTAAAAGCAGGTTACCTTTTTGACGGTTTTCAAGTGTTTTATATTTTGAAAACATTGCTAACTTAAAATACATTCAATTCTATCTGAAATTTGTTTCATGTTTATCTTTGCAAACTTATTTCCTGTGATAAACGCAAAAAAGATGAAAAGATGATTATTGCTACTAGACCACTACAGGCTAATAGCTTCAGTCTTCGTAGAATTATGTTATATACATATCAGCCAGCTACCATAATCCATCGTATTCTGATAACATATGCCATGCTACTGGCTGTGGTTTTACTTTTCCTTTCAGAAAACATTCACTGTCAACTGCTTTAACTTGGGATCCATAATATGCTTTAAAAATTTTATTTTATGCCTCATCTTTCCTCCACGTTAGCAAAGTCCTAGTTCATGATGAAGTGTAATCACATTCTATATTGTGGACCATGTTATTATTTTTCCACATGGTTATTCTACATTTATAACTCAGTTTCTCTGTCCTAAATTTCAGAAATGGCAATGCTTTTATACGTGTTTTTCCTTCTTTTAAGAGTGATCTGCAATTTTCATTTAGTGGCATCCTACATGTGACACATCATCTTATCCAAGAAAAGTTTATTGTAATGTATAATATAGATGCTTACAGTAACGAAATGAATGTTATACCACAAAACTGGTAGAATATAGATACTGTAAATTCTAGTTTATTTATCCTTTGAAAATTTTACGAATAGCTTCAAAAATTCTCTACGTATCTAATAACTTTTATGCAGATGGTGGTGTTTTGTTTTGTTTTTTCCCTGGTATCACCCAAAAAATTGTTTATTTGTACATTAATCTATTCATATTTATTCATGGGCTAAGGTTTTACCTAAAAGTGTATAGTTGTATATGGCAATCATTTTAGAATGCATATGCTAATGAAATTCAAATTAATAAAAAGAGTACTTGTCTAGGACAGTTATCAAAATATAAATAAAAAAATAGAATCTTGTCAACAGAATAATGCAGTCATTAGTAAGCACTATAAAATTAAAAGTGTGTAATAGTATTAATTATGTGTAAATAACAAACATCTTTAAAATTCACAGCTATGTGATGCAAAATATGCATTCATTTAACATCACTTTTATGAGACTGGTATAAATTGTAGATAAAGTACACAGAAAACAGACAAAAAGCATACTCTTCATACTGCCCAAGTGGTTCAAAAGGTAATTTATTGGCCAACAATATTAATTAGTTTGAGCATCTACTTCTGTAGTCTGTAGTATACTTTGCACATATAAAATACATTTACAGTCTTGCTAGTCACTATTGTTTTCTCTGATGTTATAACATTCTATCTCTACCATTTAAGGATCTCATTCATTTTTCATTGAAGTGATGGGAGTCTTCAGCCTGAGTGCAATGTATTCTGTAATAGTTCAATAAATATAAAGACAGGTTTGGTTTGGGAATCAGTTAAGATCTGTACATAATATACATATAATCTGTACATACGATAATATACTTACTGTAAATGTTGGAAAATATACCTGATCATATATCTACTGTAAACGTTGGAAAGACTGCTATTAACTTCAATGGCTTTTGATCTAGCATTTTAAGTATATGGTATCAGAAAACATACTAAATTCAGATATTCCAGATTCTGATATTTCTCATACCTGAAAAGTTCTTTGCATATACCCCCATGCACTGCATAGTGGAACAGGCTCATATTACACTTTTGCCCGTATTATATACATGCAATAATTATTATGCACGGTCTTGAGAAGAGTGACAGTGAAACTTAGTATTTCTTACTTTGACAATAGAGAGCTACACTCCTCCTTGTCAACAGCAAAAGCCCACTCTCACACATCTAGCACATCTGTTTAATTACAGAAGGTAAATGATGTGAATGTAACCTGTCAATAAATATCAGAAGATATACCTGAAGTCATAAAAATGTACTTTCTCCTACTTATATTGTGTCACCTATCTAATATATTAAAGAGAAGAGATTATACATAGCAAAAACAGATGAAGAAACAAAATTTGAACTCATCTATTAACCCTCTTTTTATTCTTGTGCCACGTGGAACTTTTGACCCTTACGTTTCAAAGTGGTACACAAATTCTTTTGTTTCCTGACATTAAAGAAAATGTTCTAGCAAAACCTTCACAAATGTCTTTGAAAAATCAACATGTTCATGATGTTAACACTTAGTGTGTTTCTTAATGAAGCACCCTTTCTGATTTTAATGAAATTTATTTTTGTATTGTGTTGGTGCTTTGAAAAAGAAAAAAAAAACAAAAACAAAAAGACCCCCACTTTTGACATCATTATGGAACCTCGTTCCATGAGAAATTAGGGAGAAAACATTATTTAAACATATGGTCTTTCTGTTGAAACAGGGCATTAGACAACTCCGTATCACTGGATTTTGTCTGCAGGCATTTGAAGCTGGCAAAGATGCTCCACAGTCCTGGCTCTGCAATAGGTTGACCAACGTAGCAGGTAAAGCTACTTGCTGTGGAAGCCAATTACAAGTAATTTCTGCAGTGGTAAATTGCAATAAGATTACTTCGACATGTGCTTCTTTTCTCTTACACACTATTGAGAAAAATTCTTTTTAGATTTGTTAAGATCTACTCTCTCTTCCATGTTTAAGAGTTATGGTTCTGCACAGAAAGAGAAAGACAGGTGTCCTCAGCAGACCACTTTGTTTTCCTCAAATTCATAATAATGTGAGAGCCTCAGGCACTTTACGGCTTCTCTCTACTCTTTGTTCTCATTTTAACTACAAGTATAAGAGCATGAATGTACTTCTATATAAATATTTCTCACCGAGCTTATGATGTGTTTATGACTTATTTTAACACTGCCACTAAGCCATTTATGCTGAACATGAGATAACTACTTTTTTTAAATAAATACAATGTATGTATTTTTAGATAAACCCTACTTTTTCCTGCCTTTTTTACCCCAGCTGTGAAATTTCATCACATAGTCCTAAAATCTTTGGTGTGACTGGGTTGCATTAGGGACAATGTTTGTTTCCTATGAATAAGGCAGTCACCCAAAATCAAGTATTAAAAATGCTTTCATAAGGTACAACATTGTTCACATCTATTCACTTTTATTTTCATCATCAAACAACACCTGTATATGTCCAAATACACTCTTTAAGATGTTATTTTTGCTAGGTAACTCCCTGTCCTTTGCCTTCTTTGATCATGACCCAAACTCTAATACCTTTATAATATAAGTACACTTATTTTCTTGGGAAGAAGAAATTCTAGAGAAGGACTTGTGCTGCAGACCCCTCATATTTCTGCAAGCAGCTGAAAACCTACGTATGTATCCTCACGTTAAGAATCCAGGTAAAGAAAGAGGTAAAATAGCTTTTGCCATATATCTGTTGAGTTAGGTCTTTCAGGCTGGGATTCAGCTTTCAAATTACACAAATGTAGCTGTTACCATATAGGTGGCTACAGATTAAATAGGTGCCTAATATCACCCAGCCAACACACATCTAGGTGTGCTTCCACTACCAACCACCAGGCATCCTTCACCACTGGAAGTGCTCTAGCACACTGGAGGCACCTGCAGAGCTGACAGACAGGTCACAGGACCTGCTGGGGGCCCAGCAGAATGTCACAGGGCATTTCAGACCTGTCTATATGTGGACAACTGAATGCTTCTGCCTCAATCAAGAACGAGAGGCTGTTTTTTTCCATATCATGAAGGTAGTCATGCTTTGAACAGGTGACATTTTTTCTTTCTCTTGGTACAACGTGTTATGCAATACAGAACAAAGTATGTCTATCTTAATATTGCTAAGCTGATTAGGACTTGAAACTAAAATAAACTAGTAGGAACTAAGGAAAAAGGTATAATAAGTAAAAACCGAAGAGAATACAAGGAATAGAAGATCTTAAAGGGGGAAAAAGAAAGGAAGTAAAGCCTTGGGTGAAACTTGTATAATTACTTAAAATTAACTGGTCAAGACTTTCACTAAAGAGAATTATTTTTGCACAGGTCCCCAGTCAATGAGAATCAATTGTCGGTCACTTATTTACGTACCTGAATTCTCAAGATTTTTAAAACGGAAAGTAAGTCCCTCCATTTCTGAACCCTTTATAATGGTTAATTTTATTAATGTTTTCCTCAAAATTTGACTTTTCTGAGGAAAACTGAAGTGGTTCTCTTGAGGGCACTATTTCAGCTTACTTATTCTATTTTACTATACCTTCCCAGTTTTACATGTGTCTACTCACCAAATTTAAATTGCGTTTGTGTATCACCTCCATTGTATTAGTAAAAATCAATACACTAAGACTCAATGAAAACCCATACAAGTTTAGAGGCAGATTGAAGAGAAGCAGAAAAGTTGTAAAAAAATTAAATACCATACAAACAATAACTATTTTATTTGACAAATTTTGGTTTCACTCCTCACTGGGCCTATCTTGCTTTTCACTGCATATCTATTTCTCTGCCTGAGTGAATGAAATATCCCAGGTTTGTGGGAAAAAAAACCATAAAATTTCACAGCCCTTTCCTTCTAATAGTCAAATCTGAATGTCTCTCACAGTGAATCAAAGTTTCTCTGTTTTTCTGTTAGAAATTAGGCTTATGGATAAGTTTTGAAGAACATTAAAAGTTGGAAATAGCAGAGTATCGTCACTGTCCAGGAAGATGTACCAGCTGCTAAAAGCCAAAAGTTTCATTTTGATGGTATATCTAAAATATGAATTAAAAAATTCATGGGAGAATATGAAACCAAGCCCTAGAAAAAACAGCTAAGCATAGCAAGGACTCATCAAGTTATAAAATAACTCTGAAAGTGAATAAGGTACAGGTAAATAGAGAAACTGACCTTTTCCAACACAGGAAAAAATATCTTTTTAATAGGAAAAAAAAAAGTCCTTAGTCAATTCATTTCTATTTCTGAAACTTGGCATAATGCTGAATGGAAAAAATGTAGAAGCTTCAGCTAGCTGGAGAAACATTGTGTTATCAGCAGCTACCAATATTTATTCAACATATTTCAAGTTTCTCCTGTGAACAAAGTTAGTTAATTACATTTACAAACAGCAGGGGCAGTAGAAGAACAAATGATGGTGTCTGAAAGATTTTAAGCTTCAGATGACACTTTTACTGCAAGTATATAAACTCTGCAGGTCAATTGTGTCAAATTAAACCTATTCATCTGAAGTATTAGCAGGTAGCAGTTGTGGAGTATTAAAAAAAAAAGTGTCAACTTAGACAAATGCACGAAAAACAAATAATCTGATAAATAAATAACTCATACCAGTTTTTCATGGTGTAAGTGTCCAGACAACAGTGATGCTAGGGAAAATGCTCTGAGGTAAGTATTTTTGAGTAATATATTGAATACAAAATGAAATTAAATTACAAATAGACTTGTTGATTCATCTGCTAAGAAGCAGTTAGTATGATGGTACTTAGACCTAACAAGACAACACCCTGAAAACAGAAAATACATATGTAAACTTTTTCAGTCCAGTGTTTTGATGATTTGAATCTCTGTGGCAAATAATGAGATCACAACATATTAACTATATGCTACATACTGATAATGTAGAAAAAACCATATGGAGTGAAGAAAAACAACAAAATTTTCACACAAAACCTGGTTCATCAAATGATCTGAAAATAGATCTGCTTGTTGAAGTATGTGCATCTGAATTTTCTCATTACTAAAAAAATGAAAAAAAAAAAGAAACCTTTGTTGTTGACCCAGAAAAAAAATATTTTGATCCCTGAGAAAAATTACTTGTAGGATATTCTTTTTGTGTGGTAGAAAAATAGTATGTGAATGATTATTTGTGTGTCCTCCCAGCAGAGATAGTTTTTAACCAAAGAAATAAAGTTTTTTAATTACTTATTAAAGAATTCAAATGTAAATATAAACCAAAATAAAAAAAAAATGTGTTGCAGTTTTCAGATAGATATTTGATTTCTCTGAGAAAAGCTCTGCATGGATTTTTCTGGAAATTAACATATTTATAGAAATACAACTCATACTCAACTGTAAGGTTTCTGCAGCTTTACCAGCTTTTTACCAGAGCTTTTTGAACAGGTACTTTCATTTATTCATTTTGCTAAGTTTTCAGTTGTCCAGCTATCAGGGACACGAGGAAAGTGACAGAAGGACAGGACTACTTTTTGCTTACTTTTATAACTTAACTCCTCATTAAAATACTGAGAAAGCTCACTTACTTTTCTTGACAGGTTTTTCTGCTTACAAAAAATTATGATTGCCTGTATCAATCAAGAGTTCATGGCTACCAGTTTTGGGGTGTTGGCTTTTTTCCTTTTCTTTTTTGCTTATTTCCTCAGTGGTAAAGGCAGACAAAGAGAGCACTTGCCTTTAAAATAAGCCCTCATAGATATAAGTCTTCAGTTGTACTGAAGGATTAAAAGCCATGTTCTGCCTGCATGACATTTATTGCAAGATCAAGGTATTAACTTGTAGATAAGTGTAGGAGAATGCACATGAGCATGCTGAATCCCTGTGCTAAAAAATCCTGAAATGCTTTTTCACTGAGGATGTGAAACATATTTTATTTTTATTAAGATAATAAAAAGGATTAGTCACATTACAGATTAATTGCAAGCACAATTTATAATCCGTTTTATAAAATGAAGGTCTTCGGTTAGCTGAATTCAGAAATCCACCTGAAAATGTAATCTTCCCTTATGTTTGCAGGTCTGTAAAATAAAAATTAATGCTTTTCTGTGTTAAAAATTTTGCTTAGCAGTGAGACATACGCCATGCTTTAGCCTGGAGAAAAGACTTCTGGAACAAACATTTTGAATTAAAATGAAAAATCTGGTTGTTTACTTGAGACAATAAGATTATCAGTATTTTGTGGAAATTTTGAAAAGAATGTTAAACGTTAGGTATCTATATGGATGAACTTATTCAAGCTCTAGTATTGCCACCTTTTTTAAAAGTATCTCACTGTTTCAAATATGCAAACTGTGAAGTAAAATAAATGTGTCCAATAAAGGTGAGATCCTGAAATCCTGCATTTGCTCTAACTTCCTTCTTTCGTTTATTCATCACTAAACCGGCACCTTGAGAGAACTGGTTTAAATATTTAGAAGTATCAACGTGGATGTTTTTCCTGATATACCACCATTCTACCCTTTTCGTGTCCATGAGGAAGTGCTAACATCTCTTCCAAGAGCTGATATGGCATATTAGAATATACCAGCCCGTTGCATTGAGTAACGTCTAGTGAACAGTGATAAGGGAGTAGACTAGCCCACTGCACCTAGTAACGCCCAACAGGTAAAGATAGGTAGACAGACAGACACTGTTTCTGTAAACTCTCAGTTCTCTGGAATGAGTTTGCCACGCTCTGTTCAAAC
Organism: Pluvialis apricaria; assembly: GCA_017639485.1. Lineage (NCBI taxonomy): Eukaryota > Metazoa > Chordata > Aves > Charadriiformes > Charadriidae > Pluvialis > Pluvialis apricaria. The sequence continues at coordinate 52,042,461 of CM030007.1, forward strand.
TGCACTCTGTGTATATCCCTGATGAATTAATGAGAACCATTCATTTCCTCCTGTACAAATACCCCCTGGTTTCTTGTTCTACAAATCTTACTTATTTTGTAAAAGCTCTTCCAAAACTCTATTACCTCGCTTTCATTTTCAGAGCCAAACATATAATCAAGAAAGAATTCACTAGATGAAATGGATTTTTTCTTCGTGAAAGCTAAACATTCCTTTTTCAAGATGTTTAAATTATTTTTTTTTAGTCTGTAGAAATACACTGGTTATCTGTATGGGCATCAGTAGCTGCCTGTCTTCTGATCTCTGGTTTCTGTGATTTAATAAGGCGTATTGTAGACAAGAGGCATACATATTTTTACTTTTCAATATTTTTATTTCTAGTATTTTAAAATAATCCCTCGTTAATGATTGCTAGTTGATTAATATACTAATTAGTATTAATTTATTTGAGAATAATAATTTCTAATAATAATACATAGTTTTTCTAATTGGAATATTCATGATACAACAGAAATATTGTTAAGATCTCTCTTTACCACTATTTCTTTATCTGATGAAATTTAGGAACTGATCCTGAGCACATGGAATTAAATAAGATTTTTTTTCCTACTTTCAAAAGTAGAAAGAGAAGTAGGTGTTTAAGTCTCAGGAACATCATTCACAGGTGAGTTTACTTTGTTCAAACACCTTGGAAGTAAGATGAATGGGTAGTTGGGCCTGTCTTTTCTGTCTTCTCCCTGAACTCTTACATGAAAAAGATAACTTCTTTGGAATTGCTTCATGAGCCTACACACAGCAGTGTAAGCTATATTTTGCCCATATTCCCCATCACTCTAGTGGGTCTGTCATATTTCATGATGATCAGGAATGAATAAATTAATGAAGGAAGGAGAGAGATTTATGCCAGCTCATATTTTAATAGTTTCTTAAAAGGAGACCTTTCTTTTACCTCTTTAGAAAAAGCCTACACTGTACAATCCGAAATGCCTCACAGTGTACAACTGAAATGCCTGTGAAAGGATTCAGAATAAACACAGAACCTGGCTTTCAAGATTTGGGCAGGAACTGTTTTAAGAACTTTACTGAAACTTAGACTATTTTTTTTCTGTCTGAGATAGTTTCTGCGCACTTTGAAAAGAAATATTATGAGAGTTTATCTCTCTAACTGTCTTATATCTATCCCAAAACAGATAAACCAGAGTATAAAAATATTACGAACAGTTATGTACGTTACAAACAAAAAGAAAAATATGTCAGACATAAGTTGTATTGCACTGAAATATTCCAAATCCAGCTAATGAATGAAAAGGGTCTGGAAATAAAAGCATAAAATACTTAAACTGAATACAGAAAATACATCAGCTTGAAAAATTATTTTTTATAACCAACAATTCACTAGGGCTATTAGTTAATATTTTAATAAAAGGCAAAATAGTTCCTGCAGTCAGAGAAAAACGCAATACATTACACATACTATACAGGTAATACTGAAGGTCAAAAGCCAACTATTTCAAACCTGAGTGCTTAATGTTTGACTTTTAGATGTATATTTGTGTGTGGACCATAATGTTCAAAAGAATTTAATCCCTGCATGTATATGTTTCAGTGAGGGTAAAAGAAGCTAACATTTCCAAAAGAAGAAGAAAAAAAAAAGTACTTACTTAATTAAACAGAAAAAGCTAAGCTTTTAAATAGCAAGACACAGATTCAGCCAGGCTAATGTTAGGCACCTCTGCTTACTTGAAATCTCGCCTCTAGTAAAATCAGCCTTTGGTAATACCCCTTGTACTCTCTATTGGCCACAGAAATAGCGATAAATGGTTTGATTCTTAGTTTAGGTTCCTTTGATAGGTGTCATAATTTGTTTGATATGAACCCAGCCCAAGGGTTTAAAAAGATTAGCTAGAGGCTAAACTCTGTTTCACTTAGACTAACCCCTCATGATGAATTTTAAAACTACATACACTTCTACTTCCAACATAAATATTTTCTTGTTAGCCTGTATGTTTCATAAAGGAAGAATTTGAATATTTTTGAGATCTCGCTCCTTCATTTTGGTTGTATCACCAAGCATTTTGCTTTAATTAATGCTATTTGTTTTTACGTTTCTGTAAAATACATGCCTCGATAGGTTAATAGAGAGACTGATACTGATACCTTTTTCAAAGCTTTCAAAGTAAAGCTCCTATTCTATGATCAGTCATAAGACACAAAAGAAGGTACTTGAAATTCATATATAATTTACATTACATGAAGTGAAAATAAAATTCCTGTGTGCAGTTTCCCTGCAAATAAAAGCTTAATTCATGAGAAAGAACAGACAAATAAGAAGTAATGTAACTTTTGAAAAGAGTAACAAAAGTCCTGCATAGGAATCTTAGAATCACAGAGTGACAGAGTAGAATGTTTTGGGTTGGAAGGTACCTTTAAAGATCATTGCTCCAACAGCCCTGCCATGGTCAGGGATGTCTTTCATGAGATTTCTGTGAGCCCATTCCTCAGGGTCGCTCTGGATGGCACCCATTCCCTCAAGAGTATGAACTGCACCACTCAGCTTGATGTCATCTGCACACTTGCTGAGTGCACACTCAAACCCACTGTCTATATCATTGCTGAAGACTGTAAATAGTTTCGGTCCCAGTATGGACCCTTGAGGGACACCACTTGTTACTGATGTCCATGAGGCTGACTGATTGGTAGTTCCCAGGGTTCTCATCTTTACCTTTTTTAAAAATGGGTGCGATGTTTCCCTTTTTGCAGTCATCAGGGACTATGCTTGACTGCCATGGCTTTTGAAATATGATGGAGAGTGGCTTGGCAACTAATTCAAGACAATTCCCTCAGGACCCTGGGATGCACCTCATCAGATCCCATAGATTGTGTATATTCATGTTCCTCAGGTGGTCTTGAACTGGACCTTCTCCTGTGGGAGGTACTTTTTTTGCCCCAGTCCTTGCCTTGAGGTTCAGGGACTTGAGACAGGAATCTTGAAACAACAGATATTAGTGTCAGTGTGTTCTTCTCATTTAAGTGCTTTAACATAGGTGTCAGTGACATTTTAGGTGTCCTAGAGCATAGTATCTTGTCTCCAGCTTTCTCTCCAGAAGGATATGAGGTTCTCATAAGTCCTGTCTCACATCTGCCATCACTACACAGATTTCTCAGCTACCCTAGGTATCTTAAATGGTGCTAGGCACATACATTAGGGTCCTAATTTACTTGCTTTATTCCACACTTCTGACATCAACATCGACACGACGATCTTAAAAGGTCCCTTCCAACCTAGATGATTCTGTGATTCTATGACAAGATTTCTTCCATGTATATAGTTATTCAGTTCCCAAAATAGGAAGAAGTAACTGGGTTTCTGATGAACACACCCCTTCTCTCCACTAACCAGAATATTCATTACTGTATTGGCTCCTGTATACTGTATTGTATATTCAAAACATATAATTTAGATATTATAGTAATACAATTCAACACTGGGAATTAACTAAGAGCAGAATCTATTGGTCAAAGATTTGCCCACTTGCATTACTTGCACTGAATACCTGGAATTTTTGAATGTGCAATGAATACAGGACTATAGTATTAACATGGCCAAGAAAACAGAGTGTTAAATTTGATAAGGCCTTATCTATTTTCCATTAATGTAAAATACCATAAATAGGCATAAGTCAATTCTACTATTAGAGAGTCTCACACTCTTTGATTTGAATGCCAATTTACAGAACTATACATCAAAGTAAAATCAGATTATCATATTTTATATGTGGGCGGGTGTGTGCTATACTAAAGGCATGTTGACAACATTCTTATGTAAAGATCAGTAGGAGGAAAGTGGTTATGGAAGAAGTTAAATCTTGTTTCATGTGTCTGGCAATCTACAAAGTATTCCTTTTTTTATTTTTTTAACTTAAATATAATACAATTTATTTACTTTTCTCCATTCTATTATTAACCTTATTACTGCTTTTGAATTGAAATTCTGTATTCACTTGAGTTGATTTTCTATTATACAGTATCAAAATACAGATGTGCAGAAGTGAGACTACTTTTGAATTAACCTTGTCTATGCATACAGCCTGAAAGTTCAGAAACAGCTCATACTTTGAGTACAAAACAAAGATTCCCATTTTGTAAAGCAACTCTCAGGTTCTATACTAATGCATTATTACCATAATGTCTGTTGAACTGACAAGGCAAAAGTCTTCCTTCATATTTTTGAAGACTTACCTACATGTTGCAATTGATTTTTTCACGTGACTATTTCAAAATACTGGGAAGCTGCTAAAAAAATAACACCCGATTTAAAAACCTGCACCAGGATCTACCCAGTCATTTACAAATAGCTTGTTACACAAATTTTATGATAGAATTCAAGCTCGAAACTTTACGTTGATAGATGGAGAAATGGGAGAAAAGTTAATGAACTGAAACTGTTCTACCATTCTGTAGAGCAATTCAATGAAAGTTTTAATAACACACTGAACCTGATGAGCAAGATAGTGTGATGACGAACATAATAGTCATGTACAATATCTGGTTTGAAGTATTATATTAACATGAAAAATAATTAAAACTTGCTTACAGAACTATGTTCATATGCATAATTTGCAAGAAATCAGAGTCAATTAGGAATGAAAACTTGAGCTGTTTTTGTTTGTCACACACAGGCTGCCTAATGTAGTGCAAAATCCAGCATGAAATTCTTCATTCTGTTTCACCCTCCTCAGACTTCTCTTCAAATGAAAATTCTATTTCAATGCGGACTTTTGGGGAGTTGATTTTTTTTCCAAATCATTTTCTATGAATTATGTATGGTGGTTATGTTGTACAGCCTTCTTCATGAGACATAAGGCAGATGACATTTACTTCATTTAAAACTATCGCTGGTGTTTCTGAAGCTAAGTAACGTAGGCCAATTCATGCTCATTTTAACTCTGTTTCTTGTAATCTTTTAAATCTGACTGAAGATAACAGGCCATATAGTTAATTACTATAAATCCAAAGATATTTCTAGTGACTTTAACTTATAAATGGCTTTTACAATTTGTTTCTGAACCATGCAAGGGAACTTTTTTATTAATTTTGACTCCTCTTAAAAATTTGTGCTCAAGTCTGCCAAGATCTCCACTAATCCTTCTCATAACTTCAACATTATTTTCAGGAGGAAAGGGAATTTTGTGTAATAGCATGCAATTTTGTGCAATAAATACCACATGGATGCATGAAAGAAGGAAAAGAATGCTTTCATTATCAGCCATCGGCATGATTTCTTTGGAATTGACATGACATTTCTGCATATATGACCTCTTCCTGAGACAGCAAACTACTTCCATGTATTTTCATATTTTCATTTATGTTTTTAATATCCCTGAGATATTCAGAGCTAAAACTTCCATATGCCTCCTCCTTGCACCCCCTGCACTCCAAAAGATATAATACAGGGCAAAGATGTCTGTGCTCAATAGGGTCCTTTCCTCATGGAGTCAAACTCCTTGAAGTGAAGGACAGGCCCTTTGGGGTCTGAGAGCTCAGAGGTATTGTGGTGGCCGGTGTTTTCCAGATGTCCTGGCTGCTGGGGCAAGGAGGAAGAAGGAAGAGTGAGAGGCCAGACACCTGAATCCTCCCCTCTCCATTCAGGAATATCAATGAAACTATGCTATTTTACAGCAAAGGAATATATGGTCCAAGTGAAAGGCTCAAAGTGTGAAATTAATTTTTAGATATATATACTTATACTAGGTGCCCAAGATTTCTGTTACAGTCAATGGAAAGAAATAAAACTTTTAAAACCTGCTTAATCTCTTCCTAAATATGAATAAGGCTTATTTAGAGATTAAAACTTCCAAACATAGGTGTCTAAATGTGACCTGAGTATCTAAATTCCAGATACAGTCAATGGAAAACTTGGTCTTTACCAAAGCATAAGCTACTGGTACCATTTGAGATGCCTTAGGATATCTCATACATCCAGGACGTTCATGGAGCTCACAGGTACGGCACAGGACCTGCGAAAGAACTATAGTCTTCTAGAGTGGCAGCTACAGGCCAGGCAGGATACACCAGGAAACCCAAAATAGTACTACATTTAAAAGTTGAGTTCCATGTTTAGTGTCTGTTTAAACTGAGCTGAGACACTTTCTATTTTCTAATGACTCTACTGTCTAGATCTTTGATGACTGTAGTAAGAGTTTAGACACTCATTTCACACCCATATGACAGTATTTAGTCACCTAAATTTGGTGTCTTACTCTAGAGTTGAACTGTTCTTGGCATCTCAAAACGTGACATGAACCTTGAAAGTTCTCCCCATTGACCGTGCAAAAAGCCAAGGGTGACTTGCTCAGCAGGAGGCCTCTACATTGCAAGTGTGAGAAATTCAGCAGAATAAGTATACCGAAACTCAGCTTCAGAACCTAATGATGAAAACATCTTAATAGCCGCACCTATTAATCTGATGCACATAATGTATAATCTATATTTTCAATAAGTTTGGATCTTTTGTCAGAATCGGTGCATCATAGAAAGAGAAGGGAAAAAAAAAAAGCTTTAGTATCTGGTTTCTTGGCCTCTGCCCTAATACTGTCAATTTGGCTTGTCAATTAGTGTCAATTGTGGTTATATTGATCTGTGTGCTTTATGGATTCTACCTAGAATTAGACTCATTATACAAGCTCAGATACTACAGCAAAGTCCATGGCTTTTAACTTTCATTCACTACTGAATTAAATATTAAGGCTACTTTTCTAAGAAGGTGTCAAGCTTAGTTATTTTCATCTTTCTCCTTTTTTTATTGATTACCTTTTTATTGTACTGATGTTCTTAAAATGAGCAAAATTTTACCCTGTTTATCAGGGGCAATATTACATAAATTATTCTTTATTTATTTCATAATTAAGCATACTGCGATATTATGAAAGTAAATTAGCTGATATTCTTTGTCTTGTTGTGATCCCATTTGTATTGTACTAAATTGAGGATGTTCTCTTGAAGCCAACAGAGCGACACTCTTGAGAAAAAAAAAAATCACAAAAAGCCTAATTTTTATTGTTGCTGTCGTTGTTATTTTACTGGAATATTATCCTACTGTCCAATATGAAGTAATGTCACTCCAAACATTAATACAGTGTAAAAACTTTACAAGCAAATATATATCTCTCTATGTCCTAATGTTACAACAAACTTCACCAAAGATAATCAATTGTATGTATCGTGTGGTATTTTGGTTTTCTTTTAATAAACTGTGATTTGACAGGGAAAAAAAAAAAACATTTGAACAATACTCTTTGGCTGCCTTCTTATACGTGTGTATTCTTATTTTTAAATGAAAGTTCCATCCTGAGGATGTTATTCATAAGTGTGAGATTCATCACACTTAACTTTAGCAATATAAAAGTTAAATAGCTTAGCTGTGATTTAGCTCACCCAACCTTAGAAGCTGCAATTCAGCTACAGACTGAGATGTCTAAATTCATGTGCTCACAATGCAGCTGTTACATTTCAGCCAGGGAACACTTAAGATGCCTTAACATAATCATCCATAACACTTAACGTATGCTAAAGTATCTTGCCTGGACTCCAGCTGCTAATCCGGAAAAGACAATGTGTTAAGCCTGTGCAGGTATCTCAGGTACCCTAGGATGCTTTAAAGACTGTCTAAGCGTGCACAGCTCAAATGATATCTAAACTCCTTTTAAAATCCAGTCCCAAACATCTACCCTGAGTTCAGAGAGGACAAGATTATATCCAAACGCCATTGGTCATAACCACAGCAATTTAAATTAACCCTGCTAATCCATTTTAGTAGCTTTAATATAAAACATTAGCCCATATTGCAAACAAAAATCATTCCTATTTTTTATTGATTAAACAAAATTTCTCATTGATATATTCTTGTCTGCTTGTCCAGTGAGGCAATGTCAGTCAAAGCCAAAGGCAGTTGGTTACAGATATCCAACAGGATTTCTGAGAAGGAACTGCATAACCAAACCCTAGCGAGCAGAAAGGGGCGGGGGGGGGGGGAAGACAACAAGAAAAATCAACAACTTTTAAGCCCATTAATGAACCTCTGGGCCAAATGCTGAGCCCACAGGAGATACACTGTGCATATTCATACTTGTAAATGAACAAGAAGTAAAATTAAATCCTAGGCTCAAAGTCCAAGTACAAATTGGCTGATGTTCACATTGCCAAGGGTAGTCCTCTCTGCAGCAATTTTGTCTTGGATGGAGCTAATGGAGAACTCCAAAAAAAAGCTAGGTTATGATAAAACAGTTATTCAGTAGGGATTCTCCATTTTGGATTATCTATTATGGATTATAGCTCCAGTGCTTGAGTTCACTAAGGGTCTGGTTTCATTAATTTAACAGGGTAGAGTATCCCATTCCAGCCAAAGAAGTCTGGGCCACTCAGTCCACTACAAAAGGATCTATGTCACACATTACATTTTTAAAATTTTCTCTTTCTTCCACTACTGTTTCACAATTTGCTACTGCATGAGAGATTGATTCCTCATCAATCCAGACGGAGCAGGGATTTACAACTGACTTTCTTCTCTCTCCAGGAACAATTTGTTTTGAATTAAGTAAACCCCAACATTTGGAAAAAAGGGTTAATTCAGTGAAAACTACAGAAATTTATCTGTGGATGGGATTTAGTCTAAAAAAAAATATGTTCTAATGAAACATATATGTTGATAATTTCCTCTTGCTTTCTGTATCATGCTATATATGATTAAGACTCCATTAATACCAGTACTACCAACTCTTCTAAGCAATTATCTTAAATTTAGCACATAGGTCTTTATCATAAACTTGTTGCTTCATAACCAGAAATTTATTGCTTTCAAATAACCAACTGCACTGATAAAATCCATGTTAATGAATCATATTGCAAGATTATTTGACCAGTACTCTGTTAGTGATGTAACACTGGTAGCCAGAACTGATCCTTTAAAATGTGCAACCTGTTTTTAAACCTTATTAGCAAATTTTTTTCTTCACTTTTATTTCATTCCTAATTTCATCCATATATCATAATGGACATGCTCAAATACAATACAAAAAGAGGCTAAGAATCCTTACATTTATTATTCAGATTGGAACTTATGAATACTATGAATTTATTCAAAGCACAAATGGGCCTAATTTAATATACATCTGCAACTGAGCTAATAAGTTTGGGCAGACAGTAATTTATTAATCTGTAGTAAGAACCACTTCCTTCTCAGCTTAATTTCAATATTGCCTTATTATAAGGCCCAAATCAACAGTCTAATCATTATCCTAAATATACCTTCTCATTTATTTCATTCCAGAGGACTGTTGTCTTCCACTAAAATTTTAGTTAGTTAAGATCATCTTTCATTAATAGCAGCATAGTCATAGAAAAACCTTTCAAAAGCGTAAGTGCTTCCTGTTCCCATGGGCACCTTTAGCCAATGCCAGTAACATCTTTCATTCCACTGTTCAGATCTGCAGTTCTTCTTCCTGAATAATTTCAGCAAATCTGCAGGGGCTAGCACCTGTATTAAGTCCATTCCTTTTGTTCATTCTTACACTGTCATATTTTGTGTGTGCATCATGTTCTTACATTCAAAACAATGTATATCTAAATTAAAGCACAAAAAGACCAAAAAGAAAAAGGAAAAAAAATACAAAGAGAGAGCAAGCGAAAATAGGTTTGGGTGTTTTTCTCCCTATAGGATATATGCATCTTAATTTACTATAGGAAGTAAGAAAACAGAAAACTCCTTGACTATTATTATTCTCTGCCACATATAATGACATAGGGAAGAACACAATTTCTGATAGGGAGCTAAGATTATTGCAACAGTGAAAATGCACCCAAAATTTTAGAAAATTGTTTCTATTTCAGTGGTTTAGAGGTATCCATTGACCTAGCGTTTTGAAGAATGTTTCCAGGAAACTATAAACTTTTCATTCACACACTTATTTTTCAACTACCATGATCTTCATCACATACCAGAGAATTAGTACTATGCTTATATTTTGAGTTTATCGTGTTTATCAATGTTTTCTTACCAAGCTCACTAAAATAGAGAAAATTCCACAATAAAGACACCTGATAAAATAACCTTTATAACCACAGTAACTGATTTTGCAACATTTGCTTCCTGAACTGTAACAGTGGAAAAAATCTTATACTGTTTTTATGATTTCATTCTCTCCATTTGTACCCAATCTAAGTCCTCACACTTCTCTCTAAAAGTCCATATTGCTTGCAGAGTGCCCAGCACACAATACTGCTAACTTTGTTGTGCCATATTTATCCTGGGCAACTTGATACATCCATTTACAATATGACTAAGTCTCTGGGGTCTAGCCATATATTCTACAGCCTGCACTTAAATCTTTCCTACCATCTGTCTTCCCTTTAAGATATCTCATGTGAATAGGTTGTTACTCTGTGTCCATAATTAAATTATATTTTTCCCTTTTCAATCCTCTTGTGAAAAACCACTTACAGTTTGGCACTTTCTATTCATAAACCAGATTTTTTCTGAAACACTTTCCACTGTATTTTCTCATCTATTGCTACCATTTATCTCTCATTGTGATCATCTTAATGACTTCAATAATGACTACAACCCTGGAGTATTGTATTCCTCATTTATATTTCAAGCCTGACCCAAGAACCAGTTATTTACTATTATGGTAGCAGCAATAACTGTCAGGATTTTTTTGTTGTTGTTACATTTTTGTTTCCTGAGCCTTCTATTACTTTATGATGTTTCTATTATAGTTATTATGTACTATAGCAATTTCTAAAGGCATCGGCTGAAATAGGAGTACCATCCAAAAGCAACTGTTAGGATGCAATCCCCAAGTCAAAGAACTAGCAATTTGAAAAGGCAAAAATAAAATCCAAGTTAGGAAAACAGACGGAAAAATTGTGTGGGATACAACTGACCTAACTGACACCCTCTAAAAATTAACAGTTATCCTTTAAAAATTGTCATGTCTCAGCTAACCATCTCTGATATTACTACTTTTGTATAATTTTCAAGGTTTGATTTAGTTCTCACGTGCATGTAATTATCTGTAGTGCAGGTGTATATAACTGAGCTACATTTAGGATTCAACTCCTCTGCCTATTCATAGACAAGCAGTGCTATTTGTGGTATCTTAAAGTCCCTTGCCTGGACACCATCTGACCATATGTCCTCCAACCCCCGAGTCTTTTCTGTCATCACCATGCAGCCAGCTAAAATATCAAAGTAATTCAAATTACTTATGTGGACCAAGTGAATCAAGACACTGGCCTCTCAGTGTAGATCCAGAGTTCAATTCAGTTGTTCCCAGGTGTATACTCCTATTTCAGATGCCCTAACGTATCCCACCTAGGCTCCAGCTGCCACTCCAGAAATATATGAGTGTGCCCTCATCCTTGCCTTGCCTCATGCACACACCTCAGATACTCCAGGACACCTCTTAGGGCACTACTGTCTTGTGCTGGAGCAGCTCATTCAAGACCATCAAGCTAGGTGAGACAAATACCACCTACATGTGAGGTTGCATAGTGATCCAGAAAATTAGTCACGTTCCCTAATTTTTTCCACCAGACTACACTGCTTCTTAATTTCTTCATAGCTGTTCTGCATTACATTTTCCACTGGTCTCCAGAGTTTTCATTGTGGCTTCTCAGCCCATCTTTACTCTTTGAATTCTTATTTAGAGAGAAAAAAAAGAAGAATCATTATCTTCCCATTCTTTTTTTTTCCCCCCTCAAGTCACATTTTAATGTACCTTGTTTGCTAAACTTCCCACTTGCAAGAGTGTTGCAGTTGATTCAGGAATGGTAAAGAAACACAAACCAAGCATGACAACCCATGCTTAGACAAGCTTTGAGACCAAAGCTTGAAGGGTCTGTCTGAACAGTCATGATATCAATAAAAGTCATTAACAGCTAAGAGAAATTGTTCCCCTGGCTTAGTTGCAAACTTTCTGAGGGGGATCAGTCTTGCTACCTAGTGGAAAGCAAGAAGGATGGAAAAGGAGTTCCGATGGCACTGATATTTCTGTGGGGCAAAAGTTAGAGCACTTTGTGCTAAAACAATGCCACTAAAACAATGGTACTTAAAGCAGTCACTCACTTATTGTTAACTCAGTGTCTTTCACAATGGGCTGTTTCTGTCCATTCTTTCCTCTGCTGTCAATTTTCAGCCTTAACCTTCAGTGCTTGATGCAGGAGACTGCTATTTCCTTCAGGGGAATTTTTGCTGACTTTGTTCCTCTCGCACATAACTGAAGAATGTATTTAAGAAGTATACACAGAAATTCAGAATCTTTAGCTGGCAAATGAAACCATTCAGCATGACAATATATATAAATTGACCTGGTAATTAATCTTGGAGAAGTAATACCGATGGATCTCATTTATATTTCTCCACCTATAATACAAAAGTTTCCAAAACTCTCAGACAATTACATTGAATATCACCTTCTGTTACAAGTTAACCCATTAAGGTATCATTGCTAAACATATTCATAATGAATGTAATGTAATATAACACAATACTTGCAAAATTTTTTAGTCCGCATTTTTTCCAGTACTAATATTCCTCTGTCTGGGAAAAGCTGAGGACAATAAAAAAAGATTCTTGTGATTTTGATTGGCCATGTCCATACTTCTAATACAGTTTAAACAGATCATACACTATAGATTCTAAACAGATTATACAAATATCTGGATGATCTTAGGGCAACTGTAGTTTACCAACACAAACCATTAATTCTTTACTTTCTGACTTGTTCCCAAATACCAAAAAAAAGGTACTTATGCAGCAGCTAGCTCAGAAGCCCTGCCCATTGCCTGAAAATTTCTGTACCATAAATCACAAAGAATTCCCACAAATTTGAACTGCACAAACACATGGAATAAAATTCAGCCACAGAAATTGTCCTACTTCACGTATATACCCATGGAAACTTTTCTAAATACAAAAGGCTCTACTTGCTGAAGTCCACAAGCATCTAAGAATGCTCACTTTCGATCACACGTGAATAAAAATGTAGCCAAACCGACTCTGACTGATCCAAATAGTATAAACAACTACACTAAACTCTTGAACAAAATCCTGCTTTGTTTTGCAACTGAACGAGCCACTGACAAAAATACAAAGATAAAGAGGTTGCCACTTTGCTAACAGCTGCTTGTCTTTGGGGGACTTCATACTTGGGAGACCTACAAAATTTACATGGGTAATGGAAGCTGGAGATCATTCTGTTGGGAAGAAGGAGCATTTTGGAGCTTCTTGCCGCCCTAACTTTCACCCTAATGAGTTTTGCCACCAGTTTAAGAAAGTGTGAAGTGTTCACCTTTTGTAGTTAATGGCTGTTCTACCCGAGTAAACACTGGTACACAAAGCCTTTTCTTCTCCATCAGATAAAATCTGCCCCCGTTCTTGCTAAAAAAAAACCACCAAAACAACCCCACAAAACAAAACAACAACAACAAAAACAAAACAAAACAAAAAAAAAAAACACAAAAAAAACCCCACGTTTATATCACCTTAGTGTGCAAGCAGATCTGAAACTGTATTTTCAATGAAACTGCACTAAAATAATAAAATAACCTGGCACAAACAATAAATTTAGTAAAGCAATATAATAACACATTGTTGTGCAGTTCCAACAGTACACTTCTGCTCAAAATTATATATAACCCCTATGGGTATTAATTTAAATTTTTATCGTGTTGCTCCTAAAGTTCCATTCAGTCTTCTGCAATGGCATGCAAGAGGCTACCATGCATACAAGCATATATTTCTATGGCAACAGTTTAAATTTTAGGTTATTCTTAGTTGAAGTGTTTGCAGAAAAAAAATAAAACTTTTTTTTAAAACTAACTAAACAAGATATCTGCTCCTTTTCTGTCTGTCCTTTCTGAAACAATAGAAATCTCTTTACTGTTATGATTAAGAAGCATTAAGAAGTAATTTAATGTGATATATGTTATGCCTGAAGTTATGAGATTCTTTTTAAGTTAGCAGAAAATACGCACAATTTTTGAAACAGCATGAATATTATACAGGCTTCCAATGTTAGAAGTATTATCATGACAGGCTTTATCAAAATGAATAAAACATTTAATTTTTTGTTATTGTTGTTAATGCCATACAGCTAAACATATTTAACCTATTTGCACTTCACTCTCCTTGAATACAACCTCAATCATCCCTTTCTTTCTCTTATTTTCTCTTTGGCAGAGTGGGGGGCTTTTTTGATAAAAATTACCTTGGAAGTGCTAAATATGCAAATGCAAATAAGATAAACATCGTAATTCAAAGCATGGTAATTATTATATCACCTCAGAGAATTAGGTGATCTATGTGTCTTAAGGGTGAGTGTCTGGAAGATGGAAGAAAGAATCATGTGAATGTTAAAATCAGAAAATGGCATAGAAAGATAAAGGGTCATTTTGTTATTTCCCCCCAGCCTAGAAACAGGGTGACAAATGCATATCTTCAACACTTCAATTGAACTGACATTTCTATTTAAGTGAGCAATGAAATAGCACTTTAAGGAAAGTAAATGAGCAAGCTTACAAGTTTATGCTACTTCTCAGTGATGACAAATCAAAATGACATATGTTTAGCATTATATTCTCTGGAATATATGTATGTCGGATCTCAGTCAGTGATTGGGCACCTTTAATTTACTATATCTTTTATGTTAACTTCTGTAACAGTGCATGTAACGTAACTATGATTTTTTATTTTTTTTTTTTTTACCATGGGATGCATCCTTAGTGCTCTCAATTCTTCAATTTTAACACCACAACATCGTGGAGAAGGCAGCAAGGCTTAGGTAGTCATCTAGGGGGGCACTGGCTTATCCTTAAACGTTTTTTTGGACTATGCCTAATCTAAAGTTGATGGCCTCCTGAGGACACAAATACTGGCTCACATGTAAATGCGTTTTCTTTTTCTTCTCAATCTGGTAGATTGCACAATGCACAATGGCAAACTAGTGCCTCTACTGCCATCACTTTGTTTTACACAGAATGTCCTGGCAGAACAATCAGTCTAACAAAGAAGCAAGGGGGAGTAAAGAAGGGCCCTCGAAATAGGAACGGTTTGTATAGTTAAGCAAGTATCCCGTTTTCAGAGCTACACAACCAAACTTCAAGGTATTTTCGAGGAGACTGCAGGCCTTTCCACAGTGATAAAGGATTCTGGCGGAATGACCTATTGCCCACATTTAATACTTCATGAACACCCGGAATCAGGCTCCTGCCTCGTGTGCAAGAGTTATCTATTGCGATGTGTATGTGTGTAAGTCTGTTTTCTCCTCGTATATCCCAAACGTGGGCATTTTCTATAAAGCAAACCGAATCAGTATTTGAAGTTTAGCAAGTCCCTTACGGTGTTTTACTCTTTAAAAAGGATTCTCTGCCTGGAGAAAGCCAGAAGCAACGTGACTGAAATTCTCCATGTCTCCACTGGGACTCGAGCTGTGAGTTACAAGTGATCTGCAGGGGCTTTCGCCTTTACAGGTTTTACTGAGTTTAGGGGCACTTTCCCTTACAGGAACGGGATCAAATGCGAGCTGCCTGAAGTCCAACTGCAGCACTGCGCCGTCTTGGTTTGGTTTTTTTTTTTTTTTTTTTCCCCAGCATTTAATATCAAAGGGTGCAGCTACCCAGAGCAGGGATGGGAAAGTCCCTTCGCTAATTAGTTTTCCCACTTGCAGCAGCTGCTGGAGCCCAGCCGCCCGCAGCAGCCCCGCCTCGCCGGCAGTCCGGCAAGCTGCCTACGGGCCCGAAGTGCTGACCGGTGAAATCCGGCTCCGGCTTAATGAGACCGAGCTAGGCAGACTCAATTAAATCAAATTCCCACTAACATGCCTAATATATCTGCAGTGTGTGCAGCAGAGGCGGCGGCAGCAGCGGCAGCAGCGAGAGATTCACAGTATTAATAAAGGGATTCACTGCCGCATTATTAAAAAAAAAAAAAAAGAGGGCGAGGGGAGGGGGCAGGAAACTTCTGTGTGTTATTTACATTGGGCAAGGGGTGAGGGAAGGGTGTTTGTGCCTCTGCGTGTGAATGAATGAGAGAGAGGAAGGGACGGAGGAAGGGAAGATGGGAGAGAGAGAGAGGGCGGGCGAGGGAGAGAAACACACACAGAGAGCACTGAAAGGAGGCTCTGTCCCCTAAACCCAAATAACCCACTTGCAAGAACTGATGCTGGAAAAATGGTAAGGACCCGGAGTTGAAAACATTTTCACTTTAATACTGAAAAAATATGCCATTATAAAATCCTCGAATAGAATTAGTAAGTTTCACTTGCTTCCTCAGTTCTGGTTTCCTCAAGTTATAGTAAGATTTACAACAGCACAGAATTTTCTACCATTAAACTTTGCAGCCTAAGCACTAGAGTGACATTAATTGGTCATGCTTAACTGCCTTGGAGTTTTTTTTGGTTTTTTTTTTTTTTTTTTTTATGTTTACACTGTTACCATAATAGAAATCAAGGGTACTAATTTTTACATTCAGATGGAAAGGCAATACTGAATACGTATACTGAAAAAGAAGAGAGAGAAAACAAAACCAAAACCTCCCCCCTCAAAAAAAAAAAAAAAAAACAAAAAATCCCCGAAACGCAACCCACCATCAACAAAGCAAATCTCTCCCAAGAAAGTAATTCCCGCCTCCAAAACAAAAAAAGGAAATCCAATGAGAATATTCATGCAACTATGTCTTAAATAAAACCTTTACATTTTTTTTTCCACGGTAAAAGTACGATCTCTACTGCCTATTGATCACACAAAAATGGCGAAATGGCACTTTTTATTATTATACTGTATTTCGTATATAGAAGGTTTGATACGAAGGGACTTATCAGGTAAGAGGGATGATGGTGTGAACTAGACGCTGCTTCCAGTTGGGGGCTGGAGCGTCCCTGGGGTGCGTTGTATCCATGCGAGCCATGCAGCACTTTTTTTTTTTTTTTTTTTTTTTTTGGTCCATTTGTCTGTTTGTTTCGGAGTCGGAGTCATTTATTTACATTACATTCATGCCTTCGTGCAACTTTCCACTCCTGCTTTGCTGCCAGGAGGAGGCCGACACCAGCCTTCCCTCCGCCCCCCTCCTCTTCCCGGCCTCTCGGTGAGGGGTCGGTCCACAAGGGAAGAGGGCAAAAAAGCAAAACAAACCCCAACACAATAGAACAAAAGCCCAACAAAACCAGGAGCCGTGTTCCGCCCCGCCAGAGCCGAAGGAAGCGGGTCCTCGCTTGTCCGTTGCAGCCCCGGCAGCGCACGGGCGGAGGATGCGCCCACCGCGCCGAGCTGCGCGCAGCTGCGGGGATGCGCCCCGGCGCCGGGCTCCCCCCGGCTCCCCCCCACTGCGCACCGGGCCTCGGTGCTCGCTATGGGGGGTCGTGAGGAGGGGCGTGCGTGCGTGCGTGCGTGTGTTTTGTTTCTCACGACAGGTAGCCGAGGTGCAGAGCCGTCCCCGGCCGGCTTTTGCCGCCCCACCGGCCGGAGCGCGAAGGGCCGGTCCCGGGTGGCGGCCGCCCCCCGTCCCGCCCGGCGCTTCAGTCCGACAGGGAGTGGGAACCGCAGTCGTAAACCCTGTGGGCCCCGTCGGCGCTGTAGGGCCCGTTGTGCCAGTAGGACGAGTCGCAGACCGTCTGCAAGGAGTTGATTTCGGATGCAGAGGAGTTGGCGTCCCTCCTCTTGGACCGCTTTCTGTTCCTCAGGATGAACACCAGCATGCCAACCACCGTGAAGGCAGAGGTCACAAAAACCAGCAGGAGCCCTGGCACCAGCACCGAAATAGAGACCCGGCTGGTCTCCAAGTAGGAGTTGGAGTGAGTACCTGTCTCTGTCAACCCAGTGCTGGTTTTGTTAGTAGAAGTTAATGTGGGAGAGATTTTTAACTGAGGGCAAATCACGTCATTGGAGAGGGACTCAAAATCCTCCTTGAAGAAATCTTCAGGGGACTCACACCTCAGGTCACTCATAATCACCTTGGGGCGCAGCATCTCCGCCCACTGTTTGAAAGGCACGATAGGGCAAGTACAGTCCCACGGGTTGCCATGCAGGTCGATCTGGGTGATGGAGGTGAGCTGGTCCAGCACCCCCACCACCGGGAGGTACATGAAGTAATTGTTGTGTATGCTTAGCTTGGAAAGCGAGACTCCAGCGAACACGTCTACTGGGAGAGACCTCAGCAGGTTGTTGTTGAGGATGAGGACTCTCAGTTTGGGCATCACATTGAAGGTGCCAGGCATGATCAGCTGGATCCCATTAAACTCCACGTTCAGATACTCCAGGTTTTGCAGCCCAGCAAATTTCTCCCGGGACAGGGTGTCTAAGTAGTTGCTATCCATGTAGAGCCATCGGAGATCAAAGAGGTTCTTGAAGGTGTTGTTCTCGACGGTGGCAATGTTGTTGTTGCCCAGATCGAGTAAATTAAGTTTCCGGTAATCCAGAAAGTGGGATTTCCTGATGGTGTGTATTTTGTTGTCTCTAAGAAACAGCTCCTGCACGTTGGACGGCTTGGGCTTCAAATCCACCAAGCTGCTCACATTCCTGTCATTGCAATTAACCTTTAAACCCGAGCCAGGGATCTGATCGCAGCTGCAGATGTGCGGGCAGAACACGGTAGCCGGTAGCTTGCTCTTTGCGCTAACCGTCGACACGGCAGCAGTGGGTCTGGTCTTGATTTGCCAGTTGACGGGAATCTTTGTACCTCCGTTTGGACCAGATCCTGGTGTGGCAGGGTCTTCTTTGCCATGTATTTTAAAGGGGGTTGGAATGGGACCAGGATCGCAGGTTTCTTCTTCGGCAGGGGGAGCAGCTAGGCTAGAATCCACTCTGTTCTTTTTGCACAGCTCTTGCTCTGTGGTCTCATTTAAATCTTTGCCCTGCAACCTAGTGGGAGCCTCACAAATCACTCTGCCGATCAAAGCGTTTTTGGGTATGTTTTCCAGCCATTCCTTCAACGACAGCAGATCGCAAGTGCAGTCCCAGGGGTTATCCTCTAGCAGGATTTCAGCAATGCCTGGGATCTGCTCCAGGACCTCCTCGTAAGGCAAGGTTTTAAGACGGTTTCCCCGGAGGTCGAGGTGGGTGATCGGCACATACTGAAACACGTTGGGGGGCAAGGTGCTGATGAGATTGTCATTTAAAATCAGCACCTCTAGCTTGTTTAAGTCCCTAAATGCTCCTGGGTCAATATCCCGCAATAGATTAAAATCTGCCTGGAGGTATTCCAGATCGTCCAGCCCCAGGAAAGTCTGCTTCCTGAAGGATTTGATCTTGTTGTTGTTTATGTGCAAGCGTTTCACCAGCTGCAGCCCGAGGAAAGCCCCAGGAACAATCTCATGCAAACCGTTGTTTTCCATGTGCAAACTGACTGCATTGTAAAAGTTAGCAAACTCATTAGGGAAAAGTCGAGTCAGGGAATTGCCATGCAGGAATAAATGGTAAAACTGGGAAGTTGGGGCGGTGAAATGTTGCAGGCTGGTAAATCCCTTTTTCTCACAGTCTACGTGCAAATCCCCTTCTATCTCGTTGCAGGCACAGATCTTCTCTTTGCAAACGTCCCCTGTAACGTTTCCAGCAGCAAAACAAAGAGACGTCTCCAGCAACAGAATCCAAAGCAGCATTTTTAAACCGAGCAATTCATTCCCGATCTCATCACAAAGTAACAGCAACCATCCTCCTCACACGGAAAGCAATGCCAGTTCATTCAATACATGAAATGTCCGAACCACCACCAAAGGGGGAGAAAAAAAAAATAATAAAAATGTGGGGAGGGGGAGCAGGGAGGGTCGGCGGAGGGGGGGGGGGACGACTCTTTCTTTTCTCCTCTCTCCCTCTCTCCCCCCCCCACTGCAACAGCCAAGATTCCAGTCAATAATTATATCCACAAACTATCCAGGCACGTACTGCAAGGCACGCAAAAAAAAAAAAAAAAAAAAAAAGTAGAAGGGGAAAAAAAAAAAAAACCCAACCAAACAATCCCCCTCCTCGATTCCCCCCCCCCCCTCCCCTTCCCTGACGCCTCGCGGGTGGCTAAGTGGAGGTCTGCCGGCCGGGCTGGCTCACCGGCACGGGAACGGTGCTGCTAGCCACCGGCCGCCGCTGCATGTTAAGCCAGGCGCGGGCGCGGAGCGCGGCGGTGGCCGCGGAGGTCGCCGCTGTGCGCGGCTCCGCGCCGGACTGACCTTGCCGCGGAGCCGCCGCGCCGCGCCGCCCGCCCGCCGGGCGCTGTCCAGCGCCCCGGTGCTGAAAGCGCGCTCCGACCTCCTCAGGCGCTGGCCGCCCAGCCGCCGGCGCCGCGCCGCGCCTGCCCCCGCTGCGCTGCGCGCCTGCCCATGCCCGCCGGCGGCCGCAGCCGCTGCCCGCGGGGCCGGGGCCGCCCGCCCGCCTGCCCGCCTGCCCGAGCCGCGCCTCGCCTCGCCTCGCCTCGCCTCGCCCTGCCGGCCGCGCTGCCTCCCCTCCTCGCTCGCTCGCTCGCTCGCTCGCTCTTCTTCTTTCCTTTTTTTTCTTCCGCTGCTGCCGAGCCGCACGCTCGCACACACTCACATGCACGCAGAGGGAGAGTTGCTAAGAGGCTCTGCTCGTTTCAACCTGGTGCACTCTGAAAGATCTGACACCCTCTGCTGAGCTGCAGTGGCAAAAATCCATCTGCTGAGGGAATGCTGGAGAGGGGGAAAAAAAAAAAAAATCAATCCACGTACAGGGCAAGCGTTAAAAACGTTGGCATTAAAAGCTGTCGATCTATTTAGATGCTTTCTCCTAAATGGATTATTTAATTTATTTCTTTTCTTTTAAGATGGAAAGTTTAGCACTCCCCTCCGCCCGACCAGTTCCCTATTGCCCCCACTCACACACACTCATACCTGCACAAGCAGGCGAGGAAGGTGCGTTTGCCTTATTGTATTTCGCAACGGCTTGAACAGAATTAGTGTCAGGGTGTCAAACGAGTAGCGATTTGAGGTAATTATTCAGCACGCCATTTTTATCGTTGCTTTAAATGCATTTCTTCCTCCCCTGCAGTCTATAGTGTTTCATGCTGGGTTTGTTCTCTAGCTGGCGTTCTGTATGCAATGTCGAGCCGTGGATTATTGCAGTATATACATGTATATATATTTTATAATTTAAATGATCACAGAGAAGAAGGGGGTAGGGAGGACGGGATTGCTGCACTGTTAGCAATTCACGCCACCTGTTCCCACGGAATATAGTGTCTCCCTTAAGGAGGGGAGGAGAGGGTTGAAACTGACAGTTGTGCATCTTGACATTTTTATCTATATATAAAAATCAGAGATGCACGTATGTACATGCATAGATATTTCTCTAGGGATGCTCCTAATATCCTCTCCGTGGAAATACAACGCCTGCTTCCCCCTCCCCCCTTGCCCCCCCACCCCCCGCCCTTTTCAGCTCCCACCCTTCTGACAAAAGAGATTACACAGCGAAAAAATCGGTGCCTGGCCTTAAAGGAAGGAGCCAGGCATACAAAAGTTTCTGCATCATTTGGATGGGTTTCAGATGCATACGAGCGAAGAACCAGTTGCACCTCTGGTGGTGCAAGTGGAAACCCGCGTTTCGCCCTGCCTTGTCAAATCGCGCTGAGGAGGAGGAGGAGAAAGAGGAGGTGGAGGAGGAGGAGGAGGAGGAGGAGGCGGCGGGGGGGAGGCGGGGGCGGGAGAGGCAGCCCGGCCGCCGGGTGCCTCCTGCAGCCCGGGGCTATACCTCTCCCGTCCGGCGCCGCTGGTGAACTTTGCGGCATACTGGTAGGGGGGGATGTAAGCGCGGGGGTGGGCTGGAGGAGGGTTATTTATAGGGAAAGCCAGGGAGCCATATGGAGCCTGCACCCCCTGGTCTCGGCGGCATGCTAATTTGGTCAAAGCTTTTCCCTGGCTGCCGCTTGCAAGTAAATTAGACATCCTGCCGACGATGATCTTATCAAATTAATGTAATTACAGCATTGACAAATTACAACAGTTGCGTGGCCATTTCGGGTCCCCAGGATGAAGATTTGGCCCTTCGGTTCGTTGCGGTGGGCAGGGACTACGGAGGGAGGGGGGAGGAAACGGGACAGGAGGAGGAAACGATACAGACAAAAAAAGAGAGAAGTCCTGGCCCTGAAAAAGCCTGCCCAATAAATTACAAACGGGCCAGAAGAGATAAAATGCCACTGAGACAGAAGGCACCACAAGAAATATATTAGTGGTTTCATTAGGGAAAAAAAAAGAGGGAAAGGGAACTTGGCGCCACGTTGAGGCGCATTAGTTCATTTCTCCTGACGGTTTCTTTGACTTTGTCTCTCGGTGATGTCGGGGGGGAGAACACGGGGGGAGGGACACTACAGGCGCGGTGCTAGGCTGGCTCGAAAGCTTCCGTGGATCAAAAATTGCAGCCTCGAAGTGCAAGGGAAGCAGGAGGCAAGGAAGCCGGCAAGAAACTCCGTGGAGGAAGGTGGGAGAGTCAGGGGAAGGGGCAAGGTTCGGGGAGGGGGTCGGGGAAGGGGACCCACTCACCGGGTGTCAGCAGCAGTGACAAGATATCCGTGAGTAAAGGCTTGAGGGAGGAAAGGCTGAAAAATCTGGAGCCTGGTGTGCTCACTGTGCTCACTGGGGTGTGGGGCAGGAGGGCTAAAGAGCTTGTTCTCCTCCCGCCTTAGAAAAAAGCTTCTGAGCATCTTCACCTTCGTGTTATTAAAATTGCTCAGGCACCGTAAAAACAATCAAAATGCAACCAGAGGACCTGAACATTAACAAGATATTAAATAAATAAATCCGAACCAAATAAGAGGAAGGAGACAATGACCTGTCAAAGCGTGAAGGACAAATTGCCTGCTTCTTCCAAGGGATCTGCTGAGAGGTGGGAACTAGTGGAAGCCATCTGGGGCCCTAGAATTTCAAAGTGGAAAAAAAAAGGTAAAGAACTTGCCAGAAGACGTAAGAGTGTTTATGGGTGCTAAAGAGTGTTTAGATAAGGAACCCATTGTGTTTTCAGCTGTATAGTTTGGAACTATATTGAGAGATTTATGTCTCATATATATGATATATGTATTGCGAGAGCATCTGCCGTGCAAAGGTTAGCATCTAGAAGACAAGTCACAGAGGAAGAAAAGAAGCATCACCCATTTTAGATTTGGAATCTGAAGTTTTGGTACTGTAAGTCAAGTTATACAGGAAAGGCGTGTCAGGGTCAGGAAATTAATCTATCATTACTCAGTGCCATAATCCTAGAATTCTAGATTACCTCATCTTTTTGAATTAAGTTTGGAAAGTACCTTTTAGGTAAAAAGGCCTGTCTCTTAGTGTTTTAAGGAAATATCTACTCAGGATCTCTCTGACTGAAATTTTTACTCTCAGGATCTCTCTGACTGAAATTTTTTACTCTTTTATTTAGAGGGTGTGATAAAGTGAGAGATCATGCAGCACTGATGTGCCAATGAACCTGGGTTTTTAAAATTCAGCATATGCATCCCAGTTTACAATCCATACGCAGGTTGAATAACCAGAGCTCACATTATGCCCTCTAAGTTATCTAGATGGACGAAAGAGCACCCAAGTCTGTTTCCTTTGACTCCTTTCCTTATGTGATGTCTTACCTCCTGTAACTTCTAGAAGCCTAAGACAATAAGCTTCCTACTTACACCTTTCTTCTCAGTGTAAAGTTCCATATTTAACCCAAGACAGGCAAATTGGCTTGGGCATCACAGTTGCCCTTTGAATAGGAATGGGTTTACTCCTAATATGGAAAATGCCTTGAAATAAGAAAAGGTACTGGGATACTTTTACATTTTCCCAATTGGTAATCTCCAATCTCCCTGTTGCTATGACTATGCAAGTAACACTGGTTAAGGTTGCATTTGTGCTATATCAGACCATGTTAAAAAAGCTAGTTACTTCATCTAACATTGTAGATCTTGCAAAGCAGAACTCAGAGCATTTGCAAAGGTTCTAAAGAACAAAAATTTATTACCGTAGATACCCTTCTTGCAATACTTGTGCTATGTGCTGCAGAATCATCTTAATTATTTCTATGGGAGATAAAGTCACAATAAAGACATCCTACACTGTAGACATGATGCTCTGTCTATGTATACACGCACGCACACATATATATACAGATGTATATAAAGGTACATGCATGCGTGCACTACAAATTGTGATGAACTCAGCAAATAGAAAAGTCATAGGATCATTATTTCATTTGAAATTATGGCTTTATTCAGTCTTCGGCTATGCTGGGAGTGAAAGCTAACATAGGTGCCTCTATTTGTTGACGCAACTCTTGCTGAAACTATGTTTCCCAATGCATGCAATGACTTTAAAGCAATTCAGATTATGTAGTTTTAACTAAGGGTAGGAGGGGTTAAACTAATACAAGGATCTCCTCCCAGAATTTTTTATCTCAGTATGTTTCACAGGCCAGTCTTCACAGAACCACTGGATTTCTACCTAAATTGCATTTAGGCCTTAACAAGGTTTCTGAAACTAGATGTTTTTCTTCATTTTCCTGAGGGCAGTGATGTGTGAGCGTGTTCCAAATCTCCCTGTGATATGTTCACCAGATGGAGCTTTGCAAAATGATGCAGTGGCGGATGATGATGATTAAAAAAAAAAAAAAAGAAAAAGAAAAGAAAGTTAGAGAAGTGGTTTGCGTACTTCTGTCTAGTGGGTAGGAGACTGGCTCAGGATGAGAAAATAAAAATTCTCTCTCTTTTGCAGTGTAAGAGCCAGCCCACATGTTCCTCTTTCTTGGCTCATACCCTCAACCACCAGGCTACCAGCCCTCTTGCTGCAGCTGTTCTGCTTGACAAGAAAAATAATTTTGAGAACCCTTGAACCAGAGAAAGGCAGTGGGAGAGCATGAGTTTACAAGCTATTGCTTACAGCACCCACCAGGGTGTGCAGAACCCTGGGAGAACTTGCTTGAATTGTGCTTTCTTATGAGACTGAGCTTGACCTACTGGATTTTACACATCGGATGTTTAAACTATGGAGCCAGTAGCAATGCCAACAGACATTCTTTCTCCAGTATACATATTCGTCAGACCTTGCGATAATTTTGTTTTGGAAACATTGGCTCAAATAGATCACAGGGTTAGTC
The DNA here is from genome assembly GCA_017639485.1 of Pluvialis apricaria. NCBI lineage: Eukaryota > Metazoa > Chordata > Aves > Charadriiformes > Charadriidae > Pluvialis > Pluvialis apricaria. The sequence goes on from CM030007.1 coordinate 52,067,577, forward strand.
TTAAAAGCTTCAAACACTGTGTGTCAGAACAGTGAATAGGAGTCACAATGGTGGACAGACAGCATCCAGCCTGAGTGTAGTCTGCCATAAAAGCAATATAGTCGTTCACTTTGAAATTCTGATGACATGGAAGCAAGAGGTGTATTTATCGAGTAGGCCAGGCCAAGGTCAAGGTTCTGACCAGAATTTCTTATTTAAACTATATGTATTGATCTGAGTTTCTGACCCAGTTTCCACTGTCATTGCTTGCATTAAAATCATTAAAATACCTGAGCAGTTCTTAGGCCAGGACTGAGCCCCAGAACTGCCGTCCTTACTCATGAAAGTAACCAGAATAGCTGTGTGGTGAAGGACTGGATTCACACAGACATATTTTATCTTCCTTTTGCTGTTCCTTTCACTTTTTGTTGTTGTTGTTGTTTTTGTGGGGGTTTTTTTCAACTGCAGCCTATAGTCTTCAGCATAGTCTTCTGGAGTGGCATGTTATCAAATGAAAAGGGTACTGTAGAGAGGTCAAGGGACAGATTTAAGTCCGTTGCAATGTAGCAGTGAATTGATCCCATGTCTCCATTGGAAAAGTATATTCTGCCCACTACTCTGTTGGTTAGAGAGATACGGAGCTGAGTCATCCACCTCCTTTTATTCCTCTCATCCCAAAACTCACATACACACACTCACACACAATTACTTTAAAAGTTTGATACTGAGTTATCTGTTTTCAGGGGAGAATTTCAAGTTGTGGAGCCCAGATAGAGGGAGATGGTTTTGCTGCAGCCCTGACCCCAGAACGTAAACTGAGATTCCACTGCAGCATTTCACGGAAATGTCCTCCAAGCTGCATCTTTGATACTTTCGATCCTGATGTGAAGGCCTGATTTTTGCCTTTCCCAGTGCAGTATGTGAGATGGTTGGTTGCCTGACTTGGGGACTGGGATTTCACTCCAGGCTTCTGCTTCCGAAGTGTGGCACTGCAGTGTTCAGCACTGCAGCACTGAAGTACACAGATTTTTTATTTTTTTTCTTTGTGATAAAAGACATACATTTAGGCTGGGGAAAAATATTACAGTGAAATTAACTGGAGCTGTGAGAAGTATTTGTTCTTTTGTCAACTATAGCAGGGAAAGTGCTAGTATAATGTTATAGCCCTTAATAAGAAGTGATAACATTTGCACCATATCCTAACCTCAGCACAATTTTTTTTTGGAACAGATTCCAGCATTATCGTTTTAAGTACTTGTTACAAGAATTCTCAACACCCTGCAAGACTTGATTTTCGTGTAGTGTGATCAATACACAATACAGTACTGCACTTTTACTAATGTGACCTTTTTGTAGTTTGATTGCTTGCTTATTTCATTCTTTCCTGAAAGATTAGAGACTGCAAACAAGCAAAATGTTGAACTAGCTAGTCACTCTGCAACATATTTAACTGATTCAGGTAGTTTAGTAAAGTGCATTCTTACAATTTAAAGTTACTTAAAAATTACTTTCATCCTCTTATTAAAACTCATATGTCAAGACAGGAAAAGTATGAGTTAACTCATGCAACACAAATCACAGTGTCATTTAGATCTACACAAGGCATTAAAAAGTATCTTTCTCAACCAAAAAAAGAAAAAAAAAGTGTCCAAACTTTAAAGCTATTGCTTACACAAGTAATCCTACTGAATCACATCAGCTTGAATAATAGATCTACAATGTGTTTTCAATAATTAATTCTTTTCTTATCCATTTTCATGGCACAATCTCAGAGCAACATAAGAATCATTTAAATGGACAAAAGCAGGTGAGAGTGTATGTCTGCGCTCTCTAATGATAACGTATTTCCTTTGTTTAATAATGAAGAGGGAAATGCTTCTTAGAGTGCAGAACACACCACCGAGGGAAAAACCTGCCTTATTCCTGCCCCCACCAGTAGTTTGCTGACGTGACTTTGGGCAACTGATTTCTCTTTCCCATGCCTCAGTTTCCCAGTCTGAGGAAGTAGAAGGAATTATAGAGCCCAAAGGTGCTTTGAAACCTGTGATGAACAAACATGGTGACTGAGGTAATTATCATCATTACTCAGGGGTACAACAAGAAAAGTCAAATCTTATGTAAGAGTAATACCCAGTTCTTCCTCTTTTTATCAGCCCATCTCAGAGGCCTTTACAATGGAATACAGTATAATTTTATTTGCTCAACAGATCAGAAAACAGAAGCATTGACATTGGGAAGGTCATATGTCAAACTGTTGGTGGCACTAGAAATAGACCCAAGTCTCAGATGGCCCAGCGCTGTCTTCTACCCACTATTTTAGAAATGCAGAACTACTGATTTATAGGAATAAGCCTGTTCTAAAAGAAAAGCTCCTGCCTCCTTCTCCTCCTTTCTCAGACTTGATTTTATGCATCAAAGGTTTCATATGCCAGTCATTTTCTTTCTGGAGGCCTAATGTAGTTATATGGTGTGACAGTAATACCAAGCCTTGGTTTTCTTATTAATTCACATCTTAATTCACTGTAATTGAATTATTTTAACTGGGGGAAAAGAATATTTTCTTTCCTCAGTCTTTTCCTGGCTCAGACTTCAGACTTCAAAAAACACATGGATCTCAGAGACAAATAATAAACCATTTGAGACACAAAGCACCTCTCATTTAAGAAATATTTCAGAAAAAGAATTAAACCCTCCCCCTGTTTAAGCATGAGAACTGTGAATAAGTGTTTTTGTTTTCAGGAAGTCTGTCGGTTCCTTTTTCTCCTACAAAGCAAAATGAAAACAAAACCAACAAATCAGGCAAAGAGGCAAACCAAATTAATAATTTTCAGTGTAGTTCAAAATAGAAACCTTAAAAAAAACCCATTTGAGTTGATTAAAATATGAAATGTTTTGTTCTGGTTTTGTTATTTCTGTTTTCTAATATAACACAAAGCACATTTTGAAACAGAAAATCAGAATAGAATACCAGGAAATCAGAATTTGATATCTTTCATTGTCTTCCACAATTTTTTTTTACAAAATTGTATTTTGTCAAAATTATTTTTCCTTTCCTTTGAGTAACTTGAATTGGAATTTTCTGATAGAAAATTCCTGAAAAGCTTTCTGAAACTATCCATTAGGAGAGCATCCAGTGGTGTCTGCACATTAAAAGGAGAATTACTGGGCATCAGCAAACTGTGGGAAGACTGAATAGATGAAACATTATTAACAATAAAGTAATACCTTCTTCCTATTTATGCAATGCCTAGAAACCATACCCTGGGACCAATCCCACATGGCATTTTAATTTTAATTAAATAACATTTTAGAGACATAAGGGAGAAGAGGTTGGTGACCTGATTAATCATTTGTAGTACTTGAGTTTACATCACAGCATCCCAAATGATTTCAAAAGTATTATTCTGATGTAAAGTTAGAATATTGCAGTGGTGACTCAGGATGTACTTTGTTATTTTTTTCTCCATTGGCAAAGCTGATCTAATCTGAGAAATCCCTTACTGTCTTCACTGGCCTCCAGCCACTAATTTTAACTTCTTGAAACTTTTTATTCAACCAAGATCATTTTATTGATCCAGTTCATATTGTGGTCCACAAACAATTCTGTCTGTCCTGAGTTGATGAGAGGATCAAATCAGCATTGCTGCTGAGATGGCTAAGGAATGATCCCTATACCTAGAGGGAACGGATACATACAGAAGTCCAGGATTCAGCCCCAACAAAAACGTAGCTTGAATGAATCCCGACCTTGTTATCTTTAAATTATTATGTAAAATAATTAAATCTAAAATGCAATTTCACATGAGACTCTTGCAACTGAGTATATATGTGTGTGCACAGATACAGATGTAGGTATATATCAGGGAGTTGGATGTGACTGTGATGGGAATATTTACAAGACAGAAATCAGGTCAGCATCAAAGCAGTGATTTATTAGACTGGCATTCATTAACTGCACACATTTTCCAATGGTAAGTTCCCAAACATTATTAGTTTTAATTATTGCATATTCAAATAGTCCTTAATAACCATCTCCTACGTTAGCTGTGTGTATTCAATACCACAGAGCTGATGCCATGTAGTCAGCAGGGATGGCTGCAGTCAGGTTTGAGGATCAGTTTTGAGATCTTTTTGATCAGGTAAGCTGGGGCCAAAGTCAAGAGTAATCTTTCTCTTTTTTTCTCATGCATCCATGGTATTTTTGCGATCCTTACAACCTACTCAAAAGAAAGGCTGAATCTCATCTGCTCCCAACACAGATTATCTTATTTCCAGGAGCAGGACTTGTTAATTTTCCCAGGCATGTTTCCTGCCTATTCTACATCCACTGTTCATATCTTGCAGAGTTTATTCCTTGTACATGATTTTCATTGTATCTTGTTTCTGCAATTACATCACAAAAGTCTCCTTTTGCCTCTTGCAGTTACATATTACCTTTACATGTACAGTTAGCTGTGTCCAAGTGCTCAATATTGTTGCTGATTATGCCATTAGTGGCATCACAAAATGTACAATCTCAAAAATCATTACAGTGTTGCTGTTTAGTAATTTTAGCGTACTTATGTTTAGATTCGAGGCAAGCAAATACCAAATATGCCCTCCTCAATCTGTTTCAACTTTATGGGTGCAACAGGCCTTTGCTTTGTGAGCAAGACTTCTATTTAAGCAACATAAATATTTACTCCATAAGCTACACAGATCTTTAAAATTCATAAATGTATCATAACTTTTGCAGAAGTTATTTGAAAATAGTTTACTTCAGATTTGCTCTTAATACTTGGTATAAGAATTGGGCCATCATTTATTAAGTAGGCTTGTACTCTCTCCTTTGGATGGTAGTTCCTTTCCTGCTCCCACAAACAAGGGTTTTTCTGGCATGTTCTCCATTGGAAAGATTGAGGAAAATCAGGATAGTTTACCACCTGATTCAAATAATGTTCATTTTTACTGTTTTACCTTCTTTGACATGAATATTTATTTACATTCTGGAGTTTCAACATTTGTAACTAGAAAAAAAAAATATTCATACACTGTAGACCAAGTCTGCATTATATGGTCCTGTAGGATGTGTGGGATCTAGTATTCATGTGCTTGGTTCTTGAACAGATAGTTTATTTGGTGTGCTTGGCATAGCATTTGCACTGGAGAACCACACAAGCAAGCCTTAGACGAATCAACAGACATCATAAACCCACTATGCTGCACATATGCAGAGAGGTTTGTGCTACCAGAGATCTGATGAACCCATACAAAAGTATATTCTTTCCATTCTTGGACCAAGAGAAATTAAGTGGCCTAACCCTCCCATGAAGGCAGCACAGACATACCATAGTCCAAATATACCCTTCCAGCAGCAGGAACGCTGAACTTGTTAATTTTTATTGCATCTGGCTGTGAGTAGCATCACTAAAATGTAGTAGTGCTGCTCTCTCTATGGGCATGTAACAGATGATGGGAAGAAATTTTTTACAATGAGGGTAGTGAAACACTGGAACAGGTTTCTACCTGTTCATTTCTACCTGTTCTCTCAGAGAGGTGGTAGATGCCCCATCCCTGGAAACATTCAAGGTCAGGTTGGACGAGGCTCTGAGCAACCTGATCTAGCTGAAGATGCCATTGCTGGGGAGGTTGGATTAGATGACCTTTAAAGGTCCCTTCCAACCCGAACTATTCTATGATGCTATGATTCTATGACTCCAGGGCCACAAGTGGGAAATAGCTGTACAAGGGCACAGGGTCAGTGCTGAAAGATCCACTTCACTTCTCTCTGACAGTCGTCTTCATTTTCCTTCCCCATAACACTCATCGTGAAAGTTCAACTTATTGAAGACTGACTCAATAACTTGTGTACTTTCACTCTAACCGTGGAAGGTCAACTAAAGGTAAAGCAAAACCCAAACAAAGTGAAAAAGAGATCAGCTGAAAATATAAGGCTGTTTGTCTGAGGACTCAGAGTAACGACTTCCTTTTTTGGTGGATTTCTAAAATACTGAAGAGATTAAAAGGTGGAGCTGCATTTCTCTGAACAATTGATTTTTATTTTTTTAGGTCACTGCTGGAATATAAAAAAATTGATTTTTTGGATTAAACCATTTTTTTTTTCTTAATTAATATGGTTTCTGCCTTTTGGTTTTTTTGAGAGGAAAGTGGGAAGAGTTTACAAAATGTTTTGGTTTTAATTACATATTTAAATCATTTAAATACAATATTTTGCTGCTTTTAAGCTTGGCTTTTAAAAGTGAAACTTAAACAAATCTATGATGGAACACTTCAGCAGTCTGGTGATAGCTTTAGCATCTAGTCTGAAATACCCATCTAGGCATCCTTATATTCAGTGGAGAGAAGTAATCCATTCACCTTGTACTGAAATATGTACAAAACAAGGAGAATAGATTGTGTTGGGAAAGCATTATTTGTGACACTTTGTTACAAAGAACCTTAATGTTTACATTAATTTACACTAAAACTAACTAACTTTTAGGTGACTAATTCTAGCTGTGGCTAATCCCATCCAAGGGATTAACTCTGACATCAAGGGGATGTTTATAGGTAATAATATTTTATTGAAAAAATGTAGACACAATTGAAAAAAAAAAGTCTGCTTTTTCACTCATTTTTTGAACAGAATGAACAAGAATAGCTGAAAAGAAAGTTGTCATCTAGGTGTAGTCAGATATTCAATATAAAAATAGGAAATTATCTTTCAAAGCAGAATAAGCAGAAGAAAAGTCATCAAGTTGTGTCTTCAAAATTTCCTTTGAAAGGATAACTGTACAACAGAAATGTTACATTGTTATTTGTTACCTTTCAATATTACAGAGGGCTGGTCACTTATTTTTTTTTACATCTCTACCAACATATCAGAGAGAAATGAGGGGTAAAACGAAAGTGTGCTATGTTGATGACTGTCATAAAAGCTAGATTTTATTGAATATGTGTATCAGTGGCTTTATTGTTCTGAATCTTGACTCATAAAATAATTATGCTTGGGACGCAACTTTCCCAATTATTACAAAAGCTTGTATTCATGATTTTCTGTGAATACATAGGAATATTTTCTTCTTTACACTATCTATTGCAAACATTTTGAATATTATCTATTTTATACATTGATATTATCTTGTTGATATCAAGGAAATCAACCCCTTTTAAAATCTCAGTCCTATAGCAAAGTAGCATTTAAATTCAGACACTCTGAAAAGTCAAGGATATTTAAAATAGTAATGAATAAAAAAAAGGAAAAGAAGAAATTACATCTTAATGGCGTTGTTGTTGCTAGGAGATTTCAGCTACTGTTTATGAGATGAATGTGTCTTTGTTTTTAATTAAAAAATTGATTAATGAATAGATAAACAACTAAAATGCCAACCTTTTAGTAAATTTGTGCAGAAGCTTCCAATGTATAATCTGATTAAACAGCAGCAACAAAAAAAAATCTTGAAAGCAAATTGATCACACAAAGGACAGGGGACAAAATGCATGCCACGCTTTCAATTGTTCCTTTAACCTGTCAAGCTACACCTTCCTGGTGCTGCAAACAACCACCTTAATTAATATTGGTCACTGTGAGAAATGGGATATAAGGTTAGATGGACAATTTGTCCAATATAGTGCAATGTTTATTATGGTGTCCTGTTCAGCCTGTGTGTAATTCAAAACTATAATTAATTTAGCTATCACCACCTAGCTGAGTAGATATAATGGAATTTTGTTATAGCTTAGAAGCTGTCAAGGTTTCACAAAGAAGCTAAAAGACAAAACATTGCTCACAAAGACCTTCTTGGCAAGTTTCAAGTTTTTCTGCAGCAGACTAGAAACTCTCAACTTTGTTTTTAATGTGTTCTTAAATATAATTTAACAAGATATCACAGTGACATAAATAGATAAACTATTTTAACTTGAAGTTTTATTTTCCAAATATTCAGTCCAATTTAGTGATAAAAAATATCAGCCAAATAGTTTCACATTGGCAAATCTGTAAAACACTGAAAACAAGAATCTATTAGAAAACCATGTTAGATCATCACAGCTATAGTCACCTCCATCACTAACGTGAGTGTTCTAGAACTTGGCGAATCTTAAAAATAGCCTGTGAAAATTAAAAATTATTAAAAAATAAAAATTGTTATTGTCAGGTGCTCTTGCTCCAAACTTTGCCACTTGCATGTGTTAGAATGAAAAACAGAGAATAAACAAACAAGCTTGACTGCTCCCACAAGTTACAGATCACTTGAGGAAGAGCTGAGAATTTTAATCATTTATTTATACATGCTCATAGCCCCAGTTGTTATATCAGGAGAGGATATGTGATAATTTTATTGACATTTTGAAAGTGTTTTGTGATCTTTGTATATAGATTAGGGCAATAATTTATATTTTATTTGTGAAGCACTTAGGTAGTCTTAGGACTCTCTGAACAAGCTGTCTTCATATCAAAACCAGTATAGATGCACTGCTGCTAAAAGTTTAAACCTCGTAATCTTGTCTATCCGTTGTGCTTCTATAAACATACACAACCACAGATTTTATATGCCTTACATCCTTTTACAAATGCAGGTTCTGTCAGTGGGAAAAACAAGCCCAAAGCAACACCGTAGTTTCTCGTAACTGTTTACAAGTCTTTAAACATGGTTTGGTTTGTTTTATTTGGGTGGTGGGTTTTTTTTGGGTGGGCTGAGGTTGTTTTTGTAGCATTATTAATATGGAAGCTGATCCCAAAAGACATGGAGTGTCCACAATCCCCAGTGAATTCTTGGTGAAATGGAGATGTTCAGTACTTGCAGGGTCTAACTGCAAATTATATGTGGTTGTTCAGGGTTGTTTTTTTTTAGAAAAAAAACCTGCACAGCGTGAAGAAAGACCTGTAGGAATTTTTTGGCTTGATGATACCATCTTCAGTTCAGTCAGGAGTTTGAAAATTAAAGCCAGAATAATTGCTAGAACAGCACTTTTCTGACAGAAATGCACAATACGTTTTGACCTTTATGTCGTTTGTTTTATAAATTGTTAATTTGATATTTGTTTTCTGAACATCTGGTACTGTATTTAACAACCTGCTGTTGGCCTACACTCTGTTTTCTTTTTGGATTTCAGATGTAAAGATAATACATTCTAATATTGTTTAGACATGTGCCTTCTCCCGTAATCCAAAGATAAACAGGTCGAATCAAAGATGTAAAATACTGCAAAATAGCTCCTTCTTCACTTTTTCCTTATGCATTTAGCATAACTGAATGCTAAAACAATACTGATTGATAGTATGAAAAATGAACTAAAAATTAAATCACAGGGGAGAGACTTTGGCTGGGGGTAGTGGGGAGGAGTTATTTTATTTGGTACTCTTCCCCTTGCTGTGACCTTCTGTCTGTTGAGGAGAGAAAGTGAGGTGTATGAAAGAGAAAGTGAGAGAGAAGAGGAGACAGATAAGGAGGGAGGGAGGTTGGGAAGGAAGGAAGGAAGGAAGGAAGTGAAGGAGGGAAACCGAAACAACAGTAATATAAAAATAATAAATATGTTTTGAGACAGGAATATTAATCTAATGAGATTTTAAATGTTAATCGTTGTGTTGCTCACCCATATGTAAAGCAACTGCAGTATGGCTTAGGCAGTAGTGTCTTTAGGTCAAGAATTAGCTTGACTACTGGAATGACACTAGAAATAACTAGTCTTTTGTCTATACTAAAGCTTTTTTTTTTCAAAGATATAAATCTACTGTATTAACTGTCTTGGACAAGTAATATAATTTTTTTAAAGACTAAAATGTGTAAAAAGAGTGTATCTTCAAATGACTTCTTAGTACCAGTATTGCTTGGGAATAATACACATGTAAGTAATAACAGCATATAGTTGTTAGCAGTATAAGAAGCTTGTCTGTTTATCTGCATAAAAGAAGGTCTCTCTTCCTCTTAGTTTGATAACGGATATGGAATAACTTTGATGCTTGTGGTTAAAATAAATATACAAAGAACAGAGCTAAATAATATTATCTTATCAGATATAATCAAAACAACTTGGCAATTATCAATAAGGAAGTTAACAAAGGTTTATCACTTGCAAGTATCAAGCAGTATACCACTTCTCAAGGCTATGAGACTGGAATTTAAAATTACTTTGAATTTTGTTTAACATTTTGCAGCCCAGTAACATCTGGAGACTTAATCCTTATGCTGAGGACAATTTTGGTGTCAGGAGATCCCATTCCCTTTAATGGTAGTGGATGTCCCTGTACAAATAAGAAGTGTAAATTGGTTCATATCAGGAAGACAGAAAATGGCTTTAAGACTCGGGGGATGGATGTGTCTTGATAGCCATGACCTAACCTAAAAAGCCTAAAAAGAGAAAATTTCTGAACTATAACAGAAGAGTGGAGGAATGTATTTGGCCTGAAAGAACGTGGTGATAAAGCAAAGATTTGTTTTCCTTCTAATTTTTTTTTTTTCATTAAACTGGTCTGAACCAGCAGACCTGTTTAATAGTACTCTGTTTAGAAAGGAACCTTGCTTTAAACTGTAATGAAATTCATCCTAAGAAATCAAAGGTGCTTTATCGTCTCTTATGTACACTGTACAAGATGAATGCAGTTGTGGTTTTAGGCTTTGAAAGATTAAAGATCTCATTGCAAAAGTATTAACTAATTTTGAGACACTGAATATAGGATGTGCGCTAAAGATGTCCCACTCCAGTGGGACAATTAAAAAAAAAAAGGCATTCATCTGTGAAGCCTGGTTTTATCCAGGAGTGCTGGGTTTTCTTTTTCTATGGTCTAAATCTCTACTCCGCATTATTTCCAGCACAGTATTCTGTATATCCTGTCGGATTGAAGATATAAATAAATGTGGATTAGTGAATGAGGGAAGGATCTTGGCACGGCAGAACAAATGAAACTCTGCTATTTGAAGAAGAGAGCAACCAAAAAATATTTGTTACCAGGCCACATAGCAACTTCCCAGAGTCTCTTTTGTATAAATGCATACATATAGATATATACATCTATGCATATGTTTGTATGTATGTGTGTATTTATATATATATTTATATTCAAGAAGCTTATACATGCTAATTCATAAGAATGAAAAAAGTGATGTGAATATGTATAGGCTAATCAAATAAAATATCACAAATAATAGTCCCCCAGCTCTAACTTAGGCTAAACCCTACCTTCCTCAAAGACTATATTTTCTATAGGGAGATAAAAATGATCATCAACTCTGTCACCATCAGATTTTAGTGGAGGTAACACATGAGGTTAATTTCTGGCATATGAGTAGGGGCTTAGGGCTATCTCCCTTTTTTATCTGGCAGCTTGATTCAGTTGCAAAAGTATAAAAGACAGTATAGACAATCATATGCATGATTGTCTAACAGCTAAACAGGCCAAAGTAAACTTACTTTTCAATGTTTCCTGACTGTTAGTCACTACCCTTACTACTGGTAAGTCCAACAAACAGCAGCAACATTTAATCTGCAGTGGTGAACAGACAGATAGGACATATGGTGGTCATGCTTGATAGAGTCCTCATGACAACACATAGTCATTGGATCCTCACACACTGGATGTTTTAGATCTTCATCTACAAAATACTCTCTGTTTACGTATGAGCCATCTTAACTAAAATAGCACACCTCTGCCAAGCAAGTTACACCAAAACCAGAAACAGTCAGGGCTGGCTCAGGTTAATGATGGTACTTCCGCAGCTAAATCAGTTCATATATAGAATATACATTCCCACACCCTCTGCCTTCTAGGGTATAAATGAAACTACATAGAGGAAAGGATTTATTTCCCTTCAGATTCTGTTATTTTCAGCACAAACCTCACCAGATTGTTTTCTGCAGGCTTCTCAGCCATGAGAGAGGGGAATGCTCGTATTTGTCTCTGTGTTGTGTTAACATTCATGTGCTGTCTCTGTGTTGTGTTAACATTCCAGTGCAAATAAAGCTATTTCAAGTCAATGGACTTGATTCGACAGTGGAGTGCTCTAGTTTAAGGTGACTCCAAGGAATGTAGCTGGCTTGATTTCAATGTACTGCAGTGGTTAGCCGAGATCGATATTAGTAACAGTAGTTATAGGAAGGCAATATCCACAAAAGATTTTCTTCACTGGCCGGGGCTGAACACGGACTCATCTGCTCCCAACTTCTACCAACTACCCGCATAGTCAGTATTGAATTTTTGTTCATAACTGCAGCAATGTTGCTCAGTAAAATTGTACAATTAAAAATAAAAGTTTGCCAGATGATCTTTATCTGAAACATTGAAATGATAATTCATCATTATATTCTAAGAATTGATTGAATTACTGTAACTGAGGGTAGCGCTTGGCTCCTCAGTTTCTCCAAAATAACCAGAACCTATTTTCTCTTTTAATTTCATAATTCCTGATAATTAAATATAATTTTCAATTATATTTAATTAACAGAACACTCCACATAATAGTCTCATTTTAGTTGAGAAGATAATGACTTTCCAGAAGGTCCTATCCTTCTAGTGAAGTGAGAATATACAAAAGTGTTTAGCTGAAAAAAATAAAAATATAGCAGAACAGCTGATGAAAATTTAGTCTACTACAGTGATACAGATACCCATCATTGTTGCCTTTTGTTGCCATCTTCTCTAATTGCCTCTGTGCATTCTTAAGTGTATTTGTTTTGGGTTCTTTTCCCTTCTACTTCCTGAATTATAGGAATTTTGATTGCTTTTGCTAAGATGCTTCTTACAGTTCCTCGTGGGCTGCTGATTAGTAGCATTTTTGCATTTTTGCAGCTGTAATCCCGAACACTTAAGAAAAAGGAAAAAGAATGTATAAAACACTGTTATTAATTTAAAAAAATAATTAAAGGATCAAAATTAGCAAAGAAAAACTTTATAATACTAGAAAATAATGTGTCATATCTCATATACTGCGGAGCTGTTTCTTTTTTTTTATTTTTTATTAACACAAAAAAATGCCAGGGGGCTCAATCCTCAGGGCTGCTAAACTCCACTGCAGGAAAGAAGAACCAAAGCATTGGCACTTGACCTTATTTTTTCACTCATAAATTGCCCTGATTGCAAGCATTGGTGGAGCTGAAGAGATGTAGTGAAGCAAGATCTTATTGCCACTGTTTCTCAAGCCTGCCTGACTGAAAACTTGCTTGTCAGAAAATGAGCTGCCCAACTGCAGCTACATCAATGCCTGACTCTCCAAAGTACACAGGACCTTGGTGTCACTTCAGCAGCTGTTCATGAGATTTGCTGTGTGATCTCATACTCCTCAACTTAATGCGAATCAAAGGCATTCAGTACCTGGCAAGGTTAGCTCCCTTGTTTTTTGCACTGATGAGGAAGGTAAGATATTATAACTAGAAAGGAAGAAAAGAAGTAAGGACGGCATTACTGTAAAAAGGTAAGGCAGTGAAGGCCTATGATACATGTAATAGCCATTTTTAGTAGTTTCATTCATTTTTGCTTACTGTTAAGTACTTAGGGTTTGCAATTACAAGAAAGCATCAGTGACACAAGTTAAATAACATTGCTTCCAAAGGTCCCCTGGAAATAGTATGCTACAGCCAGGTGCTCAGTCTCTCATGATTGGATCTAGCTGGGAAATAAAATGTCTAAGAGGCTTCCATGAGGAAATGCCTATTTAACAACAAAAACAATTAACTAATCATTCTGATTCCAGCAGTATTTAATTTAGAGGAAATAAAAAGGTGTGTGAAGAGATTTCTGAATCTTAAAATCCTAGTTTGACATTTCACAATGAAAAGTTTATATTTCCATTCTAAAATTCTTTTACTTTAAGTTGTAGATAGAAGCACACACATGAGTTAAAAGAATACAAAAGATTGCAAATACAGAAGAGCATTCTGACGTGTTTTGGAAAGGAAATATTCAAAATTTTGTCTTTCTAACCTGAATCAAGATTATTTAAAGAAATATGTACTTTGTTTTCATGAAGTATGTAACCAGTTTTGGCTATTACTTGGGCTGGTTCGATGCTTTTGCTAGTCCTAAGAATATCCCCTTTACTTTTAGCATTCAGCATCATCTACCAATATGTCAAAGTTGCTCTGATCTCCTATTTAAGTTTCTGCAAACTTTTTGATGCTGAGTTGTGTTGTCCTTTCTCAGTGTTGAGTAGTGAATTACTCCTCAAGTAGCCCTCGTGTTCAGTGAGTCCAGTGTTTTCTGGACTATGTGGACCTAATCATGTATCTTGAGCCTCAAATTAGCTTTGCTGCACTTCTTGTGCACAAGGCCACACAATACATCAGTGATTACTGTAGTGCCAGTGTAGCCGTTAACTTTTAACTCTTGTACTGATTAAACATGGCTGATTTAGGACCCAAAAAAGGGACATAAATTGGTATTCTGTGCCAGGTGACCCTCTAGACTATTCTGTTCAGTAGTAGAAATAAAAACAAAAGTCCTAAACAGAAGACTGATGTGGAAGGCCAACCAGGTCCTAAACACACATAGACACCCATACACACAGTCATCGGGATTCTACAGTTAGGAGCCTTTGCCTATGGAGAGTTTATGAAAGACTAGAGAGTTTCCAAGTTTCTCTGAAAACCTGCAAAACCACATTAGCATCCTTGGGAGACCCAATATAACGGAGGAATTGCTCCTCTTTTTTAAAACAAAAAAAATGTGATATCACAAAATCACAGAATGGTCAGGGTTGGAAGGGACCTCTGGAGATCATTTAGTCCAACCCCCCTGCCACAGCAGGGACACCTACAGCAGGTTGCACAGGACGGCGTCCAGGTGGGTTTTGAATGACAGACACAGGCACATAAGCACATATAAATCAAGAATTTCCTGAAACTGCACACCAAGCCTACCCTAGTCAACTGACAGAAAATGTTTTATTTGAAAAAGTTTTGGATCATAACATTTATGTACTCTCTTCCTGATACTGTCACATCAGTAGAACCTGAAGTAATTTACTCCAAGTAGTTACAACAGTTGGGGTTTTAAGGTTTAAAATTATTTTGGTTTTGGCTCTTGTTTTCTTCTTCTTGTAATCTATAAGAATTTAACACATTTCTGACTCCTGTGAAATACTAGCTAATAATAGGGACTGGTGCTTGCCATGTTCAGGGAGATAAGCCTTTCATAATATTTATCCAGAACCACATATACAAATACACATTTTCCGTTTCTTTCTGGACTTGCTGATCCAGAGATTAAGGACTCAGTACACCTAATGTGTGTCATTTTTCCCACATGTACTATAGTAAGGTTGGAGAAACGGAGTAAATAAAAGATTGGCCCCTATGTTGCTAGGTAACAAAACATCTAGCATATATCTGTTTCCTGTAGGTTTATGATCTAGTCTTCTTCTCCCTTCTGATTTTGTAATAATATTCATCCAACATAATTCGGATGCTTTGTAGGTGATTTTCAGAGAGGTTATTTATATTGTTAAATCCAAAGGTCTTCTGTATAGAATTCAACTCTAAGTGTTTAATTACACTTTCTTCTGCATGCTCTTTTACGTGATAATGTGTGGATGCATTTGCTGTATCTTATATGCATAGCAATACATAGTTGTATGGCAAAACAAATAAAGAAAAAGTAAAGAAAATGCAAAGAAGTTATAATTCATAAATTCAGATTTAAAGTTAAAAATCCCTATCTGTCTGTGCAAATGCTA
This sequence comes from Pluvialis apricaria, assembly GCA_017639485.1. Lineage (NCBI taxonomy): Eukaryota > Metazoa > Chordata > Aves > Charadriiformes > Charadriidae > Pluvialis > Pluvialis apricaria. Next base: position 52,083,200 of record CM030007.1, read on the forward strand.
GCAAGCAGACCTATAAAACATCCACTCATCAACTCAAGAATCGGAGGGCTGGGGGAAAGAAAGACATTCCTTAGTATTATCAAGTTACTAAACTGTAAAATATGCAGTCGGATCAAAATTAAACTGGGGATTTTTTATTAAAAAGTAGAGTGAGAAGGTAGGTAGAAAACAAGCAGAGATTAATCCAATGAGTTGAAGCAATATTTACTTCCCAAAGGATGCTAATGAAAACCTAAATATAGATATACTGCCTGGTGAAGCCGAAGTAAAGAAATGTGCAGTTTATTTTAATAAAAGGATTTATCTATATCTAGTGCATCCCTGTGTTTTCATTTTCCTGTGGCAACAACTTCACTGTCAGGTAGATTCCAAGAAGAGCATGTCCCACTGTCGTTAGCAAGGCTAGTTAGCGTAATACAGGCCACAGAACAGTAATTGCTGCTTCCATTTAGGTCCAGTTCTGTCTAGCAAAGCATACTCAGCTTAACCTTGGCAAGAGGGAAATAGAGAAAAAATAAAATCTGAACATGAATTTTTGGGTTTTTTTGGTTTTGGGCTTTTGACGACTATCACTGTACATATCATCCACAAATCCCAGCCTGAGGCAGTTCCAGAAGTCTTGAAAAAAAGGTTTGCATTCTGGAGGAAGAAATAGGATAGCAATACATGTAATTCTTATGGCAGGAAATATATTCCTTATGTTTATCAATATAAGACACACGTATCAGCATGATATCAGTTTGGCCTGCCTAAGCTCCCTCCAGAATTATTAATGAGAAGAGGTAGATGATGTAGAGAAGGAAGGAAGGAAGGAAGGAAGGAAGGAAGGAAGGAAGGAAGGAAGGAAGGAAGGAAGGAAGGAAGGAATTAACTTTGTTTCCTTTCAGGATTTTAGAGACCTTTTTTTAGGGTATTTATACTTTTCACTGCCTCCGCTGGCTGGATAGGTATAATCAAGTTCTTTTTTCTCTTCGGTTCCATGATGATTTATTTTCTTTTACCTTTCTCTTTTTTTGTTTAATTTTCCTGCAAAACCCCTAAGAAAGCTAGCTTGCAGTCTTGACCACTGACCTTCATGGGGAAAAAAGAAAAGAAAGCACTGAAAAGTGAAAGGAGATTTATTACTTCTCATGAGTAGAAACATTGCTTTCATTAGCAGAATTTCCCTTTCTTTCCATTTGTCTTTTCCTTTCCCTATTTCCTCACACCATTCTTGGCCTGAAGACTACAACTGCAAAAATCAAAGAGCAAATAAGCCCTCTCCAACAAAGATTCTGTCCCCTCTTGAGCCACCTTAAACCCTTTGGTACCCTTACCTCTCTGAAACTCTGCACTGAAGACCACATAGCAACACCACCTCAAAAAATCCTCTGCTAAGTGTTCATCATCTTTTCCACAGAGAAATTCTAATGCATAGGTTATCCTGAAGTCCATCTATCCATTTGCTCTTCACTTTATGAAAGTTAAATGATATCCAACAGTGGTCAGAGTCTGAACAGTAGGATGAATAAGACTCCCTCAAAGCACTTCACCCTTATATGTCGTTATGCAACTGTGCACATGACATCTCTTAATATTTTTGTTTGTGTATTTTTAAAAAAAAAACAACACCCCACGTATTTTAAGTTAGTTAGATTTCATAACTCCATAATTTTTTTTCCTAAAAATCCTCCCATTAGAGATTTCAGACAAATCATTCAACGATCAGAAAAAGTCAGAAAAATGTCACTTTTTTTTTATGTGATGAGGAGCAACTAATCTGTAGCAGTTTACTTATTTTGAAAGCTAGCAGATTGGCCTATAAGAATAATGAAGTCAAAGCTTGATCTTTTTTATATCAAGCTATTTATTTATTCATTTATATATGTATAATGTTAATGTCTTAATTCTTCAAATAATATGAATGTTCTTCTTTAAGAAGTATGTTCTGTAGTACTTCAAAAGTAAATTTGAAAGAACACAGGGTATACCAAGATTTATTTCATACCTGTACACCTTTAAAAATATGTTTTGGTTATTGATCTCCACACCTACATAAAATAGCCTCAGGAGAGTTATGTAACAACCCTTAATTTTTACAATGTTAGATGAACCAAAAGAGGAGAGAGAAGTAATCTTGCAATAGATATTCAAATAATATTCTACACAGTAAAATTTTAAGAACTGAATAACCATGTATCATTTTAAATGACTTACTAATTCTTGTAACTTGTGAAAGCCGAGCTTCACAAGTGTCTTTAAAAACAACCTTTTTAAAATCTGAACTGCTTTCCTTTCCTTCTAAATAGAACACACATCATACAAAATGAAAACATTTACATCATACAGAGCAACAGACATATTTGAAATATAAAGTGCAATTCATATGCAAGGTTAGTTTCAGACTGAATGTTGGAAATAATTCCAAACATAAACCTAACAAATATGCTTAACAATAATTGCAGCCCATGTTTCCTCTAAAAATGTTCTCTGTTTTTTACTCAGCATGAAACATAACATTATTTTTCCATTTGACAAAAATACATCACATAAGCCATTTTTCCATCATATGTACTTCAATTTGTGACATTAATCAGGCAAAAAGGAAGCCAAAGTCAGCAGCATATGGGCAAAATGAATAGATATTTACAAAGTCTGTGTATATAGCTTATAAATGCTTTTTTTCTTTTTTCCATTTAAAAAAAGAAAAAGAGCAACCATTCATTTTAGTCTTGCATAAGACTAAGTATTTGTCAATTTGGCAACTGTCTTCCATTTTGAATAGTTGTTCCTACCACAAATAAAAAGGCATGCGTTAAGGTTATTGAAAGAATCACTAAAAAGGCAAATCTTGATCCTGGAGGGAAGATGAGTAAACTGCTCTTTACTTATTTCCAGCTACTTAGCTGTTGAAATTTTTTATACCCTTCCTCATTTCATATTTTCCAGCAATCTCAGGCAATCAGAATTATTTTTTCAAAGAATTGCTTTTGCAGTCAGTCTAAATCATCAAAATATATCGTGTGTTGGTTTGTTTTTTTTTTTGGTAGGATTAGCCAATCCTAGTTCCAGTATATTTTTTATAGCACATATCAAGTCATATGAAGGATAAAAAAATCTGGGTTCTTCCACCTTTTTCACTGTCCTTTGAGATTAATATTGCAAATGGCTTCCAGTTTAAACATCTGTTTTCATCTGCAGATCCATTCTAATTTGGGATGTAAGTTTGAAGAAAAGTTTCTAAGAATAGGAGTTATTATTAATATTAGAAAACTCCGTGTCCTGGTTTGAGGTAAAACAGGACCAATTTTGTTCAGTAGCTTCGCTTCTTAGCTGGGCCTCTTTTAACTACTGAAATTAACAGCATATTGTGCAGACAATGTTCACCCTCTCAGAGTGATAAGACCTATGTTTATAGCTGATGTCCAGACATGGTATGCAGGGAGGCTCTTGCTTACACTTATTGTTCTAACACCCAAGGCCAACCAGCTGTGTTATTTGCCACGTTGGAGGGTTGGAAGCGGAAAAGCATAATGGGGTCCCACCTGCGGGGAGGAGCGGACAGGGCAGGTGACCCAAAACTGACCAACAGCGTATTCCATCCCATCTGCCTCATGCTCAGTATAAAAGCTGACGGAGCAAAGGGTCAGCCCCTTCTTTTTCGCCCTTCTTTTTCCCTTCTTGCTTCAACGGCTGACGTCTGAGGAGGACTCTGTCTGTTCGTCTGCCTTTGGTCCCGATCCTGAATCCAGATCCGGAATCCAGTTCCCGTCTGTCACTGAGTCCAGCCTGGGACTACCCCAGTGCCAGCCGGTGTCGTGATTGTCATCTTGGGAGCTTGATACGGTTTTGTATATTTCTCATTATTTCCTTTTATTTTATTATTAATACTTCATTAAAGTAGTTTAGATCCTTCTAAACTCATAAGTCTCTTTTTCCTCCTCTGCCTCTCTCTTTGAAGAGGGGTAGAGGGGAGCATCTGTCGGTCCCATCTGGGGTCCCCTATGTCCCCAGTGGCTGATTTGGCCTAAACCTCGACACTCTGTCAGACAGTGATTGATAAAATGGAAAAAAATGCAGCTTCCTAGCATCTTTTCCTAAATCAAAAAGCATACTTTCCTGTCATTTGCAATTTCAGAATTAGTTTGCATAGAACAGCAACTGGCTTATTAAAAGCACGTATGTTGAATGTTTTGCTGCCCTCACCAGGACACCATATAATTTTGCATTTTATTTGGCAAACTCCTAGTTAAATGGACTGACAGTCATATTCCTTGCAATAAATCAGCTATATAATAAACAGTTCAGTGATTTCTGTCACATGATACATGTACAACTGTTATCAGCTCAAATTGTTTTAAAAAAATGAGGAGAAGTCCAGTTCATCGAAGACCTTCAAAAATATAGAATAAAAACAAACTTTCTGAAAATATCTAAGGCAGATATTTTAAAATCGATTGTTGCAGAATTAGAAAAAAGTAATCATTCATTCATTGACTAAAACAATAAATATATCAGCAAGGTTTCCTTATGGAGATACTTCTTTCTGCAGAAGAGCTGGGATGCAAAACTCAGTTTTATCCTCAATGTTTACATCTCTGATCATTCTCTAAATAGAAGAGAAAAACATTAGCTTGTTAGTAAAAAACTGTTCAGCTGGTGGCAGAAGCATATCTCTAATCAGATCAGAGGAAAAAGTTAATTGCCATTAAGACAATATGTCAGAGAATTTATAACTATAGTACTATAACACTTCCCTGTGGCAATGAATTATATAGACATTGGCACATAAAATACTCTTTGTGGTTGATTGTTACCTGTAGACTTTTCTTCAAGTTCACATATTTTACAGGTTTCAGTGATTAGGAAGCCATTGCTTCTACTTTAAGATGGCTGGTAAATCCATGTAGTATTCCTTGATCACTGAATTAACTCATTTTTAACATGATAGAAAATTTATCATTTAGACAAACAGGAATTATTAGTTATAGACTTATTTTAAAAAAATCTTTCCTGAAATCCAGATTCTTTCTGTAACAAATCTTCTGTTATTTATGAGTGTTATAAGGCAATAATCTTAAAAAGACACTGTTTTAGGAATAAATTTTTAGCCTCATTTTGAAATCTAAACTATAAAAGCAAATACATTTCCCTAGGTAGATCATTGATCATTAATGGATAACTAGAAGTTCAACAGTGAATGATAAACATTCTCTCTCCTTGCCTTTTTTTTTCCACTGGAACAAAACCCTTGCATGAGAATTGACAGATTATCCAACAATTTCCCTAGTCTGAGAAATTGGGAACAAGCCTTCAAGGTACACCAGGGATCATATTTGCCTCACAGTACACAGAACCTAAAATAAATGTTCTAATATCAGATGGATCAGCCTCCAAACTTTGTCATCATATTTAGTCTCAATGGTATACTAAAACGAGAATAAAAAGTATAAAACTTTATAATTATTTTTCTGTAGCTGCATAGCATGCCAAAAAAAACCCCAAAACAGTGAAGATTAAATCCTTAGATATCTCTGAACAGCTCATTGTTTAAAGATAGAACATCTTTTCCACCCAAATCTATCTCCAAGAGGTTGTATAGCTGAAATGCTAACCTTGGTATTGCTCATTCCAGACTTTGTGCTACACTAATATTTCACCATCTAAGAAATCTGTTTCCAATCTAGGACAACAAAAAGAGTCATTGTGTTCAAAAGTGCTGCAAGAGACTCCAGAATGGAGGGTCCCAGGTTTTGTCAATCTCTGGGTCTAGTCCTGACTTTTAAAAAGTCACAAGGGTTGTATACAGTAACTTTGGACATGGTGCCTGAACAGCATAAGGGCAGTAAAGGAGCTCTAAATCAGCATAGTTGGTTCCTTTACTGTCATATTTCTACCTTGTGTAGAAGCACATCTAGAAGAAAGAGGAACAGCCAATATATGAAGAATGCTGTTTAATACTGGAAAGGACAGGTTAGAATTCTTTTTTTCTTCATTCTTATAATCTGCATTAAAACTGGGCCAAGAAATACAAAGGATGGCTTGTGTTTTTCTTTTTCTCTCTTTCCTGGTCTGCCTTCAGTGACTCTGTGAGGAAGGAGGACAAACTCTTATTAATACTTTCCCCAAGCTGAGCTGTGGTTTCCACAGTCTGACATGTAAAAAAATACTAGCATAACCAGAATGACTCTTTATTTTTTCTTCCCCCCCCAACCCTGCTCCCAGTGTAGCTTGCCAGCAGTGTTGCTATAAGGAAGAACTCTCATTACAACATGGGTACTTCTGGAAATCCAACAGGGCTGCTGAAAAGCATTTGGAGAAGTCCAAGTCCTGCCCCCCCCCCCCCCTCCATCTCATTTCTAAACAGCTGAATAAAATATTTTGCTTAAAGACTGCAAAGGAAACTTTATAATTCTCAATGAATGTGCTTAAATTAGGCACATTTACTTTTTTTGTTTTAACAGGATTGACTTCAAGGGCCACAAGTGGAAGCTGGGCTACAGGTTGGGAACTTTGCATATTTAAAAAGAAGTACAAATGCATCCTTCTTTGTTTGGGTTTTTTGTGTGTTTCACCTTGTCTACTTCTTTTCACTTAGCCATCACAGGATTTGCATATCTGCCTCTGGAGGATATTCTTCTAGTAATAGCATCTGGGCCTCATGGTGAGTTCCAGAGGCATTTGTACAGAATTTCTTCATTTGCCTCTGGCTCTGCTATCCACTGTCTGAGCTGCTTTTTGTTTCCTGTCTTCAGTTCTTTTCTTCCAAGTTTTAGGTTGAATACAATGACAAGTGCACTTTCTAGCCAAATATATCATATAAATTGTTTTATGACTGTTTTTCTGGTTTTGGTATTTTAGCTTGGGTTTGATAGCTTTTGATTTGTTTTGTTTTGTTTTGTTTGTTTGTTTGCTCCCATCCCCCATTCCTTAATATCTACAACGTTATGTCACTATATCACTTCCAAGAGTTACCAGGATGCTGTATACTGATATCTTCTGCTGGCCTCCCTGGATTAACATAACATTTAACAGCATGGACTTCCTCCCACTGTGTCTTTTCTTCAGCCTACAGGAGCCACTTTAAAAGGTGACTAGAAATACAGTAATACTAATTCAAACACTTATATGGTCCACAACTTTCTTGCTGGCAGTGAAACAAGAGTGACGGTTGGTGATAGTGTCTAGTAAACTTGAAAGCTGTGCAGAAAAAATTGACACCTGACATTTCAGATTGCATAGAAAGACATCAGATGATCCAATAATCACCAGAAGAAAAATGTGCTTGTTACCACTGACCTGGACTTTTCTCTTATTTATCATGTAGACATGAAAAAGTATGTTATTTTTTAGTTACCTTTGATAAACATCCCTGAAATGTTTCTTATGATTCATGATTAAACTATTGAGCTCTCGTGATCCTGTTAAGCAACATAATGAAGGAATTTATGAGTACATAACAGCATAACAAGTGTATTTGACTATAAGAGTAAAAGATAAATACACATCCCAGGACAATTTTCCCCCATATAATTATCACAACATTATGTAGGAGTAGCGATTTGGTGCTTTCTCTTGTGTTTCTTTTTGCCTTGTCATTTTTTACTTTAAAAAAGTAAAAAGCATTAAATGGAATAAATCTTACCATAATCTGCTAGCTGAGCTTAAAAAATATCTCACCTATTAATAAGTTTTATTAACTGTACTATGTAGATTTTTACTGCACTATTATTGCACTTGGATATGTGAGAGCACATCTGGAAATTCTACCAAGCATTCCAAAGACAAGTTATGCTTCTGAATCGGGCCCATTTCTTATCCATTGGAAAGAAAGAGCCAAATAGGGTTTAAGTAACAAAATTTAGCTGCTGCAACATCTAATGGTTAGATACTCAGCCACCAAAGCTGAAGCCAGAGCCACGAGTAAAGTATCCATATGCTTGATAATGTACACAAAGAAAACATAAGACTGTATGGCACATGAGTATGGGTTTTTCAGATTGCAGTTTTGGATTTAGCAACTTGATGTTACTGAAACATGTGTTCCTGTTTCAGGTATTTTCTAAGCATTGATTTAAGTTTTATCTTTTCATTTTTTTCTTCTTTTTAATAATAAGGTACTGCCTCCAAACTGAATCTTGTCAAACAAGTAAATATTTTATAAGTTTTATAGGAAGCTGTTTCTTTTTATTTTCCCTGAAGGTAATTATTGTTTGTGAGTGAATGTAAGAATAAAAGGAAAGATAGAAAGTAGAGAATAAAGTAAAATGATAGAAAATATAATAGAAGACAATACAATACAAAGTAAGAGAATAGAAATGAAAGCTTTTGCTTGTGTAGGAACATCACAAATGATCAAAGGAACATCATGTTTTCTCATCAACGTGTTTCTAGCCCCATAGACATCAACATGGTTCTGATGATCCTTCTGCTCAAACATATTAGTCAGTGCCCTTATTATCTGCTACTAATCTTTTATACCTAACCTTTTGTGCCTAAACAAGCGTCAAGATTTAATTACCAGATTGTGTGCCGTTTCAGATGCTCTACTTCTGAGGGAGGTTGGCAGCTTTGACACAAACTGCACGGAAGCCTGAAAACATTGGGTAATGGAAAGCAGGGAACACTGCAAGACCTTGTGTCACTTGTGTATGGGCCACGCTTAGCACTGGCCCACTCACACAGGACATACATCATCAAAGGTATCACATACTGGAAAAGGATATCTTGGGATCTTTAGCTATTTTCAGATACCTTTCGCGCTCGCTTAACATAAGTAAAGACGTTTTTGTGGTCAAGGCAATTCTTTGCCAAGACTATTTTTTGCTTTACTACTTTATTCTCCTATGAGAAATTAAACTAGAATGCTGCTATGCCCAAAGCCTAGATAGTGATGGAAGGTGCATGTGTAAATAGCTAATAAATAGGAGGTGCAAATGGTGAATTCAGGCCCATATCCTAAACAGTAACTCAGAAAAAAGGGATTAAATTACATTTTATGTCCCTAGAAATGGAAAGAGCAACTGAAATTTTGATAATGAATGAGACTGAGTTATTTGGTTCAGCTGATTACGGACAATATGAATGGTGCTTTGAAAAATAGTGATCATGGACCTGTAAGGGTTCATGAAGTCTATAAAAGGAGTCTGTGAAAGACAAGTAAGAAAAGCAATTCACTAATCCAACTGTCAGTAGGTTTAAGTTTTTTATAAAGGGTCCAATCAAAATTCTGTAGAGGTCTGTAGACTGAAGGAGGCTGAAAGCCACTGTTGCAGAGGAACATAGATGTTATAATTGTTGACATAATTTAGGAAAATTGGACCTCAAAGTAAAGGAAGAAACAGAAATATTTTTAATGAATATGGAAATTATAAAAGCTGTTTAGGTTCAAACACAATTGCAATCATTTAGTGTTCTTTATTATACCTTTTGTATATTAAGGAACTAAGGACCATTTTTTGACTTTTGATGCACCTGAAGTGACGATACTGCTTTTACCTCAAAATGACCAGTAGTTATTAATAGCTTAATCAAGAAGTATAATCCAAGGCTAACAGATATTCACATTTTACAGTTCATTTACCTCTTTAAAAGTTCTTAAAGCATCTTGATGACTAATATTAAATCTTTTTTACCGTAGCTAGTGATGTCCATTAAATTGAAATCATAACAACCTGTGCTTAAAGTATTGAAATCACAAATAATATTGATACATATTTTTTGTCCATGAAAAGAAAAGCTCAATCCATCAAAAGCAAGATATCAATAATTTTTACCAAATACTCTAGCAAAACATAGATAACCAGATTGAGAAACCTGCATCCTATAAAAAAAAATTTAGAATTAGATGCCTAAAATCCAGTGTGGATCTGGACTGTAAATCTTGAAGCTTCACAGAAATGTATTATTTTAATGAGGTAAAAATCAACACAGAAAGCACTTAATGGAACCTATCCTGGAACAACAGAATGCTAAGTTAACAAAGAACAACAGAATATTTAGGGCTGCCTCCAAAGATTAGTTCTTGTCAAAGCTCAACCTGAGTGGAAGCCTGTAGTAATATCATAGAATCATAGAATCATAGAATGGTTTAGGTTGGAAGGGACCTTGAAGATCATCGAGTTCCAACCACCCTGCCACAGGCAGGGACACCTCCCACTAGACCAGGTTGCTCAAGGCCACGTCCAGCCTGGCCTTGAACACCTCCAGGGATGGGGCTTCAACAACCTCTCTGGGCAACCTGTTCCAGTGCCTCACCACCCTTAAAGTGAAAAACTTCTTCCTAATGTTTAATCTAAACCTGCCCTCTTCCATCTTAAAGCCATTCCCCCTCAGCCTATCACTACATGCCCTAGTAAAAAGTCCTTCTCCAGCTCTCCCATAGGCCCCCTTTAGGTACTGGAAAGCTGCAATAAGATCTCCCCGGAGCCTTCTCTTCTCCAGGCTGAACAGCCCCAACTCTCTCAGCCTCTCCTCATAGGAGAGGTGCTCCAGCCCTCTGATCATCCTCGTGGCTCTCCTCTGGACACGCTCAAGCAGGTTCATGTCCTTCTTATGTTGGGGACTCCAGAGCTGGATGCAGTACTCCAGGTGGGGTCTCATGAGAGTGGAGCAGAGGGGCAGAATCACCTCCCTTGACCTGCTGGCCACACTTCTTTTGATGTAGCCCAGGATACGGTTGGCCTTCTGGGCTGCAATCGCACATTGCTGGCTCATGTCAAGCTTCTCGTCAATCAGCAACCCCAGGTCCTTCTCCACAGGGCTGCTCTCCAGCCATTCCCTGTATTTGTGCTTAGGATTGCCCCGACCCAGATGTAGGACCTTGCACTTGGCCTTGTTGAACTGCATGAGGTTGGCTTGGGCCCACCTCTCCAGCCTGTCCAGGTCTGTCTGGATGGCATCCCTCCCCTCCAGCGTGTCTGCCTCGCCAAACAGCTTGGTGTCATCAGCAAACTTGCTGAGGGTGCACTCTACCCCACTGTCCATGTTGCTGACAAAGATGTTGAATAGTACAGGTCCCAGTACCGACCCCTGAGGAACACCACTTGTCACTGCTCTCCACTTGGACACCGAGCCGTTGACCGCAACTCTTTGAGTGCGACCGTCCAGCCAGTTCTTTATCCACCGAGTGGTCCATTTATCGAATCCATGTCTCTCCAATTTACAGACCAGGATATCATGCAGGACAGTGTCAAACACTTTGCACAAGTCCAGGTAGATGACATCAGTAGATCTTCCCTTGTCCACTGCCGCTGTAACCCCTTCATAGAAGGCCACCAAATTTGTCAAGCATGACTTGCCCTTGGTGAAGCCATGTTGGCTCTCGCCAATCACCTCCTTGTTTTCTGTGTGCCTCAGCAGAGTTTCCAGGAGGATCTGCTCCATGATCTTGCCAGGCACTGAGGTGAGACGGACTGGCCTGTAGTTCCCCGGGTCTTCCTTGTTTCCCTTTTTGAAAATAGGGGTTATGTTTCCCCTTTTCCAGTCGGCAGGAACCTCGCCAGACTGCCATGACTTCTCAAATATGATGGCTAGTGGCTTAGCAACTTGATCTGCTAGTTCCCTCAGGACCCACGGATGTATCTCATCAGGTCCCATGGACTTGTGCACCTTCAGGTTCCTCAGATGGTCTCTCACTTCATCTTCATCTACAGTGGGCGGTGCTCCATTTTCCCAATCCTCTCCTTTGCAATCTGCATCTTGGGCAGTGTGGCTGCTGTCCTTGTCCGTGAAGACTGAGGCAAAAAAGTCATTGAGTACCTCAGCTCTGTCGCTGTCCCAGGTAACCAGTTCTTGCGTTTCCTTCCAGAGAGGGCCTACATTTTCCCTAGTCTTTCTTTTCTCACTGACATACCTATAGAAGGATTTTTTGTTTGTCTTAATGTCCCTGGCTAGATTTAATTCTAGCTGGGCTTTAGCTTGTCTAACCCGCTCTCTGGCTGCTCGAACGATTCCTCTGTAATCCTCCCAGGCTACCCGCCCCTGACTCCACTCCCTGTAGGCCTCCTTTTTTCTTTTGGTCATGTCCAGGAGCTCTTTATTCATCCGCTCAGGCCTCCTAGCTTTTCTGCCTGCCTTCCTTTTTGTAGGGATGCATTGCTGCTGTGCTTGGGGGAGGTGGTCCTTGAATATTAACCAACTTTCTTGGACCCCTCTTCCTTCCAGCGCTTCATCCCACGGCACCATACCAAGCAGATTCTTCAAGAGGCCAAAGTCGGCTCTTCTGAAGTCCAGGGTCGTCAGCCTGCTGCGCACCTTCCTTGTTGCCTTGAGGATTTCAAACTCAACCATTTCATGGTCACTACTGCCCAGGCTACCCTTGAGTTTGACACTGTCAACCAGCCCTTCCTTGTTGGTAAGAACAAGGTCCAGCACGGCTTCTCTCCTCGTTGGCTCCTCAACCACTTGGAGAAGGAAGTCGTCCTCAATGCAACCCAGGAACCTCCTGGATTGCCTGTGCCTGGCTGTGTTATCCTTCCAACTGATGTCCGGGTGGTTGAAGTCACCCATGAGAACCAAGGTCTCTGAACGTGATGCTGCCCCTATCTGTCTGTAGAGGGCTTCATCCACTTGGTCTTCTTGGTCGGGTGGCCTGTAGCATACCCTCACTGTAATGTCCCCTGCTCCCGATTTCCCTGTAATCTTGACCCATAGACTCTCAACTGGCTCTGTATCCTCCCCCACATTGAGCTCCATGCATTCCAGCTGCTCATCAACATATAACACAACACCGCCTCCTCGTTTCCCTTGCCTGTCTCCCCTGAAGAGCCTGTACCCTTTCATGCCGATGCTCCAGTCATAGGAATCGTGCCACCAAGTTTCTACGATGCCAATGAGATCGTAGCCTTGGAGGTGTGTACACATCTCATATGTTCTCTAACAACTTATTCTAAAGATCACTAACGACAATTTCTCCAGTCTGTTTCAGAACTGAGGTTTTCTTACTGAGTACACTCTAGTGGCAGCTTACTCACTTTCAAATTAAGGCTCTACTGAGCCACATGTGAGAAAATTTGTTGTGACTCAGAATGCATAGGAGGATATATTCTGAGTACCTTTGCCAGCCAAAGCTGTGAGACTATCCCAGAAGAAAAAGTGTAACCACTCTGGTAGCAGCTGATGATCATATCGAGGATTTTAAACATTCTCCAGAAAAGTGACCAAAAATGCACAGCCAATGAATAAATAAAAACTAAAATAGAAATATTCTCCACACAATGAACAAAAATTCAAAAATATACATTTAAACTCTATTCTGAAACCAACACAGATCCTGGAGCAATAGTGACAAAGGCTATAGCTAAGGTATACCAGTTAATAAATACACTATTCATTCTAAGTTGCAGTAAGTTTTGTCAGAAATTCCTCTACGATATCAGGAAGCAAAACAGCATACGTTGGTATACCAATGAAACATATCAGAAAGAAACATTTGCAAATCTTTAGGACGGTATGGTGTCATTTAAATGCATAAAAATAATTGATTCTTCAGTCAGTAGACAGTGAATTCCTTGAGAAGAATTCCTTGTGGTTGCAAAAAATTACACAGGCTGAAAAAGACCATCATGAACCAAAAAAAACCCCAAAAGTGAGGGAACAAAATGTGCAAAACAAAATCCAGCTCAAGAAATCCTCTTAGCTGAAAATGACAGGAAAATAGAAGAATGTTAGGTGTGAATATCAAATATGTTTTTGCTGTTCTTACTTTTCCCTATGGGTCTGTCTATGGCTACTGCTATGTACCCTGTATACTGGTGGCCTTTGGTTTGATTCTCTGCCCTGTTCTTACAGTTTGTGTGGCAATGTAATCAACCAGTAATAACAGAAAACCAAACACAGCCCTCTTGAAAAGATGCAACTTACAACTACTACATCTATAACCTCCCTTAAAGGAATCCCCTTCATCATTTTTCCAAATATATCTGCTAATGTAAAAGAATCATCAGACTCTTACATGAATTGAATTGTAGATAGTAATACTTTGGCTACATTGTACTGTCACAAAGCAGCAGAATATCTTTGTAGCCTTAATACGTAGAGTTTAATTTTTTTAAATGGAAACATATCTTTTACAGCACAAGGTGACAAAGAGAAAGTATTCACTAAAGTGCTGCATGTGTCTGTTATTCTGAAGTAATTTCTTACTTGTTCTGTGCGCTAGAAGTATGTTGTTCTTTTAGTGCTGTTGGTAAAACATTAAACAATGTGAGTAGCTACCAAAAATGAAAATAAATAAATTTAAAAGTCCTACTTATAAAAATCTGCTCTGTTACAGGAAAGAGGAGATAATTGAAGGAAAAAGAAGAGAAAAAAATCTCTGCAGCTTTGATGTGGTTAACATTGATACACTAGTTTGAAGAAGGATCCCAGAATTTCATAAATAAACTTTATCAGATATAGACTGTTTAACACAGTGGAATGATATTACTACTAATGACATTTTACTGTTAATCATATTTCATTATTAAATGTGTTTTTCAAAATAATCTCCTTCATCGTTGCACCAGTACAGAAAGGGAGTTAAGTTTTGCATTTTATTTTTAATATGAATAAGAAGCAAAACATTTATTTAAAGATCTCGCAGAACTTGTGCATGTACTTTTATTTTAAAAACCAAGTGATTTTGTCAAGCAGCAATTTAATCTATGTAAGCACCTATGGCATAGGAAGAGGTCTAAACTGAGCATTTAATGCGGCTAGCAGGACCACACAGTTTAAATATAAACAACATACTACCAACAAGCAATGGCTTTGACAAAAATGGTGATACTAGAGACAGATTTTCTATAAATGCTGAGATAAAAAAGATAATAAAATAGCTAGGACAAGGCAATTTCTAGTGAGAATCTAGAATCTCCAGAAAAAGCCATGAAGACATTAAAGCAATCTTGTGGGTTGGTTTGTTGTGCAAAAAATAATCCTAAAATCCATACAGATAATTGTTTACGTCAAAAACACAGCAAATTTAAAGTGTCAAATGAGTGTATTTTGTTCTTAACTTTACGAGAAATGAATGTCAGAGTGATTAAAGCTAGACACAGCTCCATTGCATCTAGATTCCTACAAAAGCAAAACTCAGCAGATACTGCAGTCTACAGTTTAATATTTAGTGTCTTTAAAGTGCTCCTTATGATGCCATCACAGTAGTTAGAAGTTACAGATATTGCTGCCATTTTTATTGATAAATTTCCAGAGGGAAATTTTAATAAAACCACTGGAAGGCGACAGAATGGACATCAGCCTCTGGAGTATAATTTGATTGGATAAATGCTCTTTTAGAAGACATAACCTAATTATAGTGACTATAAGAGGAACCTAGAGGACCACTCTTACAGCTTAGGCAGATCAGTTGTACAGAAACCAGGGAGAGCTGTTGTCATCACAAAGGTCTCAGGTAAAGCCAAGAGATGTTCTGGGTCTCAGCTGTGGGAGATGTTTTTTCCAGAACCTGAGAGCAGAACACATAGCATGAAGCATGAGTTAATCCAACATTGCTAATATTGCTAAAATGCATTTCAAAAGTGGGAAGACATAGTTACAGATAGATAGATACATGCATACACATGAACACAGACACACACTTCACAGACTGGTGGAAGCAAAGATTTGTGTTTCATTCCTACTTCAGTATCACTGGCCTGTTCCTGATGAGTTAATGTTTGTTGTCAATATGTCTTACAAGAAAAATAAAGAGCAAGCCCATGCACCATGAGGAAATAGTCTGTGACTTCAAAGTAAAAGAGGTCAGTCAATACATTTTACCAAGGTCTTTGTGTTATTTGCAAAGGATGTAATAGTTGTTTAGGATGTTTTGATCGATATGTTTGACACACTGAGCATTTCAAAATTACATCAGTAGTCTACACGTCTCCAAAAGGATTTCTGGGCCTTTTCTTTTACATAAGCTTAGGCCCTAACGTCCTTCCTGAATGTGACAAAGGATTTCAGTATTTCTGTAGTGATAGCTGTCTTGTATCCACATTCCTTTGAGAATTTCATACTCAGCCGTATGACTGCTTTCTGCTCAAGTCCATGAGGGTTGTTATTTATTATTTTTATATTACCCACTGGTATGATTAGTACTTTGCAGAAACACAGATACTCTACCAAAGAAATTATGTGTTAAATGAGTTCAAATGTAGCACAAAAAAAAGGAGAAAAATAAGTGTAAGAATAATCCCTCATGTAAATTAGAGCTACAGTGATATTTTTTTTCTTTTTACTTCATCTATACTTAATTTTTTTTCCATATTTCCGCACACATACAGGAATGCATACTCACATGGACATTCTTTTAAATTCTTTCTTCCTGTCTTTTTTAAGTCTAAAATATTAAGTCTAAACAATATTATTAGGATATTCTGAGAGTTTGTCCATGTATGTGAATGTATATACAAACATATACACATGCATATATATACATGTACACATACATTAATAGCTTAATCAAATGATATACAATTTCAGTGACATTTCAAGTATCTTAGATTATCTTGCCACTCCAGAGGATATGGCTTTCTCTTAAAGCCTGTCTCAGCAAGATGTCACTCAAGCCAACAGGCATCTTTCATATACTAGAACATCTAAAAACATACTCAGTGCTTATGGGTGATTTCTTCCCTTAATCTCTGTTAAGCATAATGGGAGCTTAAGCAACTTGTTCACATAAAGGTATCCTCATTGTAGACACATAAAGTTAGGGCAAGCTGAATCCCACCCAGATGCCTAATCATAGAAGTCTAATGTCATTTTACATGCTCAGAGTTGTTCCATCTTTGCTTGTCATTTCAGAAAGGGATGGATCTCCTTTAGGTCCTGTGTCGTATCTACCAATTCTAAAGATGTATCTTGGATGGTCAATAGTATCTCAAGCAGTATAGGATGTGGATAATTTTAATGCCTGAATTCCGGAATTGAAACTTTCTTCATTTAGTAAAGATGATATCAATCAAAAAGAAAAGGGATGAGATGTACAGATATCCTTGCTTTTTCTAAAGTTTCCTCGTTTCTTCTATGCTTTTAAAATTCTGTGAACCTTCAGGCAGCAGAACAGCTGTGATTACATTAAAAAAAATAATCCTATTCTTGATTTCATTTTACCAACCTAAGCACCTAAGAATTGTATGTCTGAATCTTAGCTAGGCACTTCGTGATTCCTTATAGGCAACGAAGAAAAGAAGGCATCTCCTGGCAGTGACTCTTTTAGTCTATCATAGGTAGACAGAATTAAATGAACTGTGTCTGAAGGTGTCTGTTTCTATTGACTATACAGAGAGCTTAAGATAACTAGCTCAGACTTAAATAGCTAATTTTATACTTTTAAGTTATGACAGAATATTTTTTTTCTTTGCTCACTTTCTTCTTTTCCCAGGGAAAATTTCCACTGCATGGATGCAGAACTATCAAGGCTACCTAAGCTGTCTTCACTGGTCAATAGCAGCTGTCAGCCTCAAAGGAGTAAAAGATACTGAGGTATGGTTTAGAATATCCAGAATTGGCAAGATTTCTTTCCCATATTGTTTCTCTGGAGAAAGATTCAGGCTGAAATAAAATTTATAAAAAATTAAAAAGTTGTGATTTTAATAAGTATATCAAGGTTGGGTTGTTTTTTATGTCGTCTTCAATCACACACAAATCTCCATAATATTGAAACATCAGGCTTGCTTGTGAAGCAACCCTACAAAATTTTCCTTTTGCTTATTTTATGTTCAGTTCTACTCTGTTTTTAATAAAGTGGAAAGTACATACCTCTTGTACCCAGAAAATCATAGAACTACAAAGTTCTTACAAATTAAAAAAAGTGTTATTATAACTTTCATTTGTTTTCTTCATTAATAACCACAGTGGTAATCTGTTAATCTCTTCGGCTTGTCTGATACGTTGGAAATATTGCTGCAGTAATAGCAAAAAAAGAGAGAAACTTCTGCTACAGGTGAAAGAGAACTATTGCCACAGAAGTCTCCTTTAAAATCCTATGAAACAAAATTAACTTTAGCAAAAGACAGGTGCTTGCTCATGTGCAAAGAAAATAAGGTAATGCTGGAGCAAATTTAGAAGAATTTATGTAAATTAAGAAGTACCTCCAGTAGGACAAGAGGTGATAAAAAATCCACAAAAAGTTTGGAAAGAGGACACTGATAGACACAAGAAGACTCACATGAGATAATTCTGAGGGTTTACCTCACTTCATACGCAGACCAGGCATGAAGAGCAAAGAGAATGATTACTTCAGAACTTAATGAAAAATCATCTAAGGTCGCTGTTACAAATGTATTTTTCTGAGCCCTCCCTCATCATGACCAGAAAATAAAATAAGTATCTAGTAGTTTTCTAAATATTTGCTTTTTCCTTTTTCTTCCCACCCTCTGCAATGGACAGAAACTTTGCAAATATGAGCAATAGCAACAGCTCACACACTGGTAAAACAGTGCTGTCCCATTGGGGTTCACTTACAAAACTGTAATTGGCTCTGAAAACTGCTTTAGAGGATTTTTTTCTTTAATGAAAAAGTTGTCAGATAACATTCAGAATAAAACAAAAATGTCAGTCTTCAGGAGAGATAGAAAGAACGAACAGAACCATCTAACTATGAGAGGAAAATTCTGCCTGTTAAATGTAATAGACAAAAAGAGTTGCAATATATTATTCCTTGTACCAGTGAGGTCTCCCCATGATAGCACAACAAATTACATACCTTTCAAATTAATAATGATACGAAAATGAAAATGGCAGGACATTTGTTGTGGGGAAACTACTATTTCATGTGCTTGAAGGTATTACACTGACTTTATGAAAAGATTGCAGGGACATCTATAACAAGTGCATTGGTTTTAAATAAAAGCATTAAAAAAAATCAAAACTGTAAAATGAAATATACTTTATATATATATACATTAATATGTATGAAATATCCTCTTTTAACTATAAGAATAAAACCCAATAAACATAAAAAACTTTTTTGTTTCTTATTCCCAAGTTAAGCTGCACATATTTTTTTGGTTTTGACAACAACAACAAAAAATAAATAAACTGTATTGAGTAATCTAATGTAAGCAGCCTAAAGGTAAAACTGATGCATTACAACACAAGATCAGTCTTTTATTTTCTGTACCTATATGCTTTATTTGTGAGTTAGTAGTGACAAATATCATATATTAGCTTAAAAATGAGTCAAGACTGTAAGAAAAGAGATATTTTATTTTTGGTCAATGTTAGTTATGAACAATGTTAATAACTGAAATGAAAGCCACATTCTATGTCACGTGTGTAAATCTGTAATGAAACAATCTTTTAGACTTATAAATGGGTACTGAACCCTCTGCGAACTGCAGGAATTCTAAAGGCTGGAGTTTTGTGTCTTAAGACTCTCACCAGACTGGCCTGAGATTATGAACAAGCAGCTACTTAAATCATATCTCTCCCATATTGCTTTGTTACTCTATTTTATTTAAGCTGGAAATAAATCAGTGTATCTCATATAACAGAGATGATACTGGAACTTGATTATCATTATTGCCTTATTATTTTTGATTTAATATTTGAGATTGGTTATGGTTTTTATACTTTGATTCAAGATTTGGATCATGTAAGTTAGACATTGTAATTCCTAAAAAAACCCCTAACCACTAAAACCAAACAATTAATGTCAGTTAATTTTAGATAGCCAAAAAAGGAAAAAAAATTTACAAAGACTGATTTCTGAGTCATTTTGGATACTGATTTTAGAATGGAATTATTCTTTCTTTGGAAATACTTATTTTATCTTTTTCTTTAAAGGATAATTAGCCTTGACTTAGCATTTGAGCACGAGATGCACGACACCATGCATGCGCCCAGGTTCCCTTGATAGTCCATCAAGTTAGACTAATCCAAAGCATAAGCCAAAAAGTCTGTGTGCTCAATGAAGCACTGCCTAGAGCTAGCCGAAAGAAATGTTCAATATTGACGAGTGTCCTTCAGTAGGCGCTGAACTGAATGTGTTCATTTATCAAAGGCAGCCAGCGTTGGTATCAGTGAGCTAAATAACAGAATGTTGTTATGGTCCTGTGCTCAGAAATGTGGAACCTGGGTTCCATTTTTCTCCAAAACCTGAGGAAAATTCAACTTCCCTCAGCTCTGGGAAATGTCTTAAACATTAGATTATAAGGCATTCTGGGAGAAGGTGCTGCCATATCCTCTATTTGAAGCTGAGTCAGGAATATATATAATCAGGAATGTAGGAGTCCCATAAAATTAATAGATTGCACCATTGATAAGTGATTAGGTGATTTGCTTGGGAGCAGAGAGTTGTGGGATCAATATAACATCTCTCCATATATTTTGAATTAGTCAATCACTACATAAAGAAATAGACAAAGGGAGATTTAGTGTGTTACCTTTAATTGGTCCACCCAACTAGAATGTCTTACAAAATAAAATATAGAAGTTTTTTTAAGGGTGGAGGCCAAGTAAAAGACAGTGAAAAAATAACAAGGGTTTGGAAGAGAGTATAAACAACCTTATATAATAAGCACTGCATGAATCATAAAGTGAGTCAGAACACTGTTCACATTAAGAACAAGTTGATGATTTTCATGTCTGTATTCTTAAAAAGCTACTATGGTGCATTTGCTCCCATTTGTATTTCTACACACTTTAATTAGCATAATTATGCAGCAATGGGAAATTATTCTCCTTCACATATATAGAAACTTTTAGAAGCCAAATAATATAAATGTAGATTTTTTTCTTTTTTTGCAGGAATATTTTCTTTCCAGAATATGCTGTTTCTTCTGGTGCAAGATTCCTTAGCAGTATCATTCATAAGGGAGATTTCATGGCCTTTATTCATTCAGAAATTAGCTCAGTTTTTTAAACTCCGGTTTCATCTTAACTGTGGATGGTGCAAACTTTACTGCAGTCCTGGTCCCTGATCCTCCAGATAGGGACAGCTTTCATATACATCACAGTTCCCACCTGTGTGTACTTTTAATTTTTCTTCTAGTTGAATCTAAGGAGGGTGTAAGATGATGTACACTTGGGTCTCACACTAAAAGGAGGTCAGCAGCTGAAAATCAGTCCTGGATCCCCCAATTTAGCCTCTATGACTCATTTATTTTTTCTCCTGCTTCTCTAGAATCACTGGTGTGGGAAATGGCTTGGCGCTGAGCATCCAGAATACGCTATGAAATACCTCCTTCACTGAGGAAATACGTCTATGGCAAGACACAGGAACACATCATGGAGAAAATATTTCTTTCCTTATCACTTTTTTCCATTTCCTGAAGCAATTTGAGAGTATCTGCAAAGAGAGGAAATCTCTTGAGTTTATGAAAAAGATGTTGATATACCGCCCCATTCTGTTGTCATTATTTTCTTTCTGGGTGCCACAACAGAGACGTGTGTAGGACAAATGCATAGTTATTTAGAATGGATTTTGAGTGAAAGTTGTACGATCGTAAGTAGCTGTCCATAGTCCAGTAGGCAGAGATAATACATGGCTGGTAAAAGTGAAAATATTTTAGCTGTCTCAAATGAGTTTCCAGAAGTTATGTTCCATCTTGCTGGTGTTCTGATAGAAACTGGAAAATATATTTCATTTCTTCTCCCTTTATCATAGGAGTAATTTACGATGCTTTGCAGCTTGTTGTGTTTTGTCCCTTTCACTCTGCATTACTATTCTCTTCATTTCTTTCCTTTGCCTTTCTATCTGGGAGTACTTCTGACATGCATCACTGTCGCAGGCTGCATGAAAATTAGCCCTACTAACCTTAATTATCTGCTCCATTTTATATTTTATTAAACCAAGAGTCCAAAGATGGAAATTGTTTAAAAAGTTAGAAATTACCTAACTCTCTGTTGGTTGCTTAACTGGCCTTCCTGCTCCTTTCTTTTTCTTTTTTTTTTTTTCTTTTTAAATTAAAAACCCCCAATAGTTCAGAATTCTAACCATCAGTACCTTTTCTTCATATGATACACCTTAGAGAGAAGTGAAATTCCACTTCATGGGAGCAACACTGTTCTATACGTTTTCAACAGAACCAGAATATGTATCTTCTGGAATAGCTGGACAGGATGACAAGTAGTGCTGTATGAAGTGCTAATAAACAGCAAACATAAAAAGGAAATTGACAGTCAGTGAGAATGGCAAAAAGCCTATTTATGAAATGTAGCAGTGATGTTGTTCTAAGATTTTTGGAATCTGCCTAAATTCTACAGCTCTATCTACATTATTATTCTCATTTCTTTCTCTTCATTCACATTTTGCATCTAAATTGGAATGCAATGTGCCTACACAGTCCTCGCTTTCCACCTGTGACAGAAAAGAAATGGTGCCTGAATGAGATGTATACTTTGCTCAGACAGGTCACAGACAAATGGACTAGGCCATTGGGTTTTGTGTCCCAAAATGTCCCAGCAGGTTAGGATACCAGACAGACTCATCAAACCTGTTCTGTGAGTTTCAGAATGGGTATTTGACAATAAGTCTAGAAAAACCTGAACGTCAACATTCTAAATGAATGGATGGATAGATAGATAGATAGATAGATAGATAGATAGATAGATAGATGACAGATATTTTACAGAGTAATTTAAGGGTCAGACTGTGCATGATATATTGCTACATGAGAAAATCCAACAGAATATAGTATAAGACAAAGAACATATGGAAGTGTGAATCTACCAGCAATATAAGAACTCAGCTGCAGCAGCAAGTTTAAGATTGTCATGTATTCCACAAGATGTGGTGTAGAACTGTGACTCGACGCATGTGAGCCAAGACAATTGAACCAGAAAATGAAGCTAGTGAGATAAAAGCAGGATTGATACAACACTTTATACTACATTACTTTATACTACATTATTTTATTTTTATATTACTTTATACTATTTAACATTATTTTATTATTTTTATCTTATTATTTGTTTTATTTTGTATTGTTCTTACCTTGCTTTAGGAAAAATCATGTCAATTTAAAGTAACTCCTCTATGTAAATCCAGTAACCTTACAGAAATTATTGGATAGCTCAGAGAAGTATATACTTCTCAAAGATGATTACAGAAACTGACCTCAATGAACTTATGTCTATCCAAGCAGAGTTATGCTGCAATGATAAAAAGCTAATGGTAAAAATATAATCATAAGCAAAAAACATGGTCATTAGTTTAAAGCACAGCCTGGAAAAATAAAGAACCAATGGATTCCTAAACTCTTACATAGCCCAGTATGACAGGATTTGCATTCGGTAATGAATCATATGTTCTATAGGGAGCCTCCCATACATTGACACAGTTCTCCATCACCTTTCGGGATACACAGTAAACCTTATAGTAAAAACAAACCCACAAAGAAACCCTCTGTTGAAGGTATTCAAGGGATACACTGTGCATTCATTCATTAACAGAGAATCAAAATCACAGTTATCCAGGAGGAAAAAAGACAACTTCTTGAAAAAATAAACAAAACCACATTCAGTCATTAAAAAAGGACATTAATGATTTTATAATTATAATAATAAAACAAACTCAAGAGGCATCAATTTGAGACTGTATCAGAATAAGATTGTAATTTGCTATGCGCAGCATACAGTAAAATTACACATATGGTCTTAAATTATTTTGTGCAAGAAATCAACTTTGTACAAGGATTACTACATCCTGCTACAGAAAACAAGTCAAGGTAATTTTATACTATCATCAATGTACTTTGTATACCAATGAATCTACACGTATCTATTTCTGTATATGAACAATCACAAAGTTCGTGGTTTTGTAATAGTGTTCAGTAGTCAAAGTGAAGGTGTTCAATGTGTATAATGGGTTAAATTGTTATTCTGAAAAGAATGAACTTTTAAAAAAGTATCAGGATTATTTTTGTCTTTGAAATATTTCAACTTTATAAAAACTTTTTCAACAGCAGATAGAGGATCAAAATCAAGGTCTATTTCCTTCACTTTTATTTATAATATAGAGGGAGAGAAGAACTAGAGAAAACTATTTCTTTCTCTTAGCAGATTTCATGATTAAAAATACTTACTTGGCCTTGCAAGGCAAATTGGCTTGTATCTTACAAGTCAAAGCTGTCTTTTAGCTCAAATGTAATGCTTTAAAAAATGGTACAGGTTCCATCTGTGGTTTCGATTTGCTCTCTTCTCAAAAATCTGTTATCACTTCAATTTAGAATGTTGCCTTGCAATTGTATCACAAAATATTCACACAAAGCAGTCCTCTATTTCAGTTAATTTATGCACACACATGCATGTGTGTGCACACACACATACACTGGCACATGTTTTATACACTTTATCACATCTACAAGATAGACACAAGAATCAATTTTGGCAATTATTTATCCTAAAGTGTAGGACCAGAAGTTGGCACGTATATGATTTTGCATGTGTTCTTGACTAATGCCTTTCACAATCGAGGCATTAACTTCCTATTCAATATTCAACAATCACCAGGTTAGGGAAAGATTACACATAATGTTGAGAAAGGTGATTTTTTCTCTTGTGTCTTGAAGCTGTACTACTTTTTATTGAAACTTCCTATGACAAGAAAATAAAAATCTCTCACACACATAACATATAAAAGTTTCTCAGAACATATTTTCTAGAAAATCACTAATGCTGAATATTTGATGGTAGAATGCTGTTCTAAATTTGAAATGTGAATGATTTTTCATTGACAACATGAGTCCTATGAATTTTTATATCAGCTTTTCTTTATTTTCCATTTTTTTTCCTAGCAAAATGTTTTCCATAACATCAGAATGAACTCTACCTGGACTTTGAAGTATAAAATTAGTTCTTCTTATTCAATACATTACAATAAGAAAACCAAAATTCATTTTTTACTAAATTATGCATACAACTATATCTTTGCACAGGTAATTTTGGACACAATTTAGAAACAAATCAGTTGCAAAAGTGTATAGGAGGATATACTTTTGTTTGAGAAACTTCTAGTGCTGGCTTTGGTTTATAAAATGTAAACCAAATAAACACATAAAGATGTTTAACTTGGGTGTCAGATTCCTGGTTGAATTTGCGAGAATATTTGTTTAAAAAAGAGGTAAAACCCTAATTCTGCTTTCATCAATGCACAGTTTTTCAATCACATCATTACTATAACAAAGAATTTCATCCATTATCTTTTAAATTCATGTTTGGATCTGGGAACAGGAGGAACCAGAAACATTAGGTTATGGGAATTAATGAGACAATACATGGCATGACAACTTTTTCACTTTTCTTAGAATAGATTCCAAATTTATGTTGATTTATTATGTTTCTAGGCATGCTAAACTTGGATTGCACATCAGGCAGATGCTTGGTTGAACTCACAGGTTGTGACAATGAAAATAGTCTACCTTTCCTGCAGACATAGGTGAGATGCTTGGTGTATAGCTTGCTCATATGTTTTGGAAGCAGGCCCTATGCATGCCTGTCCTGTAATTGGGTCCGCCTACTTTTGCTGGCCCACATTAATCCAGTGTAACCTCAGGAGCTGTTGTAGGAGTATATCCAATGATAATTTGGGAGCTGGAGTACTGAAACCTGATCCTTTTTTTGGTGCTTCTGGAATGTAGTTCATTTCCTTGACTACGATGCCAAATTAGACAGCTGATTTAGGAGCATTAACATCATATTATATATCCAGAACATGCTCCTTGGCATGGAGTTAAGTACTCAAATCATAAACAGTTGTGCCACCTAAGTAGGTGGCATTCCAACAACATTATACAATGGATTTCTTACAAAGCAGTCATACAGGGTGTGGAAGACACGGGTGTCATGTTTAACACAGTATAAAACAGATTAACAATCTCTTTTTAGGGCCAGAGGATACTTTCAGCAAGGTGGCACGGTATCACTATAAGAAAATGAAATATTCGCCGCATTATTCAGTGTCCTTCACTGAAGGGAACCTTTTTGGGCTGAAGGAGAGCATAAAATGCAGGTCACGTATTTCATGTATAAAAGATTATAATCTTTTACAATACAAGATATCATTATGCAACATACTGTCTCGTAATGCAAGCTAAAATAGAAGAACTGGTAGATATCAAATTAAAAAGGTAAGTTGAAAACAGACAAAACAATGCATTTCACGGAACACAACTAAGTAATGGAACCGAGTGCCAGATATTTAAGATACCAAATATTTACATTTGTTCAAAATGCAACTGTGGAAATTGGAGAAGTAATCTAAATCTGAGATAATCACCTCAATCTCTGTGGTTTCTTTAACCAGCCCACAGAGTTTCTGTTTCTCTCCGTGGACTACTGACATTGAATAAGGATGCTAACTCAGATGTAGAGCTGCATGGATAGATTGCAGACACCTAAAATTAGGCAATATGTCCTGTAGTAAGATACTGCTTCTTTACTAAGAAGTCCAAGTCACTAATCTCTGGAAGCAGTTGGTGGATAGCAAGGAAGTAAACATTTACATATTTTCTCTTGTTTAGACTTCTGCATTGGCTAGTTTCAGAGACGAGATAATGTTCTAGATGAATCTTCACTGCAATTGACCAGTCTTTTATTTTTGGAACCGGTGTTGACTGTCCTGGTCCACGATGAAAACTGATCTGGTTGTGAGGAGCAATAGATTTCAGGCGTATTAGGAAATCTGAAACCTGTGTACCTGTATACTTTCATCTGAGTGTCCAAAGATGCTAACATGCCCAGGACCTTTTTCAGGTATCCTATCCTTTCTGGCTATGCCTCTATTTTAACATTGGAGGGCATAGTTGAGAGTAATATACTGTCTTGCCATACCTAGTTATGTCCTCATTACCTGTAAAAGGAAGGCTGAACCTTGAAAGTATCTCTGTATAGATTCAAAGTATAACGGAGGAACACAATGTGCTTGGGGGGTAAATCCTGAAGACAGTATGAGGCCTTCAAGTATAATGACACTGTGCACATATGTTTGGAAGACACATCAGTAGGAAAAGATGTACCCACATTGTACATTGGCCAGGCTACAAAAGTAAACTAATCGATTCTCATTAGCTCTAAAGCTCCCACACAATTGTGGAAGTCATTTTATGCATGTTAACATATTCTAAGCCAGTAAAAACTAAAACAATTGCCCTAATTTCCATGTAAGAGTCTATTTCTGTACTATTTGTTTAGAACACCCTTAATTCAATTTTTCAATTTCTTTTCACATTCCCCTGTTTTTTCCCTTTGTACTTATTCAAGGGATTTTTATTTATTTTTTTTTTTTACTCAGGTGTTATTTTGAAAGAGGGAGCCAGTGTGGCTTGGTATCCTAACTATAAAACCTGTGGCTGGAATTTCTGAATCTAATCTGTAGTATTCTACAGAGAAATAATAGGTGTTCTGACTGGGCTGTGTAACAGCTGGAATCTTGAAAAAATGGCTATTGTATACATGCAGTTTAATAGCATAGCACAAATTCAATGAGTTCAATGTGTTGATGCATTGGGGATGCATTTACTGTCCTATAAATTCCCAGTGAATTTGGTTTGCTCAGGCATAGTAACTCTGATGCCCTTTCGATGTATTGCATGACCTGCAGAATTGACTTGCAGTCCTCCAGAATGTTTTAAAATTATAGCATATCCTCTATTTCAGGCTCACTGTTCAGGGAGTTGTACAGCACATGCATGAATGACATGGACATGCATTTTTCATGGAGTTTTCTAGACAGAAATATCAAAGCTTCATGTATGCATACATGTGACTCAAGTGCAATCACCCATAACCCTTTCCCACCTTGTGGTTTGTGGTTGTTTCTGCCCTTCATTTCACCTCTTATGAGATTAGATTCCAGTTTAATCTCTTCAGTTCATTCTTCATACACTATATGTTCACTTCTTTTAATTACTATTGTGGCAACACATCCATTCTTTTTCTTTTCAGCAGTAATTGGTCTCTATTACATTACAATTTTTCACTGCCTAAATCCACCTGTTTTATTAGAATACAGTGAACCAATTTAATATCCTTTCAGTGGAACAGATTTAATACCAAGAAAAAATATCTTCAGTGCTGAAAGCCCAAGTTTAAGGTTTAGACATAAAAATACTACAGCTAGGCACCTCCCTCACCCACTAAAATGATAAAGCTGCATTTAAAGTTAAGAAACTGTATACACGACAGATTGTTGCTATGGTAGTAATGCTGTTCTTTCTCATCAAATCTTTCCCTTGTGTGCTAGGTTGCATTTTGTTTGCAGTTTCTTCTATTCCTTTGTCATTTCTTGGCATTATGTCACGGTAAAAAAGAATTTTAATCAAGATTTCCCACTGAATAAAATAGGGATGTATGGATATTGTATTGTAATTGTATTAGCAATTCTATTGACAATGAAAATTTCTACCTGCTTGTTCCTAGTCACATACAATTGTTTTCTGTACAGAATAATTCTATCATATGTTAAGGCATTTCTCAATTCTCCCATAGTATTTTTTTCCCCGGAAGGTCAAGAAGAAAAAAATAAATTTTTCTAGTTCCCAAATCAATCCCAAACTGGTAACACTTTGAAATCACAGAGCATGCCTAAAATACAGATCAGGACAGCTACTGCAGAAGGGTGTCATAGCAGACATCATCTTCCCACCCCTTTCCCTTTTTCTTCTATCCTTCAGTAGTACAGAAGCCCCTTTCTAGTGCGTTGCCCACATACTGTTTGAGTGGTTTTAAATTTAGGCATATTGTTCAGGTGTCTACCCTCACTGGGTGCTTCCTAAGATGAATACAAATCTTCATGATGGGTAATCACATAGATGCAATAGACCACGACTGCCTTGCACAGGTGTGTGCCTTTGAGGCACAAGACAGATTATGGTCCAACCATACCAGGACATGAATTCTCCCTTTCTGTAGAGCTACATTCAAGAAGGGCTTAAAGGAGGATCCAGGAAATTATAGGCCCATCAGTCTCACTTCAGTCCCTGGGAGAGTTATGGAATGAATCCTGCTGGGGGCTATCACAAATTAAATGAAGCATGTGACTGGGAAAAGCCAGCATGGATGCACCAAGGGCAAATCATGCTTGACAAACCTGATGGCCTTCTACGACAAAGTAACCTTGCTTGCTTGATGTCTACCTGGATTTCTTCAAGGCTTTTGCCTTGGTTCCTGCAGCCTCCTCCTAGAGAAACTGATGTGCTACAGTCTAGACAAGTGGTCTGTGCAGTGGGTGGGGAATTGGCTGACAGGCAGCACTCACAGGGTGGTGGCAAATAGCTCCTTTTCAAGCTGGCAACCTGTCACAGGTGGGGTCCCCCAGGGATCGATATTGGGCCCAACGCTGCTTAATATCTTCGTAAGGAATCTGGATGATGGGATCAAGCATACCCTGACAAAGTTTGCTGATGATACCAAACTGAGTGGGGAAGAGGACACTTTGGAAAGGAGACCCACCCTGCAGGAAGACCTGGATAGGCTGGAAGAGCGGGCTAACAAGAATCTTATGAAGTTCAACAAGGACAAGTGTAAGGTCTTGCACCTGGGAAAACAGTACCCAGGAGCACAGCGGGGACCTGGGGGTCCTGGTGGACAACAAGTTCAATATGAGTGAACAGTGTGCTGCAGTGGCAAAGCAAGCCACCTGGATGCTGGGTTGCATCAACATGAGCATCACCAGCAGAGACAAGTCATTATCCCACTCTACTCAGTGCTTGTTAGGCCACACCTGGAATACTGTGTTCAGTTTTCGTCCCTGCCATGCAAAAAAGATGTGGACAGGCTGGAGAGGCTCCAGAGAAGGGTGACAAAGATGATCAAAGGACTGGGAAGCCTGCCATATGAGGAAAGGCTGACACAACTGGTTTTGTTTAGCCTTGAGAAAAGAAGGCTTAGAGGAGACCTTATCACCGTGTTCCAGTATTTAAAGGGTGGCTACAAAGAAGATGGAGACTCCCTTTTTACAAGGAGTGACATGGAAAAGACAAGGGGTAGTGGATACAAGTTATTCCAGGGGAAATTTTGATTGGACACAACAGAAAAAAAATTTACAATGAGAACAATCAGCCGTTGAAATAATCTCCCCAGGGAAGTGGTGGATTGGCTATCATTGGAGACTTTTAAGATTCATCTGGACAGGGTACTGGGCCATCTTGTCTAGACCGTGCTTTTGCCAAGAAAGTTTGGACCAGATGATCCTTGAGGTCCCTTGCAATCTGCTATTCTACGATTCTATGAATCAAAGTCAAGAAATCTGAGAGAAGTCATTTTTATTAAGTGTTTTCATTTCAGATGATCAGCATGGGATAAAATGAGCACTCATATTACATCACAACTACATCTAAATGATTCTGGAGAGAATCTTAAAGATACATTCCCTCAAACTACCTTTCCTACAATAAGTAGATTATTAACAAATAATTTTTATTTAAAAAATGAATGCATCAAAGAAATATAATGATATTTTTTGACAGGTTGACTAATAAAAGTGTCTCTTAGGCTATGTGTACATAATAATCTACAGGTCTTTTTCAAACTGAATAAATAGCTTAATAAATAGCCATAAACCATCATCAAAAAAGCCTGACACTATCAAAGGTGTGTATGAAGTTCAGTCTCTGTTTGACCACGGATACATCTTTTCCATTTCAGAGATGGCTCAGAACTGAACAACAAGCAAAGCAAACATATGTTTATTTGAAAAAAACCCTACATTAACGTAGTTTATGAAATCAGTATGACTGCTATCAGATGGCAGTATGATAAGTTTTCTGGCTTGTTTTCCTCCTGAGGCTTAGCTGACATTGCCTGCTTGGTGACTGCCTTTGAAGAAATTCTACAATATACTGATCTTCAGCAGACAACTACTCACTCTCTGCCCTTTTTTGAGAAGTCATTCTTTCTCCATAGTCCTCTCTAAATTATTTTTTCCTTGTTCTAATAAAAATTTGATGTCTTGGCAGGGATTCAAAATTGAAGCAACATGTTGTTTTATACTTGCATCAGTCAGATTGTTGTTGCGTTCAACTCTTTATTCATAGATTGTTTGAAATATCTTTCTTTCAAGTTCCATTGTAAGTATGTTCAGTATCCTTATATTGTCAAAGACTATAACAGGAGCTTCATGGAGCATCATGGTAATGCTCTCAGTTAACTGAAAACTTCTAAAACATTTAAATTGTCACATTTTCTGGAATTGCTGCTGGTTTTCTTTTTTTTGCTGATGCTGCTGGATTTGGGTGTACTGCTTTTTAAATGTTCTGTATCCAGATTTCCAGTTTTCATTCAGCATGGAGCTGCTTCTTTCTTTCACACTTGTTATTTTCTTGGTGTCCAGTAGTTACTCAGAGCCAAGGAAATCTGACAAGAGTCTACTTCCTTCACCTCTCAGGATTTAAGCCCAGATCCAACCACCTGGGAATACTGAATTCTTGGTTTTGGGTTAGTGCGAAGATTAATATGAGTTAATCAATTATTAACTTAAATAAATCATTGGCTGCCTACAAGTCTGGCTGCACAGCACTATGTAGTTTGAGAACTGCATGTGATTATTACCGTGTTTAACTAACATCTTCTCAAAAGTTATTTTAGGAAAACCATTCCCTACATATCTGATGAAACCTTTATCCTACTGAAATGGCACAACAATTAAAAAATTTACATATATTTTCACCTAGATTAATAGACTTATTGTAGTGATGTTAGTTTTTTACACTTTTCATGTGACCCAAACTTTTTTTATTCAGGACATTTGCTGTAATTTTCCTGCAAGTAACCAAGTCTCATGACTGTATTTGAAGAAAATAATTCTTCCCATCTTTTCTAGATACAAAATGTAGAATACACAGAAAATTCTCCCTTTATTCATAAATCATCCTTTTAGTTTGTTTCCATTCATTTTTCGTACCAAAGCATTTATTTAAACCCATTTTATATGATAGGTGTCTGCTACTTAGGATAAGGAAATGTCAAAAATTCTTTCAGTTCATCATTCTATAACAATGGTAGCACACCTTTTCATGAATTAATTATTACCCTAAAGACACTTAAAGTGGGTACCACTTATATTGTTCTATTCTTCTTTACACAGTCTTATTGCATGTTTGAGTCATACTATATTATGCAGATGACAGAAAAGGCACATTTTGCCGTTTCTCCCTTCTAAATTATTGGTTTTCTATATAAGTATTTTTAAACATATATAGAATGTTAGCCCTCTTAGGTGTATGGGAAATGCAGGATTTTTTGTACCTCTGCCATCGCTATGAAACCATTAGCGCAACCAAGACAGCAGGTTGAATTATCGAACATCATCAATTATAAAACCAAGTTTACATTTGAGCAGTGAAGACATATTATGTTTAAAATAACATTAGTTTCAGCTTATGTCATTTTAGACAAACTACTACATTTTTCCCTAGAATGAAATGCAAAACACTGAAGTATCTTACAAACTTTGTTGATTTCAGTAACTATATAAATTGGCAACAACAGTAACTGCCATGTGAGTGGTTTTTTGCTTTCTGCTCCCTAGCATTTTGAAACAAACTTTTTTAAAAAAAGATCATACATCAAGTTTGTTGTTTTTGTTATTTATACTTCTATTCAAACTATTTTTTTGAAAATGCTGAATGCTTCAACATCATGACAGAATGCATACACATTTGCAGAGCCTTTATTAATTCCTCTGGGCAATGACTCACTCTGTCTTGTAGTTCATCTGCAAGGATTTTTAAGAATGTTATTGAAAGCTTCTACTGCCTTTGATGAGGTGTTTAAATATATTTAAAAATAAAATAACTAATTTGGATTTTTTGCTCATTTCTGCATAAAAATTACAAGCTTCCTGTTAAAATAAATACTAAAGTACCTTTTAAATTTCTGAAGCACTTCTTCTATCATACATAATATAACTTAATATGAAGGGCTGATTCAGACATATTTCATGTTATGTAACAAAATGTACTCACTTCCCACATAATTCTACACAGCCATTTACTCTTCCCATTGTAAATATTAGATTTGATTATACCCTTAGTATATTTTAGGATGAGGCTCACAGTCTTCAGTCTTTTATGGGTCTGTTACAGAGCTTCATATTAATTAATTTATTTTTTGTGATTTTAGAATGTTTTCTCCTTGTTCAAGTAATAGATTGAGATCGAAGCAAGGTTCAGAAAGCAGAGCCAAGGAGGGAAATTTTAAGAAGGGACTACAAGGTTTCCCTAGTTTAAACTTTCACTATATAGACTGAGTACCACATATCCATTTCTCTATCAAATTTACATCTCTAACAGCAGTTGCCAGAATTTATTTAGTCAGATATGCACCACCATCACACAATAGAAACGATATTGTATCAGCAGCTTTAAATCATGTATTACATCACATGTATGGGCAAAGTAAAGCATACTTTGAGCCCCATATTTGCCTTCTAATTAGACAGTAGCAGCCCCATCTCCTCATTCTTTGATGAATTATGGTTAAGAAATATCAGATCCCTTCCTCATGACAATTTTTGTTGCTGTGTTTTAGAAACAGTAAGGAATCCATTCTTTATGAACATACTTTGGACTGTGACCAACTCACTCTCTGGGTAAATTACATAGACTAAATTACATTAGCTTTTCACTAGACAGCCTGTTTTCCAAATCTCAGATCAGGCATACTTATAAATCCTTTCCATTTATCCATTGTTTTAATGTTCTCTGTGGTGAGCGGTCTGTTTCTTTACTTTCAGAACGTTTACCATTCATCCAGTTAAATGCAAAATATAAAATAATATTTATCAATATAAGATGACTGTATTTTTTTTACTACAGAATAAATGTAGTATTTGCACATGACTATAGTATCAGAATTATTAATGCCTTTCTTATTCCTTTTTATCTAATATTTGTACCAACATGTCTATCTCACTTCTTCTGAACATATATTAAGAAATTTATGATTATTGACCCTACTTCTGCTGCCCACAGATTTTTTTTCATTGGTATTTTTTTGCTGTCCTTATCTATAATTTAAGTTAGACTACTGAAAAAAAATATTGAATTTTGAAATCACAGGAAAAAAACAGTTTGAAAGGGATTATTGGAGGTAGTGATGTGTTTGAACCTCCTGCACAAAACCCAGATCACGCTCAGATCAGATTACTCATTATCTAGTCATATTTTGAATATCTCCAAAGATGGAGATTCCATAGCATCTCTGGACAAACTGTTTCAGTGCTTTTCCATTCTCATTGTAGGTTTTTTTTTGGTTTGTTCCCCCTTCCTCCCCAAATATCCTATCAGAGCTTCCCTTTGTGCATCTTGTGATCACTGTCCCTTGTTCTTTCACTGTGCACCCCTGAAAGGAATCTGATGCTTTTTTGTCTGTACCCCTCCTTTAGGCAGTAGAAGAATCCTATTATGTTGCCCCTTAGCTATCCAAACTGTTCAGCCACCCCTTACACGTCATGTGCTCTTTAGTGGCTCTTCACTATACCCTCTCCAGTTTGTCAGTATACTTGAGGCCTCAAATGGGACACAAAACAGAAATGCGTAGGCTCACTTTTCCCCTGCTTTGTTTTGTTTTCTATATATGTTTTGCAGTTCAGGTTCAGACTTCACACGTTCAATTCATCTTCCCATAAAAACAAACAGCTTTGCACGTTTTTCAGTCTTGTTACTACATTTGCAGAATAGCACTGTTATGAACATACAATCTTGATCAAGCAAATCATAGAATCGTAGAAGTGTAGAATGGTTAGAGTTGGAAGGGACCTTTAAGAATCACCTAGTCCAACCCTCCCTGCCATGGGCAGGGACCTCTTTCACTAGGTCAGGTTTCTCAAAGCCCCATCCAATGTGACCTTGAACAATTCCAATGATGGGGCCTCCACAACTTCTCTGGGCAACCTGTTCCAGTGTCTCACCACCCCCACTGTAAAAGATTTCTTCCTTCTGTCCAATCTAAATCAAACCTCTTTTGGTTTGAAACCTTTTGTCCTAGCACTACAGGCCTTGGTGAAAAATCTCTTCCATCTTGTTTATAAGCCCCCTTTAAGTATTGAAAGGCCGTTAATAGGGTCTCCCCAGAGTCTTCTATTTTCCTGTTTGAACACCCTCAACTCTCCTAGCCTTTCTTCATAAGGGAGGTGTTCCAGCCCACTGACCATTTTTGTGGCCCTTCTCTAGATTTGCTCTAACAGGTCCATGTGTTCCTTGTCTTACCATCTTTTCTCTTTTAGCACAAAAGTTCCATTTATAGCAGTCCTTCCTCTACCCTTTATTACTTTTCTGATACCACCTTTGTCTTATGATCTCTTGTATCCTCCTTATTCCCAGGAGCAGCAATTATATTTTCCTTTCTTCCCTCTTTCTTTTTTTTCTTTGTCTTCTTTTCAGTTTTTCCTTCTCCTGTATCATTTCCTTACTCAACAATTACATACTATTGAGGATATGGAAAACGCTGATGTACTGAAGGCTGCCTTTGCCTCAGTCTTAGAAAAGTACGTCTTAGTAAGGAAGACTCGCCTTCAGGAATCCCAGATCCTGGAGACCAGGGGCAGAAGTCTGGAGCAAGGAAGACTTATCCTCGGTGCTAGAGGATCAGGTTAGGGAACAACCTAGAATCATAGAATCGTAGAATGGTTTGGGTTGGAAAGGACCTTTAAAGTTCATCTAGTCCAGCCCCCCTGCCATGGGCAGGGACACTTGCACCTGTCACTAGATCAGGTTGCTCAAAATCCTGTCCAACCTGACCTTGAACACTTGCAAGGATGGGGCATCCACAGCTTCTCTGGGCAGCCTGCTCCCATGTCTCCCCCCCCTCATCGTAAAAACTTTCCTCCTTACATCCAATCTAAATCTACCCTCTTCCAGTTTAACACCATTGCCCCTTGTTCTGTCACTACAGGCCCTATCAAAAAGCCTTTCTCCATCATTCTTGTAAGCCCCTTTTTTAAGTATTGAAAGGCTACAGTCAGGTCTCCCTGGAGCCTTCTCTTCTTTGGACTCAACAACCCCAACTCTCCCAGCTTTTCTTCACAGGAGAGGTGTTCCAGCCCTCTGATCATTTCCATGGCCCTCCTCTGCATCCGTTCTACCAGGTCCGTGTCTTTCTTGTATTGGGGACCCCAGAGCTGGATGCAGTACTCCAGGTGGGGCTCTCACAAGAGTGGAGTAGAGGGGGAGAATCACCTGCCTCAGCCTTCTGGCTACACTTCTTTTTATGCAGCCCAGGATACCATTGGCTTTCTGGGCTCCAGGCGCACATTGCTGGCTCATGTCCAATTTTTCATCCACCAGTATCACCATGTCCTTCTCTGCAGGGCTGCTCTCAGCAACCCATTCATCCCCCAGTCTGGATTGGTGCTGGGGGTTGTCCCGATCCGGGTGCAGGACCTTGCACTTGGCCTTGTTGAACTTCATGAGGTTTGCACGGGCTCATTACTCAAGCCTGTCAAGGTCCCTCTGTATGGCAAGCCTTCCATCTAGCAAATCAACTGCACCACTCAGCTTGGTGTTATCTGCAAACTTGCTGGAACATTTAGCTGGAACGTGATATAATGTCTCCGTGGGAGAGATCAGGTAACAGATAAGCAGCAGAACCATCACAGTTTTTCCAATTTCTTCTCTGACAACCACATTTCAGAAGGCAAATAGCAAGTCATGTAATTCTTGAAAGAACGCTTCTATCCGCTTATTTTCGTGACAGGAGTCTGGATGTGGTTGTGCTGCCACCTTGTCTGAAATGTTCTGTGAGTAGTAACTGGGAAAGTCTCTGCCTGCTCTCTCCTGGTTTCTGGCTCTGCAGTTAGCTCAGATGGAACAAGTTTGCTTGTATTTATACCTCAGCCTCAGCCACAGACCTCAGGAAAATCATATCCTAACAGGTATAAAGGAAAGATTGCCCTTTAAATTCATTGTGCGAGTCATCATGCAAGGTTTTTTATTGCTACTTCATCCTCATTGATACTTTTATCCTTCCTGCTTCCAGACAGAAGTCATTACTAGCACAGACCCTTCTTCTCTGATGTCACAAGTCCCTGTCTCTCCCTCACTCACCTCACCACTCCCTTGGCTGCTGCTGGGGGCCCTGCAGGGGAGATGAAAGGTGCCCCCTGGCCCGTGACACAAAGGTCTGTTGTTCCCCCCACCCTTGGGGTATGTCAGGCTGTTGTCCCCGAGTGAGCAGCAGCTCCCTCTGGTTGGGCAATAGCCACGTGAGGGTTGGGGGAACCAGCTCCAGCTGGCTCCAACCAGCTCCAATCAGCTCCAACTGGCCAAGGCCACCCCAGCTCCCTGAGAGAGACCTGCCCTGCCCCTGCCAGGGCTGTTCTGGTGCTGGGGACCACTGGGGGCAGGGGGCAGTATAAAATAAGTACACGTATATGCATATTCATGCAGTATGTTTCAAGGCTGAAGAAGAAAGAATATAGGCCAATTTAGTGTCATAGTGACTTAATTAGGAGCTACACAAAGAGTGAACTGCTGAGGCTGGGATCAGCAATAGGACTTGTCAGTTTAAGATTTTTAAGCACCTCTTGCAGAAATACAGTAATACCATTATTCTGGAGAGCATTACATACGGTGCATTGTAATCCCACTTTAGACCTGCCAGAAGCTCTTCACTTTATTAATAAATTTCAGGTACAACATCTTCCTTATGTGCAGTATCTAGGCGTGGTACTGAGGCCACCACTGTGGGTTATATCCCTACAGTTCAAATGTGCCCTTTATTTCAGCATTTGGAAAAGTACAAAGCCTTGTGACTTTCTTTCTGCTTAATTTTCCGGAGCAAAGGGAGGGAAAGCATTTTAAGCCACAAAGAGTATAGCTTTTTAATTTTTGAAATTATCCTGGGTTTCTCAAGATGGGGAGAGTGCATAGTCTGTCAGTTTCTGACCAAATCATAGAATAATAGAAACATGGAATTGTCTGGTTTGGAAAGAACCTTTAAGGTCATTGAGTCCAACCATTAACCTAGCACTGTCAAAACCACCATTAAACCATACCCTGAGCACCACATCTACATGTCTTTTAAATACTTCCAGGGATGGTGATTCAACCACTTCCCTGGGAAGCCTGTTCCCGTGTTTGATAACCCATTCAGTAGAGAAATTTTTCCTAATATCCATCCTAAAACTCCTGGTGCAACTTGAGGCCATTTCCTCTTGTCCTATCACTTATTACTTGGGAGAAGAGACCAACTCCCACCTCGCTACAACCTCCTTTCAGGTAGTTGTAGAGAGCGATAAGGTCTCCCCTGAGCCTCCTTTTCTCCAGACTAAACAGTCCCAGTTCCATCAGCTGCTCCTCATAAGACTTGTTCTCCAGACCCCTCAGCAGTTTTGTTGCCTTTCTCTGAACATGGTCCAGAACCTCAGTGTCTTTCTTGTAGTGAGGGGCCCAAAACTAAACACAGTACTTGAGGTGAACCTCACCAGTGCTGAGTACAGGGGGACGATCACTTCCCTGTTCCTGCTGGCCACACTATTCCTGATACGGGCCAGGATACTTCTTGGCCACTTGGGCACACTGCTGGCTCATATTCGGCCGGCTGAATAGTTTGGGTTGGAAGGGACTTCTAAAGGTCATCTAGTCCATCCCCCTGACATCTTCAAGTAGATCAGGTTGCTCAGAGCCCCATCAAACCTGACCTTGAATGTTTCCAGGGATGGTGCATCTATCACCTCTCTGGGCAACCTGTTCCAGTGTTTCACCACCCCTTGTACTATCACAACAGGACCTGCTAAAAAGTTTGTCCCCATCTTTCTTATAAGCCTCCTTTAAGTACTGAAAGGCCGCAATAAGGTCTGCTCAGAGCATTCTCTTCTCCAGGCTGAACAACCCCAACTCTTTCAATCTTTCCTCATGGGAGAGATGTTCCATACCTCTGATCATTTTTGTGGCCCTCCTCTGGACCTGCTCCAACAGGTCCATGTGTTTCCTGTGCTGAGATCTCCAGAGCTGGACACAGTACTCCATGTGGGGTCTCACCAGAGCAGAGTAGAGGGGCAGAATCACCTTCCTTGACCTGCTGGCCACGCTTTTTTTGATGCAGCCCAGGACATGGTTGGCAAACAGTGGAGTTACTTTTCATTACTTCTTCCTTTAAGAAATCACAGGCCTGTAAGGTTACATGCTGAAACTGGATTTTCA
This sequence comes from Pluvialis apricaria, assembly GCA_017639485.1. NCBI lineage: Eukaryota > Metazoa > Chordata > Aves > Charadriiformes > Charadriidae > Pluvialis > Pluvialis apricaria. The sequence continues at coordinate 52,122,250 of CM030007.1, forward strand.
GAAAACAACAGTAATTGTAGCAAATGACATCGTTAGTCTACATTCATCAGCATAATATTTGACAATGAAATAATTACTTTTATGTGGGGATTATAAGTAATGTTATTGACTTAATTATGTCAGAACATCCTTGTGAACAGTATTTTAGAAAATAAAGTCAATCACTTTTCCAAAAAGCCATGTTATAATGACATCAGAAAATGAGCTTTGAATGTAACATCTGAGGCTACAGAGCTGCAATTTGCATTAATGCTAATAGCTCTAGCACAGGTAGAAAGCCACCAACAGAACATTAAATATTCAGAAGTGCTACTAAATTTTTGAGAGGAAAGAAACTTTGGTCCAGTGTTTCTTCTATGCTTTGTTTGTGGATATTAAACTATTCAGCGTACTTTCTTATTTGCCTTTTATATTTGTTTCATTGTATTTCTTTTGTATGGAAAAAAAAAAAATTCAAAATGGACTTATTCTATGGCAGAGTTCTTGAAAGTTATAGACCATTTCAGCATATACATTTTTTATACTTGTGTGGTCTATCAAAGACTAAAATGCTTTGATTTAAGATACGTAAAAGGTAATCAAAACATTTTTTATTATCTGAATATTTTTCATTTCTAAGGATCTTTTTGAACATTTTTACTCAAAGAAGATAGTAGACTAAGTAGCATACCCCCATAGTTGGTATCTAGAACCTGAAAACTTTCTGTTTACACAACCTTTGTAGGTGCTTACGGTAATATTTGGAGTACACTCTTCCTAAACACATCTACAAAAAAAGGTAATCAGGGTAGAGTTTTACTGACATTGTGTTAGTAACAATCTGCTAAAGAAAAGTATTGAACTAAAAATAGAATACTGTGGTTCAGTTTGTTCCTCATCTTGCAAAACAGTCTCAAAAATTAGCCACACTGTAGTTAGTTTTTGGGAAAAAAGGACCTCACTGGAAGTCCTACATGCTTTCTACTGAAACTGAATTACTATACAACAATATCAAGAGACTCATAAGGAATATATAGAAGGCATAATCTAGTGGTTATGGTAATCCACTGCAATGGGAGAGGGAAGACCTTTACTTCTCCACCAGATTTCCTAGGATTATTTTTTTTTCCCTTTTCCTCTTTAGTTTTTATTTTTAATCCAGTTATTGCTTGATTTAAAATGCATTAATAGTCTGAACAATGTGATACTGACATCTGAAAACAGTTTTTCTTGCTTATTATAACATAGTGAACCTAGTGCCTACACAGATCTCACAAGTACAGTCCACAATGGTCCCTCAAACATGATGCACAGGTGGATGTGTTACGTTCCAGAATCCTCCCAATACTTAAAAGCTGTGAAAGCTAATGCTCTGCTGTTTCCATACTGACACAGAATATCTCAGTGAAACAGAGAACAGAATATTCAGATAAATAATTTTTTTAACTAATGGATTGATAGTTCACCTACCACTGGAACAACTATGCAATCATTGACCAAATTAAAACCCAGAAAGCTCCCACCAGTTGGTGACACTGGATAACTAATGTTGACGCTTCAAGCAATTTTAGCAACAAAATTGTCTTTTTGTTAGATAAATAAAAGATAAAAAGATAAAATGAAACAAACAAAAAGCAGAGCAGAATATCTTTCCTCTCCTCCTGCCGCCAAGTACTTCAACAGTGCAATATGCTGACATGAAAATGACTTTAAAAGATTAAACTGCGTGTAGATAAATTATGTGTGTACTGTCATCATTTAACAAGAATTTTTTTAGTATTAGTTTTATATTGAGAGAAATATGATATGTTGTAAGAAATGAAATGTTACCTAAATGAATTTCACAACTGGTCTAGAAATTCAACATTGAGTTAACTAATATAAAGTAGCTGAAATCTAATCCAATGAGCATCATATTGTATGAAACTAAAGACAGTAATTATTAATGAATATCCGTATATGTAAAAAGATCCCAGCTATATGGTTCATCTAAAAAAAGAAAAAAAGAAACCTGGCCAGAAATCAGTATTTCTGCTTCATAAAATAAAGACCATAGAAAATAAGACCTTCTAAAGTTTTTCTAGAAAAAATATAATAGAAAATGAATAAGCACCATTTGAATTAACAGCATGGCACATATTTGGAGTAGGAGGGTCCCTAGACAAATCACTGCTCCTCAGCCATTACTTTCGTCAAACTTTTTGACAGGTCTGGGAAAAGTGTTAGAGCCTGCTGGAGTAGGATCTTAAGCTGGAAAAGTGAGAAGTTGTAAAGTGAATTTTACTGCTCTACAACTTCATTGGGTATATGTGGCAAGGTTTTAGTAGCAGGGGGGTGCAAAGGTGGCTTATATGGCAAAAGGTTGGGGGTTTCCTGTGCCAGGGACAGCCAGTTCCAGCTGGCTCCACAATGGACCAATTGGAAATCCTGGACAGGCAGGAAAGAATGCAAAACAGTGAGAAAAAGCTGAGGGAACACCAAGGTTAGAAGAAGAAGAAGAGGAGGAGGAGGAGGAAGAGGAGGAGGAAAAGAAGGGGACCCATGCTGAAGCAGATGGATATTTCCTGAAGGACCTACAGCCTGTGGGAGAACCCACTCCAGAGCAGATTTTTTTTTCCAGAAAGACTGACTACAGCCCATAGAAGAGCACACATCAGCACAAGGGAAAAGTATGAGAAGGAAGGAGTGGCAGAGAGGAGCCACCCATACCTATTTCCCTCTTACCCCACCCTGCTGCTCAGGGGAGAAGTAGAAGAGTCTGGAGTGAAATTAAGGTGTGAAATTAAGCTTGGGAGACAGGAGAAGAAATGTGTTGTTTTAATGTTTGTCTTTCTTTCTCTCTACCCAAATCTATTTCAAATGAAAATAAATTAAAATAATGTTCTCCAGTACCTGGCAAAAAGTCTTCCTGTCTTTGTCTCAGCCCATAAGCTTTTTCATCTTATTTTCTGCCCCTGTCTTGCAAAGGGAGGGGAGTGTGTGGCTGGGTTGGTGTTTGGCTGTTAGCCAAGTCTAACCCATCAAAACAGTAAAAATATTCTGCTGAAATAATCTTAGTAGACAGGCTTAGACTTCTGCAGAATCAGATACCACTGAAATAAGCACTGTTCAACAGAAAGGTGGAAATACTAGGCTCCAAATTCTGAAGAATAATACAATGTTTTACTTTTTCACTTGTGATGATTCTGGTTTTGATATATAATCCCAGTTCTGGAAACAGCTGAATCCAAAATATTTGCAATGAATTATCATCAATGACTGGCTTATTTCCAAAGAATGCATTACTGCTCAAGTGATTTACCAATGCCTTTCACTACATATTACAACTACCTATCATTCATTTTTGCATCTGCAGTTGAAGATAGTTGTCGCTGCCTATCATATAGGTACAAACACAAATGTTATCATAGCTTCCTCTCATTTGCTGAACGTATTGTTTCTTTTTTGTGTTATATATGAATGGCATTCATATATATTGATGGCATCCTCATCTGCAATTTAAATATTCATCAGAATAGCATTATGAGGCATTTATCTACAGATCTGCTTGAACAACAGAGAAATTAATTCCTTTTCAAGACAATATAATGACATATAGACTTTCCACTTATGTACAAATAAGGAAAACTTGGAAGTTCTTCTAGTGAATATATTTAAAAACAGGATTAAAACTATATGTACTGACACTTGGGGAAGGATTCACTTAAGCATAGGTGGCAAGTCCCATTTAAAATATTCAGTGGCATCCAAGATTCCTGCACAGGGGTTAAAAACGGGATAAAGAATTTAGGGTTCTGTCACCCAGTTTTGTATACCTCAAAGAGTCGGAAAGATAATCATAGTCTGCATAGGCAGTTGAATTTATCAATGGTATTTCTCCTAGTTCAGAGGAAATAAGTTTAACTTCCTTGTTTTACATTGCTGGGTTTTCAGTAAGATTAAACTTTACCAGTAAGATTGTTTTTGATTTCTTTTTCCCTTCCTCCACTCTCTAAATGGAAGAAACAAGGGTTAGTACTTGGAAAGTGTTGTCTTTTTGGTGAATCACAAAAAACTGTGCTAAACACCTGTGACTCCACCTCACATCAAGCTGTCCTCATATTTGCAGTAGAACTCCAAGAAGAGAGACATGCAAGAGAAAGCCAGGAGAGACTGAGAAATTCTCAGGATGTTAAATTTTTTAAATTTTTGTGTCTGGAGCTGAGGAGTACCATAAGAAGCCAACTTCCCCTCTGTGTTTGATGTTCAAGACCTTTTATTCCAATGCTCTGCTAGATCCTTAGGTTTCACTCCACTATTGGGAGTATTGGGAGTGGTGCTTTGCTATGAATTCACTCTTCAACATGCTTTCACAAAAAGAAGAGGAAAAGCTGCAGTATTTCAACCTTTAGGACTGTGAGAATGACTTTAGTTCATGCTATAAATACACCAAAGGGAACAGTCTGATTTGTCAGTGAGTAAATATTGACTTTTACTACCATTATATTAATGATTTCAATTAATATGGAAGCAGTTGTAATTCAGAAACATTTTATACATATCAGTTCTCCATTTCTATAGGACCAAACTAGATTAACTTCATTAAATTCCATGTTAGCTCTTTCTTGAATAAACAGACTGCCAGACTGGTCCAAAAGGTAGATTGTACACTGAACTGCTTATGAATAAACCCTCATTTGTGATTAAGTTCAAAAGTTTCTGGCATATTAGCCTGTACAATTTGAACAAGCCACAGAGGTGGTGAACATTGCTATTCTTTAAGTCCTGCGGATAGGTTCACAGTCATTCACATATCCAGGTGTACTGTTTCCAATGCTGGTAGCTCACACTAGCTTTTATAAGTAGAAGAATTTTTTTAGAAGTTAAACACCACTGGAAAAAACACAGATAAATAGTTAAATAACAGGCAACTGATAGAAAATACTTTAGAAATAAATATTTACCTGAAAATTTTAAAGCATTTACACATCTGTCACAATGTTTTAAAAGTGATAAAATAACCTCTTTTGAAGCTTAAATACAGACAGCTATATTCAAGAACAACTCTGTGAGAGGAGTAATGAGAAAAAGGCATCTGAGGATAATAAAGAACAGCAGTTGAAGCTAAAACTGTCAAGTCTAAGTGCTTATAAATTCATATTTAGACATCAGATATGAAGAACCGTGTCTTTATACTGTTCATCAACCAGAAGCTTCCATGCAGATACTGAAAGGAAAAGGCCAGACATTCAAAAATTACCATACAAAGCAGCTCTTCTTGAGATCTCATAGAAATTTGTAGTAGAAGCAGTGTTGATTTTTTTTTAAAGTAGCTGCTCTTCTATTTCGAATTTCACCAAACACTATGGAGTTGTCCAAATGAGATTATATTTTAGACACAACTATGTCTACTATCATGGTTTAGGACATGTGTCTCACTTTTGTGTGTCCAGAGAATTGTCTGAATCAAAGACCTGCTTTCTTTTCTGGCACAAGAGATACATATAAACAGACCAGAACAGACCCAGTAAGAGAGGCAACGGATGTGTCTGGAAAGTGCAATGTAGTTTCATATCTGAAATCTGTGAGCAACCTAGTGTGTCAAAGAAGCGTGATGCATGCTGTAGTGATGCTGACTAGGATTCAAAACACAGGTAGTCTTGAGAGTGTGGCACTGAGGTGAGACTCATCATGCTTTTCCCTAACTAATAAGTTCAGATACAATGTTACATTCATATAGATAGGCTGCATTTAATTGTGAAGTTAACACTGTCAACATTACTAAGAACTCTTTGTGACAGGCCATAACATTTTAAAATTATTTTAAGATCTGATCACTAAATTAATTATCTTGGTTTTCGAAAAAAAGTATTTCAAATACCTGTAGTGGTAATCTGAACATAATTTGAATATAAAATTTTCGTACTTGCAATATCAATCAGATTCAAATACTTGGTGGAAAGGAAAAAAAAACTTGTTTGTGATTATGTTTGTTTAACAACATCTGCAGCCAGATGCCCACCCAGCTTTTTCTCAATTGCCCTCCTCAACAGGACAGGGGAAGAAAATAGGGAGAAAAAGCTCAAGGGTCAAGATAAAGATAGGGATACTGCCTACTATTTACTGTCATGGACAAAACAAACTCAACTTGGGTAAAATAATCTAATTTATTGCCAAATAAAATAGATTCAGGTAATAAGAAACTAAGACAAAAATTTAAAACAACACTCCTCCAACCCTGCGTCCCCAGACTTAACTTCAGTCCTTCTCCCCTGACTGCTCTACGCAACTCCCCAGAGTGGTGAAGATGGGATGAGTGATTCAGTATTACAGATCCATATCAGCTGCTCTCTGCCTCTCCTTCCTGCTCCAGTATGGGTCCTTCCACAGGCTGCAGTCCATTGTAGAGCCATGTGGAACTGTCTGTCCCTGGCACAAGGTAGCTCCAATCTCTTCTCACAAAGGCCAACCCTACAGCACTCCTGCTACCAGAACATTGTCACATACACCCAATACAGTGATAAAGCAGAGTGGGGAGATCTTATTTGAATGCCTGACTAAGGACCACTTATGTTCTTCTTTTTGAATCGTTACAGAAATTCAAAGTGTCTCATTGTCATTCTGATATGAAAAAGAACAGCTTTCAACAAGTTTCAGTAAGAACACACATATACACACATATATGTCGCCAGAACACTTTTAATTCATCAAAAGATAAACTGGGTCTTTTCTGACAATGTAACAGGTTACTCAAAGAGCAAGACAACATGCCTTATTGCCTTCAAGAAAGCATTCTTCACTTACTCTGCATACGCTCCAGAGGTCTACACCACATGACTTTCATCATCTAGATGGGAATTGAGAAATAAGCATGTATAAACGATAGTGTATCTGACCTTTCCTATCTGCCAATCTTAGATTGCCATCAAGGACTCTACCCATTTCACTTCTCTGACTGCAAAAGTATTATGACATATACAGATTTAAATGTCTAACTTTGATGCCTACAGAAAGAGGAATCCTGTCTTTTGTTGCTTGGATAAATTCTGCAAGTAGTTGAAACAAAACAACTCAGTTTTTATGGAGCATTATCAAAAAGAAGATTTTAAGTATCCATCAGCATCCACTTGTGCCTTTGCCAGTCAGGCCGTACGCTGCAGTCATACAATACTTAGGGACAGAATGGACTTCAACTGATAAAGAAGTAACAAGACACACACAAAAAAAGAGTCCTATCTTAATCTCAGTTCTGGTTTTAGTCCCTAGATGAGAGCATCACTGAAAATGTATTTATAATTATTTTCTTTTTCATAATGCAACCAGATACTTGCTAGCTCTATGGGACTCATAACCTAAATACATCAAAGGGCAGGAGTTACATTTTCCTACAGAGCTGAGGTTTCTCACTGCGACTCTTACCAAGGGTTTGGTGGAAGAAAGAGATAAAAGAATTTGCTTTTCCTTCGCAGTGCCTAGCTACTTCAGCACGTAAGTTCAGTAATTAAATCAATGTGCATGGGGATACTGGTGGATGAAAAATCAGACGTGAGCCAGTAAGGTGCGCCTGGAGCCCAGAAAGCCAATGGTATCCTGGGCTGCATAAAAAGAAGTGTAGCCAGAAGGCTGAGGCAGGTGATTCTCCCCCTCTACTCCACTCTTGTGAGAGCCCCACCTGGAGTACTGCATCCAGCTCTGGGGTCCCCAATACAAGAAAGACACGGACCTGGTAGAACGGATGCAGAGGAGGGCCATGGAAATGATCAGAGGGCTGGAACACCTCTCCTGTGAAGAAACGCTGGGAGAGTTGGGGTTGTTGAGTCCAAAGAAGAGAAGGCTCCAGGGAGACCTGACTGTAGCCTTTCAATACTTAAAAGAGGGGCTTACAAGAATGATGGAGAAAGGCTTTTTGATAGGGCCTGTAGTGACAGAACAAGGGGCAATGGTGTTAAACTGGAAGAGGGTAGATTTAGATTGGATGTAAGGAGGAAAGTTTTTACGATGAGGGGGGGGAGACATGGGAGCAGGCTGCCCAGAGAAGCTGTGGATGCCCCATCCTTGCAAGTGTTCAAGGTCAGGTTGGACAGGGTTTTGAGCAACCTGATCTAGTGACAGGTGCAAGTGTCCCTGCCCATGGCAGGGGGGCTGGACTAGATGAACTTTAAAGGTCCTTTCCAACCCAAACCATTCTACGATTCTATGATTCTAGGTTGTTCCCTAACCTGATCCTCTAGCACCGAGGATAAATCTTCCTTGCTAAGATGTACTTTTCTAAGACTGAGGCAAAGGCAGCCTTCAGTACCTTAGCGTTTTCCATATCCTCAATAGTATGTAATTGTTGAGTAAGGAAATGATACAGGAGAAGGAAAAATTGAAAAGAAGACAAAGAAAAAAAAGAAAGAGGGAAGAAAGGAAAATATAATTGCTGCTCCTGGGAATAAGGAGGATACAAGAGATCATAAGACAAAGGTGGTATCAGAAAAGTAATAAAGGGTAGAGGAAGGACCGCTATAAATGGAAATTCTGTGCTAAAAGAAAAAAGTTGATAAGACACATTTCAATTGTTTTACTAGTCAAACTTATTGACAAACTGTGGTTGGAACCTTTTTTGCATTTTTAATGTGTATACAGTTTCATTTGCCTATAAATTTTGCTTTCCCCTGACCACAGCCATCTATTTGTATGTGATGATTTTCAGGCCTGACAAACATTACAGGATTTACTTAAACACATTTTGACAATTGAATTTGTGCAGATCTAGTATGTATTTGTCCAATACTACCAGGAATACCTTCGCATTTTCAAAAAGTAACAGTGACTTATTTCAGGTTTCTTTGGCACCTAGATCACCAGGATCGGTGGTGTTTTTCTATGGAAGCTGCAAATCTTTCACTGTTCTGAGATAATATTTAAATACACCATACAAGTACCTTCAGAGTGTGAAAAATAATAGGAAATGACTGAAGATTTGTTAACTCAAACATGATTTGCAAGATTAGGACAAAACATTTACCTCACAACTATAACTGACACAGTTTAAGCTGTGGGTATCTATTGGTATTTGGAGTCTATATTACATTTAGAAATATTCAAAGAAGCCACAGAGTTTGAACATGCTTATTGTTAAAAGCCAAATGAAAATACTGTGCTAAGCTGAAAAAGAGAAGAATGAAGAGTGTTACACTTTCTCTGTCTCAAGTGACTATATATTACAACAGAGATAGTAACCTTTGCCTTGCGTTTCCCCCATCTACTCTTGAGCTTGATTAAAGCATGGAAAAAGAGCATTGCAGATTTATAATAGAAGGTTGGTTTAGTTTTATTTTGGTTTGGTATATATAAATAAATATATATGAATATATAATTTTATTTTTTTTTAAATCAGAAGAGAAAGGAAAATGGAAAGAAGAGACAGAAAGAAGTAGTTGACTGTAAAAATAGAAAAACGTAAGCTAAGAGCTTAATCCCTTGTTCCCTTCTACTTTCTTTTCGTATTCTTTCTTTTACTTATTCTTTTGTATAAAGAAGCAGTGAACCATTAAGAGGCGTATGAGCACATCTGCTGATTTTCACACATTTGGTTCTTTCACTTCTCTGGCAACAGGTCTTCCATTCATTCAGACCTGAACCCAAAACATTTCACCAGAAGACAGGAGAAAATGGCAGCCATGTATGAATAATTAACAGATTCAGGCTCTAGAGGATCAACTTAATTTCAAAGATAAGACTGCTCATGCAGTTTGCAATACAAATAATCCCCTTTCTTTCCATAAATGAATTGTACCCCATACACCTGAGGTAATACTGATTTTAATAGCATAGAATGAAGAGAGTGAATAGTTGTGGAGAGCCAAGCAAATCAGTAACAATCAGTGAACTTGTTTTTCAGTGCTTGGATACATCTCAGCTATTGAAAAAGGAATCATTTCACTACTGGGACTGAAAAGTAAACACACTGTGAAATTTTCCAGGAAAAAAGTGAACAGTACTTAATGTGATGGTGATCAAACTCTGGAACAGGTTGCCCAGAGAAGTTGTGGGACGTTCATCTGTGGAAATACTGAAAACCTGACTGCACATTGCCCCGAGCAATCTGCTTTAACTGGACCTGCTCTCATAGGAGATGGAACTACATGATCTCTGCAGGTCTCTTCTAGACTGCATGATTCTGTGATACTGTGAACCATTTGTATATCTGTAACATCTCCTTATGACAGGACAAAGGTGACCTAAAGTTATCAAAGTGTTCCCTGAATAGTTCTGGTGTTAGATCCTGCTGTATTATACATCTTCAAAACTTACAGCTCAGTCCTAATTTTGGCCCACTTTAATGTTTTTTTTTGTTGCTGTTTTGCTTTGTTTTGGTTTGTTGTTGTCATGTCAAAGATTCTTATTCTGATTCATACGACAAGCTACTGAAAAATGAAGCTATATTGCCTAAAACACATGCTTTGAAAGACATACCCCTGTAGAGTTCAGCTATTAAAATTAGGCCACCTGAACCATTTACATCTCTGAAACATCTGGGGGTGTATGTGTTTGTTGCTTGTTAGTTTTTCTTAGCATCATGTGAACATGTGGCTTGTCTTGATTCGAACTGATTGTTTTCAGTTGTCACAGATCACACAGATAGGAGATGTAATCTTCTGAGATGTTTATAACAATATATTTACCACTTCTGCCAAAATCAACAATTTTTTCTCCTTAACACCATAATAGATAACTAGAATGAAATTGTACACTATTTTCAAATTATGATATGCCCTGGATTTGGGCTGCACAATGTTGATAAATTTATATTTCATGAAAAAAAAAATCTGTTTTAATTGTCAAGTTTTATTAGTTAACTGCAGTTTCTCTCCCTGCAGAAAAGTGTTGAGGAATGATTTTCAAAGGCAGCAATGGCAGCTGTGTGCCTTCCTTCCAGTAAATATTAATGGGAAATAGGCCATGAACTGGTACAAGTTCACACTGCGTAAAAAGCAAAAATAGTTCTTTGTATTGAAATATATGACATTGGCCATGCTTTGTAAATTATTATCTTTTAATAAAAGAGTGTAAAAATAAAATGTGCATGCAATGTGGATTTTAAAATTTGAATTAAAAAAACCCAAAGCATTTAATTAACCATTTCAAAAGCTCTTTTTCTACATTTCTTTTTTAATTCAAATTTACACTCCTGGCAAACTTTGCACAGGTAAATAAACAGCCTATTAAATAATAGTTACTCCTGCATTTTAATTAGAAGTTTTAAAAAAGGCAAATATAAGGATCATATTTTTAATTACATTCCCTAGTTCTCAACAGGTACAAGGAGTACCTACAAATCTAGCAAAAAGAAGCAGCAAATTTATTTAGTTGAATGCCTTAATGCTTACTAATTAATTAAACTTTTTTTTTGTGCAGGAAAAGAACCAAAACTCAAGATTTTAACTGATTGTTTAAATCATTATTAAAACTGATGATTTAAATCCATCTACTCTTCATTTGTAACCTCAAAAACATCTTTCTCAGAGATTTATTTACATAATGAAGTGAGTGTTTATGGTTCCAAAAGTTCCTTGCTATTCCATTCCAGGTATTTTAGAGATGAAATTCTCTAAAGTATTTCTAAACACAGTATAAGATTATTGATTAAAAAGATAGGCAAAGGAACAGAGGGATTTTTTCAACTGCCTGAACATAAACAAATGAAATGAGCCTAAGGGGTGGGATTCAGCTCAGAAGTAACTATATTTATGTCTATACCTAGGTGTCTTTACGTCAGCCAGGTGTCTGAGTTTAGACTATAGTCAATGGAAATCTAATCAGCATAGTCAGTGTTGCCTAGAGAACAATTCATCTCACCCTAAGTTAGATACCAGGGGTTTCATTCTGTTGCCTACACATAGGCATCTAATACTGTTTGAGATGCTGCAGAATATTCTGCCTGCCAGCAGTCAGTCTTCTGTAGACCCTGTGTGATCTCATACTGCCTTGGGGGTCTCCAAGAGCCCATGGGCTCTCAACTGGTGTTAGATCAACATGGTTTAATGCAGTTTTCTGCATTTAGGCTTTTGTATCAAATAGTTCAGCGTATCGAATTAGGTCTGTTTTTATAGCAAGCTGAAATGTAGCAAGATTTTGAAGATATTGGTGTATGCAAATCAACAATAAATTTATACAGTGATGATGATCCCTCTAGAGAAATATGAGAAGAGAGTCTTTTATTCTATAAAATCCTACTGCTGTTCTAAAATACTTTAAAAGCCTAGAAACTTCTTGTCTTAATTTCTTGCTTTAAAAAAAAATCTTCATAATTTTTGCATACGTTATATCATATATTTTTCTCAGACATTATTGCACTTTCTCAGAAATCACCTCGATGAACATACATCAGAAAGCACATACTGCTTTCAGGAATCATTTTGGGCAGCTCATTACAGCAGCTTGATTCCTATTTCCTGATGACAAAATTTACTTGCCATCGTGGAATGAAAAGAATGATTAGCTGTTTTTTGGTATGGTTCTGTATGAACTTTAAGGATCAAAGCATAGAGATAATGCTTTGCTTGTAATATTTTTATTATTATTAGCTTTAGCTAACTAAAAAAAAAATAATTATCAATTAATTTTGACCAGATCTAAATATTCTGTATCTATTTCCGTCTAACTAACAGCACAAGTCAGGAAAATCTCTGGAAACAGTGTTAAGCATTTGTGCAATTTACCAGGTTTGTAAAGCTAAGGGCAAGTTTGCAGAATATTCTCTTTACACACATTGGTCTACTAGGACTTCCATATGAACGTGCGATAAGGAGTTTCTGATGAAGAACCGAGTCCTGGTTGGTTTTTACATGTTCATGACGGTCTCTGGTATGCACAAAGGATGATACTAAGTGCTGTCTTGGTGTTTTCCAGAGGCAAAATATAAAGTTTTGGAACTCAAATATAAATTGAACTGGGGGATTTTATGTGTGGTTGGAGGCATATTAATGCAGTTTTTGGAGATCAAGAGCAGATTAAGCTGACTTTGCAGATAGAGCCTCTATGGTTCTGACTATATTAATGCATGCTCTACCTGAAAAGTTTCAACAACATCATATTTAAAAAAGGGACTTTCATAAATTTGTATCTTAATTGTTACAGAAGTCTTAATTCAAATTCCTAGAGGTAGATGTACAATAAATCCTACAGGAGACCCGTGCCTTTCTAGTGCAGCTATTCTGCCGGTGAAATGTGATGGATGACCTTAGTATCATAGAATCATAGAATAGTTTGGGTTGGAAGGGACCTTTAAACTTCATCTATTTCAAGCCCCCTGTAATAAGCAGGGACATCTTCAAGTAGATCAGGTTGCTCAGAGCCTCGTCCAACCTGACCTCAAATGTTTCCAGGAACGGGGCATCTACCACCTCTCTGGGCAATCTGTTCCAGTGTTTCACCACCCTCACTGTAAAAAATATCTTCCTTATACCTAGTCTAAATCTACTCTCTTTTAGTATAAAACCATTACCACTTGTCCTATCACTACATGCCCTTGTAAAAATTCTGTCCCAATCCTTCTTATAAGCGCCCTTTAAGTATTGAAAGGCCACAATAAGGTCTGCTCAGAGCATTCTCTTCTCCAGGCTGAACAACCCCAACTCTCTCAATCTTTCCTCATGGGAGAGGTGTTCCATCCCTCTGATCATTTTTGTGGCCCTCCTCTGGACCCTCTCCAACAGGTCCGTGTGTGCTGAGGTCTCCAGAGCTGAACATAGTATTCCATATGGGGTCTCACCAGAGCAGAGTAGAGGGGCAGAATCACCTTCCTCGACCTGCTGGCCATGCTTCTTTTGATGCAGCCCAGGATATGGTCGGCGTTCTGGGCTGTGAAAGCACACTGAGCTGCTCTAAATCCCTTCTGTATTGATACTGTGGGTTGTCCCGACCCGGGTGCAGGACCTTGCACTTGGCCTTGTTGATCCTCACAAGGTTCCCATAGGCTCACTTCTTGAGCTTTTCCAGGTCCTTCTGGATAGCATCCCATCCCTCAGGTGTGTCAGCCACACCACTCAGCTTAGTGTTGTCTGCAAACTTGCTGAAGGTATATTCAATCACACTGTCTAGGTCATTAAGGAAGGTATCAATGACATGATGTGGGCCTGGAACTAGAAGGTGCCTTCCAACCTAAATCATTCTATGATTCTATATTGAACTGTGATGGTCCCAATATGGACCCCTGAGGGACACCACTTGTCTCCGATCTCCATCTGGACATTGAGCCATTGACTACTGCCCTCTGGATGCCACCATCCAACCAATTCTTCATCCACCGAAGAGTCCACCCATCAAATCCATACCTCTCCAATTTAGAGAGAAGAATGTTGTGGGGGATCGTGTGAAAGGCCTTACAGAATCCACATAGATGACATCCATAGTTCTTCCCTTGTCCACTGATGTAGTCACTCCCTCATAGAAGGCCACTAGCTTGGTCAGGTGGGACTTGCCCTTGGTGAAGCCATGCTGGCTGTCTCAAATCACCTCCCTGTCTTCCATATGCCCTAGCATAGCTTCTAGGAGCTTTTCCATGATCTTCCTAGGCACACAAGTGAGGCTGACAGGTCAGTAGTTAGTAGTTTCCAGGGTCCTCCTTTCCACCCTTTTTAAAAATGGGTGCAGTTTCCTTTTTCCTTTTTTTTTTTTGCGGAGCACTGCAAATGGCATTTTGTTGAAGCATGTGTAGGCAGCTGCATCAGGTGTTACACATGTGATTCAGCTGACTGAAAGGTATATCAAGGGGTTTTTTGACAGTTTTGGTCAGCTTTGATTGCCTGAACATGCTACTGTCTTTTAATCATCTTACTGTATTCCAACCTAGCTGCCAGGTGGTCATTCAAGACACTACAATGAATGGGGGATTTAGATTATTTAAAGAGTCACCATCAAAGGTATTAGCAAAAGTGGTTTTAATATGATGTTGTAAAAGTGCGACTTAGCAAAGTTCGATGGCAAGGTTCACTCTCTTACTGAACGGCACAATCATTTGAACACTGATTCAAAACTACCAAGGCACAAATCAAAGTTACCATACTACAAGATTATGCGCGAAATCGGTCACTTACCAAAGATCTGCTATTGGTAAAAGGTCTCTCTGCCTCGAGGAGCAACCTTGAGAGGTGTCCCAGCTCAAGGGGAGATCACTGCCATGCAGCCATGCTGTTTAACAGAGACAGCTCAAAGAAGTCTCACTTAGGCTGTCATATTTATGGACTAATGTTTTTGGCTTGCAGTCAAACTACATGCGATGGAAAAGGTATGCATGAGACTCCTTGTACCCACCACTTTCTTTCTTCCTTGATAATTGAGTCTTGGAAAACTGACCTGCTATTCATGTGTTAATCATATGATCAGTGATCCAAGCTCATGTGCATTGATGCTCACTGTGTCACTCTGCTCCTTTTTGGGTTTTCAGAGAAACAGATTGGAACTAGAGGAGTTCTTGGCCTGTCTACGGCTCAGGTCTTTACCTCCTTTGGAGCCTGTACCAAACTAGTGCTAATTTGGTTAAGGGGTTGAGTGCATCCATCACAGACACCCAAGACACCTGAGGCATCCACACTGAACTGGAAGATATGTAAAAGGGTGTCACTAAAATTAAACTAGATACCTGTGTTAAGGCATCTGAATCACAACTCTTGAGGTGCCTTACACAAGCAGCATTTACACTGTAGTATCTAAGGCCTCTACTTTTCTACTTGTAAATATTCATATTTTATTTTTACCATCTACATTTTCACTAGCTTCTATTCATGTCAGAACCATAACCGCATGTGAGCACCCAGCATAACCCCAAGGACCTCTAGAACTGAGCCTTTGACAGCAACTGTATTGGCTGAAAGAACAGAAGAAAGAGGCAATATGAATTTTGGGCGAATCCTGAAAAGTGATCACAGGAACCAGATAGGTAGGGACTGTTGAAGATTATACATTTTAGGAAAAAAAATCAGATTCTGGACATGGATACACTCACCCTATAATGTAACATTCTACCACACTGCATGTTGTTCAACCAGTCCTTTTTTCAAGTGTTTTTATATTATGTTTCATTATTATCAGCTGTGGGTTTAGGGTATTTTTGTTGTTTTTTTTTTCACCAAAATGTGTCCTTGGAATTATCTTACCTTAACTTTCCCACTACTTCCAACATTTTATGTTCACACTGTCATAGATCATAGAATCATAGAATCATAGAATGGTTTAGGTTGGAAGGGACCTTGAAGATCATCGAGTTCCAACCCCCCTGCCACAGGCAGGGATACCTCTCACTAGACCAGGTTGCCCAAGGCCACGTCCAGCCTGGCCTTGAACACCTCCAGGGATGGGGCTTCAACAACCTCTCTGGGCAACCTGTTCCAGTGCCTCACCACCCTTAGAGTGAAAAACTTCTTCCTAATGTTTAATCTAAACCTGCCCTGTTCCAGCTTAAAGCCGTTCCCCCTCGTCCTATCACTACATGCCCTAGTAAAAAGTCCTTCCCCAGCTCTCCTGTAGGCCCCCTTTAGGTACTGGAAGGCCGCAATAAGATCTCCCCGGAGCCTTCTCTTCTCCAGGCTGAACAGCCCCAGCTGTCTCAGCCTCTCCTCATAGGAGAGGTGCTCCAGCCCTCTGATCATCCTCGTGGCTCTCCTCTGGACGCGCTCCAGCAGGTCCATGTTCTTCTTATGTTGGGGACTCCACAGCTGGATGCAGTACTCCAGGTGGGGTCTCACGAGAGCAGAGTAGAGGGGCAGAATCACTTCCCTTGACCTGCTGGCCACACTTCTTTTGATGCAGCCCAGGATACGGTTGGCCTTCTGGGCTGCGATCGCACACTGCTTGCTCATGTCGAGCTTCTCATCAATCATCACCCCCAGGTCCTTCTCCACAGGGCTGCTCTCCAGACATTCTCCGCCGAGCCTGTATTTGTGCTTGGGATTGCCCCGACCCAGATGTAGGACCTTGCACTTGGCCTTGTTGAACTGCATGAGGTTGGCTTGGGCCCACCTCTCCAGCCTGTCCAGGTCCCTCTGGATGGCATCCCTCCCCTCCAGCGTGTCTGCCTCGCCAAACAGCTTGGTATCATCAGCAAACTTGCTGAGGGTGCACTCTACCCCACTGTCCATGTCGCTAACAAAGATGTTGAACAGTACGGGTCCCAGTACCGACCCCTGAGGAACGCCACTCGTCACTGCTTTCCACTTGGACACCGAGCCGTTGACCGCAACCCTTTGAGTGCGACCATCCAGCCAGTTCTTTATCCACCGAGTGGTCCATTTATCGAATCCATGTCTCTTCAATTTAGAGACCAGGATATCGTGTGGGACAGTGTCAAACGCTTTGCACAAGTCCAGGTAGATGACATCAGCAGATCTTCCCTTGTCCACTGCCACTGTAACCCCTTCATAGAAGGCCACCAAATTTGTCAGGCATGACTTGCCCTTGGTGAAGCCATGTTGGCTCTCGCCAATCACCTCCTTGTTTTCTGTGTGCCTCAGCAGAGTTTCCAGGAGGATCTGCTCCATGATCTTGCCAGGCACTGAGGTGAGACGGACTGGCCTGTAGTTCCCCGGGTCTTCCTTGTTTCCCTTTTTGAAAATAGGGGTTATGTTTCCCTTTTTCCAGTCGGCAGGAACCTCGCCAGACTGCCACGACTTCTCAAATATGATGGCTAGTGGCTTCGCGACTTGATCTGCCAGTTCCCTCAGGACCCGCGGATGTATCTCATCAGGTCCCATGGACTTGTGCACCTTCAGGTTCCTCAGGTGGTCTCTCACTTTATCTTCATCTACAGTGGGCGGTGCTCCATTTTCCCAATCCTCTCCTTTGCAATCTGCGTCTTGGGCAGTGCGGCTGCTGTCCTTGTCTGTGAAGACTGAGGCAAAAAAGTCATTGAGTACCTCAGCTCTGTCGCTGTCCCGGGTGACCAGTTCTTGCCTATCCTTCCGGAGAGGGCCTACATTTTCCCTAGTCTGTCTTTTCTCGCTGATATACCTATAGAAGGATTTTTTGTTTGTCTTAATGTCCCTGGCCAGATTTAGTTCTAGCTGGGCTTTAGCTTGTCTAACCCGCTCTCTAGCTGCTCGAACGATTCCTCTGTAATCCTCCCAGGCTACCCGGCCCTGTCTCCACTCCCTGTAGGCCTCCTTTTTTCTTTTGGTCACTTCCAGGAGCTCCTTGTTCATCCACGCAGGCCTCCTGGCTTTTCTGCCTGCCTTCCTCTTTGTAGGAATGCATTGCTGCTGTGCTTGGAGGAGGTGGTCCTTGAATATTAACCAACTTTCTTGGACCCCTCTTCCTTCCATCGCTTCATCCCACGGCACCATACCAAGCAGATTCTTCAAGAGGCCAAAGTCGGCTCTCCTGAAGTCCAGGGTCATCAGCCTGCTGCGCACCTTCTTCGTTGCCTTGAGGATTTCAAACTCAACCATTTCGTGGTCACTGCAGCCCAGGCTACCCCTGAGTTTGACCCTGTCAACCAGCCCCTCCTTGTTGGTAAGAAAATCAGACAACTTATTATCTTCTTAGCACATTCCTTACCTTTCTCCCTAATAAATCTGCATTTATTTCCAGGTCAAGTCACTTCTAGATAGCCCTAGCCTCTCTCCCATTCCAATTCCTTGTTATTAAGTCATAGTCTTCTCTAGGTAATCTGAGAGACTCTGCTAGTGAAAACTATCTTTCCTCGCTCAGGCTTATTATAGTTTATGAGTGGGATTCATCTTATCAAATGAAGACAGCTGAGCACTAAATTAATTTTTTTCAGCCACAGCATTACTGTGCAAGTTCATGCTGACCTAGAGGCAAGCTTAAGATCTCTTCTTAAAGAATTCCTCAAAACAGGAGTTCTTCCCATCCAGTAGAGATAGTAGGACCTGTTATTCCCAGGCCTTCAGCTGACTCCATAGCAAATGCCTTGGTTGACTTTATTCAGATTCATTAATGCAGGTATTTGACCAGATAATTAAAATTATGCAGACCTATATTCAATACATATTTCCAACCTATTTATGATGCATGGACATATTTACTGTCCATGCAATACATAGATATAACAATAGCTTCTTTTATTGCAGGAATCCCACCCACTAATCCTTAAAAAAAATAATGAAGATTTATTTTAAAGTTATCTTTGTTTTGTTAATCCTTTTTTTCCTTCTCCATTACTCATTGTAAAAGCGGGGTGCCCATAGTGACTGGATAGAATTATTAGCTATTCTCCAATTTCAGGCAAAACATACTCATTATATCCATTTGTTCCTGTACAAATATTACCCTTTATCTTACATAGTCTGTACCCTTTGCCGAATTTATAGATAGTAACCTTATCCCTTTTACGCCTTTGTGTCACCAGGCTAACCAAGCCCAGTGCTTCTAGTCTCTTCTCATATAATAGACTTTCAATTTCCCTCATTATCACAGAAGCTCTTCTCTCCATCTGTCAGTTTGAATTCATCTTCTTTCAAGATGAATGACCACAGCACATATTTCAGAGGCAATCTCACCAGAATTTTGTATAATGGAACTAATATTGTCCTAACTCAGCTGACAAATCCTAGGACACAATTTGCATTTTTCACAGCTGTAACATATTGGTACCTCATAGGACTGAATACAACACAGCTCCTTCAACAAGCCTGAATTTCTGCCCTCAGGTTTTTTCAGTGATTTTTCTTACTAGTTTCCAGATTCACAACACAAAATTTTGTACAATCAAATGTTGTATTATTATGTCTATCTCTTTAGTCCCATAATTCACCCAATTTTTCTCCTGTGAGTATGAACAGACAATTTTTAAAAAGTCAGATGAAAATTGCTGAAGTTATAAATCTTGTCAGCTAGAACTGATTTATCAGTTACTCACCAGATAGATAGTGAAATGTACACACCTGTACAAGTGACTTTCTACAACACAAAGAATATGTTAGCTGAAGTTGGCACTGAAATTCAAAGTAACCAATTTTATTTTATAGAACAGAAGGGCAAACACGGTAAGAAGTTGCCTGCTGTTTCGCTTGTATCAGCAACTCTATTCTGATTACTTTTAATTATTTGAGCAGAACACGAGTGGAATGAATCTTCATTACCCCTAGGATAACAATGACTTCTGCCTTTACAACATCGGCAAAACTCACCAAGATATTCCTGATTCATATGCAAGATCATTAATTTCACATAAGATTATTACCAACCCAACCCTTGAGAAACACTATTATTTCACTTTTCTCTCGTCACATGCTTAGTATCAATAATTTCTGCTGTCTTCTCCCCTTTAATTAGAACCTTGATCATTTTGTAGTTCTACTAATTTTTATCTTTTCTAATCTGACCTGTGGTTTTCCATACGGTGCTATGTCAAATGCTTTGTTGAAGTCCAGGCAAATGGATGCTTTGTATTTAATTTCTCTGATAAATTCAAGCACATATACCATATGTAATATACACATATATATGACATCAAGTAATCAGAAATACCCTTAATTTTCTTTGAAACCTTTTCATATTGTTCAATTTTTCTTTTATTCATACTTGTCCTAGGCCTTGTATACTGGGATGTTCAGATCCATGTGCCTGTAGTAGGACAGATACTTTTTTCTTCAGTATAAATACTGCATGAAATATTTGTCACTTCTACAGTGGAAACTAATATTCTTTGTCGATTTGAATCAGGATGGCATATAATCACCCCTTTGAAAACTATCTAAATACTAAATACTAAATGCTCCCTTCACATTTCTTGCCCAAAGACAAGTTTTTTAGAAGACCCACTGTTAAGAAAATAATGCTGACTGGCATTAATTATGTTGTTATCCTGTAATTAATTTCTAATAGACCCTGAATTTGATTATTTTCTTCAGGATGGCTGTAGACTGACGTAGAAAGACAGCTAGAGTATTAGCATTCCCAAGTAACTTACAGTGCTCAGACAAAGTGGGTGATGGTTTCTGCTTCCAATTTCACAGCTGGCTCTGAGTAACAGAAGTTTCACAGAATAGGCAGATTCTATACATACCAGGTACTTCTCTACCCAGGTTTGAAATGCCTGAAAGCTGCCCTATCACTTTGCATTAAAATATTACTTATAAAGTTCCCAGTAAGACACATCAGAATAAAGATCTAAAAAACCAAATCTATGTGTTCCCTTGAAGCCTAGAAAGCTTTTGGTGTTTCAGGATGACTCTTTCAAAGGGTACTGTGGTAACTATTTCATAGAACCTTATCAGGGCAAGATAGGGTCCTTAAATTAAGCAGTTCTTGGATAAAAAAGGGAAAGTATGGTATTTTTAGAAACATTTCCCTTTGTTCTGAGACTGATATTGGAACAGACATTTTGAAATGCATTGACAAGCTTTGAGTGAAGGGACCTGGCAGGTTCTGGAAGAATTATCTTGACAGGAAAAGGTTGAAAGATTTTGATGAGAACTAAGGGAGATTCTCTGTCTAAAGTTGGTGAATAGGTTAAGAGCTGTGCATGAAGTATGCCAGGGCTGTTTCTGTGAAATATCTATGCTTTTGTTTTTGCTTATGTCTGTTCAAAATACACAGAACTTACACATACACACGTGCATACAATTACTACAGCAGAATCTTTTGAAAATTGGACATTATATTCCCCCTCATTTCTTAGCAGAACTTAGGCAGCTAAAGACTCTGAGTCACTGAGCAAGGGTGAAAAATACCGTATTTCTCTTAGAAGATGTCCCACGAAATTGTAGTTTCAGTTTCAATGAAGTGAACACAAACTAATAACAAAGAGAAGTTTAACTTCAACTTTTGCAGAAAACAATATGCTTTTAAATAATTTCCATATACTGTATTTTATAAACAACCCCTAGCATAGATGGTTGAATCTGAATGAGATGAATCTACTTGTTTGCAAGATTATACAGATTTTGAGCAGGAAGGCCATGGTGAGAGATAAGGAAAGTTTATTTTTTTTTATTATTTGTTACTTATTATGGCTGATTATTTTTCCAGAAAAGAATGGCTTAAGGATTCTTTCTTTGATTTTTTTTTTTTAACTTTTGAGCTTAGTTTTCACTGACTGCTTTATTTATTTATTAGGAATGTCATACAGTACTTTTATAAGTAAGGTTTTCTATGTCGTTATAAACATTAAAGACACATTAGATTACTTAATATTTTTCACTCCACATTTTACACTACCTCAGTGATAGCAGAAAACTGTGCTATAAGGTCCACAGAGAAGACTGTTCAAGAACGTTTAGGCTGAAAAGACTGATGCTTGCAACATAGAAGACACTAAGACTAAATATAGCATGCTAGAGCAATAGCTTATTAAAAATTGCAGAGTTTGAGAAGATTGCATTTGGAAGAACAACTATGCCATACCACTTTGATTATTTATAAGAATCATTCATAAAACCATGTGCATATTAAATTTGACCATTTTTTGAAATATTTCAAGGATGTGTTAGTTTCAATTTCAATGAACTGACCATAAGTGATCTTCAAAAAGGATTTTTCAGACTTCATTTTATGAGAAAGGAAAAAAAAAAAGTATTTTCTATTAGTTTGTTAAATTTTCTGTATCACATAGTATACAGTGAGTATCCAGAATAACAAGATGATTTGAGGTGCAGTGCCAGAAAGTTTTACATTGTGGCAAGATCTGTGAATGACCAAACCTGGTACGTGTACTGATAATAGGAAAACCATACCAAATCTAAAAAGATTCAGGTTAATGTGTAAGAGAATCCTGCTGCTTTGTCTGAATATGTAAATAGTCTAAAGAGATGAAAGCATTGGGTAAATGAACTCTTTATCTTTTCTGTGTGAATAAAATTCTAAATATAGAAATGTTTTTACAAATATATATATTATAGCTATTTTTACAATAATTTCTATGGATGGATTTTATCCTCTTAGTTACTTCATAATAAACTTATTGTAGTCCAGGGACATGATATTAGAAGTATGACAGATAGTGACAATAAAATTTGCAAAAATAAATCTGGTATTGTTAATTCTTCGGCAAGTCTTATGAGTAATAATGTATAAATTGCATTTCTGATGCTTTTGACTAACCATAAATTCTTACATAAATCATATAACATATGAAAATATTCTACTGGAAATATATTGGAACTGCACTGACATACAGATGCCAGTACAGCTGTTATCTGTGCCCATGAATTACAGGTACTTAATTCTGAAAAACAGGCACTTAATCTGTTTCCTTAGAAGCAATTTTAATCACATTCTATTCTACCCAGTCTAGAAATTGCTTTCTAGTTGTTTATGATATAAAAAAATATGCAGATTTGTTATTTTTTCACTTCTTGATAAGTAATTTGAACTGTCTTTTGTCTCTAGTCCTATACCTTACCATCTGTTATTTTATCTTTCATAAACCCCATTATATTAAAGTAATTAAATAATTTGTTTTTATATAAGCATGTTTAAAGGTTTTCTGTTCTGTCTTAAATGGCAGAAAACAAATCTGTGCAAATAAAAAGAGGAAAAAAGAGCTCAAAAGCATCATTTTCAGGAACTGTGTTCTACTTTGTTCAGTAGCAATTCAGCCTTCACACACCACTCCTCTCATAAACTTGCTACCCTCCACTCTGCAAATCTTGCTTCTTCTAATGTTAAGTCACATTCTGCTATTTTTTTTTCCTCATCTTTTGGGTTCACCAGTTCTGCTGACATGGAAACGCTGAAGAAAGCTTAGGAAGAATAACAAGGAGCTATTTAAACAAGGATTTACGGAAAATTGTGGGAACATGAAAGACAAGAACAAGATATGGATAAGTCAGAATGAATTTTCCACAGTGTCTTAACTGAAGTCTATCTGTCTTAGTGTCATTGTGTAATAAATCTAACCTGAACTATTAGAGGGGATTCTTCTGAAAACCCAGATACTTCAGCATTAAGCCATAGTGCTATGGGAACTGTCCTCTGACAGTTAACACTAAGACATATAATGAAGACTGAGAAAACGTGTAATCTATAATGATGACTTTGGAAACATATTATTTTCACCCACTCACAAATTTCAAAACATAGAATTGCCTAATACTTAGTAGTAAAGAAAAATGACAATTGTTCAGCCATGTCAAATCTGAATTGTACTCCTTTAGAATTGTCCTAACTATTCCTTTAGACTACATCGGAGTAAAAATATAACAAAAGATATAATCATCATGTACATCTGAATTGCAGAGTATGTTTGTTGAATGGGACTTAAGCATATGAAAGAGCTTCAACATTATATTTTGAATTGTCTAAATTGTTCCATTGTTTAAACAATTCATTCACAAAAGTTAAAAAAAAAAAAAAAACAAACTGACTTGCACAGTTATATAATTTGTGAGGATTCTGTTTTAAATTAACTGTGTGATTTGTTGCACTTGTAAATATCCAGAAAAAAAGAATTCACATTCAGTAGGCTAATGTTTCAACTCTAAAGGGGATGCACTATCTTTTTTTCCTATATGTAACATGGTTAAAATTTAATTAAACTTTGATGAAGTAATAATCATAGTATTACTTCCATACCAGCTTCCAAACCAGCTGCGTACATGTTCTGCTTCACTAAGTCCACATATGACTTCGAATTAAAAGCTGTTAATGGTTAAAACCTGACAAGATCAGAAGTGAGTTGGACACATCAATCTCCAAAAGAACTTAAACCATTCTATCTAAATTTTGAGAAGACTACAGAGTATGAGTAATCAAGGAATTTAAGACCAAAAGTTCTTTCTTAATCTTAGAGGGGGACACAAGGAGAGTTTATTTTTTCATTAGAAATATGAAGGCTGTGGCATTTGTTTCCACACCATCACTGAAAAAAGGACAATAACTTTTCATGCTGTTCTTTCAAACACAAAATCTAGGCCCCTATGCTCCAGACTAACCATTTACCACATATTCTGACTATCTCTCCATTGAAATCTGCGTTCCACTTATTTAGAATAGTTACTGTGTAGCCAAAAAACTAATCCAATTGACAGGTAGCTAATTGTTCAGATGTGAGTGAGCTTTTACAGAAATCCTTCCTGGGCTTTTTTTTTAATTAAATGAAAACCCAACTAAACCAAAACCAACCAAACAAACCCAAAGAAAATTTAGCACCGTAGGTGCATTACAACAGTGTAACTAATTTTTTTAAATTTTGTGAAAGAACCAAATCATGCCTAAAGAAGGAACACTGCTTAAAACTTTCAAAAAATAAACTATCATAGAAATTATACTGAACAATTATATATTAACAGTGAACTATACCAGTGGTTCTTTTTCATCCCAGATACTGAGCTTTCAAAATATTCTGAAAGGATATTGTAAAAGAGAAATTTTATAGATTGTTAAAATTTGTGATATGTTTAAATATCAAGTATGCTTCACAGATGATGTCAACAATGTCACTTCCTTCTGAAATCAGAATACTTTCATTCAAACAAGACACAGCTGCACACTCCTGCCCCATCTGAAACAGACTTCACAACTTTATTCCCTAATGTTACTTGTGATGCCTACCCTCCCCCTGCTTTTTTAGTGTCCACTTATTTTTTAGAGAAGACCTGCATGCTTCAATTGCTTTTGTCATCAGTCCAGAAACCGTGTGAGAATTTCTCTCTTTTAGCCTTGTCAAATTTCCCAAAATGACAAGGGAAAAAAAAAGTGTAAGCCAATAGGACAGCTGTTCTTCAAAGGGGCTTAGTTCATTTTCCACTATTGCACCATCAGAAACAGTATGTAGAATATGCACTTGTAATCTCATTCACTTTTTTCTTTGGAGATCGTAACAATCAAGTTTGTTTGAACAGCCTTTGTTCCCACACACCATAACACCTAGGAGCTGAGGGGCCACTAGGAGGTCACTATAAAGACCACAGGCTTTACTGAACTCATCAGAGAAACTTGATCTTACCAGAGAAACCAGAGAACTCAGAAAAACTCTAGTATGCCCACATTGAAATATGGCCTTATACAGTTGGCTAAGAAAACTGAGAACAAGCACTGTCAGAAGGATAAATAGTCTAGCACACTGCCATGTAGGTATTGTTGTTTGGCATTGACCTTTGTAAATACCAAGGTTGTTTGAAGCTTACTCTGGTGTTCTTAACATGGTATTATTTCATCCCATGACAATAACTCTGAATCATTCAGGTTTGCAGTCTTTTTCCCTTCATACTATCCACCAATGTACCAGAAACAAAAAGAAATGGTAAGAGTCCATTTTAAAAAGATATTATAATTCTCTCCTTTTTTTTTGTGACCGTACGTATATAAAAGTTATCTTCTTGGGGCTGTTTGAGTTTTTAATCAAACTTCAAAGAATTTTATTTTGGAACTAAGCAGTATTACTTATATATCTTGTTTTTGTAAGTCCAAGTAAACTGGCATAAGAAAAGACCCAAAAATGATGTAAAGTGATCACTTCTTTTACTTTAAACTACTTCAGATTAGCTCCTGTTCTCCATTTAATTTATGTAGCTCTGATGGCTTACACTCCACATAGCTTAATTTAAATACTTCTTCCATTCAGGAGAGAATCAACAGATTTTTTGGCAAAAAAAAAAAAGAAAACAGACTCAGGAGTAGTCTGTGCTGATTTCTGGACCCTACATACCATACCGACATGAGAGAGCACATGCAGTCTGGCCCAAGGACCATGGAGTTCTCTCTGGTGCTCATATCAAAAAGAACGTCTACATAGCCTTGTAAACCTGCTATACAGATAACAGAAACGTCATTTATGTCTGCGCTTGAAGATGAGCACAATTTACTGCTGGGACAAATTTTTAGGCAGCAGTAAAGGTATCAGAAATATTAAAAAACTGATGACAGTACGAATAAATGCAGTCCTGTAAAAAGAAACAAAGTTAAGTCTGATTATGATATATTCTTACTTGGTCTCAAAAGACTATCTTCATTATTTGCAAAATTATATGTCTTACAGTACATGCCACAAATCTACGATAATCAAATGAATTAATCAAAAATATTGATTACTTGCCAGGATATTTGATGATTTTTTTTAATTTACGTTAACAAATTGTTTTGGTCTGAAAGATGAAAGTAAAAGACAAGCCTAAAAGAAAGTAGCCTAGCTTTAAACTGAATGAGGGTCTGTTCTTTATATTCATTAGCAAAGGTTATTCACATTAAATTAAATTTCAATACAGGCTATTAGAACTCTCAAATTAGAAAGCCTGTTTTCTTCAGATTTGAAATCTGACTTGAGAAATCCATAGAATGGCACTTCCCCATTCACACTTACCTTGTGGACACATAATCTTAAAAATGTTTCCTTCCTGCCCACCAAGTGTCAAAAATTAAACAAGTTGTTCCAGAACTCTTGCAGCTAAAGTTAATTTCATTCAGAAAGAATGAAAGATTGATATCTTTGAGAAAGTTATGTCAAGACAAGAGTTTGAGTAATGCTTTATTTTCCCTTTGTTTCCAAGTTGTCATTTGTACAAATCTTAAGCATAGTTTGAACAGCTGTTTTGTGAACTGTGGGGGAAAAAATATATCTTTCTACAGCAAATGGATACAGTCCATAAAAGCAACTTCAGAAATAAATAGTGCAAGGCACAGCTTTCAGATATGACCAGAATGAAGCAATTCTTCATCCAGTCTCTTTTTACGTTTCTGTCAACCTCAGTTCAAAACATTCCATGGAGTATCTAAATTTACTTATGAACCACCAAAAGTTATCCATAAGCTGTAAACTTCCAATAGATGATAAATATTTATATGGTTGAATCTTTCCCCTGCCAAATTAGGTTGCTAATACCAAATCTGAAATCCTGGGCCCTATTCCATCTCCATTTCTCTGAACTCTATTTCCATTCCCAAAGTTCCACAGTAGCCTACCATTTAGTTTTTGCTTCAGTTCAGAAGCAATTCAGCCTTGACAGAGATGAGCCGTTAGGTGCCTATATATAAGGAAAATCAGGGATATCATTGGTCCATTGCTTGATGAGGTCGGCCACCTCACAAATAAGGATGTAGACAAAGTGGAGACATTTAATGCCACTTTCTCCTCGGCCTTCAGCATCAATGATGGGCCCTGGGACCCCCAGAGCCCTGTGTTGGAAGAACATGACTGGGGACATGATAAATTCCCAGTTGTCCCCAGACTTGTTCAAGACTTGTTGCTCCAGCCAGATGTGTATAAATATATTGGGCTACTGAAAGAGCTGGCAGAGGTCATCATGGGACCTCTCTCCATTAATTTTCAATCGTCTTGGGAGTCTGGAGGGGCCCCAGGTGACTGGAAGGTGGCAAATATCTCAATTTTCAAGAAGGGTGAGAAGGAAGACCCTGGTACTTACAGGCCTGTCAGTCTCACTTCAGTGCCTGGCAAAATTATGGAGAAGGTTATTCTGGGAGGTATTGAGAGACAATGAAGTCATTGGTCATACCCAGCATGGGTTCAGAAATGGAAAGTCTGGCTTTACTGTTTTAATTTCCTTTTATGACAAGGTCACCTATCTTGTTGACCAAGGGAAGCCAGTGGATGTGCTGGTTTTGGATTTTAGCAAAGCTTTTGATACTGTCTCCCACAGTATCCTTCAGGACAAAATGTCCAGCATACAGCTAGACAAGTCCATAATACTTTGGGTGAGCAATTGGCTCATGGGTTGGGCTCAAAGAGTTAGAGTAAATGGGGTTACATCAGGCTGGCAGCCAGTCACCAGGGCTCAATTTTAGGGCCAGTGCTGTTAGTCATATGGTTTAGTTTTAGGTAGTCCTGCAAGCAGCAGGGAGTCAGACTCAATGATCTTTATGGGTCCCTTCCAACTTGAGATATCCTATGACTCTGTTCTATGATTCTTTGATCCCATATCACACATAAGTATACAGCATATCCTTTCCTATGAAGACAGGCTGAGAGAGTTGGGGTTGTTCAGCCTGGAGAAGAGAAGGCTCCAGGGAGACCTTGTAGCAGCCTTCCAGTACTTAACGGGGGCCTACAGAAAAGGTGGAGAGGAACTCTTTATCAGGGAGTGTAGTGATAGGACGAGGGGTAACAGTTTTAAACTGAAAGAGGATAGATTTAGATTAGATATCAGGAAGAAAGTCTTTACTATGAAGGTGGTGAGACACTGGAACTGCCCAGGGAAGCTGTGGATGCCCCATCCCTGGAAGTATTAAAGGCCAGGTTGGATGGGGCTTTGAGCAACCTCATCCAGTGGAAGGTGTCCCTGCCCATGGCAGGGGGATTGGAACTAAGTGATCTTTAAGGTCCCTTCCAACTCTAACCATTCTATGATTCTATGAGCCTATGAAACTAGATACACTTCGGCCTGAGGGGTTCATTCCAGTTGTTATTGTTGGAGAACAATTCATGATTAAGCTCTGTACAGAAAAGCTACAGACACTGCTTTCTTTTAAAAAATGCATACTGGAGAAGGTAATAGTGATGGCAGCTCTGTCTCCCTCATACTCTTTCCAAATAATTATTTTGTGATTAAGACACTCAGCTAACTGGCAGGAAACTTAGTTTTTCCTCAGCATGAAAGGAATCAAACCCATAATTGGCCTGATCTCATCACCAACCACCTATTGTGGGATGGGAAAATTCTGCATCTTGTAGAGCTGTTCCAGAAAGAATAAATGATACTTTCAGTCTTTTCATCCTGTAATTGCTTGTCATATATGTAAAAAAGGTGATCATTTATGCTACCTTATTAATTTTATTTTTTCTTTTAAGAGGAAGAATGAGGAGAGGAAACTGTACTTGAGAATATCTGTTGTATTTTGAGAAAGATTTTTCTGATTTAGCATTTCAAAGTATCTAAGAGAATACTATAAAGGAAAAAAAGGGCTGATATAGTGGTTGCATAAAAAGCATGTAACAGTATACTTGTATATCATATATAAAAAATGTTACTTGACTTTATCCAGAATAACCAACTTGGAGAGAAAACAAGATTTTAAGAAACACATTGGCAGTTCTTATACTGCATTAGGACCATTATTTGATATGGAGTAATATATTTTTATATGCAGAAATTGAACAGGAAAAGCAAAAATGAATTGGTTGCCTAGCTCCACAGCAGTCCAAAGTAATGACCAGGTTTATTTTCACAAGTTCATCCAATTAAAAGACTTCTCTAACTGTAAAAAAATGGGATTTGGGATTTC
The DNA here is from genome assembly GCA_017639485.1 of Pluvialis apricaria. Lineage (NCBI taxonomy): Eukaryota > Metazoa > Chordata > Aves > Charadriiformes > Charadriidae > Pluvialis > Pluvialis apricaria. The sequence goes on from CM030007.1 coordinate 52,152,328, forward strand.
TCCACAGAAATAATTTGCAAAAGCTCCTTATGCCATCTAACATCTGTAAGTAGTGTCTGACTTTAGTTACTATCAGTAGGACTGGACTAGGTGTCTATGCTTTATGCATTTGTGGTTTTCTTTTAATTTGTTCTAGGGTTCTGTTTAGATTTTTTTTTTTTTTTAAAGAGGACTATCTTAGATTTCAAAACAACCTGTTTCATTCAAAGCAATGATCCATGTGCAAGGGGATGTGTGTGTTAATGTGTACAAGTGTGTGTGTCTACTGTCCAGCTCTCCAAAGTAGAAGTATAGTTGCACACTAATAAACTAATAAAGCTCTTCCAGGTGCATGGGTTTCAACCTGAGCATGTCAGTGCGGGGTGGTGCTTATTCCTCAGTGACAGGCCACAGGGATAAAGAGGAAACTGAGATAACAGTGTGGGGAGTGATATCTGTTGAGTGGGAGGACAGTCGTGTGGCATTGAAGCAACCAACACAAGGGTTCAGATGCAGTGAAAAAAGTTCAGATCACTGTTTTAATGTTTCCCTTGCCTTCTCTCAAACCTGCAATTGAAACTGTGTGAATTTCAGTTGAATATTGCTTTCACTCTTGACAAAATATTTTAACTGTGTTATTTTGCTATACTTACATAAGCAAAAGAAACAGGTTTGATATTGTTGGGATGTGGAGGGACAACAATAAGCCAAAATCTGTGAAGTCCTTTGTCCAGACCTCAGGACTTGTTTTATTACTAGGACTATGCAAGCATCTTCTATCTTGCCAGTGGAAGGAGTCTTCCAGAAAAGGCAAGTTAGTTACCTGCAAAAAGAAACTCTTCTTTTTCTATGACAGGTATAAAACCCACATTAAAAATTTTTCATAATACAGTTCTTTAAAAAACTACCTGTGTAATAAAAGAAAGAAAGTTATTGTCTCATACACTTTATAGAGTGTAGAGATAGGGTTATAAGGATTCAGTTCACAAACACAGTAGCTAGTGGCAGATTTTCAGAGAAATTATCAAGAAGTCTTTTACAGATAGGGAGGAAGTGTTATGATGTTAGTTCAAGTAAGCTAAGCAGAAAGAAGCAAGAAGTCAGGGACTTCAAAGGGTTGTATAGCAAAATTGTATTTATACGTATAGACGCTACAGTGATAATTAAAATTAGAGAGCAGGAGTGAAATTGCACGAAGACATGAAATAACCTTGGTAAAGCAATATTTTTTATGTTTGAGTAGGAAACAGAGTCATGGGAACAGAGCCATTAGGAAACTGTCTTATGGAAGAAAAATGACCTTTTTGTATTAAAGATAAGAACTCATGCTGGATTTACATGCAAAGCAAAACTAGAAAATAACGTTATAAGTAGTCTCAAACTGAAATGCTAATTTCTACTAGTTTTAATAGGTTTGTATTTCCTGCATACCTTCAGAACAGTTAGCTTGCTTTCTCTGCACCTAAAAGATATGCAGCATTTTACACAATGATTTGGAAAAAATATCCTATAGCATATTTTGATTATTAAAACAATTTAAAGATATTAATAGAAATATCTAAAGTACAGACTAAGATATACTACCAACTTGTTATGTCAACATGTTTCTAATTTGTACTTAAATGAAACGGACAGCCTGACAAGTGTGGCAGAACTGTAAATCAAGAACCTAAGCTTATAGTCAGATCATTTACTAGGGTGTCTCTGTTAGATATGTAATGTAGCTCCTCATTTGACTTCAAGCTGATCTGTGATTTCACCAAGCCAAAAAGGCAGTCTGAACCTCCTCTACTCTCTTCCAAATCCTCCCTGAACACTCCTCTTACAGTGTTTGCTCTTGTGCTTCTGCAATGTATCATATTACCTTTCTCATCCAAGTAAAGGAAAATCTTGAAAAAATGGAATTACTTTTCATTTGGATAAAGTAAATTATGAAATACATTTGTGGCCATATGAGAGGAAGATATCTCACAGACAGAGGTGGATGCTAGATAGGACTGACCTCAACAGCGGGCAGTGGACCAAAATGTTTGAGCTCATTATTGATGAAGTATTTTTAAATGGGAAATGAAAATTAATTTCACCAGACTGCTAAAGAGCTAAGTTAGAAAAGGCAAGGGGAAGATAATTTGAGGATGTACTGTTCCTCTAGTTTTCTCTTTTTAAATGAAATCAGTCTAAAATATCAGTTATTTAACAGGTGAAAAAATCCAGTTACTGAAGAAAAGTATTAAGCTTATTTTAACTTTCCAGGTGCTCCTAAGCACAGTTGCTTAAAAAAATTAGGTCATATTTCTTAAGTGGATATTCAAAATTAACACTTACTTTTGAAAATGTTGCTTGAATGCTATAAATTCATCCTTTGCATGTTGTGTGAGACTTTGGAAATTTGTGTGAGACTCTGAGGAACAGGAGGTTTTCTGGGCAAATTAATCTCTTGATAATAATTAATGTTCTCCTATATTCAACAATTCCATATAAGCACAATTTTTCTGTTTTCAGTAGAGCATTGGCACCTGACCTCTGAATGTACAAGTAGAGGTATTTGATCTAAATCAGAAATTACTGATTTCTAACAGAAAATGATGCATTAATGACAGAAAGTGGTTAAAAATACATAATGTACTCCCTACTTTCTCATGTGTTCTTCAGGACAGCCACTAGGAGTGGGGCCGGGGGTGATGGTGGGGGAAGCAACAGATAGGAGGAACCAGTTCCTCTTTTTAGCTAAACAGAGTGAAGTATTTTTTCCTTCTTACCTCCTTATGACTTATACGTGGAAGTGTAAGTTAGAAAAGAATTTCTGTCACAAAAATAGTTTTGTCTTAAAAAAAAGGGAAATTAACCTAAATCTAGTCTTTCCAGAAATTGTTAGGATGGAAATCATTTCTACTAAAAATAGATTTTTTCGTGTGTGCATGTGTTTACGTGTATCTTGATGTGTGCACATACTTATGCATGCATCCACCCAATAGAAATCTATTTGCTTACACCATCATCTTGTATACCTAACTTCTGTCTTGTGCTGTTATTCCCAGTTGTTTGGCAAAGTCATGGTCTTAAATAATGTGGACAAAGGTTCTCAATGAAGTATATAAAACTGATACATCTTTGAAAATCAACTGTAAATAAACATCTGTGTGATCTGTTTCAAAGAAAGCATGGTGAAAATACAAAATGGGTTTGAAATTATAGTAGAAATAAAGAATTAGGAAGTTCTATTACAAAAAGGGAACTAAAAGCACCAATAAACATTGTTTCCTATACAAATTGATCTGCAATGTAGCAAGGTCTCAGTAAACCCTGGAAGAGCAGAGGATGATGCTTTAGGAGGCTTTTGTGGTTAATAGTTTTTTGTAGGAGTGTTTTTAGTAATGAATGAAAGCAACTTCAATTAATTGATTTGTTCTTTCTCTCATTTCTTTTTTCAGGGTAAGACTCTGATATATTACATGCTGATGGGAGAGCAAAAGCATTTTTTGATGAATGACTAAATAAGGGCCAATTTTATTCCAATCAGTCTTGCATATCCTTGAATTGGAGTCTCTGGAAAAAGTTCTCTTTGCATCTACATGATCTTTCTGATTCTGATGATGTAAACTATTTGACAAAGCATAAAAGTGACTGACTAAGTACTTGTTTAAGTCCCAATTGTTTCAAAGAGTAAATGAAAGGAAACTAAAATTCTAAATGGCTAAAAAAATATTTATGCATAATAAAAGCACATTACTCATATGGCTAGAATATAAATCATAAGAACAGTCTATCACTTCTTCCCAGAAAGGATGGAACAGAGCCAGTCTTTCTAACTTAAGTACTTAAACTTAGTTTCACAGATGTGTCTCTGGAGGACTCAAAGACAGCCATGTCACTTCATTTATATATGAAGAAAACAGTACTTGACTTAAAAAAACACAGCAACACAAACCCATCCATTTAAACATCTGAAGTTTAGGCATAGGTTATTTGTTTAACTAATTTCACCCTTGTATCCAAAATCATATGGGAACTTTTTTTTTCTCCAAGGTTAATATACCCATATTTTATCATTTCTCTGTGGCACACTGATACTGAATTTCTGAATAGAGCTAACTGGTTTATGCTGTAAAAAGTGATATTAAATTTGGAATTAAAAAACCCAAACCAACCAAACAACACACCCCCTCTCCCCTGAATGTACTCCAGAATTATTTGAGGAATAATATAGGGAATTTTACATTCATAACTAGCTATATTTATGCCTGAAATTTCTATAATTCCCTTTGAAACCTATAGTGTTATTTGAAGATGTTCAGTCACTCTGAAGATCATGCCAGTTACTCAGTAAATGTGATTTATCATGGGTTTAACAGCCTACAAGTATGTCCAGTCCACAGTGTGGTGTCTTGTGCAGAAGTGTCTCAGCTAGTTATGAAGGAGCTAGTTATGAAATTGAAACTGTATCAGCTCTGGGCTAAACAGTGCCCTGTTGACCTGACTATACTCTTTATATCCCATGAGTTAGTATCCTTAAATAGTTCTGTAGTTACTCAAGCAAACATACCAGCTAATTTAAGCTCTTAAGACATCTCTAGTCAGTGCTCCATTTTGTGGTAGAAAAATATCTAAAACTTAGGCATCTGTAAAAACAAGTTTCATAAAAACTTTTGCACTAAATTGTTTCATTTTTTCTTCGGATTAACTTGAATACATTTATTATTAGATGTGCTACAGGTACGTCCTCATTGGTCTAAAAACCACAGAGGTGAAAAACAGGAACAGAATTTTATGTCCTGGATTGGTTTTGGACTAAATGCCAAATTAAAGGCATCTAACAGAAATTACTAAGTTAGTAGTGTCCAGGGTCTCATCTATAGCCAGTGGAGAGAGCTAGCCATTTCCATGAAATTCAGTAGGCTGTACAGTGGTCCTAGTGTCAATACATAGGACAGCTACATCATGTACATATTTGTATAAACATAAGGTCAATCCATGAATCAGTGTTAAAATATTAATAAGAAATAAGACAAGTAAGATTGAGTTGTAGAATGAGATAACAAAACACTTTTTTTTTTTCAGAAAAATGATATAATTATATCCTAACTAGTTACATTTTGTCTTAATTTCTAAGGATTTTCATACATTGTAAATTCATAATTTTCAACTCAAAGTGCTTTTTATTTATATCTGTCTGAAAAAATGCATTTCTTCTACCACAAAGGATGTTCTGCATATGAAGATGATAAGTCTTGATGCAACTGCATGTACAACCTGTAAACTATTTCTTAGTTATGAAACATGGTGAGTAAGTGATCCCCTGGGAAAAATGCTAAAGCATTATTTTTCTAACTGCAGAAAACAGTTGGGCTTTGTTTCATAAATACAATATAACAATAAATATTTTTATAATATATGAATATATTCATTCAGTAATACAGTTGCTCTACACTGTTAGGATTTTACACTACCTCTGTTTTTTCAGACTTTTAAATTTTTTTTTCCCCCTTTGTTCTAGTGTTGTTTAAATGACAGGAATAAATTTTGCCTCAGGTTATCCTAGAGGAACTTAGTGCATTTGGGAATTATAGGAGTAGAACAGAAAGTAAAATCTGGCTCATAAAATTTTTTGTCTGAATCAAAAATTTGCTGACCCTGACAGTTGAACAACATCCTGAACAAGAGAGCCAGTACCAATTTATATTAACACTATTAACAGGAAAATGATAGCTGACAGTTTTTATCCTGTTAGCTTAACAATTTTGTTTGTTCACAAAAGATATAAAAATATGTTATCAAATATTCTTTGATATTGTAGACAATCCATGTCCTGGCATATATAACCACTCTTAGGAATGATCTAATATTCTGTGTCTTAGTTTTCAGTACTTTTGAGAAGAGGCAAACAAAATGGACAAAGTACAAAAGAGCTTTTGTTACTGAATTTATTTCATAGGCATGTTAGAGATACAACAGTCCAAACTGAGTGTCACAAAGCGTAGTTGAAAGTTTTACTAATGCTTTGTCCTAACAAGCATAGACCTTACTTTCCATTTTGTTTTTTCTTTTCTACAGTGTATTAAAAATCTCCAGAGCCAGATGTTTCAAAACAGATGATTAGAAACAAACAAAGAGTAATTGAGGTTTCTGCATGCAAAGAAGAATTTGCTTACAAATAAATTTTCCCCATTAACATTTTTTAAAAGCATGGTAGGTAACTGTTACTTTACATATGGCTTAATCCCGAAGTAATTCCTGAATTGTTCATTTTCTTTTCTCTGTTATAACCAGTATGTTGATCTCTAGGATAAGTGCTACCATTTCAGAGACAGTACAATAGCTGTCTAATAGCTATACATTGAAAATCAAGGCATCAAGTCCTGAGGCCTTAGTATTTAGGCTCCCTGAATAGCTAATAGAGAGACATATTCTTCCAAAAGGCATTTCTCCTCTGACTAATATAGGTCTTCAATGGAAGAAGAGTAATCTCAATTTTCCTAATCTTTCAGTTTCCTGAATAAAACAGGTTTCCTAGATGCCTAGCTTTAGTAGATGCTTTCCATCCTCAATTTAAGAAAAATTAATTCAGTCTCTGAAGTACCTATTGGTCTTTGACTAGAAAGAGTCTAACTTTTTATTTATGTGAAGCAAGTCTCTTCATGAACATTCACAGTAATTATTACATAATTCAAGTAGTTGCTCCATTTAAGATTTTGTTTTAAGCATTACTGGTTGCTGGTTTTAGGAAACCAATGTTCTTTAATTTTTCTTCCTTGACTTTTCCTTGAAATGTAAATGAAAATTCTATTGATAATACTGTGTTTGGTGGGATTTCTGAGTTTGGGGATTTGGGATTTTTTTGAGGGGAGGGGGCGGGAAGAAATTTAGTTGTAATAAGCACATGGAAAAACTGCTCACAGCCTTACTTTGGAGATCCTGGAGGGCCACAGCTTTGTGTTTCTGCACAGAAACTTGTTAACCTCACAAGAAATGAAGAACCATCAAGACTTCCACATATTGGAACACTATTCCTAGAATTCAAGCTTGTGTAAAATAAATTAATATTTCTTAATCTAAAATATTTTAATTTACTGCATATACTGATATGTGCAATATACTTACTAATATTTGAATATGCTAACAGGAGGTCATTGTTTGCCTTACTAAGCTTACTAGACTTACTAGACTAAGCTTATTACAGTGTTACCTAGACTTGTCTTACTAGATGAATATTACAACAAACAAAAAAATCTTTGCTCTTTGTTTTAAGACTTCTAGGTGAAGCTGCAAATAATCTAGAGACAGAGTTTTTAAATATATTATGAAGACCCTTGCAAGAACTGGCACATGACTTGACCTAGAGCTTTTTTTGGGTCTGCATTCTGCTTCTGATTGTAAATCACCTGTGGATGAAAGGAAATATTTGCTTTGCCAAATGCAAAAGATTGATGACCTTGGTGAATACTTTCTGTGCCATACAGAATCCAATAATACAGTCCCAGTCATGGCTAGTCCTACTGTAAGTATATGATATATTCTGTGGACCCCCTAGAAACAGAATGGAAGTGCTTCTCCTGTGATGTGAGACATATAGCCTAGTTTTCTGGTTACTTTATTTTATACAGAAATATTGTTCTTGTCTTTTTTCCTGTCTGACATACACAGACAAAAATTCCATTTCCTCTCTGATGCAATGAAGCAAATTGGGAAATGTACACTTCTGTTTCTGTGACATCTCCCCCATCATAGCCAAGCAGGCCAAAAAGATCACAGAATCATAGAATGGTTAGAGTTGGAAGGGACCTTAAAGATCATCTAGTTCCAACCCTGCTGCCATAGGCAGGGACACCTCCCACTAGACCAGATTGCTCAAAGGCCCATCCAACCTGGCCTTGAACACTTTGAGGGATGGGGCCTCCACAACTTTCATGGGCAATTTGTTCCAGTGCCTCACCATCCTCAGAGTGAGAAATTTTTTCCTAATATTGAATCTAAATCTACCCTCCTCCAGTTTGAAGCCATCACCACTAGTCCTATCACTACCTGCCCTTGTAAAAAGTCCCTCTCCAGCTTTCTTGTATGCCCTCTTCAGATACTGGAAGGCTGCTACAAGGCGTCCCCGAAGCTTTCTGTTCTCCAGACTGAATAACCCAAACTTCCTCAGCTTGTCTTCGTAGGAGAGGTGCTCTAGCCCTCTGATCATCTTCGTGGCTGTACTCTGGACCCTCTCCAACAGATCCATGTCCTTCTTGTGCTGAGGACTCCAGAGCTGGAGACAGTACTCCAGGTGGGGTCTCACCAGAGCAGAGTAGAAGAGGAGAATCACCTCCCTCAACCTGCTGGCCATGCTCGTTTTGATGCAGCTCAGGATACGGTTGGCTTTCTGGGCTGCAAGAACACATTGTCAGCTCATGTTCGTCTTCTCATCGAGCAATATCCCCAAGTCCTTCTCTGCAAGGCTACTCTCAACCCATTCATTCCCCAGTCTGTATTGATACTGATGATTGCCCTGACCCATGTGCAAGAGCTTGCATTTGACCTTGTTGAACTTCATGATGTTTGCATGGGCCCATTACTCAAGCCTGTCAAAGTCCCTCTGGATGGAATCCCTCTGCTCCAGCATGTCGAACACACTGCACCACACAGGTTGGTGTTGTTGGCAAACTTGCTGAGGGTGCACTCAATCCCAACATCCATGTCAATGACAAAGACGTTAAAGAGCACCAGTATCAACTTCTGAGGAACACCACTTGCCATTGCTCGGCACTTGGACATCGAGCTGTTGACCACAGTTCTTTGAGTGCAACCACCTAGCCAGTTCCTTACCCACCAGGTCCATCCATCAAACCCATGTCTCTGCAATTTAGAGACCAGGATGTCATGCAGGACAGTGTCAAACACTTTGCGTAAGTCCAGGTAGATGACATCAGTTGCTCTTCCCCTGTCCACTACCACTGTAACCCCCTCATCGAAGGCCACCAAATTTGTCAGGCATGATTTGCGCGTGGTGAAGCCATATTGGCTGTGACCCATCACTTCCTTATTTTCCATTTGCCTTAGCATATTTTCCAGGAGGGTCTGCTCCATGATCTTGCTGGGCACAGAGGTGAGACTAACTGGCCTGTAGTTCCCTGTGTCCTCCTTTTTCCCTTTTTGCAAATGGGCGTTGTTTCCCCTTTTCCTGTCAGTGGGAACTTCACCAGACCGCCACGACTTTTCAAAAGCGGCTTAGTAACTTCATACGCCAGTTCCTTCAGGACCTGCAGATGGATCAGGTCCCATGGACTTGTGCACCCTTAGGTTCCTTAAATGGCCTCATACTTGATCTTCACCTACAGTGGGCGGTTCTTCATTCTCACAGTCCCTGCCTTTGCCCTCTACAACGTTGTCAGTAAAGACCGAGGCAAAAAAGTTGTTGAGTATCTTAGCCTTCTCCATATTCCAGGTGACCAGGTCTCCCATTTCCTTCCAGAGAGGGTGCACATTTTCCCTAGTCTTCCTTTTATCACTGACATAGTTGTAGAAGTTTTTCTTGTTGTCCTTAATGTCCCTGGCTGGATTTAATTCTCTCTGGGTTTTAGCTTGCCTAAGCTGATCCCTGGCTGCTTGGACGGTTTCTCTGTATTCCTCCCAGCCCACCTGTCTTTGCTTCTACCCTCTGTAGGCTTCCTTTTTACTTTTGATTGTGTCCAGGATCTCCTTATTTATCCATGCAGGCCTCCTGTCTTTTTTGCCTGACTTCTTCACTGTTGGGATGCATCTCTCCTGAGATTGGAGGAGGTGATACTTGAATTCTAACCAGCTTCCCTGGGCCCCTCTCCCATCCAGGGCTTTATCCCATGGTACCCTACCAAGCAGATCCCTGAAGAGGCCAAAGTCCTGAAGTCCAGGGTGGCAAGCTTGCTGCACGCCCCATTCACTGCCCTAAGGGCCTTGAACTCTACCATATCATTATCACTGCAGCCACGGTTACCCTTGGGCTTGACATTCCCTGCTAGCCTCTCCTTGTTGGTAAGGACAAAGTCCAGCATAGATCCTCTCCTTGTTGGCTCCTCTACCACTTGGAAAAGGAAGTTCTCATCAATGCATTCCAAAAACTTCCTGGAATGCTCGTGCCCTGCTGTGTTGTCCCTCCAACAGATATTGGGGTGGTTGAAGTCCCCCATGAGCACCAGGGCTTGTGAACGTGAGGCCGCTTCTATCTGTTTATAGAGGGCTTCATCTGCTTGGTAATCCTGGTCAGGTGGGCTGTCGCAGACCCCCGCTATAATGTCACTTGCCCCTGCGTTCCCTTTAATCCTGACTGTTAATCTCTCAGTGTGTTCATCACCCATTCCCAGGTGGAGCTCCATGCACTCCAGCTGGTCATTGACATAGAGGGCGACACCCCCTCTTCATTTCCGCTGCCTGTCCTTCCTGAAGAGCCTGTACCCTTCCATTCCAACACTCCAGTTGTAGGAGCCATCCCATCACATCTTCGTGATGCCAATGAGATCATAGCCCTGGAGGCATGTGCACTTCTCTGGCTCCTCATTTGTTCCCCATGCTACTGTGCGTTTGCATAGAAACATTTCAGTTGGGTCTCCATTGAATCTGACTTATTGGCTGGAGTGGCTGCAATTCCTTTGTGCAGCTCTCTAGGTGGCATTCCTTTGAGGTGTTTTATGCGTGTTTCCCTGGTGGCTCCTATTACCTCAGGACCTCCTGGCTCATCTCCATAAGACTTTGAGTGTGCTGCAGTGTACCCTGCACATTTCGGAGCAACAGGCTGGGGGTCCTCGCTAGCACCCCGTACCACTAACTTTGGTGTGTCATCCCACTGCTTGTCACAGGCAAGCCTGATAATACCCCTCTTCTCCATCAAGTCTAGTTTAAAGCTATGTCAATGAGCCCCACTAGCTCATGAACAAAGACCCTCTTCCCCCTTTGAAAAAGATGAACTCCACCTGATGCCAGCAGGCCTGGTGCCGTGTAGGCCATCACATTCTCAAAAACCCCCAAATTGTAGTGGTAACACCAGCCACGGAGCATGTATTAACAGACTAAGTGCGTCTGTTTCTTCCAATGTCACTGTCTACAACTGGAAGGAGAGAATAAAAATTAACCTTTGCCCCAGATTCCCTTACTAACTGTCCCATGGCCCTGAAGTCTCTTTTAATCGCCCTTGGACTATGTGTTGCGACTTTATCGCGATCCACATGGAAGAGCAGCAGTGGGTAATAGTCGGAGGGCCATGCCAGGCTAGGAAGTTTCCTAGTGGTGTCCCTTTAAGTAATCACTTTTAAGTTGTCACAGGATTTAGTAAGAAGAGTCATGAAAAGCAGCTAGGCAAGGGTTGTGGAAAAAAACTAATTAATGTACTGGTGAGCAATATCTAATATCAATTTTTTGTCTGTGATATGTGATCAAGGCTTGTGGAATGTTACTTGTATTCTTTTGCCTCACCCTGCTATAGCTTATGGCTGTAGTCCATTCAGAGATATTATATAGAATTGAGATTTAAAACTTCATTGAATTTTGCCACATTTTTGCACAATAGTTTTCAAATCTATGAAGCAAAGGAACATGACGGTCTGTCAATACAGAAGTGGACACTGGCATAGTTTAGAAGTGTACAGATTCCACGCTAGTTTAGTAGGAAATTCAGTCTACACTTAAGACACACTTAATAGAGAACTAAAACTGTGAGCTAAGTATCTAAATTTGTACTATTGTCAACAGGGGCTTGGTTCACCAAACATGGACTTCTAAGGTCTTTTGATATGCCTTGTGGTATATAAGAAGTTATGACAGACGGATGCTAGACCTATCTCCTCTCTGATAAACATCTGGAAATCAGGATGGATGGCTTTGTGCATCTTAAATGGCTCCTGGTGCCTTAGTTGAGGCTACTAAATTTCACCTCTAGAAGCTCCATTGATTATATTCTTTAAATCACACTTCGTTTTAAAAAAATAAAATAAATGTTTAATCACTTTGACTACGTGTAGTCACCTAACTTCCAATATTTTCTCTTGAATTGAATCTCACCCCTACAACTTAATCCAAGTGCCTGAACACAAAGAACTAGAATTATTTGAGATGCCCCAAGGAGATGTCTCAGTTTAGGGGAGGTAAGGCAAGAGACACTTAAACATAGACACACGTTGGCAAAGATCTTTATGTTTCCCTGAAAGGATTCTCGTAGAAGGTCAGTTTTAATCCTAACATATATAAGCCTACACATAGCAAGTACCTGATATGGCTTTATTTCACAGGAAATGCCCCAGAGGCCAGGGACCAAGCTGATTGTTTCGGACATTGTCTCTGCACTGGCTGTGGAACTGATGATAGTGTCCTCTATGTCTGTTTGACCCAGAGGGCTGGTTTTCATGTCTTTGAACTTCTTTTAGCATACGGCTACATCTTTATTTTCTTTAATCAGAAAGAAAGCCTAAAGTGTCCTGGTCAGACTAGTCATCTGCACTATAAATATCTGCATCTAGTCAACATTTTTTCATCCTTATATTCCCTTTATAGTCTATAGTGTCTTCAAGGAATTGTTTGTTTCTTCCTAAAATAGATACCTAATATAGGTCACATGAATTCTTTAAGAGAATACCTTTTGTCTTTGTTAATGATAAAGAGCATCCAGACAAATAGTTCAAATGTAGATTATTTCTACAACATAGAATTCTAAAGCTGGTTGAGGTGAACATTCTCTCATAATACAAGAAATGTTTAGTTTCAAATTTTGAGCTTGCCATTTTGATACCACTGTATGGACAGATTTGTATGGTGAAGAAAGTTGTATAAAAAGAAAGGACCTGAAGATTCTGAGCAAACAAGGATGTTTGATCTACTCAGCAAAATTTAAAAAACAGAATACTTTTCTTATGTGTTTCAAAAGTTCTTTTAAAACAAAGATTACTAAAGGCTTAAGATTGGTGAAGGAGTAATTTGTAGGTTTCTTCTGGCAGCCAATGATGACAACAAAAGCGCTATTCACAAAATCAAAGAAAAAATAGAGTCTGTGTAGTTTGATATTTTCCATACATAGGATAAGATTTGTCTCTGAGCAGTTAATAATTTACAACACAGTTTAAATGGTTTAACCTAAGGACGACACATTTCTAGGGGAAGATCTGTGAATGCTTTTATATGTAAATACAAAAAGACAAGGATGAAGGGTTATTTACAGCCAAGATTTTCAAATTTTATGCAAAGTAAGGCTCTTAATTCCATGTAAAAACATATTTTTAAGAGTTTTCAACCTCCAACCCCTGTTACATCCAAGGAGATCTGTATTTCCTTGCCTAGTTTCAAATTATATTTAAAAACTTAAAAACACCTGGGTAACAGCATGTGAATAGTATAAATTTTCATGCCTCTGTGGACATCAATGCCAGTTTATACAGCTACATAAAAAAATCTTTTTTTGAAGGAAAAGTAAATATTAAATAAATTTCATTTCATTAAGAAAATTATTTAAAGGAGGAATTTATAGTAAGCTAGTTGGTGGATGAAAACCAAACTGGACAAAATTGGAGGAATGAGGGGAAGGGTGGAAACATCTAGGGACAACACGGTAGGGGAAGCTCTTACACTTCCTCTCAGCAAGTGACATAGCTGGGATCCATCTCAAGTGCCAGTACACGAGTGCGTACAATCTGAGAAACATGACAGGAGTTCTGGACAGATACAAGCTTTTGGGAAGAACTGGCAAGGACAACAAATGTGAGAAAATGGTGCTGTGCGCAAAGGAGCAGCACAAATGCATAGAATTTTGCTATTGAATGGATGATGGCTGTTTGAGAATTTATGGGCCAGGACCAGAGGGGAGACCAGCAAGGAAAATATGGTGGGCATCTGCTGTATACAGCCAAATTGAGAAGAGTAAGTGGACAAAGCCTTTCTTAAATAATAAGAAAATTCACAGTCATCAGCTCTGGTTCTTATAAACTCTGTTTCTCATGGGTTGCTTTAACCACCCTGTTATCTACTAGAAGGGTAATGTGGCGTAATATAAGCAATTCAAGAGATTTCTGAATTGCACAGGGGACAATTTTTTGATTGAGGTGCTGGATAGCCACCTAGGCATATGCTCTTTTGAGCCAATGAATTCAAAATTTTCTTACTAGCAAAAAGAGAACACACTGTACATACAGATCCAGTAATCTATTGTTGAAATAATTAATGTTTTAACTGTCTCATAAAAATACAACAAAAGTTATTATCAATCCAATTAAAATGATATTGGCATTTATAGTCCAAATTGTCTAATTAATTCAGAAAAAAACCTCATTAATAACAAAGTCAAAATTGTTCCACATCAACTTCTTAATATCTACCCCTTTTCTGCTATAAGGCTACTATGCCTTTCAGAGCCCCTGTGTAATCTATGGTTGATAGCATCAGCCTCCCAGGAAGGATGGAGAAAGTTATCAGGGTTTGCCACTATTCCAGTTCTTTGCCAGGAGGTATGTGAAGTTGTCTGTGGAAGTTTGTTCCTTCTCTCTCTTGGATCTGTCTTGGTTAGTTGTATAGCCTGCTTAATTGCTCTTTCCTTATTGGTTCCCAAATAAAATTTTGTTACATTTTTCTGGTTAGCTATTAGGCACTTACCCAATAGCAAACCCCTATGCCCTGTCCCTGTTAACACAAAGAGTTAATGCAGCTTAGTGACTACCTAGGATTTTATACTACACATACTACTCAGCAAGCTTAGCCAACAACACGATAGGCAGTGGTCACCTGACTGTTAGACAGTTTTGAGTCACAGCTAAAGCTTACAGCCAGAACAAGCTAATGTTTATTCAGGACAAAGTGTGTCTGTCCAAAGATATGAGGCCTGCGGTCTGCTACTAGCAATGTTACTAGATTTTTTTAACTACTCTACTTACTGAAAAGGAAGAACTGGTTAGAAGTGTGAAAGCTGACAGCAAACTTCACTGAAGCAACCATGAGATGGTGAAATTTACAACCCTGAAGGAAGGAAGAAAAACAAGTAACAGAACAACAGCTCTGGATTCAGGAGAGCAGACTTAGTCTTGTTCAGGGAATTAGTAAGAGAGGCTGCGCTGAAAGGCAGAGGAGCCAAGGCATGTTTGTTGAACTTGAGGGACCTGTTAATCTTCTCAAAGCTCAAAATTGTCCATATTGGTGTACAGAATGTTGAGCAGGCATGGCCAGAACGGTTGAAATGGACCTTCTCACTAAACAAAAATGCAAAAAGGTGGAAGCTATCCAGGAAGGTATCTAGCTATCCTGGAAGAATACAGAAACAGTGCCAAAGCATGCAGGGAATTAGGAAAGCCAAAACTCAGCTGGACCTGAAATTACTAAGGAATCTGGAGGGCAACAAGAATGTCTCCCAGATGTAGATCAATGTCAAAAGAAATACCAAGGAAAATGTGGGGCTGCTCTTGAATGGGGTGAGCAACCTAATGACAAAGGACACTGAAAAAGTAAGATACTTGATGCCTTCTTCATTGCTTTTCGGGTCTGCGCATGGATAGCCAATCCTGACTTGTAGCTATACTAGCAAGATAACCTGAGAAATTATAAGGTGTTACAAATAGAAAGCTAGAATTTACCATCTATGTCACAAATAACAGATAAGGATATGAAGTCAGCAAAATCAATGCTCATTGTGAAAGAGCAAACAGCCAGCTGTGTATTTGAGTGAAAGGGGTATGTTAAAAGACAAGAACTTTTTGGGGTGAGGGAGAAGGTCAGACATATTTTCTGTTTCGCACACCACCCCGCCAGTGGGTAGGCTGGCGTTGCACAAGAAGCTGGGAGGGGACACAAGCTGGGACAGCTGACCCCAACAAATCAAAGGGATATCCCATACCACAAGACATCATGCTGAGCAATAAAAGTTGGGGAACAAGGAGGAAGGAAGGACGTTTGGAGTTATGGCATTTGTCTTCCCAAGTAACCGTTACACGTGATGAAGCCCTGCTTTCCTGGGGATGCCTAAACACCTGACTACTGATGGGCAGTCATGAATGAATTCCTTATTTTGCTTTGCTTATGCGTGCAGCTTTTGGTTTACCTATTAAACTGTCTTTGTCTCAACCTATGAGCTTTCTCACTTTTACCCTTCTGATTCTCTTCCCCTTCCTGCTTCGGGTAATGAATGAGCAGCTATGTGGGGCTTAGCTGCCTAGAGAGACTGTCACAACAGCTGACAACACTGTGAGGCTGGTCTCAAAATGGAAAAAATGGAAATTTCACATCTATTTCCAAGAAAAAAAGGAAGGAAGATATGGGGAATGAAATGATAATCAGCTTCACCTCATTACCCTGGAAGATTTTGAAGCAAATCCTGCTGTAAATCATTTACACCTACATAAAAAAAGGAGACTGTGAACAGCCAGCATGTATTTACCAAAGCTGCTTTAGCAGCCTGATGGTCTTCACTGGTGAGACGTTGGGCTGTGTGGGTGGGGGAGAGCCATGTATGTAAAATACTTTGATTTTAGCAGTATTCTCAAAGTGAGCCATAATATCTTTGCAGCCAAATATCCTGAAGTTCAACAAAATTTCCAGAGTTTTATACTTGGGATGGAATAATCCCATGCTCCAATACAGTCTTGGCATTGCCAGTTGGCTAGAGAGCAGGTTTCCAAATAATGACCCGGGAATCCTGGTGGGCAAGAAGTTAAACGTAAGCCAGCAGAGTAATCGCCGTGGCAAAGGCGGCTAACAATATACTGTGCTGTATTAGTACACATGTAGGCAGCCAGTCAAAAAATGCTATTCCTTTCTACTGGTTATTGTGAAATTGCATCTGGAGTACTGTGTCCAGTTTTGGACTTCTCTTTACAGGAAGACACTGACAAACTGGAACAAGTTTGTCTGGGAAAGAACCACTAAAATAATTTGGGAACAGGAGCATGATGTACAAGAAGCAGTTTTGCTGAGATCTTCTCCTTGGAGGTGCACAGTGAAAGCTCAAGAGGGAATGTACACACTTTGCATTAGATATAAGGAAAGCACTTTTCATAGTAAGCATAGCCAGGCATCAGAACAAGCTGCTTGGAGAGGCTGTGTAATCTGTATCCTTGGAGATATTCAGAACTCAATGGGAGAAGCCTTGAGAGAATAGATCTAGCTCTTAAGCTAATTGCAGTTTTGAAGTTGTCCCAGGTTTAAACAGGTGTTTGCCTCCTATGCCCCCCAGATATCCTGCCTAAATTTATCTGATTTTATAATTTTGAGATATCTCAGTCTTATGAATGACTTTGAAGTGAACATGCATGTGTGTGTTAGCATATTGCAGGTTTACCTATAACAATAAAATTCTATTATAATTTGACACCATTTGAAGTGATCTCAAGCTCACATAAAAAAAGCAGACAGTGAATCAAGGAACCAAAGCAAAAAATTATAGACATTGACTAGAAAATGAGGAAAATGCTTCAACAGTTTGGATACGTTTGCCAGATCAGAATTCATTTTTGTGTCCTTTATCCTTATAGTAAAAAGCAGAGCAATGGGCTAGATTTGCTAATCAGTGTAATAATATGTCACAATAAGGATTTACACCAGGAAATTTTACAAATAGAAATTGTAAGACAGAATGCAATGGCAGTGTGACACGTGGTGGCTATTGTGGTTTTAAGATTAAATGAGAGAGAAGGAGGAAACTCTTAAACATACAGTTTTCTGAATAATTGAAAATTCCTCATTAATTTTTTAAATGAAGAAACATTAAGAAAGTAATTTTTTTCTTATGTGTCCTAAAAGCTTATTAAGGAATATTGAATAGTTGCATCTATTAGCAATGTTTTGGGAAAATCTAAGCAAATATGTCTTAAGGCGATAGCTAACACCATGAAAAATACTAATGGCAGGAATTATTTGAAGATAAAATTCAGAAAAAATAAGTGATTGCATATGGCATCTGATTTCATTTTTTTCATATTTCATATGAATGTTACAATCACAACTATAATCTTTAAATAACATTTGCATTCCCTCAGGATCCCAAACTTTGTCTATCTAATATAGGCAAAAAAATAAAATATAAAAAAAATGCTTTCTTGTTCATCATAGTTGATGTTTATATGTAACTGAAAAAGAAAGATTAATGAGCCAATGTGCTTTTATCCAAGGAACATAATTAGTCTGCTTCACTGCCATGAATAATTAAGAGGGACATTTTAAAAGAAAACAATATGTTAAAGGCTAATTAAAGTTTTGGGACTTATATGACAAGCCATATTATATGTGTTACTGTAAAACAATTTGAGAGCCAGGGTCACAGTTTTCTGAAGGCCTTGTTCTGTGTAATTGATACAATCTGCAATACTTTTATTTTAGCAATATTTCTAACCAGAATTTTGAATACTCTGTATTTCTCAGTAAAAATGCAAATTCATTTCTACTCGTGTTTTAACATTTTTATGGTACATTTGTGAACTATAAGATAATTTCTTGAGAGATATAAAAATCTGGAACCAAATTGTATTTTAAGCAGGCATGAATGAGAAGACCTAATTTGCAAAGAATATTGCCAATAGCGTTTGTATAGTGGCAATTATGTGAATCTTTTTCATATTGCAGAGTCTGTGGATAACAAAAATTAAAACAATTTATTCACATGCAAATTATTCAGGTTCATTTGGTACAATTTTTGTCATTTATACGTGAATGATGATATACACAAAACCTGTGCAAATATGACCTTTCTTCTTCTGTTTCCTTTACACCAAACAGAGCTATTTCCTGAACTATTTATAGTAGAAATACCATTATATTTTCCTCTTGGGTCAGTTTTAACCTGGTTAATTGTGAGAACATATCAATATTTATGTAATTGCAGAAGAGGTGGCAGTGTCTTAGCAAGAACAAGTGATAATAGATTATGAAAACTGCAGGCCATCTTTTGTTGACAGTGAGAATTTAAACAGTTACATAATAGAATGGCAATAAATATTTGAAAAAAACTTTCATTTGAAGATGCTACTGACTGTAAACCTAGTTGACTTAGATGAAATACCTAATTTTTAGGCAACTAAATTCATTTGACATGAACCCCATCTTTTGTGTCAATGATACATATTTTTCATAAAAATTAAAAATATGAACTGCTAAAAATGAAGCATGACTATTACCATATCCTGGGGTGCAATAAGCACAGGGTAGCTAACCAGTCAAAAGAAGAGATTGTCCCGCTGTACTCAACACTGGTGTGGCCTCACCTTGAGTTCTGCGTGCGGTTTTGGACTCCACAATATAAGAAGCATAAGAAAATATTAGAATGTGTCCAAAGGAAGGCAGCAAGCATGGTGAAAGGACTAGAGAGCATGACTTATGAGAAGCAACTGAGGATACTAGGTTTGTTCAGCGTAGAAAAGGGGAGACTGAGGGCAGACATTGCTGTCTACAACTTCCTCATGAGGAGGAGCAAAGAGGAAGCTGCTGATCTCTTCTCTCTGGTGTCTGGTCATAGGACATAAGGGAATGGCTTAGAGCTATGTCAGGGAAAGTTCAAATTGGATATTAAGAAAAAGTTCTTCACTGAGAGGGTAGCCAAGCACTGGAAAAATCTCCCCAGGGAAGTGGTCATCGCCCCAAGCTTGTTGGTGTTCAAGACGTGTTTGGACCATGCTCTTAGATATATGGTTTAACATTTAGGTTGCCCTGTGTGGAGTCAGAAGTTGGACTCGGTGATCCTCATGGGTCTCATCCCATTCAGGATATTCTGTAATTCTATAAATTATGTGACATATGTTGATAGAAAGCATTAATAGTGCATAATAGGAACCTATTATGCCATGAAGTACTGTCAAATTATACAACCAAAAGAAGAAAACATTTTGTCTTTCTAGAAAAAAATTACAATGTAAAAATTTGCTGATATTTAAAAAAAAATCTGTTTCATGGGAACTGATCAGAAAAATAAGTCTTTATTTGATTTGGAACAAGAACAAATTTTGAAATGCCAGTTTTCAGTTAAATAAGAAGTAACATCTTGCACAGCTCCAGTGATATCTGTGTGTTTGATAAAGGCTAAGTGTAGACATTTAAAAATGTGATTTTTGGCAGTAAAGCAAATAGCATTTGAAACTATTCCAGTCTTTAAAGGCTTATTCATGATTACTGGCTACTAGAACATTTCTTAAGATTATTTAGGACTCAGTCACTTATATAAAACTGAATATTTAGTTTAAAGATAATTATTTCTACCCACACAATCACTGTAGTAAATACAGAGGATATAACTGATTAATATACATAGGGAGAAGGTTGATCCTACTGTAATTAATGAAAAAGGGAGATCCAGAAGAAAGACGGGAACAAGTAAAGGAAACACTGGTGTGAGACAACTGAACAGTTCTGAGGATATTCTGAATTCTCAATTTGAATGCTTTAGAAACTGACAGCTTTCACAGCTATAGCAGATAAAGGTGAAGTAAAACCATATTTGCCTCCCAGATGAGCTCTCTGCATGATGGAGGCAGAGTGAATTCTTCTAAGAGTCTGACACACAAAAGCCCAACGGTGCTACAGTAGTGAATGTGTTTTGTACTGATTGAAAAACTAAACCATGTCAAAATTCCTATGAGACTAGATGTTTTATTTCAAGGTAGAGTAATTCATAGAAAAATATCTCAAAGATGTGGTGCTGTGGAGCTAAAAAACATCTACTGGCAGATTTCATCAACCTCCACTAAAACTTAAAATTAAAAACCCAAAACAAACCAAATGAAAAAAAACCTATGATGAATTCCTAGTAGCTTCTCTGGTCAACTTCCATTTAGATCATTTAATGTACAGATATAACTTGGTTAGCGTCTTTGACTGTTCTCCTCTTACACCTCTTCCATTATACAGAGCTCTGCTCTCACATTTTCCTCTCTCCTTCATATTATTATGTGTGCATATAGTTATACAAATAAATTATTTGGTAAAGTAAATCAGGTTTATTACTATGTCCTTCAGTTACTTTCCCACTGGTACAGAATGATCCCTTTGTAGTGTGACTGTGCTGTTACTTCACTCCATAACTGGCTGGAGCAGAGCGTTCTATCATTCTAGCAAACTAGTAAAGGCTAGGAGTCCCACAGGAAGCCTGATTTTTGTTACACTGATGAAATACATTATATTTAGACAGTATCTTTCAGAAAGGGGCAGATAAAATTCCATCCTTTGCATTGCAAGGTGGCATAAAGTTTCTGAATAGAATTACCACACAACTGGCCAAAATCCCTTTTCAAAGGGTTTCACCAGGTTTTCCATTATACAAAGGCAGCTTCCAGAACTGCATAATTCCTCATTCCTTAATTAAAACTGCCTAAGTTCCTCAACCCTTAGCTAGTCTTACATCCTAAAGGCAGAAGGACAGCACAGTAATGTGTTTTGACTATATATAGGAAACCACCTTGCCCTCTATTTCCATACATTTTTCTAAAAGGCTGTCTTAGAGAGCATTTCTTTTTCCCTATTTTCCTCTTGCTGTTTTCTTTCTTTCACCTACTTATCCTCTTTGTCATTTTCTTTCTTTTTCATCCTTTTGTGTTCTTCTTGCACTGTTTACTAGAGATAGGGACTATCTAATGGTTTGAATTTCAAGTATGCAGTCTTCTACTAAACAGCAACGTTTAAGGCTCAAGATTTTATGAAAATTTATGTTCCAGCATAAGTAACAAATCAAGCCTAGACTATATTTTGTCTGTATTTGAAATGTGTATATTCAAATTGAGCTCTCATTTGCAACTTACAGTTAAGGCTACTCTGAGTCTTTTACATCTCGTAGTAAGTCTCATTGCAAAAAAACAGGGCAATAATAACGTATGCCTCCTGAGGACCTAAACAATTGCAGGCTTCTCCAATTTTTTAAAAAAACATTATTTATTTTTTTAATTAGGCTTTCTATTTTTCCATGATTTGAACACTTTCATACTCTGTTGAAATAAATCTTTCTTCTGGTACCTTTTTTTTTGGCTTCCTTTCTCCCTTTTGCCAAATTGTCTTGTTTGGTTTTCTCGCACTTCATTCTTCTTTCTATTTTCTACTGAGCAACCTGTAAACTAGCCACTGAAACACTCTTAACAAAATGCTTAAGTTTTATGTAAAAGGAAAAACATGATTCACAAATATTACTAAGAAATGGACAGTCAAAAATACATATATGATTTATATGTGCAACTTAAAAATTTGTAAGCCTGTTTGATCTTAAAATGAACAATGTACCTGAAAATAAGACTAATTCACCTGTGAAAGATCAATGCAAGAACTTCAAGAACCTGAATCATTGAAAGCATGCTAAACATACCTCAAGGAAGTAATTCTTGAGTTGTTACAAAATAGAAAACAGTGAATAACAACACTCTTTGACTGAAAACTGCCAAAAACAGAGAACTAAATCTCACTAGACGAAAATGGAATTTTTATTTTTCAGTGGATAGTTTTGAAACTCAGCTTTATCTACACCAATACTAAAACATAACATGTTCAGAATCAAGATGAAATAAGTTTATTGAAAAATGGGAGTATAAGTTTGTGATTAAGGCACTAGTCCAAGAATTATTTCTACAGAGATATATTTAACTGGTAAATAAATGTGCTTTCTTCTTGCTTCTCTTCCTTTTAAAACTATGATCATAAAATATCCACATATCTTATTTTAACTTAAAATTATTTGGGAATTCTAGGTATCTCAGAATTGAATATTTGAACCATAATGTTCTGTTTGGGTACTAAATACTTTTTATCCAAGAGAAAAAATGAAATAAAACAAAGATAACAGTCTAAGCTAAAGGAAAAAATGCTCACCACTTTGACATACTGTTCCTGTCTAACCAAAGTCCCTTTGATAGAATTTTCAAAATTAATGTATTTAGAACTTTAGATATTACCACTCTGAATTGTTTTCTTCATCTTTCTGTGCCTCAAATTCCCACTAGTGAACTATGAAAATCCTCTTTTTCCGTTTTAATTTTTCTTAGCTGTTGCTTTTCTGTAACAAGTCCTGTACATCTTAAAATACAACCTGTATAGATACTTTAATGACTTAAAAGAGTTGGATTCATTCTTGAAAAAAATAGCAATAACAACAAAAAATGCGCTCATTTTTGTATTGTAATAGGGTGAAAGGAAAAACAAGAACAGTATAGACATAGTCATAGTCAAAATTCAGATTGGATTATTTACAATATAGAACAGCCATACGAGAAGGAAAATTTAAGCCACCTATAACTGTTTGCCTATCCTTTAGGGAACTGGAAGATGAGATAAACCGATAAGTGACTATGAGAATCAGAAAAGCTGAGTTCATCTAAAGTGTAAAATGGGCTGTATGCTCAGGAACAATGTCTGATGCATAGCACCAGATGAAGGTTGGTCATAATTCCCCTTAACGGCAAGGTAGGACCACTGCTTGTTTCGTCTGTACTTTTTCACTTATGTTCCCCCACACATACAGATCATGCATAGGCATCTTAAAAACTAGCTGCATTTTTTTCTCTCATTTCTGTAGCCACAGGACATTTCCAGTGTAAACTGCCTAAAATCCTATCTGTAGTGACTCTCGGGTTTTGGTTTCTTTTTCCATGTAGCTTGTATTGATCCTGGTCTGAGCGTTTGTCATGTATTATTAACTTCCCCAAAATCTGATTAAGTTCCTTCTTGGTCCTTAATTTGAGCTTCATTCATTCTTTCATTTCCTTTGCCCTTTCCTTCCTTACCCATTTAGTTGATACTGCCTTGCCATTTTATCAGATTCTTTCTTTTCCAGACACCTCTGTATGAATTCCCCTTGTGTTTGTCACAATGACTGGTATTGCTTGTGCAGTAGACCATCACTTCATTCAGAACAGGGCATTTGATCTGAACGAAAGGCACAAGGGAAAAAGGAAGTTTGGATAGTCGTATGTATGCGAATTGCCAACTCTAACACATTCAGAATTGCTTAAAAGATGTCTGCACTTTGCTAAGAAGTTCATATTCCTTGGCATGCTCTCCTGCACCATTTGCTGCCTTACCAGTGTCTTGGCTCAGAGCCTTTTGCATTACCTGCTGATGCTGCAGGCTTTTTTTACTCAGAACAGTGGTCTGACCTCCTTAGTACACATCAGATATGAGAAGTCATGAGCATCTCTGAATAAAAAGAAAAATATTTTTCCAAATGTATTTGAAATATTAATTAGATAAAGGTGTCCCCATGGCATGAAAAAAAAAAATAATTAAAAATGGAAGCCATAACCAAAAAAATACCAGAGGTTATCTTCATCTTGAATCTATTAAAATTAAAAGAAACTCTGAAGCATGTAGTTTATTTTACTATGAAGCCTGCACTGACATGGCTGGCACGATAAAATGTCACTTCACCTTCGGGCCGAATTAACTGTCTTTGAATTAACTGCAGCCTGTTCATCCACTTAAAACTCCATCAGCTTCAGTACAGATCCTAGCAAGTTTCCCAGGCTCTAAACTTTCTATCAAAGCACATCTGGCTTGCGTGGTAAAATAAACTGTTGATTGCACTGTATTTGAAGTACTTGGCTTGAAGTACCTCCCCAGACTTTAAATATCAGTCTGCCTGAAACACTACCAAGATGATCTTAACTACAGCCTTTTCCCTTAGCAATATGCTTCTTTCTCAGCAATATGTTTCTGATTTATCCTTGCCACCTTCAAAATCATTGCTACACTGCCTGATGCTAATTTGCCTTGACTCCTTTATGATTTTGAAGTCAGCTCTATCACTCACCTCAGTTCTCCACTTGGAGCAGTGGTTCTGTTTGTTTTGTAGAAAATTGCACTCTTATTAGAATTTAATGGTAATATGCTTCACCAATAATCTTCAAGCATATTTTTTTTTTTCTTTTAACAGACACCACTTTGACAAAAAAAATATTTTAAAGCATAATTTCAGTCTCCTGAGAGAACTCAAATATCCTATCTGCTCTCCCTCTGCTCCAATGCCTGATCCTTCCTATAGGACAGAAAACTGGGAATTGTTGTTGCTTCCCAGCCCTACCAGACTTAGACTTACATCCTCTTCATGCCATCCAGAAAAAAAAAACCCAAAGCTCTCTGTCTACATTACTAGTCATCCTGAGAATCTCCTTTATGGCTTTGCACACAAGGAACTACTGAGGATGAAAGACCACAAAGTATACAAACAGAATTTTCCATAATGAGGCCTAAAACCATGCTGGGTTTTTTTTTTTTTTTTTTTCCCACAGTAAAAGTAAAGGAACAATGGAATCAAAAGCTTAATTTTAAAATTAAATACTTTAGATAGATTCAAATGGAGCTATCAGTGTTAATAGTTGATGAAGTCCTTAATAATGACACAATTCAAGAGCACATGAAGAGGAAACTCTAGCAGAAGCTAGAATTTGAACTTAAACCACATCATTTTAGTTAGCTTGGGAATACTCCAGCAGTAAGTCTAAGGTACCTCACCTTTCAAAAAAGGAGAAGCTGAACAGAGTAACAGGAGAGAGTGCATTACCTTCTATTGTCTAAATTGAGTAGCAAGATGCTCTAGCCAAGACCAGAATCACAGCTTGTACCTGGAATCGCAACTGAGCACTAGAGGAAGCACTCATAGATAGGGTTAGCACACATAAAATGCAGGGTCATATCTATCCCTTATGTATTGTAAATGTCACAATATTATTCAAATAAAAATAAGCCTGTCATCCCCTAGATTTCAGTCACTGAGAATTCAGTGACAGTAGGAGGCTACTCTCTAAAGGTAAACATCTGGTTTATACTATTCTGCTCTTTAGTTCCATCTGGAAAAGATTCAAAGTAAATGAATAAAGGCCTTATATCTAAAAGTTAATATACATCCCTTTCAGTTTTTTGGAGTTTAGCTGTCATTTTATCATTTCAGCATATCATTATATAAAGCAGACTGAGAGTGTAACACCCTGAAAGGCTGAAATTTTGCTTCAGTCTAAATTTCTTTGAGATAATACACACTTTTTTGCAGCTGCTAACACTTGAAAGATGTTTTTTACTTACTTCCTTCTTTTTTCCCTGCTTTTAATAACAAGCTAGAGACAGACCAATTTCTACACAATACATAACCCAGAACACGTTGTGACTACCAATGTGCTTTTTTCTTAAGAATATATTTTTCCACCCTGAATGGAACATAAAATGCACAATTTATTCATCAGTTGAATTTCTTACAAAATTGATTTTTTGCTGTTTAAGTAACCTTAAAAGCACCAGAACTTCATCTTTTCTCCTTTAAAAAAAGGACTACCTACACCCTGATGGCTTATATTATGAAATACTGTCTCACATAACATTCAATAATTAGTGAGGGAGAGTTGTTGTTCTTGCAATTAGTATTTTGGTATTTTTAGACTACAACCATTATAGGAGAAAAAAAAAATTATATTATTTAACACTGGAACAGGCTGCCCAGGGAGGTTGTGGAGTCCCCTTTTCTGGAGATTTTCAAGACCCGCCTGGATGCTGTCCTGAGTAATGTGCTCTAGGCAATTCTGCTTTGGCAGGGGAGTTGGACTAGATGATCTCTAGAGGTCCCTTCCAACTCTGAAAATTCCATGATTACCAATCTTCTAAGCAATGCAGTCCAACGAAATTAAACAAATTAGTCGTATACTAAATCGAGCTATTTGTGCTTGATTGGAGTATGCATTACATACATGTGAATCCACTGGTCATATTTATAATGGCTGTAAATTTACCAATTTTATCACTGAAGTACATACTGTCCAGTGCTAAGCATCATTGTCAAGAAGTAGAGTTGTTTTGCTATTGTCATTATTTACTAGTAGTGACATGCAGCTATGAATGTATTTTATAAAAGCACATCCTGTGTCCACAAAAGTGTTCTCCAGGCACATAATTTCAACTTAGTTTGGCAAATTTACAACAGATGTATTAGTTGCACATGCCTAAAACTCACTTAAGAGAACTAAATAACTCTCTAAAACCTATTATGATGAAATCCAAGAGTGATTTCCAAGATATTCTTTATCTAAACAAAAGCCTTGTAACATCTCGAATTAAGAATTTCTAGGTATGTCTGTGAAAGAGAACATGGAACAGGATTTTCAGCTCTGTGTTCTTTCTTGCAGTATATTTATTGAGCTGTTTAAGCAGTTTTCTGCTGTGGTCCATTCTATTTCATAATATATATATTTTTTAAACTCCTAAATAAGTATAAAAATAATTTGTAATGCTTTTGGCACTATTATACTAAATGCACTACTGTACATTCATATAGGGCTATCATATAAGTTCAGATTGCATAGCATACACATTTTAGCATTTTAATTCATATTGTAATACAAATAGAAAAATGATTGTGACTGATAATGGCTGAACAATTGAGTTATTCCGAAATATTAGGATTCATACTTCTGTAAGATAGTGCTTGCTTAAGCGTGGAATGTAATGTACAGGAATACTCTGGTAAAATCAATGTGTTGTATGTGGATCTTTTTGGAAAGTTGGACTTAAAGATTCCATTTTAATAAAATACTATGATATTGTGAAAAAGGTTCTGCAGAGGGAGACTTTTTGATCACTATGGACAATTATATTCTTGTTACTCTTGTTTTCAAAATTTTGCTTTTTGGAAAATTTAAGAAAGTGGTCTTTTTTCGTTCTAGATGGGGATGGAGGATCATAGAAAATGCACAGTTTCTTACAGAACAGAAATCTGATCCTTATTCAACTGTCATATTCACTATGTACTTAAACACTCCTAAAAAATTCTTTCAGGGAACACTATGTTAATTTCTTAAAACTTTTATCCTGCCAAGTGTTTCAGAACAATCTGTGACAAGCTGAATCATAATATGATAGAATAATTTAGATTGGAAGGAACTTCTAGAGGTCACCTGGTCCAACCTCATGCTCAAAGCAGGCTAGCTTCAAAGTTAGAGTTGTTCAGAGTCTTATCTGGATTGGTTTTGACCATCTCCAGGGTAACAATTTCACATCTTCCTGGGTAACCTTTTCCAGTGCTTTTATCATGCCTTTAACAGGAATGCGATATGCTTAGAGCAGGGGTTTGCTACTATCCTCCTCCTTGCACAAAATTAGCATTAGGTATTTTATTAATAGGTTTTCATCCTCCTAATAATGTGTTTTTCTAACTCAAATTATTTCTTTTTAACTTTCATAACAGTCATAGCGTACCCTCATATTACATGCCTCCCTTAAACCATATTGCCACCCTAATGGCCTCTATGACCCTAAATCCATTTTTCTTCAAGTACCTTCAGAGCGTTTCTCACACACAGCTTTTTGCATTCAGAAACATCTCTCCAGAAATCTCTTATGAAACTGTTTTATCGTTCTTGCAAATGTGCCTTTTTGTTATTCCCTTTCTGAAGCAGTAGCATCTGTGGTGCAATTAATAATGCTGAGACCTTTGTTCATTTTACTGAACACAACCACTTCATGTATTCATATGCCAGAGGTGATCTACCATATTTCTTTTCTATGTCTTTACTTGAATTATCGCATATAAGAATAATTAATGGTCAAGAGCAAGGTTAAGTGTATACATAAACAAAAGTTTGTTCTTTGAACCCTTGAGAATAAAAGAAACAATAAGAAAAGATAGTAATTCTTATTCTATTGTATGCTTCCACCTCTGATGGACAGTACCACAAGATTAATAGCTGGGGAAAAGTAGCTGTTCACCTCACCCAGTGCTTGAAACTCTTGCTTGTAAAGTAGTAAATTAAGGATCACTTCTTACCAGGCTAACAGCTTTAGTAGCAATTGCAGATAATCATTCCTGCTTCCAGCAGGAGAGCAGCTGGATGTGAACAACCAGATAGCAATAGCTGAATAACTGAATTTTGATTGATGACTTGACTGGAAAATTATTAACATTGAACTGATTTTTTTTTCAAAATTCTTTCCAAATTGAAAACCCTACAGATTTCATTTGTTTGATGTGAAACATTCCCTTTCACACCAAGTAGAACAGTAACTTTGGAAGACTCAGAAAGAAAGTGGTGTTAATGCATAAAAAATATATAGTATCATGGAATATTTTTGGTGTCTCCTTATATCAAAACATTCAATAGTTGACTTCTGCTTTGCTCTCACCAGGTTATTTGGGGGAGCCAAATATATATAGGTGCACTAAATTGAAGATACACAAGTAACAACTAACGTAAAAGAGATGTGTATCTTATGTATCTCATAGATGAGATACACTCGTCTATGCCTGAAGTAATGTAAGAACTGTCACTTTGACTTTATCGTATTTTTAAATTTAATGCTGTCTATAACAGGAAGAGGCTTCAAGGCTACAAAATCCCCAAA
Organism: Pluvialis apricaria; assembly: GCA_017639485.1. Taxonomy (NCBI): domain Eukaryota; kingdom Metazoa; phylum Chordata; class Aves; order Charadriiformes; family Charadriidae; genus Pluvialis; species Pluvialis apricaria. Next base: position 52,181,560 of record CM030007.1, read on the forward strand.
TTAATCTTTTCTAAAAGTTAATGCTTTCACGTCTATTAGTTTCATTTATATGACTAATTTTGTGTTATAATGGATAAGAAAGCAAAGGCTTGTTTTCTTTCAGTTTTCTTGTCTCAGAGTGAAGCAATTTAATGTTACTGGAGATATAAAAGGGCAGCTTTATGCTTCTATTGTAAAATCCTTAACACAAAGCACTTGCTTCTCCCCATTTTAGATCACTTCATAGAAGTGCTTAGCTCCTTTCCTGATTGAGAAATAACAAATCTGCTTTGAGTAAACATCCTCATTTGTGAATTCATTAAATTATTGTTAAGATATAGTATCTTGATGCACTCACTTTGCAGGTTAAAAAATGGAGATATGAGGTTTTGGTGTAACTTGTAACGTATCCTCCCAAGACTGAAATTCTAACACCTGGTTTACCTCTCATTCTCACTTTTGTTTACCCAATATCCACAATGCAATACTGTATTTCATATATGTGATGGCAAACTATAGACTAGTCATTTTCTAAAAAGTCAAGTTCTTAATATTTTCCATTTCATGAAGAAATAGTTTGTCAGAAGTAATGCTACTTTCAAAACAAACTATGAATATAAAGTACATTGCACTGTATATACAATTGTTGGTGACTCAAATACACAACCACAAGTTTTGCATACCCATTATTGTACTAAAGTTAATAGCTTTCTACTGAAATGTTATATGTTGCCTCACCTACTAATCTACCTTTCATTGATGATGCAAAAAGTACTACCATAAGTCATTCTGAAGCGCATGCAATGCTCTATGTCCCACAACATGATGCAGTTGAAATGACCCATAAAAGGAAAACAATTAAAATAAATATGTTTGCAAGACAATGGAAAATGTATTTATTGAAGCAAGTTCAGTTCCAAATTCTATGGATACAGAGTCCCTCTGCATGTGATACTAATTTTCTGTTTTGTAGAAATGGAAATATCTTAAATATTTATTTTAAATTCATGAATATACTTGCTCACCACTTGTTTCTTAGATTATTTGGTGGGAAAGGAAAAATTTTTGTATTTCTAAAATTATGTGCCCAAAGTTGTTATAAATTAGTAAGACTTAAAATTTGTACTCAGCACAAGGTGAGAGCTTGATACCGAAAACGGAATTAAAAAAACTGGGGACTGCTAAGGAAATTTAGATCTAACAGGATAGTTCTGACATTGAAAGAGTTGACACTGTAAGGAAAACATAAAATTTGTGAAAACAAATGTTTTGATATTCACAGCTATTTTATAAGCCATTTATTAGGCCTGTTCTGTGGAATCTTTAAGAATAGAACCTGGCAGATTGCTTATTTATTTATTTATTCATTGTTTTTCCCTGGTTAAGAAGTACAGGTTAAAAGGTTTTCAGGTTAAGAGAAGGTGCTTGTGTTAGGAGACTTTATAATGCTTCTTGTTATCTGTGAAGATTCTATTTTTATTTTTTTTTCCCTACAAGGATATGAGAAGACAACATCTTCTGGAAGAGTAAGGACCATGCCCTGAAAAGGAGGAAATTGCAAAGGAAACACAATTCATAATATTTCCACAAAATGTTAAAATGTACATACCTCCATAAACACACCTCAAAGAATGAATCCATAAAACGAACCTATGTTTCTAAGAGGCATATACACAATGATCAAAATGTCCAAAGATGAAAAGTCCTTTACAGAGCCTAAACAGGAAACCCAGGTTAATTTTCACAAGAAGCTGGGAGGGACAGACGGGGACAGCTGACCCAAGCTGGCCACGGGGATATTGGATACCATGTGAGGTCCCACTCAGTATGTAGCTGGGGGAGCTGGCTGGGGGGCAGGAATCACTGCTGAGGAGGAGGCTGGGCATTTTGGGTTCAAGTTGGTGACGGCTGCATTATTCATTAATCATTTTTGTATATTCTATTATCAGTATTGTTGTTGTTGTTTTTCTCTTCCTTTGCTGTTCTGTTAAACTGTCTTTATCCCAACCCACGTTTTGACTTCTTCCTCTTCTCCTCCCCATCCCATCGGGGAGGAGGGATGGAATGAGCAAGCGGCTGCATGGTTCTTTGTTACTGGCAGGGGCTAAACCACAACAAAACTCATTAAAACATTCTAAATGTTCAGAAACTGTTGATTACCTGCTTCTGGAGAAGATCCTTTAAGCCAACTCAAGCCAAGAATTCGAAGAATTACTGAGTTCTAGAAATATTAACTAGAACTTTTCTGTGTCTTTATGTGAAATATTACCTAAGCTGTGAAGTACAACTATACTTCAGCTTAATGTATCTTAGGGATTGTAATTAATAATGTTTTCAAATAAGGCAAGAGGCATTATTTTATTTATCTTTCCTCTGAATAAGACATCTTACTTTTAAAAAAAACCAACAGAAAACAACCCATCACATATGTTTCACAGGGCATTTATACAAAACAAATTTCCTTTCTGATGACTCTTTTTTGCTGTGAAGATCTTACACTAGTTACCATACCAGATTTCCTGATCTGAACAAAGCTCTTTTACTCATCATCCCAGAGCAGCTCTCCCTCCCACCCAGCTGAATGATGCAGAATTGTGACAGCAATGAAAAGGATAAGCACAAGCAGAATGTTGTATGATTTGTTGATTCTGGATTCTGCTGTCTTCTTGCAGCTGTTATGGTCTGAAGCATTATATACTTGCTCAAGCTGGGTTTCAGATTAATATTTACTTGCTTGTAATTTAATAAAAAAAAAAAAGAAAGAAAAAAAAAGGTTTGTCTATGATGCCCGCCTTCAGGAGCGAATGCACTGGAATAATTAACAAAAAAAGCAAGACAGAATTTCAAGAATGTCATAAGAATGACAGAAAAATATCATGTTTCAATACATAGTATAAAATATTAACTGGGATACTATAATTGTACATAGACTAGACAAAACAAATTAATTAAAGGTGATCACAGTTTTCTTGCTATCAGACTAATAAGCAGTTTAAAGAGGGTTTATAGCATTACTTGAGAAGCAAAGGCCTAAGTTTTCAGAAATTTTCAGTATTGACTCTAATCTTCAGTTAGAAAAAGCTGACTATTTAGCATCATTAAAGGCAGAGAAGAATTAAATTGTTGAGAGCTTTCGGAAAGTTTCATCTATTAAGACTGTTTCTCCTATTAGGAAGTACTGAGGCAGTTTCTGATTCAGTCATTGGTACAGCACATTACAACAACGAACTTTAAAGTTTTAACCCGACATCTTCAAGATTAATGTGTAGCTTTCTCTAAGTTGTTTCTTTCTTTAAATGCTGACATATTAAGAAGCCTGTGATTACAGTCTACCTTCCCTCATATTGTAACTTCTAACATTATGGAACTTGACTGATGATGATCCTGCACTGCTATTTTACATTACCACTTAAGAATTCTAACACATTAAATATGAAATATTGTACCAGGGTTTGTCCAGACTGTCTCTATGGTCTCTCTGCTGTCTACAAAGCTTTCCAAAAAAGGCACGGCTTAGATGGTGTGTGAGCTTGACACATTTAACATGTGACTGCACACTACAGCCAGGCAGGAGGTATTCTCCAGCTCATTACATTATGTAAACAGGATCTGGTCTCTTAGGACACCTGTTATTAACTACTGGTACCACATAGATGTAACAGTGAAACAAACAAACAAGAAGCTTTATTTAGTAAAAGTTTTAGTGTGGCATCCATCTCACATAAATTTTTATATAAACAGTATAGATGTCTAAAGTTACCATAGTTGTTATTTATTCTCCAGAGAAACAGACATTCCTCTGACCTAATTTAGGTTGTTACAGTAGGATAAGCTAAAATTTTCCTCATGTTTGTTTCACTCTGTTGATTATAAAGTGATGCTAGAAATACCAACTTACATATAAACTGCAGAGTAAATATCTAAAGATGGATTAAATTAATCCCACAGTTAGTTACAAGTTTAAGCAACAAAGATTACATGTGAAGCAAATCCACATAATCATTTCACTTAAAATTTCACTACTGGATACTGCTTGTCTTTGTTCTATATAATTTTCCTGAGTTGCATTGCTAGTCCTACATCTGGAGGCTTGGGGTTCAAAGCAACTTCCAGCCTCAACCATTCTGCAATTCTGTGATTTTGTGGTCCTTGGCCTCTATGAGGAAACGGGACACAACTCTTGTACAGTCAGACTCTGTTGATTTGTACAGAACTTAGTTTTTACCAGGCATGGGACATGGAAAACTGGAGGTTGAAGGGATAGAGAATGAAAGGGAAAAAATGGAACTGAAGTGAGAAAGAATTACTTGCAAGCTAAATACTGAGATGTGAAGGCCCAAACAGAGGAAGCAACTATTACTCGCTGCATCCATTTACTTTACTCATCACAGCTATAGGATTTTCATGGAGTTTTTAATGATTATATTCCAAAGACACATTTCTGAAAGTTGATGAATAGCTAGAATATAATCCAAAGGACCAAGTAACTAATCAGAACATAGCTCTGAAGTGTCATTCATGTCCTAAAGTGGATTACTGCAGCACAATTATGATCCATCAATTTTGAATTAAAAAGGTATATGCGAATAGTTCTATAGGTTTTTTGCATACCTCTTTCGGCTGTGGAAGATAAGGGAAAAATTGAAAATTGAATTTATCTTCTATTTTGAATAAAATGTTTTTTCATTCTTTCTTTCTTTTTTTTTTTTTTTTTTGCCTTTTTGGTTCAATCCTCTCATATTGTGTGATTTCATATGAATTTGTATGTTCAATAAGCGTTAAGAAAGCCCAGCAGCTCACAGAATGCTCTACATATTGTGTAACTGAGCTCTTTTTTAGTTCCTTAGGACTCTGGCTTCTTTCTTTCTTCCCATCTGTGAACTTTAATATCCTCCTGAAGAATGGATGGGTTTGGGATTAAGTATTATTTTTTCCTACTTTGCTTAATTTTCAATAAAAAAAAAAAGAAATGAGCAGAACCTCTTTTAAAAAGTAAGCTTAATGTCCAAAAAAATCCATAAAGAGTTCCAGAAATGCTAACTTCATTCTTTATTGGGAAAAGATACTTTGGTGATTTACCTTCCACTCCTTCTATCCATCCCTATTCTCCTCCTAAATGCTGATCTGTGTCTTTACAGTTCTTCATCCTCTTAAAAAAGAAAACCAAAAAGGCCTTTGCTTCTGTTAATGTGGACATAGTCCACCAGCAGCTGGCTTGAAACTGTCATAGCTAATCTTGCATACCTCAGAAGGGGATCTGTCTGTAAAGGCTTGTGTTCTTCCAATAAGTAGGAGACAGTATAACCAAAACTGGAAACCTTGTCTTGTCAGTAGAGGAAAGGCAAAACATGAGGGAAAGGCAGATTTTCTGCAGTCATCATGTAAACAGCTTAGAAATGTTTTTATTTCTTCAACAAGTGGTTTTAGACATATTGTCTGTTTTGGAGGTTATGAAAAAAGGCTTGGGTTTATCTTTTAGTTTTACCTTAATCTGGTTTGACTGGCATGTGATTTCAGGTAGCTGGATGACTCCAAAGCGTTCTGTATTCAGGCTATTTAACCACCATGCCACAGACTGGGGCTCTGGGAAACTTAGCAAGCGTCCTAGCTCTCCCAACAGACCCTTAGCTCTATCCAAAATGCTACTCAGTGGCTTGCTGTTGAGCCACGCAGCCTAGAAGGTGAACTAGCGCTGCAGGGGTTTGAGATGCAGAGCTGTCTGGTGACATTGAAGACTCTCTGTTATGCTGTTCAGATACATGAAGCCTGAGGGGTAACAGGGAGTGTATTACATTTATTCTCCTTTACACAGTTTATTTGTTGATGAAGGTCTCTTTTCCTTACTGACTCATTCATTATTCCCTAAACAGCCATTTCATAAAAACTATTCAGAGAAGATTTGATTCAAAGTCCAAAGAAATCAATTAAAAGCAGGCAACTTCTGTCGGGAATTGACTTAAGAACAGATCTGAAAAAAGATAACATGAATGTCCTGTAAAACGACATGACTAGGTTCTGAATACCAAAGGCAAGTATATGGAGACCATCTTTCAAAAACATATAGGGTCAAACACTGAAACTGTTTTAACATCAGAAAATAACAGAAAGCAACTTGATGTCATTTATGCAATAGGATATCAGTTTCCTAGGAAATTCTTAACACAAATTATTTCACATCCTCCTATTTCTTTCACTCTTTCACTTCAGTACTATTGAGAAACGTCCATCTTCATTAATGTAATGCAAAGGTAACGCTAGCAATCAATTTTAAATTAAAAGACGGTAAAATATTCTTAAGAAATTGATTTAGCCTACAATGATGGGTGTTCATGACTTCTGTGGATAAACTAGATTTTTATATCTCACACAGAGAGGCTTATTTGAGATAGTCTGGATAAAACATTTTTTTCTTTATGAATTAATTAAGCCACAGATGTTACGACAACTATCATTCTAGTAAGAACTTTATTTTGAGAAATGGGTTTTTTTTGGTGTTTGTTTCCCCCCTCCCCGCAAATATGCAGCATTTGAGCTGGATATTGTAACTCTTTTAATAAAAAAATAAAAATATGCATCTTAGTTTATTTTCCATTATGTGTTGCTTTGGATGTAGGAATCTGAGTTACTTTACAGTAACAGTAAAAATATTATTGTAGTGTTTGTATTATAATGCAAAAACTGCAGTTATATTTTTCTTTATGCTGCAAAATTATGCGTCTTTCCTGGTAGAATGGCATGCCTTTGTACATTAAATTTTATTCTGATAAGAAAAAAAACAAATGTGGAATTTATTTGTGACTTTTAGTAAATAATTTAATTATCTAATCAGTTCTGTAACAGCAAGACAATATTGATTCAGTTTACATGATAACATTCAGCTTAGAAAGATCTTTTAATGACTATCCAGCATGTTTAAATGAAAATAAATTGATTGGCCTACTGCTGGTACTAAGGAAAAAAGAAAAGAAAAGAAAAGAAAAGAAAAGAAAAGAAAAGAAAAGAAAAGAAAAGAAAAGAAAAGAAAAGAAAAGAAAAGAAAAGAAAAGAAAAGAAAAGAAAAGAAAAGAAAAGAAAAGAAAAGAAAAGAAAAGAAAAGAAAAGAAAAGAAAAGAAAAGAAAAGAAAAGAAAAGAAAAGAAAAGAAAAGAAAAGAAAAGAAAAGAAAAGAAAAGAAAAGAAAAGAAAAGAAAAGAACAAGTTTTCAGCTCTAATCTCTGTAAATTTTTATGTTAAAATCATATGAAATTGATAAATAAATGAATATTTAAACACATGAAAAGGAAAAATGTGTAACCAAAGTTCCAAAGATTAGTAGCTTAGGAAACTTTGCATATTGTGAGATCATAAAACTAAATAACACTCCCAGTCATAGAACCTGAAGCATATGCTCTTGCCTGGCTTTGTTTTTCAGAGTTATATACAAGAATGGCCAGAATTGTTGCAGTGAGTATGAGAATTAAATCACAGCAGAGGGCCTGGAATGGAAGCTCTCTGTTTTTTTTTAAATGAGTATATTAGGATAACCTTGATAAAAGAAATAGAATCATAGAATCGCTAAGGTTGGAAGGGACCTTTAAGATCATCAAGTCCAACCATCAACCTACCCTGACAAAACCCACTTCTAAACCATGTCCCTAAGTATCACATCTACCCTTTTTTTAAACACCTCCAGGGATGGTGAATCCACCACCTCCCTGGGCAGCCTATTCCAATGTTTAATAACCCTTTCAGTGAAAAATGTTTCCTAAGATCCAGTCTAAACCTCCCCTGACATAACTTAAATCCATTTCCTCTTGTCCTATCACTTGTCACCAGGGAGAAGAGGTCAGCCCCCACCTCTCTACAACCTCCCTTCAGGTAGTTGTAGAAGGTGATAAGGTCTCCCCTCAGCCTCCTCTTCTCCAGGCTAAACAACCCCACTTCCCTCAGTCGTTCCTTGTAAGATTTGTTCTCCAGACCCCTCACCAGCTTTGTAGCCCTTCTCTGGACACACTCCAACATCTCAATGTCCTTCTTGTAGTGAGGGGCCCAAAACTGAACACAGTACTCGAGGTGGGGCCTCACCAGTGCCGAGTACAGGGGGATGATCACTTCTCTAGTCCTTCTCACCACATTATTCCTGATACAGGCCAGGATGCTGTTGGCCTTCTTGGCCACCTGGGCACACTGCTGGCTCATATTCAGCCAGCTGTCCACCAACACCCCCAGGTCCTTCTCTGCCAGGCAGCTTTCCAGCCACTCTGCCCCAATCCTGTAGCGCTGCATGGGGTTGTTGTGACCCAAATGCAGGACCCGGCACTTGGCCTTGTTGAGCCTCATACCATTGGCCTTAGCCCATCGGTCCAATCTGTCCAGATGCCTCTGCAGGGCCAGCCTACCCTCAAGCAGATCAACATGCCCGCCTAGTTTAGTGTCATCTGCGAACTTACTGAGGGTGCATTTGACCCCCTCATCCAGATCATTGATAAAGATATTAAAGAGAACCAGCCCCAGCACTGAGCCCTGGGGGACACCACTTGTGACCGGACACCAGCTGGATTTAGCTCCATTTACCACCACTTTCTGGGCACGGCCATCCAGCCAGTTTTTTACCCAGCGAAGAGTCCCCATGCCTAGGCCATGAGCAGCCAGTTTCTCCAGGAGAATGCTGTGGGAGACAGTGTCAAAAGCTTTGCAAAAATCCAGGTAGATAACATCCACAGCTTTTCCCTCATCCACTAAGTGAGTCACCTTATCATAGAAGATCAGGTTTGTCAGGCATGACCTGCCTTTCACAAACCCATGCTGTCTGGGCCTTATCACCCTGTTCTCCTGCATGTGCTGTGTAATGGCACTGAGGATGATCTGTTCCATCACCTTCCCAGGCACTGAGGTCAGACTGACTGGCCTGTAGTTCCCTGGATCCTCCTTCCGGCCCTTCTTGTGGATGGGTGTCACATTTGCCAACCTCCAGTCAGCTGGGACCTCCCCAGTTAGCCAGGACTGCTCATAAATGATGCAAAGTGGCCTGGTGAGCACTTCCACTAGCTCCTTCAGTACCCTTGGGTGGATCCCATCTGGCCCCATAGATTTGTGCACCTCCAGGTGCTGAAGCAGGTCCCCTCACCATTTCCCTTTGGATTACAGGGGCTTCATTCTGCTCCCCATCCCCCTCTTCTAGCTCAGGGGTCTGGGTACTCAAGGAACAACTGGTCCTAGTAATATATATATATATTATATATAGTAATATCATATCCTGCCGTGCAAAGACGTAACTTTTGCAATAAGGTGTAACAGGTACTAATTTTAAGACAGCTGTGCAGTTGGAAGACACAGGGTAACAAGAGAATTATGAGACCAATCATGCTGATATGTGAGATCAAATACTTTTCAACATCAGCCACATGTGAAAAACCTCCTGTTGGCTGATCACTGGTGTAAACATGGTTTGAAAGTGGAGTAACGTTCCCTTGGAAACCAAACAATACAGGCAAAACTGAAACAGGAAGCCAAAAATCCTTTTACCAAAGCAGATACGTTCAGAGTTTGTTGTCTGAACAATATTTAAGCATTCATTTTTTTATTTCAAATCAGTGTTGAGTCATAAAACAGCATCCTAAAGAGCATGAATATTGACTGCAAAACACTTTCTGAATGTCATAGTTAGAAATGCAGCAGGTTAAGAATAGCAAGCGAGTTCATATAACTCTTGCTATAGGGGCCCTGATATACGGCCCATTATCTGTTACTCATGTCATATGATACAGCATCCAGTACTACAGCTACATGAAATATTACATTAAAGTGCTCAGCAAAACAAGAAAACTCACAGCTAACAGGGAAAAATGGAAAACAATGGATACACCAGTGAAAAATACAGCTGAACCACCTGCCCTGAAATTTCCTGGATTTCTCCAAGCCTTTTGATGCGGTTCCCCACAGCCTCCTCCTAGAGAAACTGATACATTACGGTCTAGCCAAGTGGTCTGTGCAGTGGGTGGAGAACTGGCTGACATGCCACACTCAGAGGGTGGTGGCAAATAGCTCATTTTCAAACTGGCAACCTGTCACAAGTGGGGTCAATAACATTAAACTGGAGAGGGAGTTTTATGAGGCATTATCTCCATTATTATTTTCTAGGAAAGCTGCTATGATACATTAGGACAGGACAATCTGAACGCCAGCCATCCTCATGGCACACAGCAAGTCTCAAGACTTCTGTGGATCAGAGTAAGAACCTGACTTTCCAAGGCTGCATCTGAAATAAACTGCAAGCTTTCTATGTATGGGTCACTGAAGTGGGAAGTACTAAAGACTGCTTACACGAAGTAGTGAAAAGGAAGTTAACACCCCAACAAAAACTATTAGCGTTCATCATGATAGCAAATCTGTAGAGAATAGATTTCAGTAGTCCAGCAGATGTTACATGAAAAAGATTTACTTTGCTTGCGTTACAAGAGACATGGTGTGTTTTTTCCCCTGTTACTGCATGTTATTTGGCTTGAAGAATTACTCGTGTTACTCTGAAAAATTTTAATGTATTTCATGCGTAGTACCATGTTTCTGTTAAAAAGCGATGCATTAAATGGAATTCATTGAATCCAATTGTGAATTTCTACTATCTGAGACATACAAATCTGAGCTAATCCCTTTAAAGTTTATTCATAGGCAATGAGAATTAGGCCACTAATGGCTGAAAATAGATTCTCATAGTGTCTATTTGTCACTATTGACTTTTTGTTTTAAGAAGATAAATCAAATGTCAGTATGACCTGCGTTTTGGATTAGGAAGTGAGGCTTGCTGAAATAGTTCATATTAACGAATAATAATCTGATTTTTTTTAACAATATTTGTTGAGTTGATTCTTATAAGCAAAACCTTGAAATCTGAGAATTAGTAAAATTTAAAATGATTTCCCTTTCTGTGACAGATTCACCCCTTTTCGAACGTTATATTCTTGAGGTTCAAGGATACTTTTGAAGATTCTTTTTCTGTCACTTGCTTTGGGATAAATAGAGAGTTCAAATGCCAAAATAAAATCACAAGAAACAAAAGTCTCTTGAGGATTACTGCAGGTCATTGTGCCCACAGCCTAGTTCCAAATATACAAGCAGAATACTTGTGCTCTGCCTTCAGTATTTAATGGAGAACACAAGAGTAGACCCTTGTTCTGTTGAAATGTATTGAGTTTATCTGATTACAAGGTATGTTTCTCACTTCCTTGGCAAAACTTGTAAGGAAGCTTTTTGTTTGTTTGTTTTCATTTCTCTCTTTGAGTGATTCCCAAACATTTCTTTTCTGCAAGGAGATATAAGCCTAGCTAGGAAGGAGTATGTTTGCTGAAAGCCCTTTTGATTTTGGTAACAAATATTTGCTGTTTCAGATGGAAGTGGTTGAGCATATTTATGAACATATCTACTTTCTCTGAAAGCTTTCTGCTGCGTGGTTAAACACTGACAAGTAACTGAGTGCTCTACCTGGGAGCTTTACTTACACGGTCTAATTTCATACACAATAATACATAACTAGTTTTATAAAAGATCTAGGTCTTTAATATCTAATAGTTATAAAAGTAAAGAAATTATCCTGTTCCTTTTACCAGAGCAATTAACCCCTTCATTAAATTTTGTCCATTATAATGAATTATTTATTTCTGAAAATGTCACTGTGCAATGGGGAAAATAGCTTAAAGGCAGCAACTTGGAAACTTGGGGCATAAGAGTATGGAGTATGACAACATAATCAGTGGATAGTAAGGAAGGCGAATTAATAAGATGACAGCAAAGGAGATCAAATTCTAAAGACACTGAATTGTAAGACCAAAAGTTTACGTACCAAAAAACCAGATAAGAACTAGTGCAGTGACATGAAAATGGATACAAGCAATGGTTGCAGTAGCTGCATTCTTTTTTTCTATTGTTCATAGTGAAAGTTATGGTAATCCAAGGTCAAGTGAGTAATGACAGCAATCGAACAGGAAAATAAGATATAGTGGCCTGAATAACATAATTTAGCTATAAAAAAGTATTTCTAATTTGGAAAGAAGTTGGGGCGTGTGCATGCATATAATGTCTTCATTACTAATTTTAACAACCTAAGTTTAAAACAATTTGCAGTTAAATCTAATTTGATTAAAGAAAATAGCCAAAGTCTTTTTCAGGAACAAAAAAAAATTATATGTTAGGCATCATCATATTGTTTATATAGGTTGCTTCAGTGTGCCAATTTATACTATTCACATCTACTAGTAAACAGTTTCTGTAATGCCCTCATCCAACATATTTGTGCATGAAAGGCTAACATAGATAATGAGATTCATTTCGCCTCAGCTTAAGTATCTAAATATTAGACATCTTTGCTATTCATCTAAATTTCCTCCACAGACAGTAAGAGAGAAGCGTCTTCAGAGATAAATTTGTCATGCTTCTAATAGATACCTATTTAAAGATGAATTAATCACTGTCTGGACGTCTCACTCCTTCTCTCTTTCCATTGATTGTATGGAAAGTATAGACACCTAACTTGGACTGCATGCCCAACTCTTAAATGAATCAAGTAAGATGAAATGAATCTCATTTACAGCCACTTGTCCCATAGTGAGCTGAATTTCTCCAAGAATAATTCCAATTTACATTATACTGCTCAAACTTTTACTTTTTTATCTATATTCATAGCTGTGGAAAGAAACTGTTTTGAAAATTCCATGTGGAAACTTTATTCCTTTATTGCTTTTACCATGAAATGTTCTTTATTGTTTCTTTAATTAGACATTGTTGCTAGAAGGCAAATATTCTCTGTTCTAAACATAAAAACAGTCAAAGTTACATACATTGGGCAGAAGAAGCAAATAAACACATCAGTTAATTCTTGGGGAGTGTTTTACTTTATCCTAAATTCCTGAGACAGTTGAGTTCAGAAGTATTGGTAAATCCTTGTAACTAGTACGTACTGTGTGTATGTAATTAATACCACAAACAAAATAACAAAATTACTTTAAATCTCACAGTCACAAACACACATATAAATACACACAGACACACTTCCTCCTACTCCTCACTTTATAGTTTTCATTCAAAATTATAGTAGCAAAATAAACACCTTAGATTTCAGAAGTGCAGATTTCAACTCCTTGAAGAGTTTTTGCTCAGGAAACTGTTAGGACTCCCATGGGAGTCTGTCTTGGAGGACAAAGGTACTCAGAAGTGCTTAGAAATTTTTGGAGGCAGCCTGCTCAAAGCACAAAAGCTGTCCATCCCCCAAAATGGAAAAAAAAAAAACCGAAGAAGCAGACCCAGAAATAGAAAAAGAACAGCCTTGTTAAGCATATAGCATTCAAAAAGATCAAATATGAAAAGGAAATATATGAGAGATGGGAAAGGGGACAGACACCTAAAAAGGAATACAAAAAATATTGCTTGAATACAAGAGGAATACAAGAAATTGCTTGAGCTTGCAGAGATGCAGTTAGGAAGGCAAAAGCTGAGCTGAAGCCCAAGCTAGCAAGAGAGGATTCTATAACTATGTTAATATTGGGTGGAAGTACAAGTAAGACACAAGGCTGCTGCTGAACGGAGCTGGCAAGTTAGTTAGGAATGAACAGAAAAGAAGTGTTCCATGTTGTTTTCATCTCAATCTTTAAGGGTGATGTCAGCTCCCAAGTCTCTATTCCAAGATGAAATGACAAAACAAATGATGAGTCACTGATAGTAGAGGGTTGAGCTAGGGACCATCTGTACCAATTGGACAGGTAGAGGTTTGTGGGACCTGATGGGGTAAAACTGAGAACAGTTGGAAGACATTATTACAAAGCCACTCTGTCATTTTTAGAAGGTCATGGAGATCAGGGAAGATCACAGATGATTAAAAAGTTAAATATGTCCATCAATGAAAAAAAAAAAAATCAAACCCAAACAAACTAGAAAACAGACAACGTAGCCTCACCTCAGTTCCTGGGTACATTATAGAACTGGTCTGGGTGGAAACTTTTTCCACACACATGAAGGGCAAGGAGGAGACTGGGGAAAAAAACAACACAGATTTGCCAAGATTAATTTGTGCTGAGCCAGTCAAACTGCCTTCTGTGATGAAATGGCCTTCTCAGTTAATCGAGGATACCAGTGGATATCCATGTACCTTGACTTTTGAAAGATGTTTGACATGATCTCTAACATCCTTGCTGAAGCTAGTAAGATATGGCCTGGACAAATCAGTTGCAAGATGAATGGAAAACTGTCTAAATTGCTGGACTCAAAGGGTAGTTAATATCTCAGAGTCAAACTGGCACCCGGTCATGAGTGGAATTCCTCAAGGTCTTAAAAAAAAATCTGGGTGATGGGATTGAATACGCTATCACCAAGTTTGCAAGTGACACCACATTTGGAGAAGAGGTAAATAGCACTGGACAGAAAAGGTAAAATGCAGAGTCCTTGACAGTCTAGAAAATCAGGCCAAAAGGAATTGCATGAGATTCAACAAAGAGAAATGTGAAGTCCTGCGGCAGTGATGGAAAAATCCCAATCAGTAATACAGGCTGGGGACTAGCTGGCTGGGGAGCAGATCTGCTAGAAAGGATCTGGGGGTGCTGGTAGACAGTGACCTGAATGTAAGCTAGCAGTGTGCCTTTGCAGCAGTGAAGACAAACCATGTCTGTGACTGCAGAAGAAACAGCATCACAAGAGGTGTGATCATTGTACTCTACTCAGCTCTTGTTAGGTCACACCTGGTGTATTGTGCCCAATTTCAGTACCCACAGTAAAAGACTGAACAGAGAGGGATCAGAGGAGGGTGCTCAAGATGATTAGAGTGATGGAGAATTTGATGTGTAAAGAAAAGTTGAAGGAACTGGGGTTTTTCAGCTAAGGGAAGAGAAGGCTCAGCAGGGATCTAATTATGGTTTTCCATTACCTGAATGGTAGTTATAGAGGAGATGGAGGTATTCTTTTCGAAATGCTGCAATGTGAATATACAAGAGTCAAGAGGCATGAGTCACTTCAGGGGAAATTCCTTTTGGACATAAGGAAAAAAAAAAAGTCTTGAGGACAGTTTAACATTGGATAGGCTGCTAAGACCAGTGATGGAATCTCCCTTTCTGGAAACATTCAGTATGGCTTTACAGGGCCATGGCCAGCCTGGTCTAAGGCCCCACCTTCCACAGAGGGTTGGATCAGAGGGTATCCAGAAGTCCATTCCAGCCTAGAATTTTGTATCATTCTATAATTGTATCTTTCATGCCCCCAAATGTATTCGATTCATGGAGGACCGTCAGTCAAATTAATCTGAATTTATTAAAGAAATAAATTTAAAGTGGACTAGTTTTACTACATCAAACTCCTCTGTGGATACTCTCATTCACCACTTGAGGGATCGTACTTTGACTTACTGTAATTCACTTTCCTTACAGTCAACTAAAAGGCAAATATTTTCTCAAAAGTGGAAACATGCTCCAATTTTTAATGTTTATATTTAAATTTTGAATATGCACTTAGAATATTGGTCGATCACATTTAAATAAATAAATGCACGTTCGGAAAATTGCAGCTCTCTCCAGTCAGAACATTAAGATATCTCTAATACTCACACTGTCTATCAAGAGCAGATAATAAAGGGTTATGTATGTATTGTACCAGTCTGGTCATTTGATGAAAACATCTCAATTGGTACATCCTCATTCAGACATTTATGTTGTACTGATACAGATGCCAGGTTATTTGACTAATAGTTCATCTGCAACAAACACATTATGATTTGGAGACACTGGTGAATTTGGAACCACATAGGCTTTAATCATTACAGAAAAATGCACTTTGCCACCTTCAACTGAGTAGCACCATAAGGTTAAAAGTGTCTAGCATCACCCATTAATCATGTCTCAATCTGTTTAAACTCAGTCGCAGCATGGATATTCATATGACTTGCTTCTTTGTCAGAATATTGTAAAACATGGACATTTAAGAAGGAGACCTGGGGATGCAGCATGAATACTGATTTTCACTGATACATAACCACAAGGAGCAGAGCAGTGGACAACCCATAAATCTGTCCTCTCTGCAGTAATTTTTAATCTCATAGAAATACCATGTGGTGGCCCACTTAATCTACACAGCAGAATACTTGCCCTGCGAAGGCACAAACTATATCATGTCAGCTTCTTTCATTTTAATTGCTCCCTTTTTTGCTGCCTGGAAATGAACACTTGAAAATGCATAGCGACCTCTTGAACTGATCTGCAGGCCTATATGGAATATGCAGTTCACTGCACTTTGTCATATGACAAAATGACCCTGAAAAGGAATGCAAAGCAGATTGTGTCAATGCTATAAAGAAAAAAAAATCTCTAGGATAGAGGTAGCAGGTTTTGCCCAGTTTAATTCAATTTCTTGGAATTTTGTTTTCCATTACAATCCCTCTTTAAAGAATGTTTGCACCCTGAAGAAAGAGGTGTGCTTTCAAAGTAGGGTGGTAATGATGCATAAATTGCCTGCTTTGAAGCTTTGTTAAAAACTCTTTGAAGCTTGGGGCTAATCTGGATATGGGCACTACAGAGACAGGCAGAGTTGATTGGACAAAATAAAAAAAAACACCAGCTTTCAAGTTCTTCTGCTCATTCCTATGCACCAGTGCACCTAATTCACGTTTCTTAAGCAGTCTGTAACCTATGTCAGTCTCCAAGAACAATGATGCTTCTGTAAGAGCTGATTCAGCAGAACGAGAACTAGCAAGAACAGCCCTGCAATATTTAAAGTCATGAATATAAAAAGCAAACGACGGCTTGAACTAAACTCCCTGCTCTGAACTGCTCTGTTGCAGAAATACCTTTGTTTTGCATATACTCTTAAAAATGAGCTGTATATAAACGGTGTCAAATTTAAAACATTATAAATATTACAAATGTCTTCAGCACTTCATTTTTATGCACAGCTGCTGTGAGAGTTCACCTCAAAAGAAAATGTAATCTCAGTGTTAAGAGTACATGTGTCTGGATTTGAACGACACAGGACTAATTTCTCTTTCAGTACATTTACTTTGCAGTAAAATCTCTCCTGATGCTTGGGAAAACTGTACTTTTAGAAGACTCTGGTGTCTGAATTTGTGAAAATATTTACTTCACAGCCAGCTATGGTGTGTGGGTTTCAAGGTCTCAGTGTTTTAGAGTTAGCCAGGTGTGGGGATAAGGAGTTGCTAGACCATGGCACCTGATGCAAGCTGGCCATCAGGATTATTTCATACCATGAGCGCCAAATTCAACATAAATTAGAAAGTTGGCTGTGAAGTCTCTCTCTCCCTTGATGGCAGCGATCCTGGGCACTTCTTGCCCTGGTGCCAGACCCCTGAGGCCTTCCCTTCCTCCCGAAGCCGTCGCGCTCACAGTGTCTGACATTTGCTGTCCATTACTGGGAGTGCATAGCTTCCTACTGATATAATTGGCTGAGTATAATCCTTGTATGTTCTCATAGAATGGTTTAGGTTGGAAGGGACCTTAAAGATCATCTAGTTCCAACCCTCTGCCATGGGCAGGGATACCTTCCACTAGATCGGGCTGCTCAAAGCCCCATCCAACCTGGTCTTGAACACTTCCAGGGATGGGGCATCCACAACTTCTCTGGGCAACCTGTTGCAGTGCCTCACCACCCTCACAGTGAAAAACTTCTTCCTGATATATGGTCTAAATCTACCCTCTTCCAATTTGCAGCCATTATCACTCATCCTATCATTACACGTCCTTGTAAAAAGTCCCTCTCCAGCTTTCTTGTAGGCACCCTTCAGATACTGGAAAACTGCTATAAGGTCTCCCTGGAGACTTTTATATTGGTATCGGGATCAATACTGGTTCTTTAGTGTTATTAATGTTAATTATCTAGTCTTTTTCTATTAAATTTGCTTATATTTCAACCCTCGAGTTTCCTTGTTTTTTTCTTGATTCCCCTTACTGGGTGGGGAAGGGTCATGGGATGAGGGAATAATTGTCTAAATGATAATAAATTTTTGTGGGTTCCTCAAACCATAACAGCATGCTAATGAAAGCAGGAGAGTTCCTGTTTATTGTATTATTCTTAAAAGGAAATTGATTTCTACTTTATATTGTGAAAAGCTGAAGTGACCTCATTTACACTAGGGACTTGTCATTAACAGATCTAGAGTTCCTTTTGATTAGACCACTGGCTCATTTAGCACAACACACTTTCTGCACCTGGATTTTATATTTGTAGTGTTGCAGCAACAACAAGGCTCATCCTAGAGGGCAATCACATCAGCTAGATGTTCTACAGAAAACTTTCTATTACAATGTACTCCATATAATTATTACTTCTCTAGCGCACAAAGGCCTAACCCCCTAACCCTAAAGCTTCTGCTGTGAACTATGAAGAACTGTGAAAAACCAAAAGCATGAAAAGAAATTGGTGCCAGAGAGGTTAAACATGCAGCAGTTTCTGTTCAGGTACCAAAAGTGACAGTACTGAGAGTAAAAATGTACAACTGAAGTGTCCTGGCTCACACTCAAGTGTCTTTATTGTGCCTTGTCACTTCCCTGCAGCTATCAACAGATGTCTGACAGAAAAATATAAAATCCACATGACAGATAATTGCACACCACCATATCCACATGGGAGAGTTCTTTTTAGCTTCACAAAACTAGTGGGATGCTTGTGTCCTAAGTATGGGATTGTCTTGCACTTTTCTTCTGCCAAATATATCTACTAACGTTCTTGTAAATATAATAAATTCAAAAGGAAAAGAATAAAAATAAGACTATACATATTCCTTAAAATCCTTTTAGCACATTAGAGATGTAGTCAAAGCTGTGAGCAAAAACGTGTTACAGTGATTGTGTGCATGATTCATATGACCAAAAGTAGATACTTACAATACAGACATCTAATGCAAGCTAGTCATCTTAAACTTCCTTTATAGGGGGGACCAAAAAAATCCAGTCCTCAGTAGGATATGACTGATCTCATTCTAAAATAAGTATCTCAAACAAGTCAGATGAGCCAAAACCAAAAAGTTGTTTTGGTTTGGGTCTTTTTCCCTTTTGATTTCAAAAGATGTTTAAGGTGACCAGCTTGGACACTGCCATTTTCCCTGCAGGCATCTTAGCTTGGGTTAGATGAGTCTTTCTTTGGAAGTCTATTCAGAGATTCACTGAAAGTATGCAATTATGGAAAATTAAGCATTTATTATGTTCCTGTTATATTTTCTTGATATGTTTTAGGCAGTTACTTTCAGAACTTTGTTTTGTTCTGATTAGTGAACAATATTTTCTAAAAAAATTAAGCAAAACATACTTTTGTAAGTGCTGTTTTCTCTCCCTTCCATGTTATCTATAACCATATATCCAGATTCTCTTATCAAAGTTTACAAGATTTTCTTATGTATGTATTTCCTTCAGTAGTCTTGCTGCCATTGTCTGCATTTAAACTGGCAATACATTTTAATAAATATCATATTTAAAAAAGTAAACTCACAAGAAAAATATCTTTATAAAAAATAACTACTCATATTTTAGGGTTAAATAATCATATGCCCAAATTTTATCATTTAGTATTGAGGGTGAAAGAGATGTTGCTATACTTAAAGAGATGTGAGAAGGACAATGCTTATGTTCATAAGACAGTAAGACCTGAATCACTCATCTTCAAGTTAACTTGATAATTAGTTCATAAAACTATACTGATGGCACTCTCAGGTAATGCTGGCTATGTTTAAATTCCCAGACAGATTGGAAGAAATTTGCTTACTATAAAAAATAGGAACAGAATGTATCTATAAGTTCATCTAGTCTACCTCCAGCCAATGCGCTGTACTTAAATTCACAGACCGGTGCTTTCTTACAGGTATATCCTTTACTAATTCTCTCATAGGGAAGATGGGAGTGGCATGGAAACTGTACAGCCATGAAAACATAGCATATGATGAGGGGGTACCTTCTGCATGATCTCATGGAGACCTCAGGTGTCCCCACCTGCTGCATGCCACAGCTTCTCTTCTGTTATGCCAATCCAGTCACCACGAAATGTGGGCCAAATGCCAATGAGCTGTGTCTAACGTGGAAAGGAGAGAAAGCAGGGAAATAGGAGCTATTTGAGGAGAAATGATGGCTAACACCCCTTTAATTCTATCATAAATCCACAGCACTGTGTGTAGAGTTTCCCTGGAGAAATTATCATGATTTCTTCATTCTTAAAATGTTTTTACTTCAGACTTTGTGATTTAGAGCCCTGTTTCGCTAAAAGGAGAGAAGAAATCACAGTTATCACTGTTATCTTAGTCTGTAAGCAAGAGAGCATGTAGCTATGTGAGATAAGAAAGAAATACAGAACAAACATCTGAGACTGATGAGTCCTTTACTCTCATTTCAGAACACAGATGTAAAATCATCAAAGACAATAAGAAAATCCCACACTGTCTTGATAAGACATAAAACCATCAGAGAGGAAGAGAAGTGGAAGCTGGCAGCTCATCAAGGTTGCTGACTAGGCCATTCCAGGGAAGAACAAGACCATGGCTTCAGCATGGACTGACAGCGTTGTCTTTTGGTAATGGTACCAGAGGCAGGGAACATAAAAGCGGTTTAGTCCAGAGCACACCTCTTCCAGAACATTACAGTGTTCATACAATCATACTTTTAAGCCTCTCTGCTTAGTAAAAACATGCATAAATTAAGTGATCCCAAGATTGTAGGACTACAGACCTTTATCAGAAAGATTTTTTTGTAATTAGTTTTGCTGAGCTTACTGAGTTCCATAAACTATCTGCTAGACACAAATAAATAACACTGTAGTTATACTGTCAGAAGCTATTCTAAAACCTTAATTGTCCTCATTTAGTGATTAAGAAAAAAAATGAAATGATTTTTTATTAAGAAGATTATTTATGTTGCTTACTAAGACCATTCTTGATTCTTGACTAAAAAGAAACTAAGTCAATGTTGTTATTAGTAATAGGTTAATACATATCTAGGGTATAAACAAAATAATTTAGTAAGCATTGATGCTCATTTGATTTCTGGAAAATATAACAGAAATAATTAAATATTTCTGCTTTATATATGAATTTTAATGTTTAGAAGCTCTTTTAGGAAATTGAGATCTTTGTTAATATATTTACTTATATTCAGTATACTGTGAGGGGTTGATATTACAGAGGTAAGTTCTGGCCAAACCCTTCCGTGACCCTATACACCACCTCTGTTCATGGCTGTTTAATGTGCATTTAAGAAAAACTTATTAGAAAAATGTTATTATTTCCTGTTATATATTAGAGAGCTTGGCACCAGTGAAACCTGGTGCCAGCCTACAATGGGTGCTCTCCCACGCTCCCAGCCTGGTAGCTACCATCAACTGTCTTCCATATTCCTGTGTCAGAAAGTCTTGCTACGAGATAAGGAAACCAAGAAGACAGATGTTTTTAAGATATTTACTCTGACTTTTTGATGATTTAAAAGTGGATCTGAGTAGTCAAGTTGAAATTGTCCCACGTCAGAAGTTCTTAAGACAATCTCCGCCTTGGCACTTTGGTCATAAATCACTTTCAAGTACCCCTTTTTAGTATATTCCAAAGTAGTAGCCTACTGTACTGCCAGCTCCTCACCCCAAAATCAATGCTGAAACACAGCAACTTGAAAGAAAAAACAATCAACAAAAAAAGATATTTTCATTCATTATATACCTACACTGAACAGCAAGAACACTGTGAACGTTCCTATGAGACCAACTCATTGCTTTATGGAATGTCAAATAGCAAAGCAAAGTTAAAATGGTGTAGACTTTTGAAATATGTTAGGAGTACAAAAAAGTATGCTACCTAAAACTAATTTTGATCAATTCACAAGATACAGATATTGGAAAGATTTTTCAGAATTTATTTTAAGAGTACTTAATGTATTTTAGCCTTTTTTATTCTTTGATTAACTTTCCTTAGCTTTGATACAAAACTTTTAATGGCATTTGGTGTAAATGTAGTAAACATGAGAACCTGTTGTAAATTAATCTTGCCTCCTTTTCAGTGCCTAATAAGTTCAATTTTCTATGAATTTATGTAATTATTTTTATGAATGGATATAAACTTATTTCATTCATCAATTTTTAATGGTCTAGGGTATCAAGATGGAACTGGGAGATACAATGTTGGACTTAAAAGACACCTCACCCTTCCGGAGCAGGTGTGGGAGAGCTGCTGGCATGGCATTGGTTGTCTAAACAGCGTTAAATGTCACAGGCTCCTGAATAGTTCTCAATTACCCATTATACAGACATCTTTGTCAGAACTATTTGAGCTAGGCTGTCTTTACAGCAAATGGAGAAAAAAATTTATTTATTTTTTCAGAATATAACTAATATGACCTATTTCAGATACATACTTTTAAGATTAAATTAACCTTCTGTCTAGAGGCCCCTATACAGAGGGGTCTAGACAAATAAGGCAGATGGAATGATCTATGTTTGGTCATACAGGTTTTCAGCCTTCTTTCCACAGCCCCATATCACATACGTAAGGTGGGCTGGTGTTGAGATCTCTCAGCTCATGCTGACTAAACCAGATCCAGAGTTGTTAAACCTTATCCAAATGGTTCTGCCTCTGAGTTAACTAGCCCTGGATTTTTTTGCTTTGGACAACAGAAATAGTTGTTGTGATCAAAGAGTTAACATTTTTATGTAGACCCCACACAGCTGTAGTGGTTGGTCCAGTGAATCAGGTTAGGCTTCCAAGTCCGAATTTAGACCTCTTGCATGATTGGTATTTTCTGTCTGGCTGGATTGTACATACTTGTCATGGTTTTGGGTGGGATGGAGTTTACTTTCTTCCTGGCAGCTGGTGTGGTGCTGTGTTTTGGATTTAGGATGAGAGTAGTGTTTATGGCACACTGGTGGTTTTGGTTGTTGCTAAGCACTTAAGGCCTTTTCTGCTCATCATGCTGCCCCACCAGCAAGTAGGCTGGGAGTGCACAAAAACTTGGAAGGCAACACAGCTGGGACAGCTGACCCCAACAGACCAATGGAATATTCCATGTCATGTAACATCATGCTCAGTACATAAATCTGGGGGAAGAGGAAGGAAGGGGGGGGACTTTCAGAGTTATGACATTTTGTGTTCCCAAGTAACCATTACGGGAGATGGAGTCCTGCTTTCCTGGAGATGGCTGAACACCTGCCTGCCAATGGGAAATAGTGAATGAATTCCTTGTTTTGCTTTGCTTATGTGTGCAGCTTTTGCTTTACTTATTAACCTGTCTTCATCTCAACTCATGGGTTTTCCTTATTTTTTCTGATTCTTCTCTCCATCCCACTGGGGCGGGGGAGAAATGAGTGAGCACCTGCGTAGTCCTAGTTGCTGACTGGGGTTAAACCATGACAATACTGTTTTTCACTATTGTGACTGTTATGGATTTCATTTTTAGATGTTCAACTTTCTCCTAGTGGGTCAGGAATTTAGACATCTTAGATATACAATTTGTTATTTAATAGTTAATTACACTTACAAGCCATAACACATATGCAGTACATACTGTATTTCTAAGCCATACAATATTTAAGTCCCTATTTGGAATTATTCATTTTTCCCCACATGTTGTAACAGTTGCTTTTTGAATGTGATATTTGGTGAAATGGTAAGTCTCATAGCTTTCAGGTTTATGGAATAAAGATAAACTTTTCCAAGTTACAGATTTACACAGTATGTGTTTCATACACATGGAAATAGAAGATGCCTTCATCTTCATTTGATCTTATGTCTTTCACTGGCCAAATGAGATAATCTTTTTCCCTTGGAAACGTCTCCTTACATAGATAGTCTTTACATTTTGACAACTGTTCGTGTGTATAACTTCTGATATTATATAATCTAAGATTAATATCAGAGATATTAATAGCCAAAAAGATTTAAATTATTATAAGCTTAAGTTTTTAAAGCATGGAAAATTACAAAGCAGACATGACATATATTCAAATAATCTCATGTTTAAACCGAGACAAAAGACTCACAGAGTTTGAGTCCCAGGCAATCTTACTAGGGAAGAATTAAAACTCATAAACATTTCAATTACTACCTAACACAAATGGCATGTTAGAACTGTCTGATTCAAAGAGACTAATTATTATTTCAAGGTATTTATAAATTCTACCAGTATCTGTACTAGAATCTCCACGACAATCATTACCTTCAGAGCATAAGCACTGTAGTTGACTCATGACAGTTTATAATTAAGATCATTTAATTTTCCAGTTCTAGTTCTAAATATTAAGTGAAACATAAATAATCTCTAAACTGTGAGCTAAAGTAGATTTGAACTGAGCTGCAATACCTACTTTACAACTATTGCTTATAGATAAAACACCTGATTAAAAAGAAGAAATCTCAAACTACATGGAAATTAAGACCAATTTCAGGACATAGGTTTCTAGATTCTTTCTCCAGTTTATGCATGTATGCTGTGACTTGCACAGTCAAAAAAAATTTAGCATCAGTTCTACGCTTGCAAAAGGAGGGCTCCTGTATTTGATTATCTTCTTGATTTATTTTTCTCTCTTCTGTCTCTTTAGGCCAACAAATTGATAACATTTATGTATGAGATCAGCTTCATTAATTGTGCAGGAATTGCAGATAGTTTTTCAATTAAGATAATCTGTAAGCATTTCTAGGATTGGGGACTTAAATTATTAAGCCATTGGAGATAATTGCTGCTTTCAGTGGTTTTGGGCTGCCAAGTGCAATGGAACCTTGATTTTGATCAAGGTTTAAAGACAATTTATTTAATACAGATCAAAATCATTATGTTGATAGGTATACCAATCAGCATTCAGTTGCTAGGAAAATTTACCCCTTTTAAGACTAACATTATCACAAATTGGACAGCCAGCAGTCGTCTTTACCCAGAGGTTTCTTGATTCAAGGATTATTAGTCACTTGCATTTGGATTTGTTGAGTGTGCCTTCATTATCTTTGTTCAGTGAAGACATAAAAGTTAAATACATTTATGCAGCCTTAGCCACTCAAAAATCTATAAATATTACAGACTTAAATATTGTGGTCTTTTTAAGAGACTTAAGATAAAAATTTAGTCACTGAAGATAATATAATTCCACAAAAGCCACATTCATTTGCATAAGTGGCAACAATCAACATCAGGGAACTACACACCTGAACAACTTTTGAAGACGTAGTTTCCCAACAGGCAGAGCAAACTGGAGAATAACATGACTTTGTAAAATGAAGACTTTTTCATAGCTTCACAGTGGGGGAAGATTATCAGTGAACTTGTACCTGCATCAGTGAATCTCCATATTCATGATTTCATAGAATCATAGAATTGTTTAGGTTGGAAGAGACCCTTGGGATCATCGAGTCCAACCATCTACCCAACTCTACAAAGTTCTCCCCTACACCATATCCCCCAACACCACATCTAAACAGCTCTTAAACACATCCAGGGATGGTGACTCAACCACCTCCCTCAGCAGCCTATTCCAATGCCCGACCACTCTTTCTGTGAAAAATTCTTTCCTAATACTCAGTCTAAATCTACCCTGTTGGAGCTTGAAGCCATTCCCTCTCGTTCTGTCATTAATTACCTGTGAGAAGAGACCAGCACCAACCCCTCTACAGTGTCCTTTCAAGTAGTTGTAGAGAGTGATGAGGTCTCCCCTCAGCCTCCTCTTCCTCAAACTAAACAGTCCCAGCTCCTTCAACTGCTCTTCATATAGTTTGTTTTCTAGGCCCTTCACCAGCTTCGTTGCCCTCCTCTGCACT
Organism: Pluvialis apricaria; assembly: GCA_017639485.1. NCBI lineage: Eukaryota > Metazoa > Chordata > Aves > Charadriiformes > Charadriidae > Pluvialis > Pluvialis apricaria. The sequence continues at coordinate 52,207,261 of CM030007.1, forward strand.
TGCTCCAGCACCTCGATCTCTCTCTTGTATTGAGGTGCCCAAAACTGGACACAATACTCGAGGTGTGACCACACCAGTGCTGAGTACAGGGGCACAATCACCTCCCTACTTCTGCTGGCCACGCTATTCCTGACACAGGCCAGGATGCCGTTGGCTTTCTTGGCCACCTGGGCACACTGCCAGCTCTTATTCAGCTGCTTGTCAATTAGAACCCCCAGGTCTCTTCCTGCCAGGCACCTTTCCAGCCACACTTCCCCAAGCCTGTAGCGCTGCATGGGGTTATTGTGGCCCAAGTGCAGGACCTGGCACTTGCCCTTGTTGAAACTCATACCATTGATGTTGGCCCAATGATCCAATCTAAGTCTCTCTGTAGAGCTTCCCTATCCTCCTGGGAATCAACATTCCTGCTTAACTTGGTGTCATCTGCGAACTTGCTGATGATACACCCTATGTCCTTATCGAGATCATCAATAAAGACGTTAAACAGAAATGGTCCTAACACTGAGCCCTGAGGCACACCACTTGTGACCGGCCGCCAGCTAAATTTAAATCCATTGTGGACCACTCTTTGGGACCTTTCAGTCAGCCACTGCTTGATCCAGCACATCATATGCTCATCCAGGCCGTGTGAAGCCAGTTTTTCCACGAGAATCGTATGGGGGACAGTATCAAATGCTTTTCGAAAGTCCAAGTATACAATATCAACAGCCTTTCCCTCATCCAATAATCTGGTTATCTTGTCATAGAAGGAGATCAGGTTCGTCTGGCAGGACCTGCCGTCCATAAACCCATGCTGACTAGGCCTGATCCCCTGGTTGCCCATTATGTGGGTTTTGATGGCACTCAAGATGACCTGCTCCATGACCTTCCCTGGTATCGAGGTTAGACTGACAGGTCTATAGTTTCCTGGATCCTCCTGTTTGCCTTTCTTGTAGATGGGTGTTACATTTGCCACCCTCCAGTCCATTGGGACCTCCCCAGTTAGCCATGACTTCCTGTAAATGATGGAAAGCAGTTTGGCGAGCACATCTGCCAACTCCTTCAGCACTCTTGGGTGTAGCCCACCCCGCCCCATAGACTTGTGTGCATCCAAGCAGCATAGCAGGTCACTGAACTCTTCCTCTTTAATCACAATGGTCTCATTCTGCTTCCCCTCCGTCTCCTATCTCATGAGGCTGGGTGTCCAGGGAGCAGCTAGTTCCACTGCTAAAGACTGATACAAAGCAGGCATTGAGCACCTCAGCCTTTCCCTCATCCTTTGTAACTATGTTTCCCTCTGCATCCAATAAAGGAGGGAGATTTTCCCTAATCCTCCTTTTGTTGTTAATGAATTTACAGAAAGATTTTTTATTATCCTTAACAGCTGCAGCTAGGTTGAGCTCTAGATGAGCTTTGGCTCTCCTTATTTTCTCCCTGCATAGCTTCACTACATCTTTATAGTCTTCATGAGAGACTTGCCCCCTCTTCCAAAGGTCGCAGACTCTCTTTTTGTTTTTGAGATCCAGCAAGATCTCAAAGCCCTATTTAGCCAGGCTGGCCTCCTTCCCCGCCTACTTGTTTTTCGGCACATGGGAACAGCCTGCTCCTGTGCCTTTAAGACTTCTTTCTTGAAGTATGTCCATCCTTCCTGGACTCCTGTATCCTTAAGGGCATTCTCCCAAGGGATTTTTTCTAGTAGTCTTCTGAACAGATTAAAATTTGCCCTCCGGAAGTCTAAGGTGGCAGTTTTGGTAACCCTTCTCCTTGTTTCTCCAAGGATCGAGAACTCAATCATCTCATGATCACTGTGCCCTAGACAGCCTCCAGTCTTTACTTCCCCCACAAGTTCTTCCCTGTTCACAAGGAGCAGGTCTAGGAGGGCACTTTCCCTGGTCGGCTCACTTATCAGCTGCATGAGGAAGTTATCCTCCACACATTCCAGGAACCTCCTGGATTGTTCCCTGTCTGCCGTGTTGTATTCCCAGCAGATATTGGGGAGGTTAAAGTCCCCCACAAGAACAATGGCAAATGACTGCGATATTTCTCCCAGTTGCTTATAGAAGGCTTCATTCATCTCGCTGCTTTGGCTGGGAGGTCTATAGCAGACTCCCACAGCGATATCACCTTTATTTGCCCTTATCCTAATCCAAACATTCTCGACCCCGTTATCACTATACTTAATTTCTGAGCTCTCATAGCATTCTCTAACATACACGGCCACTCCACCACCTCTCCTTTCCTGTCTATCCCTCCTGAAGAGTTTGTAGCCTTCAATTGTGGCACTCCAGTCATGTGAGGCATCCCACCAGGTTTCTGTGATAGCCACTATGTCATAGTTTTCCTGGTGCATCATGGCTTCAAGCTCCCCCTGTTTGTTGTCCATACTGCATGCATTGGTATAGATGCACTTCAGACGAGCTAATGGTTTCAACATCTTTTTGTGAGTGTGGGCCCCATTTCCTACCAGGCCCCTATCAGGTGTTTCCATAATTTCTAGGTGTCTATCACGTCTCTGAAATGAATTGGTAGAGTAAGAGTCCTTGCTAGTCCACCATCCCTCAAGCCCTGGTGTGTTTCCCTTGAGTTTAGTCCTAACAGGCCCAGTTATCCCCCCTTCCCCCCTCATATCTAGTTTAAAGCCCTGTCAACGAGCCCTGCTAATTCATGTCCCAAAATTCTTTTCCCTCTCTGGGACAGGCGCATCCCACCTGCCACCAGCAGGCCAGGTGTCGCATATGGCAACCTATGATTAAAAAACCCAAAGCCCTGTCGGTAACACCAGTCACGAAGCCACGAATTGACCTGCTGTCTCTTCCTATTAATTTCCTCACTCATGATAGCTACCAATGGGATAGAGGAGAACACTACTTGTGTTCCCGATCCCTTAAGCACCCTTCCCAAGGCTTTAAAATCTCTCTTAATTGATTTTGGGCTTCTTCTTCCCACATCATCACTGCCCACCTGAAATACTAAAAGGGGGTAATAATCAGAAGGGTTGACTAGAGTAGGAGCTTTGTCCAACACATCCCTGACCCATGCCCCAGGGAGGCAGCAGACTTCCCTGTGAAGCAGATCAGGACAGCATATTGGTCCCTCTGCCCCCTTCAATAGAGTCAGCCACAACGATGACCCTTCTGCTTTTCCTTTTGGAACTAGTTGTAATGCCAAGTCCACAGCAACTTGGTCTTTCTGGCACTTCCTACTTACATGTACCATCCTCCTCTCCAACAGCCAGTTCCTCCTGCAAGATTCCGTACCGGTTCTGCAGGGGTAACTGGGGAGGTGGGAGGGGCAGGGAGGGGATTTGCCTGCTTCACCTAGCCAGGACCTGTTTCCATTCCCCCTCTTCTCTGAGATCCCCCTCTTCTTTGAGATCCCCTTCTACTGCCGGGTGAGAAGTGAGGAGAGGGTCCTCTGGTGTATGTGAGGCCTCAACACACTCCCTTACTCTCAGGGAGTGGGCCCACCAGCCGATCGCCCTCTCACACTCCCTGATAGTCCTCAGCCTCTCCATTTCCTCCTTCAGCTCAACCACCAGGCTGAGGAGATCATTCACCTGTTCACATCTGACACAGGTGTTGTCCCCAGTACCCTCCATGGCAGGGGCCAGGCCCCAGCCCTCCCTGCAGCCAGAGGCCTGGACACCCACGTGTTTGTGTGGGGCCTCTGGGTGCCCACAGCTTTCTTAACAATAGCCTTTGACCTAGTTCTAACCATGGCTGGATGTCTGCAGGCAAGAGACAGGGGAAGGGTCAGTTGGAATGAATGTGCTACTCATCTGACTACTAAAAGGAATTGAACTTACCTTGTACGATAGCAGAGGCTCTGCTGTACAAGTTACAGCCACACAAGGCACCGACCAGGACACACACCCAAGCACTGGTCACTGCTCGGTGGCAGAGGCTCTGCCCTCCCTGGGGCCCCTTATAAGTCGGCGGTGTGATGAGCCGCGGGAGGAGCCGGCTCCGCCCAGGCTTAGTCAGCAGCCCGCCCACCCGCTGTCAGCCCCCAGCACCAGGAGGAGGCTTTGCCCAGCGTCAAAAAAGCCCCAAAATGAGCTTTCCGTTGGCCTTTTTAGCTACAGATCCCTTCTCCCAGCGCAGTCTTACCTGCCCTGGAGCCGGTCTCCATCGCAATTTCTTTAAAAGGGGGTTAATACTGAGGCAGCAAAATTTACAGATACTAATTGGTACAGCAAAACTTATGCAGATCACATAGATGTGTAGATGATCCAGCAACATAGGACAATAAAATGAGTTACCAAATTCAAGTGCTAATTAATGTATATGGGAGGGACTGGAAGGAATTAAGCTATAAAGAAACTATAGTACTCTCCCAAATTAGTTATTAATAATCAGGGAAAAAAGAAAACTTTCAAGTCATTACAGATCAATACCCATCCTTGCTTAAAAGATGTAAACACAGTACTGGCAATTGTTAGGAAAAAATGTGTAGAGCAAACCACAAAGTATCATAATGTGTTTTTATCAATCAGTATGGACCCACATCTTGACTATGGAATAGTTTTATTATCATGTCATTGTAAAGATAATACAAAGAAAATGTGTAAAGAGGGGGAAAAGAGACTCAAGGGTATGGAAAAGCTTCCATGACCAGGAGAGAGCAAGCGGTTCAGAGCTCTTCAGTTTGGAATAAGCTTAATAAGCTTGGAATAAGCTGTGGATAAGCTTAAACAGAGGGTATTAAACCATGAATTGCATTGAGAAACTCCAAAGCAAGTAATTTTTTTCACGATTTTGATGTACTAAATTCAGGAACCCCTAAGTCACCTAATTAATGGTGAAATTGTTAGGCAAAACCAACATGGTCAAGGAAGTACTTTTAACTTCTTAAAAAATAAATAGTGGAAACTAATTTTGCCAAAGGATAAAAAGATGTGTTCAAAAAATCATTAGACAAATTCATGAAATACACCTTATTATGACAGAAAAAAAAACAAACCAGGTGTAACTTATCATCCTGTAAGTCTTTAAATAGTGATGAAACAGCCAGTAATAGTGATAAGACAGACTATGCAAGACTTTCTGGCTTTTGACCTGTTTTTCTTATGGTTGATTTTGTGTTACTTATGTCACGCAAAACCCCATATATATCTTGAGAGTAAATACTCCTGAAGTTATATCTATAGTGCATTGAATTAAAAGAAGATGGAAGGTTTGTATTCTTTAATACTACATGACTATCTCTATAATAAACATCCATTTTTCTTAAGGCATTCTTAATATAGCTATTAACAGACAAATATTCAGAAGAGATCAGTACATTTTAACTGCGTGACTCCCACTGAAATCAGTTAGTCTCCTTGAAGTATTGTGAAGAAAACTGTTGTCGAAATAAAAGCAATAAATCAGAAGAAACAGCTCAGTAATAATTTTTGCTACATTTATTTTTCACCAGAAAATTGTTTAGGCTTCATAAGTCTTGCTCTCTTCTCAATCATGTATCTTATGGCTTCAGAGGCATAGGAGAGTATAGAAGGAAAATATCACTTACTAACCAAGATGCAGCCCATCTAATTAATTATTATAAGAATCTAATTAATTATTATAAGAACTGGCATACTCAGAAAACATCTTACACGGCTACAGTATTCATCTGAAAAGATATTTGAATCCTTAAGAAAAAAAGTAAAAAACATACCACATTAAGCATATCAGGTCCTTGCTCTTTTAATACAAAGCCAATATTTTCCAAGTCATTTAATTGTTACATTTTGGTTTTCCCTTAAATTCAACTCAGTTGAAATATATATGGTTTCTAATATGTTAATTTTAAAGAAGCAAGCCCCCATTTGGGAAAAGATAAAGGCATCTTATGTTTTATTCATGCATTTTCTAGTGTGCAGAATGGATTTTAGAAGGAAAGAGAGGACGAGAAATCACTGGTCTAGAAGATATATTACATGTATAACATAAGAAATGAAGCTGCCAGCAGTGGAATAATGGTGGCAACATTCAGATTTTCAAATGCCAGACCATGTTTGCCTCTGGTAGACAGATTTGAAGAACTATATTTTGGTAAAAAAAATAATTGATTACACCTTGATTTATTTTATTTTTTCCCCTAATTGTTTTAACAAATTTCTAAAATATTGTTTTGTAAAATGTTTTACAAAAGCATGGCAATATAACACAATTTGAAGAGGTGGTTGTTTTTTTTGTTTTTTTTTTCTTTAAACTTTAACAGGACTGTTTTATTCGGGAGATCTGAGCCCAAGCATTTTTGGATCATCGATTCTTTTTATTTTGACAGCTTTTCTCCAGACCAAAAGAAAAAAAAAACCAAACAAATCCTGGTTGTGCAGCACACCTCAATTTTTCTGGAATGGGATGTTCTTATAGGACATTGATGAGCATGTCACCTGTCCAACCAACTTTATTTTTAAGCTCTATTTCAACCATCAGATTCCACAAACTCTATCACTAGCATAGTATCCCCAATCAAAAAATCAATAAATGCTTAAAAACAGCTGTTGAGAGAAAAGATTATCTCTAAGAGAAGTAGTGAAGTCATTCATGGCAATGAATGTGAGGAAAGACACCTTGCATTACTTCTCCAAGAGCTACTAAATATAAAAGAGGAAGGCTGCACTGACACCTATATCTACTAATTTCCTGCCCTTTATTATACAGCAACATTCATGGCAGCAAAGAATCCAATCTTCCTATTAACTGTACTCCAAACTAGGCTGTCAGAAAAATCGTAGGGGGAAAAAAACCAACAACCCTCAAATAGAAACAACTGTTTTTACCTTAAACAAAATGACATTATTTGGACTTCTTTTAACTTTTCTACATTGGAATACCTATCCAGTATCTATAAATATCTTTAGTAAGCTTGCTTTTTTTTTAATTTCCCAAATGAAATAAGGAATTTTCAGGAAATAAGGAAGATAGCTTGTGCTATGTTTCTAGTATTAAAATTCTCCTCCATTATAATGACTTATTAATTTTAAGACTTTACAAATCTTCATTCTGTAAAACACTATTCATAAAACAAGGTGTATTGGTGAATGCTAACCTTCGAGCTTGCCTTCTAGGGATGATCATACATGCTGAAATTCGTATCTTCAAAAATCACTGTGATGGTAGTGTCTGCTCTGGAAGGAAAAGAAATGTTTTCTCTGTTGAGGGAGAAGAAACTAATTGGACAGTGCTATTTCTTTTCTTTGGCTTGGACAAATTTAAAGATCTGAACTGAATCTAAAAATGGTTATTGCTGGCTTAACCCAGAGCAACTATGCCATTTTCTTGTGGTCAATGCTGGATCTTAGAGTCAGAACTGCTTTCCAAGCTAGGAAAGATTTCCCTCTAGGGTCTTTTGGAGGGTATTGCTGCAAGAATAGTTAAGGGGAAAACCGGAAGGAAATGTTTGAAGCTAAAATTGTATTTTAGAACTTCAACCAGCCAGTAACTTAAATACCTACTCCTGTCTAAGATCTTAATCTAGTTCCTTGTTCTTAAGTGGTCCTTTATTACAGCAAGAACTACTTTTGACATTAACATCTTTCAAAACAGTATCTCACCCAAAGAAGAAGGTTACTAAGTAAAAATATCACTTTACTTGAGTCTACTTTACATTTCTTAAAGCTAACACATGCTTACAGAAATTACTTATTACATTTAATCATTCCATAAAGGAATTTTAAAACAGCAAGCTTACATGCACATTCCTGAGAAAAATGAATTAATTAGAATGTGTTAGAAATTGCTACCAATTACAGAAAATCATCTCTGAAATAAAAACAATTATTTTACTAGCATTAACAACTTAAAACACCAATTTTACATAACCATGACAGCACTGTATTATGCATATATATGCATAAAGTTATAACACTGAGAAAACTCCATCTTTTCTTTTTCTTTTTTTTTAACTTCTGAGTGTATATCATTAGTGCAGAAGTCAATCAGAATAATAGCACTTTTTTTTCCCCAGAAGACTGTTTTTCCATTATCCATACTTGAGCTTCATTCATAAAAAACATTGCTTTGTTGTGCTTTTTCTTAGGCTTATTCATAATTCAGAGATAACTTTTAGAAGAAGCATAAAATAAAGCTCCAAGAAGGACCATGGGAACCACTCTGAACCTTGGCATTCCAGATCAACATAAGTCACAGCTGAGGCCTGCAGATCAGGCTCAAGTAGGCTGTATTATATTTGGAGAACTAAAGAAGAAAGCATTTCAACAGTTTTTGTTCTCTTTGGACTATAATAAAGAATCTAAGGAGAAAGGAAAGGAAGAAAAGGCAAGCAAGGGAAAAGAGAAGTGTTCCTTGCCAAAAGCAAGTCTTGTTCATACTTTGTATGTTTTAAAAAATGATCAGTTCATCTTTAAATGCTGTTTCTGAAATGAAAAGATACCGGTGGGTGATGGGACAAGAGTTTGCTCACCCTCTCTTTCCTAGAGGTTTGCTTCCAGTGAGCCGTGGTGCATTCTAAGAAAGCAAAGTTACAAAAGAAGTTATGTCTACTCATGGTAAGATCATTCAAACAAGCTTAAAATACATTTTCCTCTTGAAACCTGACATTATTTCCCAGACAGCAGTTTTCCTTAAACATATAAAAGAAGGATAAAAGAAGAAAGTCATTAATATTATTTATGAACTGAACCTCCAGAGCCAAACTTGAATTAGCTTCTTTATTAAAAGGCATTCAAGCAACTTCTGTGATTCTCTGCTAAAATGGAATAATTTGTTACAGAACTACACAGTTGGTGTACAAAATTATTCTATGTAAACAAATGTCACAAACTGACTGTGTAGGGTCACTGACGATTTTCTAGATGAATGATTCTCAGCCATTCCAAGGTGGTGATCTATTAGTTGAAGAAAACAATCACTAAATTACATTACTATGAAACCAAAAGCATATTGTTAATAAGCTGAGTTAATTTTTCATATATTTCTGGCAAAGACTAATTGAACTAGAAGAATAAAATGCAATGAAAATGTAAGGGTTGGGGTTTTCTTTGCTTGCATTTTGTTTTAGTTTGCTAAGTATTTTTGAAACCCAATTATCTTTTGTGATCCACTGCTGTCGTGTTTTTGATACAAGAGCTGAGAAACACTGCTCTAGAAGTAAATTTTCATTACTAGTTTAGGGTATTCCCTTCCAAATCTGCAGATAGTTGGAGACCTGTGCCCATGAAAAATGTAAAGACCTATTTCTGCAGTATAAAAATCTCAGAGTTAATTTCAGTAAGATAAAGATCATGTCCTCAGACAAGGAAGAACACTACAACATATTTATAAAATTTGTATTAGAGATAAAAGAAAGAAAAATAGTCAAAAAGCATATGTAGGTATAAGAAAAATTTTAGGTAGTAGTTTCTCCCTGATCTCAAAGTTTATTTTAGCCCAGAGAAAAGCACCAAACTGAGCCATCCATCTTTACAGACACATGCAGAGACACAGCCTCACATTCCTTTTAGAGAGGAATTTAATTAAAATCATTGGCGTACGCCCCGCTGCACACTCAGCCCCACCCCCAATAAAGAAAAAACCAAAACCCCACAGTGCAGAATCTAGAAGTTCCTGCATTAAATAGAATTTCCCATAAGAAATGTGTTACTTCTGTCATTTGCCTTTCTCACTATCTACTGGCTGATTTCAGGTAAAAGTTTAAGGCATTAAAGCCTTGAATGGTTTCCTGTCTTAGTTTAGATAACAAGCATAGCATTAATCTAGGTTTACCTTTCTGAATGGCCATTTTCCATGACTCCTTGATAGTGCTATCTGAATAATTGTTGAATTGATGAATAAGGGTTTTATGAGGGGTTTTGTGTTTGTTTTAGTGTTTCTTCTGTCCTGCCACATGCTGCTTCTTTCCAACAGCAATGAAATAATCTACGACACTTGAGCTAATAGCTCAGTAGATTAAATGAAGGGGAGTCTTTACATAGCTCAGTCTTTCTGAGGTATAATCAGCTCTGGAAATTGGTTTAGTTAAAGTCTGATTGTCTTCAGACCATAAAGTAGTCCTATAACTTTGAAAAAAATCTAGCATAACTGAAAATATGTCAATATTTCCAATGTAAGTTGGTCTAATAAAATATATTGTTTTCCCATTAAAGACCTGATCTTATTCAGAACATCATTGTATATAAATATGAATGACAGCATTGTATTTAGATTTTGTATGAAAATACTGCAGTCTCATGGAGGATAGGAGCTGATTGGCTGAAAGAGTGATTTGGTACAGCTTGGAGAATTTAATTTTGTATGGAATTTCTGTGGGCTAATGTGCACAGATTGCTTTTAATGCATTCATATGATCTATATCATAAACACTCGCATGGCTGTACAAGATTCTCGAGCATATTCCAGTCCTGCGCTCAAGAGAAGTACCTCATCAAATGAGATACGGTAAATATCATCTAAGTTCAGACTTTCACTTGGCAGTTTAGTTTCTCTTCAGAACTAGTGTAGAAAGACAGGCTGCTTCAACAGATGATACAGAACATACAATGTAGGATATTTGCTCTGAATGAATATAAAGTGAGGAATTGCGTATCTCAGGCTGTTAAGCTTGAGGAAGTTAGTAGTTTTTTATAAAGAATCTCGAAAATCTTTAAGAGAAAGTGTCACCCTATATATTGATATAACGTCTAGTTCAGATGTGATTTTTGATGGAACTTGCAGGTAGTACTGCAGCACCAGTAGAGATACTATTGTCAGTAGAGATAACTAATCAGTAAATCCTCTGGAAAGCTACTCATCTCTTTCAAACACCAATTTTTTTTTAAAGCAGATTTAAAATTATTTAAAAACAAGCTAAGGAGGTCCACAGACAGACAGTACAGAGAATGATATTACAAACCTTTTTCTACATGTCTTTAAAAGTCTTGGTTTTTAGAGTGTTGTTTCTACTTAGCAATATTCTGTTTATCTACATTGATTTATTTGGTGTTTCAGTTCTGAATTGTACATAATTGATTGTAACTTCAGGTCTCCAGTGATGACTACTGCCTACTGCAATTTAATTGTGTTCTCAGCAAATTAGTTTCATCCTCAAATCAAAACATTTGCGTCAGCTGTGCTGTTGCAGACATTGCAATACCTGCAGCAAATCTATTGAATGTTCTTCTATACTGCTAATAAGAAGGGAAATTGAAGTCACTTGTTTATAAGCTTTATGAGTCTACAGTGTTGTGAATCCCTAATATGTGTAAAAAATGGTTCATATTTTGTAATATAGATGTTATATAGCCTCAACCAAATGGGACTTGCATCAAACATTTTTAAAAGTGTATAAATATTGAGGGAAGAAGAGATGAGAATGAGGGGAAATCTGAGAAAACTACTGTTTCTTGGTATAATGTGCATCATCCAATGGCAGCTGCACATATGCTTAGAAATCCAAGAAAACGCATTTGGAATCTTTCTGACTGCACGTTGTCATCAAACAGGAAATAATAAAAGATAATAACAAAAATTAAATATAATATACACAAATGACAGAAAAAAGGAAAGAAAAGGAAAAATATACACATTGCAATAAGAAAAGGGGGGGGGAAGAAGGGGAAAAAAAAAGAGAACAAATAAAAAATTCCTACAGGAATACAGCATGACAGGTTGCCAACAGGATGGAGAAAAGAATACAGTGAATAGTCTTGAAAAGTGATGTTAGACAGGAGATACGATGGTAGACAAAGTAAAGAAAAATACCTACTGGAAAGATAAATAGAATCCATCTAACCATGACTAGAACATGAACTGCAAAAGACAGAATTGGAGGATGTACTGTATCCACCCAGCAGTGAAAACAACACCGTTTCCCCTTTGCTATTTTAGATATGAAAATACAATGCCATTGTGCACCTTTGAAAAGGAAGTTTTAGAGCAGGCCTACACTTTGTGGTCATGGTACTCATTATACATTAACTGCCATTACGTGGACTGTAAAATTTCCATTTCTTCCTCCTGTACGTCTGTGCTGCTCCAGCTCTCAGAGCACATAGCTTCATTCTTTCCAGGCGCTTTGCTTTTTACTCCAAGCGAACTGCGTGCAAAAAGAAAAAGTAATGGTGTGCTAATATTGGGAAACAAGGTAGAAAATAGAATGCAGTGGATAAAAAAAAGGAACTTTTACAATATAAAAAGAATGGCATTGTTATCAATTGCATCTAATTTTCAGAAACATGAGTAAACAGAGCCTTGGGCTTGATCTACAGAATGAACTGGAATAATTCATATTGACTTAATTTAGCAGGACTGTGGGTACTTTATTATATAATGCAGAGATACTCTCGAATCTTTAGGACCCAAAATTCCTATTGAAGCATGATGAAAACTTGTAGTGAAAACACTAAAAATAGTCAAAGGGGACCCTGAAAATGTACACATTTGCTATGAAATATCCAAGGTTCAGATTTCTTATTTAAATAGTCTCCAAGAAAAATGAAATGCTTTCATTTGTACATGGTGGAATTAACTATGATTCTAAAAGATGTCTGGTCATTGTCTTTGACAGAGGTAGGCTGCCTCTGTCCCCTCTGTAAAGACAGATATGCTTTTTTGAAATATCTGTAAGATTCATATGTAGAAATTATTTTTAGGCAGGGACCTCATTTTTCTGAATGTTCATCAGGATCAAGACACAGACAGGATTGTATCAGCTGTAATTAATAAGGATGCACCTCATTACAGGGCCCAAAAAACTTGAGCTTGTGTTGCTTGCAGAGAAGGACATGCCCTTCAGAAAGAGATACTTGGGTTTCATCATAACAGAAATGATATGACAGAAGGGTCATAACAGCAAATAACCATATACAGAGAGGCAAGAGAAAGACAGAGGAGCAAGCTCTAAACTGGTGTAACTATGGCAGTTTATACCAGACAAGAATTAAGCTGAACAGCCTTAAGGCACATATTCCATTCCTGAAAATGAAAACAGTTTAACAGAGGTGCATTTGAGTCACAGAGAAACTAAAAATGGTGACCACACTGCACCTGATCTTTAGAGACAGAGGGACTGGAAGCAGAAAGAATAATCAGGGGAGGAGATGCAGTTGTGCACATATCAGTTTACATCAGTTTCTATCTGATTTCTAGGACAAATTACTGCCTGAAGCTGATGTACACAGGGCTGCTAACTAGTTTCTTTAATTGGTTGTTTTACATGGAGTCAGATAATATTATTAAGCAACAGAATGTTATAATGAACTGAGGATTACACTTGAAAAATAAGCTATGCTATTTTTTCAGGCTGGTGAAACACAGATTGCTTTCAGTTATTTTTCTTGGCAGGACTGTTGTTTCTGTCCATAGCCTGTCAAGCTAGCATAGTACCCAGATGGTTATAAGGCTCTAGGGCACCTGTATAATTCACATTAGAGTTTAACAGAAATGTAGTGAGTAATATTTATATATTTACATTTCAGATCCTCCTCCATTCAAAGCAAAACACAGCTGTTATATTTTCACCCTGACCATTACCCTGTGATATCCCACTCAGCCAATATCTCCACTCATTGGCACTCATCATAGCCCAAATAGCAAAACCACCTCCTGGTGGACGGCTTTCTTATGCAATGGTCTAGCATAATAACTTTTTAAAGTATTCTTTTTTACACCACTCAGATTTACCAATGAAGTTTTATTTCTCTTATCTTCAAACCTGCTGCCTGCCTTCCTGTTTGCCATGTGTGTCATCTGCACCATCTGGGGTGACCTTTCTGCAATGACCGAGAGCACAGCACTAAAATGCCTGATTTCCCTTACTGAAAATTGATTTTCAGAGTTGTTAAATGGTTTTCTTTTTATTATTTTGTGAATGGTAGAGACTTAACATATCAACATTACGTGATAAGCCTAGTATGTATAAAAGGAAAACATAAATATTTTAGATTTTGGTGCATATACACTTGCAAAGACGATTTTATTTTGTAACTCCTTACATAAAGAATGACTTTTCAGTAAGTAAATATACTGTTGATTGTGAAATAGTCTCCCCAAAAGGCTGTGTTTCATCTATCTTTATCTTCAATTAGCCATGACAGAATCTATATTTAATTTTGGTAATAATTTTAGGAGTCTACAGTTTATTATATTCACTGACACTATTCATATTAGTCACACATTTTAAAGCCAGAATAATGTGCTCGAGTACTTATATAAATAGTTATGAATCTTTGAGGAAAAAAAAAGGTTGTTTCAAGAGTGTAAAGAAAACATGCATTTAGCTCTAGATGGAAGGTCATCAAGGAAATGTTCTATGCTGATATGTAGAATGTGTGGTATTTAGAAACATAGTGAAAAGCAGTTTGAAAATGTCAATTATGAACTGGACAAAACCCACAAAATTAAGGCAATGAGACATGGAAATAATTATTTAATTTCAGGTAAATTGCATTTAATGACACTACTTCTCAGTGTTCAGTTAGATTTTAGAGGTGATGTTTGAACATAAAACCTAAGTATGCTACTGTTAGGAGTTCTTGTTGCTTGAAGGTTTTTGTTATGGAGTGCTATGCTGCCTTGTATTACTCTGATAAATTATGTTCTTTGTTAAGATTAGATTTCTCTGTTTGGGAGGGTGCTGTCATAGGTAGAAAATGCAGAAACTGGATGGAGGATTTCTGTATGTAACCATATTTCTTTTAATATATCAGAATCTATGAATTAATCACTTCTTGTCCCTACCTGTTCTGTTGAACAGACTTAAAACTTGAATGAGTCTGAGAACTGTACTGTGCCTCTATCTGCCAGTTACTATTTAATAAGCAAAGTACCTGAGGCAGTTTTACTTAGGTCTTTTTTTAACTGCTTTGCTAGAATGACAATAACTTTTGTAGTAAGTATTTCAGATACTGTTCTTTTTTCTCCCATTCAAATGTTACAGTACCACAAAAGATGAACAGGAAAGCATTAGAAATTAATCCAGAAAGTACACAATTAAAAGAGGACTAAAGAAAAGGATCTTAAGTTTAAGGTTATTGAACATCAACCTGTTTTGTTTGGCGTAAGCTTAACATAGGTGTGGAGCACAATGACCCACAGCATACAACTGATGTCCCATCGGCTTCATGGAGATCTTTTCAGAACTTTCCTAGGTCTCTGGCTAGTTCTCATTGTTAATGAATGAAAATGCAGAAGAAAATAGAAGATACACTTGTAATTTTAGGGTACATCTTAAACCCTTTTGTTGCAAGAGTCAGTGATATAGATTATTTTAAATCAATCGTAATAATAAAATTGGAAGCAGTTCTAAGCTTTAGGCAACAGCAAAGCTCTATATTGTCATGCAGGTGCACACACACAAACAAGCCATAAGTGCAAAAATTACTAGTGTGGAGGGCTCAAGACCTGACATCAAGTTGAGGAAATAATTTTCATCAAACAATACATTTAGTACAAGAAAGATTATTATGACTAAAAATACTAACCATTCTTAATTCATTTTATAGTAATCATTTTAAAAATAAAGTTTATAACAATAGAACCCTTGCAAGAATCCAGCAAGGATGGACTTGCTGTACAAGAGAATAATTGTTTATTACTTCAAAGAAGAAAAAATATTTTCTGAAAGATTGTTTTTATACATACGCACATATTTTAGAGTGTGCATATACATATGTACACACAAAATTAGGTTACTGAAATCAGTCCCAGCTTTATGATTGACTTTATTTAAATTGTAGCTCTACAGGATATGAGTTTGCATATTCTTTACTTGTTTCATAAATATTTACTTCTTTTGAGCTGATCAAATTGCTATACAAGAAACACTTTTTACTTTAGAAACTTCTCAGCTGCCTCTGAGCATACAAATTCTGGAAAGAGATTTATTTATTTTTTTTCATAAATAGGAATAAATTGTAATTTTATTAGACGGATACAGGTGGGAAAAATAGATCACCTGCCAAGCAAAAGTTCCTCTCCAGACCTGAAACAGAAGCAGCAAATCAAGCTGAAGTAAGTGTTTCAAGTTTAAATCGTGTTGTAAATTCAACCATTTAAACAAAAAGTGCATTTAGTTTAAAACAAAAAGGATGTTAGCAAAGAGAGTAGTGTTAAGTCATTATCCTCTGGGCTCATGATGAAAATAGAAAGTGGAATAGCAAGATGTTAAGAGGAAATGCAGGTAAAAGGGAATACAGCAATGCCTGTATTGATGACACAGCTCCACATGAAGGTCTCTGGGTGTAATACTGATTTCAGGGACTGAAGCCTTTTGTTTTCTACTGGCTGCTTTTTCTTGCCCTTATAATGCATCTTCCACTTTTCCAGCAAAATTTTTTGTGCAAGCACACACTGAACTAGATCAGGAAACTGTCAAAGATGTCTAAATCTGTCAGTTTGGCTTTTGAGTTGTCTTTTTTTTTTTTTTCCTTTGGTTGGTTCAGTTCTCCAATCTGTTATGGAGACGGGGACAGAAACAGCTTGGCCAGCTGATTTAGGGGCAATATCTCACACTCAGATGAGACAAAGAAAGGGGGTACTAAAACCAAACCCAAAGGTAGAAAATATCAGTGGAAGCTCCATCCTTAACAAAGATAGTCTTTCTTAATAGCACATGACAATTTTTCCCACAATCTATCTTCTTTCATTTAAAGTGTAATTGTAGCTTTGGTCATGGCTTTTCATGTCCACTACAGCTGAAAATTTCAGTTCAGTAGAAATAAAATAATTTAATATGAATTATAAGAATGTTAATTTCTTGTAAGAAGGATGACTAGTACTTCATTAATTCGGATAATAAACCAGTTTTTGGACTAACAATGGAAAACATAGTTGAGTTCAGAAAAAAGGTCATGGAAGGAAATGCAAAAAGGATGACTACGTAAGTAAATAGAAAGATCTACTTGCTCACTGCCAAGGAGAAAATTACTCAGAAGCTGCTGGATTTTGCAGATTTTTAGTTTTGTCTTCAGTCTTACACAGAGAGTAAATTGAGTGTAACAGTATCTTTTGACCAGAGTCCAGTACTTCTAACTGAAGTACCAAATGGGGTCATAATGAACTTAAATGTCCAAAGAAATCTACAGAGAAGAACAAAAGGACTTTTTATCCCATGAAGACAATGTTTCTTTTGTTTTACTTCTGCACAGCAAGATTTTGATAAATTTCCTCAGTCATTTCAATGGCAGCAAACTGTAATATTTTTAAATTAAGATAGACAATAATCTATGGAAGCAAAAAATGTGTTGTGACAAAATAAGTCTCCTGAAGGATCTTTGCCCAACTGTATAAATGAAATCCTACTACTGGATTCTTTGAAAAGGTATGAAGTTGTTTAAACTAGAGTCTTACTTCTTCTAAAATATTGTGTTTCTCTGATAATATAATAAAACCTATTATTCTCTGTTCTAAACACAAAAGGCCTTGAAATTACATGCAATTATTTAGCCTGAACTTTTAAACTTTTTATTTAACTAGTTAATGCAACTTAACATAAGACAACTCACCACATTATTTAGAATACATCGTCAGGGGAAAATTTTATCAACTTGGAACCAAGATTTGTAAGCAAATTGATTTTTTTCTCCTTAGTTAGGGTATGAAAAAAGACTCTGACATCTAAAATTGTTTGTTTTTCTTGCAGTTAAGACACCTTTGGTAAGATGACATAAATCACAGTAAACAAATTCTACTTCATTTAAGAGACTAAAATCCTACAGCAATCCACTGCAACAGAGAAAGTCTCCAAATACAGAACTAATAAAGAAGACGAGATGGGAGAGGTAGTGTTCATGCTTAACGCATCATTCTTCAGCTACTAATAAAAAGGATTCTGGCAAAGTGAAGCAGTGTAAAAGGAAACGTCTTTTCCCATCTTCTTTATTCTCTGTTTTTGCCTTTTTCTCATAGCTCTTTTTTCCACTTAACACATAGCTGAGCAAATTGAATTTCCTAAAGAATGAGCTGATGGACTCTAAACTAAGACCTGTGAACATTGTGGCTAACAGAAGAAAAGTAGCGTAATTCCAGACTAAAAGTGGGTATGCTATTTTCCTCATAAAAAAATATTTTTACAACCATTAAATGATTTGGCGGATAATAATTAAAATAGTAGTCTTCATCAGAATATTCTGCTGCCGGGTAAAATTTCCTCATTTTACTTACTTCAATTCTTGGAGTTCAAAGCTGTAGGATGTCAGCTTTTCATCTTGTGAAGCTAGAACTCTTCCTTTCTTGCCTTGTTTCTTTTAAAATGCCTCAGAAAAATGTTTCTTGTAAGCAGCCACAAGTTTCAGTGTCCTTGTTCCACTAACATCTCTCAGTCACGATGACGAATGATGATGCAACGAATTAAACTTGCAGCAGCAGAAAAAGCCACTTTGCTTTTCCTCGATAGTGAAACAATGTGCTTTTTTATTTCTTGTTTCTTTTGCAAAATGGGAATTCATGGAGAAAGTAAAGCATACAGCATGGAACCAGATGGAATTAAGTAGTTACTATCTATCTCATGCAGCAGCTAGGTCAGAACCATACAGTACATGGTAATGGTAAACTCTTTTCCAAAAACTGTTGCTTATTATTTTTTTCATTGAAGATGTCATTTGTTCTTCAGCTTAACAAATAAAATGGATAAACTTCAAACAGCTACATGTTTCTGACTAGTGAATTATCACCATGGGTATCATGTGAAAACTATCAAAATATTCATCTTTTTCTGTACCAACTATAAATGGAATAGAAAAAAAAAAAGCAAACTATGTTAGAAATGAAATAAAAGTGAATAGAAATCACTATTTAAGCCTAGGCCAAAGTGATAAAGTCAAATGAAATAATTCTAGCAATGTTTCCAAACCAAGCAATTTATTTATTTAAAGAATATAATAATAAATAAAAAATTAACAGTTTTCAAAGTGTTACCTAGTTGTAACCAGAACGCAACTGTGGACTTTGTATTGCAACTAATATTTACCCAGTTTTGAACTCTGTGAAGAAAACAATGAGATGGCATTTTTTTTTCATTTCCCATTTTCCTTTTTTTCTTTATGTACTTTATATATAAACCCGGTTTCCTTATGAATCACTTTTAAGCAGGTAGAAAGAAAATCATAGGGGAAAGGATCTAATCACTTTAAGAGTAGTAGACAACAGCGGTGAACATGAAAACCAGCAAGTCTCTTGCACAAAATTCTGCTTCAGTCTTTTAAAATATTCACATATTAGCTGTTAATGAATGTGCAGTTCACCCAGGCACTAATGTGAATGGACTAACCTATATTTAACTTTTATAATAATACAGACAAAACTTCTATCCCCCAAAATGGAAAGTTTACCTCTAGAAAAACTGGGACAGTGAGTGTTGTAAAATGTCTGCGTTAACAATACACCTACTTACTTCTCTTATTCTCAGCTTCACATCTGTCACACGTAGTGTTTACTGAGCGCACATGACCAGGTGTTACAAGCAGGGAGGCTTTAGGGGTGGCCTCTGTGAGAAGAGGCTGGGGCTGTCCCGTGCCGGACACAGACAGTTCCAGACAGCTCCAACTGACCCACCACAGGGCACGGCTGAGCCCCGCAGCCGTAATGGTGGCACCTCTGAAAAAACACATTTAATAAAGGGCAAAACCACCCCATGCAGGCAGTGCACCAATCCAGCTGCTCTCCCACTCCTTCTTCTCAACAAGATGGCAGGGAAAATAAGATGAAGCAGCCCATGGGTCAAGATAAAAGCAAGGAAATCACTTACCAGTTACTATCACAGGCAGCATAGACTAGACTTGGGGAAAATTAATTTAATTTATTGCCAATTAAAATAGAGCTGGATAGCGAGAAACAAAGAAAAATTAAAACAGCACCTTCTCCCTCCACCTGGTTTTTCCTAGGCCCAACTTCACTCCTTCATTCCTGATTCATCCGCCTCCCTCCTCCCCAGGCAGCACCAGGGGACACGAAATGGGGAGTTACAGTCAGTTCATAAAAGTTCCTTTCTACTACCTCTTCCTCCTTCACACTTTTAACCTGCTACAGTGAGGGTCTTCTTTTATTTATGGGCTGCTGGAGAATATCTTCTCTAGCAGCTGGAGCACTTCCTCTCACTCTTTCTTCTCTGATATAGGATTGTTTCTCACACTTTTTTTCCTCACTCCTTATGCTTTCAGTGCAGTGTTTTGCCCTTTCTTAGATATGTTTTCTCAGAGGCACCACCAGCTTTGTTGGTGGTCTCACTTTGGCTGCAGTGGGTCTGTTGAAAAGATGACTGGAACTGGCTGTGTCCAACATAGAGCAACCCCTGACCTTTTCTGGCAGACACCACCCCTGCAGCCCCCCTCACTGACAGACCTGACAACCTACACCCAATAGAGTAAGCAAAGTCTCTGTATTTATCTCAACCCAGGAGCTTTCTCATTCCTGCTTTTTTTCCTGTAAGTTCCACTGTCCCACTCAAGGACAGGGAGTGACTGAGTAGCTTGGTGTGACTTTGGCTGTTAGCCAAGACTAACCCACCGCGTAGTGGAAAGAATTTTACTAAGGAAATCTGATATAATCTTAAAAAAAAAAAAAAAAAAACAAACAAAAAACCAAAAACAAAAAACAAGGAAGCAAACAATAAGAGAGCATTTTAAAAGTATCTTCAGAAATACCTGATCCAGTTAAAATTCACTTGTGACATGGATGTAAAAAGAAGACTCTAAAAAACTTCTGTAGGGCAAATCTACAGAATAACTGTAGACCATTTTGTTTTCCTGTCAGATGCTCATGCAAGGCAAGTTTTTGCCATTTCACTTTGATTTCAGATTCACCAGAAGTTTATAAATTACTCAAGACACAGGAGAAGCTTAGCCAAGGAATGAAGAAAACAGATCTATGTCAGATGAAGTTTAAATTTCTTTTCTTCACAGAAACTAAGAAGTATTTCAGTAAAGCTTAAAAAAAACCCATCAATAAAGAAAAAGGCAATCAAACTTACATCACAAATTGTC
This sequence comes from Pluvialis apricaria, assembly GCA_017639485.1. Classification (NCBI taxonomy): domain Eukaryota; kingdom Metazoa; phylum Chordata; class Aves; order Charadriiformes; family Charadriidae; genus Pluvialis; species Pluvialis apricaria. The sequence continues at coordinate 52,228,145 of CM030007.1, forward strand.
CATCCCTCTCATTGTCAGGATCTAGATATCCCCCAAAAGGAACAAGAGAATCCTTCTGTCTTGAAATTCTGTGAATGACAAAATTCAGCAGGAAACCACCTTATGAGAGACATGTTAAGGGCTGAAGAAAATCTCCGCACCCCACCCCCATCCCACCAAGAGACTAATATGTCAAATGCTGAAATGCTTTGCTCAAACTCTGCAGTATTCATTTAGGGCAGAAAGGTCACTGACCAGTACCTGGTGACTATAGACAAGTTTAGAGAGATTCCTAATAGTGAATGTCAAGGTTAAAATTCAAAGTTTCATTGTGAGTAATAGATGACATCTCATTCCACTGTCTCATCAAGTAAGAAAGAGATACCCAGAAAGAAAGAGATGGGAATTCACTGGACAGTCAGTTGTTATGCCCAGATCGCAATTTTGTGCCAATGTTTTCCTCACCAGAGTTGGAAGTAGCTCTCTTCCCAAAAGATGGTGTATCAGCAGAGATCTTCTAAGTGAAGCAAGTTCTTGTTTCTGCTTCTGGCATGCCTTTACATATGATGGTGCAAGGAGTGAGTGAGAGGTTTTACGTATGCTAAAATTTCCCCACATGTGGAATTCTCAATCTGCCAGGTGTAGACAAGTATATAGAGCACAAACCCAAAGCTGGTTATTTGGAAGTGTCCCTTATATGTGAAAGTTAGCATCATCCATTTTTATTTAAACTAATTTAAGAACTATTCTCCTGTGTTTCAAGCAATGAATGTGATCTGAAGCATAATTCTATTTAAAATTGAAATATTGATGGCATTCTATTATATCAGTGTCAGTCAATTATTCCTTCATATTACTTCAAGAATAATGCATAATATAATTTATCCTTAAGGTTTGAATAATTAAACTGGACCAGAAATTGAGTAGTATTATTAATTTTATAACAGGAAAACTACACTGCGATTATTGAATATGAGCAATGTGATTGATCCTATATGAAATAGAATGTTTCATACCTGGAAAAAAAAAATCAATTAGCAAGTCACTTAGATAATGATTCTTCTCAACATACATCAGGTGGGTTATAAAAGGCCTGAACCAGAATTTGTTGTAATCAGAGGAATAAATACAGCTGGTATAGGAAAGACCTTTGATTTTGTCCCAAAGACACATTTCATAAAGTCTGTCTCTTCTGATACTATATGGAATAGCTATACTATGTGCAGCTATTTCATTAATTTAATTTATTTCTTGCTAGAAGAAAGTGATTACTATAGCCAGTCTTAGAATATTAAACCTCAAGATATTTTGAACTGGTTTTGTTTGTTTGTTTTAACTCCTTTTCCCTTGTAGTCATAGCTGCTGCATTCATATACTTTGAGAGATAGTTTTCAGGTTACAGTGTTTGTTTATTTTTAAAAAGTAGTATCCTAGCATTGTTGGATACATCTTCAAAGTACTTTCAGTTCACAGAAGGCTCACGATCCAGAAGACAGAGTTTTTTCTCTGTGTGTTTGTGTGTGTTACTACAATTCATTGCAATTAGTTTGTTTGTTTGTTTGTTCATTTTAATCTTAAGATTTTAGTTGTCATAACATATACTCTCTGTTTCCACATTATATTTACTCCACCACAAGAGATTGTGAAAACAGTGCTCACTGAAGTATTTCTAATGTCATCTGTCTAGGAATCAAATGTAGTATTTTAATAGTGTTCCTGTGTCCATAAATAAATAAAAAAACAATAGAAATTTGAAGAAAAAGTACTATTTATTCAAACCAGACAGAGGAAGGGGATCTTTAGATTTTATAGCAAATGAAGGATACCTTTGTGCCTGCTGCTCTTGATTTAAAATCATTTATATTCATGGCAAAAAGGACTTTCATGCAATACTTTAGAGTTCTCCAGAATTTTACTCACATTGTAGAATTCATGTAGAATTCATCTTACCTAAACTTTAGTCACTAAGATGTAGGGATATAATCTAAGCCATTTGTCTAGGTTACTTTGTACTAAGTGGCAAAGATAGGCATGATTTGTTCTTTCAAGGCAATTCATTCCATCCTGAAATACGTGGGATGAATTGTCATCTCAAAGTGCCTTTTTATTTCTACCAAATACAATAGGTATATAAACACACTGTGTGGGTAGAATGAATGCCATCTATTTTAGTCCCTGATTATTTTTCCAGTTGCACCACAACTAGTTTTGAGCAAGCTGTTTTTTAGTTACTCTCCAGTTTGGGGTTTTTTTCTGGGTCTGTTTGCCAGGTCTTTTAGAGGTCTAAGTTGCTTCAGTCACACAGTGACTGGTAATTATAAGGGAGTCTCTACTGTCAGCGTTGTTGACAATGTGGAAATAACTTATGGGGATAACTGCCAGCTGACAAATTTTGTAGTGGTTTGGGCTGGGCTGGCCCAAAATACTGCAAAGAAAATTAGTTCTGTTCTACTTCAAACCAGGACATTGGACTATTTTCAAAAGGTAGTATTTATGTAAAGAAAAGTATGAAAAGGAACTGGGATATTTGATCAATTGTCCTTTCAGATTCAGGTGATGAACTAAGTAACCCAGTAGAGAAAATGGCATCTTAAATGACTTCAAAATAGATTTTTTTTAAGGTATGTTCTTTTTATCTCTTAGATCATACTGTCTAAACATTGTGTTTCTATTTAATTAGAACTGAAGTGACTTAACTGTGACTGTGCTTCTGAGAAACCTTGAATTACCAGTTAAAGGAAAGAAGTACTTGAAAAGTATAAAAGGACGGGAAATCGGTAAAAGAGTCTTAGGAGACAGAATTAACGCTTAGAGTAGAAACATACATGTGACACCTGAGAGCACTGCCAGACCAAGAGGGAAAGCAGGGAACAGAATGCTTACTACCAAGGCTGATGTTATAATAAGAGACCAGATTTTCAAAGGAATCTTGTATCTCTAAGTCAAATGCCATCTACTGTTGATTTCATATTAGCTGGAAAAACATGCCTGAGATACAGAAATAAAATATAGAAACAGTTTCTTGCAAAGTCTGTTTAGTTCAACAGTTCATATGAAAAAGTTTTATTGAGACAGCACCATTAGTTCTTCATATTAAGATGAACCATTACTACTGAGTGAAACATTTTACTGTAAACATCTATAATTTTAAAACTGCATTAGAAACACAGAAGACAAACTATTTTTATTCCAAAAAGAGTATCAACATATTTTGAAGGACGATCATCAATTTGACATAATTCCAGGTGCTTATTTGCCTCCAAAAGTTCAATAACAATTAAAAAAATTTAAAAAATAAAGTTGTACTTTGGACAAAATTACTCTACTGAAATTTTAGAAGCATAAAACCATTCAAGCATATGGCTTTTGAAAGAAGACTTGGACAGAGGTGGTTTAATGTGGAAGAATTGTTCATTTGAATAAATTTTTATGAAAACAAGACTAAGCATCTCAACTTGTATTTGGGAGCAACTTTAAAAAAATTGCTATAAAGTGACATTCATTAAAAATTTTTTTTTTCTTATAAAAGACAAATGTTGATGTTATATGGCATAGTAGAACTCTGATGACACAGTATTGGTATACAAAATCTCCAAACATACTGTGGAATAAAGAATAATGGCAAATTAAAAGCAAAATAATTTTTGGTATGAGCAAAGGAAACTAGAAGCAGAAGAAGGAAAAATGGGATTAATAATATAGTCACAAAGTAGGACAGGAACATTGTAGGTGCATGTGTGATGATGCAAAATATCTGAGATGATTGGTATGATATACATGTAAGGATGTCATGCTGAGAGTTTGTGGTCTTTGAGGCAGAATAACAGACTGATGCAAGATACAACACAAGGACGTTGCAGTAGTAAATCTAGCAGGAATTTCAGAAAGTAAAGCAATAAGTAAAGGACTTGATATTCAATGAGGGTGATTGCAATCTTACAACCTGATAAAACATCATACTTCAACTAGATTTAGTGATGGATACAAGTACGTATTTCTGGATGTTTTTGTTTTCTGTATCTGTCCCTGTGGTTCATTTATGACCACAAATGAACTTTCTTTTTCAAACTGCATTTTGGTCTTGTCTATGTACTTGAATGCTCTGAATGATGAAAACTGTAATCTGATGTATTACCTGAATGGGAATAAATAAAATATCTCGTTTATTATTTGGGCTGTGAAATAAGCAGTTTCATCATCAGTTCGAGTCCTTACAACCTCATAATTACTCTTCAAAAACCTTGGATGCTACTGAAAGAGGGGAACAGCTTTTGGGAGGAGGGACTGCCATATGGAAAGCAAGTACAAAAAAAGAGCAAGCATAGAATAAAGCATATGGAAAAATGTCTGTATGGAATAAATCAAGTTAGCCTTATGGAAGTTATCTTTGGCCTCTCTTGACTTTTATTTATGTCTCTGACTAGCAACAGCCTACATCTTATCCTTTACTGATGCTGAGGAAAGAGAAAAAAAATGAATTAAAATGAAGTTACAGGAAAATAAACAAAATGTGCCTGAATGGAGAATTTTCAATTTCCTGATGAGATAACCTTCAGATAAAACAGCACAAAAACTTTGGTTTGGGCTTTGAATACACTACCCTTTAAAATGGATGAACTTCTTGAGAACTCTTATAAATGTATTACCTGCTATGGAAGTATATTATTTCCACAAGTAGCAAGTTAATTTGTTTCAGTTATGTTTCAGTACCTCAAATGCAAATAATGAAAAGATAAGCACAACATTTCATAAATTGGGTGCTAGATTGCAATTATTTTTTTTTTTAATACAATTTTAATATCAGCTTTCATACCCATAACTATTGTTGCTAAAAAATGGGAAAACCAGATAGTTTCTTGAAAATATTTTCAATGCAGGACCTTGTTTTGCTGTTGTTTTATAAAATGATAGAACACACAAATCAATCTAACATATTTTCTAGAAAGAATTTGGAATATTAATTTTTATGTAATCAATCAATACATTATATTTTAGATAGTACAGGGTCTGAATACTTTGGAAGTTTATATAGCTATTACTATTTGATGTTGAGAGGATGTTATGTAATTCCACTGCACAAACCAAAAGAAATATAAAAAACATAAACACCATTTATAGGCTATGCAAGGACAAATTAGAACTGAAATTTTATGGCAAATAGAATTTTATGTGTTACCAGATATGGGAAAAATTACTTCATTTTTTTCTTTTCTTTTATTCTCAAAGAAGGAATAGAAGAAAAATGTGGATATTTAGAATGGAATCACAATTATATTGTTAACTACAGAGCTATATTTAAAATATTTTTCTGTGTGGGGATGAACACAGGATGTTTCAAAATACACCAGGAAAGATAACATGTCTATCAAGACAGGCGGGTTAAAAATCACATTGAATTGTAGGTGTTTAGATATAAGGCCTTTGTGTAGGTAGGTGTTTAAGCTTGTATAGTAGGGCAAATACGTGTAGGGTTCAGATGAGCAGAATACCACTGAGCACAAGTGATGGAGCACAGAATGCTATTCAGCTTATTCTAAGGTAGGAATTTATGTGCAATTGTTATCTAACATAGTTTTCCAGCTTCATGTGAGATATCCAGAATAACTGCTGAGCTTCCACTTTCATTCCAGAACTGCACAAAAGTACCACTGGGTCACTGTCATATTTACCAGCCTTCTGTGGATTTCTTGTATATCTCAAGATATTTCAGACCGCACTAGATATCTATGCCTAGGAAATTTAATCAAATATCTAGTTGGATGCTGGCACGTGCGTTTACAAATCTCCATTTAAATGCCTTAATATGAGCTGATTTCCACCCCAATGGACCTGGGATGACATTATTAACTTGGAAATAGGTTGTAATAGTTTGAAATAGGTTCTTGGAACATAAATAGAATTGGCTGATAGCAGACCAAAGGCTGTCTCTGCCACAGGACAGAGAAATTTTTCAATCACCAAATTATTCCAGGTTGGCAAAAGCTGATAAATTTCATACTAGCCAAAGGTAGAATTACTGTCTCCTGGTGATTGTCTAACCGTACAGTTATAGCATAACTGCTCTAACATTGCAACTGCTACTTGTAATGGCAATCTGTAACACCTGCTTACTTCAGGATGAACATGCAAGTTATTGCAATGCTAGCTGACAGTCTTCTGCCTTAGTTACATTACATTATAAACAGAAGTCAACAACTAAGTGTAAAGAATACAAGTAGTTAAACCTACAGAGATGAGTTTCTCAAGTAGGTGCATCTTTCCCAAGAAATACTTGCAGAAATATGGACTGAAAATAATTTACCCCCAGTGGAACATCAGAAATGTTAACTGGCTTGCAGAACAGTACAATAAGTAGATATTTAAATGTCAGGTTACTTAATTCAGTATTGTGGGCATTATTCTGTATACCAAGACACCCAAGTTGGGTAAAATCACCTTTAAGATCTGAAGCCAAAGGAAAGCAGGGCACACAAAAAGTGTTTTCAACTGGTATATAATAAATGTAATAATTGGTGCTGTTTTTTTAAGGGTAGAATTCACAATAATGAATTAGATGTGTAAGTCTCCTAAGCGAATAGCCAAATGGAAAAAGTAGGAAACATTGAAACTGAGGCGTGCATCTGAAATCCTGACTGTCATGAAGACTTTGGTAGCCCAATACAGCCTAAACAAAGCATCTTTGAGTGGTTAGGAATCTACAGGCTTCCTACATTTACATGACTAACTTGTATCTATAGCAACAGATGACTAGCCCAAAGTTTTCCTTTGAAAAAGGTAGCAGAAAATATTATTTGCATAGTGTGAAAGGTTCAGCACTCTGCCTAGATCATGAGAAACCTTAAATCTAGAATTTTTTGCTTAGAAGTCTTTCAAATCCAAATCTAAGAAGCAGGTAACACAGTGAAGGCCCTTTCTTTTTTTCTTTCTCCTTCATTTCCATTAAGACAGTCGTTCCCATCTACCTTCAACAAGAAAGTGAGATTTTAATCTTCCTCCTCCTGACTGTATTCTGTAGATAGGTGGTAAAATCTTCTACTTTGTCCCCCTCGACCCCCGCCTCCATTCAGTTTGGAAACAATACTGGCTTCACATTTTTTCTGGCTAAGTTCTTTTAAGAACTTTTAAGTAAAGATACCTCTACATGTGTTTTCAATTAAGCTTGACAATGCCAAAGGTAGTCTTTGAAATGAACTTCAGTACTGCTTGTGATATGCACTCTCTGAAGTTATCTACAGATATGGACCACTTGGTGCATAATTATGTACAGTAGCAATTGTCTCACATAATTTTAGATTTCACCAACATAGGCAACAGTATATATACTAGACTTTGGATTCTTATTCAGAGATAAAATGTTAAGGAGAAAAACAGACCACTCTAGGGTACAATTAGTCAGATTTAATTTAGAATTCTATTTTGGAATAAGCTAAATGACTTCCAGAAATGTTATTTTGTTTTTCTCTCACAGACTGTGGTAAAAATCAAGGAAGCAAATCAGCGCCTAAAAAACAAGCATCTGTTGCCACTGTGGATGGTTGAGGGTATTGGAGCGTGCTAAGGCTGACCTCATGGAGCCAATACATCTCAATGTAGTCTTGTACAGGTAGTTACCCAGTGCTGTTTGAGAAAGCCCAGAGCTCATGAGTTACGCACCTGGTGGTTATGATGTAATAGCTCTGCCTTTCTAGAGGGAAGGCTAAACGTCAAGCCACAAAGTCGAAAAAGCAATCTCGAGTAACACCACACTAAGGCAACAGAAGCTTGCTGCTGATGACAGGTCACATGAAGACCTCGTTGTCCAATAGTGTCCAGTCTGCCCTTAGTTTTTGAATCCCAAATGCCACTAAACAAGAGAGTCATGCTCACATGTTTCATAGCATGTGCAATAGCCTTATGTGAAAGAACCTTGGTGGTTTTTTTAGTGAACAATGCATACCTGTATTTTATAAGAAATATTTGGACTGTTCTGCTAATTATGTAACTAAATTCTATTTAGAAGATGTAAACTACTTTTATCTATTAATGGAATTTAATTTATTCAGTGTTTATCCAAATGTGGAAATATGAAATTCTTATATAATACAAAGCAGCTTTTTAGGTAGAATGAAGTTATACAATAGGGCAGATTTTGTTGCTGAATACCAAATGCATGCAATAAAATCTATTCTTTGGAACCACAGTTACGTTTTATATTACGTAGGTCGGATTCTGAGGGATTGGTTTTGAATAATTCTTCTACTGGTATGGGGATATGTACTTGATAAAAAGTATAAAAGAAATTGGAATGCTAAGAAAGAGCATCTGTTTATTGTTCTGTTAGGCATTTCAGTAATTCCTTTACAGACAAAAAAATATGTATGTAAGATATAAAAGGAGATTTTCTAATGGATACCATTGTCCATTACATACTGGCATGTATACTTAAATCTATTATCATACAAGAAAGTGGGGTATCAGTCATACAAATCAGCTCTTCATGCCCTTAACCTTATAGCTATTCTGAATTTCTGTAAAGGTATGTTAGTTTATAGACTGAAGGCACCACTGTGATCGTCTGCTTCAATCAGACATAGAAATTGATCATGGTATTACAATGAATTAATTCCTATTTAACTGGATTCTTCTATTTGTTAGCAATTCTTTCCCTACTTCTAGGAAAAAATAAAATCTAATACAATCTAAGAGGTTATCCTAATGATCTTACATAATATGTTGTTTGACAGGAATTGATGTCACTGTTAAGAATATTGAGTATTATCTACACTGCCTAACTTAGACTCCCAGGTTTTTGCCTAAAGTTATGTACCTAACAACTGTTATATCACATATTCAATGGAGAGAGAGGTGAGTGACTTTAAAGAGGGCCAAAGGGCTACCTGGGCTACTTTATTTGAATACCTAAACTTAGCTGGCCAGAATCCCTCTATGAAGGCTTTTAATAGTAATATTTAATAGTAATATTTTTCTTCCACTAGCTAGTTATGGAATATGAACACTGGGTTTTTTTGACAAAGTTCCTACAATTTTAGGGCAAGCCAGGCATGTGAGATAGGCTGAGAGTATCTTCTGTCTCAGGTTTATTCCTTATTGTCTGTTTCAGTATCAATCAAATATTCAAGACCTCTGTCATCTCTTTCAGAATCGCACAATTTTAGTTTCATAGCGGCATGAATTCCTTAATGCTAGTATTTTAACAGTTTGTTTTTAAGTGTCTAATGTCATGGTTTCTCTCTTGTATTGTTGATATTGATCCTGATTATATATGTCACTGATTTCCAGTTAATTGCACGTCATTAATAAACGTATAAACTACTTGGAATTTTATTAGATTTAAACCACTTGAGTTGATCAGCTTTTACCTGCAACTATATCAATATTAGTTTACCAATCATTACCCCCATGAAAAGCTGTTGACTACATCCTTGTGCTTCTCAGCCTACAGTCCAGTACAGGACCAGCATATTCAAATAGTCTTAGGGCAGCTGAAGCGTCCTTAGACTGTTTCTCTGCCTGAGAAAATGCATTAGTTCCTTCACGTGATTTCTTGGGTTTTAAAGATATTACAACTCGTTTACTGGTCAGTTTTTCTGTTTCAAATGCCCAAGACATTCAGTTCATCTTAACATAGTAATACCTGAACTAGATATGTCTCATCTCTTTTTTGGTGATGTGTCTCTAGATTATGACAAAGTAATAACTCATTCCAAAGTAAATTGAGCTCAAAGACTCTCTTTCTACAATGTGTGTAGCACAATGAAAGTTAATTTTCCTGTCTCTTCCCTGAACCCTCTCTCAGGTGTCAAGAGGTGCTCTTGAAATATGGTAGAGTGTTTCTGAGATGCGTCCACACCTAAGTATAACTTACTGTATTGATTATGTCAATACAGCCAATGTGAAATCTGAAATACCCATTGCAGAGTTTACAAGAAGTTTTGTGTCATCTTCTGGGAGTGACTAGGATTTCTGATAGTTTGATTATATCTGGGACACTTCCCAACACTCACTGAAAAATTTTCCAAAAGGGAATTTTCATTTTATTTATTTCTGTTTGAGAACAGATAGCATTGAAATACTATGAATTTGCTAACGATCTTTAGAAGTAACAAGTGGGATTCATAAGACTGGCAAGTGAGTCCTGCAAATACTTTATAATAATACAGGCTCCACAGGTTTTTGTTTTTAAATTTGTTTTGTTACAGTTCAGCCTCTTTTCTCTTTGTGAATCTTGTTTTGTACCATTTTTGGATTTGATTTTAATGGTTCTAATGTAAAGATACAGTGCTGGGAACGAGCAATGTCAGTGTAATCAGCACTTGAGTTCTCCCACGACTCTAGAAATTAACAACTTGAATTCAGACTCCTGAACTGAGTGGGACTGGTTTGCAAAGGATTTGAACACCTACTACTTCCATAATACAAAATAGGAACTGTAGATCCTCAACATTGCTGTTTTAGAAGCAAACTTCTCTAACCTTTGTTATATCCATTTTTACTTCCTACTGTTCAGCCCTGTCCTTATTCATGTTAATATTGTTTCTTCCAGTTTCCTCTGTAGCAGACAAACTTTGAAACTGTTTAAATTCACAATATATTAAGGCATATCTTGATGTGTTTTGGTTAGTTTTCTGTTAATGTACATCTACAATAAGCGGTTGTTTTTGGGACAGATAGATGTATAGAATTCAAACAATGGAAAGACAGCAGAAGCCTAATGATACTTTTTTGTTCCAAATTTTTGGCATTGTGTTATTCTGTACATTTGGGATAAATCATAGAATAGATAAAGGATTTCATGGGCAATCTGAAGACTGATTGCATAGGCAGCCCTGAAGAGACTCCATGCAATATCCAGAAAGAGCTTTAATAATGGTGCAAGAGAAGTCTGTTTTATTTCGCCATTTGAAATCTGCTTTAATGCCAGAACCCAACACTTTGTTAAACATCAGAAAGGCAGATTAAATAAGCTATATGTCCTCTGCCAATACTTTTTATAGTAGCAGCAGAGAAATAAAAAGGAAATATTAGAATCATAGAATCATAGAATAAGTGAGGTTGGAAGGGACCATTAAGATCATCAAGTCCAACCGTTAACCTACCCTGATTTAAAAACACCCACTTCTAAACCATGTCCCTAAGCATCTCATCTACCCTTTTCTTAAACACCTCCAGGGATGGTGAATCCACCACCTCTCTGGGCAGCCCATTCCAATGTTTAATAACCCTTTGAGTGAAAAAATGCTTCCTAATATCCAATCTAAACCTGCCCTGACATAACTTGAACCCGTTTCCTCTTGTCCTATCACTTGCCACGTGGGAGAAGAGGTCAGCCCCCATCTTTCTAAAACCTCCCTTCAGGTAGTTGTAGAGGGTGATAAGGTCACCCCTCAGCCTCCTCTTCTCCAGGCTAAACAACCCCAGCTCCCTCAGTTGTTCCTCATAAGGCTTGTCCTCCAGACCCTTCACCAGCCTGGTAGCCCTTCTCTGGACACGCTCCAGCACCTCAATGTCCTTCTTGTAGTGAGGGGCCCAAAACTGAACACAGTACTCGAGGTGAGGCCTCACCAGTGCCGAGTACAGGGGGATGATTACTTCCCTACTCCGGCTCACTACACTATTCCTGATGCAGGCCAGGATGGTGTTGGCCCTCTTGGCTGCCTGGGCACACTGCTGGCTCATACTCAGCCGGCTGTCCACCAACACCCCCAGATCCTTCTCTGCCAGGCAGCTTTCGAGCCACTCCGCCCCCAGTCTGTAGCACTGCATGGGGTTGTTGTGACCCAAGTGCAGGACCCGACACTTGGCCTTGTTGAACCTCATACCATTGGCCTCAGCCCATCTGTCCAGCCTGTCCAGATCTCTCTGCAGAGCCAATCTACCCTCAAGCAGATCAACACGCCCCCCCAGTTTAGTGTCGTCTGCGAACTTACTGAGGGTGCACTCAATCCCCTCATCCAGATCATTAATAAAGATATTAAAGAGAACCGGTCCCAGCACCGATCCCTGGGGGACACCACTTGTCACTGGACACCAACTGGATTTAACTCCATTTATCACCACTCTCTGGGTACGGCCATCCAACCAGTTTTTTACCCAGCGAAGGGTACACCTGTCCAGGCCACGAGCAGCCAGTTTCTCCAGTAGAATGCTATGGGAAACGGTGTCAAAAGCCTTGCAAAAGTCCAGGTAGACAACATCCACAGCTTTTCCTTCATCCACTAAGCGGGTCACCTCATCATAGAAGGAGATCAGGTTTGACAGGCATGACCTGCCTTTCACAAACCCATGCTGACTGGGCCTGATCACCTTGTTCTCCTGCATGTGCCGTGTGATGGCACTGAGGATGATCTGTTCCATGACCTTCCCAGGCACCGATGTCAGACTGACTGGCCTGTAGTTCCCCGGATCCTCCTTCCGGCCCTTCTTATGGATGGGTGTCACATTTGCCAACCTCCAGTCGGCTGGGACCTCCCCGGTTATCCAGGACTGTTCATAAATGATGCAGAGTGGCCTGGTGAGCACTTCCGCCAGCTCCTTCAGTACCCTTGGATGGATCCCATCCGGCCCCATAGATTTGTGCACCTCCAGGTGCTGAAGCAGGTCCCTCACCATTTCCCTTTGGATTACAGGGGCTTCATTCTGCTCCCCATCCCTGTATTCTAGCTCAGGGGTTAGGGAACTCAAGGAACAACTGGTCCTACTGCTGAAGACTGAGGCAAAGATGGCATTAAGTACCTCAGCCTTATCCTCGTCCTTAGTCAATACGTTACCAGCCTGGTCTACTAGAGGACAGAGATTATCCTTAGTCCTCTTTTTATTGCCAATATATTTATAGAAACTTTTTTTGTTGTCCTTGACAACAGAAGCCAGGTTTAGTTCTAGCTGGGCTTTGGCCTTCCTAATTTTTTCCCTACATAGCTTCACTACCTCTTTGTAGTCCTCCTGAGTGGCCTGCCCTTCTTTCCAAAGGCCATATATCCTCTTTTTTTCCCTAAGCTGCAACACTAGCTCCCTGCTTAGCCAGGCCGGTCTTTTTCCCCGACGGCTTGTCTTCCGGCACGTGGGGACAGCCTGCTCCTGCGCCTTTAGGACTTCCTTCTTGAAAAACATCCAGGCTTCCTGGGCTCCTTTGCCCTGGAGGACTGCCTCCCAGGGGACTTTTTCAACCAGGCTCCTGAAGAGCCCAAAGTCCGCCCTCCGGAAGTCCAAGGTGGCAGTTCTGCTGACCCCCTTCCTTGCTTCTCCCAGAATTGAGAACTCTATCATTTCGTGGTCACTGTTGCCAAGACGGCCTCCGACCATCACATCCCCCACAAGACCTTCCCTGTTGACAAACAACAGATCCAGCAGGGCACTTTCCCTAGTTGGCTCTTTCACTAACTGTGTTAAGAAGTTATCCCCAGTACCTTCCAGGAACTTTCTAGACTGTTCCCTCCCTGCTGTATTGTATTCCCAGCAGATGTCTGGCAAATTGAAGTCACCCACGAGGACTAGAGCTCGCGACCTTGAGACTTCTCCCAGCCGTTTATAGAATATTTCATCTGCCTCCTCATCCTGGTTGGGCGGTCTATAACAGACTCCTACTACAATATCTGCCTTGTTAGCCCTCCCCCTGATCTTTACCCATAAACACTCAATCCCCTTATCACCATCTTCTAATTCAAAGCATTCATAACACTCCCTGATATATAGGGCCACACCCCCGCCTCTTCTTGCTCGCCTATCCTTCCTGAAGAGTCTATAGCCATCCATGGCAACATTATAGTCATGAGAGTCATCCCACCATGTTTCTGTGATGGCAACTACATCATAATTACCCTGGTGCACGATGGCTTCCAGCTCCTCTTGTTTGTTGCCCATGCTACGTGCATTAGTGTATAAGCACTTCAGGTGGGCTATAGGTCCTTTCTCCTTTTTACTAGAGGGAGCTAAAGTTCTGCTATCCCCAGACATCTTCCTAAGGAGCCCGGTTACACCCCCTCTCTTTTCCAAGTCTAGTGCCAGCCCACCAATTTCAGGATTTTTGCTAGCAACCTTGGATCTATCCCCATCCCCCTTCGAACCTAGTTTAAAGCCCTGTCAATGAGCCCCGCCAACTGCTGCCCTAAAACCCTTTTCCCCCTCTGAGACAGGTTTTTGGTGTCTGTTGCCAGCAGGCCTGGTGTCCTGAAAAGCAGCCCATGGTCAAAGAACCCAAAATCTTGCCGACGACACCAGTCTCCGAGCCAGGCATTGATTAGCTGGCATTTCCTGTTAATCTTCGCATCCATCTTTGCAATTGTTGGGATAGAAGCAAACACTATTTGCGCTCCTGATCCCCTGACCAGCCGTTCCAGGGCCCTGAAGTCTCTCTTTATCGCCCTCAGACTCCTTACTGGCATTTCATCATTACCCAACTGAAAAACCAATAAAGGGTAGTAGTCAGTAGGCCTAACTAGGGTAGGGAGTTTCCTCTGGACATCCTTAACCTTGGCTGCAGGGAGACAGCAGACCTCCCTACAGATTGGGTCCGGTCTACATATGGGACCTTCCACTCCCTTCAGAATCGAGTCCCCTACTACAAGGACCCGTCTTTTTTTCCTAAATGATGATGTTGTTATACGAGGTGTAACCTGTCTTGGCTTCAGTGGCAATTCAGAGTTTGGCAAGGCACTGTTATTGTCATCCTCTACTTCCCTTTCCAGAACATCATATCTGTTCTGTAACAGCACCTGGGATAGTGTGGGGGTTTCCTGGGAGGCACGCCTGCCACGTCGGGTGGGGACTTGTTGCCACTGGCCCCTGTCTTCTGAATCTTCACGTTCAGATTCAACGCTAGAGGGTGTTGGGCTCATTGTATGTGGAGCTCGATCTTTCTGGGGGGCTTCTCTCAGGGAAGACAGAGCATGACTCCAGCTATCTATCTCCTGTTCACTTTCCCTTATACTTCTTAAGCAGCTTACCTCCTCGCGGAGCTCCATCACTAGCTGAAGGAGTTCCTCTACTTGGGCACACCGCCCACAGGCCTGCTCACCGTTACTATTCAACACCGGCGCAAAAGCAGGGCACTCCCTGCAGCCCGACACCTGAATGGCAGCATGTTGCCATGCTAGCTCTGTCTGGGTGGCCACTTCGGAGCTGCTCGGTGCAGAGCTCAGGGAGGCCATGGTCTTCTGCCGAGTTCTTATCATGATGTTCTGGCCGGCTCAAGAGTTTTTTAGTAAATTACCTTTTGAAGAGCTGCTCCCTGTTCACCCCCTCTCACTGCAGTGACGCCCTGGGTGACGCCCACCAGTTGCCCTCGTGCTGGGTGCGCAGCGGCTAGCCGCTGCGCTCCTGGGCAGTCCGTTTAGAACTGCCGCGTGTGACGCTGGCTCCGCCCCTGCCGCGTCAGCAGCCCGACTGCTGAAATCTAAAACCTGAAAAACTGAAATCTAAAGCCAAGGACCTGCTAAGAAACAAATTAAGCAGTGTTTTAATTGATTTTGGTAATCAGCTTCCCGATTACTTAAGCCACTTGATTATTTTATCAAACTTGTGCTTGAAAGCAGGTGAGGCTACAGAATGCTTTTTATGACCTCATAATTATGAATTCTTTGCTGCACCTCCCAAGCACTATATGATTGATTTATGAGGTTAAGCAGCCTCTTGTAGTTGATCTATTAAACATGACAATATTTTGCAATAAAATTAACACACACACACCCCAAAAACCCCACACACATATCCCGAAAAACCACCAGCAAAACAACCCACAAAAACCAGAGTGGAAGCTGTGGCTCACATTAAGTATAGGAATTTACTTCATTCTTTATGATACTTTGATATGTGCATTGTCCACAGGTCATTTTGCTTCTGCAGCAAACAGAGAAGTTTAAGTTTGTATAACAGGGCCATCTATTGAGGTTACTGTGCTTACTAGCTCCACTGTCATTCACTTTTTATGATGGCAACAGAAAAATATTCAGTCTTTTTGGACATGTGTTTCCATCTTCTAGATTCCAACTTTCAAGTCATAGTGGATTTGGTCCCCTTTTTCCATTTCTCAGTGCTTTGATGGAAAGATTGTGTCTCTGCTTTGCTGCTACTAAGTTATGTCACTCTGATGACGTATTCTAGTCTGATGTAGCCTTCATCAGGCTGATGTAGTCATCACAGATGATGTGAAGTTGTGTAAAAAACTCCTTCAGCAGCTCCTATGGCACCTCTGAGAATGAATCTTGAGATGAAGGAAATCTCCAACTTGTATGACCAAAAGGCCACCAAATAGCATAAACTGTAGATGCAGTTTAATATCTCCATCAATGATCTGGACAAAGGGATCAAGTGCACCCCCCATAAGTTTGGAGACAACACCAAGTTGGACAGGAGGGTTGACCTGCCTGAGGGTAGGAGGGCTCTTCAGAGGGGCCTGGACAGGCTGGATCCATAGGCCAAGGCCAATTGTGTGAGGTTCAATGAGTCCAAGTGCCAGGTGCTGCACCTGGGTCACAACAACCCCATGAAAGACTGCAGTCTTAGGGAAGAGTGTCTGGAAATCTGCCTGGTGGAAAAAGACCTGGGGGTGTTGGTCAACAGCCGGCTGAATATGAGCCAACAGCATCCTGGTTTCTTTCAGAATTATTGTGGCCAGCAGGACTAGGGAATTGATTGCCCCCTGTATTTGGCACTGGTGAGGCTGCGCCTTGAGTACTGTGTTCAGTTTTGGGATCCTCACCAGAAGAAGGACATTGAGGTGCTGGAACGTGTCCAGAGAAGAGCAACAAAACTGGTGAAGGGTCTAGAGCACAAGTCTTATGAGGAGCAGCTGAGGGAACTGGGGTTGTTTAGTCTGGAAAAAAGAGGCTCAGAGGAGACCTTATTGCTCTCTACAACTACCTGAAAGGAGGTTGTAGAGAGGTGGAGGTCAGTCTCTTCTCCCAAGTAACAAGTGATAGGACAAGAGGAAATGACCTCAAGTTGCACCAGGGGAGGTTTATATTGGATATTAGGAAACATTTCTTCACTGAAAGGGTTATCAAACATCGGAACAGGCTGTCCAGGGAAGTGGTGGAATCACCATGCCTGGAAGTATTTAAAAGACGGGTAGATATTGTGCTTAGGGACATGGTTTAGTGGTGGTTTTGGCAGTGTTCGGTTAATGGTTAGACTCGATGATCTTAAAGGTCCCTTCCAACCTAGATGATTCTATGATTCTATGATTGTTTAGTCTGGAGGAAAGGAGGCTGAGGGAAGACCTTATAATTCTCTACAACTACCTGAAAGGAGGTTGTAGCGAGGCAGGTGTTGGTCTATTCTTCCAAGTAGCAAGTGATGATAGGAAATGTCCTCAAGTTGCACCAGGGGAAGTTTAGATTGGATATTAGGAAACATTTCTTCACTGAAAGGGTTATCAAGTGCTGGAACAGGCTGATCAGTGAAGTGGTTGAGTCACGATATCTAGAGGTATTTGAAAGATGTATAGGTGTGGTGCTTAGGGACATAGTTTACTGGTGGACTTGGCAGTGTTAGCTTAATGGTTGGACTCAATGATCTTAAGGGTCTTTTCCAACCTAAATGATTCCACGATTTTATCATTCTATCATTCTATAATTTATTCTCAGAAAATATGCAGACTTTGTCATCACAATTTTACCTTTCAAACTTGGAAAACCCTCCACTACTCATTGCATAAACTGCCCTTTTATGAACTACCAGAAACACTCCAAAAAAAGGTGGTTTTCTTTGGAAATGTTCTGAGCACTTCATAGGACTTGTCTTTGCCAGGCATACCACTCAAAAAAGAGCTTTGATATTTAAAAACCAATTGATACTTCTGTCCTCTGAACACCAAAACAAAACAGTTATTCTTTTAAATTATTGACAGACTTAATATTCAGTATGTCACTGCCATATTAACAGCAAAAGATCTCTTGCTAACAACACTCCACAACATTTCCTGAATACATATTCTACTTTGGGCTAAATCCTGTAGAAAAACTTAGCAAAGTGATTGAACACAGGAAGAAGAAACTTTCCAAATATCTTTCTCACTATTGGTCTGTAATGCATTATAAGAAATGTTAGACAAGTTGTTTATTCCTTCTAATAGTAACTTTTACATTTTACATTTACAAGTATTTACATTTTATACTAGGATTTTTTTTGTATTTTATTTTTCTATACATGACAATGGTGTTTCTCATCATCAACCTGTGATATCACACAACGTTCAGAAAAGTTACACAAATAAAAATAAAAACATAGTAAATCATCTGTCTGCAGGATTATAGAAAGAAGGCCACATCAAGTTGAAGTATTAAAATTGAAATATCCCTCAAAGTGTTCAATGCCAGGTTGGATGGGACTTTGAGCAACCTAGTCTAGTGGAAGCTGTCCCTGCTCATGGCAGAAGAATTGGAACGACATGATCTTCAAGGTCCCTTCTTACTCTAACCATTCTATGATTCTATGGTTAAGCAATAATAGAAGAAAAAAATGACTATTCTGCCATTAATCTGCTGTAGCAGCTGACAGTTTCTTTATGTTCACAAAGGTCGGCAAAGAAGGAAAAGCAAAAGACTGACACCTATCTGAGCTACACTCCAGAGAAAAGCTCTGCTTTTGTGGAATGCTGAGAGCTACGGGGATGAGAGAGAATGGGGGGACTTCAATAGTGTAAATCACATCAAGTGTCACAACAATGTGACTGTGATCCATTATGAATTTGGTTTTATTTTTATGTTAAACATCTCAAAATATGAGAGCAATTTTAAAGTCCACATAAGGACAGCTAGCTTCCACTGTTATGAGTGAAGGAGATGAATGAGTTTTACTAATTCACTAATCTCTTGTTCTCCATTCATTACAAACACTATGCGTCTCCTGAAATGCAGTGTGATTCTGCTAGAGCTGCAGAAAAACCACTAGATGTGCAGTCTAGAGGCAGGTTGTTTATTTGGAGGAGGTTTGAAAGGAGAAAGGGAGGTACAAGGGCAACAAAAAGGGTCATCAAGAAACAAGATAAGAGGATAGGATATACAAGAAGTTGGGTCACTGGAACTTATTTTTCCCCCCCCTTGCTGGGCAGCCCTGTGCTTGATCACTGCAAGCTGCAGTCTAAATAAATGATACACCAAATCTCATGTTCTTATCATACTCCAGGTGTCAAGCCTGCTTACAGGATAAGAAGAGGGATTAATGGGGTACTTTGTGTGGCTACAGATAGGCACTTGGATGATTGGATCCAATGGTGGAATCAGGTACTGGTATTGTGATGATAATGCCTGTTCCAGTCAGAGACCATCAGCAGCTACCTGCCACTTCCTACCAGAATTTACCTATTGAACTCTTAGGGAAAAAATCCTGTAAGCTTTGCTTGTTATCTGGTATGCTTTCCAATTTGCAGCTATCTAAATTATTTGGAACTATTCAGCATATTTCCAAGATAAATTTTCCCCTTTCAGAAAGCACAGCAGAGAACAAAAAGCTACCTCAATGGTTCACGGTGTGGTCTGGTGCTTTTGAAACAGGTGAACGCTGTTGGGTTTTTTTGTAATTTTCAGCTACACAATACAAAATCAACGGTGTTAAATAGTTTTGTGTGACAAGACTAATTGTCGCTATTTTGGTAAAGCAAAAATTTGTGGTGCTTATTTGCAGAGTAGATGGGAATTAAAGAAAGTTGGAAGCATTTTGGACCTTTTTTCTATGCTACCGATGAACAGCTATGACTGAGATACTAATAGAGTTATTTCTTCTTGGCTTTATTCAGAGAAAGCTAATAAAGGTATTATTCCCAAACTTTGTGTAATTCCACAATTAATATTAAATAATTAAACAGAATTCATTGGTTTATCATGATTCACAAGTCCTTATATGCCACACAGTAATTTCAAGTAGGAGCAAATGATACTTGTCATTTTAGGAGATAAAAATCTCTGCCCCACTAACTCTTAAAATCCACCAATTATTTTTTACAAATCAGTTTCATTCTGTTATGTGTTAAACCAATAACAATATCAAGCATCTGGACAGAGATCTCACCTCAATGAGATAATTTTTTAACAATGTATTCAAACAACAAACTCATGTGTGAAATCTTTATTCATATTTAGGCACATCAAACATTAGAAATTACTCATTAGGCCTAAAAAAAAGATCACAAACTGGAGTGCCATCAACCACTCAGGTATTTACTTTGTGTTTGGTTTTGCTCCGGTATTGTCTCTTTTGGATGGAACATACTACAAAAGAGGATCCATCATTTTCTTCAAGATTCAGGGTTTCCTCTTGCTCCTCATCTTGCTTTCACTAGAAAGTCTATCAAACTAACTGTTACATAGATAGTAGATGATCTTTTAGGACTGTGATGCATTTATTCATTAGACACAAATAATTATAGACTTTAGAAAGTTTAAATGTGCATGATGTCACAGTTTTAATATTGCTCCTTATATTTTACAGGTTTCCCATGACATATATTTCTAACCTTCTTGTTAAGTCCTCAAGGATACATTCAATGGCAAAAATCTTCAGCAAATCAGAGGAAACTCTCCAAAGATTTACGTGTCAGCAATTTCCAGTAATAACATCATTCTGATTATTTCCCACAATGTTCAACCATGAAAATCAAAATCTGTTTTAGTATATGTGACCAGGACTGAACTCTATGAAATCGGAAAAGAATAGCTAGCTCCCAAATTTATTTAAAACGTTAGTATAAGACACATGATAGAGAGAGAGAATACTGGTCTGCACAATGGCATATGAAGATAGCTTAGCCATCGACATAATCATCATAACAATGATGAAGTGGCCTGAACAGCTGCCGAGGGTTTCTGGTAGCTTGCTGGTGGTGGCAGAAATATACTTGTGAACCTTCACTGAGCCCTGAAGTCAGAAAAGGACAGCACAAAAGACCTAAACACACTGTTGCCTGTTTGGGAGATGAAGGTGATAGAAACCAGTACGATGGAACAAATGGACATACCTATCAACTTTTTAAAGTGAGTAAGAGATCATAGCAGCTTCTGAATTAGTTTATACTTGGTGTGATGGAAGAGGAGGGGCTGGCAAAATGACAGTGGGATGAAGGGTAATGATATATATTTTGAGGGTTATAACACTTCAGTTGTGCTTGTGACAGACCTTAAATGCTAGTCTGAATTCTGGATTTCACTCAAAATTTGCTCTATATTCAGACTCTAAAAAACTAAGCCACAGGTTATTATACTCATGTAACCCATATCCTGAAATCCTAGAAGTAGACCCAAGAAATATAGTTTCCTGGAGTAGTCTGACTGACCTGCATGATCAAATATAATCTAAGGAAATCTTACTCTTCTCCTAGAGTTTTTAATTTCCGATGCTTTCTCTAGAGTACTTCTCTCACACCCTTTTCCATTGCCTACTCCTCCAGCTTGCTCACAACAGGAGCTGAAGAAAATCCACATATCACACACATATATGTCCTTATTTCATACTTAATTTCATGTGCCAAATGCTTTAATGGAATCTCTGATGTTGAAATCGAGCAAATCGAACAGTAGAAAGGAATTTGAAATAAAATTTGATTCAAAGGTGACATACACAGTATTCTCAAAAAGCAAGCCTGTGAACTAAATTACAGTTCTACTTGGTACTAAAAATTGCAGACTCAGTAGAGATACCATTTTGATAGCATACAGACTTTGCCTAGCCTTCATCCTCCTCTTCACTGCACCAAAAGTAATAATTAACTGTCTTTCTCTTTCCTGTAGGAGCTAGGAAACTCACCCACCTCTCCCTCAGCTCCACCAGTGCTAGATGCCTTTTCTTCAAATTGTCTAAATGATTAACATAATGAAGTTAAACCCAGAGCAATTGTTCTTACCTAGTATTTAGCTTGAAGGCTTCTGTTTCTATTTTTAACCTGAAGAAGGGCTTGCATGCTCAAAAGCTTGTCGTCTTTTCCCAGCTATACTTAGTCTAATACAAAAACATTACACATCTCTAAAAAACCTTCCTCATTAGCTAATAGGAACCCTTTGAGTTCGATTTTAGAATTAACCACAATTTAAAAAACAATGCAAAACCGAAAAATTAATAACTGACTCCCTCTGTTGTTTTGGTTTTTGGGTTTTTTTTGCTTAAATACACACCAGCAACTATCAAATGCACAGTGGACATAAAAAAAATGTCTCCAGTATCATATTTTCTGTCTAAGAGTTCTCTGTATCTCTAGAATAGTGTTAGAGCCACTGATGACATTTCAGTTCATTGTTACAGCTGAGAGTTAGTTCTCTGTTTCCTTTTAGGAGTTCAAACTTCATTCTAGCAACTTAAAATTACATGTGTTCTTAAGACAGAAGTGCCTCTAGAGGGTATGAATTCAAAGTTAGATCCACCAATTAATACCATAAAAAAAGTACATGGCCTACAGGAAACACAAATTTCATTTATGACTTCATAGCCTGATACAGTAATGAGTATTTCACAGTAACTGTGATGAATACAGAATAGGACAAAACAAGAAAGAGACCAGTGTGATATTTTACATGTGTGTTTGTGCATGCTTAATAGCTATATGAACTTAGGAATATATTTACCATGTATCACTTTGAAATAGAAAAATATGAAATAATTTTCTGTAATTTATAAAGTAACAGCAAGCATCAGAGAATATTTCAAAACAAATACCAAAATGTGGGATCCTGAAAATAAACCAAACAAACAAATAAATGAAACTTAAGAGAGGAAGACTATAATTATTCTATGTTAGAAGTGGGAATCAGTTTGAAATCAAACCACTCAAAATTAATCTATCAGCATGTTGGTATAAATTCAGTTACTTAAGTGCAAACGTAGAGCCATTTGCAATGTCCCAGGGCTCTCTACATCATCTTCGCCTGCCACCCTAAAAAGGCAGAGGTCTTTCACCAGCCTCGAGTCACTTCTGTTGGTCTGTGTAGGTGTCAGCAGATAGGACACAGGGTCAAAAGAAGACTTGTGCCCTCTTTAGCAGCATCTGCAGTTCAGATAGGGTATCCTAGGGCACCTTCAACTGCTCTGGTGACCTATGTGTTAGCTACTAAATTGAGGTTGCTGTACCTAGAGGTGAGCTTAACATCTGACATGGTGGTTGTTTTTCTGGTCAGCTTGGAATGTGGAGCTTAATGAGACTCAGCTGACAATCTCTGCATGGCCAAGAGCTAGATCTCTCACCAGCCTCTACCAGCTGAACAGACAAGATCTTCAGTGATTAAAATGGGAAACTGAAAGCCTGCTCACTTGTAGACACCTACACTTAGACATATGAATGAAGGCATCACAGCCTGAAACTGAATCTTTCCCTACCAGACTCGCCTAGTAAAACTTTGGAAGAATGCTGATGCAATCTCTGTTCAGTGAACTACTTAACACATTCCCATGAGGACTACTCAATAACATTTAATGCCATTTCTCCCTCTGCTAGAAATTTCAAGTCAAGCCTCACAAATGTTTCATTTTTAGGCAGTTTATGAAAAAAGTGTTTGTTTTGTATGGGTGATATCAGATTCCAGTGTAAAATTCCATGTGTAAATCCAGTGAGTGATACTGTGAGTAGATATTGCAATTACTGTGCCAGCTATAAGAAAACAGCATACTGTGTGGTTTGCATGGGTCTAATTCTTATTTATATCAGATGAAAATTGTAACAGTCCTTCTATCTCCAAACCTGGACTTTGCTAGGACAGAATCATGCCAAATGACAATATGCAAAACAACACCAGATGAAACAGCTATGACTCCAACATTTTCTCTGGCTAAAGAGATTTGAGAACAGGTTTCATAAAAATATCTCTTTTTCGGGAACAATTTGCAATCATTACAAACACAAGCACTTTGCTGAGACAAAGGGCCATCAGGATGGTGAAGTTCACTTTACATTTATGCATTAGTAGTATCCTGGGGCATATTTATTTAACAGAAAGTAGATTAGGTTCAAACTTGCATGATCTCTAGTCGATATTAAAAATGGTATAGAGATACACGGTTCCAGAAATAACATCTAAGTCCATTTTACCTTTAGGAAAACTGTTCCTACCCTATTTCTTGAGACATTTCGTATCAAAGCAGCTCATTTTATCTTATTTCTTTATTGGTCACCAAGTCACCAATGGGTTTTATATTTAAAGAAAACCATTGGGTACTGCTTGTTTAATATATGTTATTTATTTATGTATATACATATACTTTTATATTTATAATTGTATATTATAATAAGGTTAATATCTGGAAAAGGGGAAATAATGAATTGCATTTTGGAATATTCCTATTTTTATACCTCGCTAGAAGGGGGTGGCGCAGTTTAATTCATAGTATTAGTAGGATTTAGCCATGCATGTAAAGGAGAAAATCCTAATTAAATATTCATTTATGTACATTATTCTTATTTTTTTGCTGACTTGAGTAGCCCTGTGAGAAGAACATCTGCTTTTTTATGACTTTCCTAAATTGAGTTGTTTCTTACCCAATGAACACCAAACTCACAATATTAGATGACAGCTCTTTCAATATAGTTAGAGAAGCAATTCCATACATACTTTAAGCAGTTTTCCTGTTTAAGTGAACAAGGAGGCAGTCATTATCACCTTCAACTAAGATGTAACAAAACCTACAGGCTAAAACTTTTATACTAGATATATAATCAGGCTAAGACCTGAACAACCTAGACTCACACAGAGACATCCTCCAATGTAAGATATATTTTTTGGGGGAATAACTGTAATTGGTGTATAATTTGGACAGAAGCAGGTGGAATCATAGAATAACAGAATAATTCAGGCTGGAAGGGACATCTGGAAGTCATTGATTGTAACGGCCTCCTCAAATATGGTCAAATTAGACTAAGGTGTTCAGGGCCTTGTCCAAGTTGGAGCTTTGAATATCTCTAGTCATGGAGTTTCCACAGCATCTCTGGGTAGACCGTTCCTGGGCTTGATTGCCCATATTACAAAGTATTTTCTTATACGTAGTCAGATTTTCAAGTGTTCCAGCTTGTATCCTGTCACTGAATCTTTGAGAGGAGTCCCACGTTATTTACTTTACACCCTCATATTAGGTAGCTGTAGCAATGAGACCTCCCATTAGCTTTCTCTTCTCCAGCCTGCACAAACCCAATTACCTTAGCATCTCCTTATATGGCCCCTGACCATCTAGGTGGTCTCTGCTGGACTCACTCCAATGTGCCCATGTCTTTTGTGTACTAGGAAACTCAGTACTGAACACAGTACTCCATATGTGGACTCAGTGCTGAACAGAAAGGAAGATTTTTCTTGACCGGCTGGCTATACTCTTGCTAATGCAACCCAGGATGCTGTTGGACTTTGCTGCAAGGATACATTGTGAGCAGTAAGAGATAATAGTTTGAGGACTGGAAAAACCTTAGCAATCTCTCAGCAGCATCCCACACCTGAGCACCCAGCAAACAGCAAAACTCCTAGGACACCAGGTCAGGTTAGAAGATGGTTACTCCCATTCCCTGCAGGACATAGTGTCCAGTCACTGTCATCTGCCACCATGTTTGGTGTAGACACTTGTTTCAGTCTCAGCTGACACTGGTGCTTCCATTCTGAGAGCTGTTTCTCCTCACCTGTTTCTAGGGCAATATATCTCTTCTAAAGCTGCAGATATGCAGACGGAGAGTAAGTCCTCTCTGCAGCCAGAAAGTACATACTTCCTGCCTTCTTTGTCATTGTCCCTACTACTCCTTTCAGCGTGGTGTCTACCTTTAGCTTATTCCTTGCAGCACAGGGCTCAGGCTTTTATCTCTGCAGGGTCTCTGCACAGACATTGTTGACTTATGTGTGTTGGAATTTAACTCTGGTAGGCAGCCAAGCCCTACACAGCCACTCACTCACTCCCCCCAAAAGGGTACTAGAAATATAATAGGAAAGGTAAAAGCAAGAAAAACTCATGGGTTGAGATAAAGACGGTTTAATAGGTAAAGCAAAAGCTGCATGCACAAGCAAAGCAAAATAAGGAATTCATTCACTGCTTCCCATTGGCAGATGGATGTTCAGCCATTTCCAGGAAAACAGAGCTCTATCACACATAATGGTTACTTGGGAAGACAAGCGCCGTAACCCCAAACATCCTCCCCTTCCTTCTTCCTCCCCCAGCTTTTATTGCTAGGCATGACGCCATGTGGTATGTGATAACCCTTTGGCTAGTTGGGGTCAGCTGTCCTGTTTGTGTCCCTTCCCTGTTTCTTGTGCACCCTCAACCTACTCATTGGCGGGGCAGCATGAGAAACAGAAAAGGCCTTGACACTGTGCAAACACTGTTCAGCAGTACCTAAAACATTGGTGTATTATCAGCACTGTTTTGGTCACAGATCCAAAACATTACACTGTACAAGCTACTATGAAGAAAATTAACTCTACCCCATCAAAACACTGTCCAATATATTCTGTGAGTCAATCATCACCTGTTCCCCCTTCACTGATGTTACAAGGGAGAAGAGCAAATGAAAGAGTTTAGTTATCTGTTGGATGTGAAACTGTTGACATTGGTATTGTTATTTCTGCAATAAAAGGAGAGGATAAAGAAGACAATGCATATTCTACAAATCTAACCATTTATGTCCCTAGAGCAAATGGAGGTGATTAGTTAACCCTTAGAAAAATAGATGGGAAATCATTTAAGGCATTACAAAGGCAGTAGAAATGGCAGTGAGTCAAGAATGGTCTAGCTGGCCATAAATTAGAAGAGTACCAATCCCAGAGGGAAGAGAAGAAGGGGACAGAAAAATCGTAACTGTGAAGAGCTCTCCTTATTTCAATAACATTAAGAGCTTCTCTAATGAATGCAATTGGCAAGGGAAGTATTTAGCAATGTATAGTACTACTTAAGACATATTAGGCATTTGCATATCCTTATGACTATTCCTCTGAGATGTTTTGAAGGACAAGTGGTCTCTTGTGGCAGGGTAGAAAGAATTCTTTCATATATTTTTTTCTTTATGAATGTGACAGAAGTAGAGAAATCTTCATATGTAGGTGCTTTATAAGAGAAACAAAGTTTAAAACTTGCAAAGCTTGTCTTTAAAAGACAGATAATTACAGAAGAAGGACAGAGGAATATGTAGCAGGGCTAAATTCTGCATTAGTGAGGGAACACAGACAAAATTTGGTGTGTCCATTATATGTCTACCAGCATCTAATGCATTTTTGTCCTGTCCTGCTCTGCAGTTCTTGCAGTTACACAGTCGTTAACTTAAATTCTTATCATTACAGAAATCACAAACTCAGGCCTTTTCAAAGACCTTCTAGCATGAAAGTAAGCTATTAACACACTGTACTACCCACTGCCACTGAAGTACTTAAAAAGCTATCATCTTTTCTCTCTGTTGTAAGTACAAGTGAGAATCCTGCAGAGAATAATTCCTGAGACAGGAGGGCATTCTGTCACCATAGTCTGCATAACCTTTCTAGATTTTAGGTGAGGATCACCACTTCTACTTTGGTGTCACCATACTGCTTTACCCAAACCCACACTCAGGAGAGATGACTGGATTGCAGTCTAAGGACCCTGAAGAAAAGTGAGCCTGCTCTGTATCAGAATAAACAGTTTTGTTATCGATGCATTCATATGCACCTGCAGCAATGCAAATTTAGTAAAAAAAAGACCACTGCATCTTGCCTCCTCTCTAAAACAAGGACAGAGAATGGTATCAGCTGGAAATAAAGATATAGGGGCCTTTCTTTAGAAAGCATCCAGTCTTATTGAAAGGGAGAGAGAATTCACCAAAACTCTAGGCACTAGATAATTCACCTGATAGTTAAAAAACCTTTCTCCTTATTCCGTTTCTGAATACCTCCCCTTCTTTTTTCCAACACTGTATATCATTAGGTCCTGCTTTTCAAACATGGACTATAAAAACTTACCCAGATTATATTAAAAGAATGGTCATGGGACCACCTGAAGAAGGGGTTAGAGTGTGAGCAGAAAGATTTTCCAAGGAATCTAAAGCAAGTAAAAATCGGTGTGAGTTTTTAAATCACGTATACATAAAAACACCTTGTTGGAACAAGCATGTTAGTTTAATACTCTATATTCAATAAATCTAGGTAAATGTCTGCTGAGGAATTTAACTCACAATACTGTTTTAGGAGACAAGATTCATGCTGGAATGTCTGAATATAAATGTGCAGAAAAACAGGGTTCTGCGATTATGGCATTGGAAAGACACGTGAATAACTGCAGACAACAACAACTGTTAACAGATGACACCTAGCTCATGTAAATAGAATTGTCAAATAAAATCTCGGTTTGGTTTTGTTTTGTTTTATCTTAATTTAATCGGGATTTTATTTTTTTTAATTTGGTTATTTATTTAACATATTGTTTATTAATGCGGTCAGTTTTAATGACCATCAAGAATGCTGCTAAACTGATTGTGTGACAGGGTCCTTCAGAGATATTAATCATACAATCCTGAGGATTTTACAGGGGATATACTGTTGTTCTATTTCTATGTTAGCATGTTGAAAAACCATGCTGAGCTACTGAACGGTCAGAAGCTTTTATTCCATGTAATCACTAGATCTTAAAATTTAACTTTTGAAAGATTTTTCTTGGAATTACAGTCTGAATTAAAAAAAAAGGGTTTTTTTTCTTTGTTTCTTGAATATTTTTCAGGCATAATTTTTGTGCTGGGATCAAGTTGTCTAGAAAGACTGTACATTGTTGTTGAATTTGCAAGTGTGATGTTTTAAAGGATGAAGCTTGAACCTCTTGCCATGTTTATCATACATGTCAGTCAGGTTCACTAGACACCCACCCAAAATACTTCTCAATCTTGCTTGTAGGGGGTCCCAACAATACTGTGAGAAGGTGATCTAACCTCAGAGAGCTGCCAAAATGAAGTTTGGCTGCCAGTCAAGCAAGCATTTAAAAAGAAATATGACTGTAAAGGCCCAAAAACATTTTAAAAAAGTCATTGCAAATTAAAATCTCTCCAGCAGATGGAAAAGTGGGACCACCTGGCACTAGCCCAGATATCATTTTTGGTTTGCATTTAAGCTTTTTTGGATGCGTGCCACCAAACCAAATCTAGCATCTGCTTCTGCGGCTGCTGCAGAGGGCAACAATAATTCCTCAGGCTATAAGTTGCACAACAACAAATATCAGAATAACTCAATTGATGAGTGATCAGTAAGGGACAGAAGACTTCCTAATTCTAACCCTTATGATCTCCGAATTTAAATACAGGTGGTGAACTTAAAGACACCTGGTTTAAAGCGAATCCCGTTATTGATAGAAGCCAGTTTTGCATTCTCAAATAATATTTTCCCGTTTTAATTCAGATCTACACAGATGTATATATGCAAAGTACTTAGCATATGAATGGAAAAGAAAAGCCATCTTTCATAAGCCATTCCATCTCCCATAGAATCTCTTTTAACTGTGGGTTTAACATATAGCTCAGCACCCTAGAAATCAAAGCTCTGTGACATGATTCGTTTGATCTTCTGTTGCTTTCTGTAAACTGATTCAAGAAACCTTAAACTATCTATACTATAAAGAGGATCAGAGTGAAGGATGGAGTGAGACAATATCCTTATTGTGTAGATAGGACAACTTATTGATAAATGGAATAATAGGGAATTAATAGCTCTTGCATTTCTGTTAGTAAAATTCTCCTTCCTTTCTTGTTACAGTTAAGATCTTTTTAAGAGTAAAAAAGAACACCCCTTATATGTGGAACCAATGACTTTTTATTAGTCTAATTAAGGCCTTAAGAGTCTAATCAAAATGCACCAAGGAGTTGTTATTATTCTTGTTACACTGAGGCTAATACTTATAGTCAGTAATACAATTCAAATACACATATATTATATCCACTGGAGTATTTTTCCCTAGTGTTATGTTTATACTTCCAAGGATCCTCTGAGTTCTACAATCTACAGCTTTGCTCTTCAAAAATTGGACCAGGGAGTAATTATGACAAGTCACCAGTATCCTGAGGTTCTTGCTCAGAAGAATATGATGTTGATGGTAGTATTTTTTCCTCTTTGGTCTTGGACATATTCTTTTTTAAATTCTTATATATTTGTAATATGTATATGTATATATATGTGATAGTGATATCAAAAGAAAGAGATCCATAACAGCTTTTAGGAGAACTGAAGCTTCTCGAATAAAAATCTAGTGGGGTATATTTTGTGAGATATATGTGGGGTCTTTAGTCAATGCACTCTAAATAGAGTTATAGTAATTTTAATTTAATCCAATTTGCTGTCCTTTCACACTGTAGCGTTTTGCTGGCATGTCCCATTCTCTGTGTCATTTTGTAATCATACCTTATTGTCTGTTTTTATTTTGATAACTTTCAAAGCCTTGTTATTAAAATTTCAAAACTTTTCGGATCTGTTTAGTTCAAAATGGTAGTAATTACTACTCTCAGTTCCCTTTTTTCCCAGTTTCCTCCAGCTACTTTTGCAGGCTTGGTATCACTACTGCTGTCAGTGAGTGAATGAGACACAAATAGGAAGTAAACACACTCCAGCACCATCTTGGCTTGGGGATGGCATGCTGACAGCCTCCTGTTCTTGCTTTTAGTTCACTAAACAGTAATTTATCCCCAATCTATGACTGAGAAATAAATTTTTCACCTTCATTTATTCAACACTGTTATGAACAGACTACACAGAAATGATCCTCAGACTAAATCAGCATAAATTAATATATCAGCTTCACCAAACAGCAGACTAGGAAAAGACGTAACATCTCAGTTGAAGAAATTGAAGTCCATTATTTCTCCCATACTTCACAAAATAAAGATCAGACTGTTGTAGAATAACTTTACATTTTAGTAACTGTGAAAATACTTGGATGATGAAACTATTTCCTCTTTCTAAATTTCTATAGACATGAGTACTCGGTCCAATTTCTCAGGGGGATTGAGAAGAAAACAAAATGGTCAAACTGAAATGCTATTGCCTTGAGGACAAGACTTACGAGGAGCAGCCGAGGTCACTTGGTTTGTTCAGCTTGGAGAAAAGAAAGCTGAGGGGTGACCTCATGGCAGTCTACAACTTCCTCAAGGGGAGCAGCAGAAAGGGAGGTGCTGATCTCTTCTCTCTGGTGACCAGCGATAGGACGTGAGGAAAGGAATAAAGCTGTGTCAGGGGAAGTTCAGATTGGACATTAGGAAAAGGTTCTTCACTGCAAGGGTGTTTCGTCACTGGAACAGGCTCCCCAGGGAAGTGGTCATAGTACCAAGTGTGTTCAAGGTGTGGATGACACTGTTAGTCGTATGGTTTAGTTTTAGGTAGTCCTGTGAGGAGCAGGGAGTTGAACTCAATCCTTGTGGGTCCCTTGCAACTTGAGATATCCTATGATTCTATGATTCTTTTCCCCCAAAGAGAAAATAATATAATGGAGAAGACTTGCAATATGATTGTTACTAAACCTTGACTGGGGGTCTTCAGTGTGACCTTTTTGAATTTTTTTGGGGTCTAGATGCCATTTTTTCCACTGATCTCTCATCTTGGGTTAGGTCTAAAGAAAAGTAAAAAAATCTTTTTACAAAACAATGACACAGGAGTCTGTTTTCTTTTTTTGCACAGAAATCGTTCTCTTAAGTTCCTCCCTCCCCAATATTCTGCAAATAATATGTAGAGTATGGAACTATATGGCAAGTGTGACATTCAAAACAAGCGCTTAAATTTAGGGCTTTTCATTTACAGCCTTAACTATTAAGAGGACTGTCTATGAAAAAGCCATCCTACTAAAAAATCAGGTGAAACTGTTCTTCTTCCACTTGCATAGAAGTTTGCATTTCAGCAATTCAGCTTTAGTTAACAGGTCCCCAATGAACTAAAATTAATTCCACTATACACATCTTTTACTGCTGACCACTTAGATTTCCTAAAAGTTTAACATCATTCCACCTTTTTCACCCAGAAACACACTTTCTTGATTTTGTAGTTATCAAACAAATCATAGAGTATTATTTTGTTTGGGAATGCATATACCATGGACCATATTTCCTGTAGTATTTTCAGGGAAATACCAAATTGGAAA
Organism: Pluvialis apricaria; assembly: GCA_017639485.1. Lineage (NCBI taxonomy): Eukaryota > Metazoa > Chordata > Aves > Charadriiformes > Charadriidae > Pluvialis > Pluvialis apricaria. The sequence goes on from CM030007.1 coordinate 52,260,134, forward strand.
TGTGAACATGATCTTAAAAACTAAGTTTTTTTTAAAAAAAGGTCTTTTTAAAATTTTTTTTATTTTAATTATTTGTCTCACATTTTATCTGTTCCAACCATTAGTAAATTTTAAAATTACTATTAATATAGAGAATACTCTTGCTGGAAATCTTTCAAAAATCACAATCAATATTTTGGTGTTTGGTTTTCTGTTTTTTCTTAAGCACTTCAGATAGTGTTCTTCTTACCCATACATAAATAGGAAATGTATCCTTGGTAGTTCTAGGCAGATGACAATATTATAGAAAAAACGGATTAGCTGGTGTCCTGGATTCAGCTGGGATAGAATTAATTTTCTTTCTAGTGGCTGCTGTGTTTCAGATTTGGTATGAAGGAATGTTGATAACGCATATTACTTTAGTCATTGCCAGGTGATGTTTATATTAGTCAAGGACTTTTTTCAGCTTCCCATAGAAGCTGAGAGGGAGCACAAACAGGACAAACTGGCCAATGGAATATTCCATAACATAGACATCGTGCTCAGTATATAAATGGGGGGTGGCCGGGGGGCAGGGATCTGCGATCACTGTTCAGGACAAGCTGGGCAACCAACCAGGTGGTGAGAATGACTCATGTTGTATTACTTTATTTTGTATATTCTTTTACCATTCTTCTTATTATTGTTTTTTTCCTTTTCTGTTATTGTTGTATTAAACTGTCTTTATCTCAGCTCATGAGGGGCTTTTTTCCTCTTTCCCCTCCTTTTCTTCCTCTTCTCCCTACCCTTCTGGGGGGGACAGGGAGAAGTGAGAGAACAGCTGCATGGTCCTAGTTGCTGGCTGGGGTTAAACCATGACAACTGGTAATTTCTTCATAAAATCATTGAAGATGTATTTGATTTCCTAAGAATGAATCACATAATCAAACTTCATTTTAAGATTTTAACTTATTAGAAAAAATATCCATATTTTACTTCTCTTATTTCCTAGAAGTTAAAGTAATGAGATACTCAATTTGACATTAATAAGAATCAGATTGTAGTTATTGTTGCAATAGGAATTTTATGAATGAAATTAAAAGAGTAAGATGGTTAAATTAAAATAAAAATTTGTATTACAATGTAGACTAATGAACAATTTCTTTTCATAAGCCTTAATGAATTCATTATTTATTTAAAAAAATCAAGTATTCCATAAAATACTGTAGTTTCTAATATTAGAAAAAAGATTCAGTACAGGCATTAAAACCAAAAAGAAGATATCCTTTTCACATTATCAACTTCTTTATCTGCATAACTAGCAAAATATTGGCTTTTGCTTACTATACTATATAACCAGCATTCTTCACCTTGGTTATAGGCACAAAGAACAGATGTTTGATTTAAAACAAGGATGTAATGCCATGCCATAGCAAAGACAGGGTGGCTTAAGAAAATGACAGCACTAACGTTCTGCTGCTTTACGCTAATGAGAGCTGGCAACATAACAGTGTATGTCATTATAAGCTGTCATCATGAAAAATTATAAGAGACACCAACTTGCCAGAGTTGCTACATTTACTGAAGCCCTTACTATTTAAGTTATTCTTCTGCTTGTAGAAGGGAACAAAACAAAGACAAATTAGAAAAGTCTTCTAACAGCTATTTAAAATTAAGACTTTTTTCGGATTTTTTTTTTCTGTTTCTTATACATTCCTCCATGCTGTAGTTTATACACTAAACAAGAACATTAGACTTTTTTGCATACAACGGACAAGATAAGCATGCAAGTTTTAATGTAAGAAAAATTCATATTAAAAAATGTAAAATGGAATGGAATCTATGGTGCCCTCAACAGTATTCAAGGGAACATTGTTCACAAATGCATAAGTTATGTCTAGATTTGTTAATTGCAGAACTGGAAGAAAACTAGAAATGCCAAACCAAAAATCCACTGGAGCTAATTAATCCTATTGTAATAAGCTCCTGAAACAAAGGTATTTTCTCCGCCATAGTGTTATGCCATGTAGACATACCTGCTCACTTGGAGATAATGTGAATATTTCTAGAGCAGTGTTATAATTTATCCCCTTTCTAAGATATTCAGAAGAAACAAAGAGAAATTCAGGATAAGAATGCAGTAAAATGTTCTACTTCCAAATCACCATTGTCCCTCGGGGGACTGGTACTGTTCAATGCCTTTATTAATGACACAGAGAGAGGAATTGAGAGCACTCTCAGTAAGTTTGTAGATAACACCAAGCTGAGTGGTACAGTTGATTCACTTGAAGGAAGGGATGCCATACAGAGGGATCTTGAAAAGCTTGAGGAGTGGACCCATGCAAACCTCATGAAGTTCAACAAGGCCAAGTGCAAGGTCCTGCACCTGGGTTGGGGCAGTCCTCAATATCAATACAGACTGGGGGATGAATGGGTTGAGAGCAGCCCTGCAGAGAAGAAGACGGGGATACTGGTGGATGAAAAATCATACGTGAACCAGCAAAGTGCACTTGGAAAGCCAATGGTATCCTCGGCTGCATAAAAAAGAAACATGACCGGAAGGTTGAGGGAGGTGATTCTTCCCCTCTACTCCACTCTTGTGAGACCCCCACCTGGAGTACTGCATCCAGTTCTGGGGTCCCCAATACAAGAAAGACAGAACTGTTTGAACAGATCTAGAGGAAGGCCATGGAAATGATCAGAGGGCTGGAACACCTCTCCAGTGAAGAAAGGTTGAGAGAGTTGGGGTTGTTGAGTCTGAAGAAGAGAAGGCTCCAGGGAGACCTGACTGTAGCCTTTCAATACTTAAAAAAGGGGCTTACAAGAATGATGGAGAAAGGCTTTTTGATAGGGCCTGTAGTGACAGAACAAGGGGCAATGGTGTTAAACTGAAAGAGGGTAGATTTACACTGGATGTAAGGAAGAAATTTTTTACAATGGGGGTGGTAAGACACGGGAACAGGCTGCCCAGAGAAGCTGTGGATGCCCCATCCTTGCAAGTGTTCGAAGCCAGGTTGGATGGGGCTTTGAGCAACCTGATCTAATGCAAAATGTCCCTGCCCCTGGTGGTGGGGCTGGACTAGATGAACTTTAAAGGTCCCTTCCAACCCAAATCATTCTATGATTCTATGATCCTATGATCCTATGATCACTGTAGCTTTATCTGAAGTACTGTGGCAATAATGCTGTGTAATTGTACTTCTACAAGAGGAAACTCTGAAGTAGCCACAAAGCATGGCTTTGGCTCAATATTTTGTAAGTATTAAGTTCTGTACTGATCCATGTTTACTTCTTGTGTGTCAACTATTGCACTAAACTAGACAGAAAAGGAGAATGATTCTATGCTGTGATTTGTCTGATTAAGTCTTTTGGTGTTTTTAAGTCTACAACATATATTAGAAGAAAAAGTAGTCTGAGGTCTTAATGCTGTGTTCATCAGAACACTTTTTAAGGTGTAATTCCCCAGCTGGAAAAATAAAGCTTGCTTCTTATTACTGTAAGGAAAAAAAACCACAACGCTAAAAATAGTAAAAAAAATGACAGTGTTGGAGAAATGAAGCTTATTTCTTCCATATTTAAAAAATGTTCCAGGTGAAAGATATTTGGAGTGCCTCAGTGACTGACATTTCAGAGATACCTTTTTCATGTTTATTATAAAATGTAAAAAGATAACCAAGAATTTTACTATGGCATACGTAATACAATCCTTACATATGACTGTGAAAGTAGCTACCACAAGTGTTAAGAAAAAAAAAAAAGGACCTAAACTGAAAATATGACAAGTTACAACGTGATGTGTAGGACTTACCTGTAAAGTAGTATTCATTGTTCTATCACTTACAAAATTACACAGCCACATTTCCCTGGATATTTTATATGGCAACTCAAAAAAGCTTCAAAATCTGTGCAGAGTACTCATCAAAATACTATATCTAATTGATCTCTTCTTAACTTTATTAATATCAGACCAATGATGTTGGTTATTTGCTGATCATTATTAGACAATGACGATAGATTAGATATTCACAGATATTCACAGAATATAGTAATAAATCATTTTCACCTCTAGCTGATTTATAGATGGCCCATATGACAAAGCCTACACACCATTTTAGTCTTAACAAAATAAAGAAATTAGAAATGGCAGTTGTCAGTTCTTTTAACTGAACACCCTAAACTTGATGCTGTATATTTTCCAATGACTTTTGTAAAAATTTGGAGTGGGATTAATTTTACCTAACTTTAGACGGCCACAGCATAGATGTGTCTAGTGTCTGAGACAGAAATCTAGTCTTCTCAGTCAGAGGAGAAAAAGAAGAGGTTTATCAGAGCTCTTTTAAATATTGGTTAGAAATGACTTGCACTGTGGAAGTGACTGTTTCATTCTTTTGATTATAAGAAGAGTGGAGACTCCTAGCTCATATGAAGAATGAATAAAGAAAACACTTGAAGAGAATTATAAATGCATTCTTTAAATTGGTCTTCATTACTGAAGAGAGTATTTAACTATTTACTTATTACGTGTATTTATTTTTTGCAAGATGTGCAGAGGGGAGAGCATTTTAAAACAACACAGACATTTAAAAGGAAGATACATCCAATGCTCTCAATCTTTACTAGTGTGCTTACCATTACAAACCAGAGTCACACTGAAACCTTAAACTTCTTACATAGTTGTTTGCAAAAATGTTCATAAAGCAAAGTCATCCCATCCCCCCCAATACCATCAAGCTCAGCAACTTTACAGCATTCAAGCCCCTATCATGCCAGTGAAGAAAACTGAAGAATACTGATGTTCTGTTAAAAACTGTAATGTACATTTAAAATAAGATATAGTAGAGAGATGGAGATCAGCATTATATGTTTCTAATAAACTTCTTAATAAGTTTGAATAATTGAGTGAAAGGCAGATAAAGAATGTTCTGTTGTATGTATGTAACAGTAAAAATGAATTATGCCTATCAATTAATGCATTTTTATAACATTATCTCAGTGAAGGAACTCTGTGTGTGTGTGTGTGTGTGTATGTGTATTTAAATTACATAAATAAATGAATGTCCTGTCTGTAAGTTAAGGAGTACATTAAGAAACATTTATGGTAACGTTTTTCAATTTGTGAAATTCGTGTTTAACTGAAGAAAATACTGTTCCATGCCAATGGCACAAAATAAACAATAACATAGTTTCTGAATGAAACAGAACAAACTGTTTTATGCTTGAAAAAATAGTAACAAGAAGCAGCAGGTTTGTTTAAGAATATAGAGACTTTGTAGGTTTAGATATTGACATATGAGAATGAGAAAATAAAAAGCAACAAAGTTAGAGGTGGACTCATATTAAAATAACTTTTTTTTTCCCAGTAGATGAGATAAACAGTCCTTGTAAAAATTAACTTAGTTTTAATGTATCATATAAAGGTCATTGGGGTTTTTCTTTTCTTTTTTTTCTTTGTCCACTTGATTGCCCCTTTAACTTCTGTCTCAACAGAAAGACATACCACTCGATCATACTAACAGGATCAGCTAACTGAGTTTCCTCCAGTGAAAAAGAAATGTAACATCTGGACACCAAACAGCACTTTCTTTAACTGACTGAAGACACCAAGCACTTCTGAGACTTCAACATGACACGCAAACATATCAAGAAGACAGGACAGATGGAACGGAGTAATGGCTACAGGCACTGCTCTTCTGCTAGTGCCCTATAGACTCAACAAAACATATTTTGGCCTTCTGTAGCCTAAGGCATCAGCCATAACTTATCTCTCTGTAACAGAAGACAGTTTCATAAAAAGAAGAGCTCAGATAACCAAGGGGGATTATTGGACACGCTTGCCTAAAAAAAGGAAACAGCCACATAGCTGACCTCTGAGACTAAGTAGTATAGTTCTCAAATCATAACAAAATACCATGCAAAATGTTAGATTACTTGGGTGCAGGGAAAAAATCCCCTTGTTCTGCCTTCTGGGCTTGGAAGAGCTGAGCTCCTTATGATTCCTGACCTACTACATAATCATAGCTTGTGAACGTGAACAACCATCAGTCGGGAAAATACGAAATAAGAGCTGGAAGAAAGTTAACTGGTAGCCTCTGGAGTTTCAAAACTTTTGTCAGAAGATGGGATAGCACTTAATGAGGGTGATACTCTCAGTTAGCTTCTGCGAATTTTCTGTTAACATCAGAATCTCAAAATTATTGAAAATTTTGGAACTCTTGGACATTTTAAGTTTCGGGGAACACTGATTAGAAACACACTTCCTTGTGTTATTTATCATAAAAACGTTTCTATGACACTTCATTTTTTTTAAATTGGCTTGTTTTCCTATAATGATTAGAGATAGTGATCACTTTCTTACCTAGCCCAGGGCATCTAAGATTCTCAGAGACACATTATTTTTCTAGGCTATGTATTAGAGGCCAAAGAGTCTCCTTGATGATGAACTCAGCCTTATTTTGCACTCCTTTGAGAGTCTCCTGAGGCCCTAGAAAATATTTTCAAACTTTTAATTATTTGTGTTGGATTCCTAAACCTTCAGGTGTAGAACCATTTGCTGAGATGCTATTACAAATTCTTTCATTATGCATTTTGATATATATTCTAAATATATTTTATATATGTATATTGTGGAGATAAACTTATACTAAGCAATGTATTTTACCCATTTACTTTCCTACATTTACTACTTTTGTTGCAATGCTACTACAAAAACTCCTGACAAAGACCAGCATGTGCATCTGTGTATGATGGTAAAACAATTCATTGAATAAGATTCCTATTTTTATTCAGAATAATAAACCATTTATATTCTGATGTAATGGTGTTCACTACTCCCATGTGAGTTTCTGTGCAGCTTCCTCCTTTTCCACATTTTTTACTTTCTTTTTTTTATGGTTCTTGCCCTATTTCAAGACTGGAAATGGGTCATTGTCTTATGCTGTGGTATGTATCAGAAATACTACACCTATACTAGCATTTAAAAAAGGCCCGACACCATTTAATACCCCTTTAGGTCAGTAGAATGGTGTGACTCCTGTCTGAACAGCTACATTGTAAGGTGGCATCCAAGTTGTCTTTCACAAATGAAATCACCTGTGTGAGACTGCTAGTTAGTAATAGGCCATAATGGCACTGATGTCCATACTAATAATTTGATAAGACAAACAACCATGTGGCAGTGCTTAAACTGTGGTCTGGTATTTTCAGTTCACAGATGTAATTGAAATGTACCACCATACCTGCTCTTTTGTGAACCCAGTGTATCTTGCTGTTGTAATACTTTTGATTCTTCAGAGCACTGTAACAGCTAATGCACAATTTTCAGGGTAGTCAAGCTAACCTTCATCCGGAAAGATTTTTCCCAAAGACTAATTTTCTAACTGGCTATTAGTCTCAAATATATTTCAGATCCTTTCCATTTTGACTTTTTTTTTCTAAGCCTTAACACTTTCTAATTTATTCTCTTTTTTTCCAGGTTAAAATGCTCTCTGGTTTTGTATTCCTCATGTGTTATGGAACCATAGTTTAACTCCCCTGCCAGAATTAGCTGAAACTATTAAAAACCATTAACTTGGTTTCCAGTGAATTGCTTGTCAGAAATTAAGTTACCTTCCAGCTGTCTTCTTTCCTACTGGCATCCAGTCTTTACTTAGTGAAGTGCTTTTTCATATCTTTTGGATCATCCCTGATTTGTCTAAAAGTTTGAAATTTGTTGAGTTTTCAAACTACTCCTTCAAACTCCTTTGAGTCTGATATTTACCTGTTGGGCTTTTTGCTTTTTTGGGGTTTTTTTGTTTGTTTGTCTGGCTGGGTTTTTTTTTTCTTTTTTTCTGGTTCGTGGTTCTGGTACTTGATTTTGTTCGGTTGCCACTAAGACTTTTCAATGTTGCCAAGTCTGCCTTCATTCGATGTCTGAGATCCAGCTAGTAGGAAGTACTGGTACAGAGAGTTCAAATAAAGCCTGAAAGTAGAAGAGGGTTTAAAACACCTGTGAGAAGATACTTGAATGTAATGTGAAAGAAAACAATACTATTTTCTATGTAAAAATGTAAAGAGGAGGAAATAGAGTCAGAATGAAAAAAAAACCACTGCATACGAAATAGTTGCTGGCTTAAGATGAAGACATTTGTGGGAAAGAAGAACAGGAGTCAGGGTGCCTTAAAGATTAATGTTACAATGAAATTTAAAATCATAGAATCATACAATCATAGAATTGTTGAGGTTGGAAGGGACCTTTAAGATCATCAAGCCTGACCATTAACCTAACCTGACAAAACCACTTCTAAACCACGTCCCCAGGTACCACGTCTACCCTTTTTTAAACATCTCCAGGGATGGTGAATCCACCACCTCCCTGGGCAGCCTATTGCAATATTTGATAACCCTTTCATTGAAAAAATTTTTCCTAGTATCCAATCTAAACCTCACCTGGCATAACTTGAACCCATTTCCTCTTGTCCTATCACTTGTCACCAGGGAGAAGAGGTCAGCCCCCACCTCTCTACAACCTCCTTTCAGGTAGTTGTAGAAGGTGATAAGGTCTCCCCTCAGTCTCCTCTTCTCCAGGCTAAACAACCCCAGTTCCTTCAGCCGCTCCTCATAAGACTTGTCCTCCAGACCCCTCACCAGCTTTGTAGCCCTTCTCTGGACACACTCCAACACCTCAGTGTCCTTGTAGTGACCAAAACTGAACACAGTACTCAAGGTGAGGTCTCACCAGTGCCGAATGCAGGGGGATGATCACTTCCCTAGTCCTTCTCACCACACTATTCTTGAGACAGGCCAGGATGCCATTGGCCGCCTTGGCCACCTGGGCACACGGCTGGCTCACGTTCAGGTGGCTGTCAACCAACACCCCCAGGTCTTTTTCTGTTGGGCAGCTTTTGAGCCACTCCGCCCCAATCCTGTAGCGCTGCATGGGGTTGTTGTGACCCAAGTGCAGGACCTGGCATGTGGCCTTGTTGAACCTCATGCCATTGGCCTCGGCCCATTGGTTCAGTCTGTCTAGATCCCTCTGTAGAGCCCTTCTACCCTCAAGCAGATCAACATGCCCGCCTAGTTTAGTGTCATCTGCGAACTTACTGAGGGTGCATTCGATCCCCTTGTCCAGGTCATTGATAAAGATACTAAAGAGAGCCGGCCCCAGCACTGAGCCCTGGGTAACACCACTTGTGACTGGACGTCAGCTGGATTTAGCTCCATTCACCACCACTTTCTGGGCACGGCCATCCAGCCAGTTTTTTACCCAGCAAAGAGTTTTGTTGTGAAAGAGAACGTGTCAATTCAATGCTTTCTCTGAGAAGCTGAGGAGGAAGAGGAATGAGACAAATACAAATACATATTGCTTTTTTCCAGATAATAATATGTCTCCTATTGTCTATGTAGTGATATTCCAGAAACCGGACTGATACATACCACCTACATACAAATAGCATCCCTGATTCTTTTACTTCTGTTGTGGTATACCAGTCTATCTCGCACACACTTCTGGCAGCTGTAACTGCCCATTAGCTTAGCTTGATAGGATTTTTCTTATGGTCAGATCCCTTGAGAAATTCAAATGGCTTCTTTGTAAAATAGTGACCACATTGCCAAGGGAATCTTCATTCCATGCCAAAAAGCAATCTCTAAACTGTTGTCTTCCCACCCTATATGAACCTGTTTCAAGCTTAGGATAAGTAAAATGAACATCTAGTTTTTGTTATGGGTATCCTTCCCTTCTTTCCTGGTTTGTTTGTTTGTTTTCTTAAGGTAGAAGTTTTATATCTTTTGATTCTGTAAGGCCATAGTGAAGCACTTTGTTCCACTGGGAAGAAGATTGTCCCCTTGAGACTTGCACTCTTAGCCTGCAGACCTATGAGATACTGGAGTGTAAAGCTGTGATATTTTTATGAATAGAAATGTTATTTTAGGTCATTTAAAGACATATCTGTGGCTCCCTCTGGGCACTGTACAGTCAAACTAAGATTCAAAAATAGATCCAATTAAATTTTTAAAGACTGAAATATTTGCAATTTCTTTGCTTATACTAAGAAAATCCAATGTCAGGTTGTAAATACGTGTGGGAAATGGGCATCTCAGCTGAACCAAAATAAAAAGAGAAATAAAGGAAATAATTTTTAAAAAGTAACTTACTCTAAAATCTACCCCCAAATGTCAGGGTAAATATAGTTCTTAAATTCCTTTATATTAGAGTAAATATATATAAATGTTTTCTTCTTCCATTATAGTACTGATATAAGCCTCCCCTTAATCTTTTTTTCAAGGTCTAAACATCTGAGAGAAGATGCAAAAAGATGCACCAAAGGAGGCTACTCTTTAAATACCAGCCCAGCTATTATCCACTGAGGATTGGTCCCAAAAGACTATTTAAGGGTCTGAAACAAAGACTTTAGGAATACATTCACACCTGTACTGCAAAACAAATAAACAAACAAGCAAGCACCTAATTCTTCTGTAAAACTCAGTATTTTTTCCCTACTCTTTGGTCTAAATTTGAGTAACATAGCTGTAACATCCACCTAGTCCTGTGCCAGGCATAGTACAGACTAGTTCGGTTACATGCATTGATAATGCAACAGTCCAAATACACAAGGTCCAAAATCCAGTTGCCATCATCTGTGCAAAACTAATGAACAAGAGCAATCTCTTTATAAGATATCATAGGAACAGATACTGTCTCCCTTTTCCTACAGAAGGCTGGCATTTGTATCTCTCACTGACAAAGTGTAAAATGAAGATTTGAGGACTTCTAAGATCTGAAAAGTAAAAAAAAAGACTCATTTCCCATATAGTTCACTTGCATATGAGAGGAGAGAGATATAATCAGTAGTTTTTAGACATTTCTGGTTAGGAGCTACGTTTCAAGACATCTGTTGAATCTCAGCCTTGGTACAAAACCACAGATAAGATCAAACAGAAGGAGGGAATGCAACTGTGTACTGAAATGGCTGGAGAATTCAGCCATTCAGAAGCCAGGGCTCCAGAACCTCTGAAATAAAAATGATTGAATATAATATATCTTCTCCGGTCTCTCTTCTCTTCTCTTCTCTTCTCTTCTCTTCTCTTCTCTTCTCTTCTCTTCTCTTCTCTTCTCTTCTCTTCTCTTCTCTTCTCTTCTCTTCTCTTCTCTTCTCTTCTCTTCTCTTCTCTTCTCTTCTCTTCTCCTCTCCTCTCCTCTCCTCTCCTCTCCTCTCCTCTCCCTCCTCTCCCATCACCTCCTCTCCCTCTCCCTCCTCCCTCTCCTCTCCCTTCCCTCTCCCTTCTCCTCCTCCCTCTTCCTTCCTCCTTCCTTCCCTTCCCCCTTCCCTTCCCTTCCCTTCCTTCCCTTCCCTTCCCTTCCCTTCCCTTCCCTTCCCTTCCCTTCCCTTCCCTTCCCTTCCCTTCCCTTCCTTCCCTTCCCTTCCCTTCCCTCCCTTCCCTTCCCTTCTTCCCTTCCCTTCCCTTCCCTTCCTTCCCTCCCTTCCCTTCCTCCCTCCCCTCCCCTCCCCTCCCCTCCCCTCCCCCTCCCCTCCCCTCCCCTCCCCTCCCCCTCCCCTCCCCTCCTCTCCTCTCCCTCTCCTCTCCTCTCCTCTCCTCTCCTCTCCTCTCCTCTCCTCGGTGGGAGGAGAAATGGCCTAAAGGAAGTATATGACCTGCACATAATGTCTACATGCTTAACTCTTGCTTCTATTTACCTTTATGAAAGGAATATAATATTTAAAGTTTCAGTACTAACCTTGCATGTTTGCACATTACACTTGTTCCTCACATCCTTGTATTCCTTCTTTGTATCATAGCTCCAGTCAGCTTCCCTGTAAACCTGTTTTCTGTTAAAGTAATAAATTTAATTTGCTTCCAGTCAAACATTTCTTAGTCTAGTTTCTAACAGCTAAGATTTAACAGTCCTTATTTGGATTTATTAGCAAGAATTCATGTTATACTTATGGGTAAAATAATTCCTAAGCATAGCCAATGAAATAATCTTGAAAAACTGTCACTCACATTCACTCGTACAAGTAAAAAAGCTACACTCACCCTGGTTTTAAATGATGGACATGATTATGATAGCATACATGAACTGCCAACCTAAAATATATGTAATAAATATGTACTCAGAGAGAGCCACCAGTGTAAGTTGTGAAACACAAATGTTATGTGTATGAAATGTAAACAGTTCTAAAACTACATATTATGTAAGAGGTTGTAAGATTGGAGCTGATAGCCCTAACAACTATATTAGAATTCATTCTGTAGCTCTAATAGGGCCACACAACTGAAACTGGAATGGTAGCCTGAACAGATTAACAAAGAAAATTCTTTTGATTACTATTTGCTATAGAATCCAATGGATGCAAAACAATGATACAATTTCTTCTTTTTTTTTTTTTTTAAAGATATCTTTTAGTACTTCTAACAGGTATTCAGCAACAGATACTACACATGTAAAAATCCCATTACAATGCATTGTATTTCAAATAATTGTTCTGTTTTGTTTTCCTCATACAGTCCATATAAGGCTTATTTTGCAATGCTGTTTCCCTCAGAGGAAAAGAAATAAAAATCAATAAAGAGACTTTAAATTCTTACCAAGCTTTACAGAATAAATTGGTAAGTTACTATATCCATTTTTAGATGCACACAATCTAAACCTGAATTTCTTTCACTTCATGCAGAATTATGTTCCTTCCCTTTAGGCTACAAAACCCATTGAGATCAATGGGAAACTTGATAAGGTTTAGCTCAGGTCTTTTTTATGAACATCATAGCAATAAGTTTTTATGGTGCTTGCACAAAAGCTAATAAAAATAAGTTTTGAACTTATTTTCCCAAATGATCCACAAACACATCATATGATCCATGAGAAAGCAATGGTTAAATCAGCAGATAAGAATCTTCCTATCTGCTTTTTAGCCCAGACCACACCGTTCTACACAGTGAGCCAGACATGTGGCTTGTGCAAATAATCATAGACCAAACAAATTCAGGGTAGCTAAGTCCATTACAGTATCTGAGGATTTGGCTCAATAACTTGCATTAGTATGTAAGTGCAAGAGGGGTTATACACATATTCACTTAAAATAATTTATGATTCTGGCTGAGCTATTGTTACCCTACATAATTAATATAAACTCATTTTTAGTGATTTTGTTTATCGGTAAAGAAAGAAGTTGTCTTTTACAATAAATGTGGATTTGAAGAGTGTATTAGGTTTGATAATTTGATAACATATTTGATGCCTTAGCTTACTGGTACCTGACAGCAATGGGAACTACAATGTCTCAGGTGATATATTTTTTCCACACTCATTTCAGAGCCTTGTGACTAGAAACACTCTCAAATGCTTGTAATGTTCAGAGTTGTTCATATTTTCTTTTGTCTTATATTAAAGGCCATAACACACTCAGGAGCAGGGCTATGGGTTCACTGATATTGCTACTCGCTTGCCAGGGAAGGTGTTCATCTTGTGCTGACCTACATCAGAGCCACTCTGTTTTATGATGAGATAAAAATTGGTCTTGCAAGTACCAGCAAGCTGCACTATCATGTGGCATGCATTCTGACATTTCCCTCCTCGGGCAGCCTTTATACTTTTCAGGGTCTCTCACTTTAATTCAAGCTGTCTTTTCAAGAGCCAGAAGTGCTGGTTGTCACTTCTGTTTACACCTTTCTCTGGTTTTGGAACTTATCATCTCTATATGACTTAAAAATGTATATTTAAACAAGGCTATATCAAGGATTGTAGCACTTTCAGAAGGTAAAACAAATTCCCAGCAATGGTTCTGCTTTCTTTGAATTATCTGCAGACACATCGTCTTCACTACTTTAAGGCCTGTTAACACTCACTGATGCAAAATTGTCTTAGGGTCAGTGTATAAGAGACCTGGATTCACTGTGCAGAAAGGACAGACTATAAGAAATTTCCTGCAAGAAGCAGATGAGCAAGAGCCTCCACAGTGAGATCTCAGGGGATCCTTGCAAACTGCTGAGGAGCATGCACAGTCTAGGCAAGGAGCAATTGAACATTTACACAAAGATCCACACTAAAACTTCAACGAAAACATGTCCAGTGCCTTTGTTGCAATCCGTACTCAGCCCCAAACTCTCCCTGCTACAGTGGCAGGAACATCGCCTGTTGCTCAAGTGCTGGCCTTAGGCTGATGTATAGAAATTCCCCCCTCTGGAGAGAGATATTGTTTTTCAAGGCAAGGATATCTTTGTACAGCCGGGTGAAAAAGGGCACCTCTCACATGAGATTTTTCCCATAGCACACATGTACATTTTTCATATTTTAACTTCTTATGAATAATCTAACCTAAAGCCTATGACTTTTCTTTCTTCATAAGCATTTAAATATCTTAAATATTATTTTTACTGTGAGTTGCTTTTGTTACTTGGCCTGTGCACAGCTACAGATTTGCCCCCAGTGGTACTGTTCTGTGCAGTACATATCATCACACATCATTTACTGAGGTCATAATTTCACCATGTTTTCCATTTAGACCAAAACAGAACCTATCCTTGTAGGACAATGGGGTATGTCCTTACTGGGGAAGAGGCCTTACTCTTCCATACAGGATGCTCCAGGGAACAAAATGAAACTATCCTCCAAATACAAAAGGCAACCTTTAATTAACATTGTGATCTGAAAATATGTGAACTAGGTTCTCTTCCTGCACAAAGAAAAGAAAGCCAGACTCCTTGCAATTAAAACTGGTCAAGTAGTACAAGTGAATCCAGCACTTAAATTATTTAGTACTGTTATGCACAAGCTAGTACTAAAGCTTGTGATGTCTTTTGTTCATTGGCATTCAAACTTTATGAGAAGAGCACTTTTTCTGTGGGTTGCTCATACACTGTTCATAAACTGATTTCTTGGACTCTGTACAGTATTATTTGAAGTGCATGATAGATCACTGATATTTCTGCTTTATAACATAAAAGAAGTAATGAACAGCAAACAGCTTATGGAAAATGAAAACACAAAACTAGAACAACTTAGTAAGTTAAATATTTACAAGTTTAAAGCATCTGATAATCATCTGAATATTCATGACTGCTCTGACCTGGCAAACACTTACTTGCATGCTTATTAACAGACATATTTGCTTATATTATTTGATAGTCTTTAACATTCATGGGTATATTCCAATATCTATCTTTGTTACCCCTACCATCTGATCTCAGCAATGGTGTTTTAGTTATACATGCACTACCTTTTATAGTCACACATAAACCTGTGTGTATCAACAATTTTCTTCTCTTCTGTTGTATTTCCCTTCAAAACTTCCTTCCCCCAGGGAGATGACTTTTTTTTTTTTCTCTGCAGTCTAAAACAGACAGAGGTTTTGCTTTCAGTTTTTGGCTTTCCAAGGACTGAGATTCACAATTTCTTTGTCTAGGTGAATATAGAAGGAAACTACTTTTGGTCCATCCAGCAATTTTCTCTTGAGAAAGATAACTGTCTAGCTGTTGACTTTCATTTATTTGTTTTAGCAAGCCACCAAGAGTAAATATAACTGTCCTTTCTTCTGAAATAATCAGCTGTTGGTTAAAGAAAGAGGAAATATCAGGAAATATCAAGTAGGGAAATCTTTAAAATATATGAACATATATACATCACATGTTAACTTGAACAAGAGACAGCAAAAAGATTAAGCAACTCCAACCCTACAGAAGTCCAAGACATGAACTTAAAAGCTAATAGCTTCCCGACAGGACAAGAAACTTTTTCCTATTGCAAAAGTAATGAATGGTATGAATTTAAGGAAAGAAGACCACTGTGACTTTCTATATAAGGGGCACCAAAAAAAACCTGGGAAGGAATCTGACAGAAAAGCAAATATAAAAACCACAAACTAACAAATCCAGGTATTCTTATACCTAACAACATTCAAATAAATCACATAGGACCCGTCATTCCTGTGGCCAATATTTGGGTTCAGAAGAAAACAAAATAAGGGGTAAAAGCAAGCCTCTTCTGCTTTTCCTTCTCTTTAGGAAGCCTCAGCTTCCATTTCAACAACAGGATAAAAATAGGCCTTTTAACCCCTGTTGGTAAATCGGTTGGCCAAGTGCTTTGGATCTGCTTATCTGCATAAAACAAGCCTAACAGGCAAGCAATCCCAACATGGACTCCTACTATCAACAACACTGAAACAGAATCAGTCCCATTTCCTGATTTGATATTGTATAAGCACAAAAGTACTAACTGTAACTCCTTCTTTCCAGGACCTGTCTTGAATAAATTCCTTTTTTTTTTTCTTTTTCTTTTCTTTCTTTCATCCCTTCACTATTGGCTTGAGAAAACTTTATTTTACAGCCCTGGGAAATATCTGGCTGCTTTCTGCCAATGTCCCCACCCCATAGACTGCTCTCCAACGTGGGAACATAGACTACCTACCAAGCAGCTAGTCTTTCATTTTCCATCTTTCATTTTACACTTTGTTTGGCTTTCTAAGTACTCACCATTTGCTGCCCACTGTGTTACCCAACATATTCTCTAACCAGTGGTGCTGGAATAAAAACTGTGAAGTCATGATCCCAAGGTAGGGAAGCAAATACAAGGTTTCAGTTCTTCCCCTTGGAGTGTGAGTGTGTCACACGGGTGGGTTTCAGTAGCAAGGACTGGCATGTTTGCTTTTTTCTTCCTTTTCAGTTACATCTGGGCAGCAAGTTAGGTGGGAAAATATTATTTTATTCAGATGCCAAGGTTGCTCTATGGACCAAAATCAGATCCTGGAAACAGAGGGCAAAAAAATTCTGAGTTATACTGACATGATGGAGGAGTTTTGAAGGACAATCTCAGCAGTAAGGTTCATTATCAGACTTGATGATCCTTCCTAGTCCCACAGGTTAGTTACTGTGAAAAGAAGGAAATCCTCTAGCAATAAAGTTGTTATATTCCTTGCATACATTGATGAGGACCCCTGTTTTTCACTATCTGAAGTATCTCACTCTGAATCCCCATTCGGAAGGTGCCGGAGTAGTTGCCCAGGGAATGAGAGGACTATTTTGCAGCCCACCAAACAAAGTATTTGGTACTGATAATCTGAGGGAAGCACAACATTGCAGCAACATGAACACAAAAAGGAGATCAAAGTGATTGTGCCTTTTTCCATGTTTGAATATCAATATGGTCTTGAGTGATTACAGGTCTCATTTAGCATGCTGACCTAGCCAAATTAAGAGGACAAAACTTAAGATGTATGATTTTACATTAACTTCTGCCTCTGTCATCTTGAGTGACCCAAATCAAGTAGAAAGCTTCACTTCACAGGGAATGACCCTTGATGACACCACAGTTTTTAAAAAGCTAAGCTTGAATGGGTCAGTGATGCATCAGTAAGATTTGCAACAACAATCTAGTCTTAAGATTCAGTTGTTGTTTCATTGAATTATTTGAATTTTCTGAAGGAATCAGTAATCTCCCACATTCTTCTGGACTAGTATTTTGTTTTCAGAGTTCCAGGTCAGTAATAAATCTTTATGAAGAAAAAAAAAAAAAACCAACAAAAAACCCCCACAAAAACCTACACTAAATATCTCTGGAGAAGAAGGAAGAGAAAGTATCTTTAAAAAAAAACCCTGACATCTGCAGCGTGGAAGTATATTGTTGTATGAAGAGATGCTCTAATCACATTAAATGATACTCAGTGATCCCAAGATCAAGATTCACTTAAAAGAACTGTCAAGAGGCTACTTCAAGGGACTCTAGTGGGAATTCATAAGAGGGTGAGGAAAGTGGTGAGGAGTGAAAAAATGATTTTGCATTCAGTCCTTCTGTCTCAGAGGAACAGAGACAGACTTGCACAGAATGAGCAATATGCTGATTAACATAAGGAATGGCTCCTCTATCAAGACCATTCACTTTTAAATAAGTGTTAGGAACTATTTTGTCTTTCAGAGGGCAAACCTTCAACGTCTTCTTTTCTAAATTTAGGGTACTTACGCTCCATGGTAAAAGAATTGTTTCAGGCCATCTCAGCTGCAAAGGGCTTTCTAATCTACCACGTTTTCAATACACTTACACATAGATTGATTACTGAAGAAGCTATTATTTCTCCCCCAACTCTTTCTTAAATGAAGTACAAACCCTGAAGTTAATCTCTCAGAGGTCACTGAAGGGACTGTAAGAGGATCTTACCATAACACTGTCAGCTTCTGCTGGTTTCACTTTTCCCAGTCAGAGAAGCCACCAAAGATTAAATGCCTTTGTTTTTTTCTTCCCAGCCAATTTATGAGCATAAACAGCTGTCCAACAAATTTCCCAAGCCTTCTTCTCAAGGCTGAACAAATATTCACATTTTTCATGATAATACTAGTTTGGTTTAATGTTTCAGTTTCTATTAATCACTCAAGTCCAGTTTAAAGTCTTGTTTTGATCTTCTAATAAAAAGAGTTTCTCTCTCCTGTCTTCCATTCTCTTCCATCCACAGAAATCTCACTTCTGTGCTTTTATTGCATTCTACTCTTCCAAGCATAACGGGTCTCTCCAAATCTCAAAAAAATCGAAACCACAAATATTTGTTGCTTTCTGAAGAAATTATTGTTCTATGGAAGGTAATACATCCAGACTATTATTCTGTGGTTTGTCTTATTTAACCAAAACCTCATGGTTTAATCCCAATAGGCAACTAAGACCACACAGCCAGTTGCTCACTCCCTCCCTGGTGAGATGAGGGAGAGAATCAGAAGGTAAATGAGAGAAAACTTGTGGTTTGAGACAGTTTAATAGCAAAAGCAAAAGCTGTGTGCACAAGTACAATGAAATAAGGAATTGATTCACTACTTCCCATCAGCAGGCAGGTGTTCAGCCATGTCTAGAAAAGCAGGGCTTCATCACATGAAACAGTCACTTAGGAAGACAAATGCCGTAACCCTGAACATCCTCCCTTCTCCTTCTTCCCCAGCTTTTGTTGCTGAGCACATCATATGGTATGGGATGCCCCTTTGGTCAGTTGGGGTCAGCTGTCCTGTCTGTGTCCTCTCCCAGCTTATTGTGCATCCCCAGCCTGCTTGCTGGCGGGGCAGTGTGAGAAACAGAAAAGGTCTTGATGCTGTGTAAACACTGCTCAGCAATAGCTGAAACATCCTTGTACTATCAACACGGTTTTGATCACAAATCCAAAACATAGCACCATAGAAGCTACTATGATGAAAATTAACTCTATCACAGCCAAAACCAGCACAAACCTCCATGTTTTCAACTAATCATTAGGCACTAGAGAGACAGAAGAGGATCAGCTTTTCCTGACACACAAATTCACTGCTATAAAAATATGGCTTAGGTTTAAATATAAGGAACTACTGAGACCTAAGTTCCCTGTCTGTTGAATGGGAGAGTATCCATTAGCATACATTTTGTTAGTTGACATTCGCAGAATGTTTGAATAAGCTGTGGGAATTTAAATAAATTAAAAGCATAGTGATAAATTGGCATAATGAGAGGTAGAGAGTACATGAGGGGGAAAAAATATTTCATGTATCACAGTTATTTCTCTCCATATGCAACAGTAAATTTCTCATGTTTCTTTACATTTCTGTGACAGTAATACAAATGTAAAATTGATATATTTACAAATGTTTTCAATTTTTATTGTCAGGATGGCAGATATCCTGAGATTTGTGAGCAACTCAGCTAGTCAATTTTTAGATTTAGATTTGAAGATATTATATATGATAAATGTAGTCTGTCTTGGATGGCACATACCCAATTACTGGTGTAATCTCAGGGACAAAGCAACTTAAAATATTTGATGGACCACATAAGGTGAGAATTAGTTACAGTGGAAAGCTGGACATTAAAGGTTTCCAGAGGTGCGTAACCTGGTAGCAAACTTTTACTCTGATGGTAAACATCTTGCCCTTTCTTATAAGTTTTATTTTGTCCTCAATTCTACTCAAGTGTGACCTATATTTCAGACAAGGTCCACAGGACACAATCTGTAGAACTTGAAGAATGAAAACGGCAGAGTTTTCTAGGATTAAGTTGTAAGTAATGATAATTTGCAAGAGACTGTAACACTCCACTGTGGGGAATCACTGAAAGCAAAACTGATCCCAGACCTGGAGGGCATTAGACCTGAAATCCCTTCTTCCCAAAGACTTCGTCATCTTCTCATCTGTCAGTGGGACAGCTGTCTGAAAGCTATGTCATCAGCCTTCATGGTAACAGAGGTCTCCATCCACTTGCACAAAATAACCCCAACATGAGAACTACACTTGAATTGGGACCATCATATTTTTTTATTAGCTTCCTCCTCCTAAAACATGAAATGATGCTGAAACAAAAATGTGTGCAGCATGCTGACTTCAACTGGATAGCCTTAAGCAAGTGTGAATTCAAGAGATTTACAGTAATCTGAATCAATCAGTCACGTAGCAGTAGTTTAATCTGAAATATTAACCATATCATACTGTAGCCTCTCTTAGGCTGAGATCCATCTAATCTAAACTACATATTGAAGTTAAAGCAAATTTTTGGAGCTTTATTTCTAATCAGTAGAGATAGTGACTTCCAAAGTAGTATTCATCAAACCTGTTCCAAATGAAATGAATCATCTTCTGGAGGTGTTTGCTTGCTCTTGACTATGAAGGAGTCTCTTCCTAGTCTAAATTTTACCTGCACAAATTACAGTAGATAAATCCCTTTATTTTCTCAGCTACTACATCTTTTCCATATATTACAAAGATTAACCAAGATCACTCTTGTCTTACTCTAACAGTTTTCAATTTCTTCCTTCTTCCCACCTACTCTGTAGAAATAGTATTTAATAATTTAAATATAATCTCTTAAGCAGACAAAAAGGGAAAAAAAATCTCTAGAAAGTTAACATTTTTGTTGTCTTAATTTCTGAATGCTTACTTAAACAACCTAACAATTTTTGTGGGTTTGGGGGGTTTTTTGGTTTGTTTTTTTTTTTTTTTTTTTCTTTTTTTTTTTTTCCCCCAACTAATAATAAAAGTAGCTTTACCACAATGGTTGTTTATATAGCTAGGTTTTGAGGTTTTAGGTTTTTTTGTACTGTATAGGTGCATAGCTAGGTATTTTGTAGACTATGTTTCCTGGTTTCAGCTGCGATAATTTTCTTCCTAGTAACTGGTATAGTGCTGTGTTTTGGATTTAGGTTGAGAATAATATTGATAACACACTGATGCTTTAGTTGCTGCTGAGCCGTGCTTACACGAAGTCAAGGACTTTTCAGCTTCTCATCTGCCCTACCAGCAAGTAGGCTGGGGATGCACAAGAAGCTGGGAGGGGACACAACCAGGACAACTGACCTAAACTGGCCAGAGGGATATTCCATACCGTATGACAGCCCGCTGAACGATAAAACTGGGGGGAGTTGACTGTGGGGTTAGGGGCTGCTGCTTGGTGACTGGCTGCGCATCAGTCACCAAGCGGTGAGCAATTGCATAGTGCATCACTTGTTTTGTGTATTCTTTTATCATTATTATTATTCTCCCTTCCTTTTCTGTCCTATTAAACTGCCTTTATCTCAACCCACAAGTTTTACCTTTTTTCCAGTTCTCTCCCCCATCCCGCTGTGGGGGAATGAGCCAACAGATGTGTGGTGTTTAGCTGCCTGCCAGGGTAAACCAGAACAGTCCTTTTTAGCACCCAAAGTGGGGTATGAAGGGTTCAGATAATGACCGATCTGACCACAGCATGTTAAAACAAATTTGTTATAAATATAAATTATAATAATTTAACAGTCTCTGGTCACAATGTTGTTCTATTTGCTCTCAAAGTTGTTGTGCTTGTTCTCAGAGTTGTGTCATGTAACACCTTACTTGCTGTACATGTTCCACGTTGTGCTGTTTATCATCTCTGGGGGCTGGATTAAGGTTATCATTTTGCTGTACTGTGTAACACTGGCTTATGATATGATAAAATTACTGGTCGTGAGACTAATCTGCTATTGGTACTCAGCATTGCCATCATCTCCGTACTTCTGGAACCATCTCTTGGAAACTATTAATTACATTCTACCTTTTCTCCTTGAAGAGCCAATCTACGGGGAGATAAGGAAGAACACTTTCCCCTGCTCCTTCACCTTCCCTTTCTCCTTCCCTTTCCCCTTCTCCTCCAGGCTGGTTACAATAACTCTTGACAATTTGGAATATCCTTGGGATGTTCAAACCAGCATGTTCCTCTTGCTATGTCTCCTGAATGTGTTTCAGGTCTTGTTTAACATTAAACAACTATTTAAGAATACCAGCCAGAGATCTGCCCTAAGGCTGGGTAGTTATGAGTGGCAGGGTCTGTGGAGTCATGCTGGAGGTGATTTATGATGACCTGGACAACAAGCACTTATCCACAGTTCCAGATGAAGTCAAGTGCACATGACCCATGTGGTGGAAGTTTGTGTGGAGCGCACCATCGTCATATGCCAACTCATTGGCAGTAATGACCTGGAATGATGGAGAGGGACAAATGGTGGATGAATTGGCTGGACAACTCCAGAAATAAGAATAAAGTTTCTCTTCCTCCCTGTGGGCCTGTGTCTCAGCTGTGGAGAAACTGTCCTGGGAGTTCCAGCAATTCGAACAGGATATGTCCTACTCCCCACCTGTATAGATCAGTATCTCAGCTATTAGGACGAAGTGCTTCTCTTCTCAAGAGAGAAGATATAGTGGGTACACACCACAGGCCACCTTGTGGTTTTAACTGCGGGACCATGGAGAGGACATGAGGAAGTGGGATGGAAAATCCACTTCAACCCTAGAGGCACAGCTACGTAAATTGCAAGGAAAAACAATCACAAAAGGGGGTCCTTCTGGGAAAATTGCTGCTCCAGTTTCCAGAGAGTAGCTCCCCAGACAGAGTAGAAGGGCTGATCTTCCGGTCTTAGTAAATTGACTTCTGATTCATATTTACAAGAAGTGAATAACGAATACTATGACCAGGACTAGTGGGTCCCTGCCTCAAGCCAGGTGGAGGAAAGATACAACTGGGTTTATTGAACTGTGTGGATTTGGTGGCCTGGCACATCAGACACCCTGGACTATAAGGCTCCGGTAGACACCAGTGCAGAGTATACCCTAATACCATCAAGCTATGAAGGGGCAGAACCCATCTGTACTTCTGGAGTGACAGGGGTATCCCAACAGTTGGCTGTATTGGAAGCTGAATTGAGCCTAACCGGGAATGATTGGCAAAAGCACCCCACTGGGACTGGCCCAGAAGCTCTGTGCCTCCTTGGCATAGATTACTTCAGGAGAGGGTATTTCAAGGACCCAAAAGGGTACTAGTGGGCTTTTGGCATAGCTGCCTTGGAGACTGAGGAAATGAAACAGCTGTCTGCCTTGCCCAGTCTCTCAGAGGACCCTTATGTTGTTGTGTTGCTGAGGGTTGAAGAGCAAAGGGTGCTGATTGCTACCACTATGGTGCACCAGGGGCAATATTGTACCAACCAAGACTCCCTCATTCCCATCCATAAGCTGATTCATCAACTGGAGACCCAAGGAGTGATCAGTAAGACTCGCTCACCTTTTAATAGTCTCACGTGGCCAGTGCTAAAGTCTAATGGAGAGTGGAGACTAACCGTAGATTATTGTGGCCTGAATGAAGTCACACCACCACTGAGTGCTGCCATGCTGGATGTGCTAAAGCTTCAATATGAATTGGAGTCCAAGGCAGTAAAGTGGTATGCCACAATTGGTATCACTAATGTGTTTTTCTCAATTCCTTTAGCAGCAGAGTGCAGGCCCTAGTCTGGTTTTGCTCGGAGGGGTGTCTGGTACCTGTGGAATCGACTACCCCAGGGATGGAAACACAGTCCTACCATTTGCCATGGACTGATCCAGGTTGCACTGGTACAGGGTAAAGATCTGGAACACCTGCAACATACTGACAACATCATTGTATGGGGCAACACAGCATAAGAGGTTTTTGAGAAAGAGAAGAAAATTGTCCAAATCCTTCTGAAAGCAGGTTCTGCCATAAAACAAAGTAAGACCAAGGGACCTGCACAGGAAATATAGTTTTTAGGAATAAAATGGCAAGATGAACATCACCAGATCCCAATGGATGTGATCAACAAAATAACATCTATGTCACCACCAACTAGCAAAAAGGAAACACAAGCTTTCTTAGCCATTATGGGTTTTTGGAGAATGCATATTCCAAATTACAGTCTTATTGTAAATCCTCTCTATCAAGTGACCCGGAAGAAGAACAATTTCAAATGAGGCCCTGAGCAACGACAAGCTTTTGGACAAATTCAACAGGAAATAGTTCATGTAGTAGCACTTGGGCCAGTCCAGGCAGAACAAAATGTAAAAAATGTTCTCTACACTGGAGCCAGGGAGAATGGCCCTACCTAGAGTCTCTGGCAGAAAGCACCAGGGCAGACTCAAGGTCTGCCCCTGGGGTTTTGGAGTTGGGGATACAGAGGATCCAAGGCCCACTATACTCCAACTGAAAAAGAGATATTAGCAGTATATGAAGGGGTTCAAGCTGCTTCAGAAGTGGTTGGTACTGAAGCACAGCTCCTCTTTGGCACCTGGACTCTCAGTACTGGGCTGGATGTTCAAAAAAAGGGTCCCCTCTACACATCACACAACTGATGCTACGTGGAGTAAGTGGGTCGCACTGCTCACACAACGGGCTCAAATGGGAAACCCCAGTCGGCCAGAAATTCTGGAAGTGATCACGTACTGGCCAGAAGGCAAAGATTTCAGAATATCAGAATATCACCAGGAGGATAGGAGGTGACTCGTGCTGGAGAGTCCCCACTGTGTAATAAACTACCAGAAAATGAGAAGCAATATGCCCTGTTCACTGATGGGCCGTGTTGTATTGTACAAAAACATCGAAGGTGGAAGTCTGCTGTGTGGAGTCCTACATGATGAGTTGCAGAAGCCACTGAAGGAGAAGGTGAATCAAACCAGTTTGCAGAAATGAAGGCCATCCATCTAGCTTTATATATTGCTGAACAAGAAAAGTAGCCAGTGCATTGTCTCTGTACTGACTCATGGATGGTGGCAAATGCCCTGTGGGGGTGGTTACAGCAATGGAAACAGAGCAGCTGGCAGTGCAGAGGCAAACCCATCTGAGCTGCCCCATTGTGGCAAGATATTGCTGCCTGGGTAAAGAATCTGTCTGTAAAAGTATGTCATGCAGATGCTCACACACCCGAGTTGGTCTACTGAAGAACATCAAAACAACCAGCAGGTGGATCAGGCTGCTAAGATTGAAGTGACTTAGGTGGACCTGGACTGGCAACATAAGGGTGAATTATTCATAGCTCGGTGGGCCTGTGACGCCTCAGGCCATCAGGGAAGAGATACAACGTATAAATGGGCTCGTGATCAGGGGTGGACATGACCATGGACACTATTGCACTGATTATCCATTAATGTGAAACATGCGCTGCAATTAAGCAAGCAATTAAAGCCTCTCTGATATGGAAGATGATGACTGAAATATAAATATGGGGAGGCCTGGCAGATTGATTATATCACATTCCCACAAACCTGCCAGGACAAGCGCCATGTGCTTAAAATGATAGAAGCAACCACTGGATGGCTGGAAACATATCCTGTGGCCCACGCCACCGCCCAGAACAGTATCCTGGGCCTTGAAAAAAAAGTCTTATGGTACTCCAGAGAGAACTCAGTCAATCGGACTCATTTCTGAAACAACCTCATAGACAGGTGGTCCAAAGAACATGGCATTGAGTGTGTATGCCACATCCCCTATCATGCACCAGCCTCTGGGAAAATTGAATGATGAAGCGGACTGCTAAAAACTACTCTGGGAGCAATGGGTGGTGGGACCTTCAAACATTGGGATACACATTTAGCAAAGGCCACCTGGTTAGTCAACACTAGGGCATCTGCCAATCAATCTGGCCCTGCCCAAAATATTTACATACATCCCTGTAGAAAGGGATTAAGTCCCTGCAGTACACACGAAAAATACGCTGGGGGAGACAGTCTGGGTTATTCCTGCCTTGGGCAAAGGCAAAACCATCCGTGGGATTGCTTTTGCTCAAGGACCTGGGTGCACTTGATGGATTAATGTGGAAGGATGGGGAAGTCCCATGTGTACCTCAAGGGGATTTGATTTTGGGTAAGAATAGCCAATGAGTTGAATTGTATGATGTTAACTGCTATATAATGCTGTATGTCATCACTACTATGGTTGCTGTACATCATATCAATGGTATTACAGTAAGAATTACCCAGATTAATGAAGAACAAATTCTGATGAAACTGAGTAAAGTACAGCGATGATAGAACCGCACAAGCACAGCAGTGATGGAACCAGAACTGGCTTCAGCATGCAACAATCCAACACCACACACCATCTGTCCTGCCCTGAAGGACTGTTATGACAGATGGAGACCAGAGTCATGGACTAAATGAACTTAATGGACATTTTAGAGGGACGGCCTGTAGACTAAGGGAATTATATTTGTGTGCATATATCAAAACACAGGAAAGGTGGTGGTGATTAATTGGGATTTATTGGAAAGTGTGTGACCTGGGCATGACATAAATGGTATAAAATAATGGGTGGAAAAGTGGGAGCCAAGCAGCCGGTGCCCCAGCACCCTCAAAAACAGACGACTCCCAGCACAGCCAGATTAAACTACATCACTGTGTGATTTAGTGGTCACTATATTTGTCACAAAAATTTTTTCTGATCATGAGCTACTGTGCAATTGACATATTGATGTTCTGAAACTAATTAGCATAATTTAAGTATTATTTACATGAAATTGTGTAGAAGAGCTAAAGAAGTCTGCAGTGGGATAGCATAAATAGAACAGTCAAACACTATAAAAAGCCTTCTTCATTTCTATTAAAAAAATGCAAACAAATTGTACTTTTCTAAAAGAAACAATAATAGAGATAATTAAGACTGGGTGGGATGAACATTTGAACTTTGTCTTTGCTCTATTAGCAGAAGAGTATTGTATTAAAGAACATACTTTTTCAGTTCGTCGTAATATTGACTCAAAGGGCAGATATAATTCTAATAAAAAGACCTATTTAATTGGAAATAATAGTAACAAGCCTTTGCACTTCAAATGGAAACAATTCAGGCTTCTTCACAAAAATAGAAAAAACTGTATTGAACAAAAAATATACAAAAAAACCCAGATAAAATAAGTCCTTTTACATAAAATCAAATAAATAAAATGAATAGCAAAGGAAAAAATATTTTCTGTCTAAGCATTATTCAGAGAATCAGAACAGAAAGGAGCAAGAGAACTGGGAAAGTGCAATGACATGATTGATACTATATAAATGGTGTCAGATGCCTTTTATTTTACGACAGCATCAGTTAATTAGATCTACATAAGGGGCTTGCAGTAAGTGCTGCATAAATACACACTCAAGGTTCACGGTTTTATAAACTGAACAGAAAAAGAGTTAGAGTTAAGGCAAGAGTTAAGAGATGAAAAAAAACCCTGTATAACTTTGGTCATCTTAGTCCACAAGTGATGATTTCATAGCAGAGTTAGTACAAAGAAGGGCTACCAAATTGACCTGGGGGATGTCAGCTCCTCATATAAGAGTACATTTAGGACAGCTCGACTTATTATGCCTAGCAGAATGAAGATTAAGCAGACGTGCTTTTTAAGCTTTTTAAGATTAAGCAGATCATGCTGCCCAGAGAGGTTGTGGAGTCTCCCACACTGGAGACATTCAAAACCCGCCTGGACGCCATCCTGTGCAATGTGCTGTAGGTGTCCCTGCTGTGACAGGGGGGTTGGACTTAGATGATCTCCAGAGGTCCCTTCCAACCCTGACGATACTGTGATACTGTGACATGTGCTTTCTTTCCATATCAGGGTGTAAAATCAGGAAATGAGACAAGCTTTTTCATGTGGAGGACAATGATCTGTAAGAATACATTCAGTAAGAAAATTAGAGTAAGGCTTCCCAAACAGATGTGTGAATTCCTGGAGCAGACGTCTAGTGGGTCCAACAGATGCAGAAGGCTAATTACTTATATTCTACTTATATCAGGTGTATAAGAGTTCTCTCTGTCTCCCAGAGTTGCTTCTGTGTTTTACATTAAACAATTATGGGATAAAACAGAAATACCCAGTGAAGAATGGGCTTAAACCCACATTTCCTTCTATGTGTCCTAGCCACTGTGAAACAGCTTCTTCCTTCATAGCCCTGAAATGTCTCCAAAACTTCATCTTTTATAGTGAAGTGCTATATTGTAAAAAACATGAGTTCTTAAGCATTCCCATCCAGCTTATTTTGGACCTGACATTAGTATCCCAGCTAGAGAGGTAGAAAGGAAAGTTTGAATCTACTAATACAAAAATGAATGTTCATCACACCCACGTCTTGTGGAACAATGATCCATTGTACCCTAATTACATCCACTGTAGGCAGTCTGAGAGCACCAATAATGTCAAATGTTTCAAAGGATTCCAACAGAGGATTACTTCTAAGATTCAGTCATCTTCAGTACACAGCTTCTAATTTAATTTCCAAAGGACACTGAAAACAAGCAGTGGGATTAATCCCATCTAATCTTACCCGTCTTAAATTAGGCATTTAGTTTAAGACAATTGCCTGCAAAATATTTGCAATTTAAAAACAAACAAACAAATACATAAGCATGTATGATCCATTCCAGGAAGCAGCAGAGACCAACCCTTCACCTCATGACTGATGCCTGCCTGGCAAACAAAGACCCTTTGCTTATCTTATCAGAGTGGTTTCCACATTAGTGCTTAACCTCATAGGTCCTAGAAACCTAGCTATCTTTTGTGCATCAGCTAATAATCATTTTGCACCTTTAAGTTATGTTATGTATACCATGCTTGCAGAGTAATTGCATGCAGCAAGAAGTACTGAAACAACATGACTCGTGGAAGGGCTATATCTAGAAAATCCTTTCATAATCAAAGAAGAAAAATAATAAAATCCAGAGGGTGATTGCACCCTGTCTTAGGAGTGGATAAATTGCTCTCTGGAAGTGGCTGGTTTTTTTGCTTAACTATAGATGCAGTCACCAACATGGGTTTTTTTTTTTGCTAATATCAGGTGAGATTCATTCTTTTTTTATCTTCTAGATCCCCATTCACTGCAAGTGTGGGCTAGACACTAAATGGTGATCTTTGATGAATCATTTGAGCCCTAGTGATGAAGGGACAACTCTCAGCAATCCTTGGGTTAAAAAGTGAAATGTGCAAACTCCGCAGAAAAAGTTTATAGAATTTATATGTCCAAAAAAAGAATCACAATATTTGACTTAAATGCTTCGTTCCATTTCAGATACTAAATTATTCTTTGGATCTGGTCCTTGTGCTGACTGTCAGTATCAGTTTTAACTCTGAAACAACTTTTTTTTTACTCTTAACATCTTATATTTATTTTTGTAGTCAGTTCCACTTAATTTCAGTAAGGTTTAGGATATTAATGAAAAACGACCACTTTTGCACTTGGAGAATCTCTTGTCCAACTGGGTCTCTAAGCCAAATGGCATTTGGCTGACCACACTTTGTATTATTGTAATAGTTTCATGTTGCTGTGAATGATGGAAGAGAAAGAGAGCTTCGCAACTCTTCAAGAAAAGATAATTAGGAGAGAATTAGAGAAATGTCAGAACATCTAAAGAATAATATTTTTCATGAGAAGTGTACCATGGGAGATTAATAAAAATAGTGGCTGTGCAAAAGGAATAATAACAGAGTTTTTTCATATGCACACTAGAAACCCAGTAGATATCGAGCAGGAAACTAACTGCACTGTAATATTCGAAAGTTTATGAAGTTTTTTTCTAAACTAAACCCCATTTGCTATTAAAGATTCTTTTTTAACTTCCTCTGTTAAGTTTCAGTCTATAGTAATTTTAGAACAGCTTTGTTACAACCTTGTTAATATCTGGAATTTAAAGGACACACTGATATATTCTTAACGGTAACTATGTCAGTGGTGCCACTGTAATACAGTGCATGTTAGATAATGATGATGATGATAAAATAATTGTAAGCTGTGCTTGTGCTGACAAATAATCTTCATTATATTATGCTTACATAGTGTGTACAAATCTATTGTGGTTCACTGAATTGAGTGCACCCTGATCACTTACTATGAAAGTCATCAGCTATGTAATGTTAAATAAGTTCTGTTGCAAAATATTTTATGGTGCTTTCCATGAACTACAATTTCATAAAAATAACTTTCATATTTTCGTTTGAGCTAGGAATTGCCGATATGAATAATTCATCTGAAGTCAGCATTTGTGAGTGCATATTAAACATACAGAAATACCTGTATAATTTTTACCAAAAAAAGAGTCCTTAGTATAATTTACTTTCAAAAACAATTAATTGATCATTGTTTAACCCACATATTTGAACACGAATATCCAAGTAAAAACCAAAAGAGAAAAAATAAACAAAATAACCAACACATGCTCAAAGACTCTAAAAAAACCTTTACAACTGTGCACATAGAAGCACATAAACATGTTCGAGTGACATTCATAAATATATCTATAAATGGGCAGCACCCTGAAAAAACACCTATATCCAATGAAGTTTCATCATTGACAAATTCAACGTTTATGACCCAAATTTGTAGCCTTAACAGACCAAGCAGCATGACTATGTTTCTAAGTACAAAGACAGGGTAATAAGAAATCACTTTTATATAATGTGTGGTAAATATTTAACTGCTATAAAATGTAGACTGATATCATACAAGAAGTATCTCCTTAACAATAGGACCTGTTGATGATAATTTTTAGGAGCATGAAGCTGAACTTGCATGTTTTATGTTAAATTAAATTAAATTAAATTCCTGATTCCATGTAAATCTCTGCCTGAATGTTAGTCCCTCAGCCCACTTTGTTCTGTCTCTACATCAGCACTAATTGAAGGGAAGGGCATCTGAGCAGATAAATATTGTGGAAATAGTTAAAATGTAAGCTTGAAAGGCACCTCCTCAGTGGTGGCACCCAGTATCCTACTCTGACAGGTTCCATCATCCTTTTTGATAAGTTTACCAACTTTTTTAATAGTCATCTTCAAAGCAGTTTTGTTTTGTTTTGTTTTGATTTGTTTTTTTACTCTAACTCTTCTATCATCAGACATTGCCCAAGGAAAAGTACTCACATGAGGATTACATTTGTGTGTGTGTGTGTGCTTGTGATTTTCACACCTAAATGTATTTACTGTCAAATTATACACGTCTGTCCTTTGAAAAAAACCTGCTTTTTGCTTATATGGCTCATTCTCTTCCTTTATCTATAACTCTTGATGTAATTTTGTTAGGTGTCATTTTGCCAGACCACTCAAACTGCATTCTTCTAAATTCTTCTGATTTCCATTCTGTTATTCCCCATAGTCCTTCTCAGAATGTGTTTTGGTTATTTTCCTGATCAAGGAAATTACCAGAATGGTATGATTATTCAGATAAGGTTTCACAAGATTTTTGTGGTCACACTAACACATTAATGACAATTCTGTCCCTGATAAATTCTTGGAAATGTTTGCTTTCTTCCAACTACTTTACATTATTTTCTCAAAATCACATTGTGATAGCCTGTTTTTTTTCCACCTCATCATTTATAAACAAAAAAAAATTTCCATCTCCCACATTGTTTCATTGTTTATGATCTCCAATTTTCTGAATAAAGTTCATTCTCATTCTGCTGTTCTGGTCCTCAGAGTCATCTAAATCCAATCCCTTAATAACCCAATTTCTCTCCATATTTATGATTTTTTTCAAGCTTCAATCATTAGAAAATGAATGTTCATTATAGAAAATAAAAGATGAAACGCAAGACTATTTTCAAAAACAACTGATTCTCAACACAAATAATTTCTTGCACCATAATCTCCCATTCAACATTTTCTGATAGTTTGTCTTTAAGCATACTCCTTACTCACTTTGTAACTTCTCCATAACTGAAATTAGTAAATATCAGTTGTCTCTAGTATAACAAGTAGTTTCTTATTTAGCAAAATATGCATTAGTAATATTCAGATATGTGACATCAAATGAATTTTAGTAGTCGATAAAGTAGCTATGTTATGAACAATGTTGTCAGACAATCTAGCAAAATCTACTTTTGTTTAACTCACAGTGTATTTTAGCCCGTTGCTCATTTATCTTCAAATATGTCATTATATTCTATTAAAAAAATTTGTTTAAGGCCTTGTATAACATCGAGGTCAGATATGCAAGGTTAGCCAGATGTCTTTTTTTTTTTTTCAGATATATTCAATATGTTTGCTATTCTTGGGTGATAAACTTGACTTTATAGATTTATTTAAAAAGTTAATTAGCAGACCTCAAATATCATGTTTGTGTTCTTTCAGAATCAGGGGATGGAGATTTGATCCCTCCACCTAATTTCATTACGCTTTTTTGATTATCCTGCCTTATCTCTGGGTTCTAAACAAATACCTTTACTGAAAATGGAGACAATGCATTCATATCCCTTAGAATTTACCTCGTCTTACTTGCACACATATTTCACTTCATTTCTCTTTTTTATTTCTTTCTACAGATAGTATTTTAAGCAGGTTTGGGGTTTTGTTTGTTTGTTTGTCTATTTTTTAATCACTGGCATGTGACATGCTGCCTGTTGATTTAAAGAATTTTTAAACAGAAAAATCCTAAGTATGTGCCTGTTCAGTGAACCATCTCCTAGTTTATCTACATTTTTGGGATTTGGATTTACATCTTTGTTTATATATGTGCTGTGCAAACACTAGTCTTTCAAATTCATCATTTTAATTAAAGAGTTAAAATTTTCTATGCCTAGTTGATAGAGCTATTCAAGCAAGCATCTGAATTAAGTCTGTCATCTAGGCTACCTCTGCTGAGGGCAATTCCTCCCACGTATCTTGCAAATCAACCTTGGTATAGGATAAGATAGTAGAGAAATTTCTTCTGGGGTGTGTGTCTTTGTTCTTTGGCTTTCTAAGGTATCTGATCTTTTTCGGGGGCGGGGGGCTAATTTTTAGAGAATAGAAGATAGCTGAGAAGAATACTACCATTGTTATATCAATAACGTTGCTCATCTGCAAAAGAAGATTAAAAAGAAACCTTTTTATTTCAGGAATGTCAAGAAGATCAAAACTACTGCAATTTCATGGGAAAGTTAGTATTTTCCCAGACTAAATGTTTTTGTTTCCCAGGATACCGTCTAAAGACAGAAGGCTTTATTCAGCTGTATGTACATCGGTATGTAGTGCCATTTTGGCTGCCCCAAGAAATGAAAAGCATTCAAGGGGAGCTGATAAATTTGATGCACAGCACATCTTGCTACTACAGAGCAGCAGCTGGAAGATAGGTTTAACACCACAGGACATCTCAAACAACACTATGTGCATATGTGTAGAAAATGTCACACTTAAAATCTTGTTGTGGGCAAGATGAAAACACACCAAGAAGGAAAGTCAACAATTTATTCTCAGTGTAATGAAAACCTTTACAGTTTAGTTAGAGAATTGTTATTATTCAGAATATAGTTAATACAGAAATGAGAAAAAGAAAAAAAAAGAAAAAAAATGTATACTATTGCAGAGAAAGTCTCAATAAAATTAGTTTGGCTAAAAATGCTACACACACACTTCCTAGCTACTGTTACTTTTCCTCTGGTGTTATGCTCACCCTTATGGTACCCTCTCTAGGTATCAAGAGTTTACAGTACTGGTTATCAACACACAGGAAGGGGGAAATTCCAGCAAGCCATAAGTATCCTTTGCTGGAAGGAGTGAGATATGTATGACAGAGTTTCTTCTTCCTCCTCCCTCTAGGATTCATTTTGGAGTATTTGTCTAACAGACTTTTACACCTTGATCTTTCTTTACTGGTCTGCAATTCCACATCACATCCAAATGTATGGATAATATACCAGATGCATTTTGCTTATGTTGAATGCCTGTTCTTTGTTCTCTTGTTATTCCTATAACTGTTTTTGTCCAGCTCCTATTTCTTTCACTGATTATTGGTGAGTTATTCATAGCCTTGCAAACTCCAATAAAAACTTGTGCTTCCCATCTTATCATCCCATGCCTGTTCCCATTTCTACTGCATGCAGTTTCCTTATTTTCAAGGCCCTTGCTGTCATGCCAAGCATTTATTTCTCTATGCTACATCAATATCTGTTAGAGTCATAAATACTGTTTCACACAGAAAACCTACTTGCTACCACTATCTATATAAAAATTATGTTTATAACAAATTAAGCATGACCACATGCTAATTAGAAAAAATGTTGTTTCAGCTAAACCAAGTAAAAACAAAACTCCAGACAGGTCAAGAAAAGCTCAGACAAAACCTGACAAGTCTCAGGCCTGAGGCCTTACAAACTTAATATTACTAAGCCAGTGGCTGCCAATTAGCAATGACAATGTTATACTTACTGGGTTGTTGGGCTAGAGAAATTAATTAAGTCATGAACAACTGGAGGACACAAAGGAGAATTAAGTTACTGAGTGATATCGATATTGATACTCTCCATTTGCCAAACCCTTTGCTGTTCAGCTAATATGGTCCTCTCTCCATCTCTTTTTTTGCACCAACTTTTCCTTTATCATGCTAGTTTTTTGGCATTTTGGTAAGCTGAAAGAGTCTGCAAATCCTGAAAAAAGTACTTGAGCGAGTACGAGTCAAGAAGCAGCAATATGCATCCAAATTAGGGGGAAACTGGGACTTCAATGGACAGAATTAAGATATCAATACATTACTATGGAATTGCATAAATTCTGAAGTGTTATGCCAGATCTCAGTTAATAAGGTGTTTTAGAAAGACCTTATTAACATATCATTTCCATGGTATTTTTTTCCCAAATATGATGCAGAAACATCTTAAGGGATATACAGGGACTTGTGCTCTTATGTTAGATGTTCTTGAAAGTCCCTACGCTTGCTAAAATCCATACAAAAACAAAAAAAATACCCATGAAGCAGGCACAATTGAGAGGAGGTTCTTATTGCTAATGCCAGCACGGAGTTGTATTTGTCTGTTCATATTTTGTCAGAAATCTGAGTTGTAAAGTTCATACTCTGTCCTGTATTTAATGTAAGAAAAAAAAAAAATTAAAGACCAGGTTGGGTGGGGTTTTGAGTAATTTGGTCTAGTGGAAGGTGTCCCTGTCATGCTAGGGCAATTGGAAGTAGATGGTCTTTAAGGTCCCTTGCAACCCAAACCATTCTATGATTCTATGAAAAAACAAACAACAACAACAACAACAACAACAAAGCTGGTAAGACAGCTAGAAAATGAGTAAGCAATGTCCTTTGTCAAAAGACACAGTACAAAAGGCTTGAGAAAAGTCTGTAAGTGAATTAACACCATTTCAAGTTTTAAATGTGTAGTGTCAGTTTGTTCATATAGAATTCTGATGTCTTTAACTTCAGACAGCAGTATATGATTTACATCCAAAATTTTGCCAAAACCCCCAAAATGGCCTATAACACAAAAGGGGTTTGGTGCACACACGCTGCAAAAAACAGATATTACACAACTCTGACATAACAGAATTCTGCAAATGATTCCTTGTCAATGAGCCCACTAAGAGGAACTAATTTCTGGGTACGTATATACCCACATGGATGCCTGTATACTTTTGTTTTTCTCTTTGCTTTCAAGTTTTTGTGATTCTGATCTGTTGCGTTACTTTTGAAACTACTAGATTTTTCAAAAGGGTCCTTGATTTTTAAAAGAATTTAAATATTCACTGTATGGGTTTAGTTCCACAGATCCTCAAGGATCTGCTTTCCTCTGCCTTCCATCTGTGTCAAATGGAAATGCCCAAGATATGTTAATACTCACATTTCTGCAGCACCAGGATTCTGTTTTTTCATGGGTAAGCTATGACTGTAACTTCACTAAACAGTGAAGTTACCGAAACAATAGTAATAGGCAATGCAAAAAGAGGATGTAATATAGCATGCTCTTTCAGAATTAATTTCAGACTGATATGTACTACTATATTTTGAAGATTATGAATAAATTAAAGAGGTTTACTAAGGTGATATGGAGAAAAAAAGAACCTAAGATATGACAGAAGAGTAAGAGAATGACTATACCAAATAGCAGACAGTAGTATAGAAATGACTAAAATAAGATTAAACCCAGTTAGTGTTTCTGATTTATGCAAAAGAGTCTTCTTGAAGGCATTTTATTAACTCTGAAAACAGATCTGTTTTCTCAGACTGGCACTGTGCTTGTGGATCAGAGCTTATTTTCTTGAGCACCTTAGTAGCCTCATACAATGCGTCTCTTCGTTATACTATCTTTTCAGTGGTGCCCAGCGACAGGACCAGAGGTAATGGACACAAACAGAACATCAGGAAACACTTTTTTACTGTGAGGGTGATGGAGCTCTGGCACAGGTTGCCTGGAGAGATCGTGGAGTGTTTCTCCTTAGAAATATACAAAACCCATCCGGACATTGTCCTGGGCAGGATGCTCTAGATGGTCCTGCTTGAGCAGAGTAGTTGGAGCAGATGAACTCCAGAGGTCCTTTCCAACCTCAACTATTCTGTGATTCTGTGATCTTCAAGAAGTTTCACGCAATAGCAACTTCAGTGCTTTCTGCACCGTCATCCACTGGAGAAAATAGTCATGGCCCCAAAACACACTTGTTTTGTTAAAACTTGAAAAACAAAGGTGGAGAGAAAACATGACTGCTGTCTATAAATATAATTGCAGCATTAACACTAGGGAAGAAAGAAGACCAATGTAAGCAAATGAACAGTGCTGGCATGAGAACGGGAAGGTACATAATGCCAAGACTAAATTTGCATTCTAAATTAGAAGCAGATTCCAAACAAAATTGTTAAGTGGTAGTAATCTAGAAATAAGGAACAGTGCTGTTTGCTGAAAGAGCAGGGAAATAGCCTTTAGCTTCTTTTAAAGTGGAGCTCACACATTTGAGAAATGAGAGGCTAAGAGTCTCAGTCTCAGAGACTCAGTATCTCTTTAGGAGACTGACTAGATTAGACTCACTGAATATATCTACACTATTAAATAAAGGCCTGTGAAAAAGTAAGCTCAGAAACTCAAAATGTTCTACTGCAATCATTTGATTTTAAGATTATACAAGGAAAACAAGATGATTCACAAGACTATGTCATGCAAAGATACTCTGACCATAGTATAGTGTTTTATCAAAATAGCAGAGAATTCAAAAGTCCAGGTAATTACTGAGAATTTACAGATTTCTTTTCCTAGTGTCTTGTGAATAATAAATTGGATTATTTGAAACTTTCAACTTTGCTTAAAAACATTATAGAGATAGTGTGAGGTGGAAGCAGGAGAAGTTGCAACATCCTACACATACTGAGATTTTTTTTGAAAACAAAAATTTATTAAAATTTTAGCATATTACAATCTGAAGTAATCATCAAATAAGGGTGTTTGCTAAGGATTAGCTATTATCACTCTTAGATTGGCATAAATCTCATAACAATTTAAAGCTGGCCACACTTCCATGTCTTTCATTCCTCCAGATTGCTTAGACAGTACAGGATTATAACAGCAGGGATATTAAAAGTCCCATTTGGGTTAATCAGGCTTCAGCTTTTTAAGAGTGCTTATATATTTCTACCATGTTTCTGGATATAAGTAAAAATAGCTGAAGCCAGGATTAGCAGAAGAAGAAAAAAAATCAAACCAAAACAAAACCTGATTGTGCTAGACAAGAAGCATTTGAATAGAAGAATATAATCTGCATGTTGGAGAAGAGAAAAAAAATTATCAGTGAGATGCCTGAAAGTTTAGGTTCCTACAGTAAGAGCTTAGCAGATATGTAAGATTATCTAATTTAAATTCTAAGACCAAAACTGTGATCCTGAAAAATTTACAGCTGCTAATGTAGGAGATTAAGCTCCATAGAAATCTCAAGTTTTCATTGTGAAATGTCTCAGGTATCAAATTTTCTCTTTTCATACATGCTTAGAAGAGTTTCACCTTGACAGGCTGAAGAATTCAGTACTTCTATAATGACTAAATAGAGTCCATGTCCAGAAACTGGGTATTCATCCGGAAAGAAGCTCATAGATTTCAGCCTAATGGGCATGTCCTGTGCATGAATAACCAAAGAAGTTGTACACAGTATGAAGTTGCAATGGCCACTTTCTTTCAAAAACTTCCTGGAGAGTGTTTCTTGCTTTTATATGGCATTTTAATGCTTATTACAGTTGCACAGTTTCTAAGCAACATAAATTCAGTTACCCACTTCTGTTTTAGAGTATTTCCTATGAATACTTCAGCATCAATATATGGACCATTCATAGATGAAGCACTGCATAAATACTCTCAAAACTATTTCAGTTCTCAAAAAAGAATGAAAGATGAATTAAGTGATAAATAAAGATGTAGAGAACATGAATGAGAGTAATCCTACAGCCTATCATTTAATATACTTGCCTA
This sequence comes from Pluvialis apricaria, assembly GCA_017639485.1. NCBI lineage: Eukaryota > Metazoa > Chordata > Aves > Charadriiformes > Charadriidae > Pluvialis > Pluvialis apricaria. Next base: position 52,298,451 of record CM030007.1, read on the forward strand.
GGAAGGAAAGTCTTAAAACTGTTTACACATGTAGCATGGAATATCTGCTAGTCAAATAGTCATCAAACCATCCATCAAAGGAAGAGCAAGACAAGCTAGGCTTCTAAGTTCCATTAAGCAAAAGAATTTAGGATATGCCAATTCATACTGCTTCCACAATACGTAACCCAAATCAGCTTCCTAGTCAGTGTGCCAGCTAGTTTGAATACTAATTTAGCGAAATGCTGATTTTTCTTACACACAATATAGGAGACTTTAATTAACACAGGGTCTGAGGTGGTTAAAAAAATATAAATTTCAGCACCTAACAATGTTGTCCATCTTATTTGTTACTGGCTCAACTTAGGTGAATCTTGAAGCACTGTTTTAGCTGACTGAACACCTTTTTGCACTGTAGTCCCAGAAAAGATGTGCTACAACTGTTAGTGCAACACACAAAGACCATCTGCAAAAACCTTATATTGCACTTGAAAATAGCCAGACACATGGAGCTACAAGCTACCACTCAAGCTTACAGGTTTGTCAGAATAAGTTCCAATATTGGCAACTATCCCTTACTTTACTGGGAGAAAAGGAAAAGGGATTTTTTTAGAAAGGAAAAAATAGGAACTTTCAGAATATCACCTGGCTTTAATCTGGAATAGATAATATAATATTTGTATAGTATATAGTATAATATTTGTAAAGTACTAATAATTCTATTTCTAAGTGCAAAAGATACTGTATATTTAGTCTTACTCTTAGTTAATGACGAAGTATAATAGATGTGTATCACCATATTTATCATAACAGTCTACACATCATGTTCTCATATATCCTACTGTATCCTTCTGATTGCATGCTACAGATGCTGCAGCAGCAGGTGGTCCTATAGTTCAGTTCAAACTCCCCAAGCTTCCCACTCTCTCAGAGTACATAATGGAGTGAACAAAATGAATGCTGTGAAACTACTAGTAGTTATGATTGCACACCATGCTTTTCAGTTTTCATGCATGTAAAATTAATTTTTTAGTTTGGTGCATACTCTACAAACAATGGCTGAAACACAATTTGCCATGCAGAAGAGTCTGAGATTACAGATTATCGAGGCTTCGATATTAATATGCTTGAGCAACCATTGGAACAGCGGTAAGCCTTGCACAGTTAAGCAGAAAAGTGTAATCATTTGTCTTCAGTGAAGACTTGAATAGATGCTTTGCAGAATATTTTTGGTATCATATTAAGGGATTCCTGGAAATAATGGACCTCCAAACTAACTAAATGTAGTCAGGCATATCTATGTGAATGGTGTCTTCCAAATTAATGAATTCATTTAGTTAGTTAACTCCCAAATGAATTAATTCAGTTCTATATGAAAATTAGAAGCAAGTCAATCCCATAAACATTTAGCTGTTTAAAATAAAGGTGCCCAGCTTAAGCTAGTGTCACAGCCTTTCTCTATGTTCAATAATACAAACTTTTTAACTGAGAAATAATTGATTCCTGCAAGACAGGTGAATAAGACTGCATCTATATTTGCAGACACAGGACTGCTTTAGCATTCCTGGATCCAAGTGTGCATACTGGGGACCAATTGATTGTATACAAAAGCCAGAATGGGATACATATCAGCATTTTTCTCTAATCCATTCTCTGCTTATACTAACGTATACAGTATGTAAATATAAAAGAACCTTTACCTAAAATCTAACTTTTAAAAGGTACCACAAGTAAAAATTTGTGTCCTCAGCTTCCTGCCTTTTGATGTAAAAGACATATCAGGCTTGAATTGGTGTGATAATTCTGACATAAAAAGTAGTAAAAATTATTATTTTTTCCTCCAAAATGTCCTGATTGATTGATTGATTGAACATTCTGTCAGATCTGGTCAACATAGAGATACTACTGGTTTATATCATACTCTGTGTTACATTTCCAGCAAGAGTTAATTTATGATGTTAATTCACTAATTGAATATGCTTTGTATGTAGTGAAGCATTAAATACCAATATACATTTTAGTATATTTGTTGCATATAGTGTATATTAAAATATATTATTAGCTTATACACATAAATATTGTAAGACCGTGTTGGGAATAGAGATAAGCACAACAATTGACCATGTTGAATGTTGGTTTAAGACCACAGCTTTAGGCAGACTGCTCACTTGCAGAACAGTAAAAGTGGGATTCATTTTACCTTATTTTAGGTATGTAAAACTCAGATAGAATTCTGGTGAGTGAAGGAAATCATGCGCTAGTCTTCGCATCCTTTCAGTAACTGCCTAATGTAAACAACTCAGTGTGTGAAAAAAATGCCACAGCAAAATCTATGGAAAGTGAGTAAACTTACAAAGACCTTTTTCAATTATATTTACTATTATTTATACTGATGACTGGAGTCACATTTCAAAATAGAGCTTCCAACAACTCCACTATCTAGAAGTAAACTTTCATCTTTCAAGGCAGAGAAATGCTTTTCTATATTACATGATATAAAAGAAGTGTGAAGTGTGTGAAGTCAAACAGTTAAAAATAATTTCATAATAAGACATTGAGTAACATACACTTTTATGTAACGAAAATACGTATGTGAAGAATATCTTTATCCTCAGTCATTTACGTGGGATTAGTCTTACCTAAATTTAGTCATGTAAAAGATAGACATCTTCCCTACACGAGTTGCTCAGACTTCATTTATTGACTAATACAAATAGCAACTTTTTAAAGGTGATTCATCAAATATGGGATATATGTATAATCTTTAGATGGCAAAACCAGTGATTTGTTTTTCCCTTAAGATTCTCCACTTCTAGTAACCAAATAATGAAAATATGATGGTGATGACATTTATTTTATTTTTTTTAAGCATTTAGAAATCCAGGATGGAATTTTACATAATTTATCATCTGTGATGAAACTCTTGTTAATTTGAATAAATATTTTAGGATGCAAATGAATCTTCTTATCGACAAAATAATAAGCATAGGTATAAATCTGAGTGTATATTCTACTTAAACATGCTGTTTTGTTCTCTGGAAGATGCAAAGTGCATAACCTTGTGTATTATATCTATTTTATAGCTGGGTTTATACCATAACTGGATGCCAAATTCTGACATAGGAACTTGTTTATTTACTTGGACAACAGGGAGCTGGTGTGTGTTTGTTTGGTTTGGTTGATTTGGTTTTCAAAGCTTCACATGAATATAAGAATATTCCAGAAACCGAATCTCTGACTAATATAACATTTTAGGATGGAAGGGTCTGCTGGAACTCTCCAATTCAATCTCCTGCTCAAAGCAAGGCAAACTTCAGAGTTAGATCAGGTTGGTCATGGTTTTATCCAGTCAGGTTTCAAATATCTGCACTGATGGAGACAGCAATATTTTTTTCTTGGTCACTTGACCAAGTGCTTAACTACTTTCAATGTAAAGGGCTTCTCTGTCTCCCAGAGCAGCCTCCCATGGCATCCTCTCTACCAGTTCCCAGAGAAAGCCAAAGTCCCCTCTCCTGAAGTCCAGGTTCTTTATTCTCCTACCGCCTTTACCCCCTTTCTTGTCTATCTTAAACTCTACCATCTCACGTCACTGCAGTCTGGGCTGCTGCTGACAATCACATCTCTGAGCAGTTCCTCATTTTATGTGAGTAGCAGACCTAAGAGCCATCTTCCCTAGCAGTGCCATAAAGAACCCATGTCAAAAAAAAGAATCATAGCACTCCATGAATTTCCTGGATTTCTTGCACCCTGCCATGCTTCCATCTGTTGCTGGAATGGTTAAAGTCCCACAAGACCAGTAAGATGTGCAATTCTAAGACTACATTGAGCTGTTTACAGAAGGCCTCATCCACTTCATCTTCTTAATCCAGTGATTTGTAGCAGATTCCCACTGTGACTTCCTCCTTGTTGGCTTCTTCTCTGATCATGATCCATGCATGTAAGCTGTTCCTTTGCATAGAGCACAATCCTCCAATCTTGTTTCCCCTTCCCATTTTTCCTAAAGGGCCTGTGTCCATTCAGTGCTTCATTCATGCAAATTATTCTGTCACATCTCTGTGATCTTTTGCGATGAGGTCATAGCTGTGGAACTAGTGACAGGTTTTCAGTTCCTTCTCTTTGTTTCTCATGCTGCCACAATTCAGATAGGCCTCTAGTCACACCAGTTTTTCTAAGGAATGTTGAGATTTTCCCCCATAGTTCTGTCCCTGGTATGCTTCCTGCAATCCCTTCTCCCCCACTTAACTGCAGGTGTTGGCCTCCTATGGTCATACCTTACAGTTACCACGACCACCACACCAACTTCTGCAGCATTGAGCAGCACCTACAGATCCCCTGTGCACCACCCTATATACCAGCTGAAAAGGTAGGTGCCTTGTACTTGTACGCATGTCCCAGTTATTGTGCTTTTGGTCACTGATTTTCCCTAGATGTTAGTTAAATAGGAAGCTGGACACAAGTGTCCCCAGCTCCTGCATAATTTCCCACTCAGTAGACAACTTCTCACATACTCTTTTGGTTCCCAACTGATGTGAATGCTGAGTTCTTGCCACTCTCCCTTCTGTGCTGTGCTCCCCTTCCTCCTCCACTGTGCTTATCAGACAATGCATCTGTAAAGACACCCTGGTGAAAATAAAAGGGTTCAATAGCTATCTTTAAGACCCGTCTTTTGGTAAAGGAAATCAGGGAGAATTGTTTTCAAGCCTAAAGGATTCAAGCAATGTCTAGGTCTAGACAGTCAGATTAGAAATCTGGACTCATCTTTCATTCAGCTCTGTGCTGGATATTGCTGTCATTGAAGTCAAAGTGAAAAAAAAATTAAATAAAAATTCTCATTGAATTTAATGGGAGAAGATCAAATCCTTTGCAGACTCCCAGCCTTGCATATTTACAGCTCTGAAAGACCATGGCCTTAGGGGCAGTCATTTTGTAATTTTTTTCCTCTTCAAATAAAATGCTCCTGTTGTGCTTTTGAAGGCTGACTAAATCACTAGATACAGTTTGAATGTCCCTTCTTGTTAGGGGACATTGGATGCGGGAAAAAAACAACACCATCTCACCCCAAACAGCCTGAGCTAATTTTCAGAGCAGTATTAATAGTGGTGATCGTATCAAAGCAATCTTGATGGCATTATCTAATAATCTAGCCTGCATTGTCATAGAGTTCTGAACTTCTGTTAGAAGTCAAGTGGTATGCTAAATAAAGCAGCACTAATTATTTTGATGACTGTTTTCTTTGTGTCTAGACCAGTCTTCACTCTATATAGGTTGGACTGGACAATCCTTAGGAGAGTCACCTATGATGACCTCCAAATTGAGTTCACACACTATAGCCTATGATCACCGCTAGGAAGATTATAAAATTGTGGCTCATGGTGTAAGCTCTCTTGCGTTTTTTCTGCCTTGTCTTCATCTGCCACCCACAATGGCCTCTTCTCTGATCCTTATCCACAAACTCTCAACCAGCCTGTTGTCTACTTCATGCAAGTTCTCTGTATATTTTAGCTTCTTCTTCACATAAAACCTCCTTATTTTGGTCACCCTACACCCTTTGCTTTCCACCCTGATGAACTTTTCCTTACGTAACTGTGCATTGTGATGTCCTTCCTTCATTGTCCTTAGTTTAAAGCTCTCCTCACCCGGTTGTCAGACCTGTTGGCAAAGATGTTCCTGTGTCACTTAGGTGGGGGTTGGACTAGATGATCTCCAAAGGTCCCTTCCAACTCCTACTATTCTGTGGTTCTGTGTTATCATCTCTTCTCCAGTGGTCCTCAATCCTCAAAGAAGGTCTCGTGGTGCTAAAGGCCAAATCCCTATTGACAGTACCAGCTGTGCAGCCAGATAGCAAACTGCAGTTTATATCCTCTCCCCCTCAAGCCTTTCCCTTTCATCAGCAGGATTGAAGAGTCACCAGCTGAACCCCTGGGCCCTTCAGTAACAGTTGAGTCACTTTTGATACTCTCAAGGTCTCTTCTGGCAGTGTTGTTGGTGTTCACATGGGTAAATAGCATGTGGTATGAATCCAAAGGGAAGACACGTATCAGCAGCCTCTCCACAATATCTCTAGGTCTGAACAGCTCCTAAGCAACAAATCTCAAAAGATATCATCAAGTCAGGTTGGCAGATGGGCCTCTCTATCCTCCAGAGGAAATAGTCTCCAGCAATATCACCTTCCTTTTCTTTTTTATGCAGACAGTTGGCTGAGGGCCACCTGACTCTGACAGGTCCCGCAAACAGAGGTCATCTTCCTACACTGTTGCCAGGACACTGTTCCTCTTCTGTGATTTAACAATCTGAGGAGGAGAATGAGCTTTTACTGTACTGCTGAAGATGATGTATCCAGTCTCAATCCTTTTTCACAGAATCACAGAATGGTTGAGGTTGGAAGGGAACTCTGGAGGAACTGGAAGGGGACTCTGTGCTAACCACCCTGCTCAAAAAGGGCCACCTAGAGCAGCCTGCCCAGGATGATATTCAGATGGATTTTGAATATCTCTAAGGAGACTCCACAACTTCTCTGGGAAACCTGTGCCAGAGCTCAGTCACCCTCACAGGAAAAAACTGTTTCCTGATGTTCCTGATATTTCAGTTTGTGGCCGTTACCTCTGGTCCTGTCACCAGGCACCATCGAAAAGAGCCTGGCTCTATCCTCTTTTCACCCTCCCTTCGGGTATTTATACACACTTATAAGATCCCCCTGAGACTTCTCTTCTCTAGACTACACAGTCCAAGCTTTCTCAGCCTTTCCTCATATGAGATGCTCCAGTCCCTTAATCATCTTTGTGGCCCTTTCCTGGACTCTCTCCAGTATACTGTCTGTGTTTCTCTTGCACTGAGGAGCCCAGACTTGGACACAGGACTTCAGGTGTGTCCTCAACAGTGGTGGGTAGATGGGAAAGATCACCTTCCTTGACCTGCTGGCAAAACTTTGCTTAATGCAACCCAGGATACCCGCTTTTCTGCTTCTGACCTGCAAAGGGGCAAGTAACAAAGTTGGTTGGCCTTGATTGTTATAGCAATATGTATAAGCAAGAGTCTCTCTGCATACCATTCCTTGGTATCAACTATAGACATAGGTCTCATCACTCTGAGAGAGTGAACATTGTCTGTACAATATGCTATTTCAGTAGTTAGAAGACGCCTAGCTAAGAAGCAAAGTTACTGAACAAAATCGGTCCTGTTCTACCTCAAACCAGGACAACTGCTTCCCCAGTTCCTTCACTTGGCAACTCAGTGTTGTGATGGGGAAACGGTCATCTCCAGACACAAGAGAAGTGCCAGATCCTACAGCCTGAGTTCTGAGTGGCAGCACCCTCCGTGTGTGGTCTGCCTGAGTCAAACTCTCTCATGTGATAGAATCGACTATTCCAGCTGGTGTTGGGGACCATGCCATGTGGCGTATCACCAAAATTCTTGTACAGCCTTCGGTAAACATTTTGGGGACCTTTGAGTCAACTGTTGCAATGATGTTAGCTGTCTCTACCATCTGTCATGGTTTAGGCCAAACTGGCCATCAGGCAACCAACAGATACTCCCCCCCTACCTCTCTTCAGAGAGGCAGAGGAGGGAAAAAGAGACTTATGAGTCTAGAAAGAACTAAACTACTTTAATGAAATATTAATAATAAAACAAAAAGAAAAAAATGAAATACATATAAAACTATATCAGGCTACCAGGATGACAATCACATCACTGGCTGGCAATGGGGAAGTCCCAGATTGGACTCAGTGACGGACGGGAACTGGGTTCCAGATCTGGATTCAGGATCGGGATCAAAGGCAGACAAACAGACTGAGTCCTCCTCAGATGTTGGCCATTGAAGAAGGAGAGCTGACCCTTTGATCCCTCAGCTTTTATACTGACCATGAAGCAGATGGGATGGAATACCCTGTTGGTCAGTTTTGGGTCACCTGTTCTGTCCACTACTCCCCGCAGGTGGGACCCCAGTGCACTTTTCCACTTCTGACCCTCCAGCAGGGCAAGTAACAAAGTTGGTTGGCCTTGGTTGTTATAGCAGTATAAGTATAAGCACGAGCCTCTCTGCATACCCTTCCTTGACATCAACTATAAACATGGGTCTTATCACTCTGAAAGCAAACAGTGTCTGCACAATATGCTGTTAATTTCAGTAGTTAGAAGAGACCCAGCTAAGAAGTAAAGTTACTGAATAAAATTGGTCCTGTTTTATCTCAAACCAGGATGCTATCCTTTGTCTCTGCTGATCTGTTTGCTGCACTACATTTTTATATATCCACTAAGAAATTCACCAGGATTTACTGGCAATGGCCCGTGTTTTCTGTCTTGACTGACAGGAATGAACTACCAACTGTCTCCAAAGAAGCTGAATATGAGAATACATCCTGCATTAGTCTTCCTTTGCTGTCTTTCAGTCAGGCCATTTCCACTACAACCTGTGTCAGAGAACATGGCTGATTAATCAAATATTTTTTCTGATTTTGCTCACATGACCATTTTGCTCATACACAAACACACATACACACATGCACACACTACCAGTCAGAAGCTAGATGCACTACCAGTAGTCATCATTTATGTACCTCAGTGCAGATCCACCCTCAGGTTCCCCTTTTCTTCTTTTTTCTACATAAACAACCCCAACAGTTCCACATATAACATTCTTGTATCCTCAACTTTCTCCCAGTTACGCTGTCATTATCTGTAATTTTCCCTCCCAATCCAGGAAGAACTCTGTGACTCTTTCCTTTCCTACCCATTTCTCCTTTCTTGTGAGATGTCTTTAGCAAGTACACTCTTCTCATTCTCCAAGTTCCCAGCAAACTCTTAACTCCTTTTGATCTCTTTACTTGCCTTTGGCCATGGCCATCAACACAGAAGTAAATCCAAGAAAGCAAGTGCAGTCACACTCATGGGAAGAACTGTAACTCTTTTTCCCTAAAGTTCGTGCTAAATCCACAGGTTCATATTTCTCCATTCTGGGCCAGGGAATAAAGAAGAAAACCCCCCCAAAAAACCACAAGGGAAAAAAAAAAGGGGAAGGCAGTTAAGTAGAAATGTTCACTGAGAATAGAACAGAAACATAGAATAGTGTGCTGGTTTGAGACAGAACTGAACCAATTTTCTTTTCAGTAATTTTACTTTTCAGTTAACTCTCTTCTAACTAACTGCACTCTCTGAAATTAAAGGCATATTTTTCACACAGTGTCTGCTTCCACAGTGATAAGGCTTGATGTTTATAGTTAATACCAAGGAATGGAATGCAGAGAGGCTCTTGCTTATACTTATTTCTGACCAATGTCAGCTAACTTTGTTATGTGCCGTGTTAGAGAGTTAGAAGTGGAAGAGCATAAAAGGGTCACACTGTGGAGAGGGGTGGACAGGACAGGTGACTCAAAACTGACCAGCAGGGTATTCCATCCTATCTGCATCATGCTCAGTATAAAGACGAGGGATCAAAGGCATCAGGCTTTTTTCTTCAGTGTCTGGAATCCAAGAAGGACTCTGTCTGTTCATCTGCCTTTGACCTCGTTCCTGAGTTCAGATCCAGAATCCAGTTCCCGTCTGTTGCTGAGTCCAGTCTGGGACTTTCCCTGTGCCTGCTGGTGACATAATCATCATCCTGGGAGCTTTGTGTTGGTTTTGTATATATTGTATATATTTTACTATATATACATAAATATATATTTTACTATTTTCTTATGAATATTATTATATTTTCTTTTTTTTTAATAGTTTTAGTTTCTTATTTCATTAAAGTAGTTTCGTTTCTTTTCAACCCGTAAGTCTTTCCCTCTTATTTTCCCTTCCTTCTCTTTTGGGAAGGGAGAGAGTTTAAAAGCGAGCATCTGTCATTTGTTTAGTGGCCAGCCCAACCTAAACCATGACAGATAGAAACATTTTCCTGACATTTGTCTGTTATAGGAAAAGTAGCAGGCTCAAACCAGCCAGCTATAGTGTGAGTGCACCCATGTACAGTATGATTACAATAGTGCAGCACAACAACAAATTGTATATATTATATTGTATACATTTGTAGGCTTCCCTGGATTTGATTAACTTTTCCCAGTTTTCTACAACATGAACTCTTGCCACAGGGTAATGATTTGTTGCAAATTATTAGGTCTTCATAGCAGTGATCAGCTGCCTCTGCTTTCTGGAGTTCTTCACTGGTGGTGGGCAAGATCCCTTGCATCACAGAAAACAGATCTACAACCAAAATCTCTTATTGTGAGAGATAGACTGACTTGCAGATGCAGTAGTGTGGATGACAAACAGGTGGTGATATTCTGAAGAGTTTGACGTATTTTGTGACTTAGAAACATGTCATTAAACACAAGTGTCATGGTAACATGTCACTGTAAGACCTGTGTAAATAAAAGGCAGACTGCAATACACCACTCTTTCCTAATGTATGCAATTATCTTAATACAGTAAGAATAAATATAGCAAAAATGTTTTAGGATGACACTATAGACAATTGAGTTCAAAAGATTACAGCACATTAACTAGTGATGAAAATATAAATATTGCAAATCAATATTTTATAGAAGTTTTAGGAGTTTTAGACATAATCATACTTTGATAACTCAGATGTTATACAAGATAAGACTAAGCAGATGGCATTTTATGATAAGTCCAAAACTTCCTAGAGAGCTAACCTTTTTTGTAGTTTGAGTTCCGTTCATGCTATCCTTTTAAGTCCTGCAATTAAGTAGTCATTCCCAGAAGTAGTGCCTTTTAAGGCAGCACTTTTGAGAATGACTTTATAGAAGCTAGCAGATCAGCATTTTCACCCTAAAAATGCCATTTCCAGAATTACTGTGTACTGAAAGCATCACTTACAGGAATTGTTATATAAAGGTACAGCTTTGTTCCCTCATGTAGACAAACTCCCAACTAATGAAATTACCAATATACCTGTAGGTCAATATATGCCTGGAAAGCCTAAGGTTAATTAATGCCTTTGGCTGAATCAGAATTTAGTATGTAACACCAGCACTGGATTCCCCCTGGGGGAAAAAAAAAAAAAAAAAAAAAAAAAAGTAGCACTCTCTTAAAAGCTAGCACTCTCTTAAAAGCAATATACAAGCAATATATCTTGAAATCTGTAGCTGTCAAATGAACTATCCAAATTACCATTAGAGAAGGCTTCATAATTCCTGTCTAGTTAGATTTATTCTTGGGTTTCTCTCCTGGGTTTATTTACAGGATGATGATGATGATGATGATTGTAAAGGTAAGCTTTTTCTCTTTTTTTTTAAAGTATTTGAAAAATTTTTTTTTTCATATATTTATATGCTTTTGTGCATGTATCTATGTAACTCTCAGATGGGGATACAGCTCTGATATTAATTAAGGAGCTGAGAGGGAGGCTGTGACTGAAAGATCTGTCACATTTCCATACAAAGTATCTGAGGCTACAGACTACACAAAAGCACAATTCTTCCGTGTACAAAATGGAGCAGGAAGGGAATGAGGAATCATTTTACAGGTTCAGAAGAGCTATACTGCAGAGCCACTGGTGCTGCCTGGCCACTAGAAATATAAGTTGCCAGTTGTCACTACAGTGAAACAAGGAGGTAGTGAAACAGGAGACAAAAACTAATGGAGAGAAACATCAAATATGGAGAGAGGCATTAAGTGCAGGGAACCATATTTCTTTGAAAAAGTTGACCAAGAACTATTTCTCTGCATAATGTGACTGTTAATGTCAGGCCTTTCCCACAGTTCATGCTCAAGAATACTAGATGACAGGAGAAAAAGATGCCATGGAGACAAACTAGGGAAGCTGAAGGGAAAATGGTTTTAAATGCAACCTACCTTTGAAACACTTATCTTTGAACTGATCTCTCTGGACCTATTCTTCTCATTAGGCAGGAGTAAGATGGCTAAGCAGCAGCACTCATTAAAGAAGTATGAGATTCCCCAGGGCTATAGAATCAAGCCCAAAGTAAAAAATGCCTTAATCATCTCTTTTCATCTCTGTCTTTGCTTGCTGTCCTTTCACCTATCACAGCTACACAATTACCAGGTGAGAAGTTTCTAAATCCTGCATTCAAAAACTTAACATGATATATTTTTTAAACAGTGGAAGCCCCATATATATATGCAATCTTTTTGACAGTTTAGGTGGAAGGATAACAGAAACACCAAAAAAGTATGCAGTATTATTTAAATGCTAGATCTGTTTCGTGCTGGTTATGTCTATACTGCAAGGTAAGGCATGTGACCTCCTGTTCCTTAGGTGCTTAATTGCATCCTGACCTCACACTAGGAATAGGTCTGGGTTCTTACTCATGACCCTCTGAAAAAAAATAATCCTGGAGAGCTGGTTAGGAAGGGACTACAATAGCTGCAATATCTGTCCTGCTCTGGATACTTAAGAGGGGGACATCAGTGTGGGATTCACAGAATATAACCTACCCACAACTAGGACATAGCAAAGTTACACACATCCTTAAAGAACAACACAAAGCTATGTGAAAAAGCACACTTGTCTTCTAACATCCCTGCTTCAGAGGGCTGGTGGATTCAACACTCTTCTCTCACTGTTTCATAGCTAGGAGACAAAAGGCGAGAGAAACTTTAGTTGGTTTATGGATCTTCTCTCTCTCTTCTGTATATTCATAACTAGGAGACAAAAGGGGAGAGAAGCTTAAATTGGTTTATGGATCTCCTCTCTCTCTTCTGCATATATAGTAAAAAAAAGTTCTCTATGTTTCCTCCAGTGTGCCAGCTAGCATGACTTCACAAAGATAAAGCAAACACTGTGGGACATCATCACAGCAGACATTAGTTACTGTTTCCCTAGAGACTGGAGTTCCAAATTAATTCACCTAAATTTAGTTTCTTACATATGTGGTGGGTGTCCAAAATTCCATGACTGTCAATAGATTCAACTACTGACTAAGGCCTCATCCACTCGCCTGAATATAGGAATCTAGTGTCATTCTAGATCCTGGGGGGTACTCTCCCTGGCCTCTAGATTCCTGAATGACACAGATGTCCTGTAAGTCATAAGTCATTTTTACTCATCTTGGACAGATGTGTAAGGTGACCTAGGGCATTTCAGGATTGTTTGGTTTTGTGTAAATAAATCTATCTCTGGATTTCTACCTATTTAATACAAATTTAGACACCTTTTCCCCTAACATGTAGACATGTACCCCAAGATGTATGACCTGAATCCCACCCCAGCAAGTAGATTTAGCAGGATTTAGATTTTTAGACATAATGGTCTAATGCTTCTTGAGACACCTCAGACTGAGATAGTCATGTAACTAGCAGATATGACACAGGGCTGTCACACAGACAGAAGGATTTTTTGGAGCAGCTACTGGAGGCAAGACCTATGGAACCTAACACGACTCTAGATACCCAAGCATGGATAATTGAGTCCTGCTAATTATTACTTCCAGCTCACCTCAAAGTCATTGCTCTATTTCACTTGTGGGCAGAGTGAGGATCGAGCCTGCAAGGGAACATTCTTAATATCTGTTGTTTGTCTAAAAAGTGAAGACTAGGTCATTATTTTAAGGGATGTATCTCACTTCATTCACTTGTCAGATGGTTGTATTCGACTGACGCTCTAAAAAAAGGTTATATTTTTCACTAAAAAATTAGGATTTTTATATATGTACATATATGTTTGCATATATATAAATTTCAAGTAGATAAGAAAAATAAATAGAATATAAGAAATAAAACTTCTGGATGCATCTACACTGATAAAGAGGGCCAGTGAGTGAGCTTTGGTTCCTTTGAACTGGACACTTGCTTAGCTATTAGCTCATTCCTTGGCTATTTGTACAACTTCATCTATTTCATTCTAGGACAGTACAAAGCATAGTTCTGAGGCAAGTTAGTTCCAGGGAACACTACCATAAAACAATGTGAATGACACTGCGCCAGGTTTAGCTCCAAGAACCCTACAGTGTCTGTCACCTTTACTCACCTCTACCCATATATTTCACGTATTTAAACGGAATTACATTATTGCTCATAAAGTGCAAAAAATAAATTTGAATTGTATTTCTACATGCTAATTGTATACGCTCAACAATGCTGTACCTAAAGAAGTAAGATTAAAAATATGTCTTTTTTTGTACATCATATGATATCTTCAGTATCATAAATTCCACATGTTGAATGGGCCAAAGTATTTTCAGTCTGCTGGCAGATAAAGTGATAATGATCCAAGTGTTTATTTTTAAGATTTTTTTTTTTATTTGTTAGCCTCAGATCCCTATATGGATCATGAGTATGACAATGACATAAGGTAACAATATCAAATAAGCTTTGACACATGGTTTTAAAATAGGAAGCATCAAGGGATTTTTTCCTGAATTAAAAGAAGATAGCGGTGGTTGCCATTAGTTTTATTCTTGGGGGAACCATCAGATGTAGTACATTATGTAAATAGAGAACATACTAAAAAAATATTCTACAGTGCTTCTAGGAAGTTTTGCAACTGGGCGTAAACAGGAAAAATATTAAAAGATGGTGAGAGGGTTGCAATAACAAAATTGAACGGTAGTAGTAACTTTAGCAGATTATATGACTGACAACAGTTTGGTTTTTTTCTCATGATTCATCTACTGTCTTGCTTGTGCACATCCGTATGACAAGTTCTTTATGCTTACCATAAAAGTGACCTCTTTCACTTGGGAAAAAAAATTAAACAGATACAATTATTTTCTTTTTCTTTATGTTTAGATATGTCTCAAGTTAAACATCAAAATATATGTGTTAATTTACTACCATACAATTAGAAGTAGTAGTACTTGCTCAACTGATTATTAGGAAGGCAATACTGAAGTGTATTAAGAATAAAGAAAAGATGTAAAAAGTTTGTACAGTCAAGTTGTGTGAACTTCAGCATTATATAACCACATTAAAAAACAATACTACTTATAATTTTGGGAGAAATCACTTCATCTAAGATGAAAAAAGTGAGAATTAAGAAATTATCCAACTGATTACTCCAAAGATATATTGCATAAAACAGAAATTGAGATGTTATGCTTCCACTACAGGGTTATAACATTATTTGTATCCCTCTTCCTCATCTTTTAAAATTAGAGTTGTATTTTTTGTCAGTTGCAACAGAAATAAAGGATATTGAGTCACATTACCATCATTTTGATCAAAGGAAATTCAGGATATTTCTTGGCCATTAGACATTGCTTTTGTATAGTAGGTAATTACCTTGTATATTAGGTAAGTAATTTTTAATGATGATGACAATGATGCTTAAGTTACAATAAAAAAAAAAAAAGTCAGTTTTTGAATATGTAATTCACATATTAAAGAACAGAATTCACATTTTGGTTTTAGGAAATAATTTTTCCCTAAACCATGCAACTCTTTTCTTGTGAAGAATTTGGCAGATGATAGAAGCTGATTTCTCAGGAAACCATGTTGAACAACTGAAACTTGAGAAAAAGCTACATACAGACTGCATGAAGAATAATCTATCTCTTTGTCTCAAGAGAGATTTATTAAATGTGTGTCCATGATTTAGAAGATATTTGCAAGTAAATGTTCTACTACAATATCATGAAAACTGAGCTACCTTAATTTCTTAAAATACATAGAATTTATTATGTGCACTGCTCCTTGTAGTGCAAAATTAGAAAGTCTGCTTGGACTGACATATAAAGAACTTAGATATATTGCAGAAAACTTAAAAATATCAATTCTTTGAAGTCTAATTTTCCAGCTGAAGTTAAATCCAGTTCTGGAGATTGAGTAGCATATGTAGTGATTAAAAAAAGAACTGCAAATATATGTGTAAATGCATTAAAAGTGTTATTTTAATTTTGTGATAATTATATTTCTGAAGGATGGAGGAAAGCATTTAGAAAAAAGAATGTATGTTATTCTAAAAGAAGTGTTTCTTTTTCAAAGCTTATTGAAAAAATAGTTCTGTTCTTTATTTTCCAAGTGAATATTCCTTGATCGTCTTAGAAACCTTCTCCTCCAGGAAGTGCAATTCTATGCTGCAATATAGATTTAGAACTTCTGGTAAAGCTACTGCTTTCATTTCTATTTTTCCATTATTATTATTATTGTTGTTGTTGTTGTTGTTGTTATTGTTGTTGTTAATGTGTGTTTATCTTAACTCCTCAGATTGTTTCTGACCTCAGAATAAATCCTCATTTAAACATTTATCAAATTTTAAAGACGTTATCTTTATTTTTAAGTATCTTTCTTTTAAAATTAAAGACAAAAATGTTAAAATGTATTGAGATATGCACCAGAAACATCAGGATACTTTAGGGCTGGATATTTAATTTAGAAATGGTGGTTCAAACATAAATCATTACTAAAAGGGTTTGTCCACACATAAGGTCAGGAAATGCACTTGGGATAGATATAAGAGAGGGCAGAAAATGATTTAAGTAGTCATACATCTTCTGGTAAAATTATTTCCCTGTCCTTGAGCAGATGAGATTCTCTGTGTTATAGGCAATGAATATAGTTTTAGCTCATCATTCTGAAAATTTTATTAAACTTTCAGATGATCATTCCTGAAATCCTAACGTACTAAAGATGATAAAATAATTGGAAGTTCACTAATGTATAAATGACAGCAGAATTTTGTTGCAAAAAATTAAAAAGGTAAAAGAAAAGGAATTTATAAACTTGTTTTTGTAAAATAGAATTCATTTTTTATCATGATATTCATTTTATATTTTCTGATCATCTTTGCTCCATATTTCATATGAGTTGAATAAAGAAGATGATATTTCAGCCCACACACCACTATATGCTGGGAGGCCTACCATCTGGAGAGCAACTCGGCAGAAAAGAATCTGGGGGTCCTGGTGGACACCAAGTTGAACATCAGCCAGCAGTGTGCACTTGCTATAAAAAAGGCTAATGGTATCCTGGGCTGCATTAAGCAAAGGATTGCCAGCAGGTCAAGGAAGGTGATCCTTCCCATCTACCCACCACTGTTGAGGACACACCTGGAGTCCTATGTCCACGTCTGGGCTCCTCAGTACAAGAGAAACATAGCATACTGGAGAGAGTCCAGGGACTGGAGCATCTCATATGAGGAAAGGCTGAGAAAGCTTGGACTGTGTAGTCTAGAGAAGAGAAGTCTCAGGGGGATCTTATAAGTGTGTATAAATACCCGAAGGGAGGGTGAAAAGAGGATAGAGCCAGGCTCTTTTCGATGGTGCCTGGTGACAGGACCAGAGGTAACGGCCACAAACTGAAATATCAGGAACATCAGGAAACAGTTTTTTCCTGTGAGGGTGACTGAGCTCTGGCACAGGTTTCCCAGAGAAGTTATGGAGTCTCCCTCCTTAGAGATATTCAAAAGCTGTCTGGACACCATTCTGGGCAGTCTGCTTGAGCAGGGTGGTTAGAGCAGATGACCTCCAGAGTTCCCTTCCAACCTCAACCATTCTGTGACTCAGTGATTGTCATTGCTTAAGGAAATTGCTAAGATTCATCAACATTTGGATCCAGAATGGAAAATAGAATATCTGAATGGAAATTATATATATCTTTTCCTACTTTTTCAACAAACTTAATGAAAAAAAGCAAAACCCCATGAATTGGAGAAATAAAAGGAAGCAGAAACAGAGTATTGTGCACTGAACTTACTGCTATTTTACATTTATAAGCAAGTATTTTTTAGTCTCCTCAGGGAAATAAAATAATTTGGTTTTTCAAGTTCAAGTGAATATGCCTACATGAAGCCAGTCAGGAATACTGACCATGTATAGTCACTTATATTAAAAGCTAAGCACCTCTAGCTAACTAGATGATGTTTATCTATACCAATTATCCAAGGATCATTGCTCAATGGAAAAAGTTTGTCTTTTTTTAAAAGAAGAGACATCTATTTTTAAAAGACATCTTTTTTTAAAAGAAGAGACATCTATTGACAAGGATCTGAGAGGGAGGTCAGGAATGGTCCTTATCATACAATTTTACAGTACTATTTTATGAAAAATAGGGTAAAGTGAAACAAAAGCCAGCATGGCTTCACTAAGGGTAAATAGTGTCTGACAAATTTGGTGGCCTTCTACGATTCTGTTACAGCATTGGTGGATAAGAGAAGAGCTACTAATGTAGCACCGTCCCTCACAACATCCTGGTCTCTAAATTGGAGAGACATGGGTTTGACAGATGGACCACTCAATGGATAAGGAATTGGCTGGATGGTCGCACTCAAAGAGTGAATGGCTCAATGTCCAAGAGGAGAGCAGTGACGAGTGGCTTTCCTCAGGGGTCAGTAGCAGGACTGGTGCTGTTTAACATCTTTGTTGTTGACATGGACAGTGGGATTGAGTACATCCTCAGCAAGTTTGCCAAGGAAACCAAGCTCTGTGGTGCAGTCAACACACGAGAGGGAAGGGATGCCATCTAGAGGGACCTGGACAGGCTTGAGAGGTGGGCCCGTGCAAACCTCATGAAATTCAACAAGGCCAAGTGCAAGGTCCTGCACGTGTGTTGGGGCAATTCCAAGCACAAATACAATACTGGGTGGAGAATGGATTGAGAGCAGCTCGGAGGAGAAGGACTTGGGGGCTTTGGTTGATGAGAAGCTCAGCATGAGCCGGCAATGTGTGCTCGTAGCCCAGTTGGTGAGCAATCCAGACCTCAAGGGCTACAGCATAGGCACAGTGTGCACCTTTTGCAGTGCATACTTGTTGCTTGGTGGGTGGGGAGGCTGTGCTTGGTGCTAGTATGGGTACAGTCTGCAGTTTGAGCAAGAAAAAAGTAATATTCAGAAAGATTTTACTGAATATTTTAAAGCTTTGATGTGAATGCACTACTTTAATGTCAAGGTAAAACTCATCCTGCATGTATGGCTTTTGTTTTTATCTGAATGCCTTGAAACCTTGTCAATAGAGCACTTTCCCAAAATGTGAGAGATAGAGACTGTATTCCCTCCAGGTTGAGAGTTTTATTTCCTCAGAGTTCATACCAGCAGTCAAGTCTTTCATGTCCAAAACAAATCACAAAATCGTAGAATGGTTAGAGTTGGAAGGGACCTTGAAGATCATCTAGTTCCAATACCCCTGCCATGGCCGGGGTCACTTCCCACTAGATTAGGTTGCTCAAAGCCCCATCCAACCTGGCCTTGAACAACTCCAGCGATGGAGCTTCCACAACTTCTCTGAGTAACCTGTTCCAGTGCCTTACCACAGGCAGAGTGAAAAATTTCTTCCTAATATCTAATCTAAATCTACCTTCTTCCAGTTTGAAACCATTCCCCATCATCCTATCACTGCATGCCCTAGTAAAAAGTCCTTCTCCAGCTCTCCAGTAGGCCCCCTTCAGGTACTAGAAGGCTACAATAAGTTCTCCCTGGAGCCTTTTCCAGGCTGAACAACCGCAACTCTCTCAGCCTGTTGTCATAGGAGAGGTGCTCCAGCCCTCTGATCATCTTTGTGGCCCTCCTCTGGACCCGCTCCAACAGGTCCATGTCCTTCTTATGTTGGGGGCTCCGGAGCTGGATGCAGTACTCCAGGTGGGGTCTCACCAGAGTAGAGTAGAGGGGAAGAATCACTTCCATATTAATGATTAAATGCTTTAATCATCAAACTTGAATTCATAAGGCAGATATTGTTCTGTCATCACTAGGCTCAGTTGCCCAGGCTGGCACTTGGGAGTCTGTGTGGACACCGGCAAGAGTTAAAGTAAGAAAGAAGGGAGGTACCTATCAACTATAGATGTCTGCAAATTAAATACTGGACATGAAACAATAGCTGAATTCCTAACTGGGCATTAAACCAGTAGTGGAGGTAGAGATAAATTTATCTAATTTTAGGCATCTTCAAAATAAATCTGTGTCTGAGCTACTGACCCTGAGTTGTCTTTACAGCCAAGAGAGACATCTAGAAATTTTAGAAATCCTTTCAGTTGACCTGTTTTCGATATCTTCTCTTGCTTTATAATTGACTCATCCTTCCACGAATAGCAGTTACATCTCCACTGTTGATAAAGGCTCAAATGTAAGTGAACTTAGATACTTTGCATCTCTAGTGCTGCAATATTTTTACCATTATTAGAGCGACAAGCTTTCTGAGACAGAAGAACTAGTCAGGTTTACTGAATCTTGAAAAAAAAACCCAGTCAGAATCCGTAACTAAGAAAAAAAATCAAGTTGATTGAGCAAGGTACATACCTACAATATCTAGGCCTCTTTTGCAAACTCTCAACAGATCATGTAATCTTGTTTCATTAATTCTCTGGGAAATGTGTATAATATGTGTTTTACCTAATACACTTCTGTGAAAGGCTAAGTTACACTAAGCAGAAGCATATGTGCAGTTAAGCTGGGTACATGACATCTTTGGCTGTTAAACTGCAAGGTGTATATTTAAGATTTTTCTAGAAAACAAGCCAAAACCAGAAATGCAGTTTAGACCTAACTCAGGTGGCCTGAGAACTAGAATCCAACCAAATAATACCGACAGCTGATGAAAGAAGTAAAACCAGTTAGATCAGAATTTTAACAAGTACAATTTCAACACACTGTGTTGGGTTTTTTTGCCTTTAGAACTTAAGGAGGATACCTCTTGAAAAGTATACCATAAAGTATATCTTTGTAATGATACATCCACTCTTTTTCAGAGAAAGTGACAGAAAAGTGTAAGAGAGAGCATAGTTTATAAATTGAGTAGTTTTAACAATCAAAAAATATATATTATCTCAATATGAAATAAAGACTTCTAGCAGGATCATCCTGTGTTGGAGATGTTAAAAAAGAACAAATTGTGCTATGCTATCAAGGAAAATAGCTATATATTGAGGCTATATAGGCTCACCTACGCTAGTTATTGTCTGCTAAAGGCTATAGTAAGTCTTTTTCTTATACACTCAATGGATTGTGTCTCCTGAGATGCTCAGTGATCTAAAAGTCCAGACATATAAAGTACAGCTGAGATGCTTAAACACTGTATGTGCTTAAGGCACCTTGCCATATTGCACCGTATAAATGTGATGCATGGCTACTCTCTGTATGTTTATTTTGAAAGGAAACGAGCTCTTGCCTCTGGACATAGTTCCAACTCAGAGGGATAGCCAGAATGTGAATCAAAGCTACAGAAAAATAGTACTTCTTTCGTAAGACCAGTCTGGTGGATCCTGACTGAAAGGGCCATAGGACTAGTTTATTTTGCTGTTAACTTTATATACGTATATTCACACTATACACCTACACCATACATACTGATGTTAAAATTTATCCCGAACACAATGGGATTAAGGGAAGCTTTTTGTCATGATTCTGAGTCTGATTAACTACTGTGACTTTTGTCATGGAACAATCTAAGACTGAAGATTTTTTCAGTAGTTGTGATTTTGTGCATGTGTATGCATTGCCCTGAAAAGTGGAATCTAAAATCTTTTCTTTCAGTGACAGCGTTACTGACGTTTATCTTCTTGACCTGGATGCTTATTTTCACAAAACATACAAAGGGTTAATTTCTTTTGGATTTTGTACCTTTCTGTCTAATCTAATTAATAAAAGTGTATTAGTTCAGAAGCTACGAGAGAAACACACCCATGTGATAAGAAGCAGTTGAAGAAAAGTGTCTGCACAATTCATTAATGGCCTCGACATATTCTAGTATTTGCATCTATCTTCAGAACTGCTCCTTGTGCTTGATCCCACAGAATTCACCTGCAGAGCAGCATGTGCACTAACAGGTGTAATTTAAAGCCCTGGAAACACACAGGAATTTATATTAACGAGAACCCTGCTGAAAGTCACTGCTGAGAGCCTTAGAAAAGGTAGGCCTCTAAGAGAAACAAGAACCCAAACATTCTATTAGCATGCGAAAGCTTTTTCTTTTTCTTTGTTTTTTTTTCTTCCTGCCTCGTGTGTGTTCCTCTTGTACTTACTTTGAATAGTTGCAACAAAGGAAAGGAACAGCTGCTCAACTTTAAATGGAGAATCCAGTGTCTAGCATTTAAACTTAGATAAGCCCATACTTTTGCACCACTCTCAGTAATGTTGAGGTCAGCAACCTTGTATCGTCTGTTGTGTCTCATGAAACAGCATGTAGAACAAGGATTTTTATTACCATAATCAAAATCACCTGGTTCTGAATATATCAGAAGGTATAGCCTGTCATAGTTCCACCAGCCTCAATACAGGTCTAACTACTAAGTGCCTGCTCTGACTGCTGAATACCTGCAACTGAGCTTGCTACACTCAAAATCTTACTGTAAGCCAAAGGCAACATACCATACACACAGAGACAAGAAAGTATGGCTAGCCTAATTAATGTTTTAATGGTCTTATACCTAGACTGTTACTGAAGACCTAGACTAATACCAAACTAAGTAATTAATGCACAAAAGTCTAATTTATAATGCAATTAAAATTATTCTACGAGGGTATAAAAATATCTTCTGCTTTCTGTTGGTGTTATGTTCATCAAAGTGTTCCTCTTGATCATAAAGTTGCTGCTTTGAACTTCCTCAAGAAGAACAGGAAGGGGAGGTTATGATGAGTTGTCATCATGTTTCCTAGATTGGTCACTTTTATCATATGTAGTATCCTGGGACCAAAAACCGGCAATAGGTCAAGCAATAGTCACTTGACCTGTAAACAAGTGTAGAAACACCAGCTTAGGTCAGGGTAAGTCCAAACAACTCCTGAGAGTTGTTTGGCACTCTAAGCCTGCATTAAAAAGCCTAGAGACTTTTACCAGCAGTGGCAAAAACCTTATCTACCTGGCTAAAAGCTTTGATTAGATTTGTAACAGCAGTGGTCTACTCAGCAACAAAAACCAGCAGTCAGTGTAATTGGTAAGATGAAGTAACGAATAGACAATATTGTTTCATGTGATTTCCTTCACACTGAACATCAGAGTAGAGTGAATTCCTGTGCTCTACAACTTCAGCCGTTTTAAATACTTATGTGCATACTTATGTGTGTACTATTTAACATCTTTGTTGGTGACATGGATGTTGGGATTGAGTGCACCCTCAGCAAGTTTGTCAAGGAAACCAAGCTGTGTGGTACAGTTGACATGCTGGAGGGAAGGGATGCCATCCAGAAGGACCTGGACAGGCTTGAGAAGTGGGCCTGTGTGAACCTCATGAAGTTCAACAAGGCCAAGTGCAAGGTCCTGTGTGTGCATCAGGGCAATCCCATGCACAAATACAGGCTGGGGAGAGAATGGCTTGAGAGCAGCCCTGAGGAGAAGGACCTAGGGGGGCTGATTGATGAGAAGCTCAACGTGAGCCAACAATGCGTGATCACAGCCCAGAAGGCCAACCATATCCTGGGCTACATGAAAAGAAGCGTGGCCAACAGGTCAAGCTAGGTGATTCTTCCCCTCTGCTCTACTCTGGTGAGACCCCACCTGGAGTACTGCATCCAGCTCCGGAGCCCCCAACATAGGAAAGACATGGACCTGTTGGAGCGGGTCCAGAGGAGGGCCACAAAGATGATCAGAGGGCTGGAGCACCTCTCCTATGACAACAGGCTGAGAGAGTTGCAGTTGTTCCAGCTGTAGAAGAGAAGGCTCCGGGGAGACCTTATAGCAGCCTTCCAGTACCTAAAGGGGGCCTACAGGAAAGATGGGGAGGGACTCTTTATGAGGGAGTGTACTGATAAGATGAGGGAGAATGGCTTCAAACTGGAGGAAGGTAGATTTAGACTAGATATCAGGAAGTAATTCTTTACTTTGAGGGTGGTGAGGCACTGGCACAGGTTGCCCAGAGAAGTTGTGGAAGTTCCATTGCTGGAGTTGTTCAAGGCAGGGTTGGATGGGGCTTTGAGCAACTTAGTCTAGTGGGAGGTGTCCCTGCCCATGGTAGGGGTGTTGGAACTAGATGACCTCCAAGGACCCTTCCAACTCTAACTATTCTATGATTCCATGATTCATAAAGTACTATTTTCAGGTTACAGAAACATTTAATTACACTGTATCTATTCTTGTAAGAGAGCATATTAAAAATAAGTTTTTGTGTATAACATGTTGAAGTCCTTGCTAGAAGTGGTGCATTCTTACCCTTCTCAGAATTCACATATTAACAGAAATAACTTGATGTAAATTTCTGAGAAAATCTATATACAGTAGCTGACACAGAAGAGAAGCTGTAACCTGTTGTCTCATCATCACAGAGCTCCAGTAATAATTTCAGTCATTAGATGTGGGGAATCTGTTTAAATTACATTAAAGTACATTTTATATTCACAGAAACTTAAACAATTATACTTTGTCACAGGGGAAAACTGCTCATCTTGCACAGCTTAAATCAAATCAGGATCAAAATGGTTTATTCATTCATTATAACATTAAATTAACCAACAATCAGTGAACTGTACATTCAGGATCAATATTAACAACACAACAGATAAACTACATTGCTAGCTACTCACAAAATGCAAATAGACACCTACAGATTTCAAACACGCTTCTATGACTAATCTCAAGTTCTAAACTTGCCTTCCTCCCACACACATAGTCATGTAGAGATGCACTCCTAACTGAGCAAATGTGGGTTACAATCACAAAACCGTCTTCTGGGAGTGCAGTTTGCCCTGTTTACACATACCTCCTGTGTTTACAAACAACTTTCATGTTGGCCCTCGTAGCTCCCAACAATCCACTAATGAGCAAGCTAGTGAGAAAGACCCCCCATGAAGTCAATACACACATCCATACACATCTTCCTTAAATTACGTATTTATGTATTCAACTTCTGTCATGACTACTGTTTGCAGTTGTGGATTCTGTTCTTGTTTTATTCTGTCTGGGACCCTGATTATGATTATTAGATATATCTGTAATTAATAACCTCACTTTTTAAAAAATCACGGTTGCTCAGATATAGCTTGGGTATAAGAGCATAATGAATTCTAAATGTGCATAAAATTTGAACTATGTGCTCTTTCAAATAAAAGATTATTTTCTTCTTTGGGAAACAGATTGATAATGCAGCAATATTTCATGAAGGATTTACTTTTTGAATTCTTTTAAATTATAATCACTTCCAAATTCTCACAAAGCTCATCTTGTCCCCAAAGGAAAGACCTAGATACATCTCTAGGCATTAAGATGTCTAGTTTAAGACATTGTCTATTCAGAACAGACAGTTCGTGTAGCAAAACAGCCACCTCAGGACAGGAATTAACATCTTCGGAATAGTTGAATTGTTCCCTGATCCTCCTCCATTACATTGGAAGCTTAGGTGAAATGGCTGTTAGTGAAGTGCCCCAAGTTAAGTAAGATGTACCTAGTACTAGGGTTCATGGAACAAGGTTAAACAGTATATCATTTTTATCACTTTGTAGAGCTGTTGGTTAAAATGATTATATGATGTTCGTATTCAGGTGTGGGAAAAAGCTAAAAACAGGACCACTTATCTCATCTGAAAGGTTTAGGCATCTCTGAACTACTACATATGGTCTTCAGTCTTCAAAAAAACTGTAGATCCTTGTGAATGTTGTTTTGCAAACATGGAGGAGAGATACATGCAAATTTCCAATTTGCAGATTGGCTAGGAGCTCTCTGGGTCTGAGGTGCAGGGAGGTATAGGGTCAGGATAAGGCCTACCGAGGGGAACCAGGGTCAGACACAGCCCTGAAATGGCCATGCATGGCTACGGGGATGGTGATGTGCAAGGCCAGGCCAGGAGGCTAGCCCACCAGCAGGGCCTGGCTCAGTCAGGCCAGACAGTGCAAAGCTGCATGGCAGCTTAAGCAGGTCCAGGAAGACCCTCAGCTAAAGGCATTGCTCAAGGGCTGAGGTTGGATCCCAGTTGTTACCATCTTGTAGCACTGCCTGGGGGTCTCTCCCCACCACCACTGGCTGGATGGGGTCCACTCTTGGCTGCACTGGCTCTACCTTGTACTTAAGCCCTGAAAACCAAGCCTGTGGAGAAGGCTGGGCATCAAATACTCTCAGGACCCTTCCACTGATTACCCTTGCAGATACCTATATGCATCTGTGCAGCTTTCAGTTGGCATTAATTGTTGCTCTTTTTTTGGGTTGGTCTCTTTGACAGGCAAATTCATTTTGAGGAAGACTGGCCTTAAAGACTAGAACTTCTTTATATCAGGAAAAATTGCCATTTTCACGATTTGCACATCACGAAGCACAACAGGATACTCAGAAGAGTCTGATTCAGTAGTTCTTAATAATACTGAATAATTCTGAAATCAAGAGCAACTATATGAAAGCATCAACCATAGAATGGTTCACTGTCCATCATATTTTATAAGGTACATCCTGATTCTCTTATAGCTTATGTAAATAACTTCAAAAATGGTAAATGCAGTTTCTGTATTTGACTGAAATTATTCATGAAGTGAAAAGCAAATTAGAGATGTTTATTGCAACTTACTCCACATTTCAAAATTAATCTAAATGAAATCTTCCATTATTCCGTTGTTGACCATCAAAATTTTACAAGCAGTTTCTTGATATCTCATATGATTTATGCTTGTCAATGTCTGTACTTGGAAAGTTAGAGGCAGCATAAAGAGTTCTTTCTCATATACTCAGCTTTCAGGATAAAAAATGCCTAAATTAATTAACTGCTATTTAATTTATTCACAATCCTGTATTCTCTGCAGTTATCTTTCACTCATAGTTCTGAAATATTATTCAACATTAAAATAAAAGCTCTCAGCAACAACAATAAAAGTGTAACTGCACACTGTGTTTGAATGCCAACTCTTTTGTATCTGATCATCATTGCTTTCTAGCTCCTGTTCATTTATTAGTGAAACGACTTAGAAGTTGTGGTGGTTTTTTTTTTCTCCTTTTTTCTGTAGCTAAATAATAAGAACACAAAGATAATGCAACAGTTTTCTAAGCAGTTCTTAGGAAATCTTGTATTGATAAAAAGAGAAAGAATCCTGACTGTGATTGCTATAAATTCTACAATTAATTGACATGTCGATTTAGCACAGTTGACTTAACTGAATCATAGGAGCTCTTTCAAAAAATATTGTGTTGGTCTAAGCCAGTGTCATCATGGTTTAACCCCTGTAGGCAGGTAAACAACACACAGCCATTCAGTCACTTCCCTCCAGTGGGGTGCGGAAGAGACTTAGAAGGGTAAAAGTGTGAAAGCCCATGGGTTGAGATAAAGACAGTTTAAAAGGGAAAGACAAAGATGCACGTGCAAGCAAAGTAAAATAAGGAATTCATTCACTAGTTCCCCTCATCAGGCAGGTGTTCAGCCATCTCCAGGCAAACAAGACTTCATCATGCATATCAGCTACTCGGGAAGATAAAGGCCATTACTGTGAATGTTACCCACTTCCTCCTTCTTCCCCCAGCTTTTATTGCTGAGTATGATGTCATATGGTGTGGAATATCCCTGTGGTGAATTTGGGTCAGCTGTCCCAGCTGCGTCCCTTCCAAACTTCTTGTGCATCCTTAACCTACTTGGTGGCAGGGCAGCACGGGAAGAAGCAGGCCTTGACGCAGTGTAAAAGCTGCTAGGCAATCGGTAAAACGTCAGTGTATCATCAACACTGTTTTTATCACAAATCCAAAACATAGCATCAGAAAAGCTACTATGAAGAAAACTAACTCTATCCCAGCCAAAACCAGTACTGCCAGTTACAATACTTACATGCATTAGTGGTATTAATAGATGAATCTCATTATGTGTCATGCCATCCTGCTTACATTGACAGGGAAAGAGTGACTGCTTCTCAGATACAAACAGAAGTGTATTTATTAAAAGCTGCAGTCATCCAAAGACAAACAGATGGCTGCTATTCAAGCAGCGCAAGGCAGTGATTATACACATCTGTACAATACCAATAAACTCTAAAATATCCGGAAGCAATTAGCTGCTCTTTTAGAATAAAGCAGAGAGTTACTCAGAACAGCTTTCATTTCATTATTTGGTCAATTTTACATAGAAATTGTAACTATGCATAAATGGTTTTCATAATAGTGAACACAGTAGTCTTCAATGATTGCATACTATGTGTGGGAAAATGTATCTACAGCTCACACAGAAGAATATCATAATTGCTTTCTGCCACAACCCACCCACTTTTTCTGATTTGATGTTAGCAGGAATTTAGATCAAGATCACTTTGAACAATCACTGCCCGGTTCTCTCTTAGACTTTCACTGGACTGACCTGCCAAAAAGGTCAGCCCAAAATCCCATGTCATATGCCAGACTGGAAATATACATAAGAGATGAAAACTGAAAGTCCTTGCCTCAAGACTGATGCTGTCTTGTGAGCTTTCATGTACTGACATCTATGTCTACTACTGAACTTGAGTTTCACAGTTCATAGTACAGATACAAAATTTCAGCCATCCGGGCAGCTATATTGATGGATTATAATATCCAACTACATTTCTGCACAGCTTTTCCAATCAGCCTTTAAATAACTAAATTCTCTTTCTAGAACTAAAATCTATTGGCAATGGATTGTTGTTAAAGTAAGTTATTATTCTTTGCCTAAGTAACCTCATTTTCATTCACATCCAACTGGCTTTTACTATCCAATCCAGCAAGATGTTATCTACTCTCAGATTTTGACTTATATCCAAAAGGTACATCTAAACTTCTGAAAAAATGAGGTCAGGAAATGAGATAGAACAGTGGACTCCAACTGCTCACTGTCTTAAACAGCTATTTTGGCTCCTGGGTCCATTTTGGAACATTAAAGTTGTTACGCCTAGAGCAAATTTGCTATACACAGGACTAGATTTATGCAACTGGGAGGTAAGCTAGTCAGTCTTAATTGGCCTCAGTGGCTGAAATAGGTTCTATATTGGTTCTTTTTCTTCTTTTTTTAGTGATATAGTAATGGAAATCCACATCAACAGAGAATATAACCTTATTTAATTTGACTTTATAAATATAATATACTATTATAGTTCATGCACCTATTTGATACTAAGCTCAGTTATACTGGGTATCTTTACTTGTATCTGTATAAACAGACCAGATTTCTTTTGCTGGGACATAAGCCAGCTTTGGTTTAAAAGGCACATGACTATGTTAACGTAGCCCTCTGAGAATATGCTGATTATGAGGAATTTCCCTGTTTCCCTAAAGCAAGGACAGATCTTCAAAAAGAGATGTGACTTTCGTCCCATTAGGTGTAAGTCGAGTCAAAGGAGTGTGTGTCTGTGTGTAATCTTTTAGGGGTAGTTAATATTCCTGATCCCCTAGTGAGTCACCTTATATTTTTCTGACCTAAACCAGAAACTGATTTGGTTTGTTCTGAACCACTAATCTGACAGATCTTGTTTTAATTGGTTAGTTTTCTTGCTTTCAACAATTCTACAAACTTTGAGTCACTTATAAGTATTTTGAGCAAAGATTTTCAAAACCCAAATCAGACATATCTAAGCCCAGTCTCAGGGACTCCATGAGAGCAGGATGAGCAGGATATCTTCTCATTATAACTAAGTTGTGTATTTGTCTGATCTAATACACATACTGTCAGTTCCACATAATTCACATTTTTAATGTTATGTAATAGTAAATCATCTGCTCTGCAGATATCCAACTGTATTTAATCTTCAGTTACTTCCATCAACCAGATGTAATCCTATAGAAAATAAAACTACAAACAGCAGAAAATCCAAGAAGTTTTAAATTTCTCTTTAAGAAAGATATAAAGACACAACTGAGTCAATTAACATTCTTCATGTTTATATTGCACAAGTGATTATATATCCAAATTAAGGACACCGGTCTTGTATTATCTGGCTGAAATATGAAAAATAATATTGATTTTTAAGGAAAAATATTATTTTTAATACAAAAAACAGTCTTTGATTATTTAAGCTGAACTTTAAAGCTGGAAAAAATCTGACAGACCAAATACATTCACAGAGACATGTCAATTCCAACTACATTACTTTTCTATAGGATATGAGTGGGAGATGCAAGGGGAAATGAAAATTATATTTTAATAGTTAATATGGTTTTGAAAGCAAGAAAAAAATTAAAATCTGAAGAAAGAAATCAACCCCAAACCAAACACGCACCCCCCACCCCCTTAATACATCACATTGCAAGAAAGAAGGGATATACTGTAAGAAGGATTCCTGAAAACATAAGCATAGAGAAGAAAATGGAAGCCCCAGGGGCAAAAATAGGGGCTTTTAAAGGAATTCAGTCTTGACAAGTGGATAGAGTTGATTTTACAGTAGAACAAAAAGAAACAAATAATTGCTCTCAGCAGTAAAACTTTTAATATATGGTGAAAATGCAAAGGGGATAAGATGTTATAAAAGAGTTACCGTCCCTATAAGAAAGGAAACACGGGACAGGCAGAGAGAGAAGTTCCTTCAACATAAAGCATGCTGTGTCTGATCAGTGCAACTACTTCTCTGTAGCAGGTCCTCCTTCATCTCCAGCAGAGAAAGCTCTGTTTTTTGATTTGCCACTCAGCACATTTTGCAGAATGTATGTAAATATTCACCCACATAACTCATATTGTCAAGATTGCAGGTACATAGAGAGATGCCTGTGGAACAAACTCACTTTTTAGAGGTGTCAAATGTACTTTAACTAAAGCTGCAATCAATTCTGAAGTAATATTATTTTCCAGGAAGCCAATCTTTCAGCAGTAAGGAGTTCACAATTACTTTGAATAAGAAGTGTGTAGGACACATCAACTTTCCCACACTTCATATTCTTCTGATACTTTATTGTACTACTGTTCAAGTAAAGATATGACATGGGGCGCAATATGAAGTGGGAACACAATAAAGAGTTTTGATTTTATGTGACTATATTAGATTTTGAACTACAAACATGTTAAGAACCATCAGCATATATTGTTCAAACTGGAAATTCAGTCAATACCTGTTTACCAGAATATCTCTGCTCTGTTCTTCAAGGAAATCAGAGAGGAAAACAAAGGCTTGTTAGTGCAAGGTCTTCATGCACTTTACAGAAACTGTCTGTCACTATATTCACATTAGAAATAAACCAGAACAAGGTGCTACTTACAAAAGGATCAATGGAGTGATCCACACAACGTAATTTTTAGTTCATTCCCTGGTTCTGATTTGTACACTTTTCCAAGTGGATTTTTCCAAGATAACAATACAATAATGAGACTAATCCTAACCTGTGTGAGTATAAACTGATGGACTGCTGTCATGATAAGCACAGGCTCCTGGAACTTTTTTGTTTAGTATTATAGATACTGTCAAGGAGACTATCTCCCCTTCTGATTTTCCCCAGTAACTGAATGAGCATGTATGTGTATATGGTTATGAACCTGCTTGGTTATATAGACTCTGTTGAGGGGAATGTATTCCCTTCAGATCCTGTGTTCCCTTATTGAGATTCAGCAAAAAATAATGATGCAGCTTCAATAAACTGCTTGGAATTAACATATATGATAGAAACTATTGACATCAGTAATATTCTGGCCTATTTCAACTTGTAATCGAAGTTGAGGAAAACATTTCATGCATGGTTTTATAGACATTTATGCCTTGAATACCACTTCTGCAGGCTACAGCTGCTGAGCAGGGGAGAGAACCCATAATTTATGGTTTTCCTGTAAGGCTGGAAAATAGAACAAATAAAACCTCATATTTCAGTATTAACCAAACAAGCTCCTACTTTTATATCTGCCTGACAAATTGAAAATAATTCAGAAAGCTCAACATCTAGGGAACTAATGTGATAAACCAGGCTTATTTCTGTCCATCTGAAAAGCATGCCATCCTAATAACCATGCCAGCTAATATTACCCTAGCACATGAAGTGATAGGTAGGTCACAAAACCGTTTTCTTGGACAGAGTTCAAACAAAACTGTGAATGATCTGGAGTCAATGCGGTTATGGACACATGAGCTTTGCTATCCCAGGAAAATTCTGGCTTTTCTGTTCATATCCTCAGTACTTGAGTCCGACCTTATTTTCCACTTTAACTACTTTCGTTATTCCTAACTGTAACTAGTATAATGCCTTCTTATTGACCTTGGTTACTGTAGGCATATTTAATTTAATCAGATACTGTACATTCAGCAATTTTTCAAAAATAAAATAAAAAAGGAAGAAACAAAATTTTGAAAATTTAACTGAATAGAAAAAAAAAATCTTTTTGCTTTGTTTCTGCTTCCCCAACACTTTCATCTGAACACAGAAATATTTTACCTAGCACTGGCTATGAGTTTGAACTTCCCTGTTTAGGGTTTGTCAAAAATGAACTGTGGCCATCTGTTGGCGTCCTACACTCATGTCTGGATGGAAATCTGGTAGAATATGCTGCAGCACTTCTTCAGCCTCTAGTACCAGTTTTGTTTTTAAAGGAAAACCATAGCCGAGGTCTTTACCTAATCTCAGCTGTAGTATACAAGTCTTAAGTGCAAGTTTACAGAACTGTAGCAAGTTAGAATACTCGCAAATTAGAGAAGTTCAGCAAAAATATCTTAAAGATCTCCTCTTTAAATAGACATCTTTTAAAGAATATGAAGGTATTTATTCAAGACTCACTAATCTCTCATACCTAGCAGAAATTCAAAATTTAAGAGACTTAGATAAAAAGAAAAAAAGCCAAGCACATTGTCCCTGAAAAAACACACTCCTTGCATAAATACTTCTGGAACACATTTTTTACTACATAAAAAATTAAATTCACAATAGATATTGGTGAAAATAAAAAGAAACAAAAAATCTTACATTTTGTTACTTCCTGCTGATACTTTTTTGTTTATAGCAGAAAACATGCTGCTTGCACTGACAGTTCCATTAGTTTATTTAATTTTCTTTTTTCCCCCTCCATTTGCTAATGTTTCTTTTGCATTTGCTGTAAACCTAAGTGATTTTGTTTATATTGCAATGTTGTTCAGAATCTCCTAGATGAGCATCCCATCATTGACAGTAATTGATTTTGGCTTCCATGGAAATGCTAATTTTGTAGCAGTCAGTGTCAATCAGTCTTCATCAGTTATGCTCACAACAAATATATCGTGGTCACTGTGAAATCTCTAACAAGTAATCAAGCTTACTGACAGAAGGGGAAACTCTTAAATTACTGTTGTGCACGTAGTTTTGTGATCTTTTTTTTCCCCCTATCATGCTCATTTAAGCATTATAAATTGGAGCAATATGTAGCAGAATATCTTGAACTCAGAGTGAAAATTTCCTTCTCTCTCATATAAAAAAAGCAAGCAACCCTCTACTTCTGAACTTCAAGAAATCCATCAGTGTATAGAAATAATCTTCTACAGTGAGATATTGTAGTCAAATACTTTTTCTTTTTTTAAAAACCCTCTTCTAACATTGGCATTGCTAGTCCTACAAGCATTTTAAGTATATGTACCTATAGGATTTCCCTAGTAGAAACACAGTCTTATATGCACTAAACTACCAAACAATATTTCTGTGGGTTTATTGACTTAGAATTGGAGTAACTGGAGTTACTACTTTTTTGGTAGGCTAATGCTAGCCATCTCCACAAATCTTTAAAGAAAAAGATTGTCACTAAGAAGATGTAGTTCTTCATAATTCAGCATGACCTTCCAATAAAGTAATGTTGATCTCATTCTAGAATGCTTACTAGCTTCTTTGGTTGCCTAAGGTAAGATATTTAATATGAAAATATGAAACATTATAATTTACAATGGAACTTATTTGTATCATAGTCACAGTGTAAAATACTTAAATCATTTAAATTGCATAGAGCTCCTCTTGTACTGTCAGTAGCACAAAAGAGGTCTTAGGGCATATGTGAACACTTTTCACAGTTTTCTTATGTATTTCAGCCAAATGTTCTTCAACCTTTACTGAAAAACATCTACCCCTTTTTTGCTTAAATTGGAAGTAGTCCCAACACTGAACAAACCCCATAGCTGCTACTGAGCTTTGTCTTGGTTTGTTGAGACTAGAGAAGAGAAAGCTAAGGGGGTTCTAATTGCTGTGTTCAGCTACCTGATGTGTGATTATAGAGATGATAAAGTCAAAGTCTTCTTGGAGGAGCACAGCAAGAACCCAAACTGGAACAGGTTGCCCAGATGGGCTGTGCAATCTCCACTCTTGGAGTTATTCCTAACTTGACTGAGTGAAGACCGATCTAACTGTGTTGGTTCTGCCTTGAGCAGTAGATTGGACTGAATGATCTCTCCCTGCAATACTAAAATAAATATTTTACAGAAATAGTAAAAAAAGTTCTATTAAGGGGTATTTATTTAGTATCTTTTAAAGTTTTTTGGGGCTTTGGTGGTTTTTTTTTTGTGGGGTTGGGGGTATTCTTTATTTTCCTCTCTTCCCTAAACTTTTAAAATAAAAACTTTGATGTTCAGCAGAATGTTCATTTTAAATGTGGGTACACTTAAAATAAAAAGGCAGAAGGAGACACTGAGGCTGTCTCTATGCTGTTAAACAAGAGGGGTGGAGACAAAACTCCTTAAAACATTTTGATGCTAAGAGAAAATTGTCTTTCTGTCATTTTGTGTTTGTTTTTTTTTTATTGGTTGGTTGTTTTTTTTCTCTTGCAACGTAACTACTTTGGTATTTTTAAAGCATGACCTTTAGATTACATTTTGCACAGCTGGAAGGAGAGGTGGGCATGTGGATATATGTGGTACTTGACGGTGCGAGAGTCCAACTTGTCTGGTCAGATTCAGTTGGAGAACTAGGTAAGATAAAAGCAATTGAACCTGGTGCAGTCTTGGCCATTTTGCTTTTTGGAAGCAGTCCCTAGAGTGACCAGTCATCATAACTGTTCCTACATTATACCTTGGACAAACCTAGTTGGGTTTTTCCAGAATAGAGGAAGCGAATATGGTAAAACTTAACTAACAGTAGTATGATGGTCAACCTCCGTTCCTTGTTCTATTTTCCATGTCAGTATAGATGTAACATGAATATTCTGAGTTTCAGTTTGCACAGTCCAGAAGCTGAGTGAAATGAAAAATGAGACTGGTATTTGAGTTATTGGAAAATTTGAAATAACTTTCTAGCATTTTGCCTTTGCAGTCATTCAGTACTCAAACATGATTAGTTGGGCAAGAAAAGGGAATTTTATTTGTACAACAATACAGAATCATCTATTTAGCTATTTGTGGATGAATATTTTCATAGGAAGCCCTTTCTTTGCCACACACTTCAGTGGGATTTAAGTATCACTGAAGAACATCAATGATAATCAAAGTCAATGTTTATAGTATTTATTCATCTCTGATTGCTATTTTTGATTGAAAGCTTCTTCCTCCATCTTGGAGATGACCAGAAAGATGACTATGATTTTTAGACAATAAGTTATAGTATACTTAGGGTCAGCATTAAATTAAGAAGTATAGAGTTCTTTTTGCAGTTGAATTTAATGGAAGTATAATTAGAGAAAACACATGGAGATGGTTGAAAGGGACAGATAATAAAATTCAAAAAATAGAGGTGACTGATATTTTTTAAAACCCTCCAGGGTACTAATAAAATTGATAGCGATGAAAGAATACTGGTTAAAATGTGTCTGAATAACAATGATTATGTGTGAAATCTACATAATAATTTCAGGATAATAATCTCTGTAAAAACAAATTATGGTTAAGAGCATGAGGTCCATTAACAATAAATTTCCTTCTGATATATTCAGATTTTAAAGAGGCTTTAGAATATCATAAACAACTAAACAAATGACCTAATGACCTCTAAACTTTATGTGGGTTTAATTTCCATCTCCATATCTTACATATTTCATGATACTTCTTCAAACTGTCCAGAGGAAGAGAAATTCCTGCTCAGGAAATTGCTATATTTATTTTGAAGCGCCTTTCCAAAATAGTACAGGATAAAGATTTTCTTCCTGTTTCATAACTTTTTTCTTTACTTTTTCCTTTTTTTCATCTCAGTGTCAGCTTCACCTACATCAGCTTTATCTTCACCTGAATTCTCTCACTGAAGACAAAACAGTCATGAGTAAGACTTCCCATGCTGAAGACCATTCCCTGCTACCAGTCATTCAAGAACAGCAAAAAATAACCTACACCCAAAAATAAAGACTTGTTAATGGGGGGATTACAAGAAGTCAATCTGCCATCTCTTTATAGAAAGCTTGCATTTACACCATCCATTCTAATCTATCTACCTGTCAGGTCCCAGGATTTCTACAGGTAAGGCAGCCCCTAGGACATTCTTCGTGTTCCATCTTTCGGTTTACTCCTTAAGGGTAGTATCCATAGAAGTATTTAAAACATATTGTTGTATATAAAGGTACTGACAACAAATACAGTAGTGTTCACAAGCTCAATGCCTTCCAAAGATGAATTTAAAGAGCAAGTTAGCTTTAGAAATAAAGTCAGAATTCCAAAGCAGGAAATTAAAACTGTGGATTAATTACAGCCTCACTTTTTGGTATGAGTGCCAATGTGAGACATCAGAAAAGGGATGGACTGGACTGTTCCTGGTTAGTGAATCATCAAGGAGAGAAAAGTGACTGGTCTCTGAAAAACAAGGGTGCACAAGTCAGCAGACCACGAAAAACTTGCAGTGGGCAGAGTGCATATAACCTGATGGGATGCAC
This sequence comes from Pluvialis apricaria, assembly GCA_017639485.1. NCBI lineage: Eukaryota > Metazoa > Chordata > Aves > Charadriiformes > Charadriidae > Pluvialis > Pluvialis apricaria. The sequence continues at coordinate 52,334,874 of CM030007.1, forward strand.
ACAAGTGCTGAAGGAGCTGGTGAATGTCACTGTGAGGCCAGTCTCAACTGTCTTTGAAAAGTCATGGTGATCAAAAGAGGTTCCTGAGAACCAGGAGAAAGCAAAAGTCACTACTATCCTTAAGAAAGGCAGAAAGGAAAATTCAGGGAACCACAGCCTCTACTGGTACAGCAATGGATCAAACTCTCCTGGAAACCATTTCCAACTGCATGAAAGACAAGAAGGTGATTGGGAGTAGTCAACGTAGGTTTTCAAAGGAGAAATAATGCATGATCAACCTAATAGTTTTTATTATTAAATTATTTGGTTGATAGACAAAGGGAGAGAAGTGGATGTTTGAGCGTAGCAAGCCTTTCAACATTTTTTCTCATAACATCCTCAGAGACAAAACTATGTGGAGGTTAACATTCTTTAATTCGTAGGCATTCATAGTGTTCTCAGAACCTGAGAAGGTTGGCATCTACTGAAGAGATTACACTGGGGCAAAAGCAGCCTAGCTGTATGGGAGAGGAACAGTTGGTTCCAGAAATACAGAAATGTGAAATTATCAAGACATCATCAAAACATTTGGAGGCTCATAAATTCATACATTGAAAAAATCATTGTCATACATTAGGGAGATGTCCAGAATCCCCAGCACAAACACAATGTAAGTATTGAGAAAAAATAGAAAAGAGGTTCCAATACACAATCACAAGCATGAAAATGTTAGAAAAAAAATCCTTGCAGCAAAGGTTCTGTTGCTATGTCAGACAGGAATTATGCACTATGGGAGGGGGACAGGAACTTATGAAAGTATGTCAGCAACGAAAGAAAACTCATGCCCTGGATTCTGAATATCCTAAACCTATTCTTTCAGTTATATGCAGTACCTGGGTTTTTCTCCTCACATAGCAAAAGCAAGCTGATAAATGAGAACACCTTTGGCAGTGGTAATGCTAACTGATAGAGAAGCACCTGATGAATAACAGACAAAAAATGGCATTTCCTCTGCCAAGAAATGGCAGAAGTAAATAAAGAGCTATCCACCTAGGCTGCAACCTTAAAAATAAATGTGGAGAAGGTTTGGACTGCTTTAATCATAAAAAAAAAAAAAAATAAAAATCTATGCCGAAAGAAACACCCAAGCAATAATATAACAAAACTGTGTGGCCTAGGAAAGTAATATCCTTCAGTATCATGCAGTACATAGTTCAGGGGGTAAAGGCCAAAGGCTATGAACAGTCTAGAAACAAAAACATCTAATAAAAGGACAAGATCATGAATTTTGGACTGTCACTATGGGAATAGCCATTGCAGAATCACTGTGGGATTGTCAGAGCTGTGTATGTTGCCTGCTTTCCCAGCCTGTCTCCAGGGACCTGCTTGTCTTCTTTACCTGTTTCAGGCAGATCCTTGACTACTCAAAGATTTTTTGATCTGCTAGGCAATTTTCAAGGACTGTGTGGAGCATGTATGCATGCAAAAGTATGATTTTGACATGTTACTAGTTTGGACAACACAACTGTTTTACTTCATTCATCTTCCTTGCTGTAACAGGAACCATCTATGAAAGGCTTGATTGCAGGCTCTTTAGGGGTCAGCCTAAAAAGCCATGTATCTGCCAGCAAATACAAGGCTTCCCCTATCCATGTCCCCTGCTACCTTTCAATGTATGACAGCATAAGCTCTAAACAAGGAACAAGTCAAGTCCCATAAGCAAGGACGTCTTTGTGGGTGTGTTTCTTTTGAAATAATTCAAAGCAATAACAGCAGTAAACGTTTCCCTTATAATGCTGTACTTTGCTAGTGTTGAAGAGAATCAGTCCTGACCAATACCCTTCAAAATTAAGTAAGATTATTGCTTTCTCATCTTCAAACTATGACAAATCTATTTTGTACTCTGCATTTTCCAATTTCTTTTATCTATAAGGGTTAACCATATATATTGGTAAGGAAAATCATATTATATAACTAAATTATCCAATGTTCTTGGTACAGAAAAATTATGACTATGATCTAGCTATTTTTTAGCTTTGAAAAGAGTTGCTTTTATGCATTAGCACCAACATCACCAAGAATAGGTTTATAAGAGATGCCTTCTGTGTTTTCATCACTATATAGCTTGACAAAATTAATACTGATTCTCCCTGTCAAGGAAGTCCAGAGACCATGCTCTAGAAGTCAGAAGGAACGTAACCACTGGCCACCTCTGAGATTAAACTCTGAAAATTCATTAAAATACAAATGAAAAATCATTAATAAGATAGTCAGAAGAGTGACATCCTAAAAGGCAGCTTATCCTTGAGACAGACTTAGAAAGGAAAAATAATCACAGTTGATTGAAAACATACTTAAAAGGCTTTCAAAATTTTAAAAAATGTACCTTTATATTTTACCCACATTTCCTCATTTGCATATACAGAAAAAAGTGAGTACATCTTAGATGATATATGAATACATCTCAGTAACTTTCATAAGTGTCAGTGCGTGGGTATGTGGGTGTATGTGTGTACATGCAGAGGTGTGCAATTTAGCACATATACTGTTCAGAATTTGTCCTAGAGTCAACTCTTATCCAGAATGATGCTACCATTTTATGTTATCATTTTCCTATTTATTTCCCATACTTAATATAACCCTCTGGAAAAGAAGAGTACAAAATTCTTCCTTTTTGTACATTGTTTGGCAGCTCTACTACCTGCTATGATTGCCATCTGGCATATTTTCTGTCAGGATATTCCACAAACTACAACAGATGTTTTTGGAAGTGGATGGCATGAGAATGTTCTTAGATTGTATTAGTTAGAGGGAAAGATGAGACAAAAATGAGGGCTATGGATACTACAGGATGACCAGTTCCATTCTAAGAATTAATTTCCTTAACTATTCTGATACTTTGGTGATCGATTTTGGACCATACAAGTCCAAGGACCAAGTTGTGCATAAAAGAGAAGGTTGTAGGGAGGAAGGGGAAACTGTCCTTTATGTGTAAGAGGTGTAAGAGGAGTCTAGTTGAAAATTGACAGTATATAGTATGAGTCGCTTGGAAAGGTTGTGTTTGCAGAACTGCTTCTTGTCATAGGTTGGGGATATTGTGGAATGGGATTTTTTCATATTTTATTTGGAGAATCCATAGAATATAGTACCATATGAATGATGTGTACAGTGTTGCATGAGACCTGTGATTACATATCTTGCTTCACTTAATTTACCTATATAAAACAGGATATGATGGCCCAGGTAGGTAGATCCTGTCCCAGACAATGTAACAGATTACATGTATTTGTTACACTGAAAATTTCAAAAGAGCAAAAAATAAACAAAAAGACAAGTCAACAATTTACAAGTGATGAAAATCATATCAGTCAAATCAAGGAATTGCTAATTCAGCTGTAATTATTACAGAAGAAAAAGAGAGAAAGACAATAAAGTAAAAATATTGCAGAAAATAGAAATAATAGCATTAGAGCTGCTCTACACACACTTCCTGGTGAATCCACCTTCCTTTTCTGTTATGCTCACTTTCCCATTGCCCCTTTGAGTCCTAAGGTTGAAGGCTTCAGTTTTGGGAAGAGTTACTCCCAGATGCCAGTATTGTCCCTTCTCAGCCAGAAGTGTGATTTTATCTTTGCCAAGAGGAATATGATGTTGATGGTCTCCTCTTCCTCAATGTAGGGTTCAGTTGGGGACATTTTTATGTTTTCTAACATACTTCTACGCTATCACTTTTTCTTCACTGATCTGCAACTCTATAATAGATCCAAATTTACTGTATATACAGTAAAGGGGTGGAAACAGTATTGATTTTGGCTGCAATAGAGGTAATTTTCTTCACAGTAGCGTGTATGGTGCTGTGTTATAGCTATATATGCTGTGCACCTTATAAGAGCAGGCTGGGGGTGTACATTAGGAAGGAGCACAGCCTCGACAGCTGACCCCAGATGACCAAAGGGATATCCCATACCATATGACCTGCTCAGCAATAAAAGCTGGGGGAAAGAAGGAGGAAGGGAGGCTGTTTGGAGTTATGACATTTGTCTTCCCAAGTAATGGTTATACATGATGAAGCCTTCCTTTCCTAGAAATAGCTAAACATCTGCCTACTAATGGGAAGTAGTGAATTAATTCCTTATTTGCACGGCTTGCACGTGCAGTTTTTGCTTTGCCTATTAAACTGTCTTTATCTCAACCCATGAGTTTTCTCACTTTTACACTTTCCATTCTCTTTCTCATCCCACCTGGAGGAGAGTGAATGAGCAGCTGTGTATTGTTTACCTGCTTACCGGGGTTAAACCACAACGCACCTGCTTTTTGTTCCATTTGTTACCTCCAGCTCTCAAGTCTGCATTTCTTTAACTGACCACTGATTCTTTGTAAACCTGGAGACTTCTTTACCAGCTTATATGCGCTTCTTAACATCCCATGCCTGCACATCTTGTATAGCCCCCCCAACTATATTCTGTGTTTTCCGCTTGCAAGGCCTCTGCTGTCATACTAGGCCAATATTCTTGTACACTAAATTGTTCTACTAGCCATAAATATTCCGTTCTACACAGCATAACTACTTGTTGCTACTAACTCTATGAAAAATACAGTAAGGCTATTTAAAGATTTGCAAAAGTGTAAAAATAAGGAAAAAAAAAGAACAGTCATAAAAAGAATGGCAGTTGTACTTAGACATGCTAAAACAAAGCTCCAGACAGGTCAAGATAGCTCAGAGAAAACCTGGTGAACCTCAGTTCTGAGGCCTTGCAAAGTCAGTGCAAAGCTGGTGCAATGGCAATAATATGTTTAGGGGGCTACAAGGCTACATATTCTGAGTGTCTTTGATCAGTCATTCACTCCATCTTAGCACTATTATGCTGTTTGTCAGCACAGTGTTATCTTGCCATCTGTCTTTTCATGCCAATAAATAGAAAAATGAGGTTTGTGTTATTATTTTTTGCAAGATTTCAAGTGCATTGCAGCATTGACTGTACCAGAAAATTTTATGCTCATCTTCAACTATTTGTAAGAGGACGTGCAGCAGCCTTAATGAGACTAAACAGAAGACACCAGGTGCAGCTGGCATCTTCATGGGTTTGAATGAAGCTGGCATAACAGTATTACATTGCTACAGACTGTTCATACAGCTGTTCAGACAAATTTTAGCATGTCACCATCTTCTGTTTCATCTAGTGCCAAAGACAATTCTTTACCTGGGGCACCTAGAAATATACCAGGTTGAATACAACGAATTTCCTGGTAGGTCATTTGAAACATTCGGTTTAAAGCATCCACAGTATGTTTGAAAAAAACACCAGCCATGTCATCTTCCTGGTTTGAACAATAGGTGAATGAAGGAAAGAAGAGGAAGAAAGATCTTCTCTACATTCAAAATAATATAATCTGAATAATAAAAAAAAATGTTGTGCTTCATGAGAAGTCAAAGCACAGGTTTCTGAGGGATTTTTTTTGTTAGTTTTCTGATATAAAACTCTTTGTCTTTTATTTATTAGTATATATATTATTTATTGAAATTTAAACATGTTCATGAAAGTTTTTACAGTTCTTAAAATAAGAAAACTTTTTGCTTTGCAATAACCAGATTCATTTATGCCTCAGGTACATGCATATTCTCCTGTGAGAGACCATGCAATTTATAGCCTTGAACTGAGAATCAACCATTTGGAGTTGGACTTCAATAGCAGCAGAACCAGCACTTTGGTGTTGCATTTGTGTTTTGGTGGGGGATATTTCAACAAACTGTTACCAAATTAAGGGACTGGTCCTTTTTGTTCAGCCTCAGAATATAATCTAAAATGAAAAGCATCAATGTGATGCATATTATCTAAGAATCAAGAAAAAGTCTCATCAGATTTGTTAGGTAGGTCAGTCATATTAAGATTTTTCTACTCATATCCCAGACACAGAATTTTTAACAAAATCACTTTACACTTGAAAAATACCTAGTACTGCAATTTTCAGATGGAACAACTCTAGTACTGGTGAAAATCTCCTCTGTTCTTTCAATTAGGAGAAATAAAGGAGAAAAAGTAGCCATGCCATGGATGCATAGATTATTTTAGAAACTTTAAGGTTCAAAACTGTATCTGACACACAAGACCTATCAAACTCTTTTACCAAGTAGTATTCTATTTCATTATGATATTGTATTCTAGTTCAGTGGGAATGAAACCAAACCTGTGTGGTGCCAATGAAACTGCAGTTTTATTATATCTGAATTACTTTCTCACCTAAAAAGCTTTATTTCAACTAGTACTGTATGCAGATGTTAAAAAAGCTCCGCGTTTTAACTCTGTATTCCTATTGTGTTTGTTAAGTGATCATTCATTTCAGTTTTGATAACATGGCATACAGAATAAACATCTTTTATCCCACTGCAATATTTCATCACATAAACAACTATTACACTTTTAAAGGAGTCAAGTTAGATTTCAGATCTGCATAAGGCTCAAACATGAAATGTCAACTTGATTAGTTATGAAAGTAGGAATGACTGCATAGATTTAACAGCAATGAACAGTTAGAGTTTAAAATGACTCAGTCACACATCTGTACTGTCAAGATAGTTATCCTAAACTTAGATCTCTCATTAGAATATTTATACATTCTGTTGCTTTCGATTGCAAAAAGATTCTTTCTGGTATAAGCCTAATATAGAAATATCATATAGAGCCCTTGATTTCCCACATAAAAATTCAGGATAGATACTTTCTTAGCTTATGAATCTACATGCACTAGAAAACTATGTAGATAAACTGCTGACAGTTATTGGATAACACATTAGTTTCTGATTTTATTTTCCAGGATGAAGGACAACTCCCTGAGATATTTATTAATATGAAACACAGAATTTTGTCTGTCAGCATCTGCACTAAACATTCAAAAGTATTCTGCTAAAGTATTTATAGGGCTTGTGGATCAGCTGACACCCAGTATATTAAGACGTGCACATCTTAAGAGATATTCTCTCTTGAGTAACAAGTTGTCTGCTGACAGTCATATCCCGCTCAGCACAAATATCAATATGGACACATTAGCACAGATGAGGTCAGAGTACTACAAACCATGATCATACATGAGAAACAAAGAAGGTGCAAGAGATATCCCAGGGCTATATCTGTGAATGCTTGCAATCCCACTTACCCACTGGGAGGATCAACGACAGAGGCACCCTACAGTTACAGCAGAGATAATGTCTTCAGTGTCAAAAGAAATGGGTCAGAGGGTGAGGTCTCCAATGCTAGAAATGAGATGAAGGCCCACAGTAACAGTTATTTAGCCCTTCCACTATGCATAGATCTAATGGGGTGATCTGTAGGAATTGTGATCCTGGTTAACTCTTCTGATAGATCTAACACTTGAGAGTTTGGGTTTTTTGGTTTTTCTTTTTTTTTCCCCCTGCTGGTTCTGCAGCTGCATCTGCAATGGTGAAGTAAATGATGTGAGTATCATAATGCCAAAAGAGGAACTAGCACCAAAGGATGCTGTTCGGTCATCAGGGCAGTAATGTTAAAAAAAATTGAAAAAAACATTTGAGAGGAATGAGGAAATCTCGGAAATGAGGCATGCTCATCTGACATCCTATATATTAATTTTGCTTCTTTGTGAGAATTCTTCCTCATAGCCCTGCAAGGCTTGCTTCAAATATAGTACAAACAAGAAGGTATGCAGACACCCAGATTCAGTTCAGTCATGCACCTGAGAGAGTATCTGAAATGCCAGGCAGTACAGCTGTGAGGCTTCAACTCATCTTACTTCCTATCTACCTTTCCACACTACTCATTCCTCCTTCTTTAGTATGTTCCTATCCAGTTAGTTACTCCAAAAACAGAACTTGTCTGTAGGTTCGGGATTGAACCTTAACAATAAAAAGGCTAATAATAATGTTAAGCAGCCAATTTTCTTAAAAGAAAAAAAGGGAGTCTGAAAAATAAGGAAAAAGAACCATTCATGGCAATACTCTTAACAAAACAGAAATAAATTCAGAAAAAAAGTGTGTTAAAATACAATGGAATCAGAATTGTCTCAATAATTGCTTTTGTAAAGTGTTCTAGCATGAAGCTACAGACATTATTGCAAAACATTATCCTTGAAGCATTTTTGTTATTTTACATCTGAAAGAAAATCACTGAAATAAAAAGAACAAAGCAGAAGAAAAAAAAACCAAACCAAAATAAAACCTCAACCAACAAAAAAAAACAGGACACCCCATCAATAACCACTCAAGTCAACAGAATGCTAAGGAAGCAACATGAGTTTTTAGAGAAATGTTTAAACGGAATGGATAACATTGATCTGGAATACAGTGAATGCCAATAAGGTTAAAAACTGTGATTATCGTTTGGATGATGATAAGGTTTTCATACAAACACTTTGAAATCAAAGATATTTAGTTAATTGTTTTACTTATTTTAGTGGTAAGCGATGACTCATAAGTGACAGAAGAATATTATAAAGAAGCTGCCAGTATTTCAATGAACAGAATGAAACACAGCATACTAATATTGGCCCAGTATAAATTTTCTTTCCTAATTTTCTGATTAATTCTATGTCATGAACAATTATGGGGAGGTAAAGGCTGGGCAACAAAAATGGAGGATATGTAGCTATCACGATTTCCAAAACTAGGTACCAGATAAGGATCACAGAGGTTGCAGATTCCTGACCTAACTTAAATACATTAAGAAAAGACCTCACTAATGTTGTTCTGCTCATACACCCAGAGTGACCATTTTGGTATGTGAAAAATATGAATTTTCCAGATAAGGTTTCTTTGATATTTCATTTCACTTTCTCTGAGGTTTACGGCTATGTGGAGAGAAATACAAGAATTATGGTATCTGCATGCCGATTAAGGATTTTGTTCAGGGAATACACTCTACTGGCTATTTACAGTGCTACTCTGTAAAAAGCGTCCAGAGCAGAACTGAAGACTTGACCCTTTTTTGTGCAAAGACAATTCTTTCCTCCACTGACTATTGAGCTCTATAGCACCAAGTACCACTGGAACTCAAAATATATATATGAATGTATGCGTATGTGTGAAATCTATAAAAATGTCTGCCCCAAGCAAGATTTTTAAATTATTTTTTTTCTTCAGTAGGAGAAATAGATGACATGCTTTAAATTTTGAGTAGACAATAAGCAGACAAAAACTCCTTAGGTAAAAATCAACTTATTCCAGGTATTATATTAACAAAAGCAATTTACTAGCTAACTCTTTGAGTTAAGATTACACTTATTTTTCATGTTTTAAGAACGTAAACTTCACATATGATGTCAGCCTAAGGACATGATTAATTTACTTTATTTGAAATGTCCTGTAGTTAGGAGCCCTAAACCCAAATTATTTATCCATGCCTTCATTTATGGTCAATGCAGGCATCTTTAAGAGTGACTCATCTGATCAAATTTAGAGGTAATTTTTAAGATGATGTGACTGCCCTCTGGAAGTGCTTATCTACCTTTCTCAATTACAGTGCACTTATTTTAGTTGACTGTGTCTGACAATAGCCTGTTACAGAGCTGGACCTAAAAATAAAAACCTGTCATGTTCCAGCAATTAGTATAGACTGTTTTTTTCTAGCAATTAATAGACTGTTTGTTTGGTTTTTTTCCCAGCAACTAGTAGAGACTGTATTTTTCATCAAACTTCGTACTTTCTTCCTTTTTGAAATTTTTGCAAATCTTTTGAATGATGAAAATGGTGAATTATTTTTTCTTCTCCAGACACATAAAATTGCATTTTTTTCATATACATTCATGTTTTAAAATTACAAAATCTCTCGAGTTTTATAGCTTCTTCCGGTTTTCTTTGCATTAATGTGACAAAGGACAAATTATTTTTGACCGGTCATTTCATCAGAAAACCTTATTCTGATACATTAGTGTCAAAACTGCCACTTGCTCAAGGCATTTTTGCTAAAGAAAAATAAATTCTATTATGAAAAAAATGAGCCTGTAACAGTGAATGTTGGTATATATTAAAGGGCTATGGCTCACAATTTTAGCCATAGCAAAAACTTTAGCCGTAGCCACAATTTTAGTCCTGGTCAGTGTGGAAATCCCCAGTCACAGGGTCTGACAGTAACCATTGCTACACTTCAGTACCATACAGCTCCAGATATACAGTTAAGTAGATCTATTTCAGCTGTTATAAATACCTACAAAAATCTACCCGCAGCAGCCAGAATTTCAGTAAAGGCTAGTTTACTCCTACTTCTGTGAGTCTGACAGATGCGTCCTTAGGGTAGAGTCATGTCACGTAATTAGAGATGTCTTGAAGGTAGAATTTAAGTCTGAGCTAGTCATCCCTGACTCAGTAGTCAAAAGAGAGAAATAGTGATTTGTTTAGATTAGCTTAGATGCCTATGTTAGTATATGATGAATCATCATCTGGAGACAAATAGTTTAAAATTTTGAGGCCATCACCCTCCATAACTTAGAATCTAACAAAAGAGTTGGAGGTGTATGGGTCTTTATTTGATAATGCCAAAATATAAATGTAGCCAGTACTAAAAAATATCATAGTCTTAAAATTGGAGGGTAAGGCAATGTTCTTGGTCAGATAAAAAATACAGGAGAGCTACAAAACATCTGTAGTATGACATAAGGCTGCTTTAAATGTATTTCTGTGAGATAGCACTTTTAAATAAGTTTAATGATCATATTTAAACTATGTATTATTGAAACCTAATAGAAGGGAAATTCAACTTCCATCTAAATCTGGAAGAAAAAGGCTTTGTGACCATTTGACACTTTTGTATTCCCCTGTGTACCAGTATATTTCTATCTTACCTGCATTCATTACTTTTCTAAGTAATGCAGGCTTTGGGGTACTTTTTAAGCCTTTTCAAATCCAGCCTTTGGGGTACTTTACTAAGAAATGGATTGTCTAGCCAGTCTAACTTCAAGGAATTTAATAGAGGTTTACCATTTAAAAACAAAACAGACAAACAAACAAAACCTAACAAAAATTGTAGATAATCTTAAATGACATTACAGTGTACTGTCTGAAAAGGGCTCAGACATGAAGGCTGGTGGCCTGGAAGCAGACAGTGGTACAAGAAAGTAGTGTTAAAGAGATTATGGAGTGGAGTTCTGATTTACTGAGTTCATTAGCTAGTGAAAAGCAAACTTTGATTCCTATATTTTATTGTTCCACTTTCTAATTTCAAAACATTGTATGAAATAACTTCCCAAAGTGCAATGGAAATTCCTTCTACACATGCGCAAAAAAAGATTGTTTTTACACTGTTGCTTTTTCAACGTGACTACAGAAATTACACCTACAAACCTGGCCAAAATGAAAAACAAAACAAAACAGTAATGCAAGAAAATAAGGAGTTTAAATTGTTTGCATTCCAGTCTCATCCTGAAGCAAAATGCACTTTTGTCACTGGAATCTTTTGCCTCTGAGAAAGTGCAGCATTTGGTATTCTTATACCAATTAAAGCACAGATCTACTTACATAACGAATGGATTTTAGATTAGAATTCTGTATTCAAAAGCACATTGCTGTGTAGTTTAGAGAAAGTCATGACTGATATTCCACTTTTGTCAGAAAGGAAGTCTTATTTTCCACCCCACAAATGCTAAAATTAATTCTCCAATGAAGATGATTCATAAAGTGCACCCACAAAAGACACCCTCCCCCCAACACACACACAAATTACACAACCAACAAAATAAATAAACAGAAAAGACATCCATGAAGGAAGGTTATACACATTGATTTTTTTGTATTTCCATTCTGCTTAATTGATAGGTTCTAACCATCCATCAAATTCTGATTTTGCACTAAATAAACTGCTACCACTAAAATGAAATTGTTCCTGTACAAATGAAAAGTACAGTCAGCAGGATCTGGAAAAGCAGGACCTGCGTAAAATAATTCATAGCAAACCAGCAATTGATCTTGCTTTTTACATCCCATGATTCTGCTTTAGAAAAGAAGACTATTGTCTATGAAGATGGGTAGACGGTCTATAAATGTATCTTTTCTACATTAAGGTTGAGAAGTTTTTAATAATCATTAAGAGTATTTGAAAGGTAGCTCCTAGGAACACTTCTAAAATCAAAAGCCTATTGTGCCTGTTATTGTACTATTACACAGAACAAAATACAATGCAGAAGCTGGGCACAGCAAATTCTGCAAGAGATACCTCAAGCCCCCTATGAAGAATCTACTTTTTGAGCAATCAGGTTTGAAGTGGAGGTGATGGCATAAAAGTATTTTTGCTATGTTCTCTTGAGAGAAGAATGCTTTTGCTACCTCTCAGTTACAGTGGAAATGTTTGCCTGTTTAACATTTAAATACAATACCTTCACTAATTTTTGCAAATGGCTTTTGGATACATTCAATATTAAAAATGTAATGAATTCTGTATGTAGCCATTTAATATATTATTATGATGTATGAAATAATAATATTGAAGGGACATGCATTGTACTAAAGCAATATATTACCATGCAAGAGGGATATATTTTGTATGAGTTGCCAAATATTTAACAAAATCATTGTCTTAAAGTTGTCTCTGAATCATCTTCAGCAACAATAAGAGCTTAGCAACAAGATGCATTTTTGGTACTTTTTTTATTTTTATACTTAAGTTAAAAGAACAATGGCTTAAGGCATAGCATGATATGCAGACTTCCGAAATAAAGCAAGAATGGTGAGGGTATATACTCTGTTTAAGAAAATAAAAAAGAGGAGGGGGCAAAAAGAAAAGAAAGAGGGAATCAGCATGAGAACTTGAATTTTTAACTTTTTTCTTTTACGAGACATTATCATGTATGTGTACTACGGGAATCATTGCTACATTTGGGTCTCTGCTTTACTAAGGAATTAATACATATTGTCTGCAATAATAAAAAACTTATTTCTGAAACTGGTGATGAGGCAGTAATATTCATCTATAAAAACTGTTTAAACTGAGATAACATCTATCTGAAAATAAAGGATTAAAGTGCAGAATACCGTACCCACACTGAACCTATATTTTAGCTATACTGAACGTGTATCTGTTGAGAGGACTATCCCTGACAGTTTTATTTTGTTGCTGATTTTTGTGTCTCAGTGTAAGTACAAATTATATTTCCAATGATAAGTGCTAAAGAGAGAGCAGTATTCTTGAACTGTTAGGCATGTAACTACAGCAGAATAAGTAGGGTATGATGTACTACTAACTAAGCACGTATGCAAAAATATTCTGATACAGATTGACAGCTATTTTTCTCTTATGCCCTTTGAAAATTAACCTTTTGTTGAAAGTTATTTGTTCTTCTGAAATTCCAGACTTTTCTGCCTCTTCTAGACTTATATAGCCTGTCTACCTGATACCATCACCATCATTATCTCTGTGCTAAGCAAAATGTGTTATTTTCAAATGCATAAAAAATAGCAATTTCTGGTGCAGTCTGTGTCTGCAGTAGCTATTACTTCAGATTTTGTTCTAACAATGAGGTTCTGTTTGCATACAAATAATTATACCCGTGTCCCTAAAACATTGCACGTGGCTGCTTCTTTTATTGGAAAGTTTTCTATAGATTAATGGTTATAATTTACTTAAGTAAGTTTTCCATATTCAGACCTGATAAAAAACAAAGGGAAGGGAGAGGAAAGGGATGGAGGAGAGGGTCTGGGAGGGAGAAGGGAAAGAGGAGGAAGAGGAAAAGTGTAATAAGGAAAAGAAGGGGAGGTGGAGGGGCAGAGGAGGGAAGGAAAACCAAAGAAGAAAGTGAGAAGAGAAAAACCCCAAGAAATTTGATCTTGGATAAATTGAGTAGGAAGCTATGAGATACTTTTCTAGGAAAGTAAGATGATCAATGCAATAAGTGGAGTTCTTCAATCACTAACAATGCCAGCTGCACTAATAAATATTCACTTAGAACAGACATTCAGAAGTGGGCAAGTCAGCTTGGAATGCTAAACAATCCTACAGCTGCTCTCTGCCTTTCTTTTGCATTAAAAATCATGCTTTTGAGGGGAGAAAATTCATATTGCATGTGCTAGTGTTTTTCTATCACGAATGAAGCCATTTTTATTTTCTGTGGTCAACTGAAGGATTAAAAGTCTTTAGGTATGTTCCCCTTCTCCACTAACAGAATCAATTGTTACTGGGAAATGTTGTACTGCAGGCATTTTTTTGTCAGATGCCGAGAGTTTCATTTTTATTTATACAATGTATTACTTTTCTCCCACTTCAAATGCTTCATCTGACTTCTAACTCTATCTCCAAAAGAGTTTTGTCAATTTGGCAGCTTGTAGAAAGAAAAGACTGGTCTTTATTACACTTGTCTTTTCTCTTGCTCGGAACTCCCATAAGGCCCGTGCAGTGTCTTCCAAGCTTGTGAAGATCTTTGGATGCCTGAATACTACTTGACACTTATGCTTTTATTACGTTCAAATTGTTAATGACTTACTGGCATTTAGGAAATGAACTGTGCCCTGGAAATTGAAATAATATGATCAGTGAGCCCTAGACAGCAATGTCGCTTACCAACCACCTAGGGACCTGATTCACTCATCTAAACAGTTTCCCCAGCCCATCTGAGATGCCCTAAACCTCACTCTCCAGAAGGACACAGGTCTCCTATAGAAACTGTGTCCTATCTGCCAGCCACATGCAAGTATCTTGGATGATAATGCAGGGACAGAATATTTTGTAATATTTGCCATGTTATTCTAACACCAGTAGTTACAAAAATACGCTTTATGTATTTCAGTCGATCCTCTTTGGTTGTATAAAATCAACATTCTTCTTCCAATAAATTATCTTGATGAAAAGAAAGGGACACATACTACTGGTATACCTATATAGAAATACATACAGAGGAATATCAATGCAGAACTAACAGGGTTTGTAGAAGAGATTATCTCATTTGAGTAATACTGCAAAAACAAAGACCCCCTGTTAGGGAAAATCAGGTACTAATGTCAGCAAGCCCCAGAAGTGTGACTATACTAGCAATAGCAGAAATAAAAGCCTAGCTGGTTGCAATTTGTAAATGTGGGATGTGCTTCAATCAAAACAAATAAATGAATGAAAGTTAAATCTAGACCTAAATTTGATTTTTTAAGAAGGAGCAGTCACCAAGATGTAGTATAATTTATTGGAACTGAAATCTGTCACTACTGTTTCTGATTTTTTTCCGTAATATTAATTAGACAGAAAATATCAGTGTTACTATTCATTTATTTCAGAAGAAATACTTTGTTTTTTGAGTTTCTTGAGTATGCAGAAAGCTTCCGAGGGCCACTTCACTCAAACAGTGCCATCTAGGGTCAGGGAGATGTCAATATTATGCCTAATCAGATGCATACATTGAAGCGTGTTACACATCACAGTAACACTTTTGATGGTAGTCAGTTTTATGGATTTGATAAATACTTATCCTTTTAGGAGAACTTTTTATATATCACATTGTCACTACTGGTGTCAATGCCTGTGTTCCTCATTTATAAGGTATATAACATATAAAATTGGATATGCCTATAAATCTCTCTATTTCTGGAATACAGTTTTATTGTTAAAACAGCTAAATATTCCCCCTTGATGCGCACAGTAATTTTAACACAGTTTCAATGCTTGGAATTCCTCTTGGGCAGATTTTGCGTGTGAGAGAAGTCTTACTTTCACAGCTGACAGATCTTTTTTCCTCATATTTAGATTGCTGCTGCTTCTGTTTTAATAACAATAAAAAAGGAAAAATAATAATAAAACTGCCTTTTGACAGAAATGTCAAAGAAAAGATGTCTTCAATGGTGCACCTTCAGAGCTGAGATAACGACAAGGTGACAGAAGAAAGCAAACACTGCCACAGGCTCTTCTGTACCTGCTTTTTAGCTGAGCAGAAAACTATAGCATAGTGGAATATGTCTGACTCAATTACTTCTGAATGGACTTAAAGCAATTACAGTAAATAATCATATAAATAGGTATTTAGACAGTTTTAGACGTATGCATTTTGACAATTTACATATTGTTTTAGACTTGTTGCATCGTTTCTATGAGCATGGATGCTGGAAAAACAGTATGTCAAAATGGTCACATATATTGCTAGTTGCCTTTGGACAGAAGGTAAGAACAGTGTAAACAGTACGTATGTAGCCTTCGTCATGTTTTTTGTAGAGACTAGCTGGAGAGATTTGTTTTAATTTTCTTCTCCTAAAACCATGTACATTTAAGGGGACAAGACAGTATATCAAGACATATACATTTCATTAATTATGGGAGGCTGCTTTGCTTCAGCTGTTGCTGCCCAACAAGGGCTGTCTTTGCAGGAACAAGTAATCCAAACCAACAGAAGTTATTTTGTTAAGGAAAACAGGTGAAACTGAGGATCAAGCATCCCTACCACAGGTATTCCATCACTGTTGTTTCTTTGGGCCAGCTGTAGGCTGGTTCTGAGCAGTGCAATATTCAATGCATTTCCAAAAGGCAACCATGACACCCCAAATCTTGTTCTGAGCCCAAGGAACACACCCTATAGATGGAGCTATGAATTTACTATTAGTCCAATTGATGTTTTAACAGCCTAAGAGCCTGAATTATATAAATGATACAGAAAAACCTCATTAATAGCAGAGTCTAAAGGGCTCTGTAAAGAACCCCAGCCCTTCCATCTGGCATTGTGCTCACCAGGAGCAGGCTGCCCCCAGCAGCTGAGGACCCTTCAGCTGGGGGTCCTGCTTGTGGCTCTGGGGGTGAGTGTCCCCCCAAGCCCCCCATCTGGCTGCTTCCTAGGGCTTCATGGGGGTGATGGCAAGTGCCTCCCCACCCCATGAAACAAAGGGCTGTTTTTCCCCTTACCCCAAGGAGTGTCAGGCTGTTGCCCCTGGCCAGTGGCACTCGTGGAGCCAGCAGCAGCTTCAGCCCGAGCTACGTGTATACTTGTGCCACAAATCTTACCATCCCTTTTTTTGGTGTAATTCAAAGAACAGATCCCATTCAAGCTGTGAGTACTCCGTTTCCCACAACTTTTGTCACCCATGGTTGAGGTATATGTACTGTATAACCTTGGAAAAGCAAAGAAAAATGAAAAAAAAAAATACCTCAAACCAAAACCTGCTACCCTCCCTCCATTTTCAAACAGTCAAAAGACAGATATTACACTGAGAAATAGCCTCCAATGGTTTAACAATCAAGTCTGCTTTCAAATAAGAGATGTATATACAAATAAATGCTGCAGATCAGTAAATCTGTTAAGGGAAAAACACAGGCCTTATTTATGAAGTAGCAACAAAAGGAAAAGCAGGGGTCTGACAATAACCAGACAGATCAGTTTGCTGGGCTCCGCCTTGTGGATCAATCTAGTTTGATACCTTTGGCACTTAGCAGCGTTCCTCTCTAGCCTGCATATCCCACTGTGTTAACAAGATAGAAACCTGTTGGTGTTTCTTCCTGTTACTTATTAGGGCAATAAAGGTGTCAGCTGATGTACGCTGTGGTTGAAAGACCATCTGTTCAGGAGTAAACAAGTCACTTGGACACTGGAATAAGCATCGAGAAGCTTCTCTCTGTTACTGCTTCTGCAGTAATCCTCACCACACAAAATGCAGTTACAGTTTCAGACCTTTCAGGATATCGGGTTGGCAACAGCTTCAGATATCCTGAATTTACCTGCATAGAATCACATCCCAAAGCAATTGGGTGTTTTGTAAGGGAAATGCTGCTGATTTTGCTGGACTAACTCCTCTGCAGATGGCACACGTTTAGCTACATTTATGCAGTTGATTGCCCCAGGATAGATTTCGTGCCAGCACTCTTGCTCCCTGAGGATGTGTTTTTATTTTAGTGTTTTTATTTTTCTGGGTAGCTCTTGGAAACTGATGTTACTGATTATCTGACCAAAGGCTTGGACAACTGACTAATCTCAATGGTTTTCCTTGAACATTGGAAAGTGTAAGAGCTGTAAATAATTGATCTGGGTTATTATGACACCATTTCTTACAGATTTGAAACAAATGGAAAACAGCTTTCCTGGTTTTATAAAATTCTATGATTTCATTTTTTTTCCTCCATAATATAAAAAAAAAAACCATGCAAAATTTCCTGGAATTTCCAAAATGTATGTAAAATAATTATTGCTAATTAAAAAGAACGCATTTAGGTAAAAGATGATCAGTTATGTTTAATTCTGATTGTGTATAATGTGAACTATATTTCACAGAAGAAAATAAACTCAAATTGAGCAATCAAAATGTTCCATTCCATTTCAAAAAGGGAAGACATTGACATTCAAATGTTCCAGTTAAAGAAGTGATCAAAATAGTCATTTATCCCAAGACATATTTGGCAAAAGTCACTGTTTTCAAACTCCTTTTGTAACTTTCTTAGACTTGCATTTTAATCACAAACTGCTTATTTTAAGTGTAAAACCTATCTTTACTTTCAGTATGCTAAACACACAATTTTTCCATCTAGATAGAGTATCTGTTTTCTTAGACTATGGTTTGGCTCCGCACCATTTTTTTCCCTGACCAGCAAAAAACTCTGCATCTAGTCTGCAGTCAGGTGGGATATGTATTATTGATGAGAGCATAGCATTGCTGGGATTCATGATAGGGCAGAATTATGGTTTGACTGTCCATATTGTATATTTCCAAATCTTCTCCTCCTCCCTCCCAAACTCATTGTTATCTCTGAAACTCAGGGGCCTGCAACTGCAAGTGAAGACTTTTATAGCCACAGAGGACATAATGGGATAACTAGTAACTTGAGTACTCAGTAACTTCTGTGATTTCTGCAATAACATTTTTTCATGAGTATGTTTACATATATTCATTCTTAGCTTCCTATTAAAGTAGCTTTTCTTTGGAAGAGGAAAGAAGTTACTTTTTTTTTTTTTTATCAAAGTATAAAAATAGGCTCCTAAAAGGGAAATTATGACACATAAGTAAGGTTCTTAAATTATTGCTACAAAGAGAGGAACTTAGTCATAATCTTTCTACAAACCAATTGCTGTTATGTTTTGTCCTTATTGTTTTCCTTGCTTTTTTCCCAACTGAATACAAGGGCATTAGTTTATCAGTTTGGCGGCTGGTCCCACCCTATACATAGGTCATAAGGATAATGTCTGTCATTTCCAATTACACTGAGGTAACAGGGAGAAATACAGCCATGGTCTATTTGTTTTGTTTTACTAATTGCTAAAAAAAATTTACAAATGAATGTTTGTTTACAAATAAGGAGGGTTGAGATTTTTCTAATCAGTTCAGGGACTTAGTCACATGCCTTACTTTGAAAATCTCAGTACTAAGTGCCATATTCTAAGTAATGACACAGCGTGTTGTTTTGATGCCTGGAGCATGTTCCCTCTGTATCATTCCTTTCCTTTCCAACTCCCTGTCCCAGCTTCACCACCTCTTCACCTCACACTATGCCCTCAACACACACGTTCATCACAAATTCCTCTAATTCCTTAAGGCTGCTGCTGCAGTTGGAAAGGCAGTTGGAAGATGCAGCTTGAACCAGCCAGTGGCAACAGTAGGTTCTTTTAGCCAGGATGCTATCTACAAGCACTACAATCTCCTGTTTCACTATGTGGTGTCATTGCTTGCTTTGTCTCCCTCAACAACTCATTTTTTTCCTTTTGCCAAGACTTCTTGCAGCTTTTCATTTAATACCCTGGTGTTAATGACATCCTGTAGCTGCCAGACATGCAGGACAGGAAGGGGAAGAGGCTGTGGTAAGTCTGAGATCTTTATTTTCACAGAAGCAGAGATATCAAGAGATAAAGTATACTCTTATCCATGTTGTATTTGTGTCTAAGCTGTTTTAGATACCCCTTTTCTCTCTTTGCTTCTTCTCTTGCCTTATGTACACTACTTTGAGATGATAGAGTAGTAATTACTGAATCATCTCTCTTCACAGGCAAAAACTGAAATATGACTGGTTGCTGCCTCCTTTTCCCACCTCTGAAATCGTCTGCAGAGAAAAAAGGGGAAAAAGGCAAAGGTCTTTTACATCAGTTGTCTTTTTCCTACCTTACAAACCTCTCTGTTTTCAAAAGCTTACAGACTCCTGTTCAAAAGTTATGAGGACCAGAGAACACGAAGATGTGAATTCTGATTTTGTTCCTAAAAGTAAATTTTTAATGATGAAAAATATGCTTTTTTTTTCAAACTCAGTTTGCCCATCTTTTAATAAAAGGCAATAACTTATTTTTCAAATATGATCTCCATTTGTGACTCTCTTCTTTCCTAGCTTTTCCCTCCTATGCTCCCTATAGCTATTTTTGTCTGCCCCAGTGGTGATAAGCAGATAAAAAAAGTGAGGATGGGAATAGGAGACGACAAATCTCAGGTTCATATTTGTAAACAGAAATAGTAAACTTCATTTCTGCTGCTGATGAAACACATGCAGTCAAAGCATCTTTATTCCCAAATAATCTTTCTAGTGACTTAATGCATACTGAAGCAGGACAGCTAGGCACACTAGGTTCAATGCATTGTAAAACACCATAGACTGACAAAATGCTGAATAGTAGCTGATAAAGTGAGTTCAAGCATTTCTAAAGGATACAGGAGCTTCCATTAACTTAATGGCTGTTCTAAGCTTGAAGTGACAGAAATATGATCAAAAGTGAGCTAACTTCTTGCCATTGTAAATCTATGTCATCCTACTGATATGGTTGTAACATTATACTTTGCTACATCAGTTGTAGTGCTTGTCCAGTCTGAAATGTCAAGAGTCCATTGAAAATGAAGTCAAACAGGGAATAAGCCAATGTGGAGCAAGTACCTTATCTTGTTTCAGTTTTGTTTATTTGTTTGTTTACTTGGTTGTTTTTTGCATCTGTTTAAAGTCTAACATTTTTTTAGAGATAGAGTCTTACCTCTAGTATTGATCAAAAAGCAAAAGGCAACATTACTACCACAACTGGAAATTACAGTCTACAATGAAGAAATATTGCATTGCAGATAACATAAATTATAGGTGCTGCTAATTCTGACATTCACTCAGTGCTATGATAAATAGTCAACAACTCCACATCTGCCAGAATTAGTATGTTCTCAGCCACTTAAGAGCTTTGGATTTCACATCCAGTTCCAAATGTTTTAGATCAGTTAATGCATTCGAACCTGTATTCCTTAAAATAAAAAAAATCCATCAGGCTAATATACTTAGTCTTTCAATAAGGCTGTTAGAATAGCATTTCAAAGTGAATATTCAGACATTGTTCCTGCACAGCAGTTATGACTTAGAAATTAATTCTACATGAATAATGCCCCCCATGTCTCTCCTGAGCTGGATACCATGGGCCTGCTGCAAGGCTCTGCCATGGCGCTGGACCTAAACCCAACCATAGGGTTCATCAGTGACACTCTGCACCCCCACCACAGCCACAGTTCCAGTTTCCCCAGTTGCAGCCTGAACCCCTCTGCTGCCTCTCACTGACGTTTAAGCTGTGATGGACTATTTTTAACACAAAGGTATTTGTTACTAATTCCTTCACATCATTTTTACTCTTACAGTACAGTAATGGTATAGCCTACGTCTTAAAAAAGCTGCTCAAATGCGTGATTGAAACATGTGTGTATTCTTCCTACTTTTTCTGTAGAAAGCTGAGGACATATTATTTTGAATTCTCAGGCATTTACTAAACCTATGAGACTACACTTGGCAACATGTTAAAATAGGTGTGAAAAATAGATTGACTTGTCATGCAGTTTGGCTGTTAAGTTGATCATGAGCCACTGGTGTGATTAAAGCAGGTCTATACGAGTTTTAAGTCAGAGAAGTCCAAAGATTTCCACTTAGCCTTTTATGAACTGATTTACAGCAGGTGAAGACCTGCTTCAGCACACGAAATCACAAACTGTGAGGTATATTTCTCATATATTCTTATACCTTTAATCTTTCTTAGAATATGCACTCTCAGTATTTGCATATGCACAGTCATCATTTATCTAATAATAGTTCATCCAAGAATATTAAAAAAAAAAGGAACTATGAGGTTGATTAGCTAAGACAGCATTGGCGTGATTATATTTTAGATAGTGAAAAATAGGAACAAAACTAAAATCACATTCCCCCCACCCCCTTCTTCCCAGGATCAACTTCGCTCCTGACTCACATATCTCCCCCTCCTCTGAGCAGTGTAGGGGGGGTGGGGAATAGGGGTTGCGGTCAATTCATCACATGTTGTCTCTGTCACTCCTCCTCTGTTCCAGTGTAAGGTCCTTCCCATGGGATACAGTCCTTCATGAACTTCTCCAACAGGGGTCTCTTGCATGGGCTGCAGTTCTTCCAGAACTGCTGCAACATAGGTTCTTTCCATGGGGTACAGTCCTTCAGGAACAGATTGCTCCAGCGAGCGTCCACCATGGGTTCACAGGTTCTGGCAGAAAACCTGCTCCAGCGTGGGCTCTCCATGGGGTGACAACCTCCTTTGGGCACATGAACCTGCTCCTGTGTGGGGTCCTCCACAGGCTGCAGGTGGATATCTACTCCACCATGGACCTCCATGGGCTGCAGGGGGACAACCTTCTTCACCATAGTCTTCACCCTGGGCTGCAGGGGAATCTCTGCTCTGGCTCCTAAAGTACCTCCTCCATCTCCTTCTTCACTGACCTGAGTGTCCACAAGGCTGTTTCTCTCAAATTTTCCCACTCCTCTCTCCTGACTTTCATTGCAGTGTTTTTTACCTTTTCTAAAAGTGTTATCACAGAGGTGTTACCAATGCTGTTGATTGGTTCAGCTTTGGCCAGTGTTGGGTCTGTCTTGGAGCCAGTTGGATCTGGCTCTGTCTGACGTGGGGGCAGCTTATGGTGTCTTCTCACAGAAGCCACCCCTGCAACCTCCACACTACCTAAACCTTGCCATGGAAACCCAATAAAATCAGCAAAAAGAATTTCTTATACCAAAGTCAAAATAGCACCATAACAACAGTGACAAAGGTGGACAAGTTCAACACACTCCACCTCTTGTCATTTCATCACAATTAAAACAAATTCCACACAATTATTCTTCTTTCTAGCAATGTTCCATTCATGTTTTTTCTGTTACCTCTCCCAATTACTGTCCTTATCTCAAATTCTTCAAGTGCCCCACCTTGGGCACCAAAAAGGATTATGATGGGCTGACCTTGGCTGGCCACCAGGTGCCCACCAAGCCTCTCTGTCACTCTCCTCCTCAGCAGGACAGGGGAAGAAAATAAGATTAAAAACTCATGTGTCAAGGCAAAGGCAGGTTAATGAAGAAAAGCAAAGGCCACACACAGAAGCAAAGGAAAACAAAAAGATTTATTCTCTACTTCCCAACAGCAGGTGATATCTAGCCATTCCTGGGAAGTAGGGCCTAAGTATACATAGCAGTTGCTTCTGAAGACAAACACCTTAATAATAAATACCTCCCTCCTCCTCCTTTCTCTTAGAGTTTATTGTTGAACATGATATCATATGATATGGAATATCCCTTTGGTGACTTTGTGTCAGCAGTCTTGGCTATGTCCCCTCCCGACCTCCTGCCCACCTGCAGCCTACTGGCCTTTGGAGCAGGGCTGTGTGGTGGTTGGAGAGACAGCCTTGATGCTGTGTGACCATGGCTCAGGAGTAGCCAAAACACTGGTGTGATATCAACTCCCTTCCGGCTACAAATACAAAGGACATTATTATGAGGGTTGCTATGGGTAAAGTTAATTCCATCTCAGCCACATCCTATACACCAGTAATCAGGTTATAGAGAAAAGAATGTTTGATTCAAAGTGTTGTCTAGTCTTCCTATTCAGATGAGACATTATGCCGAAATGGAGTTGAAGTTGGGCTGAAAGAAGATAAAAAAAAAAATTAGCTGTTTCACTTACTGTTGTGGCATTTGACATGGAGAAAGGAATCCTTGTCTGTATTTCTAGGAATTCTATATATTATATCGTATAAGACATTGAACAAAATCACAGAAAATATTAAGTAAAACCACCACAGTTTTCTGTAGGTCTTGTGCCAAGAATGTATGGATACCAGGCTTGATACACCTTTACGAACTTGCCAAAAGAATAAGTGGACCTTGTGTTAACAAAGTATCACAGTGATATTGAGCTCTTTCTGATTAGCATCCCTCAAAACACTTAATATCTTTAAATATTTGTTAAAATTATTTACAATATTTAAATCTTGTGTGAGAGGGAGTATATTTTCACGAAATCTACTTTTAACATTAAAATGTTGCCCCTCCATGTTTACTTTTCTTGTAGAAAAACCACTTGCAATTGAAACAAAAAGTTAATAACATGCATTAATGAACTCATAAGCTTTGATTTCTTCCTCTAGCAGACAAGACACTTCAGATTTTAGCCTGGTACATCTCAGTGGTAGTTCTAATATTACAATCAAGCTCTGTAATGAGCCTTCTTGAGTAAAGGGAATCAGTGACAAGTCCTTCCTCTGATTAATGTTTGAAATACCGATTAGGTATGCAGTACTGGATTTTTAAAAGCACCTACAAGTATTATAGAAATACCTAGCCATTTGCATGGTAATAATCTCATCATTCATCCATTCCACCTTCCTAATAATTGTCCATGTTTGTTCCCTACCTCCTGCTCTTGGAATTTTGAGCAGTCTGTACACAGATGCTCCAAATATCCGCCACAGTTTTCTTTCTGAGTCTTTACCACCTCCAGAGACACCAACCAGTCATAAAGGATTTCTGCAGCCTTTCTTTTTTTTTTTTTTTTAAATTCAGTATCTTTATTTCCAGAAATGTATCTTATCATACTAAGTAAGTGTCTTTCATTTCTGAGTTTCTATTCTTCCACGACCTACACAGTGCCCATGTCATGACTAAACCTCTTCTCTGGCAAGCTGTTTGCTATGCTAATCATGTTTTCATGGAGCAAAAATTAGCATTAGACTTCCATGGAATCATGGCAAAAGTATTAATCAGTAACCTTATTTATTACTTAATTAATTATAAATATTGGGCTCCTTATGTCTTGTTCCTGTCTACCCTCAATTATCTCTCTGCACAAATTCCTGATAATTTTTTGATTTATTTCTTGGTTCCTTTTGATTTATCACTATGATTTTGTTTATAGCATTCATAGAATCCACAGAAGTATTTTCAGCTATATTTACCACAATGCTGCATGCAAAAGAATTTTTCATTGCTAGTTTTATGACATACACAACTGGTTATATGGAGCAGGCCCGACTGCTAATTCACAGTCAAATTTCCAGTGAACTGTCACCTCTTATTGTCCTTTAGTCTTCGTGTTCTCCAATTTTTCTCTTTAAATTGAATACCAGTGCTTCAAATAAACATTCAATATCATTCAGTACTTTTTCTCTCTGGTGTAATAAGTAATTCTTTCTAACTTGCATTATTTTTCTGTCTTAGCTTATATTTTCAGTATCTCAATATAGAAAAAAAAATAACTTTCTGTTTTCCTAGTTTACTTTCCTAAAAGGTAAAGATGCTAAAAATCGAAAATAAAATATATATTCCTTAACTTTCCCACCAGGTTAATCTTTTAGTTAAATACATTTACATGTTTTCTTTGCAACCATTTAGTTTTGAGTTTGTGACAGCACAATATGCAAATCAATCAGCTTGTCTTGTAAGATTAATATTTCAAGGTATCATCAAATAATTTACTGGAAATTATGTTTTTTTCAAACATACTTTGCACAATTTTTTAATTATATTCAAAATGCTACACAGTATTTGAAATTACGCTTCATTTAAACAAGCTACATAAAACTGAAGAGCTTCACCATGTCCTTATAACATCCAGCAAACCAAGCCATTTGCATTCAGGTTGACTGGAAATTTCTTCCTTAAATTTGAAGTCTTTTACCTTTCCTTTTTAAAAGAACAGTTCACAGTCTATGTGACATGATCTGAATCATCTGCAGCACTTATTTTGTTTTTCTCACTTTGAGAAATAATCAGAACTATCTTTCAAGTCTAATTCAAAATGTGTAGGTCATATTAATTTAAGTCTAACTTGTTTTGTTGTGGCTTTATATATATATACATAAGTTTTCCAATAAATATTTTCTTAAGACGATAATCCCCTGTAAATTTTCCTGTTTGGACACTGTTAAGGAAAAGTTTTACTATTCATTTTATTTTCCTACTATTTTTAAACCAGACAAACTGTTAATGCTTTCAACAGTAAGATTGGTTGAGTATTAAGTTCCAGAAAGAGTTTAGATGAAAAAATAGGCTTTACATTTCGGTTTTGTTAATACCTGCTTTAGTAATTGCTTTTCACAACCTATAATAAATTCAGTAGTGCCCTTCAAATGAAAAAGAAAGGATATCAAAATTGTAAGTAGTTGAAATATTGAATATTTTCATGACATACAAGCATTGTACTGCTCGCTGTCAAACAGCAGACAGTAACATGAGAAAGGCCTGAGGCAAATATTCCTTGAAGGCAATCTAAAGCTCTGCTCTACCTGGAAAACCAGTTTATGCCTGAGAGGCAGAAAATGCTCCACTGTTTTTTCAGCATCAAGGTACTTCATGTTTTCATATTGTGTAACACTGTGTGACAGAAGGAAACATGTTTTTACTGTAAAATCATAAAATCATAGAATGGTTTAGGTTGGAAGGGACCTTGAAGATCATCGAGTTCCACCCCCCCTGGCATAAGCAGGGACACCTCCCACTAGACCAGGTTGCTAAAATCCCTGCTTCCCAAATAATTTCAAAATATTGCACATTATTTTATAGTTCCAAATCCCCTACTGTGATGTATAAGGATGAAATGCAACAAATTAAACTAGGATGAAACATAGCATGATAAATGTTAGCTAGTTTCACATTTGCAAAACAGCTCAGATCTCCAAGTGTTGAATTTACCAGTGAGGCACATTCAGTGAAATTCTGATTGTTCCTGTAGTCGAAGGCACATTGTCTTCATAATACCTGCTGCTTTTCCTTGAACTACAGGAGGTGGGTAGCTAAGCAATATTTATGAGTTAAAAAAGAGACCTGACTTAATTCTCTCCTTTCTTGGAAGATAGTTTAAAACAAAGAAAGTTTAATGTCACTGTAAAGCAAGTTCAACTCAAACTTTAGCTTCCCTGAAAAATCACTGCAATTCTTGAGAGGGTTCTTGGCAGTCTATAAATGCTCATTGGAAAACATGAAAATAAATCCACTACCATTTGAATGAAGACCACAAGAAGGACTAGCAGGAAGCATTTTACCTCAAAGAGCAGGGGACCTGCAGATTGGCTTAAGGTTTATGCATGATATGAAAATAAGAAGGATCCTAAGCCAGCTCACATATTTAATAATGAGGAGGATAGTCTGCAGAGCACCTATAAAGGATGGGAACAGATCAATTCTACCAGCAGATTCATTGCCTTGCATTAGAGACCCTATTTCTCCCTGCCCAACTTTCCACCAAATAAAGCATGTAGATCACAAGTAACATGGGTCATAAATTGCTCACTGCTATTTTAGATGTCATTGCAAAAAAATCTTAGTTGAATAATTATGAAATAACATTACCAAGGGCAGAAAAGACCTCTGAGTCCCATCTGTTTCAGAGTAAACCCATTTCTAACTAATAGTTATTAAGAGTATATCACTACTGTGGGAGGCTAAAGAGGGAAAGGCCTTGTCTTATTCACTGTCAGATAGAGACCGATTTACTTCTGAACAAAAGGAGGGCTTTGTCCCTTGTACAATCCATGAGTCTTACCAAATCTAAGATTAGTTACCTCTGATTAAACGTCAGATTTCTTTCCAAGATCATGAAAATATATATGTTCAATCCAGTTTTTATACAATGAGATGAAGAAATTACTGATTTAGTAGAGAGCAACAGACTGGCTCAGAAACAGGTGACCAATGTAACGTAATGAAGTACATGATAATAAAAAGATATATCACAAAGCAACCACAGTACTATGAAAAATCATGGCACTGTGGCTCCAAATGAGGTTCGTGAGAATCCCAGTTTAGCCAGAATATTTCTACGTCATATGTCTTTTCAGAGGAAAACATATGTCATTATTTAGTCCCAGAGGAAATTTTTTCCCTTTTTCTTCATCTCATGCCATAACTCTGGAAAATTATCTATTCACAGTCCTTCAACAGGAAAGTGACAGGCTGAGCCCAAAGCCCTTTGTTGCTCTGGGACAGGGCATTTGTGTATCAAGCATGCAACCTCCATCTCTTCTTAAACAAGTGAAGTAAAAAGCCTGGTTGTGTAAATGTAGGTGAGTTACAGCAATAAACTATTCAGGATTAAAGAACAAATTTATTTTTCAAATTTAAATGGATGGTCACTCAGTTTTAGTCCACTTCAGGTTTCCTAGCATCTGTTACTCTTGAGCTATTGGTTCAAGTGTTAGATCTACTAGCACGTATGCCTACAGGAGTTTACACAGTCGGTGGAACTTTCCAGTACCCCAGAGTACTATCAAGAATACTGCAATGTTTTCAGCAGATTTTATTAGTATTCTAAGAACAAAACATCTGACTTGGCAATATATCTCTTCCATGCACGAGTGTTGATATCGACTACACTACCATCTGAAACTACTTTGAAAAGTTCAGTTTCCCCACTTATAAATAATTTCTCTTTTGAAAAAGAAAAGAGCAAGAATGAGAAACAAGGAATATGATAACACTTTTTCTATGCTTCCTGGTTTTGAAAGTGACACACCAGAAGGCTTTTTAAAATTCACTGTAATTAGAACTTTGCATTCATAGTATAGACCAGTGAGAGCTGATCCAAAACCCAGTTTAACATCTGGAAAACAGGAAAAAAAAACAAAAACAAAAACAAACACCATAAAAAGAAGCATCAGTCACCAATTGCAAATAACACTTCAAAATAATGAAATCTTCAGTTACTTACAAGAAATTTTTAGTCTGCCAGCTGAGAGCAAAGAGCTTGCATGAACTGCTCTATTAAGGAAACAAGACATAAATAAAGTGTTCCAGTTCAGAAGGGAAAATCCTTGTCAGATATAAATAGATTATTTGTAAATTGGGGAAGTTAATCACAAAGTTAATTTTGTAAGGGAGACTAGTTATCAAAACTTTAAAATACTGGATTTTTGTTTAATAAATGTTATTCCCTGACAATTTAACCTTTAAGTTAAACACTAATTTTGTGGAAGTGTTTACCTTTCTCCATCTTTATAGATGGAATTTAAAGTTTTATCTTAGGTATGCCACAGAAATGAAGATAGTCAAAGTCTGGACTCTCATATGTATGGCAATTAGAATCTAATTAAAATCTATAAAAACGAGTATATATTTATTTATATATGTGTGTATATATATATATAAAATGTTAGGAGCAGCAGTTGAAAGATTTATAAACTAGAAAAAATGCTAAAAATATTGTGAAAGATTAATAAACTTTGGACATTATGAACTGGCCACCAGGTGCCAACAAAGCTTGTCTGTCACTCTCCTCCTCAGCAGTACAGGGGAAGAAAATAAGATGAAAAATTCATGTGTCAAGGTAAAGGCAGCTTAATGAAGAAAAGCAAAGGCCATACACAGAAGCAAAGGAAAGCAAACAACAACAAGAAGTAATATTACAACAAGTAAAAAACATTGGAATAAAAAAAAAGAAAATCCACCAGGCTAATGTTCTCAGATCTGCTAATGGATATTTTGAAAGATATAAAGGACTTGAGAGCAGGTAAAAAACTCCTTGAAATTTAAAAAGTGAAAATATAAATCAATGAAGCCAGAAGTGATAATATCTTTTCCACTTTTCTGTACATTTCAAAGAAAATAAGGTTGTTGTTTAAAAGAATTAATTTACTGATCTTCTATTTTTGAGGATAAAGTACTAACAGTAGCAATCACATTAAGAGTTGTAGCATTATGCATGTCTTGCTAAGTATTAGATTATAAATTAGACCTTAGATTCATTGTGGCAAGTATGTTTTGCCATTTCGATTCTGTTAAGTTCCTACATAATTTAAAAGAATACATAAGATGATCCCATCTACTCATGTGACAAGATCTGCTAGCCTTGTTTTTCTGGGCCTAAGCAGTAACTGGATGCCTGTCTCATTCTCTCAGAAGTGAGGTTTGTCACAGTTCAGTCCAGTCATAGATATAATGTCACCTACCTTAAGGTTACTTCTATTTGTGCTTGTGCTCACAACCAATAGGTTTATTCTGGCAGCAAGAGATCTGTGACTAACCCCATTTTATGAGGGAACCTTCTCTGGGCATAAATCCAAAATATACACCATTACAGTAGCTCTATAGGGAATCCTCAGGAACTTAATGAGTCAGCTTTATGACTACTTTGCACTGAACCATTACAAATTTGCTATGGAGCATCACTGAATCTAATTCAAGAATTAATGACTGGCTTTGTATGACTATTGTAGAGGTGAACTTTAATCTAGAATTAAAGGAGTGTTTGGGGTTTTTTTACTAGAATCGGATCAAAATAGGCAATTTTAAATTAAGATTTATAAGCATTCACTCAAACTGTAAGAAAAAAGTGTGTGGAACTTGCGTGTATAAAAATATTTAATCTAATTATTTGGGTTCATGTTGCAACACTTGTATTGGAAATGTAATCTGTAAATAATTTGAATTTCATTACCTCCTCCTGACTTCAGTGAGAAATGAGGTTACTCAGCATACCACAAGTATGGGACTTTTGTTATTCTGTAATGTTAATAAAGTTTGTCATGGTTTAACCCCAGCCATCAACTAGGATCTCAAAGCCGCTCTCTCACTCCCCACCCCTACGCCCGTCCCAGTAGGGTAGGGAAAAGAAGGAGAAAAGGAGGGGGAAAAAACTTTGTGGGTTGGGATAAAGACAGTTTAATAGAACAGTAATGGAAGAGCATAATAGTAATAGTAATAGTAATAGTAATAGTAATAGTAATAGTAATAGTAATAGTAATAGTAATAGTAGTAATAATAATAATAATAAAAATAATGGTAAAAGACCATACAAAATACAGTGACACAACACAAGTCACTCTCACTACCCGATGATCAGTTGCCCAGCCTGTCCCAAGCAGCAATCACAGATTGCTGCTCCCTGACCAACTCCCATTTATATGATGAGCATGACGTCTATGGTATGAAATATTCCTTTGCCCAGCTTGTCCTGTCTATGCTCCCTCTCAGCTTCTACAGGAAGCTGAAAAAGTCCTTGACTAATGTAAATGTTATTTAGCAATGACAATGTGTTACCAGCATTATTCTCACACTAAATCCAAACCACAGCAGCTACTAGAAAGAAAATCTATCCCAGCTGAAACCAGGACAAAGTTGTTGACTCAGTTTAAAATGTCTGTTAAAGTTATAAAACTGTTAACTAGTGTATTTGTTGAATTTAACTTTGAATGCAAGGAACCCTCTTGTAGTTTACTCCGGTATAAATATTTTTTCTACTCTAATCTGCATTGATTACATGATTATTTACTTCAATTACCTACTTTAGTGACAAGATAATTCTTTTACTTACTAAGCTGAAGTGTTCTTAACATTTGTACTCAAAGCCAGTATTTCTGAAAGTGTACTGTATTAGCTGTTTTATTAGTTTTCCTGACAGCTTGGAAACAGGGCCTCCTAATGTGGCATCAATACATAATGTGAGCTTTTTCTGCAGAGGTTCATTCTTATTTGGAAGACACATCATATTATGATAAATGGCCTCCACAGTATTATAGATAAACATTTCTAAAAGGGTACATAATGTTCAAGTGTTGTTGAAAGAGATGGGGAGAGCTAGCATTATTTTTTCCAATGTAACAGCTTTTGTTTGAATACATTTTGTGAGGTTTGTATTCTATTATGAATTCCTAGCACTTTCATTTTTTTAAAAAAAGTTTATTTGTTTTCATCTTCTTGTTTTCAAACTTATTTCATAAGAGATTACATTCACTAAAAAGGAAATGCTTGGATACAGAGAGGTCATATTGACCCTTGACTTTAAAACACTGAAGAAAGTAATTATTTTTCAAAGTAGGGCCGTTAGCCTTCTGATTCTTCTTTTCAACATAATATAGTATACTGCTTAATACTGTCGCTCAAAAATTAAATAGTACATCCCTTGTAGTTCCTGGACTTTGTAAGGGTCAAATTGGTTTTTGTATCTGACTTAAAGCCAGGTTGTTAAATTAGTTCACAGTATTTTGGAGAAAAGGGAGAGACAGCTTTATGCAAGAGTTTATAACTGCTCTGTTGAAATAATAAATACAGAACTGAAACCCAAGGAAAATTCATCCACTCTCTAACTCTTGTTGCTAGCATGGTTTATAATAATAGCACACAATAAGTGCTCACAGACACATAGATCAAGTAGTCATGTTGGTATGTTGCCCTTTATGAGCGTGACCATCCATACAGCCAGTGAAGGGAGGGAAGTCAGTACTCCCCTCTGCTAGGCACTTCTGAGTCCACATCTGAATTACTGTGATCAGTTTTGGTTTCTCCCATACAACAGACAGTCCAAGGGACCAGGGCAGAGGCCCATTACGATTGTTAAAGCAAGTACAAAACCTACAAAACCGGCTAAGATAGGTAGGTTTATTTAGCCTGGGGCGAGGGGGGAGGAAAAGAAAGGAAAGAGGGAAGGGAAGGGAAGGGAAGGGAAGGGAAGGGAAGGGAAGGGAAGGGAAGGGAAGGGAAGGGAAGGGAAGGGAAGGGAAGGGAAGGGAAGGGAAGGGAAGGGAAGGGAAGGGAAGGGAAGGGAAGGGAAGGGAAGGGAAGGGAAGGGAAGGGAAGGGAAGGGAAGGGAAGGGAAGGGAAGGGAAGGGAAGGGAAGGGAAGGGAAGGGAAGGGAAGGGAAGGGAAGGGAAGGGAAGGGAAGGGAAGGGAAGGGAAGGGAAGGGAAGGGAAGGTCACAAGCTGCAGCACAGAAAATCAAAATAGGAATAAGGAAGCAATTCTTCACAATGAGAGTGGCTAAGCACTGGAAAAAATGTCCAAAGAGGATGTGGAACTTCCACACTAATAAATTCTTTGGGTAAAGTCCTGAACAATCCGATGTCATCTTGAGAGTACACCTACAACTGAACAGAGGGTTGGTCTAGGTGACCTACAGAGATCTCTTTCAGCCTACATTTTTCTATGATTATGTAAACTGTTGTGTTGCAGTGTATTAAGGACATAAAAAGTGTCAGATTTACAGAACTGCAGCCTTCTGGGGCAGGAAAAGTATTAAACTAATTTGCATCATTCATTAAATCTGAATGTGGAGTTTTCACATTAAAATACCCTTGTGGTTGACATTCTGTCTGTAGAAAAATACTAATTTACTTAGTGGAAAAAGCTGCAAAGCAGCCCCTTCTTACGTGTAATATAGCATTTTCATTGCCTTTCCCTTGCATCCCTCATGTCAAATAAAATGCATTTGAAAATTTTGTTTGCCTGTCTTTCAACAAGCCTAATAAGTGGACGTTCAGGAGAAATTGAATTGTTCTTTCAAGCTAATATGATGTTTTGTGAAACCTTAATTAGTTGCTTTTTTTTTTTTCCATGAACAGAGTAAAGCATCTCTTCTAATACAATGGCTTTTAGTCAATCTTATTTATATTGTCAAGTGGTAAGTTATTTGAAGGAAAGCTATTTGTGGAATAGGGAAATATCAGCTGAACTGAATAAAGAAAACTTACTACTAAGATAAATTCTCAAATATTTTATCAAGTGGTAGTCTTGGCACTTGTTCTTCCACTTTGTATCACTACAGTGTCAAAGTATCTGTTATTATTTATTTTATTATAAATTGGGTTTACCTGGAGGAGGGAAAGGATTTAAATATTTAACGTGTTTTTTGAACTTGTCTGAGCTTTTTCTACTACCTTAGAGGCACGTCAATCAGCTTGAAGAATGACTGGACCTGGAAATTTTTAATTGTTTTATTATAGTTTTACAGAACATTTGCTTTTTGAATTCTATATATTGTATGTCTCACAGTGAAAAATGCACCTACACATGCAGGCCTACTTTTAACTGAAATTCTTGCAATAAGGCTAGCAATTTCTTTTCAGAATTTGAGGGTGTGTAAATGACTATTTCAGGTATAGCTGAAAGACTTCTCCACCAAGCATACGTGACTTTGCCACGAAGTTGTAGTTTGCACCTAGTGGTTGAATCAGCCACTACAATCGTACCATGCTCTGCTGCATCTCTCTGAAATATATTTTTTGTGGTTAAGAAACATTGTGAGAATAAAAGATCAAAGACCTTTGTTATGGAGCAGCTGGTAGCAGTAATATACCACTTATCTTCTATTCCTGCTTAATATTCAAAGCATTCCATGCTACTGCCTGTAGGAAGCCACTGCTGAGACATAATGTCAAAGTATCATATACTGTATACTCAGCTTTTCTAGCACATTGGTAGTCACACTTTAGCAAGAACAGTATTCTCTGGAAGACAAGGAGGCTGAATATGAAACAGGTGTTATTAACTAGTTCTGATAAGACTCATACATTAAATATGGATTTCTTTTTCAGATAATAACAATATTTATATAAATTTAGGTTTGGATATTTTTGTCAAGTTTCACCAATATGTGCCCAAAATCCTACGATGTTTTTTTTTTTTAACTTGTGTTGCAGGAAGAGTTTTTTTGCTAGCTCTGGAGTAAGAGGTTAGGTGTCAAGAACGTGAAGCAAATACAGGGATCAGATCAAATTAACCTGTACAGTAATATAACGTGCTAGTGATATTGTTGGGAAAGAGGGAGGAATGGGTAGACAAGCAGGAAACAGTCAAAAAGACGATAGAAGGGAGGAGATGCTCGTCTGTCACTAGGACTAGTGCTCTACTTTTCTATTGCCAGTCTGAATTGCACTACTGATTTAAGAGGCAGCTAGAAACTGAAGTGGGCATTTTAGACCAGCAGTAGTGTTGTTTTATGGAAGATTGCTTTCCAGACAGATACAAAAAAACCCTCTGTGTTCAAATTGCAATGATTTAGTGTTTGCAGGCTGCTGTTATTGCTTTCGGATAACTTGAAGTCCTACTTTCATGAAAAATTTGCCAATGTTACCTCCTCTTAATAGTATCTGCCAGATTGTGACACTCTTCTGGCTGGGCCAAGAGTTTTGGTGATCCACAGAGAGGTTGTTGGAGTGTGTCACAGGGACAGACTGTTTGTTGCATATGGTTTAAATCAAATCAGGCATTAAAGTAGTTTATTGATTTATTAATGACACTCAACTGCCAATCAGTGAACCATATGTTCAAGATCAATATCAGCAATAAAATAGCTACCAGACACTTACAAAATATCAGTAAACTCCTGAACATTTCTAAACACCTTTTTGTAACCAGTGCCAAAGCATTCTAATTCCCACACACATCCACAGTTACATGCATGTACACACCCTCCATAGGGCATGTGGATGCACATCCACCTTTCCAGTGAGTGTGAGTTCCCCTACTTACTTACATCTTTTCTGAGAGACAGAGGTGCTTTTGCTCTATATCCACAAATTTGCTCCCTAAAACATGCTAATGCACATGTCTGCGAGAAAGTCCCCCATGAGTTACCTGAGGTGAGATCCCTACTTGTTGCGTCCTTCATTTTGAGACTACTAGCTGGATGCAGACTACTTACACAGTCTCATTGAGAGGCAGCTCTGACTATTCTTGTGGGAGATCCTGCTGCCATGGGGCAACTGATGCCAGTGTCAAGCAGGATGTGGACTACTGTTGTGTTTCTCTCTTCTCTATCTCCCACCACAAACTTTTGTGCTTTCTTTGTACCAATTTTCAAGCTGACTTTTCCGTTGCAAAAAAAAATCTCTATGCAACTCCCTGGCTACTGTTTAGTTACTCTTACGGATGCTTTCCTCTTCAGTATTAACTATTTTGAGAAAGTGCCTTCTCAGACAGGTTGCTGTGTTGTTCCATTCAGAGGACTAAAACTAAATGCCTGTCACTTCCTTTAGCAAGTTGTTCCACTATTTCACAAGCGCTACTTTAGGTCAGCTGAAGATGGTAGTATAAACAAATTAATTATTTCTGGACAGTTTTCTACCTTCTTTACTTTCCATGGAATAAAATTAATACACAGCGTTTAATATGTAGAAGAAAGTGAGGTTTGACCAGTTCTTCTTTCTTTTTGCACTGGTACAAAAGAAAATATTGGGAGACTACAAGTGTAGTGAAAAAAAACCCACAAGCAAAACAACAAAAACAACAAAACAACAACAGAAGAACCCCTCACAATATAAATAATGTGGATCAAATTGAAATGCTGTGGGAAGATCTTTCATTTCACTTCCATTTTGAGAGACAGCAATTAAACTGAATGAAAAAGACCTGCTTATGAATCTTTTGTGAAGCTCTGAAAAATTAAGGCAGCTTTTCATAATGTTGGTAAAGGTTGTGGTCACGTCACTGTAAATTAGACATTAGAAAATCCTATGGAATACTGTAAGGATTGGAATCAGCTTTGTCAGATGCTGACTGTTAGAGGAAAATATATTCTCTGGGATCTGACAGCCCAAAAGTGGTGAGGCTGCTGCACCTCTGTGCCCCCAGGTCCAGCCAGTAACGGCTGAAGGTGTAGCCCCTGTAGGCACAGGCACACAGAAAACACGTATACACCACGTGTATCCACATATACACAGCCAGCCACACAGATCACAGACAGACACACAGAGCACTCACGAGAACAGACAGCACCAACAGGCTCATCCTGCTCCCCTCTGGCTGAACTGGTTAGAGGTCCATTGGTAAGAATACATGTTTATGCACACACACAGAGAATTCTCTGGGACTCCCCTCAGGCCCAGTAGCAAACCTCCCATGATACTGCGTTTAGAGACACTCCTGGCTCCCAGACCATTTTATCTACTCATAAGCTAGTTTGGCTTGTTTTTTTGCTAACGATCACATACTCGCTTACACACACCTTCTCCTGGTGCTGGCACAGACTTCTGGACCCTGGCCCTACACTTGTGCCTGGCACTTGGTTTCACTCTGGTCTCTCCAGGATCTGGTACCCAGGCATATGGGCCTTACAGACCACAGTTCCAGCCCAGTTACTGGCATCCAGACCTACATTTGATTCAGTTCCTTGCATCACAGACATGCAGACGCTCCAGCCCTTGGTCTGACTCCAGTTGCTTGTGCTCAGACCCCTGTACACACATGCACACAGACACAGAGTGAACAGGGAGTCCCTCACACAGCAAAAGCCTTAGGAATTTAATAAGAAGATAGGACAGACTGTGCTGTTCAGTCACAGAACATGGCCGAGAAAGCACATTGATCAGCAAATTGCTTATTCATAATCAGCCTTTTTTATCCTCTTACCATTCCATTTTCCAACAGTTGTTCCTCCCAGATCAGCTAAATCCATCCCTTTCCCCACCTTTGTTTCCTCCTTTGATGGTGTCCTTTCCTCTGTGTTCTTAATTTGCATTCCTGCCTGCTGTTGTGCTCCTGGGTTCCTCTGGGCTTGTGGAAATTGACATTTTAAGGGCTGATTGCGCTTCTGTGATGGGCATAGAAACAACCAGGAAGACTACTGTTTGGGTTTCTCCATCTGCTATTGTCTCTCTGTGCTCCTTTGCGATTGTGGAGATGAGCTTTCATCACATAGCCAAACAAGGTTTAGATCAAGACACTGGGAGACAGGGTTCTCACACATCGATGTTTATGTGAGAACAATTTTTCTCGTTTGGCATCATATTCAGTGGGGGCTCAATTCAGCTGTGTGAACGCTGTCATCTAGTGCTATTTGAGTTGTCCTCTGATCCTGCCTGGCATCCAGCTGCCACTCCAAAAGAATGCAAGTCCTCCCTTCATCTTGTGTCATGCCTGCCAGCACCACACAGATATCCCGAACATCCTAACCCGCTGCAGTATATTTAAGTAGCTGAGGCACACATGTAGTGCTTGTCACCATAATCATTCCATAGGATTCTTTGCTGTACAGTGTTTTGACCATAACACAGCCTAGATGCCAGGGTCCATGTGACTATGTTGTGGTTTAAGCTGGGCTGGCCACTAAACGAACAACAGATGCTGTCTTTAACCTCTTTGCCCTCCCAAAAGAGAAGGAAGAGAGAATAAGAGAGGGACTTCTGGGTTGAAAAGAAAACTAGAACTACTTTAATGAAATATGAAACTAAAACTGTTAATAATAATAAAAAAATA
Source organism: Pluvialis apricaria (assembly GCA_017639485.1). Taxonomy (NCBI): domain Eukaryota; kingdom Metazoa; phylum Chordata; class Aves; order Charadriiformes; family Charadriidae; genus Pluvialis; species Pluvialis apricaria. The sequence goes on from CM030007.1 coordinate 52,372,949, forward strand.
TAATAATATTAATAAAAAAATTATGAAATATATACAAAACTGTATCGAGCTCCCAGGATGATGATCACATCACCGGCAGCCACTAGAAAAGTCCCAGACTGGACTCAGTGATGGATGGGAACTGGATTCTGGATCTGGATTCAGGAACACATGGATCAGGATCAAAGGCAGATGAACTGACAGAATCCTCAGATGCTGGTAATTGAAGAAAGAGAGCTATCCCCTTTGATATCTCAGCTTTTATACTGAGCATGACGCAGATGGGATGGAATAACCTGTTGGTCAGTTTTGGGTCACCTGTGCTGTCCACTCCTCCCTGCAGGTGTGACCCCTCTACACTCTTCTGCTTCTGAATCTCCAATGGGGCAAATAACAAAGTTAGCTGACCTTGGTTGTTATAGCAGTAAGTATAAGCAAGAGCCTCTCTGCAAACCATTCCTTGGTATTAACTATAAACATTAGACTTTGTCAGTCTGGAAGCAGACACCGTCTGAAAAATATGCCTTTAATTTCACTGAGTGCAGTCACTTAGAAGAAACTTAACTGAAAAGTAAAATTACCGAAAAGAAAATTGGTTCTGTTCTGTCTCAAACCAGGACAGAGTAGTATGCAGCGACTTACATGTAGACAGCTTAATCTGAAACCAAATCCCTACTAGGTTTCACTAGCAGTCTTCAGCTGCTCTATAGTCAACAAAATAGGAGGAGGGGGCGTGGGGGTGGAAATGCTACTTTTGATAACAGGAGTGAAATAACTGGATAGCAGTATACCATAGAATCATAGAATTATTATGGCTGAAAAAGAACTTTAAGATCAAGTCCAACCATTATCTAACTCTACCAGGCCCACTTCTATATTATGTCCCTGAGCACCATATCCAGAAGGCTCTTAAATGCATCCAAGGATGGCAATTCAACCACTTCCCTGGGCAGCCTGTTCCAGTCTTTGATAACTCTTTCAGTGTAGAAGTTTTTCCTAATATCTAACCTAAACCTCCCCTGGCGCAACTTGACACCATTTCCTCTTGTCCTATTGGTTGCAATTTGTGAGAAGAGACCAACGCCCATCTCTCTACAACCTCCTTTCAGGTAGTTGTGGAGAGCAATAAGGTCTCCCCTCAGCCTCCTTTTCTTCAGACTAAACAGCCCCAAGTCCCTCAGCCTCTCTTCAGAAGGCTTATTCTCAAGACCCTTCATCAGCTTTGTTGCCCTTCTCTGGACCCTCTCCAGCACCTCAATGTCCTTCTTATACTGCGGTGCCCAAAACTGAACACAGTACTCAACGTGTGGCCTCACCAGTGCTGAGTACATTGGGACAATCACTTCTCTAGTTCTGCTGGCTACACTATTCCTGATGCAGGTCAGGACGCTGTTGGCCTTCTTGGCCACCTGGTCGCACTGCTGGCTCATGTTCAGCTGGCTGTCAATCATCACCCCCAGGTTCTTTTCTGCCAGGCAGCTTTCCACCCACTCTTCCCCAAGCCTGTAGCACTGCATGGGGTTGTTGTGGCCCAAGTGCAGGACTCGGCACTTGGCCTTGTTGAACCTCATATTATTGGCCTCAGCCCATCGATCCAGCCTATCCAGGTCCCTCTGTAGAGCCATCCTACCCTCAAGCAGATCAACACTCCCAGCTAACTTGGTGTCATCTGCAAACTTACTGAGGGTGCTCTCAATCTCCTTCTCAAGATCATTAATAAAGATATTAAACAGGAGCGGCCCCAACACTGAGCCCTGTGGAACACCACTTCTGACCATGCTCATTATGACAAAGGGGATAGATAGCTGAAGGTAAGGGGTCTTGTAAAGTCTCATGGGAGAATGGGGTTATACGTACTTTGGACTGGTTTGTGTTGTGCTGTACCTTGTACTCTGTCTCACATGGTTTCAAAGTAGGAACGAAGTGCTTTCACTCTGATATTCAATGTAGTGAATACAGTCTCTGTGTCTTCATTTTACTGTCACTGGGAATATATAAATAAGTTATCAGCATAATAATTCTGTTTAATTTAAAATCGGTACATAGTAACTTTCAAACAAACTCTAGCACGGTTCATGGTACACCAAGAAGTTTCGCTCTCTGTTTAGCTGAAGAAATTAATCTTATGGTACAAAAGGCAGATTCAGCAAATGAGGATTTAAGAAATCTGACTTTTGCAGGTCTCAGACCCTGAAACACCTGCTCCTGTAGCTTGTCTGAGTGTGAAAGGCTGATCAAGCACTATGTTATTACTTTTAACCTCTGTACCACCCAGATTATAGAATCACTGTGCCCTCCCTTCAGATCTCTAGAAAGCTTTATGCCTCAAGGGTTTCTTGATGACCCTATGGGGACTTCAAGACGAAGGTCCTTCAGGACCCAAGGACCCTTCAGTCCTAGGGGACTGAATATGGTCTCAGAGGACGCTAATGAGGAATTCTGACAATGAAGAAGGCTTCAACTGCAGCTAGTCCTTGAATGAGGATTACTAGGAAAAAAAGAATCTGTGCATTTTTATCTTACTCTGCACCCGCATAAAAAATGTCAACCTGAGGTACAGTATCTAATGAATCAAAATATTTTTTAAAGATCTATCCTCAGCTTGCTAAACCAGTGATCTCAACAGATTTTTAAAGGATAAACAATACTGTGCTGGAGCAGCAGATTTATGGATACACAGGAGAAACAGGTGCAAGGGACATAACAGGAAAGAAAGATGCTGAGATGATACTATGTGAAACTGTAGCATTGTATTTCATGATGCATTTTAACTTAAGTCCTTGCTGAAGGATAAACCAGATTTCTGTTTTATCTTTGTGGATCTTCAAGACAACTTTCAAGTAAATTCCATCACACTCTTTCCCATGAAATTAAAGACAATACAGAAAATGTTAATACTATCTTGAATATTGTGGAGAGATTCAAAATATATGGAGAGTAAAAGCCTTGGGATTTCTCACACAGTCGTCTTCTCTTTGTTTTACTGTGTTTTTTTTTTCCTTCAAGAATTGTTTAATTATGGTGTTTAATACACAGATTCCCATCTAGCCTTCAGCCTCCCCTCAGCCTGAGAGAAGTGGTCTCTCAGTATTTATAGCATAACCATAGCATATAACTTGTATGACCCAGGCTCTTCACTGTTGAACAGTACATTCTCAGTGCAGATGAGCATTGTCAGTTTGCTTCTAATCACTACAGAATATAGTTGTAAATTGATATTTAATATCTTCTCAGATAGAAAAAATAATCCAGGCATTAGAATAGTATCTAAGTAATCTCTTCATTATCTGGTGAATATGAACCTAGAGCACAGGCATTTTGGTCAATGAACACAGTATGATCTTTACAAGAGCGATGAAGATTCTATTGTCTCTTCACAAGCCTGTCTCACTCTGTTGAAAGTAGATAAGCTCAGCTCTGCTTCACGCTAACGAAACAAAAAAAAAAAATTAATCTTCAAATCAGTCAGACAACAGTTATCATCAATTTCACAGAGGATGAAAACTGTAAAGCTTAGAACTGATTTAAATCCACATCTGAGTCCATAAATCCATGATGGTGGATTAAATATTCTATGGTGGGTAGGTAGGTTACCTTTGTAGGTAAAGTTAGAAGAGTATTAACTTGTGTCCAGAGTTGAACAACTTCTCAGCTCTCTGTCTTTCATTCTAGACTGACTCTTAGAGGGAGAGCTAGAATAAATCTACCACATGGAGTGCCTTTTAGATGACTGCCACAGCTCAGTCTATATGATCCCTGCCACTTACATACTTTTCCACATCTCTGATTCTTCATGTATGTACTTATGCAAGGCCTGCCTCTGTACTAATGAATTTAAATTTATAGGGAATGGTCACATTGAGACTGTCACTGGAACTGGTCATTTATGTGGTTAAAATGTTAAAATAGTTTCTCATATGAAAATGTCATGTGCCAATTAACACTCCTAAACAAATTCCAAGCTTGGTTCAAGACTTGGGATAACCTATTTCCAATAGGTAATTTGCAAATATCCACCCTAACTGGGATGGGCTGGAGAATTTAAAGTATTGGACATAGGTAATTTCATATTGGACTGAGCATACAACTAATGAATTTTACTGAAAGCATAGACATAGCCAACATCCTCACTAAAATGCCTATGATCTCTGCACTGCTATTTCTTTTGGGTAGACTGAAATACAAAATCTGGAAGCATGTAAGTAGCACAGAGGATTTGGTGTATAGAAATATTCTCTTTGATTCCCTTTGCATTACTATTCAACATTGTGCTATGTCACAGGAGCAAAACAGCCTTGCTTTCATCAAGAGTTACACAACTGAGTGCAATGAACTGTGGCTGACATGGCTATGCAAACAAGAATTGAGTGTGACAAGCCTAAATATGGGTTATGGATCAACAGGTGATACTGTGTCAACACCCAACATGTTGGTGGCAAGCCCTGCCCAGAGATTGACACAGAAGTTATCCGGAGTGAGTGCCCTGTTGATGCAGGCTGGGTTGTACCAACTCGCTAGTTTGGTGATTGGGGAATGTCTCTGTTAACCGTACTAGTGTGTGTGCATCTTGGTCCTCTTCACATATTGAGCTTAGCAGTGTCACATGGTCTGGTGTTTGTTTTCCCTCCTTGACACAGCATTGGAGTTATCATATCGCGTTCCTCTAAGTTCTTTGCCAAACCCCATAGCAGTCTCCAAGTGTAATTCTAACCACTATGTCTTTGGTAAGTAACTATTTCACTTTAATAGTTTAAAAATTATATCATATTTGACTGAAATATTAGGCCTAACTTCCTGCCCTAAGCTGTTACAGTTTGTTACGTATTTAAAAAACTTAATATTTATGTAGCTGCATTATTCAAATGGGTAACAAAATTTTCATTATAAATAAAAAAAACCCACCATATAATAAAAATGTTTGAAGATATTCAGATTTTAATAAACAGGTGATTTTTTTCCCCAGCTGCCTTCCTGGTGTTGTCAAGATTGAATAGTCTGCTAAGCAGACTATTCAGTACTTCTGGGGTAAAAATCTGCCTCGAGTTAATGAAAACCTGACTGTATCTCTGAGCAGTGGAAATAGATCCATCTCCATTGTTCAGAAAGTGGGCTTTCATCTGTACATTAGTGTTTCTCACTGTGGTTATAATAGCAATTCCAAAAGTACTTTAAACTTTTATTACAAACTTTGCTACTTTGGGAACTATACAAGCAGCAGATTTATGATGAGACTATGGGACAGCTTTTCAAAACAAGTCTGGTTTTATTACTCAACTGGAATGTAAAGTTTTATGGGTTGGAATTGAAAAACAAAAGATTTGATGTCCATATTGGTAGTACTGTGTTCTGATGAGTATGAGGCTTCATCTCTGTCTCAATCCTGAGCAGCAGAGTTTTTATCACTAATATCCTATTGAGACAATTCTTTGTTCTAAATTCTACTCATGCTGTTTTCATATGCTTCCTCAGTCAGGTATTCATTAAAACTTGATATACAGTCATTCATCTTTCATTGTGCTGTTATAGCAACTCCAATCTAATGTTCAGATTTTTGTAGTTCTTTGTACAAATACGGATATACTCATCTGAATAATGCCAACATCTTACTTCCTTTTTTTTTAGGCATAGAGTAATCTCCTCAGTCATGAAAAACAATAATAAAATAACATTAAAAAAAAGATATAGAAAAATGACTCCTACTTACCTGTTAATGAAAATAACACAGAGACCTTTAATGCTCTGCACACTACCTATATCTCACTGATCTGTCATGGCATTATGTGCACAGCATGCTCAAGCAACAACTGAAAGCCCTGTCAATTGAATACCTGCCACTTTATGTGGAAAGCAGAACATTATGAGATCTTCAAGGCTTTCAAATCTAGGCTTGTGCTCCAATACCTCCAAAGTCCAGGTGGATCAGGAACCCCTCAAAAATTCCTTCTTTCTCTGCTCATCTTCATTGTCTTCCCATAACTACCTTATCCTCCTGTGTTTGTTCCTAGTGATAGAAAACCTAAGTGTATCTTTCAATTAGGACCTTTAACGTGACAAGATAAGGTGACTAGAATCTTGGGATGTACTGCCATATGAATCAGAAGTTAAACTGTACAATCAAACACTTCAGTTCAAGTGATTTCCTTTAGTGTCTTGGGGACCACAGTATGACATTTGTAGTGCTTTAAAACGCATAAAATTACTATAGTTATAATGGATTCAAAAAGATACCAAACCTAGATTCCTCTTCTTTACCGCTTAATCCCTCCTTTTTATAATGAAGATTATTTTCATTTCTTAAGAAGTTAAATTTCAGTAATAATGTAATTTTGCAAGTACATTTCATCTAATTATGAAGTTAGGCAATTACTCAGTGATGAGTTGTTATGTATACCTAACCAAGGCACATATGATTTCTTTCTGTCAATCTGGCTTGCTGTCTGTTTAGCTATTTATGAAGTCAACAGTAGATACTAGAACATTATTTTATTTATATTTGATGCTTTTTTAACGTTCACCCCTAAGTGAATGCTTTTCACAGAATCACAGAATAGTTAAGGTCGGAAAGGAACTTCTGAAGCTCATTTGGTCCAGCCCCCCATACTCAAGCAGGCCACCAAGAGCCAGCTGTTCAGGACAGTATTTAGATGTTTTGGTTTTTTGTGTTTTTTTTTTTTTTAATATCTCCAAGGAGACTCCAAAACCTCCCTGGGAAATCTATTCTAGTGTCCAGTTACCCTCACATTTAAAAAAAAAAGGTATTTTCTGGTGTTCAGAGGGAACCTCCTGTGTTTCAGTTTGTTCCCGTTGCCTCTTATTCTGTCACTGGGCACCACTGAAAGAACCTGGGTCCATCTTCCTTGCACAGTCCCTTTAGGTATTTATGTACAGATCCCCCAGAACTTCTCTTGTCCAAGCTGGACAGTCATGGCTCTCAGCCTTTCCTCATACGAGAGATGCTCCAGTCCCTTCATCATCTTTGTGGCTCTTTGTTGAACTCACTTTTACATGTCCATGTCTCTGAGGAGCCCAGAACTGGACATAGCACTCCAGGTGTAGCCACACCAGCACTAAATACAGAGGAAGGATCACCTGCTTCAGCCTGCTGGCGATACTTTGCCTAATGCAGCTGAGGATACCACCAGCCTGCTTTGCAACAAGGGCACATTACTGGTTCATGCTGTGCTTGGTGTCCACTGGGATGTTCAGGTCCTTTTCTGCCAAGCTGCTTCCCAGCTGGGTGGCCTTCAGCATGTGCATGGAGTTGTTCCTCCCCAGGTGCAGGACTTTGCACTTCTCCTTGTTGAACTTCATGAGATTCCTGTCAGTCCATTTCTCCAGCCTGTCCAGGTCCCTGTGCATGGCAGCACAACACTCTGGCATATGAGCCACTCCTCTCAGTTTGGTCTGCAAACTTTCTGAGGGTACACTCTACCTCATCATCCAGATCATTAATGAACAGGTTAAACAGGACTGGACTGAGTATTAACCCCTGGGGTTCACCACTAGTCATTAGCCTCCAAGTAGATTTTGTGCCACTGATAATGACCTTCTGGTCCCAACCATTCAACTAGTTTTCAATCCACCTCACACTTCTCACTGTTTGTTTACTGGTTTCATCTTTATAATGAATTTTTAGCATAGACGAGTACTTTTAATCAAAAAATAGTTTTTGCCAATTCATCTGCGTAAAGTAACATTTTAACTTTTTCATAATGTGCTGATTGAACTGTGCATTTTGATATTCCAACAAAGGGAAGTTGCTGAGGCTTTAAATACATCACTGCTAATACTAGCTTGCTCATAGGTCTTCCTGGTTCACAACTTCCTGAATCAGGCTAATACTGTGGTCTTGATGCATGCACCATTCGCATGATTTTTAATATATTGATTCTAATGCATTTTCTTCTAATTATTCCCATTCATACAAAAAACAAAGACTTGAAAGCTTACTTCTTGATACATGCTAAGAAAATAATTAATCAACTTAATCTCACTGTATGAATAACAGCATTTTGGTCTACACCTGATATTTGGAATCTGTATAAAAGAAGTTGTAAAGCAGGTCTGTGGTCATACATATAGTCCATATATTCCAAATGTTTCCATAGCTACAGAACACTGACATTCAAGTGAATGCTCTGTTCTGGGAAGGAAAAGTCTTACATGGAAACTTGTCCCCAAAGACTGAGAGTGAATCAGAAAGATTACTCACATGTCTTCCATTTTGTTCCCTTGTTTTACATAAAACATAGGGAGTAGTTTTATTATATACTAAATGCACTCTTGCTAAATTACTGAAGTCATCTTAAACAAATGTTCAGTAATGCTACCATCTTGGCTAAATGTAACATGTAAACGCTTACACTTGAGACCATTTTTGTTTCAGGGTTGACAACTTTGTGTATGAGTCTTCTGTGAAATAAAAAACAGGGCCAGGGGCTTCTTGTGGGAGTGATAACACGTCATAGCCCAGTAAATAGATTTCAGCTCTGGACAACCCTCAACTATAAGGGATTCAGACTCTTACCTCCCCAAAAGTTGCACTTCCTTGTGCCCTAGGATTACTCAGATATCCAGACATGGATGCAGGACTATCTTTTCTGACTCCTTTGCATTATCCTGTAGGTATAAATACAACCAAGCAAGAAAGTAATCCTAGTTTGAATATCTATCCTTGATACCTTCCTTTCCTAAGAAGGCATGAATAAGCTCAAAAACAGGTACGTGTTCACAGACACACTGGAGAACATAACGGGTGGAAGTGAAAACAGGCATTAATTCAAAGTTACCAGGAAAAAGAAATAACATTGCATTCCTAATAGTGAGCTGCTTTCATAGTCTTCGCTGTGAAACCAGTAATGAACATCAAAGTACAGGTTTATAACAGACGAATGTGATGCTTGCTTTACATAACAGCCAAAATCACATTCCTACCACATTCACGGTATTGTCTTTATTCTTCCCAAATTGTAGAGAATATGATTCCTGGCAGTATAGATCTTGTGTCTGTTTAACAGTAGATGTTAGACAGGTTTTCACAAACATCACTTCTTTCATCACAGTAAGGAACTTACCTGTTTACTTCTAAGAGAACTATTAATTTCTGCATTTTCCTAAAGGGTCCAAATTTTGGAATTAAATACACTGTATTTGAGTCCTGGCAAATGAAAAAGGTCCGTAAATAGTTTGAACAAGCTTTAATCATGCATACATCAGGGAGACAGACAGACCATACATCATAAAAAGCTATGAAAGTAAAACTCCTTACTTTCTTCTCCCCTCTCATAAAAAAAAAAAATGCAAGTGCACAGGGCAATCAGTGTATATGTAAATTCTGTTTCTAAAATATTCAGTTTAATCAGTAAAGTAGGCACAAACTCAACAGTTAGAGTGTGCAGCTGAATCCATGATAAATATCAAGGCATGAAGCATGAGTCATAAAGAAAAAAAGTGCAGTGTATCAAAATATTTCTGACTAGTATATATTAGCTTCAACCAATTATGTAAATAACAGTATGACCTGAAAAGTGAATAGTCATTTGAATGAGTTTGACAAGAAAAATACAGTTTGATCACATTTCAAAACTTAATTTCTAGGGTGGCTATGAGTTGCTGTCCTTCAGAATGACATTGACTAAAGCCTGTATTTTGAGACTTTTCCCCAGTGGAGAAAATTAGGCTCAGGACTCAGGCTTCTTGCTACATATACAGAGGTCTCTGCTAACCAGTTCTTGAGGTTCTCCTGTCTTATCTTCTATTCCCTTCATTTGTTCCTCTGCATATACACGCACCCCCATCACCTCATTTGCTTTCTTAATCAGTGATGTAAGTGTCTTTGAGCGGTTCTGTGACACTAAAGAGTAAAAATTATTGATTTCTTTTATTTTAATTTATGAAGAGGTTATTTTCAGAATATAACACAGAATCGTTCCTTTTTTCCTGCATAGGTATATATTCTGCTTGGTTTTAAGCTTAGGGAAATTTCTTAGATCTAGTAAAATGAATGCCTGCCAGGTTCTCAGTCTTACCTGAAACTCCTTATGGCATGTTTATGTAGATTTTTCAGTGACACGTTAAAAGAAGAGGAGGAATAACAGCCTCAAAGCTGACTTTCTTAACCATTCTACCACACTTTATGGTCACCTTGATAACCCATATATTGCACAACTACTTTATTCTGCTAGGTGAATACTTTCTTAGAGATAAACCAGTTCAAACTGTCTAGCATTCCAATCTGGCAGAGAGGCATGTGCCTCCTTCTGGAAACTATATAAGCTTTTGAAGGACACAAGATAATTTGCTTGGTATTTTTTCAAAAAGTTAAGACATTAAAAAGCCAGTGTATCAGTTTTAACTAACTTGATTTTTTGGGCATATACCTATCAAAATTGTTATTAGAAATGACCTCTTATCATTAAAATACATAAAAATGTAGCTATTAAAGTTAATAGGAGTTGGAAAGTACCTTTAGGAAATAATTTGCAAATATATTTCCCTTCTTAATGAAGCAGATAAGTCATATCTAGTGCTTCTAAAATAATTTAAAAAAAATCAAAAACCAAAACACAAACCCAAAACAAGCACAACAAAATAGCCCACCATAATCTGTTTAATTTTTGCCTCAATCACTATCAAATAGAAACCTTAGATTCTAGACTGTTAGGAAAATGCATTTTTATATGGTAGATAAAGTAACTTCAGAAATTTTCTGTTTGTGTATCTGTTAAATAATTAAAGGGAGGATGACAGGTAGATGGGAACAGGTTTTTTTCAGTGGTGCCCTGTGATAGGACAAGAGGTAACGGGCACAAACTTGAGCATAGGAATTTCCATCTAAACATGAGGGGGAACTTCTTTCCTTTGAGGGTGGCAGAGCACTGGCACAGGCTGCCCAGAGAGGTTGTGGAGTTTCCCACACTGGAGACATTCAAACCCTGCCTGGATGCCGTCCTGTGCAACGTGCTGCAGGTGTCCCTGCTGTGGCAGGGGGGTTGGACTTAGATGATCTCCAGAGGTCCCTTCCAACCCTGACCATTCTGTGATTCTGTGATTCTCTGAAGTTCCTGAAATTAAAATACTTTTTTTCTTGTTTGTTTTAAAGGTCAGATTAATTTTTGTTTGTTTGTTTTTCAGAAAGTCTAAACAAAAATTTTGAACAGACTTAGTTAAGAAAGAGAGTGATAATAAATAATCAATATCAGGAATGTATTTAAAACTAATTTCCAGGAATTCACATGTCATGTTTTTTACTCCCTTTACCCTCAATGTTTCACCATCTATTTCCTTGACATGTACCTTTTTGATTCATAGGGTGACATAAAAATACTCAGTTTACATAAAGAAATGGAAGAATCCATCCTTTCTATTCGCTGGGTTTTCCTGGAGTCTTAAAATAACTTCAAAGATCATTATATCTTTTAACACCACAATTTGAACTTGCTCCCGTGCCTATTTAAACTATCTCCATGCTCACTGAGATCAATAGAAGATAGTGCCCATACTGAAAGGGTTAATTTTATAATTTTTCTAATACACAAATATCTCTTTACATTTTAAAAAAGTTATAATTTCATTCTTAAAAATACTAAAAACCTTAAAAAAAGATACAATAAAATTACCAATGCGCAGGCTTAATATTCTTATTAATTAAAAAAAAAAAAGAGTTTGAGAGATCAGTCTGACATCTACATACAAGTTTCCTCCAAAAAGAAATTGAAATAGCAATCACTTGGAATTAGTTAGCACAAGCAAAAAATAAAATGATAGAAAAATCTAGAAGATATAAACCCCCTAATATTTCATTTTTATGCCAAAAAGCATTAATATAATGAAATATTGGAAACATATGCCTTATTTTAACAACATTTTTGAAAGTAAACTTTGATGTTAATAATAACAATGCTAATAAAACTGACTCATACTATCTTATACTATTTTAAAATAAAAACCTGGAAAGATATATGACCGTAATTAATAAGGTCACTACAGATCAAAGTTACAAAATAGTCAACTTTTTGTGTTGTTTGTTTATTTTAAGAATTGACACCATCTAGACAAATGGGAAGCTTAAAAATATGAGATATTCTTCTATTTTACCAGTTATTCCCTCCTTGTAAATTCATGAAAAATATAGCATTTTAGCAATTAGAATTAAAATCTGGATATAGAGAAAAAAATAAATCAGAACAGCACCAAGACAAGGAAGCTGAGAAGAGCATATTAGAAAGGCAAAGAAAGGAGAAGAGCACTTAATTATTATATCAAAGCAGTGTATTTCCTGAATTAATTTTCATCTCTTTATATAGAAGTTGTGGAAAGAAAGGAAGATAACTGAAAGTTTGCAATTTTACCACAGCGTTTCACTTTATTATCTATTCACCATTTCATATGTTTTGATTCCGGCTATTTCTTACTTTTCTACAGTTGAAAATTGTTTTCACTGAGGAAAGGTGCAATGGAGAATTAATCAAAATTTAATATATTAATTAGGTCAATGAAGGAATATAGACTAATAAATTCCATTTAGAAATAGAATTCAGACTTTTTCCTCCTACATACTAGAATTAACAGAAAAGGTTGCCCTAATACTGTTTTGTGCTTTTGAACATGTTGCTTTATCTGATTTTTGACACAGTAATTATGACATTAAGTGGCATCAAATGAAGTTTTCCCTTCTTTTTTTTTGTAGCAATGAATACAAATTTTCCCCTCCATCCACATTTATTTGCTGCTCAGTCCTAACTAGTTAGTCCTAAGTACTAACTTCTTTACTAAGTATGATTTCTTAGCTCATAATTTGATTAGACAACAGCAAAGAGAACCTAACAATTATATAGCCTGTGCAGTTTTGCTTGTCTTTCCATGCAGCAGCATGTAGATATCTAGAGAAGATAGAGTACATATGAAAAATATCTGTACATTTACATACATACAGATGATGCATGGTATGTAAGATATATTAAAGTAGTTAAGAATTTATATAACGAGAAAAAACAGCCTGAGGTGTTATAGAAAAAAAGATATTGTCTTTCCTTATCCTAGCAGTGAAAGGTTCAGACAGTCCATACACCCGTAAATAATCCTACTGCCTTTAGATTTATAAAAAAATGATAAGGAAAGGAGAAACTTAAAGCCACAAGTTTTGAGAAGAAAAAAACCCAAACACTAGCCAAGCAAAAAGCTCAAAACTACTGCAGCTAGGGGTTGGTGGGTGGGGGAGAGATTTTTTAAACCTTAACACAGGTTCCTGGATACCTTGTAATCATATTTAAGGCCTTATTTGAGTAAAGAATAGTCTTATTAGCTCTGCATGCCTGGGTTTTATCTTCAGAGAGACAAGATCTTGCATAAGGGTAGCTTTTTCTTGGTGTGGGTTCCAGCTGTGGCTGGGACAGTTGTCTTGACCTAGCAACTTTGAAGCACTTCTGGGACAAGAAAAACCTCAAATAAAAAGTTTTGAGGATTAACCACGTCAGCAAAATCACAATATTTACTCTGTTGAATAGGAAATAAATGAGAGTACTTTGAGCTCAACAGGGAGTATCATAGACTTATCTTCATTTATATCACAAGAATCACAACATTATAAGAATGAAGGACATGTCACCAAATAATTTAATTTCACCAAAACTTCACTAAACTGAACTTTTTTTATTAATTCCATTTATCATAAGATATATTAGCTTTGAAATTCAGTATTTCCTACTTTTTAGAAACATAATTAATATCTCTTACTTTGAAGACCAACTAACATTAAGAAAAATATACTCATTTAAAACAACTCTAAATCTGTCTTGATGCAGTTTGTCTGTCAAAGGTGCTCACAGAATGGGTATATGCAATTAAGTTATTTGATTTGTAATCTTTTTTCAATATCTATTTTGTGTTTCTTCATGAAAAAATAAAATTACACAAAGAATTGTTAATGTTATTACCAAAATATATCTACTTTCAGTAATTTCCAAAATGTTTATTACAGAGTTGAAAGAAAAAATTGCACTGAATAAGAAGGGGCAGGAAGGCAGGGAAGAACAAGAGAAAAGTCTTTCAGGGATTTAACATCTTAAAAAATTTAAAAAAAAAATTAAATACGAGCATCAAAATGAAGATTAAGAATTAGTCAATATGTCTGGTACCTGATAGAATTGTTGAGCAAACAAGACAAGGGAACCCCTGAGGATTACACAGAAAAAAGGAAAGTTTTGGATTCTTATTTACTTAATCTAACTGGCAATATTCCCTTCACTGAGACATTTTGAGAAGAAAATATTACCTCTAGGTAGATGGTGATGCACATCAAATCTATTTTTGAAAGGTTGCTACACCTCTAGTACCATAGTGATGCAGTGAGGTGAAGCTGATGCACAAGTGTAATAATTTCCTCATTTACAAGTTGATCAACCATTCTTTTCTTTGGAGATAAATAGGCATTTCCTGAGAAAGATTAATCCGGTTCCTATGTAAGCATATATAACAAATCAGATTAAACACATGCTGGTCTCAAACGTCTACTTGTAGAGGTTTAAACTGGGGTGCTCCTAATTTCTGGTCCCATTACCACAATCCAAAACACCCCAAAACCCAGAGAAATTCGAGTGAAAGTGTTATAACAGCTTCTGAAAAAGACTACGGAGGCATAGTCTGTTTCATACTAAGTTATTAATTTGCAGGATGCTATTAATGAAGTAACCTGTTTGTAATAACAAACAAAAAGGTCGAAGGAATATATGATAGTGTCAGCATAATGAGACAGGTTAAACCAACTGGTGAAATAAATCAATAAGTGCTGCAGAAGAGTTAGAAGAACTTTGTTCTATATACCTGTGATCACAACCAGTGGTTTTACATAGCACTGATGTCAAAAGAGATTGTCTAGCTGTCACATAAATTTGTCCTTTTCCCAGTCTCTTCTCCTCTCCAAGGAGCATAAATTTCAGATTAGAAAATAATTCCTTTGATTGCAAAACAGAGAGAGATCGGGGGAAATACTTTGCCACTTTGCCTGAGAATGTGCCAGGTCACAATTATAAGTTGCTGATGTAATGAAGGAACTTGTAACAATGGTACTATATTTCAGTGAACATCTGCAAATCTAAGAAAGAAGGGTTTTGAACTTACTTCAACAGTGCACATTCAGTAAAGTTTGTACATTGGTTTTAAGCTTTGGAATTTTGTCAAACACACACGCACATACATACCTATACACCAATATGTGTATTTAAGGGTGGTGAGGCACTGGAACAGGTTGCCCAGAGAGGTTGTTGAAGCCCCATCCCTGGAGGTGTTCAAGGCCAGGCTGGACGTGGCCTTGGGCAACCTGGTCTAGTGAGAGGTATCCCTGCCTGTGGCAGGGGGGTTGGAACTTGATGATCTTCAAGGTCCCTTCCAACCTAAACCATTCTATGATTCTATGATTCATTCTATGTGTTTAGGCTGTCTGCGAAAAAAAATGTGTTTGCACTGTGAAAATATGTGGTACTGTGATTCATACATTTGAGGGGACATTTTCTGTAAGGCAGACATAAGCTAGCCATATGCACCAGTCTCTCCAGCAGCCACTTAAGAGTAACTGCTGCAGTACTTAGCAGATGCTATCAAGTCCTTCTCTGTGGTGGAGTTTAAAAACTGTACCATATAAAAATAGCAGCACATCTTCCAGTTATCTCACAGTGAAGGCAGAGTAGGCTTTTATTACCTGCGGGGTATTACATAGACCTCATGGTGTGAATTCCCACACAGAAAGACTGGGAAAGGGGCTCAGCTGAGCAGCATTCTTTTATGTCAAATACTTAGGGAAACTGTCTCACTTAACAGACTTGATAATTGGCACGTACCTTATTTCCAATGTGGTTATCAAAGGCTCAAATCTGTATTATTAGGCATTTACTCACTCTTAAACATCTAGAAAACTTTCACCGGATAACAGAGAGAACCCATAGCACAGCAAAGAATTAAACTAAGATTGTCTGATCAGCAAGTTATAGACTAAACCACTAGAACACTCTGTCCTTTTGGTGGCTTAAAGTGAATGAAGAACATTTCTGCTGTTTCTGTTTGTTGCTTTTAAAGAAAAGAAGCAGAAGAAATATGTGCAATTGTAATGGTTGCTTAGTTTTGGAGTAGAACTTTCCTGTGCCTTTCATTTCTACTTACTTGACAAGTTTGACCAAAATGCATGCAATTACTTTCTTTTCCCACAGGCAAAACTGTCATAATAAAATGTGTAGCATATTTTAATCTGATATATCATATTAGAAAACTAACAGAAAGAAGACGTGGAAGGCTAGTCATTCCAGGCATGCATAGCCCATTAATTAGATAAAAGACTAAGTATGCAATAGTTGCTTATGTTATTTATGAAAGCCTTATGAGCTCGTATAAGTGCGCTTTTTAGATGTCCTTTCTGTTCATTATAACCTAGTGTCCCAGAGTTGTCTAAATTAACCAAGAGATACTTAAAGGCAAGAACCAGCATATCATTATGATTAACCTTCTCTTCTTTCATGTATGTAAGTTCAGGCACCTAGAAGTTGCTACAGAACACAACACCAAGAATTCAAGATCTGCTTTAAAATTCAAGGAAAGTTTTTTATGAACTGGGACCCGAATTAATCAATTTTAGCAATAATTAAGAATTAACCTGAAGCTTCATATAACGTTAAAGCATAGGGAAAGAAGTTTTGAGCCTGAAAAACAAATATATTTCAATTCAGATAAAAAAATGTTTTCCACAGTGACTCACTGAGTGACTGTTTTTACTGCTATCATTCAAACACTTTTTGATATGACAATTAGAATTATGAAAGACAGTACATCCTGATTTCAAATCATCACTTGTTGTATGAATTTATCCAGAAATACTACATGTGCTAGAGCTCCAGAAATCACATAATAGTGCTAGAAAAATGATGTGGTTTTTTTGACTTATGGTCTTAATTATTATGGGGGGTAGCCATGTTAGTCTTAATACTGTTTTTACCCCCTGTAGACTCTAATTTTTAATTTAACTGTTAGAAATCTTTTTCAAGCTTGTAGCCTGGCTTTTGAGCCAAGGCTGACCTTTAGTATTAGCAGCCTTTTTCTTCCTAATATTTACTTCAAATCAGTGGAATACTACAAGGTAAACTCTGTGGCAATACAGTGGCAAGGACATTACTTTTGATAAACCTCTTTTAACCATTGTAATCAGAATCTAGGAAAACAAAAAAGTTCAATAATGAGTTTATTAGTTGCTGCAGATTTTTAATCTGTTTTTCCATGAAAGTCATCACCAATTAAGTCCCTGTCAGTTTAATGTTGTCTGAACCACATCCACCCTTACATTGCTATTATCTGGGAAGATATGCCTACTGCTTTGGAACTCATCCTAATTAACTGTTATAGTGACACAGGTTTATAAACTATAGACTCGGCACAGAATTTACTTCTTTGAGGGACAACGCAGGTGATCTCATGGTAATTTGATTTTATTGCACACATTCTCATTTGATTGCTTCCCTAGGCATGACATAAAATATATATATAACAAGAATAATAATTAGTAAAATTTCCGACTTAACATGACTGTAACACCACTACATACCTCTGATGTCACCAATTAGCTAAGTATCATTTTCCAGTTTGACAACAAATTCAGAAAGACAAAACACATTGTGTATGACTGAAAACCATAATGAAAGCTCATCAAAACGTCTATGTGGAGAATAGGAAGGCTCAGTGAAGAATCAAAACATTTAAGAACTACTACATAATCTTAGTGAGTGATTAAGTTATTCAAAAGAAAATTAGAGTAATTTAAGCTTCATCTCTCCTTTGAGTTTTCTGAAACTGAGAATATCACAAAATCTGTATAAAATTGTGGAATTTGGTAGTCATATAAGAGAGATGAACAAAGCCATAAAAGAAATCCATAATTTTCATAGCAATTGCAAATACCACATAAAATTATGCCCATCCAATGTTTAGATGAGGTACTCTTTCTCAGTGATAACAAACAAATAAAGTTTAACATCTTATAAAACTATCTGTTTACAGAAAGGTCAGGGAGAAAAGAATTTCTATAACTCTTTGTTTTTTGTGAAGCACACAGATATTTTATTGTCATTAATGTCATAATTCTTACCTGGGCTTTTGCTCTCATTGGGCTTAATGACAAACAAAAATGGAGAACTGATTTCTCTCAGTGACAGTGTAATTTTTCCAGACACCAGAATGTATCTCTTCCTATTAAGGTATCTCAGATGCAATATCATTTCATTTCTCATTTGCCCAGATCATGTCCATAAAACAGAGACACAGGAAAGTGAATATTTTTATTGGGTTTTAATCCTTCAAAAAATGTCAGACTTTTTTGATTGACATTATCTGCTTTCTGTTTTGTCTTCTCTGCTAGAATCACAGAATGGTCAGGGTTGGAAGGGGCCTCTGGAGATCATCTAGTCCAACCCCCTGCCAGGGCAGGGACACCTGCAGCAGGTTGCACAGGACGGCGTCCAGGCGGGTTTTGAATGTCTCCAGTGTGGGAGACTCCACAACCTCTCTGGGCAGCCTGTGCCAGTGCTCTGCCACCCTCAAAGGAAAGAGGTTCCCCCTCATGTTAAGATGGAACTTCCTATGTTCAAGTTTGTGCCCGTTACCTCTAGTCCTGTCACTGGGCACCTCTGAAAAAAAGACTGTTCCCATCTACCTGGCACCCTCTCTTTAAGTATTTGTAAGTATTTATAGGATCCCCCTTCAGTCGTCTTTTTTTCTAGACTGAAAAGACCCAAGTGCCTCAGCCTTTCCTCATAAGAAAGATGCTCCAATCCCCTAATCATCTTTGTAACCCTCTGCTGGACTCTTTCCAGCAGTTCCCTGTCCTTCTTGAACCGGGGAGCCCAGAACTGGACACAGTACTCCAGATGCGGCCTCACCAGGGCAGAGTAGAGGGGGAGGATGACCTCCCTCCACCTGCTGGCCACACTCTTCTTGATATACCCCAGGATGCCATTGGCCTTCTTGGCCACCAGGGCACATTGCTGCCTCATGGTCATCCTGTTGTCCACCAGGACTCCCAGGTCCCTTTCCGCACAGCTGCTCTCCAGGAGGTCAGCCCCCAACCTGTACTGATGCATGGGGTTATGCCTCCCTGGATGCAGTACCCTACACTTGCCATTGTTGAATTTCATTAGATTCCTCTCCGCCCAACTCTCCGGCCTGTCCAGGTCACGCTGTATGGCAGCACAGCCTTCTGGCGTGTCAAC
Source organism: Pluvialis apricaria (assembly GCA_017639485.1). Lineage (NCBI taxonomy): Eukaryota > Metazoa > Chordata > Aves > Charadriiformes > Charadriidae > Pluvialis > Pluvialis apricaria. The sequence continues at coordinate 52,392,169 of CM030007.1, forward strand.
CACCTCTCCTAATTTTGTGTCATCAGCAAACTTGCTGATGGAACACTCTATCCCTTCATCCAGCTCATTGATGAATATATTGAACAGGACTGGACCCAGTACTGACCCCTGAGGGACACCACTTGTTACTGGCCTCCAACTGGACTCTGCAGCACTAACCACAACCCTCTGAGCTCTATCTGTCAACCACTGTTCAATCCACCCCACCGTCCATTCATCTAACCCACACTTCCTAAGCTTGCCTGTGAGGGTGGCATGGGAGACAGTGTCAAAAGCCTTGCTGAAATCAAGGCAGACAACATCCACTGCCCTCCTCTCATCCACCCATCCAGTCACGCCATCATAGAAGGCTATCAGATTAGTCAGACATGACTTCCCTTTGGTGAATCCATGTTGAGTACTTCTGATAACCTTCTTTTCCTCCAGGTGCTTGGAGATGATGCCCAGAACAAGCTGTTCCATCATCTTTCCAGGGATGAGGTGAGGCTGACTGGCCTGTAGTTTCCCGGGTCATCCTTCTGTCCCTTTTTGAAGACTGGAGTGACATGGGCTTTCCTCTAGTCCTCAGGCACCTCACCTGTTCTTCAGGACCTTTCAAATATGATGGAGAGCAGCCCAGCAATGACTTCCACCAGCTCCCTCAGCACTTGTGGGTGCATCCCATCAGGACCCATTGACTTGAGGGTATCCAGTTTACTTAATTGTTCTCTAACTTTTTCTTCTTCAACCAAGGGAAAGTCTTCCTTCCGCCAGACTTTCTCTGTTACCCGTAAAGTCTAGGACTCCCAAGGGCTGTCCTGAGCAGTAAAGACAGAAGCAAAGAAGGAATTCAGCAACTCCGCCTTCTCCGCATCATCTGTCACCACGGCACCTATTTCATTCAACAGCAGGCTCACATTTTCCCTAGTTTTCCTTTTGCCTCCTATATACTTAAAGAAATGCTTGCCAGGTTCAATTCCAAGGCTGCCTTGGCTTTCCTCGTTTTATCCCCGCATACCCTGACAGCATTCTTATACTCTTGTTGTATGATAAAAACAGCAATGAAAACAGTTTTCTCTTAAGAAAATTGTTTGCAAAATTTTTCCCTGTTTTCTGTGAAAACATGTAATCTCCTGATCAGCATTAATAAGTAGAGGTGGTATTTATGTTTCTGCTTGTTAAGACAATTTTAAAGATGGAAAATAGAAAAAGTAAAATGAGAATTCTTCATGATCAATCCGTCCTTTATTTTTCATTTTCTTAGTGATTGGACTTGATTTTTATTCTTGTGTTGTTAACCACCTATATCACTTGCATTGTTGAGTGCAAATAAACCTTAGAATCAAGGTCTACAAATCTGAATAATGTCTATTACTAAAGAACTATACCTAGGTGAGACAGTGAGTTTAAACACTGGTAGGCAAAAGCCATACACCACAGCCCCAGCACTTCTACATGGCAGAATTTACTACTTACACAGTGTTGTTTCATCTAGGGTCTTCCTAGAAGCAGTAGGGTTAATACATTTCCCTCAGGTATGTCTGTGCTCAGAAATACATTTTTCCTGTCAAGGAATAGATTGAAATTAGCTTCTGTTGATAAAATAATGTAGGATGCTCTGGGGTCCTTCTTCCTCTTCAGAAAAGAGAGAGAAAGTAAGCTGCAGACCACATGAATCATTTTACTATTAGCAGTCAGCCTCTAGGCTTTTCCTATTAGCTCTTCACTAGCCTAATATGTCACTGGGCACATATTTACTGTATGACAGGAGAACCTCCTCCTGGTAGTTGTCACTACACTAGAAGTGAATGTTCCCAGCAGTCATCTCTCAGGGAACACCTGGGAAAAAGGGTGAGCAAGGGTAGTTCTCAGTGAACTGTTTTGGCTAGCCCCTGAGCAGTAAGGTGAGACCTCCTTCACAGCTGTGATGTTCACTGTAATGACCTACCTGCCTCATGAGAAAAATCCTGCTAGTGTACTCATTTGCCTCTGAAAGTAGCATCAGCTTCTCTTTGGCTTTAATAGAAGCATCATAGAATCAGCTAGTGGCAAGCAGGATACACACACAGAAAGGTACCTCAGGGAATTAAGTTCCCAATTCCTTTCTGCTAAACAGCTCCAAGTGCTCAGACAAGTTCTTTTACAGGCCACTCATACTTTTCTATACTGCAGCACAACATGCAATGTCAGCAAATGCTTGGAGCTGACTTCTTTTAAGCCCTAGGCAAATAGGAGGCATAAGAGTACCAAATGCTCAGGGCTAGGACGAGAAAGAGGTTGTGAGCACTTACAGCTCCCATTGACTTCAGGGGCAGCTGAGGATGCTTAGCAACTCTCAGGAAGAGCTCAGCAATTTACAGGAGATTAGAACTATGTTTTCTTAAAAAAAATCCTCTCTTTCCTTTTTCTTAGTATGGAATGTTATTCATAAGGTATTTATTGCCTTAATTTGATATCTACTAACAGCTTTAAATAGTGATGAGCAAAACTATTCTGCAAAGTAAACAAATAAAAGTTAGACTTTTTAGTAAATAACAGAAGGAAAACTGTACTTTAGGATTTAATTATAAGAAAAAAGTTATACTAGGCAAAAAAGCATCTGTAATTTGTGATTCCATCATTTTATAAAGCTTCTTTTAATGGATTAAAATCACTTCTGGCAGCTTTTTCCCGTATGCTGCCATAAATCCCAACTAAAACCAAATCTCTACTTTAGGGAACATAGCTGTTAGAAATGCAAACAGAAAGCTTTAAATACGAATAAGTAAAAGTAATGCCATGATTCCTTCATTTTTTAATAGCTAAAGTATTTCATAAGATGCTTTACATTGCTGTAAAACAAGCTTTTCACATCTTTGCAGCTACTTCATGTGTACCTCAAGGAATAAAAATATATTATACCCAGCTAGTTTTACAAAGTATTAATCATTATCATATCTCCATAATGAATGGAAAAATATGTTTTTCATTTATTAAAAATTAAATATAACAAAACTTTTGATCAAGCTTGGGAATCTGTAAGTCAGATAGCTATATGTACTTTTCTTCAACATATATAATGCAGCACTGTAGGAACCAGCCTTAGGAAGAAAAAAAACAAAAAGGTTCTTTGCTATAATCATTCTATTCCTTGCAAAATATTTTTTTTTTATGTTAGTTAAAGTTAGAGTCAATATTAATAATCCAAGAAAAACATGCACTGTAGAAAGTTTCTACCACACATGCTGGTGTCTTGAAATGCCAAACCAGCACTGTAAATCTGTATTCAAAATATGAAAGGACAGCATTACATTCTTGTTAATCACTAGCAGAAATATACACCATTCCACTGGGGCGGGAGTATGAATCTAATCTTTCCAGAAATACAATTGGTACAATGCCAGAGCACGCTTCTTATCTGTAGACTAGGACTGTACCTCCAAAATATTGGACATTTATAGTTTTATGATGTGAACTCAAAGAGCTATTTTTAGAAAGGATAGTGCGTATCTAAATGCAGTGAAGAAGTATCGGAAAGTTTTGGAAAAAGATTATATGTACAGTAAATATAAATAATGTCTATAAATATCTATAAATAGACAAAATATCATTCCATATCTTTTTTGTTTTGTTTTCTAGGGCTATAATAGACCATGAAATATATAAAAGGTATAGTAGTTCAGCTATTTCAGTAATGGAAACACCTCAGGGAAATATTGTGCCAGATTCTCAAATACAGTTATGATCCCACTGTGCCACTCAGCTGTTACAAATGAACCATAGCCTAGCTGCATATCAGTGGCAGAAGATTTCCTGTCTTCAGCAAATTCTCTTCTGACATATATATGTCATTCCCAGGCACTATAGTTTTATGTCTTCACTGGGAAAAGACATCTCTTAAGAGTGAGAAAGTTTATGGTACATTCTTACTATACTCTTTCTCCATTGGTATAAAAACTCTATCAAAGTCCAGAAAAGCCAGAAGAATTGGACCAAGGGAGTCAAAATAATCGAGATGGGCTCAAATCCTTGATATCTTTTATCCTCTGAGTTGAATCAGTCACAGGTAAAAAAGATCTCTAAGGAATTTTCCTTCATATATTTCCTTATTTTATTCTTTTAAAATTAAAAAATACTTTTCCAAGTAATTTAAAAAAATGTATTTATATAAAATTACTCCATTTACTATGATAGTTACAGAGCAAATATCATACACATTCTGCTTTGGTTTTGACCATTTGAATACTTGGGACTATTTTTACTAGTTTTTTTTAATCTGGAGGTTTTCTCTAAGAAGATATCTATTTTATCTATCATAAAAAGCCAAGTGGGGTTTATGTTATGAAAACAGGTGTGCTCTGTTTAGTTTTGTATCTTTTCTTATCGGACAATTTACCTTAATGGACTTTGTCATCCATCTTCCTTTACCTTTTCTGCCACTTTTGACAGCTCTCCCTTGTTTCCTTAATGTACATAATGAAAACAAACAAAAGCCCAAAGGTCGTGCTTTTTTGAGTTCTAAAGGGTGCAACAAAACTGTCAGTCTCAGTGTCAGTGTCAGCAGAGCTGCTTTTAAATAGAAAACCAGATTGTTCCCCCCCCCAAAAAAAATTAAGGAAACAAAATTCTGAATAATGCAATTCCCCATGACATTCAATTTCAGCATGAATGGATGGAGCTGTTATGCACCCATTAGGAAATAATAATGTACAAATCATGGTGTTTATAGTAAATATAAAATCTATAATCATATGTAATCTAGAATTGTCCATGATTACATCTCTATATTGGTGGTAAAAGTGTGTAAAAATAAAAAAGTAACATGGTTAAAGGCTCAAACACAAGACAGCACAACAGAACAGATTTTCATTTATTAAATTCAAGGAAGATGACATTTAGCATTTCTGAGCAATAACAGTTATTAAGGTAGGCCAGGATGAAGGCAATTACATTACTATGTGGTATTGTTTGGTAAAGGAAACAAGGAAATAACTGTGTAGGCTTGAAGTCTATTTATAATGCTCACATGTGACTGTGTGACCACTGAAGGGCAATGAGCAATTTCTAGATAAAATCAGTGTCATTATTCTCATACTGCAAGAAGAGAACATAGGACACAAAGAAAGACAGCAAACAGTGCAGTCACTCAAATAGTTATTGTCAGAGCTAAAACAGAACCTGAAACACTTCCAATTTGGGGATGGAGAAAAAGAATATTAAAACCTTACTCATAATTTTAATTCCATAAAAGGTGCAGAGCTTTAGAGCCATTTCAAGTGTGTTTGAAATAATAAGATTCAAGATATTGTCTTTGCAAAGAACTGTTCATGATACTTTATCATGTAGGAAAATATTTAATAGTACTCTCTGGAGGAATTAAAAAACTAAAATAGGTCAGAATCCCAAAGAAGAGAAGAGGGAGGAAAAATGGAAAGGAAAAGGAAGGGTGCAAAATATTAGATACAAAATCAAAGGCTGCAGCACTTTACTCCACGAACAAACAAGTGAACTCAAAGTACAAGATATGTTGTGTTAGAGAATTATGAGCATTATGGTACACTGATGGTTGCACATCACTCAACTCAGCATTGTACCCACACAAGTACAAGCAATTTTGTCACACCTCAGAAGATCTGCAAGGCTTGGTGACTTTTAAACTGTGTTATAAGCTGTTGGGTCAAATGTAAATCCCCCAAGGAATGAAAAAATCAAATCAAATAAATCCAAAGGCCTGTAAAATCACTTTGGTTGTATTACTTTTTCATATAACTACTGTGAAATGCCTTAATCTCCGAAGACAAATGAGAAGTCTACCTTCAAGAAGTAAATTCTACAGAAAATAGTGTAGGTACACATACCTGGAGAGAATGGGAGTTAAAAAGATAAAAGAAAAAGGAAAAAAAAATTCCCAAACCAAAACAGAAGAACTCTAAATATTGTATGAGTTAAAAATGTATTGCATGCAAAGACAGGTTTTGCAAAACTGTTTTTTTGAGTTCACTGAAACACAAAGTTATTAAATAAAAACTAAATATACTTTACAAGTTAGTATCACCAGACAAAAAAAAACCCTGTAAGATAACTGATATATATGAAATAATTGCTGAATGCAGCAGTTACTGTAAAGCTTTCTATCAAAGTGATAAATTGTGCTTTTTAAAAAATAAACACATTTTCCAAGATACACGCTAATAAAAAATTAAACATTTTATAGTCAATGTCAATATACTCTTTGTTTTCTACACAAAATAAGCTGTTTCTTCTCCGTGTACCCTTTCCCCAGACCACTTTGATTTCAATATTGAAAACAGAGACTGGAATGAAAGTATAAAAGATCCAAGGAAAATGAAAGTCAGTCACAACAGAGTAGACCTTAAGTACGCTGATAGCTAAAAACGCTTATGTTGCAAGTATTTTTAAACAGGAGATCTTTAGAGGGAAAACAAAAATAAACAAATAAAACCCTTCCAGTGTATTACAGTACACAACTGCATGAATAAAAGTGGCTGGTTTTAGCCAGAAAAAAGAAATAAAAGAAGCCAGGTTACACCTTCAGTGAAGACCATTTGTAAGATTTCAGTTAAAGCAACTTTGTTTTCAGTATTCAGGGTTATCTAAAGAAAAAAACCAAAACACTGTCAAGATGACACTTTAAAAAATATTGATCAAAAATATACTTTCCTTGAAAGTTATCTGAACAAGATGAACTATCTCTACTACACGCTCAGGTTATTATTCTATTACCTAAACCAAGTGTACTGTGCTTCTTCCAACTTTTCATCTGTGCTGTGTACTTATTGATTCAAGAGTGTCAAGCATAGGAGTTTAACAAGCGACTGTTTGGTAGATATTCAACTGATAATGAGTCCCAATTGCATCTAGACTCTACATATGTCCCCTGGTTATTTACAAAATACGCGTATGAAGGAAAAGCATACTTAGCTAGAGAAGTTTTCTATACATGTAACGGAGAATAGGAACTGAGCTAGTAAATCAGAGTGACCAGAGAAAAGCTTTAATATTAGCAGAATGCCCAGACAGACTTACAAGCTACCATCTAATCTTCTCAGGATTATTTAAGAGTTTCATTATGATGTTTGAAGAACCAGGAAAATAAAGTTAATTTCCTCAAAGGAAAATGTTTTGCAAAATTTCTCAGTTTTGATGAAACTTTCAAAATACTGTTCTGTAGCTTATCTGGAAGCTTAAATCAGTTTCATGACAGTTTTTTCAAAGAATTCCTCATCCTCTTGCCTAATAGAACACCATGCAGTGAGGGACCCCACTGCTCCTTCTAGAGCAACATGCTTTGCAAACTGTTTTGGAGATGGAAAGCTATGCTCCTTCTAACTTAGACATCCTGAGTTACCCTGCTACATCAGAACTACGGATAATAAGAATATGGAAACTCATTTAGCAAATTTTCAAAGTAGAGCAATTAGATTACACTAAATTATTGTTTTGCAAATAAATCCCATGATCAATATTGGAACTTTCTAGTTTAACTTTTACAATGAGACAGGGCTTTGTTTGTCATCTTGAGAGAGGGATGGTTTAATTTCTTACCACTGTGCCATTGGAGATTATACTTTTATGTCTAAAACCAGCATGATTCTATGTGTTGAAAAGTTATGTACTTGAAAAAAGGAGATATGTCCCAGAACTTATTTATTTGTTAGTGTAGTCGTCTTCTTTAAGTCAATGGTTTGCTGTTGGTCTTTGTAACATTTAAACTTGAGAAGATGAGTTGTAAATGATCACACAGACTTCATAGCATCAGAGTCCTCAGCTGCATGAAAAGAATTAAATATACTGACAGTCAGGCTTGAACTATATCTCCCTTGATTTGTTGGAACATGTAGAAATAACATGAGGGAGATGTTTTTTATTCATGCCTCTGAGTTAAAAAAAGAAAAAAACATCACTGCTGCATAATGTGGGTGTTACGCTTGTGTGTAATAAAAATATTTAAAGCAATTTCACCATGTACAGAAAAACAGACCTGGGGATGTAGAGGATGGGAGCAAAAGATTCTCTGCATACAATCTAGAGTATCTCCAGAGAATATAGCTACATCAAAATTCATACATTAAAATTGTGATCTTTAGTTTTGTATTTACAGTACTTTTAAATTTATTCAAGCTTTGAGATTGGTTCTGTGAGATAAAAAGCAGCATATAAGCCTTAGGAGAAAGAAGTCCAGCTGTTTAAAAAGCATAGTCAAACAAAGAGCGGCAACTCACTGATCAGACTTTCTGGAGCAGTAAAGTTTACAGTTGCATCCTCCCAAAGGCTACATCTCAGGAGGAGAATTACAGTGCTTTACCACAGTATTTATAATGTTGAGGATTAAAACCCTGCAAGTCTTACATAGGACAGTGAAAAACTCTTCACCCAGCTGGTTGCAGGGAGATTAATCAGAGTTGTATCATTGGTGTAAATGTGGAGAACATTGAGCTAATTTTTTCTTTCTTCCAGTTGACTTTCTTGGTTAGCTGGTCACTTCTCCCATACTTTCTCTCTGTTTTCCCAAACTCTAGCTAGCCAAGTGTCCTCAGCACATTTATCCCTGAAATACTACCTTCTATACCATGAAAAAAAATATAATTTTCTTCCTCTACTTTTCTTTCCCCTACGGTTACTTTAATTGTGAAGCTGGGCAAAGAAAGGCTGAGTATTTCCCCTAGTATCCCCAATAACCATGGGAAAGTTTCTAATAAATTTTATCTGAGCTGCTTTAATGTATAAAATCCATAAAGACTGTAATAGAAAATGTTGATTTACCTATCAGGCTTAAAAACTTCAAATAAAACACCTTTATAAATATTATTTTTATTATTTTTTTTGATACTTCAAAATTTTGGTAATTAAAAAAAAAAATCAGGAAACCGAAAGATCTTCACCTCATCTACTCAATATTAATAATATTTTTAGAACCTAGAGAGAAAGTGCTTTTGTTTTTCTTTAAAATTGTTTTGCTATATAATTTGTCTCAGAATGAATTAACTTTAAAAACAGCAATAGTAAACAGCACTCCATTTTGCTTCATAATTAAAATTAAGACTGAACAGCTAAAATATCTTCTCTGTATCTTAGAATTATTCACAGCACACAGGGCTTCGAAGTACCATCACGATGTTGAGAACAATTCATGTCATCAGGCAAACAGGGATTAATGCAGTTTTAGGAACATAAACCTGATGAAGTATGCTTTTTGTCTTTGCCTCCAGAATAATTTCTGCTGAAAACAGCAACAAATGTTCAAATGACTAAGAGAGATCTTCAACTATCTGGATGATTATTACAATCCAGAAGAACCAAGTAAGTGTTTCATTTTTTATTATTTTATATAAGAACACAACTCTAGTGTTTATATACTTATATGTTATTTCTTTACTCAATAATAGGTCTATTCCTCTCATGATACAGATTCAGCTAATTAACAGAACAGAGGTTACAAATTACATCAAAAGGTTTATATTTAAAAATAGAGGGTACATAAATATTTGTTAGAGAGAAGGTACAAGAAATCTAATGGTGCTTTAGTTTGTCTCTGATTGTCCTCTTCCATTTCCACTTCTGTTGTCTTTTCCCAGTCCCAGCTGGCTGTCTTTGACTGTCTTATCTCTTCATCTTTATGTGTTACACACAGAGGTAGTCCTAGATGGAGGTCTGTGCTTCGTGGCAGGCTTATACCATGGTTCCCTCCTTATTGATTGTTGTGATACCAAAAAAGAGGCACTTCCATCTCTCCTACTACCCTTTATTTTCATTGAGACTATATCCTCCCTTCTCGTAAAAGGTCAGTTGCCATTAACATCAGTCTTGCACAGACTTATGGCCTGAATCAGAAAAATATGACAATAACAAAATAATAATGCAATTAAGGATTTCACCTAAATCATGATTTTGTAAGAAAGGAAGAGTTTAAATTACTCTTCTAACTAAAACAAAATATACTTTAAGAGATATACCTTTTTATATTGTAAAAATGGGGAAACTTTTTCTCAGCTCAAGAAAGTTTTTGTTTGAAAATATTACTTAATGTATCCTTGAAAAGATTAGCACTTTAAAAGGTTAAATGCAAGTCTGAAATAGAAATTAAAGGATTTGATTTTTTTTAACCAAAATTTGAAAACTAAACTGTTAGAATATTTATCTGTGTTATGGAGTACAATTTCTGGATTCACATAATGAAGATCAAGAGACACAGAAGACACCTATTTTACCTGGAACTTTTCCCCAGTCTTTTCATCTTTTTTTCATTTGAAATTGCCGTTCATCAGAGAGAAGGAGTAAAAAAGCATCAAGAAGGGAGCTTTCTAAATTTCCAGTGAAAAAGTATGTCTACTGCATGTCCTATGATCTCTTGATCTCCTTTTCTCTGAGTAAACTGAGTGTATTCTCTGGGTTCTATAAGTATAACATACCATAATAAAACCCAGAATCTCACTTAGTCCAAAAAGACAAAAAAGCACAGAGGGATGGTGGTCCACCTGGCTAAATGCAAATGCCTGCAGTGTAGACATCTCTGTCACAGCTAGTTACATACATTCCTTCTACAGTTAACAGAGAGAAACAGGTGTGTCTGAGACATGATTCATGTGATCTCAAGTAGAAGTTTAAAACTCATGTAAATACTCTGAAGTATTTATTTCTCGCCACTGGTTTTAGAGAGTCCATATACTGAGCATAGAGGGAAATATCTAGAATGCAAAAGTCTAAAGTTATGTGATATTAATTCAAAGAATCTTAACCAAAAATCTGTGTTAAATTATAAAAGTTTTCAGGTGCAGTTTAATGCTAAGCAAGACTATTTAAAATCAATATATTAAAATAAATATTGAGATCTGTCAGTGTTTAAATATTTCCATAGGGAATGTAGAAACAAAAGATATTATTTTTTATGATGCAGGGCAAAACTTAAGTTAAATGTTGGAACTCCTGTGCTGCAGACATTATTATTTCATCTAGCTCTAACTGAAAATGGGAATTCATATAACCTCAGTCCAATTTACAGTAATACAAGTAACTATATATATGTAACTATACTATGGGAGTTGAATAACATATAACTTGTTACAGTAGACAGACTTAAGCCTTATAAAATCAGTGTCATGGTTTAACACCAGCCAGCAGCTAGGATCACACAGCTGCTCACTCACTCTCCCAGATGGGATGAGAGAGAGAATTAGAAAAGTAAAACTGAAAAAACTCATGAGTTGAGAAAAAGTTTAATAAGTAAACCAAAAGCTGTGCATGCGAGCAAAGCAAAACAAGGAATTAATCCACTGCTTCCCATCAGCAGGCAGGTGTTCAGCCATCTCCAGGAAAGCAGGGCTCCATCACGTGTAACGGTTACTTGGGAAGACAAATGCCATAACTCCGAATATCCCTCTCTTCCTTCTTCCCCCAGCTTTATATGCTGAGCATGATGTCATATGGTATGGAATAGACTTTTAGTCAGTTAGGGTCAGCAGTCCCGGCTGTATCCCCTCCCAACTTCTTGTGCACTCTGAACCTTCTTACTGGCAGGACAGTATGAGGAGCAGAAAAGGCCTTGAGTGCTCAGCAACAATCAAAACCACTAGTGTGCTATCAACACTATTTCTCATCCCAAATCCAAAACATTATACCAGCTGCTAGTAAGAAAGTCAACACTATCCCAGCTGAAACCATGACAATCAGATACGGATTTATATTTCTTTATTTTGTGGAAGAATTAATGAATTTTTTACTAAAAATACAATTTTGTTGAGGTACTTATTGTAGAAAATAGGTTTAAACACAACAAAATAATCAAACCTTCCTTAAGCATGTAGCAGGAACACTAGTTTTAAATCTGTTCTTAATCCATTATTGTGTTCAAATGTTATAACTGGTCATGTTCCAAGTCAAGTAAACAAAAATACTATGAGTGTGATAAATGTCAGCTAGCAATGAATGCAGGATCAAAAGTCATAAGTATTTATTTTTCATGTTGGCATTATTCAAGATCTAATGAAGCTTCACAGAATCATTCCAATTTGTATTTCAGAATTTCAGAATATAATCCCAAGTGGAAAAATATGCATTTTTTTCTAGAAAATATGTAAGAAATAGATGTTTTATTGAAACATCTTCATAGAAACTGAAGTATTCTATCATTCTGTTGAAGGGACAGAAACAAAACAATTTGAAACTGTATGACGTATAATTAACATTAGAGTCAGTTGCATATCCTTAGGCACGAATATTGTAGACAGGCTAGTCTTCCTAATTTTATTTCGGATTAAGAAGGGAGAAATGGACACATATTGGGCAAAATTCATCTGAAATTTTTCAGATGTCTACATTAAGGCAAGATTAATTATGTTCTGGAAATATACCGTCTCATTTATTCTGTTAACTGTTAAGGCAGCACAGGGAAATTAGCTCAGATTTGATTGATTCATTTTTCCTCCTTTGCATCAATATAAGTTTTTGTCATATCTGTGACTGGCTTAGCAACAACACAGCCAACTACCTCACAGCTAAAGGACGTCACTTTTATGGCTTATGTTTCCAGAGAAACTGAGGAGCAATAAATCAGTTCTCTCATCATGATCTTCATCAACTTTTAGTAAAGAAACTGATGATTCAGCCAGCTGACTGAATTCATTGAATATCAGTCATTCATGGATTAGTTAAATGAAAAATGCTTAATAAGCCAGGATGCTAATATGCTGCTAAATTTTCTGGACTCATTCCCAAGCGTGCACATTTTGAGTTCACTAAGACTGAGGGAGTTTAATTTACTTTCAAAGTAGTGAAAGCTACTTTGCATGTAGTTCTTTTGAAATCGTCCACAATTCACCTTATAGGTGAAACTGCATAAGCGACTGTCCTGTGTCATAATGTCCTTGTAGAAACAGCATCTGTCATACAGAGGAAACAATTTAATCATGGGGATTCTAGATACATTCTGACAAATAAGAGCATTGTCTTTATCTTCACACTGTCTTGCAAAAATCACTGAGATGCAACATAAACATCTGCCGGTCTCTGATGGTCATAGCAAGCATCCTTACACAGGTAGGTAGGTCATAATGATTTGAGGACTGAGATGGTGTCTCGCTGAAGTTGCCATTTCCGGTGATAGTATAATGTACTACTACGCCAGACTTGATGGAATTCTCCTTTAACCTAATATTTAGCCTAATATTTTTGCTTAATATTGATTCACATGAATTCACTCCTTATTGCTGGGCGTAAAATTGCTGGTTTCTCTCTGGACTGGGAAATCACTGTGATGAACCCTTTAGAGAGTTTTTTTTCTGACGAGTTGATATCTTAATTATAAACATTGGGAAATAAGTCACTGATGCACAAAAATGACTTTCAGTCACACTTTTCTTAATTTAACTAGAAACAAATCCCAAGTTTTATGATTTATTTCTAAGCTGGTCCTCAGAGAAAGACATTATGCACAGGCTGCTATGAGAAAGGGACTGCAGGGTTGTGTGTGGGAAACATCAATTGATTGCTCTCAAGGAGTGACATTATGTTTTCCCTTTATTAATTTCTGAATAACTAAAACCCTACTTGTTTAAGTTAATTGATAGTCATATAAAAAGACTTGTCAAGGGGACAGTCAGAGCAGTGAGAGGAAGGTCTTAGTATACATTGTCATCTTCTGTCTTCCTTCTACTTATCAGTTTGCCAGAGAGCCAGAATAGCTGGACAAGTACAAGTGTATTGCCCTCCAGGGCTGGCTTTGGAGCTGTCAGACCAAAAAAAATGCATCTTGTTGGGCAGAGATGTGTAGAACAATCTTAGGTGGCATGATTAGTAAGAAACAGAAAGCTAAGACCTTAATATCAGAATCACTGTGGTAAAATAAGTTAAAAATTAAAGTCCTTTACATTCATGAGTAGACTGCTTATTTCTTGGTCTCTATAATATACATAATCAGATAATTACATGCTATTAATTTCATTTTAATTTTAGATATTGATCATGCAAATGCTTATGTATTAACAAGGGATTGGATTATATGCACAATGGACAGAAGTAAGCACTTGTTTATATTTTGTCTGAAATTTAAGACATTTTACTTCATATTGAGGCCAGGGGTGTTCTAGTGATGCCTGTTTCTTTAACTGACTACATGGGGAAACTTTGTTGTCTAGCTTAGATGCAGAACTTTACATTTCATCACCTGAATATAACCTTTAAACATTTCATCATAATATTTTATAATCCAAATTAAAGGAACAGATATTCCTGTATTGTTAGCTTATAAAGTGTATGATTGTTTAGAACTGATACCAGATTACATTGACATAGGTCCTAGCTAAATTTTGACTTTCATTGACTTAATTATTTCTATCAGTCTCCTAAATTTTGTATTAAATGATGTCTTATTAAGCTTCACAAATGAACAACCAGGGAGTGCAATATCAAGTACAGGCAGATAAAAATTCAAATCAAAAGGATAAGTAAGGCTTTTCAGAAACACTGACAAAATATGTGATACTAAAAATCCAGAAATTCAGATCAATATTCAGAAAAAGATGCATTAATTGGTAGAACTAGAAATGAAACTTAAATATAGCAGTAGAAAATGCTAAACAATAAGAAAATAAAGTCCTTTCATCAAGAATTATTCTATTTTACCATTACTGTATTTAATGTAAAATTCAAAGGTGAATTTAATAAAAACATCTAGGTTATGAGTTTTCTACAGACAATCTTATGATTGTGTAATGAGTTTTCTAAAGGCAATCTTATATTTCCCGTAAGTAAAATATCCTCTTCAATCCATGACATCAATGCTGCATACTGAGTATCAGTGGGGATCGCATAGGACGCAGAAGCTGGAACTTCAAATTTTACATATGGTAAAACCTTTTACAAATGCAGGTTTTGGTTTTATTTATAGACCATTGGCTAAGCCACGGTTCTTACTTTTGAATGTTTGCCGGTGTTGCAATTTATTCTTAAAAATAAATGAAACTATAAGATGTTTTATAAAACACGTAATCATCTTTTCTCAGATATCTGTGTTCTGTGTTCACTATGGGACTGATGCAATTTTTTTAAAACTCATTAACAAAACTCCCACTAACTGCAAAATGAAATCATAGCAAGCTTAGTAAGTGGATGTAATCTGTTGCTTTCTTGTGAATATAGTAATTGCATTTTATTTTAATAGTACCATTTCTTATCATTCAGTATAGTATGGCCTCCTTGCCTTTGTTTAGTTTATTAATGTGCTTGCAAAATTTACAGAATAATTTAAGTGCAAACATATTTACTACCGGACAGTGAAAGTCCTTAGAATCTGTAAACTCTCATGTTGTGGAAAAAATCTCTTCAGCTAACAACTTTATATATGATTGTACAAAGTGTAGACAACTACAATTAATTTTATTAAAATATTAAGTAGAACACAGAGAAGGAGAAAGAGATAGGTACACAAAGAATGGTGATACAATAGACTGTTCAGCTACTTATTATCCTGAGCTGCTCCAATAAAGCTGTTTGTTACTGGACTATATCTTATTTTGACATGTAATCCTCTTAAGAATTTAACCCCTTGTAAATGCAGGTCTCTGCAGAATGTAAGCAAATTGGTTTGCAAGGACTGATTAATAAAAGGAAGCATGCATTCATTATGCACAGTGTATACATAGATGCCTGTAATAGGAATCTGAAAGGATGACATTTTCTTCTGTCTGTCACTTCCTAGAGCTGGTAAAATATTGGTCTAGTTTAGAAAGTGTAAATTGTATTACCAAAAAAAAAAAAAAAGGAAAAAATGCACCATAAAATATCAGTTAAATAAAAATAGATTAATTGAACAGATCATTATAAAAGTTGGCCCAAAATAATTGCGATGTATTACTAACATAATATTGTTTAGGTAAACCTTAAACAACAGTTTATTTATTTTCTTATTCCTAAGCAACACCAGTGAAGCCTTCCTGTCTTTCAGACTAAATATTGCATTTTCTAATGAATAGTCTGTGGAAGTTCCACTTCATCAGAGGATACTATGTCTCATAGCAATTCCCTGATGCTTTTGTACTTGACTCTCCAGAAAGTAAACACTGAATTAAGCTGCAGGTTCACTCTGATGGTTACTATTTGTAATATTCTTATACATTACAATACCCCAATACAATGTGACACATTCATTCTCTTGCCTGTTCAAATCCTGCAAGAATATGAAATAATTCATCCCAGAGAAAAAATTAAATTGAAATAACAAACATTTTATATTATAATATTTACTTCCATAAGTGGCAGGGGTGTTGGACTAGATGATCTCCAGATGTGCCTTCCAACCCTGACCATTCTGTGATTCTGTGTGACATATTGCTTCACATTGCTCCCAGACCTGATTGCCTATAGAGTAAGCAGGACAAGCATGGCATGTCTGTGCATCCTCAGTGTGCAAGACGGGGGCAAAAAGCAGGATACAGATCCAAGCTCAACAGGAGGGCAGCTGCTACAGAGCTCAGCATGACCTGGGAGCCGGGGACAGCTGCTTTCTGCTGACAATAATCTGCTTTATGTAAGACAAGGATCTTTATGAGAACTAGTAAAAGAGGAAGGATTTATGACAGCTTTTCATATGTCTAGGAGTCTCTTTCTGTGTGGCAGAAGTTCATACTGAGTGCTGAGTTTAGTAGGAAAAGGGAATTAAAAGCAATATCATTTGCACAAGGAAGATCTTACACTGAAAGGTAGGAGCTTTGGGCTGCTGTTGAGCTGTGAAATCAGTGTGAGAGGGAAGTTATCAGTCATGGCCCCTCACAGAAAGTTGTGGATCACAGCTCCCAGTAACTTTTGGTGTAAAAGTAGCCTGAGGAGTCCTGTGGATCCTGGAGGACTCCGAGGATCTCATGCCTCTGGGATCATCCACCCTAACCTTTTTAAAATTAAAACCCAGGCACATATCAATACTCTATCACTTCTGCTTTATAGTGTCTCGGAAAGGAGTTGTCTTGCAGATTACATAAAAAAAAAAAAAATCTGTCTCAACAGTTAGAAGACCCAGACCCTATGGTTGATGAGCTCATTTTAGACATTACTTTGGCTGCTTACAGAAATCAAATCTTGCCAGAATAAGAAGAATTTCACACGTGCAAGATGCCACTAATCAGATGATTGTCAGTTTTTTTCAGCCCTGAAGAGTGATGGCTCTTGCACCTGTTGACTCTTCCAGGTTTGTTTGGAAGAAAGTAACATTACTAATTCTGGATAAAATCCTTTTCTTAACAAAGCAGTTGTGTGCACTTTTTAACCAGAAAATAAGCAAAATAAGAATGCTCCCATTTTAATGGGTTGTAGCAGGGGTTCTGGTGATTTTATCCATCATCTACATGGTGTACAAAAAGAAAGGAAAAATTACTAAAAATATATACTTTAAGTTTGACCTTATCATGTGTTCAAACATGACATTCAAGTTCCTTGTTCAAATATATCTTAACAACAGCTAGTAGAATCATGCCTCAGAGACTTCACAATTGGCACATATAAACCCATGATCTATATAAATAGAGCAATTTATACAGATATTTCTTAAAAATACAGGGGATTACAGGGGCTGCTGGTTAAAATCACATACTGAAATACTAGCCATACTGAAGTCAAGGATTTTATCACTATCAGGTTCACTAAATACTGCATTTTTTAATGCAGAGTAAATGGGAGATAAAGGCATCACATATGACCTCTTCTTCATGGAAATATCTCTTTGACTATATGTATTGCAGTCCTTTACGTTTTTTACATTTGTTTTGACTAAATATGTGGGATGCAATATGAAGGTAGTTACAATGAAAGTGATTGCCTATTTATAAATACAGACCTTGTATCTAACCTAAATAAAAGACATATTACAAGCTGTATCTGTGGGTGACCGACTGACTCTTGCATGGTACATTGGGTACTGAGTTCTTTTTAAAGCACTGAGCCACAGCCTCGACCTATTACATCATTTATATCTGTCTATCCAGACTGCGTGTAAAAGGAATGCTTTTGCTATCATTGAAATTCATCAACTTTGCACCGGCGTAAATGACAGGCCTGGAGAATCAGACCCTCTTTTTGAAAAGAAAGGGTTCCTGGAAGTTCTCTAGTCAAAGTAAGACTGAGAAGAATGACAAAGTTTATACATTCCCTTAAGTGTCTATAGGTGAAGCATAAGTGTTATGTGAAAAAGACTGGTACTCAGAAATTTTTTTTCTTTTTTCTTCTTTTTTTTTTCCTCCCTTAGGAGTCTTAGACTATCCTCCTAACAACAAATCTTTTCCTAATATCAGATCCTCCCAAAATGCATTTTCTGGCCATTGTCCCTTATTATATAATCTGGCAGTACTGAGAAAAGCTTGGTTCTATTGTCTTTGGAACTAACCTTCAAGTAATTGAATCTCCTGCTCATGTCCTTTAGCCTCCTCTTCCCCAGACCAAACAAGTCCAGTGCCCTCAGTTTCTCATCCTAGATCATATGGTTTAGGCCTGATCATTTTGATAGCTCTCTGCTGGACCTTCTCCAATTTTTCCGTCTCTCCCTTGAATTCTGAGCTCCAAACAGGACACGATATTCCAAGTCTCGCCTTCCAGGCCTCCTGAGCAGAAGAGCCTTCCATCTGCTGGCCACACGCGTATTGAAGCACTATAGGATGTACTTGCATTTCCTGTAGTAAACAGTTCATCCCATTTGCAATGAGTGGTCTGCGGGCTCATGCACAGCTTGGTGTCCATTGTGTCTCCCAGGTCCTATTCAGCCACTAGTTCCTTAGTCTGTATCAAGGTTGTGTTTCTCCTTACTGAAATTCACAAGTTTTCTCAGGAGATTTATGAAGCAAACTCGATAACTGCCAAGGTCTATCATTTATTGTGTCAGCCACTCTCTCTGATATAGCGCTATTTCTGAATTTGCTGAGGGTATACTCTTTGTCATCATCCAGGTCGTTGATGAAGATGGTGAAGAATATGGACTTCATTATTGATGGCTGGGAAACTCTTATCTAGCTGCAAGCTGGATGTCCAGCCATTGTTCAACATGCTTTAGGCCCAGAGGTCCAAAAAACTTATAGTTCACCTCCATTCACCTGTCCATTTTCCCAAACAGAATAGTGTGGGAAACAGGGTCAGAAACTTTTCGGATGTCAAAAAACACTACCATACCCTTGTTTACACAGCCAATCATTGCACTGAGGATGGTAATTACTAGGTCAAGCAAGATTTGCCTTTGGTACACTGACTGGTATTCTGAATATCCCCTTTATGCACTTGGGAATGCATTGCAGGTGACTGTGGGTTTTAATATATCCAGGAGCTGAGATAAAATTGTCCAGCCTACAAATCCAGGTTGTACTACCTGCTTTTAAAAGATGGACATAATTTCAGATTTTCCCTGTTATCAGGGACCTCCCAAGTCACCACAGTTTTTTGTAAAAGACAGATGTTAGTCTCAGTCACATTAGCCAACTCTTTCAGTAGCATTGGGTGATGACTACTCAGTCCCATGGATATGAGTATGCCCATCTTCTCCAAGTAATCCTGAGTATAATATTGTTGCTACCCCACTGCTGGCTGCCCTGTCCTTCACAAACCATAATGGTACACACAGAGGGCTGGGAACAGAATTCCTGATTACTCAAACAATGATTTTAATGTACTCTTTTCTTCCCTACCCTAGTTTCACCTCTACTAAGCTCTGTGTTTGTGTTTTAGTTCATCAGCAAGGTCCCTGCTTAGTCAAATGGGTTATCTGCTGAAAGTCCTGGTCTTTGTGCACAATGGAATGATTCATTGTCGATTTTTTTAATTAAACATACTAAGTTTTATTTTAAAAAGTTTAAAATTAAAAAAAAAAAAAAAAAAGGCAAACAAATCAGCCAGATTTACTAGCTAAATAAGCCAGGTTCTTCTCTTGTGAGGCCCAGAGTCCTAACTTCTGCTTTTTTTCCCAGACTCCCTTCAGATCCTGAGCTCAATCAGCCCAGACTGACCTATATGTTTTTATTCACCATCAGTTTAGGAGCAGGAGGTCAAGCACAGCATTATGATCAAAAGGTCATTCTAGCATTTGCATCAATATCACTAGTGCTTGGAGGCAGGTAAAAGTCTATGACCAGGATATTTATGCCAATCAGTTCTAGAAAGTCTTGTACATAACCTCTTCTTACAGAATCATAGGATATCCTGCACTGGAAGGGACCCACAAGGATCATTAACTCGTGACTTTGCCCAGGGCAACCTAAAAGTTAAACCGGCTATCTAAGAGCATTGTTCAAATACTTCTCGAGCTCCAACAGTCTTGGGGCCATGACCACTTCCCCGGGGAGTTTGTTCCAGTGCTTGACTACCCTCTCAGTGAAGAACTTTTTCCTAATAACCAATATGAACATCCCCTGATGCAGCTTTAAGCCATTCCCTCATGTTCTGTCACCAGACACCAGAAAGAAGAGATCAGGACCACCTCCCCTCTCCCTCCCGCTTCATGAGGAAGCAATGATGTCACTCCTTAGTCTCCTCTTCTCTAAGCTGAACATGTTTCTTGGCCAAGCAGTCTGGAACTGACCACAATTTTATTCTTTCACAACATGTCCAGGATTTCTTCCTCTTTATCTTGACTCAGAGACTGCCAAGAGATCCATCTCCCAACAGACACAATTTGTACAGGAGCTCTGCATAGTCAAGGAAGTCCTTAACACAGGCCAAAACTTCCCTTTCCTCTTCCCCTTGCCTATTTTCCCTGGATTCATAGCCATGTCACAGTTGTACAATCTATCCTGACCAATCCCTCTGATTCTGACAGTTTTGACAGTTTTGTAGCTCTCCTCCTGGGTTTGCAATTCCTCCTGTCTCTTGACTGTGCTCTGCAAATGAATGTACAAGAGTCTAAGGGAATCCTTTAGATCTTCCTGCCCTGAGCAGTGACATGAATGCACTCCTTTCTAGCTTCTCTCTTCATGTGTCTTCTCCATTTGAAACTCCATTTCTTGCTTCTGGGCTTCAGTTCCTGTCTTCCAAAACTCCCAACCAGGTTAGCAAGCCTGATTGCAACAGCATATGCCCTCACTTTCACTTTGTAAGAACACCTTCTTGATAGGCCACCATGCAACTGAAGAAACACGTTATTGTTTGTAATACATTTATAAAATCATAGTAAAAGCCATAAAGATGGGACTCAGATGAGGCAAGTGCTTCATCTAGTATTGACTCAATGTGGACTCAAGAATTTGTCTGCAAAAAGGACTAGCCCTACATAGTGTGGAATCAGGGCAGTGTTGGGGAAAGTCATTCCAACTACTGGCCTCAGTGTTGGGCTACTTTCCTTGATCTTCATTTTTTTAGCAATATAAACATGCTTTTCTCATCTGGGCCTTAGCTACATGTCAAGGCTAAAAGAAGCTTGTCCATGCAGTGCAGCGTCACACGATGCAATACCAGCCATAAGTGACTTGGCACTTATGCTTACCTGTTATTCATAAGTTGCAGGTTCTATGAGATCCTTGCAAGAGCCAATCAAACTGGCTCAGATGGACTGAAAACTTCAAGTACAGTTTATTAACTCAGCTTAACATCACACCACTACTATGTTTTTTAGATTATTCAGATGAAGTGAAACAACTCATGCCTGTTTGAAGCATGGACGTAGGGAGAATATGTCTGCATACATCCCTTAAACATATCCAGAATCTCTATTACCCTGTACAAAACAAGGTTGAAAATACCTGAAGTAAGCAGCTGGGCCTTGTTACACCTCTAAATTGATATCTGAATTGGGAAAAAATGAAGACAAAGAGGGAGAGAAAACATGACCATCAAAGTTGTTTCTATTTCCATTTCCATTTTCACTGATCTTCTGAACACCACAGTTGCCTGTATAGGATCTTTCAGGAAAAACAAAAAGGTAACACTTAAGTTTCTAGGACATGGATTTTAATGGATTATTATTATTATCATCATTATTATTGTGGGTGGCACCCAAATTTTTAATATTATGATGTGACTAGGACATTTGTGTAATTTAACAGTTCAGAAAAGCTGGAAAATAACAAACAATATGTTGGGAAATTTAAGTATATTTTTTCCTGCTGCCCCTCACCACAACAAGGTTTTCACATTGAGTTAGTAGCTGAAAAGAGAAATAACTTCTCATTCTAAATGATGGAGTAATTTCTTGGTGTGAGACACACGATTCAAGAAGTAGTACCTCCTCATTCAAAGATAAATTAAAATAAAAACCAAACAAATAAACAAACAAAATACACACCCCCAAAATAAAACAAACAAAAAAGCTGATTCCGTTAAAATTCTTTAGTTTTAAAATACAAAAACATGAGATTACTAACTGATTGTGCTAGAGTATTGCTATAACATTATTACCAGAAAAAAAATTACTAAGATCAGGCTTTTCCAACAGAAAATGAAAACAAAACAAAAGCCCAATAATCCTTCATGCCCTTAGTATCAGTTACTGAAGATTACTTAGGTTTGAAATATACCTACCAACAATGAGTAGAGTGAGACATTAGTTTGCAGTCAAATTTTGTAAGAAAGGATGGTCCTGAAGAACCATGAAACGCAAAGTGCAAATATTATCCAGCACTTTTTGGTGGGTGCAATTATTTGTATCATGTGCAATTTGATTATTTCCTTTGCAAGTTTACTGAGTGCTTCAAAAATATATGCAGTTTTGTAAAATATGATCCTTACAAAAATAATACACAAGAAAGAGCAGACAGGATTTATTGACCAAGAGTAAGTCTATAAATGTTACACTTTGCTTTTACAGTAAAATATATCTAATAAACCATATCTGTTTATTGACAGTATTCTGTACTTTTGCAGTTAAGAACACCAGACAACAATGCATCTACTTTAATGCAGGGTAAAGAACAGCACTATCTTCCTTTTGCAGCTGGTGAACTGAGGAAGAAACTTCAAACAAGCTTTCTAGCTATGAAAGACTAATGCTCAGCTGTCACATCTTCATTAAAAAAATACCCCCCAAAAAAATTCATCTGTTTTTTAAAGTGCCACTTACTTTAAACCTTATGTCAGGGACTTTTTATTTGTTAAACCTGGAAAAGTGTGAAAAGAAAAAAGATATTCATCTTGATATTCAAACAAACACCTATGCTAAGATGTATGATTCTTGAGATGAATCCTACTTATAGTGTCAGTACAGCTTTATACCCAGATTAATAGAGCATCTGAAAACCATCACAGAACCTGAATGTGAACTCATATCACGATATGTTGCTGAACAAAATTTCTTTTTTACATATATTAATGGTTTTGACAAAGATGTGTGCTTCTGCTTCATCTCTTTTCATTAGTAACTACTTTAAAAACTTTATCAGACTTATAAAAAAGAGCAGAAAACAAGCATAACACCGAATGTTGTCATATTAACAGTATACCTTTTTTCCTTCAATTGTGTATATGTATATAATATTTAGATATAAAGTATGCTACATTGCCTGGTTTTATTTTAAAATGTATTAAAAATGCCCCCAAAATATTTTTTTAAGAGAAGGCAGGCAAGACAGCTTGGAGCCATTGTTGCTGTTATTAATTGCAATCCAGTTTTCTAAAAGAAAAAAAAAGATTAAAAATAAAAGACAAAAGCAAAAAGATTAAGCTGTAGTACTTCTTGCTAGTGTTGACACTGAACTTGCAAATTTTTTGTTAGAGAAGTACACATGCATACACTTTCTCTTACCAGCCTAGCAAGGACCGAGCAAATTCATAGAAGCATCAAGCTGTGTAATACATTGCTTTTGACTGCTTCTCTCCTCAGCAGTTCTCAGCAGTGTGTCAGAGAATACTCTTGTTAGCTAAGCTGGAGGGTTATGATTAAATCCAAATTAAAAAGAAAGAGAGAAAGAAGACAACAGAGAAACAAAACACACACAAAGAGGGAACCCAGCTTCCTTCCTTTATCCTTCAGAAATTTACCTGAGCTCACAGTGGGTGTTTAGGTAATTTGTATTTTAAATGTTGTGTTATAATCTTGATGTTAGACACCATGAATCTGGGGTAGGGCACACAGGCTACATATTCCATGCCAAACTAAGGATTAAGCTGACATTTCTGGATGTAATCTGGGTTTGCATCTCTTCTTTATTTTGGTCAGGTTATTGCTCAGACTCTTGCTCGATGACTTAATGGTGTTATGTTGTATCTATGCATGTTTTAGGAGACTTGAAGGTATGGAAGGCATTAAGTTAAAGTAGTCCAGTTCAGTTCTTAGCTTGCAAGTTAAATTACAGTTTCTAGAAAATTGCAAGCATTAGAATACCTTATTTAAACATGCAGTTAGAATTAATTTTCAGTGTATCAATTTGCACTAATTAATGGTAGTTTCACAATCTTTTTGTTTGCCAAATATGATCTCTCCAAGGATTAAAAATATACAGTGGCCATGGCGGCTAGTACTGACGTTAAACCTTGGCATCATGAAATTAATAATGCTTACTTAGTTGATAGTTTCATAGCAAGTAAAACTGGTGACAATGAATAAGTTTAATTTTGTGACACTCCCCAACTTTAAGCAATGGCAAGCCATATCATTGCTTTCTGTCACAAGAACTGTCCTTACGCGGCAACAGAGATGTGATGAGAACAGAGACTGGTTCACAGTAACTGACAATATGCCTCCTAAGCAGGCTTGAAATATCAATATTATTGACCTTGGTGTGTGAAACATTTCCTTCTTGTAAGAGATCTGCCTATCCAACAGTCAGAAAGTAAGAAGTGACTCAGCAGATGGTGGATTACTGGAAGAAGAAGAATCATTTTGTCTGGAATTATACCTCAGGATTAGCTGTCGTTCATTCTGTGACTGCAGCAGAGATAGAAAGCATTACCTTTTATTTTAGGAAAACGACCTGACAGGATTTACTGATTAATACTTTCCTTGCATAAAACTGTGAGTCATCTTCGATGCCATTACTATGGCTGGAGTGAGAGCACCTCTGGCTGTGCATTTGCAAGTTTTCACGAGGTAAGTGGTGTCAGAATGAGGGACCTTCGAAGGAAATCCCTAATTATGCAGACATTAGCTTCAGTGATAAAGAAAAATACACTTTCTCTAATTTCTTATTATAGAAATACCCCTCCATAAGCGAAGCAGGAGAGGAAGAAATGAAAACTGAAAGGTCTGGCATTTCAATGCAGACTAAAGAACAACTTCTGGAGTGATCAAAATATTTAAAGATTTAGTGATTTTTCACAATAGAAAAGTTAATCTCGACTATTTTCATATATATTTCAATCCATCTTTTAATCAAGATTTTGGCCTCTGCAGATTGGATGTGTTATTCTGCACCTCCTGATCAGTGCTATGTACATTTAACAGCATTGTCCTGTTCAGAAATGATTGCTTCTATGACAGCAATGTAATTTCTCTGTGTAATGCACACAGAAAAAAGTGGGTTTTTTTTGCAAAAGATGTAAGGTACACTGGACTCTTGCAAATAAAAAATACCATAAAACCATCATATCTTAAAGGATATACATAACAGATATGCATAATACAATATGAGGAATTATTGTTATGTGAACTATTTGCAAAATGATATTTGGGGAAGAGGTAAGACTACGACTTCACAAAAATCAATATAAAATTGAAACACTTATATTTGCAGAAACTTGCCACTTCTCATGCTTCCAATTAAAGTGTTCTACTCTTAATTCAGTTTTTTGTTGTTTGGGTTTTTTTTTTTCATCAGAATCAGAATCGGAAGCTAAAGAGTGCAATTTTACGCTGAACCTTCTTCAATTTAAACATGTTTCAATCTTTTTGGTCTAGGTAATATTCTGTCTTCTTCTTTGGGGCTTCAGCAGACTTTATGATGGGACAAAGAGCTTTCATTAATAAATAAATAATAATGTTATTTATTGTTATGTTTCTGGAACAATTGTGTGTAATTGTGTGTGATAATTGTGTAAAATTTACAGTACACAATTTTACAGTTTACTTATTTTTAAAAATAGGTTGTTTCAGAGTAAATGGCGATTTTGTGTACTGCAGCCTTTCATAACGTTTGCAAATGAAGGCTTTTTGTATTGGGATATTATGAAAAACAAATTTTTTGAATGCTACTCTCAATTTATTTACATGATAAATGAGATGATGTAGGAAACAAAAAAAAATGTTGTATACCTATCATACTATATTTTAAGGACTTCAGTTTGATATTAAAAAGTCATCTGCAACAAGTAGCTATTGTGTGTCCATTGCTATTATTTAAAGTATCATTCTTCTATGTAATTATATTTTTTATTTGATGCAATTGCTAAAAATAATAATTCTTCAAATTTATCAAATAATTTCCAGTAATCCCAGTATTAAACAGGGTCGAGAAAGGGATTAATTTAATGTTGTTAAAAATATTTTCTTCATTTACTTCACAGCATTTTGACTGTGCTTTTTCTTCTTTCTCTACAGCACTAATACCAAATAGGAAAGAAACAACATAGATTTTGCCCACAGTGTTTTCAGATGCTCAAGTATACCTGAAAAATATATTTGCATTTTGTGTTAACTTCATTATTTTGATATTTTAATGATTTCCATAAGTGAATTACCATTAACATCACATATTAAAAATCCATTATGAATAATTGTTCCCAAAGGCAAGTACATTTGCTTTGCAGAGACAAGAAGAATGAAAAGAATTATATACAACAAATTTCCACAGTTTAATACAGTACAAAGTAAAATATTAAGAGAACTAGCTCATAACAAATTTAAGAGCAAAGTCAGGTTTAATACAGAATCAGATCTTTTTGGTCACTTTAGCCCAGTGTTTTGGTATAGATGTATTTTCTTAAAAAAGTATTTTGAAATTTGGTATTTATGTAAATAAATAGACAGCTCAGACACAAAAATCATAAAGGTGAACAGAAACATTAAAAAAAAAAAGACCAATTTCCTATCCTTTACTGCTTCCTTAAAGAGAGGATCAAATTATTTCTATCATCACAAAAAAAAAAATTGTCTTCTGATACAATCATGCCAGAGAATATCTAAAATGACAGTATCATTACTGCTAACTAGAACACCAGCTGATTTAATTGGTTTCCACTGTGTGTATTTCCTCTACTAACTTTTTAATTAATAGTCCATTTAATTTGAGAATAATCTTGGGTTTAGTAGTTGGGGAACTTAATAAAAATTAACCTTATAAAAGAGAACTTCAGCTTGATATCACTCTTTAAAATCTAACTGAGATAGATAGCATATATATAAATATCATATCTCAAGGATAAGCCAAAATTTAGACTTCTGATTGTTGAAGTTGAGATTTGACTGATTTTACCATACCTTTTATAAGTTTTCCGGTTTTACTGAGGAGGAAAGGGGGTGAAATAGTTCCAAGGCTTGGCAATCTATATGTCATCAGTATCATCTGTCAATGTAAAAAACAGGTAAATGGTTCAATGACTGTCATGGTTTCAGCTGGAATGGAGTTGACTTTCTTGTTAGCTGCTGGTATAGTGCTGTTTTGGGTTTGGGATGGGAAATAGTGTTGATAGCACACTGTTAGTTTTGATTGTTGCTGAGCACTCAAGGTCTTTTCTGCACCTCACACTGTCCAGCCAATGAGCAGGTTGGGAGTGTACAAAATATTGGGAGGACACACAGCCAGGACAGCTGATCCCAGCTGACCAAAGGGATAGTCCATACTATATGATGTCATGCCCAGCCTATACTGCTAGGGGAAAAAGAAGGAAGGGTGGGACGTTTGGAGTTGTGGTGTTTCGTTTTCCCAAGTAATTGCTACATGTGACACAGCTCTGCTTTCCTGGAGATGGCTGAACACCTGCCTTCTGATGGGAAGCAGTGAATGAATTCCTTGTTTTGCTTTGCTTGTGTGCATAGCTTTTGCTCTACTTATTAAACTGCTTTTATGTTAACCCACGAGTTTTACCTCACTTTTACTCTTCTGATTCTCTCCCCTATTGCAACTGGGGGAAGTAAGCAAGCAGCTGAGTGGTCCTAGCTGCTGGCTGGGGTTAAACCATGAGAATAGGTCATTCTTTGCCCTATGTAGAGTACAGAATTTGCATTTCACAGAATCACAGAATCACAGAATCAGAGAATCACAGAATAGTAGGGGGTGGAAGGGACTTCTGGAGATCATCCAGTTCAACATCCCTGCTAAAACAGGTTCACCTAGAGCAGGTTGGATGGGAACACATCCAGGCGGGTTTTGAATATTTCCAAAGAAGATGGAGCCTCTCTGGACAGCCTGTTCCAGTGCTCTGGCACCCTCAAAGTAAAGGAGTTTTTTCTTATGTTCAGATGGAATTTTCTGTGTTCAAGTTTGTGCTTGTTGCCTCTTTTCCTGTTGCTGGGGACCACTGAAAGGAGTCTGGCCCCATTCTCTTGACACTCGCCCTTTAGATATTTATAAGCATTGATGAGATCCCCTCTCAGTCTTCTCTTCTCCAGGTTAAACAGACCCAGCCTTTCCTCATAAGAGAGGTGCTCTAGTCCCGTGATCATCTTCATAGCCCTCTGCTGGAATCTCTTCAGTAGTTCCCTGTCTTTCTTGAACTGGGGAGCCCGGAACTGGACACAGTCCTCCAGATGTGGCTTCACTGGGGCAGAAGAGAGGGGGAGGATAACCTCCCTCAACCTGCTAGCCACACTCTTTTTAGTGCACCCCAGGATACAATTGGCCTTCTTGGCCACAATGACACATTGCTACCTCATGGTCAATTTGTCCGTGAGGGCTCCCAGGTTTGTGTCAAACTTGCTGAGGGTACACTCTGTCCTCTCATCCAGGTCGTTGAATAATATGTTGAACAAGACTGGATCTAGTACTGACAGCTGGGGAACACCGCTAGCTACAGGCCTCCAACTACACTCTGTGCCACTGATCACCGCCCTCTGAGCTCTGCTGTTCAGCCAGTTCTCAATCCACCTCACTGTCCACTCATCTAACCCAAACTTCTTAAGCTTACCTATGAGGATGTTATGGGAGACAGTGTCAAAAGCCTTGCTAAAGTCGATGTAGACAATGTCCACTGCTCTGCCCTCATCCACCTAGCCAGTCATGCCATCATAGAAAGCTATCAGATTGGTCAAGAATGATTTCCCCTTAGTGAATCCATGCTCACTACTCCCAGTAACCTCCTTTTCCTCCACATGCTTAAAGATGACATCTTGAATGAACTGTTCCATCATCATTCCACGGATGGAGATGAGGTCTTTGAAGAGGCCAATGTTAGCTATCCTGATGTCCAGGGTTGTAATCCTACTTATTTCATTCTTGCCCTGTTAGTCCCTTCACAGTGATAGAGATACCGTTCTTAAAAGTAGCATTATAAAGTATGTGTTGGAATGATTAATATAGAACATTTAGTAAAAAAGAAGGTTTGAACAAATTTTAAACAAATTCTACTAGTGTATCAGGTAGGTCTGAAGTTTTTAACCACATCAGAACATATTTGTATCCAAGTTGAGACATTATGGTCTGGATGAGTGGAGAATTAGAGTAAAACAGGTAGTTGAGTGGTTGGGCTTAATGGGCACTGGTTGCCCATTAATGGATACTGGTGGTATCACAGTGTCTGTATTGGACTGGAGCACTTGCCTTGTGAGAAGAGGCTGAGAGATCAGGGCAGGGATCGCTCAGCCTGGAGAAGAGATGGCTGTAGGGGGGAACCTAACAGCAGCCCCTCAGTGCCTGCAGGGAGGTCTGCAAGGAGATGGACCCAGGCTCTTCACGGCTGTGTGGGGTGAGAGGATGAGAGATGATGAACATATGTTGGAAAAGGAGACGTTCAGGTTGGGTACGATAAAAAGAATATTCCCAATAGCACAGTGAAGATCTGACTGGATGTAACATGATCAGACCTGAGCAGATCTTAGTAACCAGATCTAACTTCAGAGCTGCCCTTGCAGCAAGTTGGACTAGAGACTTCACTAGATCCTTTCCCACCTGAATTGTCCTACAGTCATATGATTCTATACTGAATATGCAGGTCAGAGGCATAATGATAACAGCAAAGAAAACAAGGAAAACTTGCTAAAGATGGAAAGGTGTATTTAGATGAAACTCTTTCTTAAATCATAATCTATTTGTTTAAGAACCTTTCCATATGATATCCGAACGCTTTCTTGCAGCTATATAGCTAGAAGTATTGACAGGGAAAGAGCGAAATAAACATATGTATCAACTTGGTGAAACAACAAATACATATTTGCAGGATTAACATTTGTGCAAATGCAATGACAAAAGATTATGTTAAGAATATGAATACCAACCTTCAGACAATTTTGGTCCTTGCCATGGTCTTTGCTTACCTATTTTCCTTTAAAAAAAACCACACAAATTCAACTGTTTCATTTTTGCTTATTTTTTTACCAGGTTACTAATAGTCTTTGTCTGTTTAATGGTAATTCTCAACTCTCACAGCACCCTGGAAAGAAGCCTGATTTGGGGGTTTTCATTTGTTTCTTTGTGCTGGGCTTTTTTGTTTGTTTATTTTGGGGGTTGTTTGTTTTTTTTTTAATGAAAGCAAATTAAATTACATGCATCGAGTTTGAAATGATGTATTAATTGTATTCTAACCACAACTGACATGCTGTAGCCTAGGAAACATAGAATTATCTTGTTCAATGTTTTGTAAATGGTACTGTGAATCTGCAAAGAATCATTGTTTAAAATTTGCATAAACGTCCCACATTTACAAAATTACTGGGAAATTGTAACAAAATTGTGCCATTTCCTCTTTTCCATTATCACACTAATGTACATACTCTATTCATCACAGATTTTTCTTTCAGTATCATTATATTTACAGCCAGGAATCAACTTCGGTATATAATTTATTTTTATTGAATGGCTTTGTAAAAAGACTGTCATCTTTGTTTTCCCCTCAGCTAGAAGTCTGTATAAACGATGACAGTGAATACTCCCTTCTATCTAACACACTTTTGTCTTTTGCATGGAACAAGGTATTAGAATTCCCACTTTCAGTCTGTCATATTTATTTTGAAATGTTAAGAAATTATGAAATGTCTAACTAGAATTTGCTTGCTTATTTTTAATAAAACAGGCCAAGTGTGAGTGTTTGCAATACTGTATTTCTGATGGTTGTTACTGCCAAACATCTGCTTTAATGCAGTTGATGAATTTTTTTAGACTCAAGGACATTTTTTGTTTTATTTAGCATTATATATTTTGTTTCTAAATGAAACTCAGGCATGCTAAAATCTTTATTAATATCAGTAATTACTGTATGACAGTTTTGATTTTACTGAGATAATTGTACCAATTTCTTTCATTATGGTGTGAAAATTCTGAACCTTTTTTTGATTATATCTATGCCTACTTAAACATTGCACCTGGAGATGGGGAGAGAGCCTTCTGTTTGTTACCTTCTTTATGGTCAAGTGTGGCTGATCTGAATGAACTGTGCAGGAATCTTCTCATTTCTTAATTTTTTAAACACTGAGGAATGCAAAAAAATATGTTCATTCGTAAACAGAAAATAATTGTGCATACTTTTAGATTATTTTTTTTGTTGTTATGGTAGCTGGCCTTTTAAAGAACTAGTTTAGATAAGAATTCCTAAAATCCCCTCTCTTCTGAATTGCCTAGAAGAGTAAAACACGGTTGGTTTTTAGCTTACTTTTCATAAACACTTTGACAACTTATGTAAGCTTGGGAATTTCTCTCAGTTATCTCTCAGTTTTGGTTACCCTTGCATGTGGATCTGGAGTGATACAGGGAGCTCGCCCTTTCTTTCTTGCACTCCTGCACCTGAAAGAGTTGTTCTCAAATAGGCTGCACTATAAAAGAGTACAGCCTATTTTATCAGTCCTACCTGGGAAGAACACTTTGCATGAATTGTGGCACTCAAATAAACCAAGCTAGAGTGCAGGTGGATTAGTTCATAACAGAAATAAAGTATGATCATAGAATCATAGAATGGTTTAGGTTGGAAGGGACCTTGAAGATCATCGAGTTCCAACCCCCCTGCCACAGGCAGGGATACCTCCCACTAGACCAGGTTGCTCAAAGCCCCATCCAGCCTGGCCTTAAACACCTCAGGGACGAAGCTTCCACAACTTCTCTGGGCAACCTGTTCCAGTGCCTTACCACCCTCAAAGTGAAAAATTTCTTCCTAATATATAATCTAAATCTACCTTCTTCCAGTTTGAAGCCATTCCCCCTCTTCCTATCACTACATGCCCTTGTAAAAAGTCCTTCTCCAGCTCTCCTGTAGGCCCCCTTCAGGTTCTGAAAAACCACAATAAGGTGTCCCTGGAGCTTTCTCTTCTCCAGACTGAACAACCACAACTCTCTCAGCCTTTCCTCATAGGAGAGGTGCTCCAGCCCTCGGATCATCTTAGTGGCCCTCCTCTGGACCCGCTCCAACAGATCCATGTCTTTCCTATGTTGAGGGCCCCACAGATGGGCGCAGTACTCCAGGTGGAGCCTCACCAGATTGGAGTAGAGGGGCAGAATCACCTCCCTTGACCTGCTGGCCACACTTCTGATGCAGCCCAGGATATGGTTGGTCTTCTGGGCTGCGATCGCACATTGCTGGCTCATGTTGAGCTTCTTGTCAATCAGCACCCCCAAGTCCTTCTCCTCAGGGCTGCTCTCCAGCCATTCTCCACCGAGCCTGTATTTTTGCTTGGGATTGCCCCGACCCAGATGTAGGACCTTGCACTTGGCCTTGTTGAACTTCATGAAGTTGGCATGGGCCCACCTCTCCAGCCTGTCCAGGTCCCTCTTATGGAGTCACCTAGATTACCAGAGGAGGAACAGTGGATAATGCTGTAAGTGTTTTCCCAAGATTATTTCAGTGTCCTCTTTAAACACGCACCGTGGCCACAATGATGCAGACAGAAACAAAACTTGGCTTTAACCTCATTAATAATACAACAACTGTGAATATTTAATGTGTATACTTATATGTTTTGTTAGGAAAAAAAGGCTTTTTAAAGATTGAAACATTCCAATTCAGTTTCTGCAGTTTGGCAGAAATGGGATACTGAGATCCATCTTCATCTTAGCTACTTTTCTTTGCCAATGTACTTTCTGTTTTATTAAATTCATCTTCATTATAAAATCAGGTGCAGAAGTTTCCATAAGCACCTCCAGAAGTACACTACCCATTCACCTTAGCATCAGTTCTTGCCACATCTCTCATCTGACAATTAAAACATTTTGAGAATTGTGGTCTGCAAATTTTTAATGAAGAGTCATGAAAACCCATGGTTTATTCACTGGTAGAAAAAGTTCCACAGTCACATGAAATAGCTGCTTCTTCCCACAGAAAAAAAAGATTATAATTTTCTCTTTTAAAGACATCAGCTGAAGAAGCTATTTTGTCATGCTTAGGATTTATATTCTCTGTATAAAAAGAAGAAAAGTTTCACAAAGTATGCTAAGAATAGTTCATAAAAAGAAAGATAAGAGGGTTCAATGACATGGCATGAATCCACTCCAGTGGTGAAAGTTACTTCTGTGGAATTTTTAAAGCAGAAGATGGAGCAGTATGGAGAGAGTGAGAAAGGGAGTAAGAAGGAGAGTGAAGAGAAAGAGACAGAGAGAAAGAGAAAAGGAAAACTATCCCCATCGGCCACCTTGGAACAGAAGTGATGGGGTTCCCAGATGAGCATCCTCCCCTGAGCATCTTCTCCATTGCAGCAGATCATTCTCCATAACATTTTTTCACATAGCAACAACAAGATTTTCATCAGGACCTAGTCAAATTCTCTAGAGTTATTTCTTCTTATGATGTGCTAGTACTAGTTGGAGCACGTTGTTGTGGTTTAACCAGCTGGCAACTAAGCACCACACAGCCACTCACTCACTTCCCTCCCCCGCCCCGTGGGATGGGGGAGAAAATCAGAAGGGTAAAAGTGAAAAAACTTATGGACTGAGATAAAAGCAGCTTAATAGGTAAAGCAAAAGCTACACATGCAAGGAAAACAAAACAAGGAATTCATTCACTGCTTCCCATTGGAAAGCACGTGTTTAGTGCTTTCTAGGAAAGCAGAGTTCTATCATGCGTAACGATTACTTGGGAAGATAAAACGGCATAACTCTGAATGTCCCTCCCTTCCTTCTTCTTCCCCCAGCTTTGTATTGCTGAGCATGACATCATATGGTCTGGAATATCCCTTTGGTCAGTTGGGGTCAGTTGTCCCTCACAACGTCTTGTGCACCCCCAGCCTACTCACTGGTGGGATGGGGTGAGAAGAAGAAAAGGCCTCGAGGCTGTGTAAGTACTGCTCAGCAACACAAAAACATCCCTGTATTATCAACTCTGTTTTCAGCACAAATCCAAACCACAGGATAAAATTAACTCTATCCCAGTCAAAACCAGCCCACACTTGTTGAACAGGGGCATATGCTACGTGCTGCTGGTTGTTAAGCTTTGTTCATACATATCACGTAAACCCTTAATGTTAACCAAAAAGTACTACCAAAGGGTAGGAAAAAGGCAGAAATGCTGGCAAGCTACCTTACAAAAAATTATCAATGCACTATACACGCAAGGTTATTTTCCTCAAGGAAGGTTTTTGATAATACAGGGCAAATGCTGTTGAGATAATTTTGATTTTGAACTAAAACTGCAAAATAAAAATTTGAAGAATAAGCCTTCCTCTCTTGGAACTGCTTTTTAATGCTGTGTTCAGCACCAAATAGGCAGAAAACACCAGTTTATGGCTGCAAAAATGGTGTGAAAGAGAATATACAGCTGTAGTTGAGTGAGGCCACTACTCTTAGTAATATCAAAACCCAAATCTTCCTTTACTTCCAGAAAAAGAAAAATTAGATCTCTATATCTGAAAGGTGTATATATTCGGGATAGGTGAAATTTGAGGTTACTCTGTTTTTTGCAAAGAAGACAGAAACAGCAAAAAAAAAGTATTTTGATTTCTTCGGGTTTGTTTGTTTGTTTTCTGTAAAGTATTTTTATAGAAAATGTCAGGTCAACAAAATTGGACCTTTTTTATGGGCTACTATCTGGCAAAATAATTAAATAAGTTCAGATAGCAACATTTACCCCGGAAATTAGTGACTCCCTGACACAGCTAAATTCATCAGTATGTGTCCACTGTGCAAATTATGCAGAAGAGCTTTTGGGGGAAGGAATACCTTGTATTCTCATAATTTATATTTATGCAAACTTATCTGGCCTGGTTACAAACATTATTTTTCTACCTATTCCAAAAGTATACTCTTCATACTAAATGTGATAGTCCTTTCTTTAACAGTATGAACTGGAAGTCCTAATCCCCAGAGATGAATTATAACCAGGTGCTAAATCTGCAGAATCATTCATCAGCTCTCTCAACTCATTTACTGCGGATGATTGTCTATGTAAAGACCTCCCACAAAGCATGTAAAAACAATATTATGTATTTGGGGGGGAGGGGCGGAAATCTTACAAGTTATTTGGGCCTGTTCTAAGAATGGGTTATTCTTACACTGGGAATCTTGTAATCATTGATGGATGTCACAAGAAAAAATGTTCCTTTATGCCGCTTCAGATTACCTATACGTAGCCTAAACAATAAAACTTTTTAGCATCTTTTGGCTTCTTTTTTCATTGACAGGAGAAAACATATATCATATTCAAATTGATTCTGTATCAAATAACTCATTAGTTTCAGACAAATTCCATTATAACAAATGTTCAAGTGTTTCTCTATGGAAAAGAGGCTTTAGCCACTAGTTTCCCCATCAGAAATTTTCACATACTCTCTAGGTTTAGTCAAGTTTGACGAAGGGTAGATATACCAAACTGCTAAGTTTCTGCAAGTTCTTTGAAACTGGCAACTGTAATACACCCAAACGAACAGTCCCAGCAAGGCAAAGTTACGGTTTGAAATCAGCAGTTATTCTCTTGGCCACTCAGTACGCATGCATCCAGCCTTACTACCTTTGACCTCTGTCCAGCCATTGGTAGAACTTTGTGTGTGGTGGTAGGTGGGGAAAGGCTATGGGGAGGAATGCAGCATTGTAAGAGAGAGGAAATCATAAGAGAATGATGAAGAAATAAGGTGACTGCAATGGAGAAGATTTAAGCGAGAAAACATTACTCCATTCAGAACAAGACTTCAGTATCTCATGTTATAACTAATGTTATTTTTAGTGGGAGTAACAAAATAAATAAGCAAATTTGAAAAAAAAAAATAAAAGCCAGTCTTAATTCTGAGTCCTAAAAAGTCTGAACAGTAAGTGTTCCTGCATATTGGCCGAGCTTCAGAGTCTGTAATGCTCATACTATTATTCTGCAAAACATATAAGGTACCTTCATGTAACCTACCCCATAAAGAAGTTTAAACTAGATAGAATTGTTTAGTATTTGACCCATTTCATCATACCTATGATGCAACATATGCCCACTTTACTTTGCAGTGTATGTCATGCTATCGTAATGATAACTATAAGGAAAAGTTGTGTTTATATGTAATCAGGGAAATGAAAATATTTAAGCTCTCCTCCTGAAAGAGGAAGAATACATTTTGGCCTCCTGTAATACTATCCAACACAGCGATGATACCTGGAATCTAAATTATCGATTTAGAAACATAAAATATGGAGAAGATAATGCTTACATTTACAGTCTGTACATCTGTATTAAAGAGGTGTGATAATTAGCTTGGAATCTTTTTTTTTTTGTTTTGCTCCATTCTCCCTTGTAGCAATGTACCAAAAGAAGATATGAGAACTTTTCACCAGAAGTGTATTATTTGTATGTCCAGAAAATGACTCAAAAAGTTGTATTCTAGTATATTTCAAGATTTAATTTTTATTCATTTTTTTTTTAAATTACATGATTTATCAACAGGGTGAAAGTTCCAGAAAATGCAGCATCTTTGCTGTAGATAAACTATATCAAAATGATAAGCAGATTGAAGATTTTATGGATTTTTAATGCACCTAAGATTTATTAAGTAATACCTACAACAGAAATATCTTTTAAGATAAACAAAGGCTGGGACATGTTTAAAAACATTTCAATCTAATATCTAGCATTCCTGGTATGACATTCAGTTCATTACTGTGTATAATTAAGAAGCAGGCAGCCTTACTGGTTCTTATAGATGAAAAAGAAAAATTTCCACAAAACACATTGTCTTTTGAAAACTTACTGTATTTGATATATTGAATAGATTAGATTTTTTTCAGATCTGTCTTCTTACTGCTCCAGTGAGATAAAATAAGCACATATATTACACAGTATCCTCTTAATTCATTGCATTATACTAGTTAAATGCATTTTTATCTGAAAATCTCCTAAACTCATTCATTAGCATTTTATACTATTTTTAAAAAAAAATTTTATGACTTTAAGTCAAGCTGTATTATTAAAAAAATACAAATATTACATTCTAAGTTCACTGTAGAATGTTGATAGGATAATAAATGTGTAATATAACAGAAACTGACTGAAGTGGAAAATTTTTACTAGTATTTGGACCCAAATATTTCCCAGGTTTTGTTACGGATGAATTTCTGAAATGTTATGGTGATTTACATATTTATTTACCTTTATTTGTTTACAGCTGGCATCTACAAATGCTCATTTTTGCACTTTTGTTCACAAAGTATTAACTCATGAATGTCTTTTTTCTTACGAAAGATACGATCTTTGTTCTTTATACAAAAGTATTGACACCTTTCTACACTTTATATAAATTTTTATTGTCTTTCATTTCTTTTATCCTATTAAAAGTACGGGTACTTTAGCATTTTGTTGTGTCCTGCAGGTTTTAAGCCTGTGACATATAACACAAACTAGAGACCCAAAACAATATAATTTACAGTAATATGGAGTAAACACTTTGAAAATAAAACTTTTTTCAGTTGAGAATTTGGGGCTTTCTGCTATTGAAACTGCAGCAAATAAATAGTGAAATACTCGGATATATTCTAAAAGGTATCCTGCATTAACAGGTTTACCACAACATAAGGAATGTGTGAGAAAAAGGTTAATAAAGTTGTTTGAGTACACTCTGGGTCATTTCTGCTGCAAATTTAAATGACTGGTGGTTATCTATTCTGAAATTAAAGTCTCAAGAAAATTATTCTGTTCTTTTTTTTTCTACAGATTCATGGAACAGAATCCAATCTTGTAAATATGTAGAAAATAGTATTAACTTATCTGAATGTTCAGATAATTTTGCTAAAATAAAACACAGATTGAAAAAATCAGTTATGTGTGGCTGAGAGATGTAAAAATAGAGCTATAGAGCTATTTATCCTAAGGATAAAGGAATAGTTACATATAGTAGTTATGCAGAGGCTTGATTTGTAAGAGAACGCTGAACAAACAGTCTGAAAATTAAATAGTTTTAAAATGCAAAAAAAAGGGCCAGCTTAAAAAGAAATTACTTGTCACGTCTTACTTATTAAAGAAACAACCTGCAAGTTTAGTAGTAGCAATACGATCACGCTGAAGTTTTAGCACACCCTTTTTGTCCTGTTTCTTGTCCATAAAAATGGTAACACCTGCACTTGAAACATCTGTATGAAAACATACACTAGCCTTTTGCAGACACTGTATTTTCTATGAATCCTTACAGTAAAGGTTTGAACCAACGTCAATTCAGACAATTAGAAACCATGCACTTGGGTCACAACAACCCCATGCAGTGCTACAGACTGGGGGCGGAGTGGCTCGAAAGCTGCCTGGCAGAGAAGGATCTGGGGGTGTTGGTGGACAGCCAGCTGAGTATGAGCCAGCAGTGTGCCCAGGCAGCCAAGAAGGCCAACAACATCCTGGCCTGCATCAGGAATAGTGTAGTGAGCCGGAGTAGGGAAGTAATCATCCCCCTGTACTCGGCACTGGTGAGGCCTCACCTCGAGTACTGTGTTCAGTTTTGGGCCCCTCACTACAAGAAGGACATTGAGGTGCTGGAGCGTGTCCAGAGAAGGGCTACCAGGCTGGTGAGGGGTCTGGAGGACAAGCCTTATGAGGAACGACTGAGGGAGCTGGGGTTGTTTAGCCTGGGGAGGAGGAGGCTGAGGGGTGACCTTATCACCCTCTACAACTACCTGAAGGGAGGTTTTAGAGAGATGGGGGCTGACCTCTTCTCCCACGTGGCAAGTGATAGGACAAGAGGAAACGGGTTCAAGTTATGTCAGGGCAGGTTTAGATTGGATATTAGGAAGCATTTTTTCACTCAAAGGATTATTAAACATTGGAATGGGCTGCCCAGGGAGGTGGTGGATTCACCATCCCTGGAGGTGTTTAAGAAAAGGGTAGATGAGGTGCTTAGGGACATGGTTTAGAAGTGGGTGTTTTTAAATCAGGGTAGGTTAACGGTTGGACTTGGTGATCTTAATGGTCCCTTCCAACCTCACTTATTCTATGATTCTATATAGAAGTCCATTTATTCTATAGTTAATTCAGTATCGATGATCTGTGAATCATCATTAAGCAAACAGAAAGAACTAGATCTTCAGGATGTCGTACTACTTTGAATGCACTAGTCTAGAGATTAGCATCTCATCTCTTGAAATTAAAAATAGTATATATACCAATATGTTTTCATTTGTTGCTGTATTTTAGTAATAAACTACGGACAAGTAGTTTATGTTTCAATATGTATGTTTCAATAATAAGGACAAAAATACAGTAATGCACACAGCTGCAGTTCTGCTGACAAATGATCAATGTGGAGCTATGTAACAGAGTAAAAGAAGTTATTTGAAGGTGATAATATAAACACTTAATAAATCATGTTGTAAATGACAGAAAGACTTTCAGGTTAAAGCAGTTCGGAAAATTGCACTAAAAGATTTTTCCCCTCTTGCTTTGAAGCACCTGAAAATTTTAAGACTATGCAAAAAAAGCAAGAATATAAACCAATATTTGGAGGACCATTCAGGTGGCACACTTTATAAAATTTCAGAGACAAAATGTTAGCAGAAAACTAGTTACAGTTTCCTCCCTATCAGTATGATTGATATCCATAGCAGGTTTAGACCATCAGTCCTCAAGAAAATAAACTATATTGTAAACAGTTATATATTGTTTCAACAACGAACTGCCTTTGAATATTCTGACACACTGAGATTTATATTACATTAATATCCAGACTATTCCTTCCAGAATAAGGAATATTACTGGTTTAGAAGTAATTTTAGTTACCTGGGCAACTTCCCTAGAAGTTTAGTTCCCTGGGCAACCTGTACCAGTGTCTCACAACTTTCCAAGTAAAGAATTTCTTCCTAATATCTAATCTATATCTAGACTCTTTAAGTTTAAAACTGTTACGCCTCATCCTACCACTATGCTCCCTGATAAAGAGTCCTTCCCCATCTCAAGATCAGGAGTTCAAAGATGGTGGAGTTCAAGACCCTTAGGACAGCAAAGAGGGCGCACAATAAGCTTGCTACCTGAACTTCAGGAGAGCAGACTTTGGCTTCTTCAGGGGTCTGCTTGGTAGAGTACAGTGGGATAAAGCCCTGGAAGGAAGAGGAGCCCAGAGAAAGATGGTTAATATTCAAGGACCACCTCCTTCAAGCTCAGAAGCGATGCATCCCAGCAAAGAGGAAGTCAGGCAAAAATGCCAGGAAGCACGCGTGGAGGAACAAGGAGCTCCTGGACCATCTCAAAAAGAAAAAGGAAGCCTACAGAGGGTGGAAGCAAGGACAGGCAAACTGGGAGGAATACAGAGAGATTGTCTGAGCAGCCAGGGATCAGGTTGAGAAAGCTAAAGCCCAGACTGAGTTAAATCTGGCCAGGGACATCAAGGGAACCAAGAAAACCTTCTATAGGTATGTCGGTGGTAAAAGGAAAACTAGGGAAAATGTGGACCCACTCAGGAAGGAAACAGGAGACCTTGTTACCTGGGATATGGAGAAGGCTGAGGTACTCAAAGACTTTTTTGCCTTGGTCTTCACCAGCAAGTGCTCTATCCACACCACCCAAGTCCCAGAAGTCAAAGGCAGGGACCGGTAGAATGAGGAACTGCCCATTGTAGGAGAAGACCAGGTCAGACATAATAGCTTTATGGTAGTTAAGATAATATAACTGCAATCATTGTAATTTATGAACGAGGGCAAAATTCAGAACACCCAAATTAATCCATTTCACTACGTTGAAGAACATTTTTCATCTACAAAGGCAAAGTGATTGTCTCTGTATCTAGTCTGTACTTATCCAAATACCAACCATCACCAAATCCCATGCCTGATGAGTCTGTGAAATAGTACACAGCAGAAACAGAACCGAGCTCCTGTAAATGCTGACCACATTTCTCATGGGTGCCTCTGAGACTATGAGCTAGTAGTTTTATTGTGTGCTTCTCCATCTGAATTAAAGAAGTGATAATATATCTGATAGCATTACTAAGTTCTTGTCTTACGAACAAGTCAATCAGTACAGAAAAACATGATCCCACATCTCAGAACACAATCAGGTCCTTATTTAAATAAAGTAAAACAAAAGTTGTTCTGCATAAACACAGGGAAGGGTACAAAACACAATGAAAATATAGCTGGAGGGATGCTGCTTTTAATCAGGTAAAGAAGATCAGCTGTTAGACCAAGGAGAAATGAACATAGGAGAAAATTATGACATCTGAAAAATTAATCCAATTCAAAAGCTGATCTCTAAACTAATAATTTTCTTTCTTCTCCCTTGGTTTTTAATGCAGCAGGAAAAAAAAAAACAAAAACCAACCCATGAATTAAACCACATTACATGAATGTGAGGACGCCAGAGGTGCTCAGACTCTTTAAATCACATTCAATTCTAACCATAATCATCATAACAAAAGTAACAAGTCTTGATTTTCAAAACAGTTTTCTCTTTCGAGAACACTCTTCTCTCTCTTTTTTTTTTTTTTTGGTAAATATATATAAGATTATTTTCATAGTAACTGAAGATGAAATATTCACAACAACTATAATGAAAACAAGGTTTTCTCATTACAATGAGTGTTATTCTCTGCCTTGACAGAGCAAAATTTTCTATACCCAGAATGGTTACAGCTTAAGATTTCTCCTAAGCATTCTTTTTGTGTCTCGCCCATCTATTACACTATGGTTCTGCTGTGGATTGGAAAACTGCAATTTGCTTGTTTGACTTTTTCATTTTAAATTAATCTACCCTCCATCACCACACTCGAGCACAAATGAGAACAGTGCTGCCGGAGAAGACATCCTAGCTATGACTGCATGATTAATTTTTTAACTGAAACAACTGAGAATACAGAGAAAATCAAAACAGTTTAAATGAAGTGTCTAAATAAACATTTAATTTAGAAGATGACAGAAAGAAGTGTATACAGACTCTCAAAACTAGCACTGGGAAAATTCACATGAAAGGGACTTAAGAAACCCATTTATAGAACAAATAATACAAATCATGAAATCCTGCAAATAACTAACAGCTACATAGAGGGTGTCATGCAATGAGGTCATATATAGAGTAATGTAAAAAAAATAAAATAAAAATTTCCAAACTGGAGACCCCTTGAACTGTCACTGTTGGATGGTATTGGAGTCAGCTTTTAATATAAGAATATGAGAGAACAGAAAAGAAAAAAATGGTATTTAACAGCTTATTTCTACAGCGCCACATAGTTTATATTTTACAGTACACTTACCTGTTTTATATTAGCGTCACAGAGCTCTAGTCTTTAATCAAGACTCCATTGGTTTAGGCTGTACATTAGTTGACACAGAAACAATGTTGTCTGCCAAAGGTTAAATAACATGGAGTTTAAGAGAAAAAATGATTAATTTTATTAGACAAGCTTATGTACATGTTTCCTAAGACATTTACAAAAATCAAAGGATAAATGTTGGATGATATACACCTTTCATGGTCTATAGCCCTCATCTCATGGGATGATAAATCTGGCTTCAGTAATGCTAGTATTGAACTTGTCACATTTCAGTCTAATGACATGAAACACTGATACAGCGTAGTGCTACATCCAATGTACTGTACTAACTTTATCAGCTCCTGAAAAAAGTGGTTACGTACAAAAAGGTTTTATCAGATACCTGTTACTTTTAAACTAATATAAAGCAACATTTCGTTAATGACTGGCCATGAAGTCAATTTTTTTCTCTCATATTTTATTACTATTACTTTTCAGTTTTTACATATCACATCTCCTCATTATTTCACCTGCTGTCATTATCTTTATAATGTTCAACTTTTTCTCACTTCCAAAGTCTTCATCATTCTGAATTTCTTCTTCTTATCCAAATAAATCATCTTCAGTTCCATTTATGGGATTTGAAAAACAGCATTGCTTAAGCTCCTTTGCTGCAACTTCAGTCTTTGTCTAATGTCTTCCTTTTTAATCTAATGACAAAGCTGTGTGGTACAAGGCTCCTTCATTTTCCTCGCAGGGGATAAAACAGGACTCTGTGCCAGCATCCATTTCAATTATAAAGACTGAATGGTGTACTATATAGGGGACTTGTAGTTGTATCTCTCCTCCTACAAGAAGTTCCTTTCTCTAATAGTATTCTTCACTGCTAATGACAGGTATTCTTTGACTGCTTCTAGGACAAGCATTCTCTTTTTTCACAATGAGAACAATCAGCCATTGGAATAATCTCCCTGGGGAAATGGTGTATTCCCCATCATTGGAAACTTTTAAGTTTTGGCCAGACAGGATGCTAGGCCATCTTGTCTACACTGTGGTTTTGTGAAGAAAGGTTGGACCAGATGATCCTTGAGGTCCCTTCCAACCTGGCATTCTATGATTCTATGATTAATTGCTCTCACTGTGTCATTATTCAACTTCAGGCTGCTTTGGCATATTTGTTCTCCTTTATCAATAGAAAAACTTGTACACAGCTCAGTTGTATTACCATACTGACCATAAAAAATATGACCCCAAATTCAAGAGTGCCTCCAGATTTTTAAGTTAAATTGCTTGTGAAAGCCACTTTCATCTCCCTTTTAGGAAAACAGAGTTTTTACAAGTTTGTATTGGCATGTCTATACTGGTTCCAGTGTTTTGTGCTTATGCTAAAAGTTTACTGGCCTCCTCAGAGCTAGTCTTTTTCACACATGCTTCCTACTCATACTACTCACTCTTCAAATTCACTGCTGTGGAATTTTTCTGGGGATGGTTGCTACTGTTCTTTAGATGCAGATTTGGGACACAGTGCTTTCTTGCAATGAATTATGGTATTGGACCTTTTAGCATTGTCTCAGCAGCCAGTACCTAGAATGAAAACACATCTCAGTGCTGTCTAGACTCTAGTCCTGTATCAGAGCCAGACCTGCTGTAGAACACATCTGTGCCATCCTGAGTCACATTTATGAAGGCATCTGTTATGAACTGAACAGGAACAAAGCAAATATATCAAAGTCGCCTTTACAGGGAAAGTCACTGTTCCTTACAGTCCACACATATTAGTATCACAACCTACCACAATATTTCTGAATGCATGTTTCAACGTGAGCAACAAAGGGACCTGCAAGTTATCTAGATTCTGATGAAAGCTAGAGCCAGGAGGACATCCTGCCCATACAGCAAGGAAATTTTCCAGCTCTTTAGTCTGTCATGGATATAATTCCAGAGTACTACAGAGTTTCCATGGCAGAGGAGTTGAGACTTTCAGATTTGTAAAATGCATTTTCATCTCTTCCATGACAGGGACTTTAGGAAGAATGGTTAGATTCTTGTGAGAGAAGAAAACTTGAACCTCTTCTAGTTCTCCATTTTGAAAAAAATCCAAAGATGAGTGGAGCAAATAGTGTGCCATAAACAAACGAGGAAGTTGCTTTGGGATCCTATTGCTGCCTTACATTTTTT
Organism: Pluvialis apricaria; assembly: GCA_017639485.1. NCBI lineage: Eukaryota > Metazoa > Chordata > Aves > Charadriiformes > Charadriidae > Pluvialis > Pluvialis apricaria. The sequence goes on from CM030007.1 coordinate 52,436,909, forward strand.
TTCTCTGTCTCTGAGAATGTAGCTAGATCCTGCACTTTGAGAATGGGTCTATGCAACATGATAGTTACATCATCCCCCTGTCCTGACTGATGTCATCTGTCTAGATGTAAGCCTCTCTCAGGCATCTACTAGGAAGTCTGAGACCATGGCTTTGAATACACTGCATCCAAGGAGTCCCCACCTCAGTGAACACTTCTAACTTGGGATCATTTCCAGGCTGTATCATATGGCTTACTTGGATTTCATCAGCACCAAGAATGTAGTTCACCCAGATATCCCCACCCTGAGGCCATGGATGAATCCCATACCATGCACAAGTCTCTCTGAGATTACGAATACTCCCTTCCAAAATATGTTATCAGAAGGATTTTGGATAATACTATACTATATGCATACTCTCATTTGACCCTTCTCCAGCAACAACTTTAAAAAGAAAACAAAAAACAAAAACCAAACACACAAAAAAAAAAAAAAAAGAAAAAACAAGAACACAAAAAAAACCCACAACCAGAACGTCAGAAATTGCAAACAGACATGAATCTAGAACAAATTATTGAATGAGAATCAAAAATGCATTTGGTGAATTTCAGCTAAATGGAACATGTATTCAAAACAGCTAATTAGCATTCCTGGCAGACCCAGAGATGACCCTGCAAACGTTGTTTTTTCTTGTAAAAATTCAGTTACTCCTCAAGCACTGTATTCACTGGCCTCTCCTAGATTTAAATGAAGAAATTATTTAAATTATTTAGAGTGACACTGACTATTAAATTGTCATCCAACAGTAAGACCGCTTGCAATGGGTCAAAAGTATCAGTCATTTTCCTTGATCCACCTCTTTCTGCCCAAGGTTGGAGGCACAGGACTGCACAAACATAGCCATAATCAGAAACCACGCTTCATCACTGAATTGAAAAAGTCTTCAGCCACAATTAACTGCCACTGCCTTATGTCTAGGGCCATAAGGTCTGACCCATATCCCTGTTTCTTTTCTTCACTTAAAGAACAACTCATACCACTCAACTCAGTATGTAATAGAACCTCTGATCACTAACATCATCCCACACAGTGAAGAACTAGAGATGGGTTCTTCAGTTTTATGAGAAAAGGGTGATTTACCTAAATAGTAACAAAAGATGAGAGGGAAAAATAATCACATCTTCTTTCTTATGAAGTCTCAACTCCTGTAGTCAAAGTTAGGCAGCCAAGGACAAGTACAGCTCAGAGGATGTCAAGAGAAAAACAGCATGAACAAATAGGCTGTTGTAATAAAAGAGAATAAAGCAAAGTGATTATGCACTTTCCCACAGAGAAGGCAGCATTCTTTAGCAACCATGGATTGCCAGCTAGCAACAGCATGAGTGGACTGTAAAATCCAGTGGAAAGCTGTAAACCAGGTGGAAAACTCACTGGATTGCTTGGGCTCAAAGGGTAGGGGTCAATGTTTTGAAGTATAGCTGGTGGTCAGTCACTTGCAGTACCCCCAAGGCAAGTGGAATAAACACATACGATAGTACAGGCTGGGTGTCACCTGCACAGAAAGCAGTTTTTCAGAAACTAATATAGAGGTCCTGATGGACAACCAGTAGAACACGAGTATGCATGTGCCCATGCCAACTGCATACTGAGCTGTATTAGCAGGAACATAGACAGCAGATTGAGGAGAGTGGTTGTTCCCCTCTATGTAGCACTTGTGAGACCACATCTGAAGTACTGTGTCTGATTTGGAGCTAGCCGGTACAAGAAAGATAGCAGCAAACTAGAGCAAGTTCAATGGAAAGCAACTGAGATCATTAGGGAGCTGCAGCTCATCAAATGTAACCAGAAGCTAATAGGAGATATACAGCAAAAGAACAAAAGCTAACAGACACACGTTCCAGTAAGGGACTTTTCAGTTAGATGTTAATATTTATTTTTTTTAATTACGATAGGTAGCCAAATATTGGGAAAAGTTGTACAAAGAGGATGTGGAATCTCCATTCAAACCCAGGTGGGCAGGATAGCGAGCAACTTGATCTAATTGTGAAAATTGGAGCTAGCTTCAAAGTTGGCCCCAGGGACTCAGACACCTCCAAATATCCCTTTCAATGTACATTATTTTGCTGCTTCTATTCTAACAACTGAAGCATCGATCAAGGCCATACACACCTGCAAGTAGAAAAGGCAATCACACATAAAAGTCATTCTTGTTAACTAGAAATAAACTTAAAATCTGTCACCACCTTAGCATTTTTGGTTTCTTCAGCATTCCTTGATTCCCTTGAAATGACTGACCTCTGCAACCTACCTTCTGGGTATCTTGCAGCCTACAGAGAACACCCACTGATGCAATGGCAGAATGCAGGTGACTCTATACAGACAGAGCAGGACACACAATAGAAACTAATACAAGTAGAAGGTTCTTTTACATGAAAATGACCCACGTGATCAGCTATCCTCCTCTTCAAGGTTTGTCAGAACTTTAAATAGAGAGGGGATTTGCTTGTTTGTTTTGTTTTCAGGATGCACTTTTACTTTGTGCTTTTCATTTTTCCAGCAGAAAAGTTGCAGTCATTATTCCTGAAGTTCTCAAACTGGGATTAGTCAAAATCTGTGCAACTCTGTAAATATACAGGTCTAGGTTGCCTTATCTGGTAGAGGTTGAGCTACAGAATTAAACTTTCAGAAACATAAGAGATATCCACAGATTTAGATGAGCTAACAGAGGAAGATAGCACTGGCCGGAGAGAGATGCAGAATTAATTATTGCTTGTATCTGACATAAGCATAGCTTCACACTGCTACTTGAAAATTTTGCCCAAAACAGTAATTCAGAGCATTCATCAGGATTGGGCCCTTCTTGTTCTCATTAATACGTGTGGTTGTGTTTGTGTTTCATGTTTCCATCTTCCTGCTAATTCCCTTCTACTCTTACAGTTGAGTATGTGATGCAACAGGGAAAAAAGGTAATAAAAAGAAATAAAAGATCAGGCTCAAGTTTGACATTAAAATCTTCAAACATCCAGATGCACATTCCGCACCATACAGGAACTGTTAGACACTAATTAAGAGCAGTCCTGTTGGTCATAGGTGAAAGATCTCATGATTCAGGCCTGCAGCAGGTAGGAAGCATTGCTGGTTATCATGAGTTGTTAAGAGATGTTCCCATTAATTTTACAGATTACCATAGATGAGGGCTGTAGAATACCTGTGGTCATAAAATAAGTGACTTGCAGCATGATAGGTTTTGCTAATGGCCCTACTTTCAGTAGTGTCAACAAACTTTGAAGACTATGTGTGAAATATACCAGTTGACTTCATACATGTTCATTACCAGATCTTAAGTAACACAGATTGATGATGGTGGTGGTGGGAACCAAGGACTTCAAATTTTAATGTAACCTGTAACTGTAAGATTTTTTTTCCCAGACTTTCACCATAGATTTGAACTTTTTATGTTCAAATTGTAACAGGTTGCAATGGCTGCAAACAGATGCAAGAAAGGCTTTGCACTGAGTTCTTTAACATGGTATTATGTTAAAGTTAAAGCTCAAAGAAGATGTCCTGGTTCCTAAACCACAACAGAAGACTTCAGAAGAGAGAGAGAGAGAGAGAGAGAAAGAGTGAGAGACTGAGCACGTGAGGAAAGTCTTCCCTAAAAAACCCCAAAACAAACAAACTTTCCAAGAGTTAAGCTCTAATTACAGGTGTATAATTTAGGGAGTCTCTGGGAATGCATCAGAATGCATAAAAGCAGGGTTTCTATTTGCCATACTGCTATCCTAATGTAAACATTTACCACTCACTTGAATCACTGAAAGCAGATTAAAAAGATGAATTATTTCTTTCTCTTTTTTTTTTTTTTGCTGCTGATAACTTTTGATTCATGAAAAAGATCTTCAGCCTCTATCAGATGATCAAGCAGTTTTCTCTCAGGTGATCGCACTCCCAGTTAAAAGTAATCTGAAAATATTTCTTCCTACAAAGCATAGCCTAGCAGATACAATTTTTTCTATTACAAGACCACAATCTGTGATAATTGTCTCGTGGTCAAGTGACTACTGCCTGCCCTTTTGTAGCTGCAGGTCTATGACTGCTGCCTGTGGCAATAGCCTGACGGACCAAGGACCACACTGCTGGACAAAAAATAACCCTTTGTTTCATGAGCCAGGGTGGGGGCTACCATGAAGGCAACTGGCAGGAGAGGGAAATACACAAACAGCCCGAAAACTTAAGAGGATGGAAAACCAGCGCTAACCTCAAATTCCTCCTAGCAACGCATTCAGTAACCTTGACAACTCACTGTAGCCCCTGACTATTCTTCTTTAGGTTACAATGCCAAATCTTCAGCACTAGCCTGCTTTATTTTTTAAATTAAAGAAATGTTAAAGTAGCTATGTAAGACTATAAAAAGCATTTTAAGCAATCTTCCCCCATTGACTGCACTGACTCGATGAGGAGACCAGCTCCAATGCAGGTAGGTCCGCTCTGGGGAAGGGGGTCAGAGGCGAAAAAAGGGGGATCAAAGGGGGAAAAAGGCCGGCAAGAGGCTCTTTTTGGGGCCTTTTGAAGCCGGAGAAAGCAACTAGCTTGTCCTTGTGCTCCTGCTGCAGCCAGCAGCTTCGGGGAGGGCTGCTGATGTGGCAAGGGTGGAGCCCGCAGCACGCAAGGCAGTTCAAAAAGAGCTGTGAAGGAGTGCAGCGAGATTCGCTGGGCACCGAGCATGTGGGCAGCCGGTGGGCGGCACCCGGGTTGGCACCTGGGAGCACCACAGGGGGGCGGACCCCCCTGAGTGGGCAAACTGGCCAGGCTAACAGGGCGCGACAGGTCGCACGGAAGGGTGCTGCTAAACTGCCAACTTGGTCAGGGAGCCATGGTAACTACCTGGTAGAAGACTGTGGCCCCAAAGAACCGTGCACGCACCAGCTCTGATGCTGCTTCGCAGACAGAGCTGTCGTGTGAGGATGTTGCCACCCAGGCATCGGGCTGCAGGGTGTGCCCTACTCTCACACCAGTGTCAGAAGGTAATGGTAAGAATGCCTGTGGCAGGTGTGCTCAGGTTGTGGAGCTCCTACGCTTAGTGATGGAACTCAAGGAGGAGGTAAGTAGGTTGAGGGACATCAGGGAATGCGAGAGGGAGATTGATGAGTGGAGTCGCACCCTGTCAACCATTACAGAAAACCAACAGGCAGATAGAGCCACTACTACAAAGAACTCCCACTCCTCTCCCCAGTCAGCTGAACAGGGTAGCTTAGAGGAAAGGGGACAATGGCAAGATGTTCCTGCCCGACGCAACAGGCGCCACAGGTACATCAGGCCGCCAACTACTACACCTTCTGAGGTCCCATTGCAGAACAGATACAGTGCTCTGCAAGAGGAACCGAACAACAGTGAGGATGATAATCCTCCCAGTTTGGAGGTGTCATCGAGGCCTCGTCGGACCACCCTCTGAATTAAAACTGCCTCAGCAAAAAACAAAAGACAGGTCATTGTAATAGGTGACTCGGTTCTGAAGGGCACGGAGGGCCCGATTTGTAGACCAGACCTGCTATATGGGGAGGTTTGCTGCCTCCCTGGGGCCCGGGTTGATGATTAAGAGGAAGCTTCCCTCCCTGGTGTGGCAATCAGATTATTATCCCCTTTTAGTTTTTCAGGTAGGAAGTGATGACATAGTGAGAAGAAAACCGAGGGCAATGAAGAAAGACTTCAGGGCCTTGGGATGACTGGTTACGGGATCAGGAGCACAAGTCTTGTTCTCCTCTATCCCTCCAGTTGCAGGGAATGATGAGGGGATAAACAGGAAAGGCCAGTAGGTCAATGACTGGCTCCAAATCTGGTGCTACCAGCAAGGTTTTGGGTTCTTTGATCATGGCCTGATGTACAGAACACCAGGGCTGCTGGTGGCAGATGGGAAAAGCCTATCTCACAGGGGGAAAAGGGTTCTAGGACTAGAGTTAGTGGGGCTTATCGAGAAAGCTTTAAACTAGATTGGAAGGGGGATGGGGATGTAACTGGGCTCACCAGAGAGGCACCCAAGTGTAGTAGCTCAGCACTTGTGGGGCAGGATGCCAGTACTTTTGAGAATCGAAAGGCCCACCACCTCTCTAGGGCAAAAACTACACACTCATTGGCCTCTCTGAAATGCCTGTACGCTAACGCGTACAGCATGGGGAGCAAACAAGAGGAGTTAGAGATCTGCGTGCGGTCACAGGGCCATGATCTCATTGCAGTTACTGAGACATGGTGGGATAGCTTGCATGACTGGAACGCTGTCATGGAGGGCTATGTTCTCTTTAGGAAAGATAGACCAGCGAGGAGAGGTGGGGGAGTTGCTCTTTATGTGAGAAAGCAGCTGGAATGTATTGAGTTCTCCCTGGGGGCTGATGATGAGCAAGTTGAGAGCTTGTGGGTAAGGATCAAGGGGCAGGGTAACAGAGGGGACACCGTTGTGGGTGTTTATTATAGGCCACCTGATCAGGATGGGGAAGTTGATAAGGCCTTCTACGGACAGGTGAGAATCACCTCACAATCACAGGCCTTGGTTCTCATGGGGGACTTCAACTTCCCTGATACCTGCTGGGAAGGCTACACAGCCAGGCATGTACAGACCAGGAGGTTCCTCCAGTGCATTGATGATAACTTTTTGACTCAGGTGGTGGAGGAGTCCACAAGGAGAGGTGTACTACTGGACCTAGTACTAACAAACAAAGAGGGACTGGTGGAGGATGTTAAGGTTGGGGGCAGACTTGGCTGCAGTGATCATGAGAAGACAGAGTTCAGCATTAAGTGCAGTATGCACAAAATGACAAGTAGGGTTGAAACCTCGGACTTCAGCAGGGCTAACTTTGAGCTCTTCAAGAAAATGGTGGGAGAAATCAAATGGGAGAGGGCTCTAGAGGGTAAGGGGGCTCAAGAGAGCTGGCTGGTATTCAAGCACCACTTCCTCCAAGCCCAGGATAGGTGCATCCTGAAGAGCGAGAAATCGGGCAAGTGAAGGAGACCTGCGTGGCTGAGCAGGGATCTTCTGAAAAAGCTCAGGTGGAAGAAGGGAGTTTACAGACTGTGAAAAAGGGGGCTGATAACTTGGGGTGAGTATAAGAATGCTGTCAGGGTATGCAGGGAAGAAACAAGGAAAGCCAAGGCAGCCTTGGAATTGAACTTGGCAAGGGATGTCAAGGCCAATAGGAAGGGTTTCTTTAAGTATATAGGAGGCAAAAGGAAAACTGGGGAAAATGTGGGCCCACTCTTGAACGAGATGGGTTCTGTGGTTACAGATGATGCAGAGAAGGCAGAGTTGCTGAATGCCTTCTTTGCTTCTGTCTTCACTGCTCAGGCCAGCTCTTGGGAGTCCTAGACTTCGCAGGTAACACAGGATGTCTGGAGGAAGCATGACTTTCCCATGGTCAAAGAAGTAGTTAGGGATCAGTTAAGCAAACTGGATATTCACAAGGCGATGGGGCCTGATGGGATGCACCCGCGAGTGCTGAGGGAGCTAGCAGAAGTCATTGCTGGGCTGTTCTCCATCATATTTGAAAGGTCCTGGAGAACAGGTGAGGTGCCTGACGACTGGAGGAAAGCCAATGTCACTCCAGTCTTCAAAAAGGGCAAGAAGGATGACCCAGGAAACTACAGCCCAGTCAGCCTCACCTCTATCCCTGGAAAGATGATGGAACAGCTTGTTCTGGGCATCATCTCCAAGCATCTGGAGGAAAAGAAGGTTATCAGAAGTAGTCAGCACGGATTCACCAAGGGAAGTCATGTCTGACTAATCTGATAGCCTTCTATGTTGGCGTGACTGGATGGGTGGATGAGGGGAGGGCAGTGGATGTGGTCTGCCTTGACTTCAGCAAGGCCTTCGACACTGTCTCCCACATCATCCTCACAGACAAGCTTAGGAAGTGTGGGTTAGATGAATGGACAGTGGGGTGGATTGAACAGTGGCTGAAAGATAGAGCTCAGAGGTGCAGAGTCTAGTTGGAGGTCAGTAACAAGTGGTGTCCCTCAGGGGTCAGTACTGGGTCCAGTCCTGTTCAATATATTCATCAATGAGCTGGATGAAGGGATAGAGTGTACCATCAGCAAGTTTGCTGATGATACAAAATTGGGAGGGTTGACTGACATGCCAGAAGGCTGTGCCGCCATACAGCGTGACCTGGACAGGCTGGAGAGTTGGGCAGAGGAAAACCTGATGAAATTCAACAAGGGCAAGTGTAGGGTACTGCATCTGGGGAGGAATAACTCCATGCATCAGTACAGGTTGGGGGCTGACCTCCTGGAGAGCAGCTCTGTGGAAAGAGACCTGGGAGTCCTGGTGGACAACAGGATGACCATGAGCCAGCAATGTGCCCTGGTGGCCAAGAAGGCCAATGGCATCCTGGGGTGTATCAAGAAGAGTGTGGCCAGCAGGTGGAGGGAGGTCATCCTCCCCCTCTACTCTGCCCTGGTGAGGCCGCATCTGGAGTACTGTGTCCAGTTCTGGGCTCCCTGGTTCAAGAAGGACAGGGAACTGCTGGAGAGGGTCCAGCAGAGGGCTACAAAGATGATTAGGGGATTGGAACATCTTTCTTATGAGGAAAAGCTGAGGGACTTAGGTTTTTTTAGTCTAGAAAAAGAAGACTGAGGGGGGATCTTATCAATACTTATAAAGACTTAAGGGGAGGGTGCCAGGCAGATGAGAATAGTCTTTTTTCAGTGGTGCCCAGTGATAGGACAAGAGGTAACGGGCATAAACTTGAGCATAGGAAGTTCCATCTTAACATGAGGAGGAACTTCTTGACTTTGAGAGTGGCAGAGCACTGGAACAGGCTGCCCAGAGAGGTTGTGGAGTATCTCACAGTGGAGACATTCAAAACCCGCCTGGCCACCATCCTGTGTAATCTGCTGTAGGTGTCCCTGCTGTGGCAGGGAGAGTTGGACTAGATGATCTCCAGGAGTCCCTTCCATCCCTGACCATTCTGTGGTCCTTGCAGGGACATCCTGCTTCTTGGCTCATTTTCAGCCAAAACATTACCTTTCTGGGTTGCAGCAGGCACTGTCTTCTTTTCTTTGTTGGAAGTCTCTTTCCATAGTCTCTGAGGTTTGACTGATCTGTTCACTGTTTCTCACAAAAGTCTATCTGTTGCCACATGATCTGCAGGCTTCAGTTCCTTGCTATAACTCTTCTTCCTTTTATTCAGTCACCTTCTCACTACAGGCTCTGGAACAGTAGTCAACCTGGCTCTTTCGCTATCATCATAAAGGAACAAAATATGCAAGTAAATCACACGCTGTCAGTTAGAGACACTCTCTGTGACCAGTATATATCTGCTTATTTGTACATCTGAGATCAGGATCCATACTAGTGATACAGCTGCATTTGTTCCTCTCTGAGGAGGCTTTTTCTAGAAATGACATAATATAATGCTCTTTCTCCACTCTGCTTGTCAAAAATGCCTTCCTTGAAATTGAAGGCTATGGTTAAACCCCAACCCAATTTCTAGCAGTCCTTGGAGGGAATGGAAAAGGTTCATGTACAAGAAAGAATATAAAAAACTTCAACTGATGTGGTACATGTCTACAGTGTGTCTACAGTCTCAATGCATCACTGAGAATAGACCTAAGAGCTGCATTTGGCCAGCTCTCAAATATTTTCTTCAATAGATTCTTTTGTACAATGCACTCTTACCTGCTGCTTCATACTTCCTGAAAAAAATTAAAAAGAAGGCAAAAATAAATGAAGAACAGTCTTACAGTATTGCCTAACATTTTTTCCCCAGCCAGAACTAGCCCAGAGGAGTAAATTTTTAACTTACAGACTTTCTCCCACATGCTTTTTCATTTTTCATTGAGCAGTACATTGAGGCTACATCTATATTTATCTGCTTGGGTATACTGGACCCTCATTACCCTTACTGGGCATCTTTTGAAGACAATTCCAGTTTGTGACTCATGTCCAGATTTCTTTTGATAGAAATTAAGACTTATGAGATGTAGGTGAGTTCCATTTTTTCTGAGTCACATATGTAAGCGATATGTGGATGGTCTGTGAACCCAAGCCCTGGACTGGAACTTAGAAGGTCTCCAGAATATCCCCAGTATTTGCATAAAGAGACTGAACCAAAATCACATGCATAATTACAATTTTGAGCACTATCTTATTGCGAAAGAGACAGGTAATGCTGATACTAGATGGTGTATCCTAGGTCACATAATAAGCAGGCATTCTTAACCATAACTTGCAAAGAAAATTCCATAGATAATAATAGTATTCTGTTGTTGCTATTTAACCATTAAAGGTCATTCAGTTAATTCTACTAGCCTGGCCTATGTACATTTAGCAATATGGTCATGGTTTTAACTCCAGCCAGCAACTAGGACGACACAGCTGCTCGCTCATTTCCACACCACCCCCACCCCATGGGACTGGGGAGAGAACTCTTAGGTTGAGATAAAGACAGTTTATAGGTAAAGTAAACGCCTTGCACACAAGCAAGGCAAAGCAAAACAAAACAAGGAATTCACTCACTGCTTCCCATCGGCAGGCAGGGGTTCAGCCATCTCCAGGAAAACAGGGCACCATCACACATCACTGATACTTGGGAAGATAAACACTATAACTCTGAATGCCCCCCCTTTTCTTTTTCTTCCCCCAGCTTCATAGGCTGAGCATGACATCATATGCCATGTAATATACCCTTGGTCAATTGGGGTCAGGTGTCCTGGCTGTATCCCCTCACAGCTAATTGGGTGCCCCTCACCTTCTTTTTGGCAAGCCATTATGAGGACCTGAAAAATCCTTGTCTGCTTAGCAACAGCTAGAATATTAGTGTGTTATCAGCATTATTCTCATCCTAAATCCAAAACATAGCACTATACCAGCTGCTAGTAAGAAAATTAACTCTATCCCATCTGAAACCAGGACAGATATATACGAAGTTATATTACACAATGAGAACTTAATAGTAGTAAAGACTTGTCCTTCACTTTTCACTTCTTGCAAATCAATTACATGCGTAAGCATAACACAACAAATTTACACAACAAAATTAAGGGCTGGGCTTCAGTCTTGGTTGAAAATACACAGTATTAATCCTTATAATCTTATAATAAGCCCCTTTCTTTAGCCCTTTAATCATTTTTGATCATTTTTTTCTGAACATCCCAAGGAGTGAGATGCCCAGAACTAAATGCAGTATTCCAGATACAACCTTACCAGAGTCATCTGTCTGTCTTATTATTTTTCCTCTGGAGGTATTATCCTACCTTCTCCAGTTTTAATCTCATTTTTTTGTTTCTACCCGAAATTATGATCTCTCTAAGCACCTTTAGATTTTTCTGAATGAGCTTGGAAAAATCAACAAATTTAACACTATGTGATTTTATTTCCAGTTCTGCCTGATTAACAAGTTAATAACAACTAAATCTAATATAGGTGGTGTTATAAAACCTCCGTGGACACACTCATACCTATTTTAAAAAGTACAATTTACCCTTTGTAAATTTCAGACAATTTCAATACATATGTTGGTAACTCAAGAAAAAATTAATTTTGTAAGTCTGATTTTGTGAGGTATGGTATCAAAAATGTTACCAAAATCCAAATCATTTTATTTCTCAACTGGCCTGAGGAAGCAGTTGATCTTTAACAAGTGTACCAAAAATAAACATCAAGCTCATGTATCTTAGCTACTTATATTGAAATATGGTCAAAAAATTTTTGTATGTTAGTAGTATTTACTCATAGATTGTGCTTTTTATTGTTTTGTTTTCTCTTTATTAAAATAGTTTCTCTCACTCTCCATAGACATGTGTGTGTGAAAAAATATTTAGAGAGACATATATTAAGACTGGTCTGCATCAAGTTCATTGTGTTTACTGCTGTCAAAAAATTGACAAGTTACTGTATTTGCCATGAAGTACTCAAACAGCAGTGACAAAAGATACTTGGTAATACTGGACTTCGACTTAGATTCTGTGCTTTAGTGAAAGATACTTTCTGAAGTTCAGAATTTGTTCAATGTTTCCATGTCATCAATGGTATAATTAAAGTAATAAAGAAGAGTGAAAGAAGAAAGTTATATAAACAGCCACATCCACACTTCCTGTTGGGAAAATAATTCTCACTTTATAAGTAGTATGCTGTATTGTTCATACTTACTTCCTAAGAAAAAATGCATCTCTATTTCTAAAGAAAGTTTTCAAAGCTGCATTTAATTTCCCATAGAAAGTTTTATTTAAAACTGTAAAAAAAATCCAAACAAACAAAAGAACCTTAAATCAGATTAGCATAGCTCAAGAATCGCAGTGGAGCATCTCTTGACAACATAGCTCAGGATAAAATCTTTCCTAAAAATGTGATTATAACTCTGAAAAAAATGTGGATTCTTGTTCTTTTTATATGGCTTAAAAGCTAAAGAAATAAAGCTAAGAGGCAAGATTAAAAAGTATAGAAAGTATAACCTCAGTTAAGCCAAAGTTTGTGGAAGCCTGCATTGACTGTGTTAGTTTGTAATAAAAAAATATTTTATTTTTTTTAATAGACTTATGGAGGAAGCACTATACTGCAACACAAGAGATGATGGATTAATTTTCACATTGGTCTACTGGATCAATTAGGTCATTCAACATTTTATGCTTCACTTCTCCCACCTGTATAATGGTGATAATAATACTAGTTTCCTTTGTAACCAAAAAAGTTGTTATTGCTGGTACAAAATTTCCCCAAATATTGATGAGACACATATACATTATTTCCATTTTGATATTTTAAAGCAATAAGAAACTATTGCCTTTAATATATCTAACTTCCAACCCACAGTTGTAATCAGGAATCCTCTGTGCCTTACTGAAGGTTTTTACTGCCAAAGCCAATGATAAAATCTATTTCTTAATTTTCTTTAAATAAAAATATGGATGTAACTATTTTGAGTGGCAACGGCTGACAATTGGTCTCATTACTAACTATACCGTCTATTAATATTAAAAACAATCAATTACAATGTCTCAAACAACTTTAAATATATTTAATAATTATCACCTATAGGTCATGTCCATTGATTCTCACCTATAGGAAGATATACATCAAATGTGCTCCAATTAATTATTTTTTTTTATAAGAAATATCCATTCAATATGCACGTCAATCCATAAACTAATTTTGTGGGTATCTTCTGTTCTGATGAGATTCTTTTGGCGGAAGAAAATCCAAATCTGTCTAAGGGCTCCTCAAATCCCTTTCGATCTGCTTTCTGTTAGTATGCCAAGTCCATACTAACAGCATATTACACATTTAAAAATATTAGACTATCTAATACTTCTGCTCATCCATCATTCTGGCCTTGGATGCATGTAGTGACCTTTCCAATAAGCTTTCACATTAAATCTCCTCACTACAAAATTGCTTAGTCTCCTTGACATTGTAGATTCATTGTACAATGTCAGAAATTATTAGGAACATACCATGTATGCAGGAGAGAGGAGAATGAGGGGGCAGTGCAAAGAACATATAGACAGACTGGGGGAGAATCTAAAATCATCTCAGAATGGTTCCTTCTTCCAAGGAGGATATTGGAGTAAATATCATATTTTCAAAGGAAATCCTGAAGATGGACGAGCTCAGAGTACAGCATGTTGTGCTTACGCACTTCGCGCTGTGTGTCCTACAGAGAACTGAGATTTGTGTTGGAGAATGAACTAACCAGCAAGTGGTGCACATGGTGCTAAAGGCCGCTTGCTGCCCTTGTTTTGTGTGACAGTGTGGGTGTCACCTTGGGAGCTAACATCATCATCCCTATGACAAAAGTATCAGTTTGAAAACTTTTTAAAAGAGAGAAGTCAACAGTTTTCTGGTGGACTCTCCTCTGCCAGAACAAGAGCCGGTCAGGCAGAGAGAGGCAAACGCAGAGCCCAGGTGGGGCTCATTGCCACCTTTTTTCACTCGGAGCAGGGCTCTGTGGTGGGCTGTTGAGGACAGTCCATTAAATTGTTTTCAGTTCTGTGTAAGGTTTACATACAAATCACGAAGTGATTTACAGTAAAAATATTGGAAGTTCTGTGGAACAGATGCCATGGGTATGGACAGGAACACTAGCAAGGTGCCGACAAGGTCAGGAATGCTGCTTGTTGAAAATCAAATGATCAGAAAAAAAAAGGGCAAAAACTACTGTGAAGCAGTGGTAACAGAGGAGTGAGAACATGTGTGTAAACCAACCCTGTGAGTGCCAAGGGTACTGAATAAGGAGGGAAAAAGGTGCTCCAGGCACCAGAGCAGAGATTTCCTTGGAGCCCATGCTGGAGCAGATATCCACACTGCAATCTGTGTAGGACCCCATGCTGGAGCAGGTGGATATGCCCTGAATGAAACTGGCCTGTGGAGACCCCACAAAGGACCAGGCTCTCCTGCCAAGAACTGTGGCTTGTGGAGAGGACCCATGCTGGAGCAGAGGAAGTGTGAGGAGGAAGGAGCAGCAGAGAGAAGCTGTTATGAACTGATGACAACACCCATGTCCCATTTCCTCTGAGCGACTCAGGGGGCTGGAAAGAGTCAGAGGAGCTAGGAATGAAGGAATGATGTTGAGTCTGGAAAGAAGGGGTGGTGTGGGGGGAAGGTTTTGGGTTTTTTTTGTCTTTGTTTCTCACCATCCTACTCTCTTTTTAATTGGCAATACGTTAACTTAATTTTCCCCAAGTCTAGTCTGTTCTGCCTGTGACCGCAATTGGTAAGTGCTCTTCCTGTCTTTATCTTGACCCACAAGGTGTGTTTTTTTTTTAATCTAATTTTCTCACCCTCATCCTGTTGAGGATTGGGAGTGAGAGGGCAGCTGGGTGGGGGTCTGGCAGTCAGCCAAGGTCAACACACCACAGAAATTGGGACCGTGAATACCTTCTGACCAAGAGAGGAAAGCAGAGTTCCATTCTAACTTCAAATATTTTCTCCTGACATAACAAGTTAACAGTAAAGCACATTTCCATCCTTTTTTGTGATTCTGTTTGTAACCAGTACATTCTTAATTAAATTGATACTTACGTACATACTAACATAAATCACTACAATTTTCCAGGCTGCAGAAATGTCTTCTTGCTAAATAATTACCTGCAAGGTAGTCAACCTTTCAAAAACTAGAAGCGAATACAGTGTACCTAGACATTTTATATGATTAACTTCAGTGCTGGGAAAAAAATAATTAATCTTTTTTTTTTACACCATCGTACTTTAAGCATTTAAACATTTGTTCATTGAGAACAGATTATGGGTGCTTACTGTCTTGTACTTTAGGTCTTAACTTTTTAATGTTAAAATGAATGCAAGTGCCACCAGGTCAGAGAATGACTAGGTAGTCCAGTCTGTATGTCACAGCAGAATTAGGCATACTCAAATTAGAATAAGTGAACACCTCAAGGGGTTTAATTTAGCTGAATTTATACCTTCATGATTCTTTGACTAGGCCACTTGCATCATATTGGAGCTAAATGGAGCAATTCTATACTGCAACTGTAATTTCATACATTTTGCAGTGACCTGAAAGACAAAGCTATTGAAAATCAAGGCACATGTGTTAAAAAGACAAGATGCATTTAGTACATGTCAGTTTTAGGCATATTTAAATCTTTCTTTGTATTATGAAAGACATATATCTCTACTTTAGTTATTAGAGATGAACTTAAAACCAGCATAAGATTTGCATTAGTTCAATAATTCAGCATTAAAAGGGGAGAAGAACTTTTGCATGTACATAATTAAATTAATCTGAAAAGTTCTGAAATCTAATTAATTTGGGCACAGAATGGTTTGGGTTGGAAGGCACCTTTAAAGATCATCTAGTTCAATCCCCCTGCCATGAACAGGGACATCTTCCATTAGATAAGGTTGCTCAACGCTACATCCAACCTGAGTTTGAACACTTCCAGGGATGGGGCATCCACGACTTCTCGGGGCAATCTGTTCTAGCACCTCACCACCCTCATCGTAAAAAAATTCTTCCCTATATCCAACCTAAATTTACCCTCTTACACTTTAAAACCATTGCCCCTTGTCCTGTCACTACAGGCCCTATTAAAAAGTCTTTCTCCAACTTTCTTATAAGCCCCTTTAAGTACTGGAAGGCCACAATCAAGTCTTTCTTGAGCCTTCGCTTCTTCTGGCTGAACAACCCCAGCTCTCTCAGCCTTTTTTTATAGGTCTCCAGCCCTCTGATCACTTTCATGGCCCTCCTCTGGACCTGCTCTCACAGGTCCACGTCTGTCTTGTACTGGGGGGTCCTGAACTGGATGCAGTACTCCAGATGGGGTCTCATGAGAGTGGAGTAGAGGGGGAAGAATCACCTCCCTCAGCCTACTGGCCATGCTGCTTTTTATGCAGGTATTCGCCTGGCAAAATGCTTACAGTGAGCTGAATACTTCCCTGAATTCCTGCAGGCATTAACCAGAACTCCAAAGTGTATTTTGTACGGACCAGAGTATACCATGTTGCTATTATTATCAGCAGGCCACAGCCTCTTTACTAACTTTTCTCAGACTTCTGGACTTAATGAGGAATTGTCCTCAGTGGCTGCAGGTCTGTTTTAGCTGAAACTGCAAAATTTGATAGGGGTTATGAAAGGATCAAGAGGGCTATTTCCTACAGCCAAAAGCTGACTCTGTGATGATCTATTTCCTATGGCTTAAGCTAACAGGCTTATTTTGCTAAGGCTTAGCGTTGATTCTGCAATAATATGGTTTAATCATACAAGGTAAAAAACTTAACAAAACAAAGTAATTGTGTAACCAACTTGTTGGCCAATAAAAAGAGAAATAAGTTCTGAAGAGATGTCTTAAGAACAAATAAAACCAGCCTTGGGTGATGCCAGCTCCAGGAAGGAAACTTCCACTATAAACATCATATTCCTGTCAGTAAAGTGTGCCAATTGCAAACCACCCCATTCTTCATGAAGAAGAGATGCACCATCAATTCTACGACCCAAAGAGACATTGAAAGGGTGACCATAACACCAGGGGAAAGGGTACTGATGGCCCTTTAGTTAGTTATACAGGGAAAAGGATAATAAATTCTATTAGTAATGAGGCGGTTTAATTTGATAACTCAGAGTATAATTAGATTATTAGTATTAGTGTAAATGGACTGCATGTGAAATCTGTATTTGGATTTTATTGAAACTAAGAATAAGTTGTTGGCTTTATTTATAAACTGCTTTTCTTTAACACACATGCTGCATGAGTTATGCAACGTATGGAGGCTTAGATATTTAGTTTACATTTAGCTACTTATACAGCAGACATCTAAATCAGGACAATCAGAACACCATCCCCTAGAGTTCAGTGAGATTGAGTATACTCCTAATAACAAGGTGATACACTGTATCTTCAGTTAATAAAGGGAAAACATCTGTCTTCAGTTCCAGCAGCACAAAAAATAGGCGTCACTCATGCTAACACGATGCAAGGCAGAAAGAGATGGATTCTATCTTTTTTTTTGGGGGGGAGGGACTGGATTTTTTCACAAGGGAAGTGATACAAATGAAAATAAGAGATACAAATAAAAGTAGGAAGTATTACAGAATACAAGCATTCTACAGTTGCTGTACATAACTGAGAAAGAAGGCTGAAGGGAAATAACTGTTTCACAGTTAAAATTTTCAGAGCTAATGCAGATCACAAAACTAAAGAGTAGTAGGCACAGGTTTATGATTTGAAGGCAAGAGAAATCTAATAATATTTTTTTATGTGATGGAGTAATATCCTGTATGCAAGTAATTATTTAAGTAAAAGTTTTAGATTGTTGACAGAACTTACATGTAGCACTGAAAATTAATGTCATTTATGTTGATGTCACTTTATAAGAAAGATCAATAGTGTACAAATTCTTTCAGACATGAAAGCCAGTGTAAAATGTTAATTCCCAAACACCCTTACACCTGTTTATTAATTAATTCCCACAGATATCTCCAAGAGCTTTCCTTTTTTTTTGTGTTCACAGTCAGATTATCCCTACTGAAATGGAACAAACTCATCTGAAAAAAAAATAATCTCTGAAACAAAAGAATATTGTGAGATGTCAATTGTTTTGTGTCCTGGTTTGAGTTAAAACAGAACCAATTTTGTTCAATAATTTTACTTTTTAGCTGGGCCTCTTCTAACTACTGAAATTAACAGCATATTGTGCAGAAACTGTTCACTTTCAGAGTGGTAAGACCTATGTTTATGGTTGATGCCAAGGAATGGTATGCAGAGACGCTCTTGCTTATGCTTATTGCTATGGCTTTAAACTGGAAGAGAGCAGGCTTAGATCAAACATTAGGAAGAAGTTTTTCACTTTAAGGGTAGTAAGGCACTGGAACAGGTTGCCCAGAGAGGTTGTTGAGGCCCCGTCCCTGGAGGTGTTCAAGGCCAGGCTGGACATGGCCTTGGGCAACCTGGTCTAGTGAGAGGTGTCCCTGCCTATGGCAGGGGGGTTGGAACTCGATGATCTTCAAGGTCCCTTCCAACCTAAACCATTCTATGATTCTATGATAACACCCAAGGCCAGCTAACTTTGTTATTTGCCCTGTTGGAGGGTTGGAAGCAGAAAAGCGTAGAGGGGTCCCACCTGCAGGGAGGATGGGACAGGACAGGTGACCCAAAACTGACCAACCATCCCATCTGCTTCATGCTCGGTATAAAAGCTGAAGGATCAAAGGGTCAGCCCTTTTTCTTCAGTGACCAGCATCTGAGGAGGACTCTGTTCGTCCGCCTTTCATCCCGATTCTGAATACAGATCTGGAATCCAGTTCCCATCCATCACTGAGTCCAGTCTGGGACTTCCCCAGTGTCAGCTGGTGACATGATCGTCATCCTGGAAGTTTGATATGGTTTTGTATATATTTCATTATTTTCTTTTTATTTTATTATTAATATTTTATTAAAGTAGTTTAGTTCCTTCTAAACTCATAAGTCTCTTTTTCCCTCCTCTGTCTCTCTTTTTGAAGAGAGGTGGGGGGAACATCTGTCAGTCCCATCTGGGGTGCCCCATGTCTCCAATGGCTAGTTCGGCTGAAACCATGACATTTTGAAAAAATGAAACTTTTTTTCTATTCACAGCTCAATTAACATGTATACTAAATGCTCATTTCACAGAATTATTATTATATCTTTAAAGAAAAGATGTATTTAAGACATACTAATTTGGTAAGAATACTGCATGAAGTTCATTTCATAATGTCTTACTGTGGTTTTATTGTATATTCTTACACATTTCAGGGCAACAATGTTAAAGTCACATTTTTGAACTTACACCTTTCACAATCTTTAAAAGGCTTAAGGTTATCCATATTTTTAATGCAAAAGTAAGTTAATGGAAGTGTTAAAATGTCTGGAAGCCAACAGCCATTCCCTTCTATATATCAAAAGCAAGAAAGCAGACACTCACTTCAGTGAAGATTAAACTATCTGAGGCTATGATTGCCCTAAAATGTGTGATACATAAAGCTTTTAATAAACTTGCACTAACAATCTTGCCACAAGGCTTGAATCCCATGAACTGGAACTTACAAGTCAGTAATTCTGAGGAACACAAACCTATGAAGGATAGAAAACTTCTATTTCTAGCGTTGCCTTGTACGGTGGACAGGACCACAGGAAGTTATGGCACTGACTGTGTCTTATGCATGTGTTATGTGACTACTTAGAAATGTGTGCTCCTGCACTCACAGAGGCACTGCCAGTTTAACATCACACGCTGTTGAATGTTCTCTGCAGCACTGGGTGCGTCTGAGTTATGAATAGAGGGATAAATCCTGCCTTTGATAGTGTGCAAATCTCTAAAGCGATAGCCTTTGATAGCAATCCCTAATGAAGTAAGTTTGCCTGCTGAGAAACAAGGGCAGATTTTAGCTGAATGTTAGAGCTTTAATTCTAAAGATGCATGTTTTTGTTGACATAAATTAAACTATTTATTATATGTAAACACAGCTTGATATGTTCATTATTTGGTTTATTTTTAACAGAAATACCACTTAGCACAAGTATTTTATTCTCTAATGTGAAGTATTGTATTTTTGTCTGAAATTATACCTGATCCAGACAAAACTTGATTTAACTATGACAGCTTGAAATCTACGCAGAATAAACTGTATTTCAGTAACATCATTACAGTCCTAACAGAGACTGCATAGAACCTTTGAACAAGCTAATACGAGCATGCATATGTGAGAGAAAAATGAGTGGAGCATTCTTCATTACAGAGTCCTTGGGGAGTCCTTGATCTGTCAAATTACTGACATGACACTCTGTTACTGCTTCATTGAAGCCCTGATGCCGTGTCATATCAATATGTACAAGGCAGATGAATTTCACAAATGCATCTGGGCATAAACAGAACACTGAGAACAGAACTGATCAGAATTTGCCAGTAAAATGGTTTTCCATTAGGAAATAGCAATTTGATGTATCTTGCTATCTGATTGTCTAACAGGTACGAGGGACAAAGGGCTGGAAGATTTCTAAATTTTCTTTCCCAAAATGCTCAGGTATCAGCCTAGCAGGACCTTGTAGATTGTGTCCAGATATGACTTAGTCTGTCTCCTATTTTAAGATCAGTAGATCCAGTTCTAGCCTCAGAGTCTCTGAACTTTATAGGGTGAGAGAGAGGTAGGTTATTATGGAAAGTTCTGAAATGTCAGTTGACTTTTCTTCACAGAAAATTTAGGAATTCCTGCTTAATCTGGCCCCATTAAAAAAAAAAAAAAAAAAATGTTGGTTTGTTTTAATCCAAAACTGCATGTGTGGATATTAATGTGTATATTTATGCAAATATACCAGAATGTTCACACACGTCAATATTCTTCAAATTCTCCATAAAAGAGTTGTCACTGAGAAATGATAAATTTGAGGAAACTAGGTGCTGTGAAATCATGTAAATGTAATACAGGCAACCAAGGGCTGTCTAAATTAACAGTATCAACCTAACAGGAGCAAATCTGAAAAACAAAACACCTGTGAGGATATGATGCCTGCCCTACTTATTTCAGGGATTTTCATTCAAAATATCTCTAGTCTGCTCACCTAGACTAACTGCCCACTAATGCCTAGGATGTATACAGTGCTCCCTGGAACATACCTTCTAGTTTAGTTTCATAGAGTTACTGCACTTCATTACCACTGAGGTGATCAGATAGTCACTTCAAAAACATATTCTGCTCTGAACTAAAACAAACATATAATGTAGACACAACTAAAGTTTCTACAAACATATTGAAATTACAAAGATAAACACTTTGAGCTAGTTTATAGTCAATTTGAGTCAATCCAAAAGTTCAACGTAAGGCACAATACTCTGATCTTTGTACTGACTTCTTGAGGCCAGTGCTGTTGACAGCATTAATCTTAAGGTTAGTTGAAAGCAAACTGCAGTGAGATGTAAGCATTGTCTCACAATCATTAAAAAAAATATGCATAACTTTATTTCCAAGTGTCACAGTGCTCAAAAGAAGGTTTTAGGAAGTGATTTTTTTAAGATTAATCAGGGTTTAGTGAGTGATTGGCTTATAGCTGAAAATTTCTAGAACAGGAAAACTGAGTTTTAGGAAGGAAGTTTAGGACAGAAGCCAAAAGTCACTTTGGAGAGTAGTCTATTTCATAGGTGACTAGGAGAAAAAAAACCGACAGGAAAAGACCAGTAATACTTACTATTCTTTTGAAAATAACACTTTAAAAACTGGTAAACTAGGTAAATTGAAAATAAGTTACAAATGCTGAGCATTACAATATCCAAAGTTTGTGAAATTAACCATGAGATGGAGGAATGTGGTATGTAGGAAGATAAATCAACTTAAACAGAAAACCAAAAATCAGAAATGTCATCATATAGACCAAAAATCCATCACAAACATGTCCATATAGAAGCTTTTGCTGCTTTTGCACTCTTCTTTTCCATTGTAGCCATTGTGCTGCTGAAATTTAATCCTGTTGGGTGCAGTCTGTAAATGATACACCATGAATCCTGAAACTGATTAATTGAGATTCATGTGTGACAGTGTGTAGAAGTGAACTTTCATTAAATTGAGAGAGAATCAATGACAGACACCAGATCAAAAATGTACCTCAGTATGGTCTAGCCAAAACACTGGTAGCAGAGAGTGGGAAAGATTAAATATCCATGAATATTCTTACCCAGGACCAGCAGCATCAGATAGAAAGCATCAACACATTAAATGATAAGCTCACCCCACCACAACACTTTTATTTATCACTTATCATTTCCTGATATTGCTTGTGTAATGTATGTATAGTTGGTCTATACTCTCAGTGATTGTCCAGAGAAGACACAGGTTTCAACAGGACAGTGCTGCAAACATTGTTTGTATGATAGAGATCTGAGATCCTTCAGATGACATGTGATACCATTGTGGCTGTTCTTATTTATCCACTCTTACCATATACATGTGAAAGCACTTGAAAAAGCAAGTTCACTTACCTGTAAATACTGTCCTGTATGAATTTATTGATATTTACACTTGCATTCCACTAGATCTTTCTCCTTTTCTCAGTCTCTTTCAGCTTTGACTTTGCTGTAAGACGGACTGTAATGGATGTGTTCCTTTGTACAGGTTCCACACAGAGCAAGATGTGTAAGGACAGCGATAGGAGGCCAGGGTCCATCATTTATAAATAATGAATTCTTGTCTTACATGGTAAAGCAAGACTTACTGACTCCTAGAGACTGGGACTGTTGACTACATATCTCAAAAAACACGTGTTGCTTGTAAGCAACCTTTCTTTTTGGATTTCAAAGCTTCCAATGCCATTAGGTGCTCAACCTAAATTTCAAAATTGTTACTTTGACAATTAGTAAAAAAACAAAAACAAAACACAAACCTGTTTAGAAATTGTTTTACACTATCCAGATTTCCAGTATCAGGAATGTGTAGATATAATCAGGGATTTAGAGACCACTGTGATGGACGTGTTTAGAAGACTGATAAATAGGGCAAGTCTCAAGCTTCAAAACAAAACTTTACTAGACTGACATTCATTAACACTTAACACTAATGGACAATTCAATCCATTATCATACATTATCAATCATTATCACTACGTATTCAAAGCAGTCACTCTTTAATAAACACAGCCTACCTTAGCTGTGAGCATGCTGTACCACAAACTTGATGTTGCATTGTTATTGTTGATTGGTACAGTTCTTGATGGTTTCAGTCGCTGACATCAAGGTGGTCAGGCTCAAGAGCTCTTCAAGGGGGAAAAGTCCAAGGAGAAATGATCTATTTATTTTTTTCCCCATCGCCAATTTGGGATCCTGTCCTTCTACGAGTTCCCAGAAAGTACCATTCCTCTCCTCTGCCCTGGGGGCTACATGCCACACGAAGCTTGAGGGGCAATGTGGGGGTTATTTTTCCAAGCCCAGCATGTGTCTTATCTTCTTGCTTGGCTGTTTCTTGTCTGATTGTTTGTTTGTTGGGTTGGGAGGGGTCCTTTTTTTCCCTCTTACTTATCTGCTGCTTCTTTTCTTAAAACAAAAGCTGGTTTTTTTCATCTCTTTATGTTGAGCTTCTTCAATGACCAACACTTGACTGTCACTAAGCTTGGTGTAAACCACTGTTTATGGTTCTGGGGCCTCTGCTTTTGACCTGTGTAATATTTTCAAAGCCTTTTCCATTACCCCACTCTTAAACTGCACATGATAACAAGAGACACATGGTATTAAGCTCACACAGCCAGCTCCCATAATAAATTGATAACAGCTGGTCAGGACTGGGGCCTTGCACACCCAGCACAAGGCCTGTGGCCTGTTATTAGCAATGACAATCTTATTTTGCATGGGGCCTGGATAAAAACTGCTTCTCCATTTCTACCATATTAGCATGCTTATTTCTGGGATCAAAATAAGTTAATTTAAAGTATGCTAAATGGGTTTCTGTTTTTAAGAGTGTGAGAGGCCTCTGTTGTAGCTACAATCTCACTAACTAGACTGTATTTCAGTCTCTCAACACCATTCATATATTCCAATACAAATGTATTACACTTACTTTTTCACTTTTACACAATATTTGAATGCTGCTCAAATTTTGGGCTGTAGAAAGCATTCCTGACTAGCTTGTAAATGAGGCTACAGAGAATATAAGAAACTAAGACCCAGTCTAGCAATACAGTGCAAGCCTGTCCTGATTCGAGGTAGAACAAAAACAATTTTCCTTTTCAGTAATTTTACTTTTCATTTAAGTCTTTCCTAACTGACTGCACTGCCTGAAATTAACAGCATGTTTTTCAGACAGTGTCTGCTTCCACAGTGATAACATCTCCTGTGTATAGTTAATACCAAGGAATGGTATGCAGAGAGGTTCTTGCTTATACTTATTGCTATAAAAACCAAGGTCAGCTAACTTTGTTATGTGCCACATTGGAGAGTCAGAAGTGGAAGAGTGTGAAGGGGTCACACCTGGGGGATGTTATGGTTTGGGCTGGACTGGCCAGTAAAACGAACGACAAAACAGGGGAAGAGCGGACAGGACAGGTGACCCAAAACTGACCAATGGGGTATTCCATCCCATCTGTCTCATGCTCAGTATTAAAGCTGAGGGATCAGAGGTCACCCCTTTCTTCTTCAATGGCCAGCATCCGAGGAGGACTCTGCCTGTTGTTCTGTTTCTGACTCCAATCTGTGTGTTCCTGAATCCAGTTCCCATCTGCTGCTGAGTCCAGTCTGGGATTCTTTCAGTGCCTGCTGGCAATGCGATCGTCATCCTGGGAGCTTGATATTGGTTTTGTATACATTTGTATATATTTCATTATTTTCTTATTAATATTATTATCTTTTCTTTTTATTGTTAATATTTTATTAACACTCTTTTAGCTTTTTCCAACCCATAAGTCTCTCTCCCTTATTCTGTCTCACTTTTGGGAAGGGAGAGGGACACTATTGTTCATCTAGTGGCCAGCCCAGCCAAAAACCTCGACAAAGTCATGCATAATTTCATATTTTATGTGTTTTATGTAGTGAACATGACTGACACTTGGAGTTAGAGCCTAAGAGATTTAATGCAAGTCAGGCAAGAAATATTTTAAAGAGCCAGGAATAGAATCTAAGCATTCTGAGTCATGCAATTTCTTTTTTCACAAGATTGTCCCAGTCAATATTCTGTAAAAATATTAGTAATGTTATGTATATTAATGTTTTCTTACACCTGTCATCAGAATTCCCATCAGTTAGCTGATACCATCTTCCTATAATGTAGAATCACTTATTAGTGTTCTGCAGTTCACAGTAGTCATAACTCCCATGTGCTTTTTACTTTTCTCCTCAAGACTTTTAAATAAACCTAGTACAGTCTCAATATTTGGTATTTCAAATTTCTGAAAAGCAAAGAGATTTTCATTTTCAAAAAAAAACAGATAAAAAACCAACCCATAACAAAACAATGCCCCCTACAGCCCCCATAATCCTTTGCAAGGTACTTACAATTCTTCAAAATGAGTAAAGAAGTGCTTTTCATCTAACTCTGTATAGATCTCCAACCTATAATCTTACGATGGCCATACCTCATTTTTAGTAATATGGTGGCATTTACACCAAGTAGAGGTATTTAGACTGTGTGATCTTTGAACTCTAGGTTTTCAGGTCAAGCCCACAGTGCAAAAATGCCCTAATTATTTGCTTATTTTAACCATATCTCCCCAAAGTTGTTTTCTGTGGCCTCTTCCATTATTCCTTTGCTTCAGTCTTGATACATCACTTATGTAAGATATTTTAAGATCAGTTACCAAGGTTATCATCAGCTTGTTTTCCCTTATCTTGACTTGTTTCAGTAAAGGACCTCTCATCAGGTTTCCTTTTCTGTAAATCATCATTTCGAAAGGAAATAATTTGCTCTCCTACCTCCTATCTTTAGTATAAATCTTTCATTTCCCCCAATGATATCCACATGTAATGCTGAATAAGGATTTGGGAACCTCTAATTCTGTAGATACTCCGATCTCTGTTGCAATCTGAAAGAAATCAAAGACAATTTAAAATCTTTACTGAAGCTTTCAGAGGGATGAAATAAAATTAAATCTTGTGAAAAAAATGCAATTTTATTAAAAAATAAAAACCAAACCAAATTATGAAACTAAAGTATTGTGAAATGGAAACTATACTATGGTCTAGGTAATAGGTTTAGGTAATATTGAGAAACACCTTTCAGAATTATAATTATACTAGGGTTAATTGTTTCAATGAAAAATAAATTAATTGCTGTTAACATTTTATGACAGAAACAGGCTCTGCCATACTGTCAATTGGAATATGAAACTAACATACTAACAAGAATAAGATACTTCATAAATTTGACTGAAAAATAGATACCTATATACTCTCTAAAACAGCACAATTGGCAAAAAATATTAGTGACAATTAAACTTTTAATCTTATTTATGAATGTCCTTATCCAGGCTATATCTACAATGGCCAGTTATTTTATGATCTATGTTGAAAGACAGCCAGTGAAAATGTTTATACATTAGTCTTTGGATTAGTAAAGTTCTTGATGTAATAGCTAAGTAATTTTTGTCATATCACTATACATTGTCTTATTCTAATCCTGTCGGAAGGGACACTGAGAAAGAATCAGGTGTCAATGTAGGGGTTTAAAACATGAATTTATCAGCTTTCTAATTCTTGCTCTAAGTACAGCTGTTTCATTTTAGATCCTGATAACAGGAAATGGTAATACATAGGTTTTATCTTTTAGTATTGCATCTGCTTCATTCCACTTTAAACTTCAGTTTCTTGACAACGAGCCTGTCATCCTTTATGTTGCACATTGGACATGATGCCTTCTGGAACTTGTCAAAGGTCCTAAATAAGGCAGACTGATTACAATATAGTTTTTCCTGGCACAGGAAAGAGGAGCTGGGGACCTGTCATCTCACTCATAGAATCATAGAATGGTTAGAGTTGGAAGGGAACTTGAAAATCACCTAGTTCCAAGCCCCCTGCCATGGGCAGGGATACCTTCCACTAGATTAGGTTGCACAAAGACCCATTACACTTGGCCTTCAACATTTCAAGGCATGGAGCATCCACAACTTCCCTGGGCAACCTGTTCCAGTGCCTTACCACCCTCACGGTAAAGAATTTCTTCTTAATATCTAATCTAAATCTACTCTCTTCCAGATTAAAACTGTTACCCCTCATCCTATTGCTTCACTCCCTGATAAAGAGTACCTCCCAGTCTTACTGTAGGCCCTCTTTAAGTACTGGAAGGCTGCTTTTGGGTCTCCCTGGAACTTTTTCTTCTCCAGGCTGAACAACCCAAACTCTCTCAGCCTGTCTTCACAGGAAAGGTGCTCCAGCCCTCTGATCATCTTTGTGGCCCTCCTCTGGACTCACTCCATCATGTCCATGTCCTTCTTAAGTTGGCAGCTCCAGAGCTGGATGCAGTACTCCAGGTGGAGTCTCACAAGAGTGGAGTAGAGGGGCAGAATTACCTCCCTCGACCTGCTGGCCATGTTTCCTTGGATGCAGCCCAGGATATGGTTGGCTTTTGGGGCGAAAAGTGCGCATTGCTGGCTCATATTGAACGTCTCATCAATGAACAACCCAAGTCCTTCTCTTCAGGGCTACTCTCAATCCATTCTTTGCCCAGCCTGTATTTGTGCTGGGGATTACCCCAACCTACGTGCAGGATCTTGCACTTGGCCTTGCTGAACTTCATGAGGTTTGCACAGGCCCTCAAGCCTGTCCAGGTCCCTCTGGATGGCATCCCTTCCCTCCAGAGTGTTGACCACAACACACAGCTTGGCATGGTTGGCAAACACTGAGCATGCACTCAATCACACCATTCACGTTGCCAGCAAAGATGTTAAACAACACCAGTCACAGTACCAACCCCTGAGGAACACTATTCATCACTGGTCTCCACTTACATATCAAGCCATTGACTGCGACTCTTTGAGTGTGACCAGCCAGCCAGATCCTTATCCACTGAGTGGTCCATCCATCAAATCCATGTCTTTCCAATTTAGAGACCAGGATGTCATGCAGGACAGTGTCAAATGCTTTGCACAAGTCCAGGCAGATGATGTCTGTTGCTCTCCAGTTATCCACCAATGTTGTAATGCTGTTGTAGAAGGCCACCAAATTTTTCTGGCACAATTTGCCCTTAATGAAGCTATGGTGGCTGTCACTGATCACATCCTTACGTTCCATGCGCCTTAGCACAGTTTCCAGGAGGATCTTCTCCATGATCTTGTTGGGCACAGAGGTGAGACTGACCGGCCTGTAGTTCCCCGGGTCTTCCTTTTTTCCCTTTCTATAAATGGGGCTTATGTTTCCCCTTTTCCAGTCGGTGGGAACTTTACAGGACTACCATGACTTTCCAAATATGATGGAAAACAGCTTAGCAACTTCCTACGCCATTTCCCTCAAGACCTGCGGATGAATCTCATCAAGTCCCAAGCACT
Organism: Pluvialis apricaria; assembly: GCA_017639485.1. Taxonomy (NCBI): domain Eukaryota; kingdom Metazoa; phylum Chordata; class Aves; order Charadriiformes; family Charadriidae; genus Pluvialis; species Pluvialis apricaria. The sequence goes on from CM030007.1 coordinate 52,465,292, forward strand.
AGTGCACCTTCAGGTTCCTTAGATGGTCTTGAACCTGGTCTTCTCCTACAGTGGGCAGTTTCTCATTCTCCCGGTCCCTACCTTTGACTTCTGGGACTTGGGTGGTGTGGATAGAGCACTTGCTGGTGAAGACCAAGGCAAAAAAGTCTTTGAGTACCTCAGCCTTCTCCATATCCCAAGTAACAAGGTCTCCTGTTTCCTTCCTGAGTGGGCCCACATTTTCCCTAGTCTTCCTTTTACCACCGACATACCTATAGAAGGTTTTCTTGGTTCCCTTGATGTCCCTGACCAGATTTAACTCAGTCTGGGCTTTAGCTTTCTCAACCTGATCCCTGGCTGCTCAGACAATTTCTCTGTATTCCTCCCAGCTTGCTTGTCCTTGCTTCCACCCTCTGTAGGCTTCCTTTTTCTCTTTGAGATGGTCCAGGAGCTCCTTGTTCCTCCACGCACGCCTCCTGGCATTTTTGCCTGACTTCCTCTTTGTTGGTATGCATCACTCCTGAGCTTGAAGGAGGTGGTCCTTGAATATTAACCATCTTTCTTTCGCCCCTCTTCCTTCCAGGGCTTTATCTCACTGTACTCTGCCAAGCAGACCCGTGAAGAAACCAAAGTCTGTTCTCCTGAAGTCCAGGGTGGCAAGATTACTGTGCGCCCTCCTCGTCACCCTAAGAATCTTGAACTCCACCATCTCGTGATCACTGCAGCCAACGCTGCCCTTGAACTTCACATTCCCCACCAGCCCCTCCTTGTTAGTGAGAACAAGGTCCAGCATGGCACCTCTCCTGATTGGTTCCTCTATCACTTGCAGCAGGAGCTTATCATGAATGCATTCCAGGAACTTCCTGGATTGCTTATGTCCTGCTGTGTTGCCCCTTCAAGAGGTATTGGGGTGGTTGAAGTTTCGTGTGAGGACCAGGGCTTGTGAACATGAGGTTGCTCATAGCTGTCTACAGATGGCCTCATCCACCTGGTCTTCCTGGTTGGGTGGCCTGTGTCAGACCCCCACTGTAACATCACCTGTCCCTGCCCTCCCTTTAATCCTGACCCATAATCCCTCAGTAGGCTGCTCATCCATCCCCAGGTGGAGCTCCATGCACTCCAGCTGGTCATAGAATCATAGAATCATAGAATGGTTTAGGTTGGAAGGGACCTTGAAGATCATCGAGTTCCAACCCCCCTGCCACAGGCAGGGATACCTCTCACTAGACCAGGTTGCCCAAGGCCACGTCCAGCCTGGCCTTGAACACCTCCAGGGATGGGGCTTCAACAACCTCTCTGGGCAACCTGTTCCAGTGCCTCACCACCCTTAAAGTGAAAAACTTCTTCCTAATGTTTAATCTAAACCTGCCCTGTTCCAGCTTAAAGCCGTTCCCCCTCGTCCTATCACTACATGCCCTAGTAAAAAGTCCTTCCCCAGCTCTCCTGTAGGCCCCCTTTAGGTACTGGAAGGCCGCAATAAGATCTCCCCGGAGCCTTCTCTTCTCCAGGCTGAACTGTGTCATGACACAAAGGATGACACCCCCTCCTTGTCTTCCCTGCTTGTTCTTCCTGAAAAGCCTGTATCCTTCCATTCCAGTATTCCAATCATATGAGCCATGCCAACACGTCTCTGTGATGCCAGTAACTTCATAGCCCTGCAGGCATGCACACATCTCTAACTTTATTCCCTATGCTATGTGTATTTGCATAGAGGCATTTGAGTTGGGTCCCCAGCGAAGATTAACTTACTGGCTGGAGTGGCTGGTACTCCTTTGTGCTGCACTCCAGGCACTCTCCTGTTGACCTGCAACTCTTCTCCAGGCTCTGGACATCTATTACTGGTATTGGCATCATACTGGTAGGAGTGAGATGGATTGACATTCTTGTGCCACGGCAACTCTAATTTAAAGCCCTCTTCACAAGTTTGGCAAGCCTCTGACTCAAGTCTGTTGAACAAAGTGACACCGAAAACCAAACACTGAGCAGATGAAAGCTAAAAGTCTTTTAGTTTTCATATGTGAGCTTGTGCTGCTAATGAGTTTCTTGAACAAAAAAAAAAAACATTTTGAGATCTGCTGAAACACAGGAAGAGAAGTTAAAAGCAGATTGGGGTTATAATTATCTTTAATTTCAAATTACTAATAACTAGTACTATACTATCTCTGTTATAGGAAGATGAAATCAAATTTGAAAGAACCCGTCTGAAATAGATGGTCACCATTCAACACAGGTAGCGTTGAGCCAGAGGAAGGGAAAATGTAGGTTTTGATAAAATAGCTTACAATGGAATCATTGATTCTTCAAGAATCAAAATTAAAACAGGTTACAGATTGAAGTACAACTTCAACCTTAAAATGCTAGGTTAAAATACCTTATTGTAGCTTTGTTCATGGTTAGAAAAAGACTCATAAAACAGATTAAGTATCTGATTCAACATGGTAATTCAGGAAAAGTTAAGAATGACTTTTGAACTCTCACAAGGACTTTTTATTAAATGTAAATATTGACTGCAATTTCCACTTCAATAGGTCAAAAACATAAAATGACCTTGATTTGCTACCATATGGCTTGGGATGAAAAGTAGAGTATATTTTTATGACATAATTTTAATATTGAAAGCTTGCATATCATGAACTTTTATTAGACTAAAGCACCAGGGATGACAAACTTTATTTTTTTTCAGTCCTCAGTTTTCTACTTTTCCTAAGACATGCATCTAATGGAGTACACAGATTATAGAAAACAATGATTTGAAAAAATTACTGAATCCACAAACATTTATTGTTCTGTATCTTCTGTACTACCATTATTTGACTTCAAAACAAGTAAGAACTAAAAGACCATACTGAAAATAACAGTTAAATAAAAAGTCCTTTGCTTTGGATTTTTAAAAGCAGTGAGCTTTATTCCAGCAAGTTATGTAACTAGGAATTATGAAAATTCTTTCAGTGTAAACCTGTAAGACCATTTTCTTTGCTTTGTATGCATCCATAAAGTAGAATGTTCTATCTTTATTAAATTTTCATCTACTTTAATAAATGTTCTTTCAACAGGTAAATTATTTTATCATATGTAGTAATAATTATAGTAATTAGTATCACAAAAATATAATAATTGACTGGATTTTGATTTACTGTAAATAGAATCAGCTTTAGTTATCTTCTGACAGAGCAGGATCTGGACTCAGTTGTTAATGTAACATGTATTTCAATGCAAATTAGTCATGGCATTGGAGTTATACCAGAACTGACAGGAGGGTTTGGACACAATTTTCAATGAAAGTGACTGATTTCTCGGGCCTTAATTTAAAGATATACCAATAGACCTGAAAAGAGAATTTGCCTTTTTTAATATTTTAGTGAAGTTGATGAGTAGTATTAGTGATGATTAGTGAAGTATTGATGAGAAGCTCGACATGAGCAAGCAGTGTGCGATTGCAGCCCAGAAGGCCAACCGTATCCTGGGCTGCATCAAAAGAAGTGTGGCCAGCAGGTCAAGGGAGGTGATTCTGCCCCTCTACTCTGCTCTCGTGAGACCCCACCTGGAGTACTGCATCCAGCTGTGGAGTCCCCAACATGAGAAGGACATGGACCTGCTGGAGCGCGTCCAGAGGAGAGCCACGAGGATGATCAGAGGGCTGGAGCACCTCTCCTATGAGGAGAGGCTGAGAGGGTTGGGGCTGTTCAGCCTGGAGAAGAGAAGGCTCCGGGGAGATCTTATTGCGGCCTTCCAGTACCTAAAGGGGGCCTACAGGAGAGCTGGGGAAGGACTTTTTACTAGGGCATGTAGTGATAGGACGAGGGGGAACGGCTTTAAGCTGGAACAGGGCAGGTTTAGATTAAACATTAGGAAGAAGTTTTTCACTTTAAGGGTGGTGAGGCACTGGAACAGGTTGCCCAGAGAGGTTGTTGAAGCCCCATCCCTGGAGGTGTTCAAGGCCAGGCTGGACGTGGCCTTGGGCAACCTGGTCTAGTGAGAGGTATCCCTGCCTGTGGCAGGGGGGTTGGAACTCGATGATCTTCAAGGTCCCTTCCAACCTAAACCATTCTATGATTCTATGATTCTAAGTTAATAGATGAAGATGAAAGAGTAAATCACTTTACCAGTGATTACTGAGCTGTTTATTAAATGTATTATCTTTTCATATGTTTTGAGTGCTGTAATCATCCATCGGAAGTGCAGCCCCTCCTCCCCCAAGTTTATACAAAACCTATTCTGATTTATGTCGTCTTAATCAAAACTTTCTCTTTAATGAATAAGTTATTCTTCATTTTTCAGTAGAGAGACTGATAGCAGACAGCCTTCTCAAGATTTCATTATTTTTAGTAGAGTGTTATTCTGAATAAAATAGGCTTTTAATTTACTGTTTTCAGAATCGGATGTCCTGTTTGGGTTGTTTTCTCTTTTGAGGGTTTATTTCTGACCAACATTCTTAACCTTTCTTTCCAAGTAGAAACTGATCTCAGAAAAAAAGAGAACGGAAAAACCAGAAATTTTTGAAAGAAATAATGACTACTTTTCATATTGTTTTAAAGGAGCTGCATCATTCTATACATCTAAACTTGCTTGAGAAAATACCTGGGCACTGGGACCATATATCATGGAAGAAGCTCATATCAATGCTTGTCACACACCTTGACCTCCAAACCAGAGTTTTTAAATGCAAGACAGCATGTTGGACAATAGACCTTACATTCTAATGATTAAACGGTTTAAGGGAGAGGGTTATTTAGACAGAGTGAAATATAGGCACAGCTTTATTGTTAGATACCTTTACCTACTGCCATTTCTTGGAACGTAGCTGTATCGAGGCACATTGATACAGCTATAATGAAGTTGTAACAGTCAAACTCAGGTGTCAGTACACAAAGCAAAAGGTCTAAGAAAATATAAATGTGATTTAACTAAAGTTAAAAATTAAATTGGAATCAGTAAATTAAAATCTTGCAATTTTTTGTAAGATCTGGAATCTCACAAAATTATAGATTTTAGAATATCAGAATGTTGATTCAGATTATCAGGACAGAAAATATTTATATTATGCACTACAGATATAGATGCTTTTGCATGTCTTCTGTGGCATCTAGCTAGGAACTAGCTGATATGACTTTTTTGAATCAGAAACTGAAACAATATGCCCGTTAAGGTGATAAATTCTGAAACCAACTCCTTTCTTGTCCCTGGAGTTTGAAATAGGACATATAATGGTTCTCTTGTATATCACCCATACTTCAGTTTTCTGGATAATTAATTTTTGGTTTAGGAGTATGTACCTCTTAGAATCTATTTGTTTATAATTTCTTTGCTTCATTCTACTTTTCTATAGATAATTTTCACAATTACACCTGTTAAAATAATGCTGTATAACATGTTACATTCAAAATAAATATTCTGAAACACAATTTATAGCTAATGTATTTTCCTTATTTTACTTAAGCTGAAACTGGTACTTGAAAAAGGTAAGTGAAACCAATCTCATCACATTTATCCCTACTTCAAACCTTTGTTTGGCTGGAGAAGAAGCTGGTCACTGTAACGAGGTAGAGCAACTTCATATTTAAACTCTTTTGTCCATAGGCTCTACAGTTCAGTTTTATGACTATGGACTCTTAGGAATATAGTTTTTCTTAGTGTTTTAGGCACATTAGTTTGGTCTAAGGCAAGATCTAGAGCTATAGCACTCCAAACCCATGTGAAGATTCTCCCATTTTAGAGAAAGCTTCTGTTCCCCTGGTAGGCTCTGTTCATAGTTATTTTGGATCACAAGAACGAAACAGCATCTACAAGTTTGTGGTAGATCCTCACTCTGGCCTTTAATATATTTGCATTATGTTTATCTTCTATTTTAATATATTTAAAATTATTTTTCATCAGAAAATACTGTTGGCATATGGTTTCCATGACAAAATCATTACGTTCAAGATAAAGAGTCTAAAGGTTTTTCCCAAATTCAGGTACCTGTTTTCTGACAAAGATGGAGCTAGTGCTCAAGTTGAGATGTATTGCAAGTATTTTGTTTAAGTCAAGTTTTTTCCTGATTTGACTGGCTGGAGAAATATAAGTTTCAGCTTTGGTACCTTTCTTGTTCTGGCAGTATGTATATATTTAATTGTGGTGGACCTTAAGTGACTTTACAGCCAAAATACTTGTATCTTGAGGCTGTAGTAGGCTTAATTACTGACGCATATTACTCTCATTAATAAATCTTTTTTGTCGCTGCTATTAAATTATTCAAAACTATGTAATTAATTATTTATTAATAAATTGCTATTAATTAAAAATATTTTAAAATTTCTTCAATTTCTACTATTTATTCAAAACAATTACTTTATGGACTACAACACATCCCAACCTAACAAGTCCTGGCTTTTCATTTGAATTAGAAAATGGGAAATAATATGCTTTAAAAATTGTTATGGACAAAAATAAAATAGGAATTATTTTTTCTCATATGAAATAATTGTATTTTAGGTATTCAAATAATTTCATTGTTAGGAATATTTGACTGAATAAATGCTGATAGTTGTTAAAATACGTGTATATATAGTACTTTTTCTTCCATATGATTATTTATTTACCAGTTTTAGCATTGAACACCAACAGAATTATTCTTCAGCAAATACACAGATATAAATATCCCATTTTCAGAGTAGATGTTTGACCTCTGATAGTGAAGAGAAAGTAACAATTACCCATTGTAGTAAGAAAGTTGAAAAATCTAGGAAAAATGTGTCTGAGAACTAGAATTTTGGTTTTGTACTGACTTTCTTTTGAGGGCTTAGAGCTCACTAATCATGCACTAGACAGAAAAAAAACCCCAAAACTAATGTAGACTATGATTTACAGCACATCCTGTAGAAGTTACTATGCACAAGGTTTGGCACACTGAGGTACAGACTGTGGTATGGCTGCCTATTTGAACATTTCCTTAGAGAAAGTGTGTGCTAGAGTACTGCCCTTTAGCACTGCATCAAGCACAGCTAGCTGAGGCAAAGGTGGTCAATGGATATCAAAATTTTTCCTCAAAGCAAGCAGAAATAGTGAAAAAGGACATAGGTAGAAGGTGTGACAGAGCACAGCTATGAGACAGCATTTTGTGCCTAAGAGCAAATCAAGTAATTCTGCATGTACATTTTTTCCTCTGCCTAGAACAACAAGTAGAGAAATCATCTGCCATTGATTTCAGTTTTTTTAAGAAGCTTTCAGGTTAAAAGGGGTCATGTTTCAGGTATATAGGATGTTCCTATTGGAGCATCTGTCCTATGAAGAAAGGCTGAGGGTCTTTTCAGTCTAGAGAAAAGAAGACTGAGGGGGGATCTTAGCAATACTTATAAATACTTAAAGGGAGCGTGCCAGGTAGATGGGGAAAGTCTTTTTTCAGTGGTGCCCAGTGATAGAACAAGAGCTAATGGGCACAAACTTGAACATAGGAAGTTCCATCTTAACATGAGGAGGAACTTCTTTACTTTGAGAGTGGCAGAGCACTGGAACAGGCTGCCCAGAGAGGTTGTGGAGTCTCCCACTCTGGAGACATTCAAAACCCGACTGGACACCATCCTGTGCAACTGCTGTAGGTGTGCCTGCTGTGGCAGGGGGGTTGGACTAGATGATCTCCAGAGGTCCCTTCCAACCCTGACCGTTCTGTGATTCTGTGATTCCTAATAGAATCACAGAATCACAGAATAGTTTGGGTTGGAAAGGACCTTTAAAGGTCATCTAGTCCAACCCCCCTGCAATAATCAGGGACATATTCAACTAGATCAGGTTGATCAGAGTCCAATCCAACCTGACCTTGAATGTTTCTAGGGATGGGGATCTACCACCTCTCTGGGCAACCTGTTCCAATGTTTCACCAACGTCGTAAAAAAATGTCTTCCTCATATCTAGTCTAAATCCATCTTCTTTCTCTTTAAAACCATTACCCTTTGTCCTGTCACAACAGGCCCTGCTAAAGAGTTTGTCCCCATCTTTCTTATTAGCCCCCTTTAAGTATTGGAATAGTGCAATAAGGTCTGCCTGGAACCTTCTCTTCTCAAAGCTGAACAACCCCAACTCTCTCAGCCTTTCCTCATAAGAAAGGTGTTCCACAGAACCATAGAATCGTCTAGTTTGGAAGGGACCTTTAAGATCATCGAGACCAACCATCAACCTGACATTGCCAAAACCACTACTAAACCATGTCCCTAAGCACCACATCTACCCACCTTTTAAATATCTCCAGAGATGGCGATTCCACCACTTCCCTGGGAAGCCTGTTCCAATGTTTGACAACCTTTTCAATGAACAAATGAAGGCCATTTCCTCTTGTCCTGTCACTTGTTACTTGGGAGAAGAGATCAACCCCCATCTCTCTACAACCTCCTTTCAGGTAGTTGTAGAGAGCAATAAGGTCTCCCCTGAGCCTCCTTTTTTCCAGACTAAACAACCCCAGTTCCCTCAGCTGCTCCTCATAAGACTTCTTCTCCAGACTCCTCACCAGCTTTGTTGCCCTTCTCTGGACACACTTCAAAATCTCAACACCTTTCTTGTAGTGAGGGACACATTATTCGAGGTGGGGCCTCACCAGTGTTGAGTGCCAGGGGACGATTACTTTCCTAGTCCTGCTCACCACACTAGTCCTGATACATGCCAGGATTCCATTGGCTTTCCTGACCACCTGGGCACACTGCTGGCTCATGTTCAGGTGTCTGTTGACCAACACGCCCAGGTCCTTCTTCACTGGGCAGTTTCCAGCCACTCTTCCAGAAGCCCGTAGCGCTGCATGGGGTCATTGTGACCCAAGTGCAGGACCTGGCACTTGGCTTTGTTGAACCTCATACTGTTGGCCTCAGCCCATCGATCCAGGCTGACCAGATCACTCTGTAGAACCATCCTACCCTCAAGCAGGTTGACACTCACACCTAACTTGATGTCACCTGCAAAATTGCAGAAGGTGCACTTGACCCCCTCATCCAGGTCGTTGATAAAGATATGGAACAGAACTGGCCCCCATACTGAGCCCTGGGGAACACCACTTGTGACTGGCCGCCAACTGGATTTAGCTCCATTCACCACCACTCTCTGGGCACGGCCTTCCAGCCAGTTTTTTACCCAGCAAAGAATACAACTATCCAAGCCAGTTTCTCCAAGAGAATGCTGTGGGAAACGGTGTCAAAGGCTTTACTGAAGTCCAGGTAAACAACATCCACTACCTTTTCTTCATCCACTAAGCAGGCAATCCCTCTGATCATTTTTGTAGCCCTCCTCTGGACCCACTCTAACAGGTCCATGTCCTTCCTGCACTGAGGACTCCAGAGCTAGATGCGGTATTGCAGGTGGGATCTTATCAGAGCAGAGGAGAGGGGGAGAATCACCTTTGTCAACCTGCTGGTCACATTTTGTTTGATGTAGCCCAGGATACAGTTGGCTTTCTGGGCTGCAAGTGCACATTGTCAGCTAATGGCTATCTTTTTATTCACCGGTACCCAATGTTAGTAGCTAGATAGCTGCACAAAATAATTAATTTGCTTTAAAAATTGTTAGTCATTCTAGTAAACATTTTTTATCCTTTAATGAAGAATGGATGAAGAGCTGCATGTTCTGTCACTGTAACTGAAGATGTTGATTAGAACCTGTGTGGAGATCTTTCATATTAAAGATGGAAAGATATGAGCAAGTGTCTTTCCCTCATGCTATTACTCAAAGTCACAAGTTTGCTTCTTAAGGATAAAGGGAGGAGTGTAAATCAGATGTTTTCTTCTAGTCCTACCCAATTGCTTATGAAGCACAACGTATCAGTGGGCTGTTTTCTAACTACCTATTACATGATGAGATTATGTTATCAAATCGTATTCAATTTCTCCTTTTCCCCCTGCATTTAGTCTTCTAGTTCCTAGATTAAATGTCAGATTTATCCATAGCTGAGGGCTCATTTTTAATTTTTGTACATTCTTAGTGCCCTCCTCTGTTTTTTTCCCAAGTTGTCCACTTGGGAAATAATAATTTTTATTATTATTTGAGACTTTAAAAATTATTATTTTTGTGCCCAGAAGTAAATGTAGTATACCAGTTAGTATATCATCAACCTCAAAAGAGAGGAAAGAAAATTGCCTATTATGTCATAGATACAATGTTTTTCCTAACAATCCCAGAAGATTTACTGGCTTTGCCATTTTTTTAGACTTCTGATTCACAGTCGGGTTTTGATATTTGGTACCATCTTGATCTTTTTCACAAATACTGATACCTTGCCTTTGGGTTATTGCCCATTTAAACTGCATTTGCTTTCTCCTCCTTAATACAGTAATTTTCACTTTTATTTTTTTTCTTATTTTAAAATTTGATTTGTTATTGTTATCAACCATGTCCCCAATTTTTCATTCTGAATTTTGATCCCACCTTCTGATTTGCTTTCACCTCTGCAAACCTGATGTCATCCACAAATTTTATAAGCCTTTTCTCCATTCCATAATTCAGCTTGTTAGAGAAAATATTTAATAAAACCATCTCAAAAGACTTACTCTATAGGATCTCAGTTTAAATGGTCTACCAGTCTGATGACATCAATGACTAACTTTTATGGCTATTTTAAAGAAGCAGGACTTTTGTCTTTATATCACTCAAGAGGCTCTCCTTTGACTCATCTTTGTTTTGGTAAATCCATTTTGTATCCCTTTCTTCATCCTTTTAAACATGTATAACTAAATTGCATATTTTTTTAATATCTGTATAGATATTAAAGTTGATTGGGCTACATTTTACCAGAATCTCCTTTTTTTTCTCCAAGTTTGTTGAAGACTGCTTTTTGAATTCCATTATCTTTATTCAATGACTTTCATTCCTTTCTTCTCTCAGAATAGTGAGATCCTTCTTTGTGATTACCGTTACCAAAATTACATGCAATTTTAGATTTTCAATTAGTTCTTCTCTTGTAACTGAAATAAATTATAAATCAGCTACATCTTTGTGAACCTGTATTTTACAAACAAAGGAACAAGTTTCTTCCATCATGTTCCAGAAACGTGTTGGACTTTGTGTCCTGTAATATTGCTTGAAACAGGTTACTGGAGATGTAATTAAAACTTCACTTAAATAAGTACTATTCTTTGCATACACTGATATTCAGCAAGTCAGTTTCTCATTTTTTCTGTAATTTTCAAATAAATTGTCTGCATAATTGTCTGTCACTTTCACTACAGCTTTGGAACAGATAGTCTAGTTTTACTGTATTTTCAATGAATTCGGGCAGTGTCAGTTAGGCTGAAAGATTTTGTTTTCTTATGCCTGACCATGATATTGCTCATTTTTTATGAGAAGTTTTGCATGGTTTTTCATCACGCTTTTTAAATGTGTCTATTGACATTAAAGTGTTGGCCCTGTGTCAACATATAAAAAGACATTTTATTGAAAACTCAGCTAACTCAATGTAAAAAAACAGTCGCTTTTATAAAACCAGTGATGATGAAAAATCACATAACTAGACAGTTTCTTAGACTGATAAAAATCTACAGATAAATTATGGTGGATCCATTAGGCTATAAATAGAAGAGGAAGACATTATTTTGAAGCTTCCCCTTTTGCTAAGTATTAGATTAAAGTGGCCTTTAAAGTATGATTTTTGAGAATTTGGCTGTACATCATAATGAAGAAATAATTTGAGTACCAAAACTGGTACAACTGCATCTGTATGGGTTGTCTGGAGTAAATAGACATCCTGAGAAACACAGTAAGCTCTGAATAGGAAAGAGTAAGGATCATCCTGAGGAAAAATATCCTTTAAGGTCATAGTTTTAAGCTCACAATAGAAAAGATGGATAAATACTACATTAAAAAAAAATAATCCCTCTTGTTCTCCAAAATGACAGCATGCTTATATTTACTTTAACTAGCCACAGAAAGTACTCAAGGCTTGAGCTAATAGGCAACTTAACTGCACAGCTGCTAAATCAGACCTCATAGATTATATGATGTCAATTTATGAATCCCAAGGTAGTTCTCACATAGCTAAAAGCAAATCTTTTAAACATCCTGTGTTTGTTCAGACTGGCTGTTAGTGTTCCTAGGAGGGAGTAAGGAGGAATTTCCTTACTGTCTTAAGAACATGATTCAGCCCACCTACTAAGCAAGACTGCCAGGTCCTGGAGATACATTTAATTGGCACTTTGCTTTTGTTTCCTGAACACTTACTCATATACACTCCTTCATGTTTGGAAGTACCACAGCTCATGGTAGATGCTTACTGCCTACACTTAAATATGATTCAGAGATAAGTACAGAAGTATGAAAAATCTCTATAATTCATTTGAGGATCTTGACATGATAAGCATGGTCTAAAAACACTTAATTCACTCAGACACATTAACTTCAGTTCAAAACATAGCCAGAGGCACAAAAAGTAGAGCTTCACCACAACTTACTACAAAAAGTGTGATATTCTGGTTGTTAGAACACTTAAATCAGACTTGGGTTTTGATTCTCCTAACTCAGTGGGATAAGCTACTCTCCAGTCCCTCAGGCACTTCATTTTGCAATTGTCAGGGAGTGACCAGCGTACTAATCTGACACACTTTGGCACCTTCTGTTTCTTACCGTTTTACCAAAGAATTGCCTTCTTTGGTGAGCACTGAAGAGTTTTATGAAGGCACCTAAACCTGTTATGTAATAGATGGAGAAAAGAAAACACCTCACTTTATTGATACTATTCTTCAGATTTTTTCACAACTCCCTATAGCTGCAGACGGTCCTGATTCAGTATTCTATCGGATTAGATGTATAGCTGAACTGTTCCCTGGGGAAGCACAAAAACAGAAACATAGAGGAAAAACAGGCTGATCCCCTTCTGCCTATTTTTCTATAGGGGATATAATCTTCCAGTAACAGGATAGCATAGTAGCACATTTGAATACTACAGATATGTCTTGCAGCATTGAACTGTCAGCAGCAAGTAGTACGAATCACTTGACTGACTGGTATATCCTTTGTATACAACTTAGGCTCCTATAGACGCTTTCCACATAGAGCATAGGGTGAAGCCAAAACTTGACTGACAATGTAATATAGGTAGGCCAGGAGTTAGATTATAAAAAAAAAAAAAAAAGAATTTTATATATAGATTCTCGAAATCTAAATAGATAATGTTTATAATTGACAAGGAACATATTTTATATTTAAAAATAATCATTCTGTAAAAGTAAATTCTTTGGTCTCGAGTTTTATTACACTGTACTGAAGATATGTTCAGTGTGTTATAGCCTTATAGATATTTCTTTAGATCTTTTTATCAGTAATAATTAGTAAAGAATGTTGATTTCTCTTAATGTAAACAGGTTTTATTCAGAAAGCCAAAATTGCTAGGAATCTATCAAAAGACAGGTCCAAAAAAGGACTTTACAAGAAGTCACTCAGTGCCAAAGATTGTACTTATATGACAAAATGTAGTTTGACACTTTGATGTCCCTCTGTACCTGCAGCCATTACTCACTCACTCTAAGATTTTTCTAGAGATCACATTCCACTGGGAAACAAGTTATGGAGAGGAGCTGAACATTATTTACCATTGTAGTACTGAAATTTCTTGAAATTATTATCTTTTTAAATTAAAAACAAACTATATTTCTGCATATATCTTGTCTATCAAATATTTCCATCACCCTCTAAAGTTCATTCAGATGTAAAAGACCAGGCTTAATACTGAAAGTATGATAAGGATGACAATGATAATGATGCTTATAGTAGCTGCATTTTTGAACAAACATGTCTGGTACTCTTGTCTATAGATGAACTAATGTCACCTGTGAAATGTCTCAAATGAATTAGTGTGTGTGTCCTGGTTTGAGGTAAAACAGAACCACTTCTCTTCAGTAACTTCACTTTTTAGCTAAGCCTCTTCTAACTACTGAAATTAACAGCATATTATGCAGAAACTGTTCACTCTCAGAGTGATAAGACCTATGTTAATGGTTGATGCCAAGGAATAGTATGCAGAGACACTCTTGCTTATACTTATTGCTATAACAACTAAGGTCAGCTAACTTTGTTGTTTGGCCCGTTGGAGAGTCAGAAGTGGAAAAGCATAGAGAGGTCCCACCTGCGGGGAGGAGAGGACAGGACAGGTGATCCAAAATGACCAGCAGGGTATTCCATCCCGTCTGCCTCATGTTCAGTATACAAGCTGAGGGACCAAAGAGTCAGTGTGCTTTCTTCAATGGCCAGAGTCCGAGGAGTGATGTGATTGTCATCTTGGGAGCTCAATACAGTTTTGTGTATATTTCATTATTTAGTTTTTATTTTATTATTAGTATTTCATTAAAGTAGTTTTGGTTCTTCTAAACTCATAAGTCTCTCTGTCTCTCTTCCCTGCCGCCCTTTGAAGAGAGGGAGGGGAGAACATCTGTTGTTCCGCCCAGTGGCCAGTTTGGCACAAACCATGACCTCATGTTCCTCTAAAAAGGTGTTAAAGCTGATAGCCCAGCTGAAGAGCTTCTATACCAATGCATGCTACCCAGTAACAAAAAGGAGGAACTAGAAGCCACTGTGCTGCTAGAAAGCTATGCTGAAATGTGGTGGGATGAGTCACATGAGTGGAGCACTGCAATTGTTGACTGTAGACTGTTCAGAAGAGACAGGCAAGGAAGGAAGCATGGGAGGTTGCCCTCTATATAAGAAAATGGATTGACTGCACAGAGCTGTCTTTGAAAAACAGTGATGAACAGGTTGAGAGCTTATGGATAAAAATTAGGGACCAAGCAAACAAAGGAAACCTCATGGTTGCTGTTTACTACAGGCCGTCCACCAAGAGGAGCCTGTAGGTGAAGCGTTCTTACTTCAGTTATGGGAAGTATCATGCCTGTAGTTTCCAAACCTGTTGGGGAACTTCAATCACCCTGACATTTGCTGGAAAAGCAGCACAGCAAACTGTAAGTGGTCCACGAGACTCTTGGAGTGCATTGAGGACAACTTCTTAATCCAGTGATAAACAGTCTGACCAGACGAGAAACATTACTGAACCTGCTGCTCTCCAACATACATAAACTAATTACAGAGGTCAAGAATGGTGTCAGCCTGGGCTTCAGTGATCATGCCCAGGTGGAATTCATAATCTTGAGGGATATGGGCAAGGTGGACAGTAAAGTCAGGACCTTGAATTTTAGGAAAGCACACTTCCGGTTCTTTGAGGATGGGACTCCCTGTGAAACTGCCCTCAGGGGCAAAGGAGCTGAACAAGGCTAGCAGCTCTTTAAGGACATTTTTCTAGGGCACAAGAGTTCTCAGTTCCCATGTGTAAGAAAATGGGCAAGGGAGGCAGGAGACCAGCATGGCTGAGTAAGGACCTCCTGGTCAGACTAAGGTGTAAGAAGGAAATACAGAACCAGGGTCAAGTATCATGGGATGAATATAGGAATGATGCCTGAATGTGTAGGAATGGGATCAGGAAAGATAAGGCACAGTTGGAGCTGAATTTGGCAAGGGATGCAAAGAATAATACCAAGGGCTTCTACAGTTACATTGTCCAGAAAAGGAGTATTAAAGAAAATGTACTCCTCCAATAAATAAGACAGGAGAACTATTGACAACTGACATGGAGAAGGCCGAGGTACTCAAAAATTCTTTTTCTTCAATTGTCAATGCTAATCTCTCTTCCCACATCTCTCAAGCCTCTTATTTAAAAGGCTAAAAATGAGAACCCTGAGAACTAGCAACTAGTCAGCCTCACCTCTGTGCCCAGTAAAATCATGGAAAATATATTGAAGCATATGAAAGACAGGGAGGTCATTAGAAAGAGCCAACATGGCTTCACCAAGGGCAAATTGTGCCTGACTAACCTGGTGCCCTATGATGGAGTGATTTCGTTGGTGGATAAAGGAAGAGCTACTGCTGTCATACTCCTTGAGGTCTGTAAAGCCTTTGACACTGTCCCACACAACATCTCTCTAAATTGGAGAGATATGTGTTTGATAGGTTGATGGTTAGATGGATAAAGAATTGTCTGGATGACCATATCTAAAGAGTTGCAGTCAACATCTCAATGTCGAGATGGAAACCAGTGAGTGTTTTGTCTCAGGGGTCCTTATCGGGAGTGGTACTGTTTAACACCTTTATTAATGATATAGACAGTAGGAATGAGTGCACCCTCAGCAAGTTTGTGGATGACATCAAGCTGAGTGGTGCATCTGATTTGCTAGAGGAATGGCATGCCATCCAGAGAGACCTTGACAGGCCTGAGGAGAGGACACATGTGAACCTCAGGAAGTTAAATAATGCCAACTGCAAGGTACTGCACTTGGGTCAGGGCAATCAGTACAGACTGGAGGATGAATGCATTGAGAGCATCCCTGTGGAAAAGGACTTGGGGATACTAGTGGATGAAAAATTGGACATGAGCCGGCAATGTGCACTTGCAGCCCAGAAAGCTGATCATATCCTGGGCTGCATAAAAAACAGTATAGCCAGCAGATCAAGGGAGGTGACTCTCCCTCTCTACTCTGCTCTCATGAGACCCCACCTGAAGTACTGCATCCAGTTCAGGTCCCCCAATACAAGAAAGACATGGACCTGCTAGCGTGGGTCCAGAGGACAGCCACAAAAATGGTTGGAGGTCTGCAAAAGCTATCCTATGAAGAAAGGCTTGGGAGAGTTGGGGTTGTTCATTGCATCCCGTTGTATTCCTTTAGATGCAAATTTTATAGCAGGAACATATTGTATCAGATGGATGAATTTGTTTGAAAGGAAGGAGTCATACATTTCTCTACATCGACTTCATTTTTAGTCTTAGAAAATCTTTTAAACAGGTGTCTAGACACCTCCAGCTCTTACCTGCCTCTCCAGCCAAAACAACGAATGAAGAAACAAAAAATCCAAACCAGACAAATCCAAACAGAACCAAACCAAACAAACCCAATATTTCATACTGTAAAAAGGGTATACACTGAATTCACTTAGACATGTAACACCAGAATATCCCGAACTTAGTCCAAGATCATTGCTACCTTTCATATTCAGGTTGTAGTACATATATGATGAGTTTTGTTCTTATGTGAATTTGAAAAAGTAGATGATTACAGGGTAAACAACATGCAAATAGATCAGAACTTATTTCAATCTGTCATTCCTGCAACAGTGTCTACCTTGCAATGCAGAAATACCAAAGCTAGACTTAAATGACTTGACTCAGACTCTGGAAGCAGCTCAATAATATTAATGTATAGGTCCATATAGGCTATTATATATTATTGAGAAGTGAATACATTTGAACATTGCTTTTAGACTTCAAAAAGTCTCAGACATATCAGATCAGTATAGAGGGAACTTTTCATTATGTTCTAAAAGTGATATAATCTTACAGAGAGAACACAAGTCCCAAGGTTTGCAGTGATTCATTTATCAAAAGAACATTTCTTTGTAAGTTTTAGGAAAATCAAGGATAAATAAAAGCAAACATTGATGGGGTTTATCAACAGGGCAGTTTTCCCAGGACTAACAGAAAAACAATCATGATCCTAATTTAATAAAAGAATAATTAATGCACATTTGTTACCCATTGTCTTAGATTTCCATTGGCTTCTGGGGTATTTAAACTGATGTATTTGATTTAGAATGTAATCCGTAACATATTATAGTGTGAAAACTAGTGGTTGACTAACATAAAACATACTTCTTTACAGATAATATAAGATTTTAATTTAGTAACAAGTAGCAGATAGAGGACATGTCAGGTTATACTAGGATCAGTAATCTATATACAGAGTGAAGCTGTAACATAATAACAGTACAATCCTGTTGATACTTGGAAGCTGTATGTCCTACGATGAATGTTGAAAAACCAAAATAAGCAATTGAGAGTAGAAGCTGAGTTAATGGAGAGCTAGACCAAGCTCATAATAACCATGAGTTGTAATAACCATTGTAAAAACATTCTAAAAACATTCTAGGGATTTCAAAGTTTATTCCCATCTCACTCTGACAGTTGAATATTTTGCCTTAACATGTACTCTTCTTAAATATTAACTCTGAGATATGCACTGCTCTTCAGCTGTTCCTAAGGTGTCTATGCATGGTATTCAAAAAACAAATTTTGTATGTAACCTTCCATTTAGAATTATTTAACTTCCAAAATTCTATTAAAAATATATTTTATTTATTTGAAGGTCCCACTAAAATACACAGAGATAAATGGATATTTCAAAAGCTGAGCATCTGAAAATAAACATTGTCTTACAAACTTAGCGGCAGTCAACATAAAGATTAGACATCCAGTAGAATATACAGGAAAAAAAATATTTTATATTCTCCTGATAAATAATAAAAGAAAAAGAGAGATGATCTTTTATAAAATGTAGTAAGCTTAAAGGGTTTAGGGTATTCTTTGTCTACTCTATTTTTTTTAAGTTATTATAACCATTTCATTATCTTTATATAAATTATGCATGCAAAGCTCATTTTTAATAGAGTAGCTCTATTGATAGCTAACTGCCCAAGATTATTTGGTATGTTGAATATGAATTACAGATATACAGCACTGAGGCTTCTACAGAGTTCCCACTATTTTACAACACAGGCTAGTAGTTACATTTAAATCCTAAAGATTTTTCATTTTGTACGTTAAGCAAACTGAAATATTGTAAGAAGCATTTAAATAGCATCAAATGCTTTGCTTTTTTAGATTAAAGAAGCTTTTGAATTTCAGTGGGAGTATCTCAGTATATTATAAGTTGACTGATTCTTTCTTTTATGTTCTTTATTATTTGATAGTGTAGTAATAGGCCTTAGGAGACATCCTACTACTGCAATCGGGAAAAAGTGAAATTATTTGATTAATCTGTATGACAGATTTTAATTATAGAACAAAGGTAACATCTTCCCTGTATTCTAAGGAGAATGAAAAAAATGTATTATAATTTAAATTCAGAGTGCCATCTAGTGCTGAATAGAAATGTAAAAAAGTAATCATATTTAAGCTGAACGTATACATCTTTTAAACCAATGTACGTCATCAAGAACTTAAAGTCCATAAAAATAAAGAATTAAGTATGTGTATGCTTAACATAGTACATTATGGAAAGTAACTGTTAAAATGATGATATATTGGCTTTTTAAAAGGCTGCAGAAGTTTTGTCTGGAAAAACTCTGATATACCAGTATGCCCACACTTCAAAATAACTGACAGCACAACATACGGAATTCAAATATTTCTTTGCCAGTATGTAGAAACCACTTCATATGAATTCATTACGGTTTCATATTCTGTTTTCCTTCCTTGTTCAGATATATCAGAGAGTATTAACCGTTTTTTTTTTTTTTTTTTCAAGTTGTGGAACACAGTTGCTGTTACATTGGTTTGCAATGTTTTTCTCCCAGTATCAGTGAAAGGCATTGAACACACCAATTTCCCTTATTTGGTATGTCTAATAGAATTCCTTGGTCAATAAAATATATTTCTTGAGAAATCCTCATCCAATGTTCATTAAAAAAAAAAAAATCCTCAAATCTTTGACTCAAATATATCAGTAGGATTGTTTACATTATTTATTTTGTTTGTTTGTTTTAAAGTTTGGTACTCAAAAGCTATAGCAGAATCCAGGCTTCAGAAAATAAACTTTTTTCAGGAAGGTTAGTCACAAAAACTAAAAAAATTGAGGCCAAAAATGTTAATCTTTTCCCTTTTTGCCAGAAAATATCCAAACTAAAGGAATAATGAGTTTGAAAAATGTGCTCCTACATTATCACTGAATTTTGGCTGTCTCTCACATCCTCTGGAATACCAAATATTCTATGATCTAAACAGGTCTCATTCTTTCCTGCTGACATTCTATTTTTAATAAGACACCTCAAAAAAAGCACTGAATGAAGAACTAGAGCTTTTATATATAAGATCCTGCTTTAAACAGCCACAGTTAAATATTGTGCTCAACAGGTCTGTCTGCAGTTCTTAAAGCAGCAGTCTCACTTTATGAACTTTCCCCTTTCTGCTTTCCTTCCATTCCTCATCACAACTCACCAATGTGTACAGTTTTGGTAAAAATACCTCCAATTAAAATGAGATACAAAATATCAGTATGTTCTCAATAGATTCTACATTTAATCCAAACATTTACTCCAAGAAACTATGTATATTTTTAAAGGAAAATTAAGTCTTTATTGGGAGGATATTTTACGCCACCAAATAAGAAAATGTCTTAACAGAATTATTCTTTATTGTACAATAATGAACAATATATCCAGTTTAGGACAGCACTTGCTTATCTTACAGAGAAAATACACCTGACCAACAATGCCTTCTTACTGATAGGAATATGCATTTCAACCTTGATCACATGGAACTTTTTACTTCATGTAAAAAGTGAGTGGTTAAGGAAGGCTGTAAGCTAAGTGCTATAGGAATGAATCCCACCAGAAGAATTTTAAAGACGGATGCAATGCATCACTGAATCTGTTTCATAACATTTCTCTATCACTTTCCTTCCTGCACTTGTGAACAATTTATCCCTGTGGAAAATCCTGTCTTCAGGCAGGCTGTCTGTTGGGGTCCAATAGGTGATGGATCATTTGGTATTTATTTATTTTTAAAGTCCAAAGTGATAACAAATGACCTCTAGGTTAAACAAACAAAAAAATCTCAAATTAAGACTTTCTTCTGTATGTTTGGAACTGATTGCAAGGAAATTGAAACATTCCTCCACGAGTATCTATAACATCAGGAGAAATTTGTACAAATGGGCTCTACAGATAAACCAGCTGATCATTTCAACTCTTTGGCTCTTTTTTCCCCTATGGCTTTAGAAAGATAAATTACTTCCAAACAGAATTCATTTAGGTTTCAATGATTAAAATAGTCATTATTTTCATAATTTCTAAATGGAAGACATTTTCTCCCTCCAAAATACCAAATGGATGTATTTTTGTAAACCATATTGTCCTTTATCACTCAGCTTGTCATTGTTCATATAAATAAAAAACAGGAAGAAGGAATACAGTCTTACCTCCACCTTACAATTTTTTATCATAGTTATTTTTATTTATTTTATGCAAAATACTATTATTGTTCTGCTAGACCTACCAAACTACCCTGTTTTCCCACAAGAAGAGATGAAATTCCTTTTCTGAGTTAAAAGAACTAGACACTGATTCTCCATTTGGAACATTTGAAATTCTGTTGCTGGTCATAAAGAGTTAGCAGCATATTTATCAACTGATAGTTTAAAACACCAGCACTGTAGGAAATACTAATTTGCTAAAAAGTAATATTTATATTTAAATAGAACAAAATAATTGACACATAGCAATA
Source organism: Pluvialis apricaria (assembly GCA_017639485.1). Lineage (NCBI taxonomy): Eukaryota > Metazoa > Chordata > Aves > Charadriiformes > Charadriidae > Pluvialis > Pluvialis apricaria. Next base: position 52,486,530 of record CM030007.1, read on the forward strand.
TTTGTGGAACTATGAGGGAGTGAGAGTTTCTGGCATAAATTAAACATTTTGAACATTTGATGTTTAGTTTGATACTCAAACCTGCTTTTATTGCCAACAGAGAAAATTAGATAACTCCAGGGTGCAATACATACATGATTTTGAAGAGTGTCCAGAGAAAGGCAACAAAGCTGTTGAAGAGTATGGAGAAGAAGTCTTATGAGGAGCAGCTGAGGGAACTGGGATTGTTAAGTCTGGAAAAAAGGAGGGTCAGGTGAGGCTTTATTGCTCTTTACAACTACCTGAAAGGAGGTTGTAGAGAGACGGTGGTCGTTCTCTTCTCCCAAGTAACAGCACAAGAGGAAACGTCCTCAAGTTATGCCGGGGGGGGGGGGTTAGACTGGATATTAGAAAAAATTTCTTCAGTGAAAGGGTTATCAAACATTGGAACAGGCTTCCCAGGGAAGTGGTGGAATCACCATCTCTGGAGGTATTTAAAAGGTGGGTAGATGTGGTGCTTAGGGACATGGTTTAGTAGTGGTTTTGGCAATGTTAGGTTGATGGCTGGACTCGATGATCTTAAAGGTCCCTTCCAACCTACACAATTCTATGATTCTATTCTATTATTCTGTGGTTGTATTCTATGATCTTTGCAGTGACTGAAAAACTGCTTGAAGTAAGTTTTGCATTACTGGTTCTCCAACAGATATTTATTTGATTATACCTTAGTCACTTCTTCCTCTAAGGAAGAATAAAGATGTGTGAAAGCAGGAGACCCCTAATGTACATCATCATGGATCCAGGAAGAGATGGGCAGGCAGCTGGAAAACACTTAAGGTTATAAAGGTTTAGATGCAGCCAAAGTTGATCTGCGATCATCATAGTCGTTCTCTAATGTCTGCCCTGGTTTTGGCTGAGATAGAACTAATTATCTTCATAGAGTCTTGTATGGTGCTATGTTTAGCATTCGTGACCAAAACAGTGTTGATAACAAACCAGTGTTTTAGTTACTGCTGAACAGTGTTTACATAAGTTCAAGGCCTTTGCTGCTTCTCATTCTGCCCCACCAGCAAGTAGGCTGGGGGTGCACAAGAAGTTGGGAGGGGACACAGCAGGGACAGCTTATCCCAACTGACCAAGGGAATATCCCATACCATATGACATCATGCTCAACAATAAAAGCTGGGGGAAAGAAAGAGGATGGGGGTAACATTGGCAGTTAATAGCATTTGTCTTCCCAAGTAACTGTTAGACTTGGTGAAAGCCTTCTTTCCTTGAAATGGATAAACAGCCGCCTGTCAATGAGTACTACTGAATGAATTCCTTATTGCACTTTGCTTGCATGCACAGCTTTGGCTTTATCTATTAAACTGTCTTTATGCCATGAGTTTTCACACTTTTACCCTTCTGATTCTCTTTTCCATCCCACTGGGGGAGAGTGAGCAAATCACTGTGTGGGGCTGAGCTACCAACCTGGGCTAAACCACAACAACTTCCGGATGTGGCTTGCTAATATTGAATACATGCAAATATATGCAGGAAACCTATGGTAGCAACAAAATCTATTATTTCACCCCTGAACTGATCACGTTTTTTCCATCTTAGAATAAGAATGTGGTTTTCTTGTTTGTTTGTTTTAAAAAGGGGAATAAATCAGAAATAAGAAAAAGAACTTAAAAATTCCCTGTTGTTCCTGCAAAACTGATCCCAAAATACCAGACCTGAGAACCTGTACAGTGTGAGTTAAATGGGCTGTCCTAAGCCAAGAAACTTCAAAATGCAAAGACAACCTCAAAAATGAACAAGAAGATCTTATACTTGGTGCAAAAGAATATATGGCAGAAGTCAACAACACATCTAGAAAACAGAACCAGTTTACAAGGCATGTGCTTTATTCTCCAAACACATTGAGACCTCAGAATTTTTCCAATTAATTACTTTATAAAGTAATTATACTTTTTTGAAGACAACTTTTTGGTAAATCTAAAAGTCATGTGTTTAGATATTTGGTTTTAAGTCTTGGGCATATGTGACACATTTGCTATTCCTACCTGTATAGGAAATTGGGCAAATGGATTTGTTGGCTTTAATGAAAGAAAAAAATAGAAGACAAAAACATAGGTCCTATCACACTGACATTCAAAGAAAGAGGAAAGCTCTCCATTTCCCTGCTTTTGATGTTAATATTGCTGGCAGTTCATCTCTATACCTCACAGTTATCCTGAAAAGCAGACATAAGAAACACAAGTCAACTAGTACATTTTTTTCATTCCTGTACACTCACGCACACACATATGCTGACATATTGGCATACATGTTAATATATAGAATAATAATATAGAAATTTACTGAAGTAAGAATAGGCACTTATAAACTTTTTGAATAGAAGGAGTCCTCTTAATTAATTTAAAAGTTGCTTGGTGACATTAATATGAGCCCAAGAGAAATAACATGTTCCAATTAATTCTATTTAGGGCATTGTTATTTTTTTACAGCCTTTTAAGTAATAACACTGCTCAGGTTAAGTAATAACTAATAAAATTCTACTTCCTTCACTATCAATAGCTGGCACCTGCCTCAAGATAGAAACAAACAAGCTGGTAATTAAAAGTCCAAATTCAATGAAAACATCATCTTCAAAGTCTGAACAGAATTATATTTCAGAACTGCATAGAGTTCCCAGTCTATGGTGTTACTTTTTTAATAAATGAAAAAAATGCACATACAATGTCAATTTATTATTTTTTCAATAGGAATTACTGAGCTCTTCTATTACGTTACACGCACTTGGCATCTTGTGAAAGAAACTGAAATAATATTCTAGGGGGTTTATGTTTTTGAGTCCCATAGGACAATTCATTAACAAAACTTTTTTTTTCTGAAATCTGTGATTTTTCCCATGAAATGCTTCATATCTTGTAAAATTAAAAGTAGGTAATATTTTCAAAACACCAAACTGACCTAATAGTTTACATCTTATTATTAAAAGAAATTGAAGTCTTCAGTAACTTTCAGCTGCTTAGACACGTGTTTATTTACGTCATCTTTAGTCATCACAAAGTTGTTTATCTAAGACAGGGTTTAACTCACCTGTGGAGAGTGTCTTTCTTAAACTGGGTGTAATTGTCATGGTTTAACCCCAGCTGGCAACTAAGCACCACACAGCTGCTTGCTCACTCACACCTGGTGGGACAGGGGAGAGAATCAGAAGAATAAAAGTAAGGAAAAACTCATGGGTTGAGATAAAGACAGTTTAATAAGTAAAGCAAAACTTCCCATGCTAGCAAAGCAAAACAAGGAATACATTCGTTTCTTCCTATTGGCAGGCAGGTGTTCTGCCATCTCCAGGAAAGCAGGGCTCCATCACGTGTAACAGTTACTTGGGAAGACAAAACATCGTAACTCTGAACATCCCCCCCTTCTTTCTTCTTTCCCCAGCTTTATATGATGAGCATGATGTCATATGGTATGGAATATCCCTTTGGTCAGTTGGGGTCAGCTGTCCCTGCTGTGTCTCCTCCCAGCTTCTTGTGCACCCCCAGTCTACTCGCTGGCGGGGTGGTATGAGGAGCAGAAAAGACCTTGACTCTGTGTTAGCACTACTTAGCAATAACAAAAGCATCCCTGTATTATCAACTCTGGTTTCAGCACAAACCCAAAGCATAGCCCCATAGTAGTTACTATGAAGAAAATTAACTCTACCCCAGCCAAAACCAGCACAGTAATCCATTGGAAATATCTCTTTCCTCTGTCTCTCTTTCCCCTAAGGACAGGTTTTTATCTAGAATGTCTGGGCTTCCCAGGGATAGTTTTCCTTCTGAGTTATCTGCTTAACATCACCAGCAAATTTTGTCATCAGTGATAATCTATAGTGCTAATAAAGAACAATAATGTTGAACTTTTTAGCTGTTTTTAATCAGTTGCATGTTCCCGATTTAAAAAAAGAAAAGGATTTCCTTTTTAGAATCCACATAGTCCTTCTGAGAGGCACTAATTTTTATTTTTACCTCTAACTCTTAATTGGTGGGGATAGATAACCTCCCGTTCTGCTTTTTATTTTTTTTTTTTTTTTTTCAATTTCAGCTTCCTAGTTTATGGTTCTGTTTGTCATTTTTAAGTATTAGAGTTACAGGGGTTGATCTTAGCATTTGCACTAAACATCCAATTCTAGTAGAAGGATAATTTCGATTTAACTTTAGTCCTGTAAAAACCTAGATTTCAGACTTTCTGCACAGTTGATGAAATCCTTCTGGAGAACAAAGAATCTATCCTTTAATAGGAGGAGTGAAATATTCCTTGTAATTGACTATATCTCAAAATTTATTAATTTCCTAGCAAATACATTCTGTGGTGCATGCCAGTAACTTGATGACACAAAAGAAGAATCCTATTGGAGTCTGTTGCAGCTCCTAGCATGCTGAGGGAGTCTGCTTTTCTTTCCATGGAAATCAAAAGGTGAAGGAATGATACATAAGCAAATTTGTTATGATGTTAATTTGGAATACAGATGTTTATGTATGTGTAGGTGATTCAGGTGGCATGAAGCTCTCTGAAGCCTCAGTATATAGGCATAGCCTATCCAGTATATACATGCATACTGCATCTGAGCTACTCATCTCATCCTCCCTTTAGAGCTGATGAAGTAAAATAAGCTTCCTCACTGTTCAGTTAATTTTAGAAGATAAATGCCCCAACAATGCCTATTTATATGCACTGAATATAAATGTCGCCTGGAGTGACTATCTCTGATATCTATATTTAGACAGATAACTCTCACTTGTAATATGTAGAATTAGGAACTTTCATGTTCTGAGTCCCACTTTCAGATTTCCTGAGTAATCAAAAGAGAATGAACCTCCTATAGACATCTTCTAGTTCTGAGAGTCATTCAGAACACCCAATTTAGACTTTTTCTGTGTATTGCTTTTCAGACCCATCAAGATCTTCCACTGATTACTAATTGACAAACAAAGGCCCAGAAGATTTTATTTACAAATGAAGTCATCCTGATACTGAGCAAGGGCACAGAATTTTTTAATTCAAACAATGAAGTCATCCTACTATAGCCCCTAACATTCTACAGGATGAATCATTCTACTTAGCATTACAAACCTACGCACTGTGGCAGATCCCCACTGTTTAAAATATTTTATAATATTTGCATAAATAAAAATAGTGGTTCAGTGTAGTTTTTCTGTAATTTCTTTTACAATTCTTGCATCCAAGATCTCACATTTATTGATTTGAAAATACTTAATTTTAGCAGACTTTTAAACCCTTTTCATTTGTTGCAAACATTTTGTATCTTATTTGAATAATCTATCATTGATATGCCATCCTGTATTCTAAATAAAAATGATGTTATGCGATATATCTATATCATCCATTTAATTTATTTTTCATTCAACATCAAAACCACCTATACTTTATCCTAACCATATAATGATGTGGATTTTCTATGTTCGTAAATTCCTAGCATTTAGAATTGAATATAACTTTTATATAACAAGCAAAATGTTTATATTTAATTGAGACTGAGACATTTTTAATTCTTTAACATCTTTTCTTAGTTACCTATATTCCTGAACTCAGAAAACAAATGTATGCCTTCATAGAAATGTTTTCTGAGTTTGTTTTTTTGTATCTCTGTCTAACCAAAATAGCTCTTTTTCCACTGTAAGGGAAGATTCTTTTTTGTGTTTGTAAGTAAGATTTAGGGGGCAGGGTATAGAGAAAGAGATGTTATTTCTGTTTTTAAATGGAAGATCTGTGGAATCATTTGCTTTAGTGGAATATCTTTCGTTATTTCCAACTTTTATTAGTACTTTTTATCTTATAATTATGATCCTATGCTATGCTAACATCATTCTTGAATTTTAAAAAATAAATTAAACCAGACTATGATTACTCAAAATTAAATAATGCATAATTTCTAATTCAGAAATTAACGCTGGTTTTTATGTCAGATGAGAGAAGTTCTTTTATTTACTTTGTTTATAATGCCAGAATTTGACTTAGGAAATCTTTTCTTTCTGTGTATTGTACGAAGTATATTTTGATTTTGTCAGCATGAGTTTTCCAGAATTTTTTCCCATGACTTAGCAACCACAATACAAATTTTTTCCCTTCTATGTGGTAGATAACAGATGACTTGGTCCTATTTTAATGAGACAGGGTGGTTAGGAATGGAATTTTGATGTCCCATTGTTGTTGAACAGAACCTGATTCTGCAAACATTTTACTTTTCAGAAAATAAATTAGATTGTTTTCCATTTTTCACAAAGGTCAACACAACTACATATTATGAGAACTACTTTCTTTAATCTATTTTGACTTTACCACTTTCTAGCTTTACTGGAAAACTCTTAGTTTTTGTAACAGAAAACTTAATAAGCCCTCATTCTCTAAACCACATTATCCATGACACTCATTTTCTATGACATTACTGCTACAGCGCCCTCTTTTATACATGTCCTTTAGCTCTTTTCCAGATGAAGTATACATTTATATTTAAACATAAATTTACTAATTTTTCAAATGGAAACTGTTTTGCATCATGACCTTTTTCATACTTCTGTACACACGTCTTCTTCAGTTCTGCTATGGACTTTAAAATAGCATAAAATGCTTTCTTTTTCTGTTCCCCATTACTTTCTCGAGAATTTCTAACATCTGAATCTTTTAAGCACTACTATACTGATATTTTTGTATACATCCAAGAATTATAACCTCAAGACCTCATTCAGTATGGTAATCATCCTCTCAGAACCAGTTATTATGTGTAAAAAGATGGGATTTTCCACATCATTTTACACATCTTCATTTACTTTCATCTATCATTTTTTTAAATACCTATTTGGTATTCTGAAGTTATTCTGCAGTTCTTCACAGTTACAGTATCACAGTACCGTCAGGGTTGGAAGGGACCTCTGGAGATCATCTAAGTCCAACCCCCCTGCCACAGCAGGCACACCTACAGCAGGTTGCACAGGATGGCGTCCAGGCGGGTTTTGAATGTCTCCAGTGTGGGAGACTCCACAACCTCTCTGGGCAGCCTGTTCCAGTGCTCTGCCACCCTCAAAGAAAAGAAGTTCCCCCTCATGTTAAGATGGAGCTTCCTGTGCTCAAGTTTGTGCCCGTTACCTCTAGTCCTGTCACTGGGCACCACTGAAAAAAGACTCTTCTCATCTACCTGGCACCCTCCCCTTAAGTATTTAAAAGTATTGATAAGATCTCCCCCAAAGGAGGCGGGGGATCCTTCCCCCCACCAAAGGTAGCCCTCTGCTGGACCCTCTCCAGCAGTTCCCTGTCCTTCTTGAACTGGGGAGCCCAGAACTGGACACAGTACTCCAGGTGCGGCCTCACCAGGGCAGAGTAGAGGGGGAGGATGTTCTCCCTCTACCTGCTGGCCACACTCTTCTTGATACACCCCAGCATGCCATTGGCCACCAGGGCACATTGCTGGCTCACGGTCATCCTGTTGTCCACCAGGACTCCCAGGTCCCTTTCCACACAGCTGCTCTCCAGGAGGTCAGCCCCTAACCTGTACTGATGCATGGGATTATTCCTGATGCAGGGTTATTGCCTGCTACCTTAATAGTTGCAGGTTCTGTCACTTCAGTATTTACCACTTTTTGTAACATTTCCAGTTATGCTGAACAGCCAGACACAAGAGTAGAATCATAGACTCATTGTTTGGGTTGGAAGTCACCTTTAAATATCATCTAATCCAAATCCCCAGACATGCAGGAAGGGACATCTTGCACTAGGTCCGGTTGCTCAAAGTCTCATCCAACCTTAAACACTTCTAATGATACAACATCCACAACCTCTCTGGGAAACCTGTTCCAGTGTCTCTCTACCTTCATTGTAAAACAATTATTTCTTATGTCCAGTTTAAACCTAACCTCTTTGAGTTTAAACCTGTTGCCCCTTGTCCTGTCGCTATAGGTCCTGGTAAAAAGTCTGCCCCCATCTTTCTTATAAGCCCCTTTTAAATATTGAAAGGCCCAAGAAGGTCTCTCCAAAGCCTTCTCTTTTCCAGGCTGAACAACATAACTCTCTCAACCTTTCTCCATAGGAGAGGTGTTCCAGCCCTCTGTCACTTTCATAGCCCTCCTCTGGACCCACAGGTTCATGTCTTCCTGGTGCTGGGAGCCCCAAAGCTGAATGCAGTACTACAGGCGGGGTCTCACAAGAGCAGAGTGGAGGGGGAGAGTGACCTCCCTCAACCTGCTGACCGCACTGCTTCTTATGCAGATATGATTGTCTTTCTGGGCTGCAAATGCACTTTAGAGGCTCAGTGTCGGATTTTTCATCCAGTAGTATTCCTAAGTCCTTCTCTGCAGAGCTGTTCAAGATCCATTCCTCCCCCAGTCTGAGGGATTTTGGTTCCCACTTGCCTTTGTTTCCCTGTACTTCTCTAAGCTTGTGGAGAGGCATCTTCAATTATTTGGGCTCTTCCATCTGCCATTGTTTCTCTGTGCTTCTTTTATGGGTGTGCAGCTGAGCTTTTATCACATAGCCTAACAGAAAACACAATTAATTATTCAGGCATTTAATGCTTCACTTCCTATAGGATTTGGAGTAAATATCATACGGCTACAGAAAGCTGTTTCTTCTAATTTTTTTTCCCCTGATAATTTACACACATTAAAATACCAGACAAATCTGTGGTGCAATGTCTCCCCACTTTACCCCCCTAAATAAAAGAAAAAGTTGCCAAAGTGGTGAAACTTTCAAGTCGTCTTCACTGTGAGTCAAGATGGAAAAGAAATCCTTATACTTTTCTGCTCTGACATTATCTTCTCTGAACACTCGTCTCAGGTTTTGATCATCTACTGACCTTATAAAGTTCCCATCAAGCTTTGTTCAGCTGATCTGCTTGAAGAATGACTTACTGTTATATTTTATGCACTCTTCTAGTATTTCCTCAATGCTTTTTTTGTCCTGACTTACTGTGTTTTTAAATTCAACCTGCCAGATTTTAAGATCTTTTATGATTTTTTTTTAACTTCAATTTAATAACTTCCTTTCCCTGTTATTTAGCCAGGACACTTTCCTTGATACATTTTCCAGACTTTATCCTGAAGTAGTATAAATTGCGTTTGAACCTCTGGTATAGTATCTTCTCAAAGCCCCTGACATTTGAAAATATTTTGCTCTTTTTCTACATCTGCTTTATCATCTTCTTTATAAGCTTACTAATTTTCATGTAGTCCATACATTTTTCCCTGAAATTAAACACAACAGACATAGGGGTGTTTTGCTTTTGGTAATTCTGGAAAGGCATTGACTCTAAGTATATTGTAGTCACTGTTATAGATCAGATTTTGATAGTAATGTTATAAGTTTGTGGCATTGACCACAAACAGGACTGGGACCAAATACATATATATACATATACACATATATACACACATACGTGTGTGTGTGTGTGTGTACAGGTGTATATTTGCATTTTCAGGTATCTATCTGCTCCATTCCTGGACTGTCTAAAATTTCAGTCTTATTGTCCTTCCTTAGTTTGTAGTTAACCCTGTTCATGTGATAGTTACCATCTGCCACTGTGTTACCTTCTTCCATAGCATGAATGATTTAATTCAGATTCAGTCACAATTTCTGTTACAATTCTCATTGACTAGCTCATAAAATGGTACTAGTATTACCTTTTCCTCATTAGGACAGGAATTTAAATGTTGTTGACATGGAGTATCTTTGAATTTTTTTTTTATGAATAGAAATACTCTTTCACCAGCTCTTTCTGGAAGCTCTTTCCAGTGTATAATTTGCACCTAGTGTCCTACAGATTGTCCCCTATATACGTTTCTTCAACAAAGTTTCTGTTATGCTTTGAAGTCATTCAAACTTAAATATTCAAAGTCATTCACAACTTAAAACTAAGCATCACTGTCGTGGTTTGGCCTGAGCCGGCAGCAACGAACCACGCGGCCGCTCGCCCAACCCCCCACAGCCGTGTGTGGGGGTTGAAATAGGAAGAAAAAGGCAAAACTCGTGGGTTGAGATAAAGGCAGTTTAACAGAACAGCAAAGAGAAGAGAAAACAGTAACAATAACACGGATAAAGGAATATACAAACGCGATCAGGGCACCACCGCTCACCGACCCGACCCAGACCCGCGCCGCCGCAGCCCCCGCTGAGCCGCGACTCCCTCCCCCCTCCCCCCGGCAGCTCCCCCCACCGCCCGGGCATGGCTCACATGGTGTGGAATACCTGTGCCCTCTCCCATCCTTGGGGAAATTAACCCCCTCCCTGCCGGAACCAGGACATTATCCACCCCTTATTCCATACCATCTGCGCCATGCCCAGATCCTACAGTTCCCAATCATTTACCACCACTTTCCCCTGTCTTTTATATATACATACATATGTACATCTATATACATACAGATTTAATCCCCACCGTCCATGGGCAATCCCTCTAAAATATTCATTGAGTTAATTTAGTCCATCACTGTGGTCCCCATCTGTGAAAGCAGTCTCTCAGGGCAGGCGAGATGGTGTGTGGTGCTGGACTGGTGCACGCTGCATTCGGAGCTCATGGCTGGTGTACCCGCTGTGGCCCATGCCCGCAGTTCGCAGGTTGAAGACGTTGATCCCAAGGAAGTTGCTGGGCGCCAGCTGATGAGGTCAGTTCTTGTTACCTCACCGCTGCACTTTACTCCGCCTTATCAAAGTCCATCTGTCATTGGTTTGGGAGATTCTTACTGTAGTACCCTTGATAGCAGTTATAGTAATGATGACACACAGTGACAGGGTTATTTAGCACATACCATCATAAGATTTGATTCATTGACTATTCTCACCCAGAATCAAATCCCCATGAGGTACACATCGGACCTCCCCATCCTCCCGCATCACCCACCACGTGCACCCAGGTCCTTGTGCAAAAGCAATCCCACGGATGGGTTTGCCTTTGCCTGAGGCAGGGCTAACCCAGACTGTCTTCCCTAACATATTCTTCATGTGCACTACAGGGACTTTATCCCCTTCTACTGTACGTGGAAGTTTTGATTGGGCAGGGCCAGCTCGGTTGGCAGATCCCCTGGTGTTGACTAGCCAGGTGGCCTTTGCTAAATGCGTATCCCAGTGTTTGAAAGTTCCACCACCCATGGCTCTCAGCGTAGTCTTTAACAGTCCGTTGTATCGTTCTATCTTCCCTGAGGCCGGTGCGTGATAGGGGATGTGAAACACCCACTCAATACCATGCTCTTTGGCCCAGGTGTCTATGAGGCTGTTTCGGAAATGAGTCCCGTTGTCTGACTCAATCCTCTCTGGGGTGCCATGTCGCCATAAGACTTGTTTTTCAAGGCCCAGGATAGTGTTCCGGGCGGTGGCATGGGGCACAGGGTATGTTTCCAGCCACCCGGTGGTTGCTTCCACCATTGTGAGCACATGGCACTTGCCTTGGTGGGTTTGTGGGAGTGTAATATAATCAATCTGCCAGGCCTCCCCATATTCGTATTTTAGCCATCATCCTCCATACCAAAGAGGCTCTAACCGCTTGGCTTGCTTAATTGCAGCACATGTTTCACATTCGTGGATGACCTGTGCAATAGTGTCCATGGTCAAATCCACCCCTCGGTCTCGAGCCCATCTGTATGTCGCATCTCTTCCCTGATGGCCTGAGGCATCATGAGCCCACTGAGCTATGAATAATTCACCCTTATGTTGCCAGTCCAGATCCACCTGAGCCACTTCAATCTTAGCGGCCTGATCTACCTGCTGGTTGTTTTGATGTTCCTCAGTGGCGCGACTCCTGGGTACGTGGGCATCTACATGACGTACTTTCACAACCAGATTCTCTATCCGGGCAGCAATATCTTGCCACAGTTCAGCCGCCCAGATGGGTTTACCTCTGCGCTGCCAGTTGCTCTGTTTCCACTGCTGTAACCACCCCCACAGAGCATCTGCCACCATCCATGTGGTATCAGTATAGAGGTAAAGTACTGGCCATTTCTCTCGTTCAGCAATGTCTAAAGCCAGCTGGATGGCTTTCACCTCTGCAAACTGGCTCGATTTGCCTTGTCCTTCAGTGGCTTCTGCAACTCGTCGTGTAGGACTCCACACAGCAGCCTTCCACTTCCGATGCTTCCCCACAATCCGGCAGGACCCATCAGTGAACAAGGCATGTTTCCTCTCATTTTCTGGTAGTTTATTATACGGTGGGGCCTCTTCCGCACGCGTCACCTCCTCCTCTGGTGATATTCCAAAATCTTTGCCTTCTGGCCAGTCCATGATCACTTCAAGTATTCCTGGGCGATTGGGGTTTCCCATTCGAGTCCGCTGTGTGATCAGTGCAATCCACTTACTCCATGTGGCATCAGTCGCATGGTGTGTGGCAGGGACCCTTTCTTTGAACATCCAGCCCAGCACTGGCAGTCGAGGTGCCAAGAAGAGCTGTGCCTCAGTACCAACCACTTCCGAAGCAGCTCGAACCCCCTCGTATGCTGCCAATATCTCTTTTTCGGTTGGAGTATAGCGGGCTTCAGATCCTCTGTATCCCCGACTCCAAAACCCCAGGGGTCGACCTCGAGTCTCCCCTGGTGCTTTCTGCCAGAGACTCCAGGTAGGGCCATTCTCCCCGGCTGCGGTGTAGAGCACATTTTTAACATCTTGTCCCGCCCGGACTGGCCCCAGGGCTACTGCATGAACTATTTCCTGCTTAATTTGTTCGAAGGCTTGTCGTTGCTCAGGGCCCCATTTAAAGTCATTCTTTTTCCGGGTCACTTGATATAGAGGGCTCACAATCAGACTGTAATTTGGAATATGCATCCTCCAAAAACCCACAACACCTAAGAAAGCTTGCGTTTCCTTTTTACTGGTTGGTGGAGACATAGCTGCTATTTTGTTGATCACATCCATCGGGATCTGACGGCGTCCATCTTGCCATTTTATTCCTAAAAACTGGATCTCCTGTGCGGGTCCCTTGACCTTACTTTGTTTTATTGCAAAACCAGCTTTCAGAAGGATTTGAACTATTCTATTCCCTTTCTCAAAAACTTCCTCTGCTGTGTTGCCCCATACGATGATGTCGTCAATGTACTGCAGATGTTCCGGAGCTTCACCCTGTTCCAGTATGGTCTGGATTAGTCCATGGCAAATGGTGGGGCTGTGTTTCCACCCCTGGGGCAGTCGATTCCAGGTGTACTGGACGCCCCTCCAAGTGAAAGCAAACTGTGGTCTGCACTCTGCTGCCAAAGGGATTGAGAAGAATGCATTGGCAATATCAATTGTTGCATACCACTTGGCTGCCTTTGACTCCAGTTCGTATTGAAGTTCTAGCATGTCCGGCACGGCAGCGCTCAGCGGTGGTGTGACTTCGTTCAGGCCACGATAGTCCACTGTTAGCCTCCACTCTCCATTAGATTTTCGCACTGGCCATATGGGGCTATTAAAGGGTGAGCGGGTCTTGCTGATCACTCCTTGAGTCTCTAGTTGACGAATCAGCATATGGATGGGGATCAGAGAATCTCGGTTAGTGCGATATTGCTGCCGATGCACTGTCGTGGTAGCAATCGGCACCTGTTGTTCTTTGACCCTCAACAAACCTACCACAGAAGGGTCCTCCGAGAGACCAGGCAATGTAGACAGCTGCTTAATTTCCTCTGTCTCCAAAGCAGCTATGCCAAAAGCCCACCGGTATCCTTTTGGGTCCTTGAAGTATCCTCTCCTGAGATAGTCTATGCCAAGGATGCATGGAGCCTCCGGGCCAGTCACAATGGGATGCTTTTGCCACTCATTTCCAGTCAGGCTCACCTCAGCTTCCAATACAGTCAACTCTTGGGATCCCCCTGTCACTCCAGAAATACAAATGGGTTCTGCCCCTCTGTAACTTGATGGTATTAAGGTACATTGAGCTCCAGTGTCCACTAGAGCCCTATACTCCTGTGGCTCTGATGTGCCAGGCCATCGAATCCACACGTTCCAATAAACCCGGTTATCCCTTTCCCCCACCTGGCTGGAGGCAGGGCCCCTCTAATCCTGATCATAGTATCCATTACTCACTTATTGCAGAAATGACTTGGAGGTCCCTTCAAGAGGATCAGAGGTAAGATCAGGCCTTCTGCTCTGTCTGGGGGGCTGCCTGCTGGCAACGGGAGCAGCACTTTTCCTGGAGGGATCCCCTTTTGTGATTGTTCTTCCTTGCAACTCACGTACCCGTGCCCGTAGGGTCGAGGTAGGTTGTCCATCCCACCTCCTCATGTCCTCACCATGGTCACGCAAGTAAAACCACAGGGTGCCTCGTGGTGTGTACCCTCTATACTCTCCCTCTTGAGTAGGGAAACGCTTGCTCCTAATAGCTGAGATGCTGGCCTGTACAGGTGGGGAGTAGGACATATTCTCCTCAAGTTGTTGGACCTTCTGGGACAGTTTCTCCACAGCTGAGACAAGGGGGGAAGACAGACTTTCTTCATATTGCCGGAGTCGGCCAGCCACCTCATCCACCGTTGGTCCCTCTTCGCCTTTCCATTCCATCACTGCCAAGGAGTTGGCATACGATGATGGTGCACTCTGTACGAACTTCCGCCATATGGGCCTTGTGCATTGGACTTCATCAGGGTCTGTGGGTAACTGCGCGTTATCTGGGTCATAGTAAATCATCTCCCGCACAGCTAATTCCCTGAGGTACTGGATACCTTTTTCCATGGTGGTCCACTTGCTTGGACGGCATACAACATCTTCACTGAAGGGGTACCTTTCCCTCACACCTGACAGGAGTCGCCTCCAGAGGCTGAGGGCTTGTGTCTTCTTCCCAATCGCCTTGTCAATGCCCCCTTCCCTAGACAGGGATCCCAGCTGCCTGGCCTCCCTGCCCTCTAATTCCAAGCTACTGGCCCCGTTATCCCAGCATCGGAGCAGCCAGGTGACAATGTGCTCGCCCGGAAGTCGGCTGAAATCTTTTCGCATATCTCTCAGCTCACTCAGGGATAGGGATCGGGTGATGATCTCTGGTTCCATCTCTTCCTCCCTTTCCTTTGATGACCCTGGTTCATCATCATCCCTAACTAAGTGAACTGATTTCTTGGTGTATTTCTTCTGTATAGGGGCAACTGATACGGGCACGGGCTGGTTGTCCGGTTCAGCTGCAGTGTCCACCACTGGGGTTTGAGCGGCTGCATTGTCTGCTACAGGGGTTGGAATAGCTGCAGGGTCTGCCGCAGGGGCTTGAGTGGCCACAGGGCCTGCCACCGGGGTGGGAGTAGCCGCATTGTCCACTGCAGGGGTTGGAATAGCTGCAGTGCCTACTGGTCTGGTTTCCTCCTCTTTCCCCTGAGGGTGCTGCATAACACTGAGCAGTGTTTGGTAGATACTGGCCAGGGTCCAGCACAGTGCAATGAGTTGTACATCTCTGGGATAGCCACGGCATTTTCCTTTTAAAAATTCTACCACTTTATCAGGGTCCTGTAGTTGTTCGGGGGTGAAGTCCCAAACCATTGGAGGTGAGAAGTTCTCTAGATACCTGCCCATATTCTCCCACATGCCATGCCACCCCTGACTATCCAGCCTCGGGGCAGATCTCTGGGTGGTAGTCTTAAACAGTTGTTTAACCCTGAACAAGACCTGAAACACATTCAGGAGACATAGGAATAGGAACATGCTGGTTTGAGCATCCAGAGGATATTCGAAATTCTCAAAAGCTGTCATACCTGGCCCGAAGGAGAAAAGGGAGGTGAAAGAGCTAGGGAAAGCATCCCCCCCTGTTTCCCCCATAGATCGGGTATGATTATTAATAAATTCTGCAAGACGGCGACCAAGGTATGGGCAGGACAGCAATACTGCATAAACACCCCAACACAGCGACCTGAGCAGTGATGCTATCATATCATATGCTGATATCGCACAGGACAGCAAAATGATAATCCTGATCCCTCTCCCCGAGGTAACAAACATCATCACGGGGAGTACATAGAGCACGTAAGAATTTACATAACACAGCCACGCAAACAAACGAAGGAACATTGTAACCGGCGACTATCTAACTAATATGAGAAATATATATAACAAACTCGTGTTAACAATCTCGGGTCGGATCTGTCGTTATCTCAACCCTCTCGAGCCCCACGTTGGGCGCCAAAAAGGACTGTCGTGGTTTGGCCTCAGCCGGCAGCAACGAACCACGCGGCCGCTCGCCCAACCCCCCACAGCCGTGTGTGGGGGGGGAAATAGGAAGAAAAAGGCAAAACTCGTGGGTTGAGATAAAGGCAGTTTAACAGAACAGCAAAGGGAAGAGAAAACAGTAACAATAACACGGATAAAGGAATATACAAACGCGATCAGGGCACCACCGCTCACCGACCCGACCCAGACCCGCGCCGCCGCAGCCCCCGCTGAGCCGCGACTCCCTCCCCCCTCCCCCCGGCAGCTCCCCCCACCGCCCGGGCATGGCTCACATGGTGTGGGATACCTGTGTCCCCTCCCATCCTTGGGGAAATTAACCCCCTCCCTGCCGGAACCAGGACAATCACAAAACACATTTCCGTTATTTACTGGCAGTATGTTCAGGTGTTTCAAAAAGTGATTCACTTTTGGATGTGGCTGACGGAACTCACTGGCATTTCAAATGTAACTACCTAACAGCTTGGTAACTGTCCTGGTTTGAGGTAAAACAGGACCAATTTTGTTCAGTAACTTCGCTTCTTAGCTGGGCCTCTTCTAACTACTGAAATGAACGGCATATTTTGCAGACACTGTTCACTCTCTCAGAGTGATAAGACCTATGTTCATTGTTATGAATTTTATTATCAGACAAAAACAAAATTCCAATTATTAAGTTTTATTGATTAATATGAGCAAAGAGCAAAGAGGCAATACAGCGCTGGGCTGACAGGGGACTCTGCGTCCACCACCTGTCGCAAGCTTTTACCCGATACACGAGTCTTTTAAGTGGTTCGTTCTTCCGCGTACGTGACTTCCCGTTTTCTTACTCTGATGTACTCTGCGCATATTCCACTTGTTGCTAGGGGGTCGTCCTCTGCCTCCTGGTGGTCGTATGGGCTGAAGTAAGTAGTCTTCCTCATGTATCTTCCTCTCGATCTTTCTTGTTGGTTCCCATATATGGTATATTATTCATACAACCAATTCTATTGGTCTATTATGCATCAGCTTCCCGTAAAGCAAATACATGGTTTCGCGAGCAGTTCCGCAAGCTTTGTTCTGTTCTTACTAACTCTGGACAAACATTCTCATGTGTTAACAATTCCCCCCTTTTTCTTTTCTCCTTGAATGTTTGTCCGTTAGTTCTCATAACCCTTATAATTCTTCTGTTTCTTTTTGCGTGTTCATTTGTGTCAAGATTAACAACTTGGTGGTGTCAAACTGGGTTTTTATGAGTCTAGATCCTCGTCTACTGCAGCTCTTAGGGAGGTAAGTCCTTGTTGTTGTTGTGCTATTGAGGCGACGCCAGTAGCAGTTCTAGCTATTCCTAAACCGAGCAGAGTAGCTATAGTGATATCAGATATTGGTTCTCTTTTACTAATTTTATGTCCTAAGTTGTTCCAGTGTAAATACATAGTCTCCTCCCCATGTAAAAGTATTCTAGGCACCACCGTGACTTGTACACAAAACTCTGAGACCTTTCTTTTAAGAACAGCAGTGGAAAGGCATGATGTTAATCCAGTTATGGAACAGACCCACCATGCCCCAGGGCTAGGCAGGACCCATTTAATATTTAAAGCAGAAACCTGAATCTGGTTAGTACACAGAGCTTTTGTTCTATTGGTTATTTTTCCTATATACCAGCCACTCCCTCTAACCTGCTGGAGAGTAATTCCCACTCTCCGCTTCTTCCAATTGCATACAGAGGGACTGGCTTCATTAGAGGTGTTAAAGGGGGAGGCAACCGCTATTCCTTCATAAAAAGGAGGATTTACATCATAACATAACCAACAGGAAGTAGTAAAGCTTGGATTTGTCGCATTTAAGGCTTGGTAGGCTGCCTGCATTACATTCCATAAGGGCTCGTAGGTCTTTTTATCACCTACCATCATCTCTTCGGTTTCTTCGGTGGTGGGGATTGGATTTAGCTTTGAGGCATTTGATCTTCTTCCTCCTAAGATTAAATTAGGACTTATAGACTGCGGTGTCTTTCCTTCTCGTTTCTGGATTACTATTAACCCGCCCCTATCGGTTTCGGGCTCCCAAAGCCTTACTCCCCAGGTTCTTCCTATTAACTATCCGCTATCTTGGGGTTGTAATACTGAGAGTTTCAGGGATTTGCAGTTCCCGACACCTTTGGGGATTTCTTCACCATCAGAAGCGTAGCTTGGCTTTTGGCAACCATAGGGGAGCCAGGTTACGTTAAGATATCGGTCTGGAACTCCGACTTTCCATTCAGTCGCTATAGTTTCACAGCCTCAATAAGCACAGTAATAATGATTTGGGAAATTACAGTAACTTGTTCCTGGATTTGAACTGGGACACCAATAGGTTGCCTTTTGATTTATTGTTCCCCATTGGTGCTCCGTGCCTGGATGGCATTCTCCCTGCCCTCTGCCGCCTGTTACGGAGCGGAGTAATTCGCAAATGGTCAGGTTAAAAGAGGGTGCTCCCGCAGTAACATTGGTTTGGAGGATTAGACTCATTAAGATAACAGCTTTCATCTTCCCCACAGGTTTTAGTACCCCTCTGTCTTCCTCGTCTACTCTTTTGCAGAGAGCAACGGGATTTCGATATCTTCTCGACAGCAGCAGGTAGTCTTCAGGGGAACTCAGCTGGTATCTTTGGCAATAATCTAGGTTCCCCCGTTAATTCTTACGGCGCACCGTCTTAGAACCTCACCCCAGTTTACAATTCAGACAGGGTGCATTTTCTTGGGGGGGGGGCCGTCAAGGCACTCTCCACAGGAGTAGGAGTTATAATTATTTGGGGCTAATTCTTTAAATACTTATTTAATTGTCTCTTCTGCTTCCAGCCAAATCTTATAGTACACTGTCTTACGACCTTATGTCAATTAGATTCATATATTTCCCACAACTCGGGTATTAACAATTCCCATCCACAAAACAGTTTGCTAATTTTTACTTGTTCCTTTGGTTCCCAAATATGCCCCAAAACTTTACGGCATTTCATGCAATATGATTGCCTGTTAAAGGATACACAATACCAGTATTTGTTACAATTTAGACACTGACAAACGACCCAGCCTGAATGTTCCAAATTAGGATGTTTTAAACAGGGAATATATCTAATGTCTTCTGTTCAATCCAGTTGCGGTATTTCAGTTTCCACTTCGCAACATAGGGGATAGACTTGGGGGGGGTACCTGTTAGTTTATATAGTCCACTACCCCCAGTCTGGTTTGGTATTCGTCCCTCAATCCAGGGAGCCGAATGAACCTCTCGTATGGTGTTGCCTGGTGGTATCTGAAACCAACGGTATAAACTATGCCTGACTTCTCTTTGGGGTAGTGTCATTTATCATTTGGTCCTTATACATACTCTGCTTAAATCTCAAAATAACAATCAATTTGTTGTTACATACATCATCCTTTTCAAATCAGAAAAAAAATGCTGTACAGATATTCTCTCTTACAGTGTATAGATACGGTTTAACTAAAATACATAGATATAATAAAACAATATATCACAAAGAGATATTCCCTTAAATCACATTTTTAGCTCTTTAACTTTCGCGGATGGGTCGGCGATTCTTCAAACGGTTATGTTGGTTTCTTCCGTTCGCAGGCACCTGTAACTATATAGAGTCTTTTGTTTACTTTGGTTTCTTAGACAACTTTATCTTCAAATCTCCTGCGGGGCTTATGACTTTCCACTCGTTATTCTCTACAGGTCTCTTGATGCGACTAGCGGGTGTCCACCCTTTTTCTGCAGTCTGAACTGCTGTGTCGGTAGTTAAGAGTACTAAATAGGGTCCCTCCCATCTGGGTTGTAAGGCTATTTTTTTTCCATGATTTTATAAGGACCCAATCCCCTGGTTTAACTTGATGTAGCATAATATCAAGAGGTGGTCTTTGAGTTATCTGTCCTTTTTCCCATAGTTTTTGTCGATATTTCATTAACTCGTTGATGTAGATATTGATGGTTTTATCCATGACATTTGGATGGTCATTAGGAACCCCTGCATCGTACGGCATCCCATATAGCATTTCAAAGGGCGAAATTCCTATGTCTGCCCTAGGTTGTGCTTTTATGTTGAGTAATGCTAGAGGGATACATTTTATCCATGAAAGCTTGGTTTCTAGCGTTAATTTTGCCAGTTGTCTTTTTAGTTCTCCATAGTGTTAAAAGAAGGTTCCAATAGTCCTTGTTTTGTGAGTATCTCTATTTCTGGCTTTAAGCCTCTTCTCCCCTCCAGCGAAATAGGGTATTGTTTTATTTTGACCGGGAGCTCGGGATTCTTAAGTTCTACCAGGAAGGGAGGTATCTCCAAACGCCCCACAGTCTCGTCTGTATGCCATACCTCAGGATTAATCTTTTCCTCGTCCTCTATTCTCAATGGACAGAGTTTAATCTTTATTTCTCTGTTTCTTACTTCTAAATTTATCCCCAATTCAATAATTAAATCCCGTCTCAACAAATTAAATTCGGCCTCAGGTACTATCAAAAATCCCCTAGTCCTACCTTAAGTTCAGTTTCTATTTTTACATTTTTAACAACCTCCACTTTAAAGGGTTCTCCTTTCGCTCCTACCACCAGGGCTGTCTTTCTGGATATTTTACATCCGGAGGGCCGTTGTTGTATAGTGGATCTCTCAGCCCCTGAGTCCACTAAAAACTCTACTTCTTCTTGTTGGGGACCTAATTTTAATTTTATCAAGGGCTCACGATGTTTTTGAGTCCCCAAAAGGTAAAGCCCCTGACTTCCCTAGTCTTCTTTAAACATCTACACAATAATGAATCATCTTATTTTTACTCTTATTCCCAGTCCCAGGATAATACTTCCACATTTCTAACATAAACGCCAGAGGAGAATCTTTTGGAACTGGGGAACGTTTCATGGTTACAAGGGATTTGCTCTTTCCCTGTCCCATCTTCCGGAGTGCCTTCAATCAACCGTGTGTGCGCTCCACTCACTTCCCCTTGTTCGTGGCTCAGGCCTTCGCAGGCAATGAGAACCGCACTACTAAAGGGTCCACACTCGCTTGGGTTAGTCCGAGCTACCGGCCCCCTCTCATACACACACCACTCGGTACACTCCGGGATACCCGACCCCGACCGAACGGATTACCCCTGCCAAAGTGGCAGTTACTTACGCGTCCTGCGTCTTCGTCCGGACTTTTGTGCACAAAATTTAAGGGGTCGACCGGTCTTTCCTTGCCTCTTTGTTCCAAATTTCGGATCGTCGGTAGGAGTAGGACAGGGAACCAAGAGTGGGGCCGCCAGTTATGGCGGGGCGCCTCCCCAACCCTCAGAACCTAGTCTCTTCTCCTATCCGAGTCACGGCACCAATTGTTATGAATTTTATTATCAGACAAAAACAAAATTCCAATTATTAAGTTTTATTGATTAATATGAGCAAAGAGCAAAGAGGCAATACAGCGCTGGGCTGACAGGGGACTCTGCGTCCACCACCTGTCGCAAGCTTTTACCCGATACACGAGTCTTTTAAGTGGTTCGTTCTTCCGCGTACGTGACTTCCCGTTTTCTTACTCTGATGTACTCTGCGCATATTCCACTTGTTGCTAGGGGGTCGTCCTCTGCCTCCTGGTGGTCGTATGGGCTGAAGTAAGTAGTCTTCCTCATGTATCTTCCTCTCGATCTTTCTTGTTGGTTCCCATATATGGTATATTATTCATACAACCAATTCTATTGGTCTATTATGCATCAGCTTCCCGTAAAGCAAATACATGGTTTCGCGAGCAGTTCCGCAAGCTTTGTTCTGTTCTTACTAACTCTGGACAAACATTCTCATGTGTTAACATTCATAGCTGATATCCGGACATGGTATGCAGAGAGGCTCTTGCTTATACTTACTGCTATAACACCCAAGGCCAAACAACTTTGTTATTTGCCCCGTTGGAGGGCCGGAAGCGGAAAAGCGTAGTGGTGTCCCACCTGCGGGGAGGAGCAGACAGGACAGGTAGCCCAAAACTGACCAACAGGGTATTCCATCCCATCTGCCTCATGCTCAGTATAAAAGTTGAGGGATCAAAGGGTCAGCTCCTCTCTTCCTTCAATGGCCTATGTCTGAGGAGGACTCTGTTCGTCTGCCTTTGGTCCTGATCCTGAATCCAGATCCGGAATCCATTTCCCGTCCGTCATAGGGTCCAGCCTGGGACTTCCCCAGTGCCAGCTGGTGTCGTGATTGTCATCCTGGGAGCTTGATATGATTTTGTATATTTTTCATTATTTCCTTTTATTTTATTATTAATATTTCATTGAAGTAGTTTAGTTCCTTCTAAACTCACAAGTCTCTTTTCCCTCCTCTGCCTTTCTCTTTGAAGAGGGGTAGAGGGAAGTATCTGTCGGTCCCACCTGGGGTCCCCTGTGTCCCCAGTGGCCGATTTGGCCTAAACCACAACAATAACCAAACCAAAAATGTTCCTGCCTTTTGGCAAATACAGCCAGTGCAAAGGGATATGTTGCCACTTTCCAATGGAGAACATTGACACGGCAATTGTTTGTCCTTCAAGTCTCCTTGAAGTCCCTTTTACATGAAGTTGAGTATGTTAGCCTGGAGACAAAGGTGTTCTTTCAACATGTCCTTGATGAGTTTCTGTAACTGCCTTGCTCTTTCCTCAGTAGCACTGCTATTGTTCTGGATGTTGGTCTGCTCAAGCGTATTTTTGGGGGCACTGCTGATCTACGTCTATGACTTCTTGACCTCCTTTTGATCAGCCACCCTGGTCTCAAGAGTTAGTTCCTTGTTTCAGAGGACATAAGCTAGTTACCTGAGTTCACCTTATTTTCCTGTGAGGAGAATGACACTCATACATTAAGTCAGAAGCATTTCATCTAACACTTAACATCTACCTGGAATTTTAACCTTATTTATTAGCCTAACCTCCGTTTTACTTTCTTGTGTCATTCTTCAGCAGAGAACATGTATATAGATCTGTAAAAAACAAAAGCTCTTCAACATGAAGTGTCACCCTATTCCCTTCTTTGACTGGGTCCTTCCTGAACAAATTGTCATTGTAAGTATTCATATTTCTTTCTTGTGACTCTTATTTCCAAGTTTTGATAATAACAGTTAGAGTAGAAACATATATTTTTCTTTTACCTCGTTTATAATTTTTAGGCTAAGTATATGCTTTTAGTCGTATTTTATACAGTGAGACAGAAGATAATTTTTTTGATTACTATATAGGAATGTTACATAATTATATTTTTAACCTTTTGTCAGGGTGTAAGAGACAACTTGTAAATTCCCTGAAACAAATGGTGAGAGATGAAAGAGGAGGGAGACCCTCTGAGCCTCACTGAGGAACGTCTCAAACACTTGCAAGTACCTTGAGATATGGCTGTAGTTGAGGGGTGGAGTCTGTATAATGTCGGCCTTGTGCTCAAAGAACTGATAAGGCTAACACTTGCTTATCTCCTTGTGACTCAGGTGAGAAAACTCATCTGGATAGCACAGGATGCGCCTGCGGGGCCGGGGGCAGGGGGTGGGGTGGAGGTCGGGGTGGGGGGTGTGGGGGGGGGGGGGTGTTGAGGGGGTAGGCGTGTTGGGGGCAGGAAGTATTGTGAAGACAGGGCTTTCTGCTCAACTTGTAAAGATAGTTAGTTCTCTGTTTCCAGGGCAATCCTGTCTGATGAATAACCTTTGCCTCATTATCTGCTAAATGCATATTGAAGTTCACACACCTGCCTATGCTGATGAAGATCGTACTAAACATACATGACTATAGGATTCTCCACCCAAATCATGCTACACATCACCTGGGGGGGAGAGAAACCTGCGCATCATAACAGTGGGGCGGGTCGTACTGATACAGCAAATGTAAAAGGGGAAAATAAGTGTCCTTGGGGAGACTTTTTTTCCTGGGGACCCACAGAGGAGTGATTCTACAAACCAGAGGCCCCTGTTGGCTGGACAAACACTGGAACCAGGACAGGTGATCTCTTTATCTCTCTCTCTCTTTTTTTTTTTCTCTATTCCTCTGTTTATCTTTCTTTTCTCTTTTTCTTTTAAAGTTAAGTACATAACACAAAGCATGCCTTACCACTCACCATAATTCATTGCATATCTGTTGTTAAGTACAGCTTGCCATAATTCATTGTATATCTGTTGCTAAGTACTGCTTGCCATACTTTGTTTTACCGTTTACCATAATTTGTTATATACCTAACCAATTATCATGGACCTAGTCAGGACATATATTAATCACTGTGGGAATCTAATAAATATTTTTCTATGGACCTTGAGAGTTGTCTCACGTTAGTCCACACCACTGGGGATTTACGAATCTGAGTCACTTCCCCCCACTCTCCTGAGTGGGGCGTGACACAGGGAGCACAAAGCAGGGCTGCTCCAGGAGGAGGAATAAGATGGGAGCTGAGGGTGACACCAGCACAGGCAATGACTTCACTGACCACAGTGAAGTCCCACAGCACTTGGTTAAAGGGATGAACCAGGGCCCAAGTAAGGCTGGGGTTGGCTTGTCGGGAGTGGGATAGACCTGGGGACAAAGCTGGGGACAGAGACAAGTTGTGGTGCAGGGCCAAGGGGCCCGTCCAGGAGACAAACTCCACATGGCATTGGGCCCAGGCCTGGCTGGAGTCAGGGCCAGAGATGGGACTAGTTATAGGCACCCGTGCAACATCACTGGGACCGGTCAGGAGATCAGCTGATTGTGACACCTTTCTTTGAGCAGGAAAAATGTGAAAGTCTCAAAAACAAAGCAATCTGAAAACAGAGTAGGCTAAAAGCTCCTCTGCAATTTAAGATAACAATT
The DNA here is from genome assembly GCA_017639485.1 of Pluvialis apricaria. Classification (NCBI taxonomy): domain Eukaryota; kingdom Metazoa; phylum Chordata; class Aves; order Charadriiformes; family Charadriidae; genus Pluvialis; species Pluvialis apricaria. The sequence continues at coordinate 52,511,388 of CM030007.1, forward strand.
CCATTTAAATAGGACCAATCTTCCCACTGTAAACTACTATTATTATCATTATTATTACTATTATCTTTAAAAACACTAGCATTATGCTTCAGTAATGCTGATTTTTTTCATCCTGATTATAACAAGAGACGTTTACGTTAATTTATAAGAAAGGGTACCGTCTAACTCATGGCATTAAGTGTAGCTCAGATATTAGTCTCATGTTGCATATGTATAATTTCTAAAATTTGGAGGAAAATATTCACCACTTTCTTCCAACCCTCAAAAAAAAAAAAATTATTAAAGGAGAAGCATTTATTTTATTTGATTTTGGTTTTTTGTCCAATAACAAAGGAATTATTACAAAATGCTTGTTAAATTGCACATTAAGAAAGACAGAGGAATGTAGATTTGATTTCACATATTAGTCTGTATAATAGTAAGTCAGACTTGAACTTCATTTCAGGTAAAACAAATTTTTTATTTGAAAATAATAAAAAAAATTAAGGCAGAGGACCATATTTGGGCGGGGAGAGGTTGACCTTTGCTGGCTGCCAGGTGCCCACCAAGCCTTTCTATCACTCCCTCTCCTAAACAAGACAGGGCAAAAAATATGATTAAAAACTTGTGGGTCAAGATAATAACAAGGAGATCCCTTACCAATTATTGTCACAGGCAAAACAGACTCAACTTGAGGAAATTAATTTAATTTATTTCCAATTAATTGTAACAGAGTAGGATAGTGAGAAATAAAACAAAGCTAAAAACACTTTTCCCCCACACCTCGCTTCTTCCCAAGCTCAACTTCACACCTAACTCTTCTGTCTTTTTCCCTGAACAGAGAGGGTGGATGAGGAATTGGGGTTGTAGTCAGTCCAGAACACTTCATCTCTGCTGCTCCTTTCTCCTCATGCTCTTCTCCTACTCCAGTGTGGTGTACTTAGGACACTGTGTACATAGGACACAGTTCTTCATAGACTTCTCCAATGTGGGTCCTTCCCATGGGGTCCTTCAAAAACTGATCCAGCATGGGTCCTTTCCACAGTGTGCAGTCCTTCAGGAATGGACTGATCCAGTGTGGGTCCCCCATGGGGTCACAGGTCCTGCTGGAAGACCTGCTCCTAAATGGGCTCCTCTGCAAGGGCCACAGTTCCTGCCAGGAGCCTGATGTCTTCTCACAAAGCCACCCCTGAAGCCTCCTGCTACCAAAACTTTGCCATATAAACCCAATATAATATCTTAATTGCAATGTTCAACAATATATTTTAAGAATCTACCTATTTTGTCTATAGTATTGTATATTTATTTTTTTCTGCTTATAATATGTTTTAAATGCAACCTAATGTTCTACATAAAACAGCTATAATGTATAACACTATATGTAGACTATAAGATTTTATATATTTTTGTGTATATATATATGTTATGTTGAGAAATGCATCTATAGGTAGGAATCTTTGATACTAGATCATAATTAGACCCTAAGTACAAACCATCCACCATATTGGTCTGCTCAGAAGGGATTCAGCTACTTACACATAAGCGTCTAATGTGGTTTCTGATACTGTAGGCTATGTGATACCCCTGAATGGGACTAAACCGTATGGCATAACATTTAAATGAAATCTGCAATCTTTTGAAGCAGAAACTTGAAGGCCAATATATGCCGTTGTACCTCATGTAGGCACCTATTTTTATGCACTTCAGTTGCACTTTTTCTTGCCACTACCGGTAATGAAGGTCTGATATGTTAGCTCGGATTACTCATCCAACTTTCAGATGTTCAGAATCGGTGCAGATGAACCCTTTCCTCCAGCATTCAGTCTGTCTTAAGATAGAACAATTCTGTCTCTAGAAGACTTTCATTCCACCAATCATTCTTTCTCCCCAAAGTTTAGGTAAAAAGGATAGAATAGATGCTGAACTAGTCTATGGCCAAAGCTAGGTGACAAGAATTCAACCCAAGAGAACATCTTGTGGAATGAGGTACTACTGTGTGAGCAAAGGAATTGGAAATTGGCTTCCATTGTACTTGTCTATGATGCTGGTTTCTGTAAGCCAAACTTTCAATTTACATTTGGGCTAAGCTCCTATTAAGTTAGACTGAGATAATGCAATAATAGCTGAGAAGAAAGAAGAAAGAGAGGGACTGACCGAGGAAAGGAGTTCGTGAGGTTATGTAAATTTCTCTGTTTTACAAACTTCTTTTACTCCCTTTTTACAAAATATACTCCATATCCTTTTGAGAGTAGGAGGAAGGAAGGATCTGGTACAAACTTGCTCTTCCTTGGAAAGGAAAAAATAGCAGATTAAGAGAAAAAGTATGACTCATAATCTGAATTTTTGTAAAATAAAGAAATCAGAGCACTGATTGACAGCACATCCTTTAAAGACAATTTTCAGGAAATTACATGGTTGCTCTCTAAGTATTCAGCAGCATTCCTATGCTTTGTGCAATATGACAGCCACTTTCAATTATTTTCAAACTGGAATTACCTAAAAATGACAATCTTTTTCCCTGCTTTGTTCTAAGAAACATTTTAAAAAATGTATCTTAAAGCTATGACTTTTCTTTTATTAATATAGCCATTTGGTGAGGGGGAGGAGGCTTAGTCCATATTCTTTTAAAATTTATCAATCATCTGCCTCTTTCCTTTTAATAAAGGGAGAGTATGAAAAAAAAGGATGGTATTACTTTAATAAATACTAATTTTAACCTATGAATACCATCTGTGGCAGGGAATAATATGGCAGTTTTGTTTCTGATGCTGTAATGAGCTGTTAAAAGTGAAACAAAGCTAGTTATCATCATATTTTTCAACTTGGTCAGATGCCAGTGTTTTTGACATAAAGTAGTTCAATCATTTAATAATTTGAGGTTGCAGTCTGCGTAAACCCTATCCAGTTTAGGGCGGGTTTTAGATGTCTGGATCCATACCAACAATCTAATCTGTCGTTTTTTCAAGACTTCCTAGATCTATAGGCCTCTAATTTCATTGGGCATTTTCTTATTTAGCTTGAAAGCTCCCTGAGCATCGAACTGAAGTCACACATGACTGTTCCGGAGAGACAGATGCCAATATTTTATTTGAAGCTGACCAAAAAATTTGATGTGGTTAGGGCTACAGCCAAGCTTGTGACTACTTTTTGGAGAATAGATTAATGGAAGTGAAAGAATTGGATCCTAGACTTTTCTCATCTTGAGGAAGGTTGAACTTACATCTTCCACATGTTAAAAGCTTTCTTAGCTACCAGACCATTAAAAACAATCTGTCTGCTTCAGCTGCTTGAAGCTGGACTATTACAAAACCTAGAGCCTCAGAAAAAGCGGGTACGCAAAAGGGAGGGGAGGGAAAGAGAGAGAGGAGAGGAGAGGAGAGGAGAGGAGAGGAGAGGAGAGGAGAGGAGGGGAGGGGAGGGGAGGGGAGGGGAGGGGAGGGGAGGGGAGGGGAGGGGAGGGGAGGGGAGAGGAGAGGAGGGGAGGGGAGAGGAGGGGAGAGAGGGAGAGGGAATAAGAAAAGCCTATGATTTTTCAAACAATAAGAGATTTAAGCAACTTTCATTCCCAGTGGGGTGGGAGAAATATTTATTATACACATTGATGAAAAATAAAATAAAGCACCCCCCCCCCAAACAAAGTGCAATACAATACAATGCATTGGTCATAAGATTCAACCTAAAATGAAAATCAATAAGCATAATAAAATGTAGACTCACATGTCTGATGAAGGAAAAACAGTGCTTTGATGTTTTCCTATTCTTTTCTTCCTGTCCCTAATGCCAATGTATCACAAAGTCGACAGTGGAAGCTTCAGGTATTAAATCACTGAAAACCCTTGGTTTTCAATAGCCTTTGAATTAAATTTATCAAAAAGGTAAAACACAAACTTGGAAGAATGGTCCAAGCCCCCATTGTGTCAGATAATCTTATTGCATTATTAAGGAATTTTATTAAAATAAAGGGACCTTTTGTGTAGATGACAAAGTCTGGAACTTGGTTCTTAGAACTTATATTAATTTGAAGATTTGGGGTTTACACACATATCCATATGTATGTCATTAGAATGTTTACAAAATGCTTGAAAAGACTGCAACAGATTTGGGGTTTGGGTTTTTGTTGCTGAGGGCAGCAGTGAGAATGCCGATGAGGGGTGAGCCCGGGTAGAACTGCTCTGCTTGGTGGCTGAGCTTTTGGGGGAATTGGACAGATTGTGGAGCATCTGGGAGTCTGAGAAGGTGATAGACTGTAAAAAAAAATTATCTTGTAGAGTGTCCCAAAGGTAATGAAAACAAGATGGACACTGACGGATAGGAAAGAAAATATTAAGGAAAAGAAAATCAACAAGAATAGTCACCATGGCTTCACGAAGGGGAAAACATGCTTGACCAACTTGATATTCTTCTACAATGAAATCACTGGCCTGGTAGATGAGGGGAGAGCAGTTGATATTGTCTACCTGGACTTCAGTAAGGCCTTTGACACTGTGTCTCATAAGATTCTCAGAGAGAAACTGTTGATGTATGCGCTGGATGAGCAGAGAAGGAGATGGGTTCTAAACTGGCTGAAAAGCCAGAACAAGAGAGTGGTAATCGGTAGAACAAAGTCTAGTTGGAGGCCAATAACTAGGTGTACCCCAGGGGTGAATGCTGGCTCCAGTCCTGTTTAACAGCTTCATTAATGATCTGGATGATGGGGCAGAGTGTACCCTCAGCAAGTTTGCATATGATACATAACTGATGATAGGCAATCTGCTCTAGATGAACCTGCTTGAGCATGGATTCAGACAAGATGACCTCCAGAGGTCCCTTACAACATCAGTTACTCTGTGATTCTGTGACCATCCTTATTTTTAAATGATTTCTTGCCCAATCTGTGGTGCCACTGTCAGATATGAGAGGCAAAATGTACATGCTTAAAGAACTGTTCAGTTTTTAGCAGTGGGTTTTTTTCTTTCTTATCAATTAACTCTGTTCTAGAAGTATCACTGCTTTTTCAGTCATTTCATTTTCCCTTCTTTTCTTAGTTCACAGTCCTCATGCTCCAAACTACTTTCTGATTCTCATATTTCATTCTCTTCCATATCTACACTGCTGCACAGTTTTGCCTGAATCCTATCCAGCGGTCCTCTCTTTTGGGCTTTCTTATTTTTCTCTGCACTACAAAACTTTGTATCTTGGATCTTCCATACCATCCACAGCTACTGCTGGGTCTGTGCTACTTAAATCATAGAATCATAGAATCATAGGATGGTTTAGGTTGGAAGGGACCTTGAAGATCATCGAGTTCCAACCCCCCTGCCATAGGTAGGGACACCTCTCACTAGACCAGGTTGCCCAAGGCCACGTCCAGCCTGGCCTTGAACACCTCCAGGGACGGAGCTTCAACAACCTCTCTGGGCAACCCGTTCCAGTGCCTTACTACCCTTAAAGTGAAAAACTTCTTCCTAATGTTTAATCTAAACCTGCCCTCTTCCAGCTTAAAGCCATTCCCCCTCGTCCTATCACTACATGCCCTAGTAAAAAGTCCTTCCCCAGCTCTCCTGTAGGCCCCCTTTAGGTACTGGAAGGCCGCAATAAGGTCTCCCCGGAGCCTTCTCTTCTCCAGGCTGAACAGCCCCAACTGTCTCAGCCTCTCCTCATATGAGAGGTGCTCCATCCCTCTGATCATCCTCGTGGCTCTCCTCTGGACACGCTCCAGCAGGTCCATGTACAAATACTATCCTGTAGGTCATATTTGATATGTATATCATATATATGATATATACTTATGGCATTATACTATAGACTTATGGCATTATACTATAGCATAGTAAAAGCAGTAGTGTAAATTGGTTTTCTAATATGAACTAAGAAAATAAATTAATATAAGGCACTTCAAAAGACAGTGGAGTAGGCACTGGAGGCCTTCAGACTATGTAAAACCAGTAAGACAGAGACACAGGCTTCCTGAAGCCAAGTTTTTTGTTTTCACACTGCATAGTGATTTAAATTCAACAGGAGAACTGTTATATTAGAATACTTTTAGCCCAGGGACTCACCCACTCTTTCGAGATGCGAGTCCAAAACACTGCAGATTTAGGGGTGCCTCATGATAGTCTTTTTCTTAAACTGGATCAGAATAACCTCATCTTGAGACTATTTCTTGACTCTAAAATGTCTAATTTAACTATCCAGTTAAGCAAGCAAAGATGTCTGCCTGGAAAATTCAATAAACATTAGATCTCTGGCATGTTTCAAACTTCTCATCAAATCAGGTAGGTTTTCCTGGATCTCTCACCTCGTCTTAAAACATCCTTTAAGCTTTTAGGGTTTGACTCACTGGCCTAAACATAGGTGTTTAGTGCAATTTAAGACGCCCTAGGATATCTAAGATATTTTCATAGAAGTGTCAGGTATGACACAGGCCTCACAAGACACTTGATCTTTTCTGGGATAGCAGAGAAAAATGGAGTTGCGTATTTTAGGGGACCTTAACTGTCACTGTGTTTAGGTAGCTGAATTTAGGGTTTAAATTCTCAATGAATATATCTCTCACTAGCCTGTTTGAAAATGGGGATAAGAGTACTTTATTCCCTATGGGACATTTTAAGAATAGAAACATTAAAGATAATGAATTTATCCAATACTGTGTAAATAAGGCACTTAAAAGTGCCTAAAAAATTACATTGTGTAGGTATCTGTTGTAACACTCAATGCTGACTAGAACATCCGGCATTAAAGATTAAGACAAAGTGCTAACAAAGTAGCAGAAACCTATGACCAACAAAGTCAAATTTCAAAGCCTGCGAGAAGGACTGAATCTGCTAATGCTTTCAAGGGCTGAATGTGTTCTAAATATATTATAAAGGGTGACTTTTTGTAAAAAAAATGTATTAAGAAATCATTAACCCTCAGTAGACTTATAAATAATAAAATGCAAAATAAAATATGTGAGAAAAGATGTACCATATCTTTTCACAAACTAAACAAACAGGCTTGGCAGTGTGGTCCAGGAAAGATTTTATAATGAAAAGTCTACAGAAAGGACAAGTATATTATTGGTAGTCAAAGAATAAAGAAAAGTATTTCAGATAACCACAGAATGAACTTTTCTGTATTTACTTGTTTGCTTGATTTATATTAAGAGATTTCTAGTGAATCTTCCCAGTCAACAAAAGATACAAGCTATTGTTAACATACATGCATAGTGACTGTACAATGAGAAAGGAAAAAATAGTAATCAAAAGGGGAAACTAGGAAATGAAGAAAAAATAGGAAGCATAGCTAATTCAGTTAATAGAATACCTCTAGCTATTGTGGTTCAGATTCATCCTTCCTAGCATTAAACAAGTGTCAAGGCTCTTAATGTAATCAATAAAGACAGAGAAGCATCTCCAGAAAGCAATTTGGATCTCAGATGGAGTGTCCCTCTGGACATTTTTTATTTCTTTCTACTGACCATAAAGTGAATGTGGAGTACTATTCATTTAATGGGCTTCTTGATTTAAAGACATAACTTTAAGTGCAAAAAATCATGCTTATAATAGATGGTTCTTAGAATTCTGCAATATACAGAAATAGAAATTAAAAGATTTGAATACATACAAATTTAACTACTTCATTTCTTGAAAAATTAATTATATCTATTTTTAATAAACACTTCAGTAATATTTTTGTTAATTTTTTTTTAATTAAAACCAGCTCACATTTGTGCTTCTGGAGTATTTTTATTCTGGCGAAGGCAGAACTCAGCTCAGGATTAAGACTTCAGTACAGATTTGTTTAGAAAATATATCAACTTCATTTAAGGAACATAACTGCCTTGATCATGGAATAGGAGTCATGTATGTGTTTTGATGGTTATTTAACCCAGGTGGGGATTCATTTCACCCAACTTTCCTATGAGCAGATTGCAATCAGTGACCGACTTTCTAGTGGTATCCACAATTGTTTACTGTACCAGGAATCTACACAAGTATTTACACTAAAAAGCTACCCTTTGAGAGAGACATAAACTGCTGTAGGAATCTGTGGAAGTCTGTAGCATTACACAGAATCATGAAATCACAGAATGGTAGGGATTGGAACGGACTTCTAGAGATCATCCAGTCCAACATCCCTACCAAAGCTTGTTCACCTAGAGCAGGTTGGACAGGAACACATCCAGGTGGGTTTTGAATATCTCCAGAGAAGGAGACTCCACAACTTCTCAGGGCTTCCTGTTCCAGTGCTCTGGCACCCTCAAATTAAACAAGTTTTTCCTTATGTTCAGATGGTATTTCCTGTGTTCCAATTTGTGCTCATTGCCTTTTGTCCTGTTGCTGGGGACCACTGAAAAGAGTCTAGTCCCATCCTCTTGACACCCATCCTTTAAGATATTCATAAGCATTGATGAAATCCCCTCTCAGTCTTCTCTTCTCCAGGCTAAACAGACCCAGGTCTCTCAGCCTTTCCTCATAAGAGAAACGTTCTAGTCCCTTGATCATCTTCATAGCCTTCCGCTGGACTCTCTTCAGTAGTTTCTTGTCTTTCTTGAACTGGGGAGCCCAGAACTGGACACAGTCCTCTAGATGCAGCCTCACCAGGGCAGAGTAGAGGGGGAGGATAACCTCCCTCAACCTGCTCTCCACACTCTTTTTAATGCACCCCAGGCTGCCATTGGCCTTCTTGGCCACAAGGGCACATTGCTGCCTCATGGTCAACTTCTTGTCCACCAGGACTCCAAGGTCCCTCTTTGCAGAGCTGCTTTCCAGCAGGACAACTCCTAACCTTTATTGGTGAGTGGGGTTATTCCTCCCTAAGTGCAGGACCCTACACTTGCCCTTGTTGAACTTCATTAGCTTCCTCTTCCATCCAACACTCTAGCCTGTCCAGGTCTCACTGTATGGCAGCACAGCCTTCTGGTGTGTAAGCCACTCCTCCCAGTTTTGTGTTGGACTTGCAGAGGGTACACTCTGCCTTCTCATCCAGATCGTTGAACAGGACTGACCCAGTACTGTCCCCTGGGGTATACCGCTAGCTACAAGCCTCCAATGCTGCGCTGCTGATCACCACCCTCTGGCCTCTGCCATTCAACCAGTTCTCAATCCACCTCACTGTCCACTCATCTGGCCCAAACTTCCTAAACTTACCTATGAGGATGTTATGGGAGACGGTGTCAAAAGTCTTGCTAAAGTCGAGGCAGACAACAACCACTACTCTCCCCCCATCTACACAGCCACTCATGCCATTTTAGAAGGCTATCAGATTGGTCAAGCATGATTTCTCCTTGGTGAATCCATGTTGACCACTCCCAGTAACCTCCTTTTCCTCTACATGCTGAGAGATGATATCCAAAATGAGCTGTTCCATCACCTTTCCAGGGATGGAGGTGAGGCTTGGAGGATGGATATCTTAGTCACAGCATCACCTGTTTCACTTTACAGAGCTGTTTCTATTTTGGTGGGTTGACCTTGGCTGGCTGCCAGGTGCCCAGCAAGCCACTCCATCACTCCCTGATCTCAACAAAACAGGGGGAGAAAATATGACAAAAGGCTTGTGTGTCGAGATAAGAACACTTATCAAATACCATCATAGGCAAAACAGACTCAAAAATTAATTTTGTTTACTGCTTCTGCATGAGCCAGTGATGAGGATGCCGCCTGTGGAAAAAAAGACAAAGATGGAGTTCTGCGGAAACTCCATCTCTGTCACCAAGGTGCATTCTCTTTTTCCCTGCCCCATAAGAAGACAAAACCTTTCCATTTGGACTCTGACTTTGGCTAGAGAAAACATGCCCTTCTCACCCTAAGAGCAGCAGCACAGGGAGACCTGCAGAAAGAGGGTGGGTTCGACTGTGAATGGCACTGGTACCAGCATGAAGCATTTCGGGAACTATTCACACATACTCGTGACCAAAAGCAGCTTGGCAAAGCTGCTGGAAAACAGCTTGGTAGAAAAGGACCTGAAGGTCCTGGTGGACACCAAGTTGAAAAGGAGCCAGAAAGGTGCCCTTGCGGCAAGCACAGAGTGTTACTCTGGCCTGCACTGGGCAAAACATTACCAGCAGCCGTAAGAAGGTGACCCTTCCACACTGCTCAGCATTGGTGCGGCCATGCCTGCAGTGCTGTGCCCAGGTCTGGGCTCCCCAGTGTCTCCATGTTGTGCCCAGATGCTCTATCAGGTGCATCGCTTCTCGCCTTCTGCTCTTTTCCCCTTGGCCAGGCAATGACATTACAAGCCAGCAGCGTGGAGAGGCTGGCCGAAGGCCAGGCAAAGGTGAGGGTCACTCAGGGTGTGAGGTGTCTCAAGCCAGTGGGCTGAACTTTGGCAGGAGGACTGTCTGTCCCAGCCTCCCCCAGCACTGGCATCCTGCCCTGCTGGGCACATCTCGGGTCACTGACCTCAGCAAAGCCTCTCGGCTGTCCCCACCTCTCACACATGGCTAGGGGCTGATGCAGCTCACTGGGAGCCCTTTTTGCTGTGGGGCTGCTCAGTGATGACAGCACATTTCTTGCGGGCTGGTCCCAAGCAGCGGCCACCACCCATCCCCTGTGGCAGAGAAGGTGGACTTGGCCACTTGGCTAGTGAGTTTGGAGAATACGGGTAGGATGGCCCTTCCCTCCTCCCACACAGATGGACACATGCTGCACTGGAGCTGCTGCTGCCCTTCCCACAGGCCATGTTGATCTCCATCACTGTGGCAGGAGAGAGCTGAGCCCCCGGGACCTCTCGTTTCCAAATGACACCTCTCCCTTGCACTCAGTAGTGGCAGGACAACACTGAGAGTGTCCAGGTGCACTTGCCTGACATGTTTCCTCCACAGCTCTTTGCTCTTTTTTACTTGGCAGCAGGCAGGACTCGCAGGAGGAGGGGGTTGCACTGGTTCTTTGTGTAGTGAAGGAATGCAGCCACTGCAGAGATGCCTGGGCAGTCAGGTCCTGGTGGGAGGGGGGTTCTCTTTAGCTGGCCCCTGGCAGCTCTCTGCAGCCAGGATGGCACGCTGTCAGTGCTGATTGGTACCTGCGAGAGCAGGAGCTAAAATGCAGCCGCCTGCTTATGAGTCAGAGTGCCAGGGATGCTGCCTGTGCCCTTGGCGAGAGTGGTTAAAGCCTCAAATGGAGCCCTTGGCATTGCAGGACTTCCTCCAAAACATCCCTTCCAAGCTCCTCTAGGAAGACCTCTACGAGGAGTGAATGAGCGCCCTGCAGAAGACCAGCAGGCTGGAGAAGCTGGCAGCACTGAAAGAGTAAATATGGCAAGCAGCCTGCCTACTCTGCAGGGACTAGCAGAGGCCAGGGATTTGCCTGCAAAGCAACAGCCTCCTTGAAAAAGCTGTTTTCTGCCAGCCCCCTCTTACTGCTGTGGAGTCAGGTTTTGGAGGAAAGTGGGACAGAAAAGCATTTCTCTCCTTAGAGCACTTCCCACAGACATTGGGGGGGGACTCCATGAAGGGACTCCTGCCAGAAGAGCAGGGAGGGAGAGAGGTGGCCGTATTTCAGCAAAGGCAGTCCCTCTGCTGTAGACCAGGTGTGGCCAGAGAGCCTTCCCTCAAGTGGCCTTGGGTTAGATCAGTTCCTTGACAAAATCTGCTTTAAAACGTTGTGTTCCTTCTCCCTCAGAATGGCCAGCAAGCTGCCCAACACCAATCTCCTGCTGCTCAAGAGCTTGCTGTCCCCCTTCCAAAATATCAGCAGGAATACCGACACCATCAGGATGACTGTTGGCAACCTGGCCATCTGCATAGGGCCAAACCTCCTGAGCCCACCTGAGGAGCACATGCTCCCCCTGGGCATCCTGGTGCAGGTGATGGGGAAGGTGCCCACCTGAGCTTTGCTCTTCAGAGGTACCTGGTTGCCTCCTCTCTTCATCAAACACTTGTGGGGGAGGTGCTGGGAAGAGCAGTCCCAGAGCTTCAGCTTTCTGTACAGAAACAAGGGTCAGGAGTGGGAGAGGGTGGTTGACCCATTCTCAGCGACCTAGGTGGAAACCAATGGTTTGCTGTGTGCAGGTGATACAGCTGGAGTTCCTCATTGAGCACCACAGGGAACTCTTTGGGGAGGAGGAGTGTGGGCTTGCTGGCGCATCAGCTGAGGAATCACCAGCAATGGGGGCAGAAGCAGAAACAGCAGAGGTATGTCAGGTCCACAAACAGCGTGACAATAAAAGCCTCCTCCCTCAGAAGGTGACTACTGCCGCAGGGATGAGCAAGTTCATCCACTGGCCTGCAGCTTTGCTAAAGTGCAAAGTAACACTGCTGTAGTTTGGCCATTGCACTTTGTGCAACAGTCCCACCAGAACTGGCTCATCTGAGCTGAGCAAACCCGTCCAAGGAATCTGCCTTTCAGAGCTAAGATAGCAATTGGGCAAACTGTTGCTTCCTGTTCCAGCTAGGCCCTTGTCATCTGTTAACTTCTACATTTCCATTGCAGGTGTCTTCAATTGCTCCAGGAAGCATGGCAGACTCCTCTGTCTGGCCTGAACACCTGAAGAGCTGGTTTGGGAAAAGGAGTCAGAATGAGTTAGCTTTGATTAAGAGAATTGGTGCAAGTTTTTATCATGACTTTACCTCCCTAGCAATACTATTGAACGGAAAGGTTGCCAGGATCTTCACAGGAAAAAGAAAAACGAAGAAACAGAAAGAGAAAAACAAAATGTGAAGAGGGAAGTGATGGCCAACTGGGCAAGAGAAAGTCAGAAACAGATTTTCCCTTCTCAGGGATGGGCAACTGAGAAAGTGCAAGCATGGTGAGAAGAACAAGGAAGCAAGGTGTGTAGCAGACTCTGCTGTTTATCTTTCAAATGTCTTAACGCTGCTGTGAGTATAAGAAATATTTCCATGTTGCACAGAGATGGCTCCAGACAGGAGGCATGTACCTGCTTTTGTTGACAGAAGAAATGTTTGCAGTTTTCATTTTGCAATGTTGAAGCTCTGTTTGTGCAAGGCTGAGCAGACACCCCAGCAAGGTCACAAGACTCACAATTTAGGGCTATTTGACCTGCTACCTACATGAAGAGGCAAAGTCCTACTTTTATGTTCATGTCAGCTTGCAATCCTATGCTGGCTGGTGGTGTCTGTATCCCAAAGATGTAGCAAGGATTTGTTCCACGTAGTTTTAGACACTGAGATATTGACACTTCTTAAAAATCTCATATTTCATCTGAGATAATTGAGAGAAAATAAACAAAACCAACACAAAATTTTATTTTTTTTTTTAAAAAGGCAAAACCATCTAGGCCCTGCACCTAAGGGCTCTAGCCTGCTGCCGCCTTCAGATTTTTTCCCCTGCACTGCCCATCAGAGAGCAAAGCAGCCCAGGATGGCCCAAGACAGCTTAACACAGTGTTTTGCAGAATGAGGAGCTCAGTCCTGGAAGCAGCGCAGTCCCAGAAGGCTTGGCAGCTCTGCCCAAGGGAGCATGTTTGGCCTGCCAACCTGGGTTTGTTAGCAAGGAACAGCTAGGGATGCTGCTGCTCAGGTTTTGGAAAGGACCACATCACAGCTCCCCAGGGGCTCCCTGCCCAGCCCTACCACCTGCCAAAGGGGCACAGCACATCTCTGTCAACTTGCAGTGCTAAGGGTGCTGCAAGTGTTGAGAAGGGGCCAAAGTAATACTGTAGTTGCTGCCAGTAAGGACTCAGTCTTCTGGGCTGGGAATGACTCCTTCTATATTGTACTTCTCAAAGAAAGAGGGACAAAGTCATGCCTGTTCCTGACTCTATGGCTTCATCATCTCTTTCTGACTCTATCGTTACAGGTGCCCTGCTGCTCTGGCTGGCAGATTTACTCAGGCACTCCTGAGCCAGAGCATGGAAGGACAGCCCTGCACCACCCTCACACCAATCTAATGCACTTGGACAAACATTTTCATACACCAATCAAAATGTTCTATGTACATGACTATTCTCTCTTTTTTTTTTTTTTTTTTACTTTTTTCCTATGATTACACCTTCAAGATCCTTCCTACTTTCCAGTCACAAGAGAAAAAACAAACAAAAGCCTCTCCTATCCCAAAGGGCGGACTCATACATTGTTCTATTTTCACAGCTTTATTCTCACAGAACACTGAAGTAAAAGATATTCAGGTCTGGTGAAAATCAGGCACATGTTCATCTGAGGAATGGTATCACTGCTTATACAGGGATACAGTTTAATTGGTCTTTTTTATTCTTATTATTGTCTTCTGTCAGAAATAGGTGAAAATTTCTTAGTTGGGGTAGAGAAGAGATCCAGGTGATGATGAAATGGCTCATATAGTCTTCACTAATGAAAATTAAGTTTGTGTATATAATGGAAATGGAAATATTTTCTTTAAAGAGCAGGACAGATGCAGCCCTTCTGTCAGCAGCATAGCTCTGTAGAACAGACACAGACTAAGAACACCCTCGCCTAGACTAAATGCGTGAATCTGCAGTGCATTAGCATGTAGAGGTAGCAACATATATGTATTGAGTTTAAGCGGCAAGGTTTTGGTAACACTGGGGTTACAGAGGTGGCTTTTGTGAGAAGATGCTATAAGGTTCCCCCATGTCCAACAGAGGCAGTTCCAGCCAGCTCGAGGATGGACCCGCTACAGGTCAAAGCTGAACCTATCAGTGCTGTTGGTAGCACCTCTGTGATAACATATTTAAGAAAGGGTAAAAAACACTGCTCATCAGAAGTTAAAAATCAGGATGCCAGCACACTACCCCAAATTTTCTCTCTCCTCCCTACTATGCTTCTGACATGAGGGGATGCTACAAGTGAAGTATCTAACAAGCCATGAGTCCACAATGCAGAAATTTCCCTAAAATGGATAATTTCCAAAAGACAGGACTTTCTCCAAAAAAAAGCTGTATAGGCGTAGCCTCAGAAATTCTATCCTTCTGTTAAATTTGACAGCTATCAATGAGCGAATAAATTGATAGGGGAAAATGCAAAGCCAGGCAGACGCATAACTCAGACAGTATGGCTAAGTTAGTCTAATTTTCAAAGGAAAGAGGAATAAAAATAATATTCAGGCAAGACATTAAAGAAATAAAACTCCTATTCTGTGCACAATTCCATTAGTTACATGAACAGCAGTAATTCTTTCTTGCTAAATACATTATAATCCAGCAAACCATGGCTGTGATATTAAACATTATAAAAAGAATATTGTCCAATTGAATTTGGTGGAATTCTTTCTTTTTTTTTTTTGTTTAATAGAATTGTTTATGTTGGAAAAGGCCTTTAAGATCATCGAGTCCAACCATCAACCTAACACTGCCAAGCCTACCACTAAGGCACCATGTCCCTAAGTGCCACATCTACCATCTTTTTTATCTTTTAAATACCTCCAGGGATGGTGTCTCAACCACTGCCCTGAGCAGCCTGTTTCAATGCTTGACAACCCTTTCAGTGAAGAAAATTTTCCTAATATCCAATCTAAACCTCCCCCCGTGCAACTTGATTCTTTTTCTTCTCGTCCTATAGCTTGTTACTTGGGAGAAGAGACCAACACTCACCTTCCTACAACCTCCTTTCAGGTAGTTGTAAAGAGCGATAAGGTCTCCCCTCAGCCTCCTTTTCTCCAGACTAAACAACCCTACTTCCCTCAGCCACTCCTCATAAAACTTGTTCTGTCACTGTCTTCAGTAAGGACAAGACTGTACATCTAAACACAATTCAGCATTGTGATTCTACATGATATTTTTGAGGAATTATTCACAGTTCATGCATTTATTACACGGAATCATGGAATTTTCAGAGTTGGAAGGGACCTCTAGAGATCATCTAGTCCAACTCCCCTGCTAAAGCAGGATTGCCTAGAGCACATTACTCAGGACTGCATCCAGGCGGGTCTTGAAAATCTCCAGAGAAGGGGACGCCACAACCTCCCTGGGCAGCCTGTTCCAGTGCTCTGTCACCCAAACCGTAAAGAAGTTTTTCCGTGCATTTGAATGGAACTTCCTATGTTCCAACTTGTGCCCATTGCCCCTTGTCCTGTCACTGGGAACCACTGAAAAGAGTCTGGCTCCATCTTCCTTCAACCCACCCTTTAGATACTTGTATGCCAAAATAAGGTCTCCCCTCAGCCTTCTCTTCTCCAGGCTAGAGTCCCAGCTCTCTCAGCCTTTCCTCATAAGGGAGATGCTCCAATACCTCAGTCATCTTAGTTGCCCTATGCTGGACTCTCTCCAGCAGTTCCCTGTCTCTCTTGAACTGAGGAGCCCAGAACTGGACACAGTATTCCAGTTGTGCCTCACCAGTGCAGAGTAGAGGGGGAAAATGACCTCCCTCGACCTACTGACCACACGCTTCCCTATGCAGCCCAGGATTCCATTGGCCTTTTTGGCGACAAGGGCACATTGCTGGCTCATGGATAATTTACTATCTACCAGGACCCCCAGATCCTTCTCCTCAGAACTGCTTTCCGGCAGGTCCACCCCAAACCTATACTGGTGCCTAGCATTCTTCCTCCCCTGGTGCAGGACCTTGCACTTGCTCTTGTTGAACCTCATTAAGTTCTTCTCTGCCCAATTATCTTCTCTTCACCATTAAGGTTTTTCTTTCTGGATGAGGGTCATAGTTATCAGCATTCAGACTGTGACTTATTCTGGATAATTTGTCATCTTCTGTTGTAAAGGGTGATAAATTAGAACATGTACAGACATATTTTTTTTCCATTGAGCGGGTATTTGAAGACTTAGGCAAATGCATTTCAAGAGAAGAACTTTAATGTCAATAGAAAACCACAGGGCAAATATAATAAAAGCATCATAGAGTATTTTATAACTTTACTTAGACATCCTTAATGTTCCTGATTCTGTGCCTGCAGGTTTCCATTTATGTGTTAAGCAAAGTTTTTAAAGTCTTTATTAGATTTAAATTTGGCAGTATAAATTATATAACTGTTACACAGTTATTAGTAAGAGAATGCTTTATCCTTTCATCTTTCTAGATCTTTTTCCAGTAGAGTGGTTGGGAGCGTAATGGGCTGGCATGAAATTATTTGTTACTAATGGCTACTTACCCACCTGGGAACTTGTAAATAGCCATTTTATAATTACAAATATGTTTTATGCCTTAAATGTGCACCTGCCAATGCCAGAGCCAAATTGCAGTACATGGGTCACATTCATTCTTAATGTTCACTATGAATTAAAAGTAAAATCAGCCTGCGTTTAAGCCTAGACAGCAGATGGCATTCAATGGTACAAGCATGCTGCACCATATGTCTGCAAAATGCTTTCAAAAAGTACTTGGCAGTTCTCAACATTATAAAATAAAATTGGATAGTAAAAATAATATTTAATTTTGATTTCATTTAACTAAAAATATTTTAATTAATACATTGAAATGTAGTCCCACTCACATTTGGTGTGATGAGAATTAAGTTATCAAAAGATGTTTAGAAAGATAAATCTCTTTTATGTTGAAAAAGTCATAGTCTCATTTCCTTAGTTTCTATTGAAAATCTAAACTTGTGTGTTGAAAGCTCATGAAGAAAATGAACTGCTATTAATACTAACGAAAATCTCATAATTTTGTTTAGCTGTCATATTTCTGTGTTAGTTCTGCTTACATTTAGAGCGAATCCTGCTTACATTTAGTGTTTTCTTGTCCATACCCTATGCACTTCACTATGGTATTTCAGAGCATCATGGCAAGCATAGGGATTACAGCCTTTTTTTTAAGTGACAATTTAAATTCTTTAAAAACAGATGGGGCTCAAAAATTTTTCTGGGTTTATGTTAAATCCTATCCATCATAAAGTCTAAATCATTCTCTTTTGCTATAAAAGGAATGTGTAACAACCCTGTTAGCAAAAATGTACAAATCATGTTAAAGAATAGAAGTCCAAAGATAAAGTTCAGACTTTAGCTTCACAGAACCAGTGAGGAAGGCTGCAGACCAGAGGATCAAATGGAACCAACTAAACTCAAGTTATAAAAGATGCATTTGGAAGTCAGAGAGAGTAAGATATAAAAGGAAAGAGTCTTTAGTCTGGATTGTGTTGGTACGGCAGACATCCTTCAGAGAAAACAAAATGTTGCTCTATTGTAGTAAACCTTTTAAAACATCTATTATTTCCTGCAGCATTAATAATTCACTAATGGAACGGCATATAGTCATACAGACACTACATGGCAAGAAAAAATAAAATCCTCAGACCTAAAGCCTGGGGCACTGTAGTGGCTATTGTTGGTGGATTAACACCTCATAAAATCAAAGAGTATCTTACAAAGTTACATAACAAAATAAACATAAATCTTTAATAGGCATAAACCAGTATCCTTTGTGTTACAAATAACAATATAAGATGCTACATATTCTATTTATTTAATGATTTAAACTAGAAAGTTTACTTAGAGATTATATTTTGCTAAAAGACCACTCATATCAATGGGAGCACTTTGTGTTAAGTGCTTTGTACACAAAGAAAATATCAAAAAGGTCTGGTCTGAAGAAATGTGACTATTCATATGAATAAGTGTGTATAGATCAACAGACAGATACAGATACAGATATCTTTTTACACCTTTAATGACAATTTATTTAGAAAAGTGTGGCTTGGAATGGTCCTTGCAATACAAATTCAAATGTACATCACTTAAGTCATCTTTGTATCACCGTTGAAGTAGAAATGAGTAAAATCAGTGGATGAGAAAATGAGATTAAAAAGCTAGATTCCATGTAATTTTCACTTAGAAAAATGTAAATTTGTAAGAAAGCCCTATGATTTAATTAGGATTTTTTTACTAGTTCAGCAATTTTAAAGGTCTGCTTTAAGGTGAATACAGATTTCTAGACATTGTGTATTCTATATTTTCTCAATGGTACAGAGGAACTCATTAGTGTTGTAATGTACATTTATTAATAGATTTATGTTGCTTTTCAAGCAATTCAAGCATATAAAGGAATGCATTCCACCTGGCACACTTCTTTGAGCTGCTGCAGAGACAGACTGATTTACATCTTCAGTTCTCACAAGATGTGACAGGTTGTGAATGCTTAAACTGACAGCAGACTGTGAGTAATAGCTAACTTTCTTCTTACATTCCTATTTTCTGTCTAGGAAATCACAGACTGTCAAAGTCAAACAGTAAACAAAAGATGGCATTTGCAAAAGCTGTCCTGTAAGGCATATACCAAATATTTCTTATCAGAAATAATAAGCAGCTGGGGAAGACACAAATGGTCAACATGGTCCTCAATCTTGTAACTTCCACACCTCCACTGGAGAGAAAGAATTTTCAAAGTTGCACAAAGTCTTTTGGTTGTCTCCTGTTAGTGCCAGCCTATATAAAAGGAAAACCACCTTTTTCTGAAATATTTCAGAAATGATACTTAGTGAGTAGTTCGTGTGATACATGCAGGCCGTTGATAGCATTCCTGCAGATGTCTCCCTCCATATTTTGCAAAAGAAATACCCTGCTATTACTGAATTGTCACCTTTACTCTAGGGATATTCATAGTAAAAATAGGAGCTGTGATACACAGAGTAGTGAAAGTGGCAGCATCTTCCAGTTAGATGTCAACAAAAGTGAGTACGCATAGATTCCTCTTTCTCTTCTTGTTACTCCAACAAGAAATGCTTTTTCATTCCTTGGCAATATACAATTTCTGATTGCACTTTGAAGCTGACATTGTATTCCCTCTTGTGTCTTTGCTCTCAGTCATCCTCTAGCTCCCTAACACCACCCCAAAAGGCCTTGAAATCTGAAACACACTATAGGCTGCAGGGTAAGAATTCAAATATGTGTTCTGTGTCCTAATCTGATTGCTTGCATAATGATTTTATTATCTAATGACATCTAATGAATTAATTTGTTCTCAAAGTCCAGTAACTGGACTTGAATTTGAGTACATCTTAATGTAAATCAAAATATATTGAATCGCAGAGAAACATGTTCTAGCAGTGGGAAATAAAGATTAATTATTTGCATAATGTTCTAGTGCTACTTGTGGTCATTCATGCCAGAAAATGGGTAAATAACTTTAATTTGTCTAATTTCAGACATGACGTTTATTATACCATTGCCTTCGAAAGAGGAGTTATAGAATCATATAATCATAGAATAGTTTGGGTGGGAAGGGACCTTTAAAGGTCATCTAGTCCAAGCCCCCTGCAATAAGCAGGAACATCTTCAACTAGACTAGGTTTCTCACAACCCCGTTCAACCTGACCTTGAATGTTTCCAGAGATGGAGATCTACCACCTCACTGGGTAATCTGTTGCAGTGTTTTACTATCCTCATTGTAAAAAAAATATTTTTAAATTCTGAGTCCTTCAGTTCTGTTTCCAAAATAACTTGATTTTTTCTTTTTTTTTTAACCAATAAAGCCTTCTTTCTTGACTATAGACGTTTAAGGCTTGACACCATTGCGTGGGAAATCCTTGGTTATCTGAGACATCTCCTTGGGACTGGTACATAAAACACGGAAATCCGTATAGATCATTCTGGATCTGTATCCAGGAAAGTTTCCCTATAGCAACTCAAATAACGTTAGTTGTCCATTCTTAGATGACTGAATTATATGCTGTGAGGTCAGGTTCAAATCACCCTCAAGTAGTATGAAATCCTATATTTGTTCTGCTTAATAGCTCTCCCGATTCTTCACTTACTGTGTTGACAAAGTGTAGGATTCATTTGCCTAAACATAGGTTTCTAACACCATTTTGGGTCCTGTGGAGTATTGGTTTTGCTTTTCTTTTTTACTCCAGGAGGAGGCATATCTCTTGGATTTACAATGTCATGTATGCCAGCCCTGTATAGACACCTTGCTAAAACCCAGAGCATCTCAGGTGACACTGCATACCTATGTTTAGGCAACCAAATCCGCCAGGTTTACATTGCCTTGCAGCTTAGACACTGAGGTTAGCTGGGGATGCCTATGTTATACATCAGTGTATAAGTGTCTGAAACTAAAATCCAGCCCCACTCTGAATAATATAAGATGTCCCTAATCAATGTTTGTCTTTAAAACTACTTTCCGCAGACAGCTTGGCTTAGAACTATTTAAAGTTTCATGAAATTGGTCAAGCAGTTTTGGGGTCTGCATCTATTCCTTTAATCTCAGAATTCCATATTGAATTCAATTCAGCATATCAAAGGCATTGTCATATAAGGAATACAGTTACTTACGAAGAGAACCCACAGAAATATGAAAAAGTGTCAGGCAATATTTAAAACAATGCTTCATTTTTTTCACATCTTAAAGGCAACAAAATGTTAGTGGAAGGATTACGTTGAAAACACAGATTTTTCTGTCTCAAATATGAGGTCTATAGTCAGCCACAGAAATGTTTAAAAGAGTGATGCTAACATTGTCTTAACTGACAAAGTCAAGATAATATTCACACTACAATCATTACCAATTTTCTGTTTTGTTATTCTGCCCTCTGTCTCTTCTTCAACTAAGTCTGTGCCACCTATGCGTTCAGGTCAATATTTTACTTTGTGAACTTTTTATGCTTAGAGCAGTCATTTTCAAAACACTTCTACCATACCTGTCATAATCTTCCCTTCTTCACTTCTGCAAATCCTGTCAAATTGCAAAATTTAACAGTAATATATGTAAAACTATCACTGTACTTCCTAACTCTTGGGTTTCTAAAAACTGTCTTCATGACATAATTTAAAGTAGCCATAGTGGTGCTGTTAACCAAGCTGGATTACAGCAATATCTATAAAGCATTATATTGGTTGATTAAAATAATGTACCCGCCTAGTCAAGCACATCAGAGAAAGAAAAGAATCACGGAATCATGGAATCACGGAATTTTCAGAGTTGGAAGGGACCTCTAGAGATCATCTAGTCCAACTCCCCTGCTAAAGCAGGATTGCCCAGAGCACATTACTCAGGACTGCATCCAGGCGGGTCTTGAAAATCTCCAGAGAAGGGGACGCCACAACCTCCCTGGGCAGCCTGTTCCAGTGCTCTGTCACCCGAACTGTAAAGAAGTTTTTCCGTGCATTTGAACGGAACTTCCTATGTTCCAGCCTGTGCCCATAGCCCCTTGTCCTGTCACTGGGAACCACTGAAAAGAGTCTGGCTCCATCCTCCTTCAACCCACATTTTAGATACTTGTACGCTAAAGAAAAATATGATAATAAACTTTCTACCAGCTGTTGCTGGGCAAATCCCCAACAATCTGTTTAAGGCAGAATTACTACCTGTGCATCACCGTACCCCAACCAAGTAGGAATAGACCCAATGGCTGGTTTGCAAATGGACTATTAGTCTATATCTGGAAATGTATCTTAAAACACCTTTTATGAATACATTCTAAGAATATATATCCACGACAAGTCTCTCTAACATAATCATCTCCCACTGCATTTGCAGTAGTACATATATACATACGTAGTAGTAGTACATAATATTTGATCATCTTCTTTCAGCAGCACTAACTGATCTTTTCTCTTCAGCTACTTTGTCTGCTTCAATCCCCAAACTTTTACAGAATTTTGTTCTTCTGACTGTTCTGGGCAATTGATTCTCTCTGGGCTCCTAAGATTATTGTTGCTTCGACATCCAGCTATTCTAGACGCTGTCTCGTTTCTAATAATATTTTGGGTTTATGGGCTAGCATTTACACTGCTCTGAATCTTTTAACCCTCGTTTTTGCTGTGTTAAGTTCTCTAGGTCTTCTGAAACACTCCCGCCACCTATTAATTTACCTACATGTTTTGGATCTGCTATACAACTTCCTTCACTCTGCCCCTGGAATTATAATTTAAAATACCTGATCTTTTTAAGATGAGTATGTTGTGCGGGCAGTGTAAGTAAACAATGCTTCCTCTAACAGAAAATTTGAACTTATGGGTTTTTTTTCCCCTAATACCTTGGGGAGTAATGAGAAACATATATGTATTAGAAAGGTAGTTGAGAGAAACATGTTATAAAAATTGTGGAATGCAGTTTGCTATAGAGAGTTTGCATGGATTAACATTAGGAGATATCTTAACTAGCACAAAGTTAAACTCAGTTTTGCCCTTAGGTAGAATGAGGACAAAGCTAGTAAGAAAATGTTGATACATTTTTAAACATCACTGACCTTTCCAAGAATCATGTTTTGCAGTGGGTTTATTTCTGTGTTTTCTTACACAGTGCTTTTCTATAATGTATGCAAGGATAGAGAGGATCAGATTTATGTAGGCATAACTTACTCATTATTCATCACCTAGACATTTTCTGTTCCTGGGTAATCTCCAATCTGATTTCTTACTAAAAAACATCCTCAATTTAAATTCCTTAGCATATTAGACTCTACAGTGTCTTTATTGTGGAAAAAAAGTGTAATATATGTGAATTAAATTGTTTTCCAGGCAGTAGAAGACCTAGCAGACATAATAATTTCCCACATACAATTATTGCCAGCTACACTGGTGGTAGTGAAGTATTAAAATATTTACAACTCTGCTTTACATTTTTGAATTAACAGCTTACAACACAGTACCATAAATACATCTGGTTTCAATTAGACTGGGAGATGAAAGCTGATTGCAGGTTTTCAAAGATCATTAAATAGGTGACTTAATCTTTTTAATTAATTCATTCATAACATACTGCAATCTATAAGTGGTAATGCGATCCAAGTGGGATTTATTATTAGCCTTCCTTGCACCTTAACATTTTTTGTAATTGTAAGCACTGTTTAAATTAATGTTTAAAGTCAAATTGCACTGAAAAAAAGTCCTTTCCCATCTCGTCCCTAAATTGCTCCTTTGAGTACATCTCATGAGACAAACTATATAGTGATTTCCGATTTTTCATAGATTTATTCCAGTATATGAAGTGAAAATTTTTCTTTTCTGTGATTATTGAGAACAACAGGTGGAAGGACAAAAATCACAATTTAGCCTCATGCAGTTTGTCTCAGATACCAAGTTGTTTCGAACGGCACTGACATCTATGTCTGGGCAACTAAAACCTTACACAAGGAAAATTGACATATAAGGTTTCCCATGTTTTTAATGGAAGGGATGCTAACAATTCAAAATCCAGTTTTGGGCTCAGAAGATAGGTACATCGTAAAAATGCACTGCAAAGTCTTAGGCATTGGGTAATGCTGTTGCTTATTGGATTTTTGGTTTGATTTGTATTCCTAAAGCACTTAACCCACTATAGCTGTGGTGGGTTGACCTGGGACCACCACCAGATGCCCAGCAGACCACTCTATCTCTCCCCCTTCTCGGCAGGAGAGGCGAAGAAAATATCATGAAAAGCTAATGGGTTCAGATAATAACAGGGAGATCACTTACCAGTTACTGTCACAGGCAAAACAGACTCAACTTGGGGAAATTAATTTACTTTATTGTCAATTAATTGTAACAGAGTAGGATAGTGAGGAATAAAACTAAAAACACCTTTCCTCCACCCCTCCCTTCTTCCCAGGATCAACTTCTTTTATCTCCTCCCCCCAAGCACCACAAAGGAATGAGGGATGGGGATTGCAATCAGTCCAAAACACTTTGTCTCTGCCGCTTCTTCCTCACACTGTTCCCCTGCCTCAGCGTGTGTCCCTCCGATGGGATACAGTCCTTCGCAAACTTCTCTAACCTGGATCCTACCCACAAGCGTCAGTTCTTCAAGAACTGCTCCAGCGTGTGTCCCCACATAGGCCACAGCTTCTGTCAGAAAACCTGCTCCTGTGTGGACTCCTCTCCAAGGGCTGCTGCTCCTGACAGGAGCCTGCTCTGGTGTGGGTACTCCATGGGCTGCAAGTTCCTTCAGGGCACATCCACCTGCTGTGGCACTGGATCTTCCACAGGCTGCAATGTAGATCTCTGCTCCACCATGGTCCTCCACAGGCTGTAGGGGAACAACCTCTATCACCATCTTCTCCATGGGCTTCAGGGGAATCTCTGCTCTGGCACTTGGAGCACCTCCTCCCCCTCCTGAAGAAGGTGTCCTTCTGACCTTGGTGTCCACTGGGCTGCTTCTCTCACATTTTCTCAGTCGTACCTCCCACAGCTGCTGCACAGTGTTTTTTACCCTTTCTTAAATATGTTATTACAGAGGTTCTACCAACATCACCCATTGGCTCAGCTTTGGCAAAGAATGGGTTCGTCTTGGAGCTTGCTGGAACCAGATCTGTCCTACATGGGGGCAACTTCTGGTATCTTCTCACAGAAGCCACCCCTGCAGCACCCCTGCTACCAAAACCTTGCCACGTAATGACAATAAAATAGCCTATAAAACTACTTGATAAAAATGCTGACTATGATATAATAATAAGTAATAACAATGAGCTGAAATAATTTGGGTCCCAGTTGAACACTTTAGGATGAATCACTTCCTTTTTTTGATAAGAAGCTGATGTTCTCATAGGTAGAAAACATAAAACAAATTTTTTCAAAGGAAAAATAAACTTTCCCTTGAGAAAATACCTGCAAATTATGCAGCAATTTGCGACAGTAATGACGGGTTTGACAATTCAGTAATAGGCACAGCATGAATGTGTACTAACAATTTGTCCATTTGCTAACACCAAAAACGTACTGAGATACAATGGGCAAAAGCTGTAAAAGACAAAGCAAACTGGACTATTATGCATAGTAAGAAGCTGGTACACATACTAGTACTTTCTCCTCTGTGATTATTAATGTGACATGAAGCAGAATGGATAACTACTGGGTATTGTCTATGCTCAAGATATCTTTTTTTACAGATCTCCATGGGAATGGTCTGAGGCAAACACACCAAAGCTACAAAAGACACACATCACACAGTAGTAATAACGTGACATCTTCAGAAACTTTCCCTTAGGGGAATTTGAGTCCCTCAGTTAGTTGTTTAGGGTTATATGGTCAGACTTATATTACTTTCATCTTGTTTCTTTGGTCTCTTTTACTCTTGATAGCTCTAGAGACTGAATCACCCTCTGAAGACCTCAATCTTTCCTTTGAAATCACCATTTCAATATCTCCATTGAAAATGTATGTAAATTGCTTTACATTACTTATTGTCTATTTAATTTTTGTCTTAGCCACTTTACTTATGTGCCTAATATTAGTTAGGCTGAGTTTGGTCTTGGCCTCCAAAACTGAAACCCAACCCATTTAATTTTCTGCATTTTGTTTTATTTAAAAAAATAATATGATGCCACTCCCCGTAAGAATATTGATTTTAATCATAATCACATTAATGTGCCTCATAATTTGAGGAAATAAATTTTCGTCATACACCCCATGCGGAGCCAAATGCAGGTTTCTTCATTTTAACCCACCAATGCCTTTGAAGCTATACATGCAAAACTTGCTGTCGTGGTTTCTAATTATTTTCAAAACTGTCTGCATGAATTTAGCTTAGAAATTTCACCATGTGGTGAAGCATCTAAAAGGTACATACTTCAGATCTGAGTATCATATACCTGAAAGCCATATTCAGGTTAGCAATAATGAGATCTAAGATGGTTATAATGGATATAATAGTGTTGAAAGAATTTATCGAACTAGTCCATTTTTAGGGCTGTCATGCACAACAGCACATGCACTACTATACTAAAAAATTAACATTATTAACTACTATGTTACTATATATGCTAACTGTATATGCATACTATACATGCTATATGCTATAATCCATGTAGAAACTATATAACCATGTACGCCTCATATACTGTATGTACAAACTATATATTTATACATATATACACATATAAAAGTATCCAAATTTTTGTCTTTTTTTGTTCTATTATAAATGTTTTGTCATGGAACACCACTGTTTCGTTTAGCTTTTTGAGATTCTGCCTCTGTTTGCCTCATCATTTTATAGCTACTGTATCCTGTTGGGAAGCCAGGAAATGCAAACTGTCTGACAATGCAAAGGAACAGTCTGAAGCCAAGAGTGCAAATTAGTAAAGGTATTTTTTCATCTTAGAACGAATCATAGAACGGTTTGGGTTGGAAGGGACATTTAAAGATCATCTAGTCCAACCCCTGGCCATAGACAGGGACATCTTGCACTAGGTCAGAATCACAGAATCACAGAATCACAGAATGGTCAAGGTTGGAAGGGACCTCTGGAGATCATCTAAGTCCAACCCCCCTGCCACAGCAGGGACACCTACAGCAGGTTGCACAGGACGGCGTCCAGTCGCGTTTTGAATGTCTCCAGTGTGGGAGACTCCGTCAGGTTCCTCAAGGCCCCATCCAACCTGACCTTGAACAATTCC
Organism: Pluvialis apricaria; assembly: GCA_017639485.1. Classification (NCBI taxonomy): domain Eukaryota; kingdom Metazoa; phylum Chordata; class Aves; order Charadriiformes; family Charadriidae; genus Pluvialis; species Pluvialis apricaria. The sequence continues at coordinate 52,538,474 of CM030007.1, forward strand.
AATAGTGGGGCATCCACAGGTTATTTTGGCGACCTGTTCCTGTGTCTCACCACCTCCACTGTAAAAAATTTCTTCCTTATATCCAACCTAAAATTACCTTCTTCCTGTTTAACACCATTGCCCCTTGTCCTCTCACTATAGACCCTGGTAAAAAGTCTCTCTCCATCTTTCTTATAAGCCCCTTTTAATTGTTGAAAGCCCTCAACAAGGTATTCCTGGAGCATTCTCTTCTCCAGGCTGACCAATCCCAACTATCTCGGTCTTTCTTTATAAGAGAGATGTTCCAGCCCTCTGATCTTTTTCGTGGCCCTTCTCTAGATTCTCTCTAACAGGTCCATGTCTTTCTTGTACTGGGGGCATCGAAGCTGGATAATCCAGGTGGGGCCTCATGAGAGCAGAGTAGAGGTGGAGAATCACCTCCTTCAACTCGCTGGCCATGCTGCTTTTTATGCAGCCCAGGGCAGGAGTGGCTTTCTGGGTTGCAAGTGCACATTGCCAGCTCATGTCCAATTTTTCATCCACCAGCATCCTCTAGTCCTTCTCCACAGGGCTGCTCTCAATCCATTCATCCCACAGTCCATATTGATACTGGTGATTGCCCTGACCGAAGTGCAGGACCTTGCACTTGGCATTGTTGAGCTTCATGAGGGTTGCATGAGCCCACTCCTCAAGCCTGTGAAGCTCCCTCAGGACGGCATCCCTTCCCTCAAGTGAATCAACTGCACCACTCAGCTTGGTGTCATCTGCAAACTTACTGAAAATGCACTCAATCCCAGTGTCTATGTCACTGATGAAATATTAAATAGTATTGGTCCCAGTACAGATGCTTGAGGGACACCACTCATTACTGATGTCCCTTTGGATATTGAGCTATTGACTGTAATTCCTCTTTGGATGCAACCTTCAAACCAATTTCCTTATCCATCTAACGGTCCATCCATCAAACCTGTGTCTCTCCAATTCAGAGGTAAGAATCTTTTTTTGTAAAGTATTGCAAAAAAGGAACATTCCTGTGCAGGGAGTGGTACTGAGAGTCTGTGAGTCCCAAGAAGGAGCTTTGTAGTGGTGGGCACCCTGTACTTCTGTGGAAAGCAGCTATTTGCTGAGAAGGCACAGGTTTTAACCCCTCAGAGAAATCAGACTAAGTGGATCATTTAAGGTAATTGAGATGGGATGAAAAATATAATAGCCAGAAAATGATATTTTTGAAGTTGTTACTCTTGATAGTATTTTCATACTTTTGTCAGTACTTGTAGTGTGGAATTATTAAATGGAATAATCCATGTCTCTTCAAAGCCCATAGAGAAGCTTTGGCTGGGTATAGAGGGAAAATACCAAAATTCAGTGGAGAGCCTTTGCACAAATCTCTAGGCATATTTGTGCCTGAAATCAACATGAATTTTATTAGTACTACATCAGTTTCCCAGCAAGTAAACAGATGACCATGTGGCTTCTGAAACAGCTGTGTGCAAATGTTATGATGAATAGTTGGAGGAGACTTAGCAACATAATCAATTTTGCAATAGCAGGTCATTGTAGAATCGGAAGCATTGTGACCTTAGATCCCCCTATCTTTTGGTAAACAGATTCAACAGAAACTTTAACAGTATTTCACCATTTGTGAGAACAAATAGTTGCTTCATTTACTCAGCCATTTATTAAAATTGTTTCGAAAAAAAGTAAAATTTGCCGCAATCATTTGACTAAGTCAACCGATTGCTCAAAATTTATGTCACTTCTCACTAGCTAAAACAATTTAGAGCTGAAAAATGAAAACAAGAACAGCAAAAAAAAACCCCAAAACATATCTGTGGTGTTCTCTGTCTGCCTAAGTACATTGTAATGGACCTAATCTGAGATTCCCTTCAGAAGATCTGACATTTTTCTGAAGTTAAGTGCAATGAACCGTTGTAAGTTTGTTTCTTGTTATGCAATTTGGAAAGAAGCAATGAAGCACTTTTTTCTTGCTTTGGAGAAAAACCTAGGGGTGCATAAAGCAACTGACAAATTCTTGCTTACCACTTTGTTTGGTTAATTTCAGTTGAACTACACAAGTACAACAAGTTAGAAATAAAACAAAAACACAAGATTGCTCGACTATTTTTAAGTGATGATCCCTCTTGCTTATTTTTATGTTTAATTTCCAGAAAGCAGTAGAAATAATGTATTAACCAGCTTTTTGCTAATAGCTGAAAGTGTCACTTTGCTGGCTTTACTCTTGATAAAAGTGTAGAACATTTTCAGAATGGTATGTGGGTGTCTGATAAGACTAATGGTGAAGTAGTACTAAATATGAATAGGAGTATAGTAATATGTCCTTATAATGGAAAATAAGTGAAGAAAAAGTAGCGGTCCTACACATTATCCTCAAAAGATGGTACATGGCTTTCATGCAACTAGTTGTAATATATTTGTGTGTGTACATATATGTACATGAATACAGATAAACATATATATCTTCATGTGCGTGTTTATGTGTATATACACTACGAAACAGGGACCAGATAAGTTGGTTTACAAGGTGTAAACAATTATGATAATGACAAAGGAATCAATAAAGTTGCCTTTTAAAAATACAACCAAAAAGGAAAAGCATTTAATGAGTCAGTAGAACAAGTATAAATATAACTACAACAGCTGCAGTGTAGGTAACATTATTAATAGAAGTTAGAGTAATACGGCTTATATAACATTTTTCATGTGCAGACCAGATTGCCAAGCAGTTTACAAAAAGGCTATAATATCATTATCCCCATTTTACAGAAAATGAGGTATAGAGATGTGAAGTGCCTTGGGAACAAGAGGCAGAAGCAGGAATAACACATAGGTCTCTTGATTTCCAATCAATGCACAACTACTTTGTGCCTTGATAGCTATTCACTCAGTTTCTGCCATAACTTTTAAAATTAATCACAACCACTTATAAAAAAGAATCATGTAAATTTAATCTGACTACTTTAATAGTTCTTGTACATTTTAAAGAGAGAACTCTGACAAAATGCAGCATTGCAAAACATTTTTTGAAATAGTCATAATTGTTCACAATCTGACAGTTGTTGGCTTCTTTTCCCTTTCAACCTGCCACTAAGATAAGCTGCTCACATGACACAATAAGAATATGAAACTGAACATCTAACTTCAAACAGAAATTTTACAGAATATTTTACCCTGTAAAGTCAAGCGTGACTTCTTTGCCATGATTCAGAGATAATTTTGCAAAGCTTACTGTATACGTCCTAGTGTACACACTGCAGCTACTAAAATTTATGAAACAATGGCTGAGCTCAACAGATCTATGTTTTTAGAAATATTTTATGCTAGACCTTCCATCCATAGAGCTCTGTGGTGGTTCAGAAAAAAATTGTACCATCTTTTGATGAAGCCATTATGTTTTAGACGCGGAAAACTGTAGATCAGTTTAGGTGTAATGCTCAAACAGTATTTTATCCCACAAAGCAAGTAATATGTTTTAGCTTTTTTGCTACCAGAATCTCTAGTGACATTTCCTTTAGTAGATACTTTTATTCCGATTAGAACACACATTTTTTTTTCCTAATAGGTTTTCATTATTTGGTTACTTCTAGTAAGTGTGATAAACATATGATGCTCCTTGCAACGCTTACATGTTGCAAGGTGGAGCATGGTGTTTTATCAGCTATGCCCACCTGAAACACTTTTTAGTGGGCTTTGCAGACTGCAGATGCTCAGGAAAAAACTTTCTGTCTATGAAGATGTTATTAATTAAATTGATCCTTCTTGAATTTCCATAAGGTTTCTGACCACCTTTAGTTCTTAATATCTGGTGATGTTGGGCATAAGTTCATCTCTTCCCTTGTAGTATTTTGCTTACTGGCTTCTACAGTCCATGTTCACTCCCTGGGTTTTTACCTTTTCTTCAGTGTAATTTAGTACTTTGGGATATAATATAATATAATATAATATAATATAATATAATATAATATAATATAATATAATATAATATAATATAATATAATATAATATAATATAATATAATATAATATAATATAATTAATATAATATAATATAATATAATATAATATAATATAATATAATATAATATAATATAATTTTTTTTCACTTATTAATTTGGCCTGAAAAAGAAATTAAAACATATATAGTACAAATGTATTGTATGCCCTGCAATTGTTTTGCATTCCCAAATGGTCTGTTACCTGACATTTGCAATCACTTATGACATGGCTTCATGTGCCTCAGTTTATTTTTCTGTCTTACAGATCACAGATCACTTGTGTTCAGAAAGTTACAGATGTGATTTGCCTCCAGAGTCCAACAAAATTTGTCAATACACAAATTCCCTACATTTTTGTTATTCCTTTCCTAATGGCTTCTTTTTTTGAAGTCTAGACACCGTGCCTTGCAGGCACTGTCATTATTTTCTCTAACTAACAAACATTTAGGGAATACAAAGAGACAATCATATTGTAAGAAAACATTACCATCTGCTATGGTCTACAATTCTGTTGATGCTGTAAAAGGACCAGGTTACCTAGAAACATGTCAACATTCCACATTTTTAACCTTCATATTAAAAATATCCAAGTCTTTCTGACCTGCCTTGAAACTTTGATTAACATGGCCTTTTTCTAATTTTTTGTTTCTCTCATTTCTCACTGAAAACCAGACCTCAGGAATGAATTCTAAAAGTGCTGAATACCTGTACTTTCCATTGATATCAAAGCACAGATCAGTGGGATTTATTTCTAACATATCATTCCTTTAATTTGCAACCTAATTTTTGCACATCCTATTTAACAGTTTTAACTGTTAAGCCAAAAGATAGCATAAAAGGTTGTGAGAGGTACTTCGTACTAACAGAACGCAGAAGAAAAAATGTACATGAAAAATGTTGCAAGTTGGAGTCATCAGGAATCTCATAGGACTATATCTATGGTACAAAGGTACTTTCATATTATAAGGTACTTTCATATTATCTATGCTCCACAAAGCAACAGCAAGGAATTTCAACTTCTCGTTTTTCTCAATTCATCTCCCTAGGAATTCATATAAAGTTAAAGTAATCAGGAGAACTCTGTCCTGGAGTCTGGTCTGATATAAATCAATGTGCATTGATTTATTTTTTTTTTCTACTTTCCTCATCTTTCTCTGCCAATATTTGCTCCCTACCAGCCCTCACAATTTCTTACCCTTGTAAGGTCCTGTACTTACGTCTTCTATAAATCTGTCTCCTGAGTAACATTTTTAGACACATTCTTTTCCCTTCACTGATACAAAGAGTTCCCATTAAAAGTTTTATGTCCAGATATCTCCATTATTTTCCTCTTTCTAAAAGATGCCCCAAATTTACTATCAGTTAAAAGCTGGTGAGGCTTCTCAGCCAGTGGTAAGCAGCATGAAACATGAATATGCTGTCTTACATGACTGTCAATATCTTTTGGGTAAAGCTGCCAACATTTGGAAGCTAAAATTTGGGATTGTAATAACACAGAAAGAAAATGAACCAAAAAAAAAAAAAAAAAAAAAAAACCAAGAAAGACTTTAATACCACTTATGATGTAAAGATACTACAATGTCAAGTACGGGTAAAAAAATCTTCTATGATTTTTTTGTCATTTAAAAGCAGTAGAAAAAGGGCTTCCAGAAGTTAGTCTTCATTACTCATCTAAGCTTATTGCTCTTCAGCTTTGGAATGATTAGCATAGGTCATATCATATGAAAATTTGCACAGTAGAATACTGGCAATAAGGGATGGAAAATAAATTATCCAAACACTACTATTCTGAAATTAGCTTTAGGAGGACACAATAGGATATTTCATACAGTAAGTCTGTTTCTCCAAAACAGTTGTATAAACAGCATGGAATCCTAGAACAGCCCAGGTAGAAAGGGACCTTAAAAGATCATCTGGTCCAAAGTTTTGTGGGAAAAGGAGCCTAGATGAGATTATCAAGCACCCTGTCCAGTGGTTTCTTTAAAACCTCCAGTGATGGGGACTCCACCATGTCCTGGGAAGGTTGTTCCAATGATTGATTGTTCTCACAGTGAAAAATTTCTTTCTTATGTCAAGATGAAACCTCTCCTTATGAAACTTGCACCCATTGCCCCTTACCCTCTTCATGTGGCTCCTTGGGAAGAAAGAACCTCTGTCCTCTCTGTAACCAACCTTTAAGTACTGGAAAACTGGAATGAGGCCCCCTCTAAGCCTTCTCTTCTACAGGGTTGAAAGACCTAACTCCTTCAGTCTTTCCTCACAGGGCAGCTTCTCCAGCCCTTTGATCATCTCTGTGGCCCTACTTTTGACTGTCTCCAGTCTGTCTGCATCTTGGTTGAATTGTGGGGACCAGAACTGGACACAGTACTCCAGGTGTGGCCTGACAAGCACTGAATAGAGTGCAATGATCATGTCTCTCTCCTCTAGTAATGGCCCCCTGGATCTAATTTGCCTTTGCTGCTGCAGCAGCGCATTGCTTAGTTATATTCAGCTTGTTGTCCACCAGAACCCCCAGGTCCCTTTCAGCAAGGCTGCCCCCCAGCTGCACAAGATCCTAGTCTGTATTGGGCTCTTTGATTATATCACCCCAGGTGTCGAACCTTGCACTTGTCTTTGTTAAACTTCATACAGTTCTTGCTTGCCCACTCTTCCAGCCCATCCAAGTCTCTCTGTAAAGCAGCTCTCCCATCTGACATGTCCTCCTCACTACCCAGTTTGGTTTCATCAGCAGACTTGGTAAAGTGGTTTTCAATCCCATCATCTCGATTATCCATGACATCCATGTCATCAATGAAATTTCCAATGTCTATATATTGATAATTAAATACATTCTTCTCATCTTGTTGATCCCTGTAAGCCTGATGAGTCTTTCTTATCTTGGTTTCTGTAATCTGGTTACAAAAACTGCAGATGTCCTTGTTACAATTTTCTTATTCTAGACTGTGAAAACTGAAAAAATACAGGCTGATCATGAGCAAACTACAGCCAAACTTTCTGAAGAGTTGCAGGGTATTTTCCTTGAGAACTGAAGAATACTAAAGACATGGAAAATTATTTCAGACTTGTAAAATTGGAAGATGTGTCCAGCAGCAGGTGCCTGTATTGGCCAACTATGGCTTTAAATCAAGTAATGTTCCAGAACATTATAGCAACATAGGATAAACCCATGGAAATCCTGTTATTGCTCTTGTATGTGCACTTGAATATTAGTTGCACATTGTCGTGACTGTATGTTTCACAGCAGGTGCCAAAAAGTTATAGTTCTACCTACGATTGTGTACCATATGATTGATCTAAACTCTTGGGTAGTTGCTAAGCATAGTACTCGTGTGACAGTTTTCACCTTGCCACTGATGTTACCCTTCCAGATTAAGTGAGCCCTTCAAGTGATCCCTTCTTCACATTGATCTTATTGAAAGAGAAAGTTGTAAACTAGCTTTCAATGTCTTTTTCTTCAATGCTGTGATTAAAAAAAAAAATCCATACTGTTATCAGCAGCTGCCTCTTTTTTCAGATTGGCAAATTGCATTAACTTTACTGGATATCACTGGCATCAATCTATTTGGATTGAAGTATTGAAAAAAAATGGCTAAAGTTTATGGCATCTTGATACAGTTGTGCACAGATGCATATTCAGGGCTCAGGAATGTTCAGCTCAGCCCTGGTTTCTTTTCAAGAAGTAGGATCAGTAGGGCAGAAAAAAAGCCATAGAGCTCTTTAAGAGGTTAGCTTGGAATGAAGTGAACAGGTGTTTTGGGGGTTTGTTGGGTTTTTGGGTTTGGGATTTTTTTTTCCCCACAATGACAAACTGACTTTCACTTTGCCAGGACTCTTTTAAAGTTAGTAAATAATGTAGACAAAACTCATGGACTGACTGAATGAAAAAATACATAGCTTTCTCGTACAATGGCCTTTGGATGGATGTTTTGATGTTTTTGATGTGAGTGGCTGTCTCAACTTTTTTGCATGAATACTAGGGGACCGTGGGTTAAATTTATTGCAGAATTTTCTACTTCAACAGCTTCTCAAGAGTCAGATGGGGTTTTTTTTTGCTATTCTGTCCCCATACACATTGCTGCTTTCTGAGAATACTTAACAAAAATAGCAAAACCCACAAATAAATAAATAAACAACAACACACACATCCCTTTTATCTCAGGTTAATGAAATGTAGTGCTTGGATCCTGCTCACAAACAATGTCTGCCAGAAGATTGCCAGGAACAAAATGTGCAAAGCAGGTGGCTGAAGTTACATCAAATATCATTGATCAGCTCCACAGTAATGCTGATGTCGACTAGTATTTACATTAGTCTGTCATATCTGTGATTGATTATGGCTCAGATACAGCCAAACACAAACATTTCTGAAAAGAAACAAAATAAAATCATAGTTAAAATGGGAAAAAAACCACACACACACAGACCCCCAAAACCAAAACAACCGCCCTAGGACACAGTACCTAAACCAAGGATGACTGCAGACAGCAAATATCATTATTTTTCTTCAGAAATTAAAGAGCTGGGATTACTGTCAGTGCACAAAACAACATGCTATATAATGCGATGAAGTGGGTATGTTTTTATCCTATTTGTACTTGCAAAAATGTAGCCATATTTATACCTTCAATTCCTTTTCCCTCCTTCTTCCACTGAGCACTGTTATACACAGTATATTTTAAGAACCTAAACTTCTTGAACCCTGGCTCCAAAGATAAATCCAGATTAGTTGTTTTTTCAACCCTTCTGGTAGCTATCTACGTGTTCCAGAAAAATGAACATCAGGTAATGAGTCGTGCAATCAGCCAATTCAAAACTAAATAGAGCTATTTTAATATTTTTTTTCGGTGACATGAAATAATTCCTATTCATTTCAGCGTCTCTGAGAAAATAGTAGCCATTTATTATTATAATAAGTGGATATGGAAGTGATTTACAATCCTAGCTTGCCAAGATCATTTAATCTTTTAATGCATTCTTCTGCCAACCTGTGGGCTTTACGTTAGTATTATTTCTGCCAGATTTTTAAAGCTCAGATCTGAATTGGAACAAGCCATAACTTTTTTATCTCATAATATTTTAACATTCATCCTACACTGAAATCATAAGACATATGTAGAAGAGAAGGAGGGGGGGACCTTTTCCACAAAAAACCCCCAAAACAAAACAATAATAAAAATAGTTGTAGTTCAAATCAAAGAGATGAAAACATTTGACCAGGTGAGTAATTTCTGTGAGTTTGGGACTTATTTTTATGAATTACCACATGTAGAAAATACTTACCAGTAAAAATTTTATGGAGCTATGCTTCAGGAACCACCACTCTGAATGACTGATGAAACATCTTGATCTGGTGCGTGATCAGGCTCTAGTTCTCCCTCAAGCTAATAGAAAGCCTTTCTCTGATTTCTCTTATCTATAAACTATCATTCTAATATCAAAAGGTAGTGTATACATCTGAAAATTAACTTGAAATTGAGGAAAAACAAACTAGTGGGAATGAATGAAATATGTAGATTTTGCGTGATAAGACCATTGAAAATTTCTTTTTGGTATCAAAAATTACACTGATAGATTGAATTTTGTTCACTTAAAGGTTTCTCTGCTATTTTAGCTTTCGGTAAAAACCCTAACAGTTTTAGTTTAGTAGTTATCCCATTGACTTAATTGACAGAAATACAAGTCTGTTTCTAACTCCATGCTGAATTTAATGTGGAATTTATACATAGAGTTTATCAATTCAAAAGTGCTTGCCTTCAAGGAAACTTGCTGCTCTGGCTTGTCTTTTGTTTTCTGTGCTGTTACAGGCAGGTCAATTAACCATTGTTTTCAAGGTGCCCTGAAACTTTGATTTTAAGATCATGTTTCAGGTGCTTATGATTTATTCAGGCTTTAACCAATTAAATTAAGAATTACCTCAAGCTGAAATTTTGATGATGCTGAGGATATTTTTAACTTCTAGCAAAAAATGCTTCAGCTACTGAATGAACCTAAGGAAAAAGACTTTTTCGGGGTTTGCGTTTTTTTCTTTTTTTTTTTTTTTTCTTTTTTCTTTTTTTTCTTTTTTTTTCTCTTTTTTTTTTTTGAGTGCTAATAGGAATTCTGGCAATCTGTTCTTTGGAATGCTGTTATAGCATCAAGATGTAGGACAGGGACTTGAAATTTGGCAGAGAACTGACTTTTGCATAATGAATTTCTTTTTTGCCATTCCTGTGAAAGTCTGTCCTTGTTTGACCTAGTTATAAGCTTAAGAAACACTGTAGTTTGCATATTCTTAGTAGAGACTTGCTAGAGGTTAAGTGTTAAAACCTCCATAAGTTTCACTAAGTACTCTAAAGCCTCCTACAGCTATTAGAAATGTCTGAGCTGTCACTTGACATCTGGCCAAGCATTACGGGTGCAAATCCATTACTTTTCCTCTAGTGGCCATTCTGGGTGAATCTGGAACCAGGCAGCAGAAGAGAAATCAGGAGAGAAATCACAAACTCATCTTTTGTGTGCTTTCAGTAATTCCATGTCAGAGAAGGTCAATGCGAAGTTAGAACACACAAATACCTAAACAAAACAATACAATTCTACCGGTCTATCACCAGCTGCTACTCAGCTTTGCAGAGTTTTAACTGAGGTTTAGTGTTTCTCAGACCTTTGGGGTTTATTCAGTTGCTTTAACTTCAGTTTCCACTGCCATTTGAGACACCTTGTAGAATCTGAGACATCTGCACAAGGGAAGCAGATATTTCAGAAGACAACCAAGAGAACTTTGCCTTTCCGGCCTGGCAGCTGGAAACCAGGTGGATATCTTACGAATTTTAAAAGGCTAGATGTCTATGTTTGGAGAACAAAATCGACCTGTTACAGTTGAGAATGTTCAAGAGACTTCCCAAATGGATAGATCTAGCTTGGTCTTTGCTCATACCTTGCCTGTACCAGGATCTCTCTACCTAAACTCACAGAAGGGCCTAATCCAATAATCACCCTCACAGCAAACTTTAGAAAGAGGTGAGTAAGCATTTTATAGATTGGCTTTTTTTGAAGAGACAAATTATGAAAGAAACCATTGCACCTAAAGCATTTGCAAAAATATGGAATACCTAAAATTTAATCTTTTATGGTAGATGGGTGGGATTTGGCCCATGTACTTCCTTGGAATAAACACTACCTCATGTTGTGGCTTTTGTGTATGTTGGAGAAAGTGTATTATTCATTTACCTACATAGAAACCATGCAGAAACTGTGATGCTGATATTTCCTGGCAAAGGATTTTCCTTGGGAGGAAACACTGATTTTAAAGTTATTTCTTTAATTCAACCAATTGTTGTTTAACAAAATAGTATATCTCACAGAACTGAAAAAAAAAAAGTGACACTCCTAACAACCCATATCTGCCTTATTGCACTATTTTAGCATGAAAAATTGAAGGATTTAGCCCCTTCTAATCTGATTCATCTGACTGAAATTGGCTGAGATGTAAGCTAGCTCAAGATTTTAAATCATTATTAATGAGAATGATATTAATATATAAATATTTAATGACAATAGCAACAACAATAAAAATAAACCAAATTAAGAAACAGTTGTTGCATTAAATTTCAAAAAAGAATATTGAATATAAGCGTGAAAAAAATCCAAAAAACAGTGGAATTCACCAGCTTATTTTTATGGGTTTAGCAAGACTGTTGCGGATAAAGCAAAAATTCATAGTAGCCCTGACCTGTGCACTGTAGCTATTACTGATTATCAATATTTCAAAAAGGATTTAACACATTTTATTTAGAGTAGAACTAGTTTTACAGTGCAATGAAACTTTTTGCATGCATAATAGTTTCTCTTCAATATATAATGACCATTGCCTTTATATTTTGCAATGATTTACATTAAAGAGTTCAAAACACACACACCCAAAACCCAAAACAATGGCTGCTTATATTTAGCAACATTAGAAGTGAGCTGGAAAATCATAGAATTGAAGAATGGCTTGCGTTGGAAGAAACCTTCAAAGTTCATGTAGTTCACTTCCCCAGTCGTAGGCAGAGAAATCTTCCACTATAACAGGTTGCGCAAAGCCCCATCCAACATGGTGTTCAACATTTCCAATGATGGGACATCCATAGCTTCTCTGTGAAACCTGTTCCTGTGCTTCACTACCATCAATGTAAAAAATTTCTTACTTTTGTCCAGTCTAAAACTACCCTTTTTCACTTTAAAGCTCTCACCCCTTGTCTTGTCATTACAGGCTCTGGTTAAATGTCTCTCTCCATCTTTCTTATAGTCCCCTTTAAGTACTGAAAGGCTATAATAAGGTCTCCCCGGAGCCCCAAACCTCTCAGCCTTTCTTCATGTGAAAGGTTTTCCAGCCTTCTGATCATTACTGTGGTTGTCCTCTGGACCCACTCTAACAGGTTGATCTCTTTCTTGTACTGGGGGCCCTGAATTGGATGCAGTACTCCAGATGGGGTCTCGTGAGAGCAGAGTAGAGGTGGAGAATCACCTCCTTCAACTTGCTGGCCATGCTGCTTTTTATGCAACCCAGGGTGGGAGTGGCTTTCTGAGTTGCAAGTGCACATTGCCAACTCATGTCCAATTTTTCATCCACCAGCATCCTCTAGTCCTTCTCCACAGGGCTGCTCTCAATCCATTCATCCCACAGTCCATATTGATACTGGTGATTGCCCTGACTGAAGTGCAGGACCTAGCACTTGGCCTTGTTGAACTTGAGGTTTGCATGAGCCCACTCCTCAAGCCTGTGAAGCTCCCTCAGGACGGCATCCCTTCCCTCAAGTGAATCAACTGCACCACTCAGCTTGGTGTCATCTGCAAACTTTCTGAGAGAACACTGAATCCCACTGTGTCATTAATAAATATATTGAACAGTACCAGTCCCAATAAGGAGCCCTGAGGTACACCACTTGTTACTGATCTCCCTTTGGACATTGACTGTAATGGCTTTTTGTATGCATCCTTCAAGACAATTCCTTATCCATCTAACAGTCCATTCCATCAAACCCACGTGTCTTCAATTTAGAGACAAGGATGTTGTGTGGGATCATGTCAAAGGCCTTACAGGGGTCCAAGTAGATAACATCAGTAACTCTTCCCTTACCCACTGATGCAGACACATCATCACGAAAGTTCACTAGATTTGTCAGGAACAATTTGCCCTTGGTGAAGCCATGTTGGCTTTCTCTAATCCCCCTGTTTTCCATGTGTTTTAACATGTCTTCCAGGAAGATTCGTTACATGATTTCACCAGGTACGAAGGTGAAGCTGGTTGGTCGGTAGTTCCCAGGGTCCCCCTTTTTACCCTTTTTAATAATGAGTGCAATATTCCCTTTTCTCCAGTCATTAGGGCCTTCACCTGACTGTCGTGACTTTTGAAATAAGATGGAGAGTCACTTGGCAACTATATCAGCAAATTTCCTCAAGAAACTGTGATGTATCTTCTTGGATCTCATGGATTTCTGAATGTTCTTTTTCCTCAGGTGATCTCTAACCTGATCTTCTACAATTGGAGGGACTTTGTTCCCCCAGTACTTGTCTTGAAGTTTAAGGTCTTGAGAGATGTGGGAAGAGAGACTACCATTGAAAACTCTGGAAAAAAAAATTGTTGAGTACCTCAGCCTTCTATCTGTCAGTTGTCACTAGTTCACGTGTTTTATTTATTGGAGGGGTACATTTCTTTAATACTCCTTATACTCCTTATACTTAATTTAATACTCCTAATACATAAAGTACCTATAGAAGCCTTTCTAATTAACACGTTGCTTGCTAAACTCAGCTCCATTTGTGCCTTAGTTTTTCTGATCCTGTCCCTAAATATCTGGGCATCCCATCCCTACACTTTCTTCCCAGGATATAAGTATCTGATTTCACTGCCTGTGCATTTCCTTCTTGCACTTCAGTCTGACCAGGAGGTCCTTACTCAGCCATGCTGGTCCTCTGCCTTCCTTGCCCAGTTTCTTACACATGGGAATTGAGAACTCTTGTGCCCTAAGAAAAATGTCCTTAAAGAGATGCTAGCCCTGTTCAGCTCCTTTGCCCCTGAGGGTCCCATCTGCTGATTCCTTAAACAATTGAAAGTGTGCTTTCCTAAAATTCAGGGTCCTGACTTTACTGTCCACCTCACCCATATCCCTCAAGATTGTGAATTCCACCTGGATCACTGAAGCCCAGGCTGACAACAGTCTTGACCTCTCTAATTAGTTCATCTGCATTGGTAAGAAACAAGTCCAGTAATGTTTCTCCTCTGGTTGAGCTGTTTATCACCTGGACTAAGAAGTTATCCTTAGTGCACTCCAAGAGTCTTGTGGACCACTTACAGCTTGCTGTGCCATCTTTTCAGCAGATGTCAGGGTGATTGAAGTTCCCCAGTGGGTTTGGAAACTGCAGTCGTGATACTTCCTATAACTGAAGTAAGAACGCTTCATCTACAGGCTCCTCTTGCTCAGGCAGCCTGTAGTAACAGTAACCATGAGGTTTCCTTTGTTGGCTTGGCCTCTAATTTTTACCCATATGCTCTCAACGTGTTCATCACCGTTTTTCAAAAACAGCTCTGTGCAGTCAATCCATTTTCTTACACGGAGGGCAACCTGCCCATGCCTCCTTCCTTGACTGTCCCTGCTGAACGGTTTACAGCCAACAATTGCAGTGGTCCAGTCATGTGATTCATCCCACCACATTTCAGCAGTAGTGATTAGATCATAGCTTTCTAGCTGCACAGTGGCTTCCAGCTCTTCCTGTTTGTTAGCATGTTGCATGGAGTGGTATAGAGGCCCTTCAGCTGGGTTATCAGCTTTGATACCTTTTTAGAGGAACACTTTTAAGTCATGTTCTTGAAATTCCATTGCTTGGATTTGAAAAGACATACGTGTCCAGTACATATGCAAGTTTATTTTTGCTTTTGTCATCACACAATATGTAAGAAACTTCGCATCTATGGGACTTGTATTTAGGACCATATCTTAAAAAAATTTTTAATTTATCATTATATTAGTCTGTTGAAAACCAGAGTCTGTGTAAGACTTGATCTAATAGACCACTGAAAATCTTGAAATACCAATAATAAAATCAGTCCAATTAAGTAGAGGGTACAGCATTTGAATCTTAGAATAAATATCATTTTGTGATATTCTATTATTCTCATGTTTAAAATCTTAGGACCTTAGAAACTTAAAATCCAGAAGTTAATCATGTATACAATTTACTGACAATGAGAAATATAATCAGTAGGAACAAGATATAGATTCACTTTATAAAAATTTTAATTACTACGGGAAATTTGCTTTGCTAATTTATGCAATCAGTATGAAATATCACGAAAAGCTTCTGGCTACATTAGCTCTATGAAGAGAAAATAAGAAGTATTACGTTAGAGTTGATCTGCAATTCACAATCCTCTTCCTGTGGCAAATTCTGGGATGTGAAAATTTCGTTCAGTCTTATAGTCTGCCAAGAATTTAAATCTTAATTATTTATTTAAAGTGAAATATCCACAAACTAATTTTGCCAACATCAACAGTTAACATACACCTTTGAATGTTTTTTATAGAAATAAGAACATTGCATTCATAGTATTTTAGTCATAAAAGGAGTCATGAAAGTGATGATAGTCATATGTTTCCACTGATCATTTAAAAATAAAAGAAACATAATTTTCTGAATGAAAATGTTCTATTAAAAAAAAAAAAATCACCATATGTATACCTTCCTGAGAAAGAGTTTTACCTTATTATCAATTTATACCTATTACTGAACGAATATTTTTACTTCTGTGGGACTTCAATTTTGTATTGTGATAATTTCATTAGGGCTCATAAAATTGGTTTCAAGAAAATCCTTGTCAACACACCTGGCTGAACTGGAATGCATTACATTTTGTCTCCCCCATCTGCAGTGAAAAATAAGATATTACTCAGATTTTCAAAAGATTTCAGTCAGAGTTCCTAAAGCAAAGAGACCCTGAGTCTGCAAAAGTTATGGATTTTCTTACTTCTATGAACTGTGCATATAGTCATTGACTTGAAGATTATTTTGTTTGTCTGTGATCACTTATTTTTCTTTTCAGAGGCCCTCCTAAAGTGGCCAGTACAGTAGAGGACTTTTCCCTTTTTTTGGCATCTGTATTTTTTCATGATGGTGGCCGTTTAATAGACTTAGTGGGTAGTAGGGGGAGTCAATAGATTGAGTGTATTACGTGGTGGAAAAAGTATGGGGGAAATTGAAGCCATAATAATAATAACTATCAATAATTATTCTTATGTTTAACAGGAATATATTATTAAATGTAATGAAATTTATGAATATGTGATCTAATATTTAATATTAATAATATACTTATTGCTACGGACTGTCATGGAGGTTTACAAAAGTTAGTTTGTACAAAAATATTGCCTCTGGTAAAAGTATCTAGTAAAAAGCAAGGTGCGTAGTTGTAGGACATACTCTAAGTGGTTAGGTCACTTGGCAAGAAGATGAAAGGGTCCGAGTCCTGCTCATAGATGTACTTATATATGTTAGTTTAAAAACAAAAGCAAAATTGGGATAAACCAGGGAAAAGTGCCTTACCTTGTCTTCTCCCAGATGATGGAACTACTAGATAGCAGGGTCATGCTGATTTTCACTTGTTCTACTTCTGTGCCTGCCACTCTGGGATTCTTAACTGCAGCCGGTCACCTGGCTACTCAGCAGTGAAAGCAGAGATGGACTCCACTCCAGAATATTTTAAGGCCAGATATGGTACTAGACGTAAAAAGATTGTTTTGGCTAAAAAAATCACTGAACCTGACCCCCTACTTTCAAGGTAAAAGGTCCAATCAATAGGATAATCTGTTACTCACATCTAGGATTTTTAATGAAAACGGGTGTGATTGTATCACTGCATACCTTACGCAAGGCTGCCTGGACATCAGCTGAAGGTCTGTTCCATTAAACACACTGGCTAAGTCCCTTGAAAGGAGGATAGATATGGAGATCTATGAATCAGAACTGATTTTACACAGGAAATTTCTCCCCAGACTGTGTCTTCCATATCTATGAATATATTAACAAAAGTACCGTAGGCATCACAAGGAAGAAGACACAAATGCTGTGTGGATTTATGTGCAGTGTCATTACATCTTACTCAAAACAACAAGGTAAACAAGTAACTTAATCCATGCCGAACTCAACTAATTGGTTTCTACTGCTAGCTCCAGCTCTTCGATACATTGATACTTGGGATTAATGAATTGTGAACATAGATTAAGGATCTGTTGATTTTGGTGTGAGAAGGGTATAGTTCAAAAAACTAGATCTATCCCTTCCTAGTCCCTTCCCTAATAAGAAAGCAAGTCTTAGAAGCTAAACACAACTTCAGAAATCAGACACGATCATATTTTGATCATCAGCATACTCACCCAAAACTGAAATAAGATTCAGCTCCAGATTGTAAATGCCTAAATTTAGTTGTCAACAATCTGGAGCTGTATCCCATCATTAAATATAGATTTGTGCAATCTGGAGTCCCACCCCATGTTACAGAAAAGTAATTCTAGCCAACGAAAATTATTAAGATACTAGAAGGAAGGATTGATGAATTAAGGTTAAAGCACTCACATTGCATAATTTAACAAGTTAATGGTTGAGAGGATGACACAGAAGCAAATGACAACACATTTAGAGGGTTGAAATAAATGCCAGAGAAAATTATTTCAGCACATATATTTATACATACAAATAGAAATTATGGAACTAATACTGAAGTTTTCCATAAAGATAAATTCATATCATGTTAATACAAAGCAGAAAATTAAGAAAAGGACACTTGAGAATGAAGATGAGTAAAAAATGTTGGAAAAAGGTTACTATGTGGAAAAAGTCAACCTAGGGGTATACTCACTCCATGCAGATTTTCTTTTGATCCTGCTATATGATCCACTATAATAAGATGATTGATATGTTTGTTTTAAGTTCATGTATACATTGTAATTTTCATGTGTAAAAATTAATATTTCTTTCACATTTTTCAAAATACAGAAAATGGTGGAAAGATGATCTTCTAAAAGGATTTAATGGCGTAGGTACCCACATGGATTTAAGCATGTTAGAGATCTTCCTCCCCTGTCTGGAGCTAATGTATCTCTGTGCACACTCTTAAGCTTAGAACTACTTCATCAAGTGCAATGTAGAAACTGGAGACACAACATGAAAAAGTAGAAGGGTCTTCACTTAGAGTATTCATCCTCTCCTGCTAGAGATAACCACATCATACCATCTTATTAATAACATGTGAACGTGATTACGTATTGATGGAAGAAAAGGAGAAAGTGGATAAATAGGAATACTTCATCATCTTGTCTGGAAATATGTTACGCATATTCCATTTTAACAAGCAAATTAGATATGGCAAATTGAAACTGAGACATATAACTACTGAGGAATATTTGTCTGAGTGAGCAATTTCCACATCCACCTGTATACCTAACATTGACAAAGTGTTCTGAAAAGTTTCTCACGCTAGTAATATTTCAGATTCATTGTCAGATTAGACATTAGGATATTAACTATGAAACTGAACTGCATGATTTTGGTAAATAAACTTGAATTTTGCCATTACTAATGAAACACCACAGGTGTTTCTTTAACCTACCAAGAAAAAAAAGCATTAATATAGTCTTGTCTTGGCCTGAGATGATTTTAGCTTGTTTTAGCCATAACAACAATTGTCTAACAGTGAAGTGAATACTTCTTAAATTTGTTTTGGTTTAGCCCTAGTTTATGGCAACACCAAGTATAGGGCAAACTGTCCATAATCTCAGATTGAAATGTGGTATGGAAGGGTAGAGACACAGGATGATAACAGAAATGACAGACTGCAAAGACAATTCACAACAGTCTTTTTTTTTACACATAACAAGATCCTGAATGTAAAATAATATCCAAAACGATGACTTAGATGTTGACCCAAATTGTATAAAAGAGAAGTTAATTAGAAACACAATCAATTATTCATATAACAGTTGCAATTGAGTGTGTATATATATATGTCAGAGAATTAGAGATTGTTGTGAGGGAAATGTTAAAAAGTAATAAATCAAACCAGCTTCAGACTTCAAAACGTAACTTTACCAGACTAACATTCATTAACAACACACATTGCCAGTGGTTAGTTTTTATCATTTATCAAGTCATCAGTCCTTAACAATCATATACTACATCATTGTCTTTCAACGTACAATATTCACATCTGATGCCACACAGCTGGTGCTGATTGCTATGGTCCATGATGGTCTTCGTCATTGACATGGTCAGGCTAAAGAGCCCTTCAAGGAGAGAGGGCAGAACAAAAGTCTATGTCTTTTTTCCTCATGCCTTAATTTGCGATCTTGTCCTTTTATTAGACAGCTGGGTCCCTAGGCAAATCCCAGCCTTTGGCACCGTGCTTAGTGGTGTGAGATGGAAGCTACTCTGCCAGTCCCAGAAGGTGCCCTATCCTGTTCCTTCGCTTGTTGTTTTTATTTATTTATTTATTTTCCCTTTTTCTTTACTTAGCTACTGCTTCTTTCCTTAAAGCAAAAGTTGTATTTTACCATCTCTTGGTGTTTAGCTTCTTCAATGACCTGTTTGTGGTTCTGGATCCTCTACTTTTGATCTGCATAATATTTTCAAAGTCTTTGCCATTATCTGACTCTTAAACTGCACCTTATAGTGAGACACCTGGTACCCAGCTCACACAGCCAGTTCCCATAATAAATTGGTAACAGCTATCCAGGACTGGGGCCTTGCATAGTCAGCATAAGGGTCAGTGAAAACAAGGCCTGTGGCCTTTCAACAGCAATGACAATCCTATTTTTTATGGGGCTCCTGGATGCAAAAATGCTTCTGCAGTTATACCAAATCGGCAGGTTTATGTTAGGGATCACAAAATGCTACTATTAGATTTTTTTTGGTATGCTTTAAATTTAGGAGTGCAGGAGTCTTCAGCGTTACCTACAAACCACAGAATATCCTGACCAATATTCCCTCAGTTATGAAAAAAACTAATGGAAGTCTTTCTTGCACTTTGACATGAAAAGGAGTGGGGAATAAGTTTCTTCTGAGGGTGGGTTTGACCTGATCTTTTTCTTTTTCTTTCTTTTTTTTTTTTTTTTTTTTGCTGTTCCAGTTATTTAGCTAAAGATAAGGACAAGTCAGTCATAAAAGTGAGATACAGTGACCTAATGAAATACGGTAAGCTTCTATATCTGAATTTGTATATAGTTCAGTTTTCTGCAACAAGAGAGATTTAAGTAAATGTATTTTTATTTGGGGTGGCAAGGAACATCAATATTGTCATTAATATGTGCGTCTCGTAGGCTATACCTCATTAAGCCATTCCAAGCATCTCATATTTAACTGTCTTTTCAAACTTTCAATTCAGATTTCCATGTGATAATAAATCTATTCTTTGAACATGACCAAAGACGCTGTGTCTGTGTTATACACAGAACAAGTACCTGTTCACCCTTATCATTCAAATTTGCTGCTACATGTTCAAAGGGACAATCACAGGCTGGTAGATGCTAGATCAGTTACTATCAATCCACAACAACATAACTGTATGCCAGATCAGGAATGGTGTTTCCACACAACACTGATATTATTTTCTTTGGTTTCTTCAGCAAAAATGTGATTCTATGTTTAAATATGGTTCATGTTAATTTTATACTGATAGCTGGTCTAATACCATATGTATCCAACATAAATTATCATGGAACTCCATCATGAATTTATTTTCTACTTTTATTTTTAAAGGCTATTGTTTTTCCATAGTAACATATTCATCTGTGAGTCTTAATGGCCCATAAAATATGGATAAAAATTTTTTTACTCTGGTTTTATGTGACTTGTTCTTTCAGTAGTTATATAGGCATACTGCTCAGTTTGTTTTGTTTTTTTTTTTTTCTTTGCATATGGCCTTAATAGAATATTTGCCACTATCTTTCAATGACTTGAAAGGAGTAACTGAAAATTCTGAATATTAATGTGCAGGCTTTTTACAATCAATGTTGTATCTGTCTTACTCTTACTATCTTGTGTTATGAAAATTTATGTAAAATAAACAAGGAAAGTGTAAAACTAAGACATCATCTACCAGTGATCCCCAGGTTAAAATCAAAATTCAGATTTGTGTATGATAATTTTCAGTTTTCCACTACTTTTTATTCTTTCAAATTTTATGCCTAAGTAAAGAAATAACTTTTGTGTTGTTAACACTTATTTTGGACTGAAAACTGAGATAAATGATAATTTCACATTTGTTTTAGAAATGAAATTATTTAAAGTGTTTGCGGGTACTTACTGAATTTTTTACTTAAATTCAAAATATTCACCTAATTTCACTTAAATCAACTGTATACTACACGGATTTTATATTTTTCACTTTTGGAATGAAGTAGATGATGACATTCAGGTTATATTTAAATTTTAATGATTCAGCCCTTTGAAAGGGTTAATTTGTTACCTTGAAATTCTCTTTTTTAAAAAGGTCAAGCATTCCTAGAGACAATAACTCATGTGTCCTTGTGGAAAAAAAAAAATATTTGCTCCTTTAAGCGTTTTATTTACTGTAATCTGGGTTATAACATAATTCATTTTTTAATTCAATTGAAAAAGCTTATAGTGCAAAATAGCACAAAAACATAATGATGGAAATATTGAAAAAAAAAAAAAATCCAGGTAAACTATGACCATCAAAATAAAGTCCTTCCCTACCTTCATTTTTTGAGGATCATGTCTTTAGAGTGATTCAAATAGCTGATGCATTTAAATGGTTTTTGAAAGAAAACTATTATTTGCTTGCACGGCTGCACTTTGCCCTTATCCTTCCGTCACAGGAATCATTCTGATATTTCTGGCTGTCTTCAGCTTTTGAAAAGATCTGAAAGATACTTTTTTTTTTTTCAGACTCTGATATCATATATTTGTTACTATAAAGAAAGGTGAAGGTAGAAAGAAAGTGTTTGGGGTTATCTTTACAAGTATCCTAAAGCATAGTTTGTGTGATGTTTGTTTCCATTCTTTACCTTATGCTATCTTCAAGTTATACTAGGAAAACAGCAGAATTAATAGAATACAGTCATCCAGCATAATATTCATAGGAAGTTCTTTTCTTAGGTTACAGAGGAGAAATTGAAAGAATGCCATTGACATTGAAAATCCAGAACAGATCCCCACTTTCTCCAAGGTGATATCATCTCTGTCTTCACTGTGGCTCTTTCTATTAATGATCATTATATTGTTTAAGAAGTTTTAGGAATGTTTAAGATGTTTAATAAATTGAATTTGAATCAGAGCTTTTTTTATATCTTTGCTTCTCTTCATAATGTTTTTAACATTCTTAATTCTTTTGTATTTCAGAAATAAGTATTAACCACTGCTTATTTTCTCATATACTTTATTACAGTTATAAATTTGTGTTCTGAGTTTTGAGTTTGTGGCTAATATACGAAAAATATGAAATCTTTATTCTTTATATTCATGTTCCAGTGTCATAGTTATCACAGTAATATTTTAATAGCATGTATTACAAATCACAAGCTCAAGGATGTTCCGATTCAGGAATCTGAGCCTTATCTTTATAAAATGTCTAAGAATATTTTCTCAGTACTAGAAAAAAAAGTTGCAAAAAACAGATGTACAGTACCTCTACTTGATATTATAAGTTTATCCACAGTAAAATACACAATATTGCAATATTTATGTCTATCACTAGTCAACTTATAACAAATGAATAATCATTAATTAAAAAATGCCTTTTAGAACTAAAAACCAAAGATGGTAAATCTTTCAAATTTTCCCTGTCAAAAATGTAAATAAGGAGTGGCACTTGTAATTAATTGTAACACCAAACTCCCAGTTGTTGGTGTCGCAGAGTCATCTTTTACATTCAGGAATTCTAAATGCATTCATCTTGAAAAGGAAGCCCTGATATGGATTTTTTTTTATCTTTTTATCCTTAGGAATCATGAAATATTTTACAGTGCAGGATCTTATCTTCAAAGTATTACTCATCTGAGAAATCTTTGCTATGCAAATAATTATATTCACTTGCAAAGTAAATGGCTGTATGAATAAAATTTATATGATTGACCTTTTCTATAATGTTATTACCTACTTTACAAAATGGAGCAAGAATTTAAGAGCTCAAGGCTACGTCATGTCAATCGGGATTTTTCCATTGATTTCAGTAGAAGCCAAGCAGGGTCTCAAAGATACTAAAAGAACATTAACCCTAATCTATATTACTGGTTCACAGAGAACTTTGACCTCCTCTCAGTCTGGAACTTTGCCTCTTGAAAATATACCAATTTGATCTTTATTGAACACGGTGAACTTTGCTGTCACATCTCACCTGGAAAATATGAGCTTTTACTGTTCAAAGACAGAACACAGCAGGTTAAGCACAAACCTTATTTCAGCCTGTTGAGAAAAAAATTAATATTTATTTTCCCTTGTTAAATTTCACAGTATGAATGAAGAGTACTCTCAGGGCTCTGTAAAAAAGGCAGTTACACATGCTTATATTCAGACTTCTTGTTCTTTTCAGCAGCTGTTGATCCTTTGTACATTTCTACACTTCAGAACACATAGCTGATGTAGTACATTTTCATGATATGTGTGATAAAGAAGCGAAAAAGTAATCGTTCTGGTTCAACCAATGCAGAAGTTTGAGGCACTACACTAGCATCTCATATTCCGTAGTGCTTTAATTGTATCGTTTTTAATAGATAATCTCAGAAAGGAATTTTCATTCCATTTTAACTCTTTCAAACTGTAATGCTGAGAATATCGTTTAACCTTATAAATCTTGCAGTCCCGTAATAATCATTATCAAGGCCTAAACATTTCAAGCTTCATTAAACCCTATGTTCCCTTTGAGATAACCTAGGCAAACTGAATATTGGTTTATTTATCAGTATTCTGTTTTCCTTCACAGCAAAGAATTAATGAGTTATAGTCTGTCAAGCACAGAATTCCTACTCTGCACAAAATAGTAGTTTTGAATTATGTAATTTAGAATATCGTCAAAAGTGCTTTGCTTGATACTATCTGGAGAGGAGTCCATGCATTATTTACGATAGAAGAAGAAAAAACATATTTTTCTTTTAAGATTTCTTCTTGATTAATGTTCCTAACGTTACACTGATCAGATTATGCTGAAGATTGTAGAAGCTTCACTTTACTTATCTAAAAAAATCTCAACGTTGCTGGAAACACTAAATAAAGAACAACTTACATTTTCTGCTTTACACATCCTTTTCTGAAGAATTTACAAGTATTTGTGTGTGTACAGTGTATAAACCCCACGTTTATTCCAAAGCAAACATATACAGCATGTGTTCTTTTAATTTAAATAATGAAAATACAAGTAAGTAAGCAAGCAAGTAAATAAATAAATACATACATTCTGCATTTTGTGTTAGGTCTTCCCAGGGGAATAGAAGGTCCCATCCTAAAACACACTGAACAAAGACTTTTTTGTTTGGTTTTTTTTTTTTTTTTAATTTGCTTTTTTGTTTGCTTTTTTGTTTAAAGCAACAAAGTATGCTCAGCAATCTTTCTGGAAATATATGATTTAAAATATGCGTTTCAGCATTCTTCTGTATCAAAGTTAAAATAGAAAAGAATCCAGATATGCAGTAGAAAAAAAAATTCAATGAATGCTAAAATTCAGTCCCCTAGTCAAATTTATGAATGATGTAACACCTGTCTCACTTCCTCCTTAATCTTTGGTTTTATTTAAGAACCTTTTTTCATTCCCCTCCTTTTTTGTCTCTGGATGTTAGTAGGGGTAGCAGGAAGAGCAGTAGAAAACCTCCCAAACTTCCAGACTTATATGGTCCAGTCAGAATGAATTATTTAAGGAAAATTTTCCTTACTGCTTGAATTACTGTGATGGTAAGTGTTCAGTCACTCTCAGAGAAAGGTACTTGCACAGGTCAATCAAAAGTAGCAGGTGTCCAATGCAGCTGACAATTTCAGAATTTAGCTGTAGTATTCTAAAAAATGTCAGAATATATACAGTGAGATTTTTCTAGTTCTTATACTTTGATGGTATTAACTTAGCAATAAAAAGCATGCTAAGGATATCAAGGTGACTATCTTGGGAAATTAAAAAGGAAGACAGTCATGCCTCTCAAGATGTCAAAAGTGTTGGAGCTTCAAGAGAATTTTTTCTCTCTTTTTTTAAATTTTTTTTGTTGGCAAGCTACTATTTTCCCTCGCCTACCACAATCTGAAGAAGTATTTGAGGAGTTTAATTGAAACTTTCTCACATATTTAGCTGGAGGCTGTATACATGAACTGTATATATGTTTGTATATGTATATGTATAAATATTTGGAACTTGGCAAAATTCTAATCAGTGGAAAACAGGGACATAAAAATAGAGATTCCAGGCCAACTAAAAATAGACATTCCTACCTGCCTTACCTACAATCAAAAAGAACAATAATTAATTTGCCAGGAAATTGTATGCTGGCAGGAAGATTCACTTTAGTCATCAATTGAAACTGTGCCAAAATAATCCTATAAAACTGATGGAGGAAAAAAGCTCCCCTGAAGCCCTCAAGGCTCTTTTCTATGTCCTTTAAAATATTCAGTACTTCTGGTTTTGTAAAGCATACATTTCACCCCTGATGTTTTTTATCTAATTAGTCACTATTAACTTTTTTATGATCATGGTATTTTAGTTATAAATAACGATATGCTCAACTATTTCTGAAGTTAAGATAAGGTACTGATAAAAAAAAGGTAATCAAGAAAATTCTCTAGTTAGTTCTATTACGAAACACACAAACCCCAGGAGACTGATTTCTCTATATTTGTATTCTCTGTGGTTGTTTCCTAAAAAACTGCCGGCTGATGAGAGAGGGATCTACTGTTCCACTGCAGTGGGGACACCTGTTTAGATGGTGAGTGGGACCACAGCACCCTGCAAGCAGGGTGACTTCAGCTGTTTGCAGGGCACTTTGCAGTGAGTGCAAAGGGGATCCAGAAACTCTGCTCCAGACAGGGTGGAACTGCACTGCACTGGTGGTGTCCTCATCAGGGTCAGTGCCCAGCCTTTGCTGGAGGAAGCACCCTGGCCCCTTGGAGGCCATGGGTCAGACAAAGTGCAGAGGTAAGATGCTGCCTCCCAGAGCTCATGTCTTTTACCTTCATAGAATCATAGAATCTTAGAATTGTCTAGGTTGGAAGAGACCCTTGGGATCATCGAGTCCAACCATCTACCCAACTCTACAAAGTTCTCCCCTACACCATATCCCCCAACACCACATCTAAACAGCTCTTAAACACATCCAGGGATGGTGACTCAACCACCTCCCTCAGCAGCCTATTCCAATGCCCGACCACTCTTTCTGGGAAAAATTCTTTCCTAATATTCAGTCTAAATCTACCCTGTTGGAGCTTGAAGCCATTCCCTCTCGTTCTGTCATTAATTACCTCTGAGAAGAGACCAGCACCAACCCCTCTACAGTGTCCTTTCAAGTAATTGTAGAGAGTGATGAGGTCTCCCCTCAGCCTCCTCTTCCTCAAACTAAACAGTCCCAGCTCCTTCAACTGCTCTTCATATGGTTTGTTTTCTAGGCCCTTCAGCAGCTTCGTTGCCCTCCTCTGCACTCGCTCCAGCACCTCTATCTCTCTCTTGTATTGAGGTGCCCAAAACTGGACACAATACTCGAGGTGTGGCCTCACCAGTGCTGAGTACAGGGACATAATCACCTCCCTACTTCTGTTGGCCATGCTATTTCTAATACAAGCCAGGAAGCCGTTGGCTTTCTTGGCCACCTGAGCACACTGCCGGCTCATATTCAGCCGCTTGTCAATTAGAACCCCCAGGTCTCTTTCTGCCAGGCACCTTTCCAGCCACACTTCCCCAAGCCTGTAGTGCTGCGTGGGGTTATTGTGGCCCAAGTGCAGGACCTGGCACTTGCCCTTGTTGAAACTCATACCATTGATGTTGGCCCAATGATCCAATCTATCGAAGTCTCTCTGTAGAGCTTCCCTATCCTCCTGGGAATCAGCACTCCTGCTTAACTTGGTGTCATCTGCGAACTTGCTGATGATACACCCTATGTCCTTATCGAGATCATCAATAAAGACGTTAAACAGAAATGGTCCTAACACTGAGCCCTGAGGCACACCACTTGTGACCGGCTGCCAGCTGAATTTAAATCCATTGAGGACCACTCTTTGGGACCTTCCAGACCCTTTACCTGGGGCAGGGTGAAATGAAAGTGATGGTGGCCTGTGAGGGGAGGCAATTCAACTGCGTAGCATCAGGGAGGATGAATTGGAGGTTTGTGTGATCTTCATGGAGACTGCAAAGGCAAGAAGCTGAGCTACAGAATGCAAAGAAGGAAGGACAATGAAAGACCACACTTGAATGAATGTGGATGGACACTCCCAAGATAGGGACGGATGGGAACTTGTTTTCTCTAGCAGCAAGAGAAAGGCTCCTCGGCCTTCACATCTCAATTTACAGAATTGGTACATTGCACTAATAACCAAGGAAAGGGAATAGACTCCATTGAAGTAGATTTCAGAGACTGCTGGGCCTAAACCAGGCCGTGAACCATGTTTTGAGACTCTGTTCTCCAGGATATGAAAGCACCCACTTGCCAAACAGAACTGTTCCCACAAGAGGTTTGGTCTTTGCTGGGGCTTGGATCTGAAACATTGCATAGAGGCTGACAAGGCTCATGTGGCTCTCAGATGTTTTGCTCATCCATGTGTGCATCAGCAATTCTGCCGAGGGAGATCTGGAGCAACTGAGAGTGAATACAGAGCAATGAGGGCAAAGGTGGTTTCTTCTTTTGTCCTGTGGACGATGGGAAAGGCTCAGGTAAGAGTGGATACATCCTGAGAGATAACAAGTGCATGTGTGGCTGTTGTCACAAGCAGTGCTTTGATTTTTGTCACAGGGATTTCTGAGGAATAAGGACTGCTAGCAAGATGTGAGATCTATTTGACAAAGTGTGGTATGATCTTTCTTGCCAAACAGGACTTTCCAGACAGGTGGTGAAGGCTTTAAACTATTCATATAATCAGGAGCTGATAAGAGCTTGCAGTTAAGTGAGGGAAGGTAAGACAGGGGTACGTGGAACAGAGTGATGCGTGTAAGTGAGGTCTTGTGAAAGACAAAGCAGTTTAGAATGTGGCCCACCTGAAGTGGAGGTGTACAAATGTACAGGGCCTGTGAAATTAACAGGAGGAGCTGAGGTGTGGTGTGTGGTCCATGTGTGGATGAAGAACTGTGACAACGCTGGCCTTGGAGGTTTTCAAGACTCAGCTGGATAAAGCCCTAAGCAACTTGGTCCGAATTCAGTGTTGACCTTTCTTTCAGTGGACATTGGATTACAGACCTCCTGACTTCCCTTCCAACCTGGATGATTCTGTAGTTCTATTCTGATAATCTAGAGTAGTCTAACTACTGAAATGGAAAGGTCTTGCTAAAACAGAATACTCAGTATGATACCTTCAGTTTCTTTAGTTCAGTGCAGTGAGAAAATAGCACAATACTGTACAATGCAAATGAGCATGAAAGCTTACTACAGGAAGCCAAATAGTTTTGTCAGTGTATGCTTCACCTCAACTAATATACAGATTCTTGTACATAGCTTCTCGGATTTGAGATTGAACTTTTAGTCTAAGTAACAAAGATCTTAAATGAAGTCAAGATTATAGCACAGATGGGTAGAAACACCTCTGCATCAGAACTTCATATTAGACAAGATTATTTAGAACTGTGATATAGGCTTTGCACTGGTAACTTCCTTTCCTCAAACAAAATAACAGATTGTTTACAATTCCAGTAGAAGTTATTCTTGTATAAGCTTTGCAACAACAGTTCAAGTGGCTGCCCCCCCCCCCCCCGCAATATTATCACTTGCAAATGCAATGTAAAATGTTGCTCTACAGTTTATCTCACTTCAGCTTTCAACATCAGTTGAAACTCCAAGTTGCAATGTTAATTCTTTGTGAACAGTGTTTGGATCACATTAACTCCCTCTTAGTTCAATTTAATGTCTCACATCCAGGATGAACACTCCTGGCTTTCTGCAAATGTGAATTCGCGTTAGCAGGTATCAGTGATGATTCTTCACTATTTTAAGCAAACTCCTGCCAATGACTTTCGGTGAGCTGAAATAAACTGAGTTCTGTGAAAGTAGGAAAATAACAGAAAAATTTGATCAGGATTAGAAAAGTTTACCATTACCAAAACTAAAATGTCTGTTCTAAGCTAAGTTGAAATTGACCTTTGTAAACTCAATCATATTCATTGTAATCAACTTGAATAAACATATAGGTAGTATACTTAAAAATATCTGATACTATGTAAGTGAGTTTTTCCAGATGCTACAGTAAGAATATTCACATCATGACAGTAAAGCAGATATTTAAGTGCTTTTGGAGTATAGAAGGATGCTGGTATAAATGTTATGTACCTGCTTCTGAAATAGTTGTTTATTTCCTCAGACAAGTGGACAGAAAAAATGAATATTGAGTGGCCAGTGACAGTAGAAACGTTGTTAAATTGCTAAAAAACCAAACCCAAAACCAACCTTCCCCTCCCCCCCAACTTGCTAATTGTGTAACACTATAAATTTGGAAACACAAAACTGCATTTATTGGAAGTACAGACGTACAGAAATTTGGATCTACTTTCTCCTTAATGTGTTACAAAAAATAATGTAAACACTAGAAAAAGTAATCAATGTATAGGCTTTACTTTCTTATTGAGCTGAAAATAGGAAGCTATATTTCAATTTTCTAAGCACAGAAGCCATACAATTTGAGATCACCCTAAGCTATCCTCTCATTTATTTGAGTTAATACAGTCAGTGGAGTATGAAGAACTATTCTGCTGGCCAGATCTGGATACAAAATTTAATCAAAGCAGAAATGTTCCTCACCTTCTACTGACTGTATTGATTTGGGACAACAAGGAGGACACCTTGGTGATTTAAAATGAAAGAGATGCCTGTGTTTAGGCAACTGTATCCCATTCTGGATTGTCATTGTATATAATAGAATTTTAAGCGTTTATATTACAGGTTGCCTTCTCCCTTATGGCAAATTTAGGTGACCATGGTATGCAACTGAAGAGCACTCAGGCATAGGTATGATATGAGAAAGGTATCTACTTATGTCCTCAAAAGATAATTAGGTAAGTATCTCTGTAATTTGAATGAGGAATCATTGTACATGTATTTACACTTACAAGAAACTTGCCAAGGGTAAAGCCTACCTGTAAGCATTGCTCAAATAAATGAGACTTTGAGTACATCTGCCCATCTCTAACTGACTAAATTAGAAGATTTAACTTTGTTGTGTAACTGTTGCTAACATCAAACTTCTTATAACAAATTTGGAACAGGACACAGAGGATGGTAAAAATCATGGTGATGACCATTAAAGTGGCCTTAGAGATGAAGAAAGGAAAATAAAAGGTGAAAAGAAAAAAAAATAATTGGGCCCCACAATTTAAGAAGGGGTTTAAGGTACTTGGATGCATCCAGAGGAAGGTGACTAAGCTGGGTAAAAGCCCTTAATAGTATACTTCAACTTTTGGTCAGCCCTGAATTGGTCAGGCAGTTGGCCTAGGTAATCGTTGTAGGTCCCTTACAACTGAAAATATTCTATGCTATGCTATGCTATGCTATGCCACGCTACATTAGTGAGGCCATTGACAGTGTATGCTGCAATCTAATACAGTAAATAATAGATCATTCTCTGGAGGGGACCCATCCACTGACATTTGACTCATGTCAAAGACTGACTTGTTCTGTGCAGGGACCAGGCCATCAGGCAAGACTAGGACAGGTCAAGCAGTTGGGGCAAGTGTTCTGTGGACCTAGGGTAGACTGGAGGTGTTGAACCTTAGTCTGTGAGAGTGTGAAATGTGTGTGCTGTGGAATAGAAATCTTTGCACATCTTGATTAATAAATTTAAAATTATATGTCAGTGTTACAGTTCTCTTTTTCCATCTCTTGCCCCAAAAATTCCCTCACGACATTAGAGTGAGTAGGTTACTCTGTTAACAGAGTCAGCATTCACAGCCTTTCGGGGATATTATTCTGCTTACAAATACATTAGCTGCTTCTACAAAGGCCTTTCTGAAATTAGCATGAAGTGAAACCACACATCTCCCTCCGTCTCTTAAACTAAACATTCAAGGAAGTGTTTAAAGATTGGCTAATCAATGCCAGTATAGCCTTGCAAGGTAGGTAGCTATTATTAATCATGTTTTTCAGATGCTGAAATTGAGATATGAAGTAGTAAACTGGCTGAGGGCCACACAAGAAGTCATTGTAAAAGACAGAACACAGGTGTTTCTGACCTCCTGACCTTCAGAAAATCCATAAAAGCAAGCTCTCTCTATGAATGGATGAAGTTATATCAGCCTGTGAGCACAGAGCTCTTGGAGCTGGTAGAAAAATTAGGAAAAAAAAGAAAAATAAGCGTTTGTTATTCTGATGTTGAGATTCTGTAATGGTTCCATTATATATGTTGAAATTCAGTGTTCTACAGCTCCTAATAGAAAAATTTTCATTCATTTTCATCATTTTTTTTCTTTTCCTTCTTTTTTCTTTTCCTTTGGAGAGCTTTTCAGCCCAGTAACCACAAGTTTACAAAGATATTAAAATATGTGGAAATAAGTCAAGCGTATTTTTTCAGCCCAGTGACCAAAGAGCACAGTGCTCTAATAGCTCCTTAGGGCTCCATCCTGCAATGAAGTATGTGGATGACAAGTCTAACAATATTTTAAAACATACCTGCCATACTTGTGTGTATGTACCACAGAAATGTTACTCAACCCTGTAGACAATAAAAACAAATAACTACATACAAGCAAATACATGAACTTGAAGAATTTTTCTTTAAAAACAAAAAATACTTATGTATTCTTTAAGGAATAAAACCACAATGCATTACTAGTCGCATATAATTGTCACATTTTAGTTCCATTTAGAACCAAAGTTAAAAATAGCATATTTTAAATTTTTTCTTGGGTGCAGAGAAATGTATAGATGTGCTAGGATACTTCAAGCAAAACCTATTTTTATCTCCATAGTTCTATAGACATCTTAGACCCAGTTAAATTAATAGTATAACAAATAGATAAAAGAGATAAAAATTCCATATCACAAAATACAGAAAAGGGTTTAAAGGATATAATTCTTAATATAGTTCTATACGTTTCAAAGTAATTTCGTTAAAACTCTGTGTTCAACTGTTCCCTAATGATTTTATGCCTATTAAATTCCATTAAAAAATTTCAATGAAGTAAAATGCATGACATCAACCGATATATATTTAACATTTCTACCTCTTTGGAACATGTGCTCCTTTAAGAACTAGTACTTATTGTCTAAGACCTGTTATTCCAGCTTAACTATGGCTTAGTAAGTCATTTATTAACATTAAATATTAGGCTACCGTAAGTCTAAGAATGAACATCAATTCTATAACCAAAATTCAGTTTGTATCAGAAAACTGAGAATTTAAAGACAACTCTTTCTCGCGCTGACTGGAAGAGTTAATTCAAGCAGTTATTTTTTGTGAAGCATATGTGTACTTCACAAAGCAATACAATACCTGCCTGATTGGTGGTTTTCTCTGTCTCTAAAAAGCCTAACACTGAAAGTGTTTGATTCAGAAACCTATCATGCAAAATAAGCCTTCACTTCTTACATAGATTCTTTGGTGGCTGTCTGTATATACAGGATATAAATCCTCCTTTTAAATAGATAGGTTTTAATGGAGAAAAGTATATGGCTACTCCATGTTTGGCAGCACTTTATAAAAAAATCTCTTTTAATCAATGAAAAAAATTAAAACAAGGATTAGCTTAAAAGGCAAGGTCTAAGTATGAGATCTAAAATAAGAGTATTTTTCTAAGGCAGAAGGAAAAATTAGACCATCATTTTTCTTTACCTTCCCTCATTCTTTACTAAACCCTTAAGCGTTCTTTTCTGGTGGTTACAAGTAAGCTTTCATTATTGTCAGGGTTTGTTCCTAGTTCCTTAGCAACCCCTATTGAGTGGCTAATTTATCACTAAGGTTTTTTGGAAAATAACAAGGAGCATAGTGACAGTTATGTACACATTCCGACTGCTATACTGATACTTTTATCCAGGCTAAAAATCTGTCTTTTTTTCATATCACTTTTATCCTGTAGATGAAGGCATAAGTTAGTTATTGGATTTTTTTAGTATAAAACTAAATCTTTCATGTATGTCTCCTGTCTTATAGGAGTTTTACTGAAATTTAGGGTGAGATCCTGCCATCTTTACTGATCTTACAGTATTCAGTCAAACTATTCAGACAGCAATACAATTACGGTGAACAGCAGTGGAGAGAATAGACTTTTTTATATTTAACTTCGTAAGACTATAATAATATTTTTCCTTATCGAAATGTTCTCCTTTCACAGCTCATGTGAATCAAACTGAGTTTATGCAGGGGGCATTTCAGAAAGATTCTAAGTCCGTTTTATTTGGATTTATCCTTGAGGGATATTCAGACTCGGTTACACTGACTAAAACATGTTGCTGTTTATAGCTTTTTCATATTTTTCTCTGAAGGTTAAATATACTTAGACGATAAATATTTAATTATCTTGAAGGTTTTTTAGAGGATCTTACTTTCCAAAATACTTAAGTCACTGTAATGATCCTGACCAGGAAGCTGCTGTATGTTGAGGAATTAGTGATCCACAATACAGTTAACCTGAGCAGGTGCAAGACTGCTGCACTGTGCTGCATGTCCAGAGTTGCCTTCATGCTGTGTTGGGCTGCATTGAGTCATCTGTAGATCTGCACACAGTGAAGTAGGAAAATCCATCCATTGTCCATCTGATGCTGGATGAATGCTGCATTAATGGGTTCCCAGCATCTGAAGGTGTGTAATATTTACTTGTTATCTATATTCCTCTTCTTTTTCTGTCTTATTAGGCTCATATTTTTATCTTGCCATTTGTCATTGGACCTTTCTTATTAAAAGCCATAAAGAAACCTGCAACCTCTGTCTCTCTCTCTCTCAGTCCCCCATCCCTTTCCCCGTTGCAGAATAGTCACTAAATATTTCTTATATCACTTCTTTTTCTTTTCAGGGACATTGCATTTTAAGCCAGTGCAGTTTCTATGGACAAGAAAGAAAGGTCTCAAACTGATTTAAAAAACAGGTCTACCAGTAACACACTTCAAGTGTGTCAGAAATTTACTGAAGATTGATCCTGCACAATAGACTGTCTTTATTTTTTTGTTGCTGGTTGATTATGTGATTTTTTTTGTTGTTTGTTTCTTTTTTTTTAATTTTTATAAAATGCATTCTCTATAGATGACGAATTCTAAAATTTATTTCTATACCTTTTATACGTAAAAGAACATTGTTTCCATTCCATTTCAAGGTAATTTTTTATAAAAACTGGCAGAACTCCAGAAAAAAAGTCTTTGGGTTGATAGATTACAAAATTTACAATCCAAAATATTTCTTCCAACTTCATAAAAGACTAGCTGCTGCTTTTCAAACACCACTCTGCTCACTTATATCACTGGTGTGGTGCCTGATCCTTAATTTCATTGCTGGATTTGTAGATACCCAATTTTCACCATTTACAAGGGTATTGTTCTGAAATGTCCACAAAGCTTCATTTGCCTTTATTCTCAGGAGGTAGAAATTAAACCATTTCAGTCTGAAACAGTAAAATAAAAGAAGAAATGTTGTTAAGCATACTTCTAACTTCAAGCATTCAACTACCTATGTGAGAACCCAATCTTCATTGTCCCCTATGTTTTAGCCTACACAGCATGAAATAAATGGAAATCTTAAAAAAGGATTTGAAATACTAACTAGCATTCTTCCCTTAGGTTCACTGGGTAACTTCTCTCTTCACTCAATAACTTCTCATAAATTTCTGTTAACCTAACTGTAGTCAGAAGTTGGGAAAAACATATGAAAATCCAAGGCTTTATTTTCATTTGCATCATTTCACAGTGTGAAGTAGCCCTAAAAATATTTCATTTCATTTTAAGTGAATCTGACACGAGTACAATGGCATTCTGTATCAGCTGAGCGTAAGTGAGAATCAGGTCACCGGCTTGTTAACCTACTGCGACTTCTTACTCCAGGATATCAGTTAAGAATATTGCTTGCATTTATAATGAGTAAAGTTTGTGGAAAAAGAAACCTATTGGCTGTGCTAAAGCTTATCTTTGTTGTGGCTTAATAGACAGCATCAATGACAATAAAATAAATGCTGTAAAGGTTGCAATCTCTAACACGTGCAAGAAGTCTTCTTGATTTAGTGTGTTACATATAATTAGCACTATTTTTGTGTGGTCAGGCCATCATCAGGACCCTTAAGTGTTTTTCCATAGTTAAACATTAAGGGTTCCATTTCCTTCCCTAAGTAAGTGTCCATTGCCTTTTGAGGTCTTTTAAGGTACCTGAAATGTCCACACAGTGTGGCAAGATTACACAGGAACCTTTAACTTTTGGAGGAGCATCTAGAGGCTAGGCAGCTTACCTACAAATATCTTCATGCTGTAAACAGCTAGGTGCAGGCAACCAAATCAAGTCCTAACTAAAAATAGCAAGAAACAAGATGGACTGTAATGAACATCAAGGGAATTTAAGGGGAAAGAAACCTAAATGGAAAATATGTATAATAGAGGATGTAAACTATTTTCCACACTCCTACTGACTGTATGCTTTAGTCATAATAGTTGGAATTCAGTTTGTCAAATAATAAAGCACCCCTACATTTCTCTATGTAGATAGATATGCAAGCAACTTACATTTCATAAAATCATAGAATATCTCAAAGTCATAGAATATCTCAAGTTGGAACAGACCATAAAGATCACTGCATTCAGTGGTAACTTGCCCATAGATAGAAAGCCATTTTGAAATGTCCTTAGGTCTTGTGTGAAAGATATGGATTCTCTGCAGGTCTGATCTGCCAGGCCTAAGCATCTGTCTCAGATTCTTAGTATCTCAGGTGGTTACAAAACTGCCTATATGTGTGCCCCGAAATCAAGCCTCCAGTCAGTATGATCAATGTCACCTTGAAAGCTGCTCATGTCACCTTAAATTAGGCACCTTCATTCCGTCAGCTGAATAGCTCTTAAGCTCCATTACCTATACTGATTAGGGTCTTTATTACCTTGTCCACATATATATGTTTAGTGACATCTGAGACCTGCACGAGTGGAAGATATCACACATGACTGCAGGAGACCTGCCCTCTCTGGAAAGGCAGATAGAATATACACAGGACAGTCTCAGGTAAAGAAGATGGCACTGGACACCTATGCTTAGGCAACTAATTTGAATGCACATATACAGATTTATATTACAGTTAAACGACCTATTCTTGAATCCCATCTAACATATGCTTCGAAGTTTTTCACAGACGTATAAACCATTCATTGATATATGCTTGTATCATTCTCTCAACTCAGAATGCAGGTCACTAAGAACCTTATTTAAAATTAAAGGTAGGAATGTTTCTATTCTTATTTTCACTAGAGAACGTGACTTCCACAGGTCACTTTTCACACAATTTATTTCTTGCTTTGATTATTTTCCTTTCCTGCCTTTAAAATTGCAGATGTTTCCAGCCCCTTTTCAATTAACTTCATAAAGAAAGTTTATGTAACTATCCCCAGTTGATTTACTTGTTAATTTCTTCTGGTGCATATTATTGTATTACTAGGCACAGAGATGCTTGCGGGTTCTCAAGTCCAGATGTGTCTCTCATCATGTTCCCAAAC
This sequence comes from Pluvialis apricaria, assembly GCA_017639485.1. Classification (NCBI taxonomy): domain Eukaryota; kingdom Metazoa; phylum Chordata; class Aves; order Charadriiformes; family Charadriidae; genus Pluvialis; species Pluvialis apricaria. Next base: position 52,575,263 of record CM030007.1, read on the forward strand.
CACATCACTCTTCCTACTCTATAGTTAGGTTTCTACATAAAGCAAACCTGTCAAAACAAACTGAATAAGAGGTGTGACATGTACACATAGATTCCTGACCTTGATGAATAGGGACTGCCCTGAGATTTTACCACAGCACTTGCCAGCATGTGAGTCTATTTTCAGCCCCATTTTATAATGAATGGATTGAGATCTGCCTATGGCAACCATATTTGATTCCAGTACAATAAATAACTACCTTGAATTCCTGTAGCATCATTTTTATGAAATGCATGGAGCTGCTACAGTCATACTTTGGAAAAAAATAATTAACAGAATATTTTTCTGTGTATGCAAAATTGAAACTGTGTGCAGAAGTAGTATTATATGGTAGTAGTACAGTAATATTAATTAGTAAAGAAGTTTACCATCAGGGAAAAGATTAGACACAGTCTGTTTTCAGACGTGAAGACAGAACCCCTAGATAAATGATACGGAATTTTACCTCAAGAGTTCAAGAAAATGTCAAGAGTTTTCGTTTGTTTTCAGAGAAGCACACAAAAGCTGAAGAAAATAACTTTTCACTTTTTCAGCAAAATCTGATTGCATCGATTTGGAAGGAGGGAGGAAGAGAGTTAAAAAGAAATATATTTCGGCCTGAGATATGGAGAAAGAAAGAAAGCTGTAATATTCAGAGAGATTTTCTAACCTTAACCTCAAGCTAAAGCCATCAGGACTTGCTCAATAATGGTGACAGCACATGATTCATTTCACTTATTTCATCTTGCCAAGGACAATTGTACAAAGACAGGAGGAAAAAAAAGCAGTCTGTGCCTTTTCTTGTCTATTACATTTCGTAGGTGGCTTCAAAGTTAAATCTTTTTAGCCAAATTCTGCGGCTGAAAATGCTCAGGGAACAAATTAAAACTTAATAATAGTAATTTTTTTTTTTACTACAGAAATAGTAAGCATTGCAAAAATGATAGAAATATCATTAAAAGCTTTTGTTTTTATTTAATAACATTAGTCACAGTGTACAGTAATTCAAGTGGATGTTATACAGTTGCATGTTATTTTATAGTCTTTTGAATTACAGCATAAATAAGTGAATCTGCATGAGGGTATTTTTTCAAGAATCATTATACAGACATCTTGTGACACTTGGTATATAACTTTGAATCCTTTAGCTTACATCCAGTAAAACTATTCATGACTTGGACTCACCTTTACCAGCACTATATTGTTCTTATTACTGAAGCATGAGAATAACTTTCTTACGTATTTGTTCTCATAATGCTGCTGTACTGAAAGAAGTAAAATATCATCCCAAGTTTACAATTAGGAAATTGCATCAGAGAAATATTAAAGCCTTAAACCTACAATGACTTAGACATCGTAGAACAGAATATTGGAAAGTCTCTTAATGCTTTAGAGCCTTCTTGGCCAAAGATTAAGTTTTTCTTAATGTGGTTCTTACAGAGAATGAGTGAAATTGGATTACTCACCTTTCGAAAAACTAGACCCTTTGAATATTCAGGTTTTGATTTGAAAAGGGGGAAGGAGAAAAAGAAAAGGGGAAAAAAAAACAACACAAAAACCAGGCCAAGCTTTTCTTAATGTTATTTTGCAACTATATTAACCTCTAAAAATCTTTCAAGGATTCAGTAAAATTCTACTCATCTTTGATGTTACCAAAACCAGTTTCTTTGTTAGCAAACATTCTCGAAACTGACAATGTACATTGCTGTTGTTGAATGTGAGACGAAGGATATAAGTAATAGGACTCTTTCAGGTCTCTGACATTCCTACAGCTACCAATCATATCTTCAGCTTAATCTTCTTGGCTCTTTGCAGAAATCATATGGACAGATAAAAAGCAATATGTTGTAATAGAAAACACAAACACAGACACTGTTAAATTAGCTCTGTTTGCCTGATGCACACCTGTGCTTTCTGAAATAGTTGTTCTTCCAACAAACGTGACGTTGGCAACACATCATCGCACAGTATGACCTTGTATCAAAACATGATTTGCCCTCAAACATTGAGATGTTGTCTCTAATGATTTTTGTTTCTTCTAAACTTATGTTTAATTATTTGTCTGTGGTAGCTATTTAAGAAGTTGATCATTGACATGTAAGCAGTGTTATAGGCGAGTCAGAGGTTTAACAATCCCCTGATGTGTGTTCCAAATGGATATGGGATTACAGAGGTTCAAGAGCAGCCCTTTTTTGCATTTGTTTTGAAATGCTCCTTGAAAACTGATCATTCCAGAGCAAGAACAAGTGTTTGAAGATAAGAAACAAGCTTTCCCACATTATGCAAATTCCCACCCAAGTCAGAGAATGTCACTTCACTTCTGGAGCTGAGAGGGTTTGTACATTTGAACTTCACAGAGTTCAGCTCAGATCTCTGTCCTTTTCTTCCCTCCTCAGTAATTATTTTTAACTGTGGCATTGTAACTCTAAGATACATGTGAGGAAGTGCATACAAAATCAATCTTCAGTTAGGCTTTCTTTGGAATTTTTTTCTCTTTCTATTCCTCCCACTAATGAGTAGGTTATGACATTTAAATGTGCTTACGTGTGGGGCTCAACTCTGTCATTTTTAGAGGTTAAAGAATCATTTAAAATACAGGCTGTGGCAAAAAAAGTCCTGTGACTGAGACAAGTTCTTCTAAGTATGGTTCTGTTCAGTGTCATTCTAATTGCGGAAAAAAGAAACACATCTGTAAATTAAGAATACTTTCTTTTTACTGACAGTAGGAATAGTACTTACAATGCCTGATGTATAGGCGTTGTACAAACATAAAATGACACTATTTTATTTTCAAATATTTTAAAAACCAAAGAAATAAATGGGAGGAGAGATGAAGCGTAATTTTGATTACAAATTGCAGCTACACTTCAGCAAGACATCACACTCAATAAAATGTACATGGAAAGCCTGATAGTGATAGAACAGCTTGCCTTCACCCATCTTGGTGGAAAAAAAAAAGCCCCAGTTTGATCTCCATCAAAAATCTCCAGTGAAAAAATGTAGGTTTTGTTCTTTGGCTGGGCTGGTTTGTTTTGATTCGTTTCCAGAAAGATCTGTGCCCCTGAATGTTTGATTAGGCCAAATATAGTTGTTGGTTTTTTTTTTCACCAGAAAGATGAGAGACTGGAGCAGAGGTCAGTTTCTTCTGCTACAAAAAAGAAACATGTAAGAATTAGAAGAGGTCATTTCCAAAGAGAGAGCTGTGCTGTTTCTGTTGTGGTAAGGGATGGGATCATCAACTACTACTACTGAAATGACTATACACACATTTCTTGCTCCACCTGTGGCAGACAGACTGATTTTCTGGCATACTAACACAAACAAAGGAGCCGTTTAAGGCTACAGTCTGCTGTAGGTCTTCTGGCAACTGCTAGCCTGAATCCTTCAGTGAAATTGTAACTTCAGTAAAGTCAGTGGGAACTGTCTCACTGACTTACAGGGAGACAGAATTTCATGCGTACTCTGAAGAGATTGGCTTTGAGATGAAAAGCAAACACTAACAAAACCAGGCAGCTATAAAGTCACTCTTTGTCTGACAATGACTCCTTTGTGTGGAACTGTGTCTACAGTAGAATGGGATGGAATAAAATAAAATGGTAGAAAACTGAATTATTTTGCTTTTCTCCTGCACCAGTTACCAGGTTGAACATGTAGAGTTGGAGGAAGCTGCACTATTATAAAAACTACACAGTACTTCACTGAGCTGCTTTTTGGAACATTTGCTTTCTATCAGGACAAATATTTTGGGAACACGATTATGAGAATTCAAGAGGGACTGGCTGAGCCAACAGTGGGCTTGGAGACTAAGTCAAAGCATGTCATAATCTACTCAGTCTTGAAAGGTTCCTATTAAAAATGGAGAAAGTAAAATGCAACATAAGCATGGCAGATCTGAAGAACTGCCTACATTTTGTTATAATTCAGTAAAATGCCTAATTATATTAAGGTAAATATTGTTTACATGTTTTGTTTCCTGAGTGAGAAACATTTCCTCCCCTCAGATTTTTAACAACTAAAATTTCTCCCATATTTTCCTAATTCAGTGAGAATCTACTGAAGTGAAGATTTATACATATAAATTCAGTAACCCTGGAAAATTTCAGGGTTACTCAGTGAGATAAAGTAAAGGGCTATTGGAACCTGATAGTTTATTTAAAACAAGTAGAAGTCTTCAATTTCTTCTATAGATGACCTGCACATTGAGGGAGTTAAATGGATAGAATTACAGAAAAGTGAAATCATTTGATCTCACAAACAAGACATTAAAGCAACAGAATTTGCTAGAAGCAATAAAAAAAACCCCAACATTATTTTTAATCTTCACTCCTATTATTATTGTGTTATGCCATCAAATTACAAATAACAAGTTTAGCACATTAACTTCTATGGAACCTTTACAAAAGTCGGGGGGGGAGTTTTTCGTGGTTTTTTGTTTTTTTTTTTTTAGTTTTAACAATGGATGTTAGAATATAATTGCAGTATTTTAATATAACAGCACAAAATGCTTCAGTGTGCCATTCAAGAGATTAGCTTTATGGAAATAAAACCAGAGTTTACTTCAGATTTCAGGAGTAAGACTTTACAGGTCATTTATCCTGCAAAATGTAAAGCCATCTTAGAGTAATTTCGACAGTACCTTCGGTTACAATGACCAGTGGACTTCTGAAATAATAGCTGTGGAGCCTTGAATATATTAAGAAAAATGTTCTCCTGGTGGATGACTGGGTGGCTTTTCTGCATTATTATTTTATAGCAGGAAAGAAGATACCTCAGACCTGCCACTGTCAGTTAAATGCATAAGATAGATCTACCATTGTTAGTTCTTTGGTGGAAAGGGTAGGTATGATTTAAAAGAAGTCAGTGTTCACATCTCTTCAAACAAAATCAAAGCCTTTAAAATTTCAGATGGAGCCACAGTTTGAATAGAAGCATGGATAAAACTAATCCCATGAAGGTACAGGAAAACTCACAGAATCCATTACAATCTTTCAGAGTGCTACTCTTGTAAAGTGACAGCACTGGAGATAATAGCTGTACACTGAATGTAGGAAAAGGTGGTAAAAATGTGGAATGGGAAGACAGAGTTTGGAGTGTTTGAAGTGCTCAAACAATATTTGCATTGGGTTAATAAGAAAACCAGTTAAAAAGTGAAAATCATTGACACCTTAATCACAGACCTCAATGTTGTATGTATTAGGAAGAAATATATGGTTGAATGCTGTATCTTTCATATTTAGCATGTAAGGCTTGGGTCCACTTTAGCAAACTTAGAATAATGTTCATAAACTGTGACTAAAATCACCATGGCATCATTTCCCAAAGTATGCACAATAGCAAGAGAAATGTAGTTTCAGACTACAGGACTAGAGGTAACGGGCACAAACTTGAGCACAGGAAGTTCCGTCTTAACATAAGGAGGAACTTCTTTACTCTGAGGGCGGCAGAGCACTGGCACAGGCTGCCCAGGGAGGTTGTGGAGTCTCCCACACTGGAGACATTCGAAACCCGACTGGACACCGTCCTGTGCAACGTGCTGTAGGTGTCCCTGCTGTGTCAGGGGGGTTGGACTTAGATGATCTCCAGAGGTCCCTTCCAACCCTGACGATACTGTGATACAATTCTCGACTGTATAAATGCACTAAATGAATACTACAGACACAGATGTCAAGAAGTGGAGACATTTCACATATTGAACAAGAGCTGTTGAAATAATACCTCAAGGAAATAATTGAAGAACTAAATATCAGAAACAAAGGAAAACAAGTCAAAACAAAGGTAGTGAGAAAAGTAAAAGTGATATTGTTGTGCAAACCATCTGTACTGATGAAAATATTGAGATATCACTCAAAAGTAAATACTGAAATTACAAAACTGAGTAGTTCAGGTTTGAAGGACTGCACAATAACGATGAATGAAACATTAGCCATTTCAATCCTGCCTAAAGTGGATATACTACAACCAGAAGTTATTTCAAGACAGTTGGGGTTTCCTTAAAGTTTTCAACATGACAATAAAAAAATACAGGTGATGAGTAGAAAATCTTTTTTTATATCCAAATAAACCCAAACAAATTCAGCCTTCCTTCTTCACTCCCTTTGTTACCTCAGCAGTATGTATTAATAATTTAAGAAATAGGCTGTCCCAACAGAATTCCATTATGTCAAACCCCATTCATGCTGTGCACTGCACAAGCAATAAGGACAAATTTGACCAGGACAATATAATGTGTTGACAATATAGTACAAGCAAGAGAAATTAAACTGAATAGAGTGTTATGTAATTGTGGTTAGTCCTCATCCAGAGAGTTATCTCAGATATTTTTGTAACTCACTGTTTACAAGTAGATATGCCTTAAAAAGTTATTGGTTCCAATTGCTCTTACAATTTCAAAACAAGTAAAAAGATCATATAAGAAAAAAATAAACAAAACCTGTACAACATGCCTTTATGACAGCAGCAGTCTTAACCAAGAAATGCCAATCTTCTTTAAAATCCCTAACACTTGCCTGGAATTTCATTACTTACACCTGTTCTCAAAGTATCCAAGCAATACCTGGAAATCTGTTCTTTCAACTTTAGTCAAAAATATTTTAACTTTTTTCTTTCTCTCTTTGATATGGTGATTTCATAAAACCAGAAGATCAGAGTGAAACAAAAAATTCTTAGTTAAATACTATTATTACAGAAAGTGTGGACTATGGAAACAAAAAAAAGAGAGAGCCCTTGTAGAAAAATGACAAAAACCGATACAGTAAAGCATGAGGTTGGTCAAGATTCTTGACTGAGTAAAGCAAAAAGAAGTTGGGCTGAAAAACTTTAAGACACTGAAATTTATATTTCACTGAGAAATGTCTCTCCCAGACACAAAATCTTCAGATTGTCTTTGAATATCAGAGGAGTGTTTTGATTTCTGTTGATCTTGGTTCCTACTTTTTAAAAACAACAGAGTCACAAAATGAGTTTCGGATTTTTTTTTAAATCCTCAACATTTTCCCCTGTCTGCAAGGAGAGAGAAAAGGAGGAAACCCCAATTTTTACAGGGAAATTAATTAGTGCCTGTATTTGCTCTCCTTATATTAATTCCCCAAGAATATGTAAACTTAAGCATATCTGATTCAATTACTCAATTTTTGTGAAGCAGAAAATGGAAAATTATTTACTTGTAAAAATCCTGAAAATAAAAAGGCAAATGATAAATAATTGGCAAGTTAGGCAGAGATTCAGCTACCTTTTTCACAAGGAATATGAGTGCATTTCATTTGTCCAGATGATTTAATTGCAGATTATTTGCTGAGGTATGAAACTGTGTTGAACTGGAAATGCTCTGTTTATTTTTCCAGTAGAAACACAGGTGTATTGGAAGAAAATAAGGTACCAAAAATGAACACATTTCCTAGAAATCTTTAATAAACCACATATCAATATGAAAGGAAATCAGAAATTATATTAGAATACAGAATTTAAATAAAGTCATACTGAAATGCCTGTAAAACAGAAGCAGAATCTGAATATATAAAAGCTGAGATACTGAGTATCAAGAAAAGTGTTAATATACTGATGTTGACGTCTGCATCGTCCAAGGTACTTTTCACATCTCAGTGATTGATTCTATTATGTTATGAATTAATCTGCAGTGTCAGTTGTCTATTCCTATTTTTCTCTGTTATGATGACATTCTTCTTACCAAAGTGTCCACTTACTTCCTGATGAATTTCTGCTCATTCTTTTTCAATCAAGGGCTCAGCATTTTGCAACATGTACTAGTACTAAGAAATATTTTTTCAGACTGGGTTCTCAGGACTACAGCTCAAAAAAAGATAAACAATGTGTGACTGTCACAAATACAAAATTTAGAAATCCACATACAAAGTTACTCTGGAATCTGTGCTCTCTAGCAAAAAGAAAAAATAGGGAAATAATTAAAAAAAACCCAAACCACAGAATCACAGAATCACGGAATGGTCAGGGTTGGAAGGGACCTCTGGAGATCATCCAGTCCAGCCCCCCTGCCAAGAAAAGGTTCACCTACAGCAGGTTGCACAGGATGGCATCCAGGCAGGTTTTGAATGTCTCCAATGTGGGAGACTCCACAACCTCTCCGGGCAGCCTGTGCCTGTGCTCTGCCACCTTCAAAGTAAAGTCCCTCCTCATGTTAATATGTCCATTACCTCTTGTTCTGTCACTGGGCACCACTGAAAAGAAGACTTTTCCGATCTACCTGTCACCCTCCCTTTAAGTATTTATAAATATTTATAGGATCCCCCCTCAGTCTTCTTTTCTCTAGACTAAAAAGACCCAAGTGCTTCAGCCTTTCCTCATAAGAAAGATGTTACAATCCCCTAATCATCTTAGTAGCCCTTTGCTGGACTCTTTCCAGCAGTTCCCTGTCCTTCTTGAACTGGGGAGCCCAGAACTGGACACAGTACTCCAGATGTGGCCTCACCAGGGCAGAGTAGAGAGGAAGGATGACCTCCCTCCACCTGTTGGCCACACTCTTCTTGATACACCCCAGGATGCCATTGGCCTTCTTGGCCACCAGGGCACATTGCTGCCTCATGGTCATCCTGTTGCCCACCAGAGCTCCCAGGTCCCTTTCCACAGAGCTGCTCTCCAGGAGGTCAGCCCCCAACCTGTACTGATGCATGGGGTTATTCCTCCCCAGATGCAATACCCTACACTTGCTCTTGCTGAATTTCATCAGGTTTTCCTCTGCCCAACTCTCCAGCCTGTCCAGGTCACGCTGTATGGCGGCACAGCCTTCCGGCATGTCAGCCACCCCTCCCAATTTTGTGTCATCAGCAAACTTGCTGATGGCACACTCTATCCCTTCATCTAGGTCATTGATGAATATATTGAGCAGGACTGGACCCAGTACTGACCCCTGGGGAACACTGCTTGTTGCTGACCTCCAACTAGACTCTGCACCACTAACCACAACCCTCTGAGCTCTATTTGTCAACCACTGTTCAATCCACCCCACTGTCCATTCGTCTAACCCACACTTCCTAAGCTTGCCTGTGAGGATGATGTGGGAGACAGTGTCGAAAGCCTTGCTGAAGTCAAGGTAGACAACATCCACTGCCCTCCCCTCATCCACCCATCCAGTCACACCATCGTAGAAGGTTATCAGATTAGTCAGACATGACTTCCCCTTGGTGAATCCATGTTGACTACTTCTGATAACCTCTTTTCCTCCAGATGCTTGGAGATGATGCCCAGAACAAGGTGTTACACCATCTTTCCAGGGATGGAGGTGAGGCTGACCGGCCTGTAGTTTCCTGGGTCATCGTTCTGGCCCTTTTTGAAGACTGGAGTGACATTGTCTTTCCTCCAGTCGTCAGGCACCTCTCCTGTTCTCCAGGACCTTTCAGAGAGGATGGAAATGGCCCAGCAATGACTTCCACCAGCTCCCTCAGCACTCACGGGTGCATCCCATCAAGACCCATGGATTCGTGGGGGTCTAGTTTACTTAATTGTTCTCTAACTTGTTCCTCTTCAACCAAGTGAAAGTCTTCATTCTTCCAGACTTTCTCTGTTACCCACAAAGTCTGGGACTCCCAAGGGCTGGCCCAAGCAGTGAAGACAGAAGCAAGAAGGCATTCAGCCACTCCGCCTTCTTTGCATCATCTGTCACCACAGCACCTGGTCTGTTATAGAACTACCTAGCATATATTACACAAATTAATAGCAGTGTAGATGTTACACATATGCAACAGGATCCTGAGACCTGGCTGTCATTATCCAGTCCCTCCAGAGCTCCTTCTGCCCTACCCATAGCCCAGGACCCCATTTCAACCCCCCCCGGAGCCGTCAGTCCCTGCCCCAGTGATGCTGCATCAGGGCCGGTCTCCAGCTCTCCACAACCCTGTCCTGCCCAGCCATGGTCCCTATGAAGCCAGACCCACCTGCGGGCCCATGTCCCAGTACAGCCTCAGCCTGTCCCTGTCGTCAGGGAGGTGCCTGATGCCTGGGGCTGCCCCAGTGCCCCTTGGCTGCCCTGCTGCTGGTTGGGTCAATGGGATGGGCCCTGGCTGCCAGGGTCTTCCCTGCCTGTTCTACTGAAACCCCTGTTGCTCCTCACCCCCTGCCCCCACCCCAGGGCACCTCCAGACCACAATGCACCCTGACAGTCAGCTCCTGCCATGTCCAGCCCTGAGCATGGAGTACCATGGAACCTGACCCACAGATGTCTAAAGACTTGCCCCTCTAACACCTCCTGAGAGATTAGTCTGGTACTGGCCTCTGAGTGCCTCCACCCCCCAGTGCTGAATCCTTACCCAACCCCAGTGAGCCCAGCTAGCTTCTTGAACTCATCATGGGCAACCTGATAACACCATCTCCAATTCCAGAACCAAGTGCCCTCTGTCCTGTCCCCTTCCTAGTTCGTTCTCCCTGCCCTGGATCCATGTCCCCTGGGGGAGCCCTGCAACAACCTACAGCGATTAAATCTCCTTTCTGAGCCAAATCTGTGTTCCCTGACAAAGTGCTCAGACCCTCACGTGTCCCAACTTTAAAACAGTGTGGGATGCAAATCATCAGACCTCTCTAGGACTCCTTGTGTATATGTAGACTAATAAATTTAACACTGATAGTGACCAGCCTCATCCATACTATTACATTCCTTAGACTCCAGATTAAGGTTGACACATGTGCCATGTTGTAAGTGGTATCTGACTCATGTTAACTCCCAACCCCTGTGTCAGAGACTAGTGAGGCAGGGCAGGGCAGAGAGACAGAAACCAAGGTTGAGGGAGGCTGACACGGCAACAGCTCATTGAGGGGCACAGTCCCAACGGTACCCAACCAGGAGAGCAGATCCAGGATGGGGACAGTGACAGGTGCCAGCCAGGACCTTAGCAATGGCCAGGCAAGTCCACAGTGACCAGGCAGGCCCAAGTTCAAGCTGGGAAGTCAAGGCTGGCATCAACAAGGCAGGTGACCTTGTGTAACACGGTGTCATGCAGCTCAGACAGAGACCGAGTAGGAGTGTTTGAGTTCCCAAGCAGAGGGAGCTCTTTCTCAGTAGCCTGATCCCATATGACTCAGCTGCACCACATTAGTGCTAGGCTGGGGCACCAGAAGCCAAACCTCTGGAGACGATCGAGGGTGTGCTCAGGGCCATGACACACTACTTGGAAATTGCGTTATAACACCTGAACACCAGAGGTGACTGTGCTCCAAAGTCAGGGCCATCCCTTGGCATCACTCAATATGTGAGTACAGACAGATGTCTTAATTCTATGGATCCCCTCATCCCAAGCTGTGTCACAGGAGAAAAATATTTAATTCTCCAACACTAGTGAAGACAAATAAAATTCTCATATTTTCTTCTTATTTGTAGTAAAATCCATGTAGTCACAGTAGGTCTCCTACAATGTGGGTATAGAAGTAACTTGCTGGAAGTAACATGGAAACCACTTATTCAGCCAATAAAGACAGGTAATCAGTTTCATCTTTCTCTATATTTGTAGCTGTATTTGTAGCTTTTCCTATATTTGTAGCAGCTTGGTCAGGTGATAATTCTATTGTTGCTCCACAGATAGGTTCCTGCTTTTATGTGAAACCTGAATTATAAACTAGGACTATAACTGAGCTGGGTGATCCTATTCATGGGTGAGTAGCTCAATTAATGAGTGTCAGTTAAGATACCAGCTCAGAAACGAATTGTCAACTTGTGCCAAATTTTCACCATAAAGAATTTCTCCTAGTTTTCTCTTCTGTGTTCTCAATGTTCTTGCCCATCCAAGTGTTTGTCACTCTCATCCATGAGACTCTGAAAAAGAAAGATCTCTAGGGTTTTTATTGTGGAGATAATCTTTCAATACAGTCCTTAACATGTATTGTTCAGGAATCTTGTCCTTAAGTCCAGGAGTTTTGTAATTATTTTTTTTTAGGTCTAAAAGTAAAAATAAAAGTGTTGTGATGACTGATCTGTCTTAGGAGGGATTCACAAAGAGCAAATGTTCACTACTGTTATAATGCAGAAATCAGGATATGTTTTGGAGTCATTCAAACCAGAAGAATGAATGAAGAGGCAGAATTTGTAGTTGCACATACATGGACAAGATGAATAATTGATCTGTGTTTGTATTGAACTCTCCTCAGATTTTATTAATACTTAGCTCCAGAAACAAGTCATTTTTCTGCCTACAGTAAAGTCAGCTTTATGGAAAAAAAGTGCTTATAGTGCCATTTTGTAAGTTCTCATATAACTGAGCAACATGGGTCAGACTCTACATCACATAACATTTTGACTTAAGAAAGATGAAAAGATTATTATTATGGAATAAGTTTTGCCAGGCAGCATTTGTACAGTGAAGGGGAAATTATCCTTACCCCTTTTATGCAGTGAGTGTGAAGGCAAGATGTGCCAATGGGTCAGCATTCAGTGAAAGACAGGGACTATTCTCTCTGAAATAGCTTTCACTACAGCTAAAGGCTACGGAGTTCAGTGTGACACTGTGAGGCCCATGCTTTATTATACTTGTCTGTATTTGAAAGAAGAAAAGCTTAGAATATATGGGTTTGTCTAGAAAAAAGAAAACTGAGACATAGACAGGATAAAAAAAAAACTTCATGAGAAAAAAGATTGCTACAAAGGGGTAAGGTTTCCCTTTGACTCAGAACAGAAAGATAGGTAATTGAACTGCAGCATAGAACTGTTAGCGTAGATAGCAGTTGAGGAAAAAATAAACACAAAATTTTTAATGAGACACATGATTAAATCACTAAACAAAATTTTTTATCATTTTAGATGTTGTAAAGGTAGCAACAGAAATATTTTAAGAAATGGATAGAAAAATATCTGCAAGAAAAAATTTACTTACTTAAAGCTACTTGATTCTGCCTTCAACAAGAGATGGGCTAGATGGTATCTTAAGGTCCCTTCCAATTCTGTATTTAACAACAATACTATCAGAAATTGGGGGATGTTGTTTATTTGGTTGTTTGTTTTGTTAGAACATGTTCAAGAAATAAATTTGTGTTTCATTTTGGATTTGTGTTTGTTTGGGTTTGTTTTTTTTTAAAAAAGCTGGTTATACTCCTTGTTCTAGTTTAGTTAAGATATTTTCTCCCCATTTTGATATCAGAACTTTGACTCAGTTGATCTAAGCATAATCTCTTCCAACTATTTCCATAGGATTGCTTGAATAGCAGTTTGAGTCATAAAATGTTTGATGGGCCTGTGCATTTGGTTTCTTGGAGGAGCTGTGTGTGGGATAAGCATGTTCAAGGTCTTAAGTCAGCGTCAATAGTTTTCATTGCATAGAAAGGTTTTATCTCTACAAAGTGCCTCTAAGCTAACAACTGCATCAATCTCCTGTCACAGTCCTTGCATGTTTAAGTAGAAAAATAAATGGGAAAAGAAATTCTTCTGTGTGTGACTTAATAAGGACTCAGCTAAGGACAAAGTGTTTCTTGTTCATCTAGTCAGTGAGTGGGAAGGAATTCAGTCTCTGCTTCTTATATTGTTTATGCATTTTTGCTTTTGGCAATGCCTGGAAAAAAAAACCAAACCAAAACTAATTCTGTAGCTGGGCACAGAAACATTGTACTTTTTTGCTTATGTAAATAAAACAACTTTTCTCCCCATAACTAGTTTCCTTCCTTCCAAGGAAATATTGTTGTTGTGGTTTGGGCTGGACTGGCCGCTGAAATGTATGACAGATGCTTTCTGACCTCTTTCCCTGTAAAGAGAGAAAGAGACTTATGAGTTTAGTAAAAAACTAAACTACTTTAATGAAATATTAATAATAAAATAATAAAAAGGAAATAATGAAATATATGCAATTATAAAACCAGTATCAAGCTCCTAGGATGACGATCACGTCACCAACAGGCACTGGGAAAGTCCCAGACTGGACTCGGTGACGGATGGAAACTGGATTCCAGATCTGGATTCAGGAACATACAGATCGGGATCAAAGGCAGAAGAACACAGTCCTCCTCAGACGCCAGCCATTGAAGGAAGAGAGCTGACCCCTTTGATCCCTCAGCTTTATAGTGAGCATTATGCAGATGGGATGGAATACCCGATTGGTCAGTTTTGTGTCACCTGTCCTGTCCGCTGTTCCCCGCAGGTGCGACTCCTCTACACTTTTCCGCTTCCGACCCTCCAATGGGTCATGCAACAAAGTGAGCTGACCTTGGTTGTTATAGCAATAAGTGTAAGCAAGACCCTCTCTGCATACCTTTCGTTGGCATACATTAGAAACAATCAGGTCTTATCTCTCTGGGAGTGAAGAGTGTCTGGACAATATGCTGTTAATTTCAGAGAGTTCAGTTAGTTAGAAGAGGCTTAGCTGCAAAGTAAAATTACTGAACAGAAAATTGGTTTTGTTTTACCTCAAACCAGGACAACTACTCACAGATTTGCTGTTCAGTACTCTCAAATAACAACATATTAATCAAAAGCAGTACATTGCTGTATGCTTGGAGTTCATTCCTGACAGAGGGTGAACTGAGTATTGCCATTCCCATGAGCAATGCTCAAATGCAGTATTCTATGCATCATCATTAGTTTTTACCCACTAACAAAGTTCTGTAGTTATATTAACTTAAGTGTAAATTTCCATCCAAGCTTTTAACCTCAAAAAAAAAAGCTAATGTCAAAGACACACATTCCTCTGTGTCTTCTTTGCTACAGACATTTTCATTTTCTTTAATAGATAGAGCATAGGCCACAACCAGAGGCATAGTATCAGCTAATAGTAGCTATAGCTCAGTTCCAGCATGGCAACTCTTCTGTTGCTTTGTCTTCTGTGTAAAAAATTATAACCTCAACCAAAAATAAAATTCCCTGTTCTATGCAGAGGGTACCATTATAAAATTAAAGTAGTAGGAAAAGACAGTTCTAAAAGTAGAATATTAGTTTTTCCTTCCTTTTTGATTCCAGAAGTGATAGATCAGATTGTGACAGTATGATTTTGTTGAAGAAATAGACGATAAAGAGTTCTAATTTCAATGTCTATGAGAGTGTCACCAGTGCAATCACAAAAAATACAACCATGGTATTAGCAAAAGTTTATAATTTACTTTAGAAACATAAAATGGAACAGCTATTGCATTAAATTTAACTTCAAATCTCTCTGTGCACTAATTTAAAATCCTAAAGGAAAGCACATAGTCTGCAGAACTAAAAAACATGTATTGTAGCTGGAATCTGCATTTAAAAGTAGATTTTATTTTTTTTGGTAACACAGTCAGAGCTGTTCCACTTCACTGAAATAATTTAATATACACCCAACAATAGAAATAGTATTTCCTAATACAAATAATCTTCCCAATGCAAATCTACACAATCTTATAAAATATTAAATTGTATTCTTCAAAGCTGTGCAAGATAAGTGATGTTCAAATCAGAGTCTTGTTCTCTACCATATTTCTTTATTAAAGCAAATTTGTCTGACTTTCTGAATCTGAAAGTTTTCTTGCATGATGCCCTTGTTGCTTTTTTGCTGGAGGCAGTCCACTTTGTCCACTTTTTATTTGCATATATCTCCTAAAAAATCCATTGGTAACTATACCAAAAAAAGCATGGTACCAAATGTATTTTCCCCCTGTTGTACTACTCTTATTGTTCTATATGGAAATGGCTGAGAGAGTAGCAATATTAGGAGGCCTTTATAAAAAAAGTCTGTAGGATGATGTACTAAGGAGTATGTATATGTTCAGACAGACATATTGCAATCTGTTAAAAGTTTTAAAAGAAATCACTAGAGAACACTTAGCAGGAGCTACAAACATCCTTAGTATTGAACAGATAAGGCTATCCAAACCCTTTAATGTCACCTCTGGAGACAAGCCTGAGAAAGCTTGATTGAGTTCAGAATATTTTAGCTTTTATGTTGACAAAGTGATGCTACCAGAACTGTAAAAATGAAGCTTAGCTGACAAAGTTGGCCACAACAGTATTTTTCACAGCAAAGGAAGCATTATCTGCTTCCTATAACTAAAAGAATAAGGAAAAAATGGGATATAAAGTAAATCTCAAGCTGCCAGAAATTTAAAAGGACATTTAAATCACAGAGTCTGGTCATTCTCACTTGTTTTCAGCAAGTCTTTTTATATTAGTTGCACCTGACTGTCTGAGTTTTGGTTTTTTTTGTTTGCAACAATCTCAAATGAAAACATGACAATACCAATGCTGGAACATAAAACAACATATGGAAATTGGCTTAAGAGTCTCAACCATTAGTTTTTATTTTATATTACCATAAGCTCTGCTAGGTTGTCTAAGACTGTTTTTCATTTTTCTTCTGCCTGAGTCCATAACTAGCTGTTCTCCCAGAGAGCACCCACCAGTGGCATAAAACCAAAACATTATTTTTGGTATACTATACAGCTCCCTCCCCTCCATAACTGACATTTCAGTATCTAAATCATTGCATCAATGAGCTGAAGAGAAAAGTTTTTACACACAAACTCACTCTAAATCAGATACATGATACATTATTATAGTCTTATTATTTTTTCCAGTAGTCCCCTGCATCATGACAGGCAAATTTGATAACTATGTTACAAAACTGGAGAAAATATGTCTTTCATAATTTTTTTCTATCAGTGTATTTCTATATATGTGGGCACAATATGCCTCAGGAATTGATTCAATGACTAGGCTGTAAAGACATCTGGGAATCCAGTAAACATGTGAAAGAACATCTGCCTTGATATCTGCCTTTTTACCTTAAGGTAAAAATTTCAAAAATTTATCCATTTGTGATGAATTTCAAGAACAATTATAATGAAGTGACAGAGAATTTCTAGTTTCTTCCCAAGAGAGAAAAATTACAAATAGCACCCTGTAGCTGTGCAGCTATTTATGGAAGTTATATGTCAAGTACCATTATTTTAAATGCATCTCTGCCATCTGCTCCAGTCCCAGAATTCAAAATGGAAAGATTCTGCAGTTATGATACATGAGTCTAAGATAAAATGTGTCTATAATCAAAACATTCCATTCCAGCCTAGTCTAAAAAAATTATGTTATTATTAGTCATATGCCTCACGTTTGCATCACAGTCAGATTGTTGTACCTTTCAAATGTCAACAGCAGCTTGATTAAAATGAAAAGTTAATGCACAACTCTAACAGAGAGTTAGCAAATAACTTTTATGCAAGGTTCCTAGTAAGAATGACCCTCAAGTGTTACGGAGTCTGAAAAACACACAGTCAGATTATTTCCTACAAGAGATTACATTCTAATTTGAGAAAGCTTTCCTTAATCACAGCTCATTTTGAAAAAAAAAGAAGACAGTTTATGCAAAAAATTCATTAAATTGAACTTGATATTTTATCTCGGAACTAGTCACCTTATATAGCTAATTACATGTGTGTGTTCTGAGATAGACATGTAATGTCCACTTCTACAATGGCATCATGAGCTGCAGGAGATTTGCAGCTTTCCTTGAAACATCAATGCTTACATCCACACTGAATACATAAGACCAATTTTTCACTACAAAAGAAACATATTTCTTGTTCCCTCACTTGCAGAGAAAAACCTCAGAAAGTGACTTGCCTAGATACATAAGCTCCCTCCCAAAAGCAGAACAGCATATGAAAAGCACTCAAAATTTGTACTACAATTGCCTTATTATTGAACTGCAAATAAGTTCATGTATATGGCATAGAAATACTAGCATAGCACTTAAGATACACTCAGAATAAGACAACTGCTAAAAACAAACTACAAAAACAAAAGGAACTTTATTTTGCAGAATCTGAAAAAAAATAGGGTAGGTTGATCCTTTGGATAAAATCAGAGGTTTATTTGGTGAAGTTGCATTATTTGACATTTACAGTGATCTCTGTAAGAAGAAAAACCGTGGAAGAAAACTAGAAATAAATTGTAATATAGCTTACATGTATAGAGTTTTAACTTTTGTTTGAACTTATGGTATTAGGCTACACACTCTTTTCCTAAAACTTAATACTATTTATTCTTATGAGACTAATCCTTTTTACTGACATTATAATTTACATAGTTTGTACTGGACGTTTTTTGGGTTTTGGTTGGGTGTTTTTTTTTTATTTTTAATTATTCCCATACTACTTTAACATGGGTAAGACTGCTGTCTACAAATCTGAACAGAAAACCAACTATGAAATAGTTCCCACAGATAAATATACCTGTATGTCTATATGTGTACACAGTTAAAATACAACTTCACTGTAATTTCCTAGGAACAAAGTTGTGATTCTGAAAACTTTTGCTTATATGAGAGGAAAAGGCCTCAAGTTGCACCAGGAGAGGTTCAGGTTGGATATTAGGAAAAAATTTCTTCACATAAAAGGGTTGTCAAGCATTGGAATAGGCTGCCCAGGGAAGTGATTGAATTACCATTCCTGGAAGTATTTAAAAGATGGGTAGACATGTTGCTTAGGGACATGCTTTAGTGGTGGTTTTAGCAGTGTTAGGTTGATGGTTGGACTAGATGATCTTAAAGGTCCCTTCCAACCTAGGCAATTCTATGATTCTACGATTCTATAAATCACTTATTCTGCTATCTCCTAAATTCCTTTGCACTTACTACATATACATATATTACTGAAAAGCATCACCAGATCCTATAATTACATTACATTTTTTACCCAATATTTCCTTATTCTTATTGTTGAAGAGCAACTCAGTATCTAATTCATATCTCAGTCTGTTTATAACATCTGAGAGCTGTAATTCTTAGAGTATGCTTCACAGTATAGTGACACGATGGGGGTTGTTGGTAGTGGGCTTATCTTTTTCATCCAGGAGTAGATTATGAAGAGTGGCTTACTTCTCTGTGTCAAAATGAAGAAGGGTTTATGCAAGAATGGTTTTTATTATTATATTTACTATACCTACTGTGTTCCCTTCCTCCTTCTTTATCTGTTGATCTGTTGTGTGAGATATCAAACCCCTATTTCAATGCGCCTCTCATTGTGAAGAACTCACCTCCATTATCCCCATGAAAGGGCTCCAGCTGTGTTTTCCAAGAAAATGGCTGTAACTGCATTTCAGTGGGAAGTCAGTCTTTCTGTGTTTTACATATTTCAGTTGTGAGAACACCTACAGGTCCTCTATTTATATTGTCAGAAAAACACCAGTAACTGATTACTGAGAAGGTAATCCCTGTAACACTCAGATTTCAACAGTTCTTAATATGCAAGTACTCAGAAACTTTGAAGCTGAATATGAAATAAACTGCCAAGTTACTGACAGGGTTAAGCAACAGTGCAGCAGGCTTTTCCCCTCCCTGTGATTTTGGATCTGCACACTAAAATACCCAGGAGGTTATTTTTAAGTGCTTAAACCCCTTGGTGTATCCAGTATATAAAAATCACAGAATAGAGCAAACCTAATGTTGCAGCAGCACATTTACTGTTGTTATTACTGTGATCCTTCACTTGACCAGCATATTCAGTTAAGAAAGAGTCTGGTGTGTTCCATATTACATTCTCTTCCTATGTAAGAATTCCATAGCAAATAAAAAAACAAAAAACAAACCTCTTTTGTTCATCAGCTGGGTTATTGTAGAAAGCTTTGCAGGGGCATGTAATAAACTGCACATGAACAGGGCTCCCTCTAGTGACTGCCTTTAGGGACTCCAAGAGCTTATTTTTCCCAGGCTGATTGGGAAAAGAGAACATGGGTTTTATGCCTCCAAGTTTCTTTGCATTTGTATACAGGAAACCTGTATATTTCAAACAATATGTATAAAATGCACAGAGCAAGTAGGCTTTCTGAGATTTCTTCTATTCTGGATTTTCTTTTCAAATTTTTGCTACTTTCTTTTTTCTTTTTTTTTCTTTTTTTTTTTTCTTCTCTTTTCTTTTTTTTTTTTTCTTCTCAATATTACATGCTGCTTGGCCTAACCCTTTATTTCTCTAAGTCCAAAATTTCAACTCCTGACAGTTCATAACAAGATTTAAAGAGCCCCAAAAGTGTATTTAACAAGTTTATTGGCAAGAGACTTATATTTGTTACACAGTGTCTGCAGTCCCATTTATTTAAAAATGTAGAAATACAAAAAATGTCAAAGGTTGAAAACTAACAAACAGAGAGATGGCTGAGGAAAGTCAGTAACTAATAGAGTTCTCCTGGAATATTTCATTAGTTATTACAAGCTCACAAAAAAAAAAAAAAAAGAAAAGAGCATTCAGCAAGCTAGAGACAATATAACCTTTCATTTCATGCTTCAAACATCATACGTAGTTAGCAACAGTCACTTGAGGGGAGGTTTGTCTCATTCATAGGTATCTTTACTGTAGACACACATATTTAAGTGCTAGCCTAGGTTTCCTTTATAGTCATTTTAGGGAAACAGTCAGCGTAGCAAGAATGGGTCTCTGACATATTTTAGATGTTGTCTTTACAATAGGAAGAATTACCCCGGGTTTCCTATAGTTTTTCATTGACTAAATCACTGACTAGGTTAGCTACCTTATATGTAAACATTTATATTACAGAAATCTAAAATTACATGAGATTAAGTTCACGTTAAATCTGTGATTTAAAAAAAAAATAATTCTGCACCCAAACAGTTGAACGTGTCCTGCAGGTACATTATGTTGTTATCTGATCACAGTATCACAGTATCATCAGGGTTGGAAGGGACCTCTGGAGATCATCTAAGTCCAAGCCCCCTGCCACAGCAGGGACACCTACAGCAGTTGCACAGGACAGCGTCCAGGTGGGTTTTGAATGTCTCCACTGTGGGAGACTCCACCACCTCTCTGGGCAGCCTGTGCCAGTGCTCTGCCACCCTCAGAGTAAAGAAGTTCCTCCTCATGTTAAGATGGAACTTCCTGTGCTCCAGTTTGTGCCTGTTACCTCTAGTCCTATCACTGGGCACAACAGAAAAAGACTATTCTCATCTACCTGGCACCATCCCCTTAAGTATTTATAAGTATTGAGAAGATCCCCCCTCAGTCTTCTTTTTTCTAGACTAAAAAGACTCAAGTCCCTCAGCCTTTCCTCATAAGAAAGATGTTCCAAACCCCTAATCATCTTGGTAGCCCTTTGCTGGCCTCTTTCCAGCAGTTCCCTGTCCTTCTTGAACCGGGGAGCCCAGAACTGGACGATATGATACAACATAGAAAGTGTCTAGGCAGCTTGCATTAGAAAATCCCAATGTCTTTTAATCTTAACTGTTTGTCAACCCCATATTAAAAGACGTAGTGCAGAGCAGTTTTTCATGCAGACAACATATCACCTATACACTACTTTGCAAATAGAACACCATCTGCTTAGCTAAGCATTGTTTTTGGTTTTAAATGAAGACTGAAGTGGAAGAGTACTGAAAACAATATTTTCAGAATGATATATTTTCCAGAGAACAAAGAAAAACAATATGAGTTTATAATTTGTAATAGAAAAGAACACCTCTTAGGTCATTAACTCAATTTCATTTTAATCTGTGTATAAAGATACAAGCTCTATTTTTAAACTATCAAGAGGTGAGCTGTTCTCACGGCTCCTAGTTGGACTGTTTCAAAATCTCACTCACCTGAGGAACAGAAAATTTAAGAAATTAGAAATAATTTATGTTTTATATTAGTCATTGAGTATTCTAATAAAATTTAGAAAAAAAAGAGATCAGTCATACAGTTCCTTCCAAACTCCAGTTACACGTCAACTTTACTTTTCCAGTTTTTACTGCAGATCTGAGAAATTTTGTGCATATATATGTGTGTGTATGTGTGTATATAGGAATGCAATTTTAAAACACAGTTGTAATAATTTGAAAATTAGAATCTCTTCACAATGCAAACTACTCATAATTAAAGTTATTAATTTAGATGTAAATATGATTCATTTGGCTTAACTTTGTTGGGATGTTGGAGAGAAGGGAGTTGAAGAGGGAAGGAAATATGAAAAATAATTATTTGGGGGTTTTGGTATTTTGACACTACATTAATAAAAATATTATATTGGCATTGTAAGTTTCATCAACTTCACAACAGTCAGACAGTTCCATTCAGTCTTTGCTTTGGCATTACACTAAGAGGAAAGGCTGTATTTTCCTTTGTATCCCTTGTTTCAGAAAGATCTTGATACACGCTATGGACATTTCTTATGACTCTCGTTTAAAATACCACTATACATAATGTCTTTTTAAAATTCATAGACTGTCTAGTGTGACCCACAAAATTATAAAAAAACACCATGGGCGCAAAACGTCACAAATATTTTCCAATCTTTGTATTCAGTTACATAAACCCCAAATTATATCAAATTTTCATCTTTGATTTTTTTTTACACTGTCAATCAAATTGTCCACAAACTTGTATAAAATTTGACTATACTTTTGGAAGTATTTTGTCTTTTTTTGCAAGTGCATTTCAGGTAGCTGTTATGCAACCCAATACTACAATAACAAGTCTTAACCATCTAATCAATATTATCCCTTAATTTCTGAATGTTCCAAATCTTTCCAAAATCTTTGGTGTAGAAGCAGCAATTTAGCAGCTGTAAATCTTAAATTACATGATGAAGCTACGTGCTGTCTCCAGGCAGAATAGAGTATTTGCTGTGGCTACTGTATGCAATAGTATTACTTGTATACTGTTCATTGTATTTTGCTCTTGTATTCTTCAATGACTCTAAATCTATTGCTATTATATGGGGTTTAGGGTATCTGTTACCATAGTGACATGCAATGTGTGCCTAGCTGTCTCTTTTCCTGTCAGTTAGTGCTCATTTAGTAATATAGATATTGAAAAATTCCCCGCTTAAAGTGCTTCCAAATTTTCTCTGCATTACATAAAAGACTTGATTCAGGTGATAGCTTAAAATTGTTGATTTTTGGCTTCTCCATTCCTTGGGTAATTTGTCTGAGTTTTCGCTAGGCAATTGGGTTACTTGAAGCACTAACCTCCACACCAAAGATGCTGCCAAGTCCTGCTTGCAGTGCTGTCAATTCCAAATGTTCTTTATACCTGCAGATCTTTGTGCAGAAGGGAAAACTTAATACCCATCAAATTCTTTTGCATCCATGACAGACTCAGAAAACACAGGAAAATTCAGCTGTTACAATGTTAATACATAGCATTATTCAATGGGCCAAATTCAGCTCTACCAAAAGTAACACAAACTGTATCCAAGAGTATAGATTTTCATGAAGGCTTCATTCTCCTTTACAGTTATAGCTAGATAAATCCCTACATGAAGATGCAATTACCCGTCGAAGAGAATGAGATTTCCTGTAAGTTTGAGTTATGAAGACCTAGTTACTTTTAGACTAATAGAGAACAGTTATGAAAAGTAAAAATAACATGTACTAAGAATGAGAAATATCTAGGAGGAAAAACTCCTGGGATGTTTTCAAATCAAAAACTTGCAAAATAATAAAAATGAAAACCTCATTCACCTGCTGTGTACCCTAGTATTATCACAGAACCTGATTTTCTTAAGTATATATATTTTTTTTGTCACATGTAAATCTTTTATAGATTCAGAGATTGTTAATCACTGGTAGCAGACTAAATCAGCATTAATAACTTGGAAAATAGGATGGAAAACACAAAATCATGTTTGTCTGAGATTCACAACTAAATCCAAGCAAGAAAATAATGGATTATGAACTCAGTCCACAACTGATACAGGATAATCACATCTTCTTTGTAGAAATATGGCTCTCAACAAAGTAAAATATTCTTGTAAACTGTGAAATCTTGGGTCTGATAAAGGTGTTAGTATCTGAAATGACATGGCATATGCAGAGGAGGCATAGCACCTCATTTGGCAAGCTGGATCTAGATTTTTTACCAGACGTAAGTAAATTCATTTCTACTTTTAATCTTATAGAAAAGAAGGGAAAGTTAAATTTGTCTTACAACTGAAATTGTAACTATACATGGAGGCTTACCCAAAATAGCGCAAATGGAGAAACTTTGAGTAGAAGCAACAGTGAAAATACAGGAACATGTTCAATAGGTAGAAGACTGGGAGAGTAAACTGAGAAAAAGTAGTTATAAAAACAGTATAAAAAGTACCTAAATAAACTTTTCAGTCTCAGGAATGACAGTTGAACTAAGGTTGCTTGCTTCTTGTCAAGTGGTGAAGAACACGCTACCAGACCAACTATACTTAAGAACAGAATAGTGTAGAAGCAGACTTCTAAAATAACATACTACTCATACATAGTCTTTCAAAGAAAGGGATCTGACCTAAGTTACGTAACTGCAAAACTGAAAACAAAAATAGTCATTCAGGTAATATGTTAAAAAAGAGTATGGAAGAGAAGAGATTTTCATAGGGGATCTTCAAATGTATGGAAGAGTAAGGATGCATCAATAATGCAAAAAATCACTTAAAAATTACATATAGTCTGGACATCAAACCTATCTATTTTGCAAAGATTCACAAGATAAATCTGAACTTAAGCATCTGAACTGGGACTAAAAGTAGGCAGTGCTCAAATCCAAAAGTGTATTTCAAAATGCTTGTTTTACCCTGTACCCATATAAACTCATAGTCTGATGACTTAAATTGTTTAAGCTGTTATACCAAGTAAGGTTTTTCACATTGTCATAACATTTTCAAAGACAAACTGATGAAGTTCAGACTAAATACCTGGACAGTGAGGTAGACTGAAAACTGGCTGAACTGGTGGGCTCAACAGATTGTGATGCCTGATACAAAGTTCAGCTGGACATCAGTCACCAACAGTGTGTGTCGAAGGTTGATACGAGGGACAATATTGTTAAACATTTTCATTAATGACCTGGATGATGGCACAGGGTGCAGACCCTTAGTAAATTTGCAGATTATATCAAACTAGGAGGAGTGGCTAAGAAGCCACGTGAATGTGGGGACATGCAGAGGAACATGTACAAGCTGGAGAACTGGTCCAACATGAATCTCGTGAAGGAACAACTCCATGCAGCATTACATATTGTGGGACAACTGGCTGGAAAGTAGCTTGGCAGAAGAGGACCTGAGGGTCCTGATGGACACCAGGTTGACCATGAGTCAGCAAAGAAGGCCAACAGCCACCTGGGCTCTATTAGACCATAACCAGCCAGACTTGGAGTGCTGTGTCCAGGTCTGGGCTCCCAGTACACGAGAAATATGGGAATAATGGAGTGAGTCCAGTGTAGGGCCATGTGAAGGACTATGAAGATAGTTAAGGACTTATGAGGAACGACTGAGGGAGCTGGGGTTGTTTAGCCTGGAGAAGAGGAGACTGAGGGGTGACCTTATCACCCTCTACAACTACCTGAAGGGAGGTTTTAGAGAGATGGGGGGCTGACCTCTTCTCCTACGTGGCAAGTGATAGGACAAGAGGAAACGGGTTCAAGTTATGTCAGGGCAGGTTTAGATTGGATATTAGGAAGCATTTTTTCACTCAAAGGGTTATTAAACATTGGAATGGGCTGCCCAGAGAGGTAGTGGATTCACCATCCCTGGAGGTGTTTAAGAAAAGGGTAGATGAGGTGCTTAGGGACATGGTTTAGAAGTGGGTGTTTTTAAATCAGGGTAGGTTAACGGTTGGACTTGATGATCTTAATGGTCCCTTCCAACCTCACTTATTCTATGATTCTATGACTTGGAGCATCTGTCATATGAGGAAAGGCTGAAAGAGATGGGACTACTCAGCCTAGAGAAGAGAAGGTCAGGGGGAACATATCAATGTGTACGGGTGGGAGTACGGAAGACAGTTAGACTGTTCTCTGTCACATTCAATGGCCGGACAAGAGGCAGTGAGTACAAATCAAGATACAGAAAATTCTATTTAAACACACAAAAAGAATCCATTTTACTGTGATGGTGGTCAAGTATTTGGACAGGGTGGTCAGAGAGGTTTTCTGGTCTCCATCCTTGGAGAAATTCAAAACTTGACTGGACATAGCCCTGAGGAACCTGCTCTAGTTGACTCCTTTGTGAGCAAGGGGCCTGGACTAGATGATCTCCAGAGGTCACTTCCTACATCAATGAATCTTCTATTCTGTGACATGTATTTGCAGAATCAGAAATTTTTTTTATACTGGAAGGGATGTCTCGAGAGAGAGAGTTGGCCTCTCTGTCCAACCAGTTCAAATACTTGAGCACCCCCACAGTAAAAAGATTTTTCTTTTGTTCAGATATAATTTCATGATCAGTCAGTATTCACTAGTTATTTCTTCATAAGTGCACACAGAAGACTGCTTGTAGTGTGCTTTGTTATCTGTTTTCAAGATGGATTATGCGTGTTTTAAAACTATTTTCAAGCTGAGTGTATCACATCCTGAGCAAGTGCTCTAATTGCTAGGCTTATAATTTCACACATGTGTATTAGTTGCTTTGCATTGTGTTTTAAAAGAAAGGGCTGATATGGTCCATTTTCCAACAAGAAAATAGGACTGACTGTAAAGACTTGCTTTTGTCTATGAATTGTGATAGCACATAGGTGTCTCTTCAAGGCTGAGAGATAATTCCTCCATCCCAGAAAAACTTTATATTAGGCCCACATTCATAAGGAAATTGTCTGAGGTGGAACTTAGAAAGAATGTCAATGTCTAATTCCAAGGGGGCTATTCACATAGCACTCGGCTATGTGAACACAGCTAAGAGCAACCAAAACTCAAAGCTACTTTTACTTCAATAGGTTGTTTTCTATCCAGGGAGTTTACTGTTTTGAATGAGGTCTGAGATATCTTTTACCGTATCTTGTAGGTGACGGCTAAAGATGTAGATTCTGGAATGAGATTAACTAGGTCTAACTTTATATAACTATAGAATTAAACATCCACATCTGGGACATTCCCTTTAGGTTTCTTTTGCAATAATTAAAAGACAAATGTTTCTTTCAAATGCATTGTAGGTGCCTAATTTGATCAATGGATAAATGGAGACTTGGGTAACTGTCTCAGACGATATCTGCATTGTAGATAACTAGAAAGAGGTGAGAAGAATGTTTAAAAATTAATGGGTTTGATATTTTTAGTGACAAAATATGTGCAAATGTGTGGATATGCTCTTTGTTTTTATTCCATGTAAGGGAAAATTGTAAATGTTTCTCATTTCAAGATTTTTAGATGAAGGCTCAGTATAGAGATTAACACAACTGAAAGAAATGCAAATTACTATTTACAGTAGTGATTTTACATGTCAGTTGTACTGCATTTTAAAAAGTGGAAAGCTAAAACTAATTTCTCAATATTTCAGAAGTTAGCTTTATGTCCCAGTTTACATTCAGCATTTACAAAGAGCAACAGAGACAGAATATTTGTAATTAACTTGTCACTAAGTCAGAAAAATATTTTGTCAGGCTCTTATCCAGTTCTCTTACATGTCCCTGCATTGTCCTACAAAACTTATCAAAAAAGGACGATAAAAAAGTCACCTTGCTTCAAGAAATGTCATCTCTGATGATATCAGTCACTTATTGTGTTAAGCAAGTTGATTTTATGAGCTGGAGAAAACCCATGGCTCATAAACTCAGCAGAGGTGAGTGAGTTATGACAGTTTTTCAAATACATTAATAAAATTCTTAAAACATCAGTATGGTACATTAGTCTTCATAACATTTAGCTTTATTAAGCACACAGATCGATGAGAAGCTGTCTTGTATGCCAGTTGTTTAGCTTCTTTAGAATGGCACCAGTTTTTAAACTGCTTTTTCCCCTGTAGCTGAGAAGAAACTTTAATGGTCAAATTTCAGATTTTGGATGAATCTGAGAATTTGTAGGTGTACATTGGAGCTAAGTCAAATCTGTCAATTTTAAGAAGTTGTGAATGTGAAGACATTTGTTCACTAATGCTAGTTCTAACATAATCTCCACATATTGTTTATCTACAGTTCTTAACTTCCATTAAATTTGGAAAGGCTTGTGTGTTCCAGAATTAGTTTTGGAACTGTCTATATATACTTTTCATTTCTACCCCTGTGAAAGTAGAATGTGATGTCATGATACATATTGCCAAGGTACTGACACTTCTGTGATAAAAAAGTAATAAAAAGCTTTCAGACATAGAAGAATGATGATTTTTTGAGTGAGATTTGAAGTGAATCTGCAGTAAAACTCTCAAGAAATTCACTACATTGTAAATAAAATAAACTGCATTTCTATTCTGAAAGTATCAAATGACAATTTGAAATATGAATAATGTTTGTCATGGAAACATATTTATGTGGAATACTTATTGACTGTATCAATAAAGAATTACTAGGAAACAGTATAATACTTTGTATTTGAATTTTAAAAAATTGGTTAAAAAACAAGTTAAGCAATTTTACTCATCAGGTAGCAAATCAGTTATTCAATCATGAAGAAAATGCCCTCTCTTTATACTAGCTCTAAACAATAGACCACACTGTTCTGTACTTTGCAACACCAAAAAAAAATACTTCTCAGTTTGATTTTTATGTGCCTTTCTTCTCTTCCTTGCTTTGTTCCTTCTTGGTTATTTATTCTGAGCAGAACAAAACCACCACCACCAACAACAACAAGAACTCATAAAAGAAAGAGAAAACTGCTGCTTCTTGTGGGTATAAACGAAGGGCATTTAAAAATTCTCAGCTTCAGACATCTACATCCTCTGATTTAAATTTGTGTCAGTTGTTTTTAAATGATGAATATGAAATATTTCAGCAAAATTATGTAATGATACAAGACCCGTAGATTAAAAAATGACTGAGTGACAAATCTGGAACAGTAGCTAGTGGTGGGAAATCATTGTTTGTTGATGCTTTTTCAAAAAAAAGTTGTGAAACATTGGACATTTCATAGTAATTAAAAGTCAACCCATTCTAACAATGGATAAAACAGCCTGATGAATCATAAATAGTGATAAATATAGTAATGATAAATAATAGGGAGAAACAGTTCAGTCAGAAAAAATAGTCTGGATCACTTGGTAATTTCAAAATAAGGGATCACTCAAATAAAGTGTTCAAATTCAAAGAAATATATTCAATAGGAATGAACAGACAAATTTGGAAAACAATGATTCTGAAAAAGATTTAAAGATGACTGCAATTTACCATGAGAACCTATTGCAATGCTGGCAGAAAATAATACTGAAAGAAGTAAACAGGAAAGTAGCAAGAAAAAAAAGAGGTGATATTACCTCTACTCAGCACAGTGAGACCAACATACAATGTTAATGTCCATATTTTTAAAAGATGAAAAAATGTAGAAAGTACAGAAAAGAGACATATTAAAGAGATGAACAAAATTTCTCATGGTGAAAGATCTAGAGCACAGACTGGTTGATCAAAAAGATTAAGTGATTTGATTACATTCGTAAGTAATGCAAAATGCCCACTGCTAAAGGGCTTCAATCTGGCAGAAAAAGGCTTATCGAGGACCTATGCCTGGGAGCTGAAGCCAGATAAATTCCCATTAGAATTTAGGCACATCTTTTTAACAGCAAGGGCAATTAATCACTGAAACAAGCTACCAAGGGATGAAGTAGATTTCTCTGTCTGTGGAAACCTTTAAATAAAGAATGGTTGCCTTTCTGGGAGATACGCTTCAGCCTAACAGAAGGTATTGTCTACACAAATAAAAATTATTGAGCTCAGAAGAGGTATAACTGGGCAAAGTTGAGAGTTTTGTAATTGACAAAAGGCCAGGATTGATGATTTAATGGTGTTGTTTGACCTTAATCTGAAAGATTTCGTGTTGGATATCCTTAGCGATTTATGTGCCTCTTGTAATTTGTTTACACATAAAAATACTGGACCAGTAAACTCAACCTGATACCTGAAAAAAATCAGTATTTATTTTGCATTTGCAGAATAGGTGTAACATTTACTGCTATGCAACTTTGTTGTTTTTAGTGGAGTCACAAAGAAGTAACAGAGTAGTGTTCTGCAGTTGTTTTCATATATGTATGTATTTCAAATATGTAGATAACTTAAAACTATATTCATTTTAGTAGATTCAAATATGGTTCAAGTATTAAAAAAAAATAAAACAGAAGAAGACTGTAGAGTTCAAGGCATCATGGAGATACATATGGTTAACTTCAGTAAAAGTGGATAGTCCCACTTTGAAATCAGCCAGTGAAGTCGATGGAATTAATCATAATTAGGTATATGTATAAATCTTCAAAGGATCAAAGTTTTAATTTTATCACTGTAAAGATTTGACATTACTTTGAATATACAGTGGAAATGGGCATATAGAATAAAACAATGTAATGTTTAAGCCACCGCTAACAAATGACAGATATCTTTAAAAGAGGTGGAGGTTAGGTAGAATATAGGTCCAGGCATCAGGCACCTCCCTGGGGACAGGGACAGCTGAGGCCAGGATGGGATATGGGGGACAGGCAGGGCGGGGATGTGGCGGAGCTGGAGGCTGTCCCTGCTGCAGTGTTGCTGGGGAAGGGACTGACGGCCCACGAGGGCTGAACTGGGATCCTGGACCATGGGCAGTGTCGGGGAGACTCAAGAGGGTTGGGCAGGGACAGTCGGGGCTGGTGGTGCCTGCAGGGTCCTAACACTGATCGCTTTCAAATGCATCTCCTCTGGCCCCATGGAACCTCATTGAAACCAGGGCAATAAAAGCTCTAAGTATGCCATCCTTCTTCACATCACTGGGTCCCCTATCCCACTGAGGAGCAGGTTCAGGTTTTTCTTAACCTTTTTCTCATTGGCAACATACTTAGAGAAACCCTAGTTTTTGCCCTTTGCATTCCTTGCTAATTTCAGCTCCATCTGAATTTTGTCTTTCCTAACTCCACAGCCTCACACTCGCGCAATGCCTCTTTATTACTACCATCTCTGCTTCCACCTTCTTTGTACTTCATTTTTGCATTCAAGGTTAGTCAGGTAATCACTCTGCAGACCTTGCTGGCCTTCTGCCATACTTGCCTGACTTTCTGCAAGGAACAGATTGCTCTTGCGCTCTGAGGAGGTTGTTCCTGAAGATCAACCAGCTCTCCTGTGCCCCTTTACCCTTCAGGGCAGTTTCCCATGGAATCTTATCAAGCAGATTCCTTAACAAGCCAAAATCTGCTCTCCTGAAGCATGTTGTTCTCATTCTGCTACTGCTCACTCCTTTCAGGATCTTAAACTCCACCATGTCTATTTCCTCAGCATCCACCACAGCCAAGTCTGCCATTAACCTACAGAACTCTGGCCAGCTTTGGGAGTATTAAGTCTAGCAGTACATATTGTCCTGTTGGTTTGTTGATCATGTAAGAAATTTTCCTTTACATTCTTCAGAAATTTCCTGGGTTGCTTTCACCTAGACTTGTTACCTTAGAAGAATGTATTGAAGTAGTTATTTTTTCCCATGAATACCAGGGCCTGCAGCTGTGAGACTTCCTTTGTTGTCTAAACAAGGCTTTATAAACAGACAGTATCCCACTGTTATATATGAAATCCTGAAATTTAATTCATGTCAACAAAAACATTCAATTAAAAGTTGGGTAAACACTAGTTTTTTCTAGAGATGATATATCAGACCACATAGTAAAAGTTGCTGAAAACTGTAGACTAATGCAGTCATATATGCCTTGGATAATTGGTTTTCAAAAATTTGTTACAGTCTAACTGACAATTATTATTTATCTAAAAGAATCTGAGGTTTTGTTCTAAATGCAAATGATAACACACACCCTTGAAAACAGTCAATTAGAAAATGCTCTTTAAGGAACAAAATAGGAGGATAATACCAAGAGGAAAATAACGAGGAACTGTATGAAGACTTGCCATAACATGAAAATGTACTTGAAAACATTAAAAAAAAGTAAACAAACAGTCAGGCCCGTTACACCCAACATCCAATAATAAAAAAATATTCTTGAAACAACTTTACTTACTTCTGTGTTCTGAAAATTATGACATTGATTTTTATTCCTA
Organism: Pluvialis apricaria; assembly: GCA_017639485.1. Lineage (NCBI taxonomy): Eukaryota > Metazoa > Chordata > Aves > Charadriiformes > Charadriidae > Pluvialis > Pluvialis apricaria. The sequence goes on from CM030007.1 coordinate 52,607,062, forward strand.
TTGTGAATGTTGCACAGTGATGATAGTGCTTACAACACTTACCTCATTTATGCTCATTTATTCTGGCCTTCCTTTGTGACATTTATTAATTTTATTCACATACTAAACTATTATTTACAGCAATGTGAGAGCTACAATTTTAAAAGAAACCAAGATTTTGAAGTCTTTCACATTTTAAGGGCCAATTTTGCAGTAAAAATACCTTATGAAATTCATGGAGACTTCACTTGTGATCCACATGGCAGGGATTATCTTTCCAGCACCATACAATGGTATAAGAGAAAGCAGAGGTAATATGACAGACAAAATTATCCTTGAAGGGAAGGGAAAGAATAGAGGTAGCATCCTCCTTCACAGTAATCTCAGGGCTGGATTAAAGACAGGGAACTTTTCCTGTATCCTTTAAATGTCATTTGATAGATGTCACAGAAGTGGCATAAGAAATAAAATATTTTATCATCATATTGGCAAAGAAATATGTCAAACTTCTTTGGTATTCAAATTGTTATAAGACAGTTCTAAAAACAGAAGCATAACACAAAGTATGTCAACTGCATTTTGAGGTCATTCCTATTAACTCATTCACTGAGGCGAGCAGCTCTGGTGTTGGCAGCTCTAACGTGGTACACTGGGGGGTTTCCTGAACCAGGAAAACCTCAGGGAAAGCCAAGAGATCCACCAGCAGCCCACAGCTCTCACAACAGCGGCTGGCAAGACCTGGGCAGGACCAGGAGAAATGGCAGCCAAGCCCCCCACCCTTCCCTCCCCTGTGTAAAAGAAGTCCTTAGGGAGCGCTAGCAATCAGGACCACCAGTAGCAGGGCAGGCAAACAGGATGCGGTGCATCAGCAAGGGCATGGCACAGCAGTCTGTGTGACAGTTTGCACAGCAATTTGTGCTGAAGGGCATGCAGGAAGAGCACTTAAGGGTAAAAAAAATGTTCTACAGAGGGATCTGGACAGGCTGGATAGATGTATGAGGTTCAAAAAAAGCTAAGTGGCAGGTCCTGCACTTAGGTTACAACAACCCCATGGAACACTACAGGCTTGGGGAAGTGTGGCTGGAAAGCTGCCCAGTGAAGAAGGACCTGGGGGTGTTGGTCAACAGCTGGCTGAATAGGAGCCCACAGTGTGCCCAGGTGCCCGAGAAGGCCAACAGCATCCTGGCTTGTGTCAGAAATAGTGTGGCCAGCAGTACTAGAGAAGTCATTCTCCTTCTGTACGTGGCACTGGTGAGGCCGCAACTCGAATATTGTGTTCAGTTTTGGGCCCCTCACTACAAGAAAGACATTGAGATGCTGGAGCATGTCCAGAGAGGGGCAAAAAAGCTGGTGAGGGGTCTAGAGCACAAGTCTTACAAGGAGAAGCTGAGGGAAGTGGGGTTGTTTAGTCTGGAGAAAAGGAGGCTAAGGGGAGACCCTATCGCTCTCTTCAACTACCAGGAAGGAGGTTGCAGTGAGGTGGGGGTCAATCTCTTCTCCCAGGTAACAAGTAATAAGACGAGAAGAAACTTCCTCAAGTTGCACCAGGGGAGGTTCAGTTTGGATATTTGGAAAAAAATTCTTCACCAAAAGGGTTATCAAGCATTCAAACAGGCTTCCCAGGGAAGTGGTTGAGTTACCATCCCTGGAGGTATCTAAAAGGTGGGTAGATGTAGTGCTTAGGGACATGGCTTAGTGATAGACTTGGCAGTGCTAGTTAAATGGTTGGGTTTGATGATTTTAAACATCTTTTCCAATCTAAACAATTCTATGGTTCTATATATTTTAGATGCTGAAAAAGGTATAATAAAGTCTTCAGAGATTTCTAAACCAGTCCATCCAGCTTCTAATTTAAAGACATGAACACTTACTACACATCAATAATCCTTTAAGTAAAATTGTAGCTTAAATGCTGAACATGATGATAATTCTCTCAATTGGAAAATGGATTCCAAATAGCTAATCTGCTTAAATAGATGTTTTGTAGAAAGATCTTTGTGCAAACATCTTTGCAAAACTGGTAAGACTCTTTCAAATAACACATTCCACCTCTAGTTCTAAAACAAATATAGCATCCAAATGCACACATATTGTCACTCCTCACATCTGGTTTCAAACCATTTCTCTATCTGTTTTGCAGAAAAGTAGTTAATGCGTTACAAGATGATACATGTGCATGTGCATGCATACACACAGACACAGGTATTTTCTCAGCTGGAATAAAGGCTGTTTTGTAATTTTTTAGGTAGTTTACAAAACACAATGCATAACTTTATTTCTAGAATACTGCGTATAACTTTTTAAATTAAGATTAATTTAAATTTTTTTGTTCAATAATCTATTGGTTTGTATAGCAAATTATGACAATTACGTTGGTGCTAGCAATTGCTTCCACAGCTATTAATAAATTCCGTTGAATATTGGAGTTACTAGAGGTAAAATGTTGAAACACAGAAATAACTCAACTGAAAAACTATGGAGGCTGGATGAAAAGGTAATTGGTATTGCTCGTACTGCAGGATTGCTACAGTTTTAATACCGCTACACCATTACAGTAGTTTAATTATAGTACAGCATCATTCCTATATCAAATATTTTAAAGTGTATGAGAGAAGACTGTTACTACAGCTGTCAGAAGAAGGCATGGAAGGAATATAAAACTTAAATATATTCACAGGATATTTGGAGAATGTAGATTTTATGTGCCTGGTTCACCCAGGACTATTTTTGATGGTTTTGACTAATATATGAGTGATGAATAGATTGATTCTTATATGTCCCTGTTAACTCAGAAGGTAAGTACATGATAATACTATTCAAAATAGCAGCAAACTCAAATTAAGATATTTTACAAAGATTAAAAAAAAAAAGAATTATTCAGGTTTTTTTTGCAATACAGAACGAAAAAAATTATTTTAGCTGCAAGTATGCAATGTCATAATGAAACAATGACATTTCTGAACCAACTTTTCAAAACCTTCTGCTTCAATCTTTTTTCTTTTCCCCAGCCTTGAGAGAATAGCTATTCCAATCCTTAATAGAGCTATTTCTACGTGAGTATTTTTTTCTTGAATAATATGCTTTAGGGCAATATAGGTTGTTGCCAATGAAATCCCTTTGCAAATGTTAATAGTTAAATCCTGGGAGATGTCTGTAAAAAAGAGTAGGTCAGAAACCAGTTGATAGTGAATTCTTAACAAAAGTAATCTCAAGTATGTTTGTAATGGGTTATGTGTTTATCCAGATTCTCTGAACATTAGTCATTATTTCTTAATTGGAGTTTTTGGTTTTACAGCGATACTATTCAGGGAAAACTGAGAACAAATTTATTGTATTTCTGAAGCAATAATGCTCTTAGCCAATATAGCACCATGACTGAGATAAAGTACAAAGTAGGTGGTAATTGCTGACTGTTAGCAATTAGTCTCAGAAACAGTAACTCTAAATGACTGAAAACCATTTGAGAAATACTCATATGTGTATTGTCATCTGATCATAGAAAGTTCGGTTCTTCCAAAAGTGACTGCAAAAAAATTAAGCTTTTCATACAGAAAGTCAGTTTAAAAGGGAAAAATAAAGTGAACATCTATGGTCAGTTAAATGTTTGGTGTTTTCCACGTGTGAAAGGAAAAGTATATAGCTTGCACATAGGTATTTGTAAATTTTAGTTTCAGAAAACTGAGAATTAGAGTAAGTCGATAAATAATTCAATTATAACCAAATTTTGCTAAAAAATATTTTATATGGTATTAAAATGAAATTATTTGGGTATCAAAATGATATCAAAGCCAAAATGAATCTAATATTTCTGTTAGAACTTCATTAAATCTGCATATATCTTCAAAATATACACACCCCTTTTTTCAGTAAATTGTCTTCTGACAAAGCAGAAAAGCAAAGACTCCCAAATAGTTTTATATTCATTCTGTTTGTCCAATGAATCATATGTTGCTTCAAACAATCTGAAATGTCTTTTTTTGCAGTTGATAAACAAACATTGAAAACATTTTTTTTGTGTTTTGTCTGATTGATGATGAACTGAGAAGAAATTATTCATGTTGACATGCTTTGGATTAGTAGTTCTAAAGATCGTAAGTGACAAATGTTGCCCTGTTGAGCATGTCTGCACATGTAGTGTTTGAATAACTATTATTTTTATGTGATATATACTATAACTATAAGCTTTTACAGTTGCTGATAAATTTCTGTGAAGAGTTAGGTCATGTAATTGGGTTGTACTTCCCCAAAGGCTGGTGAGTCTCTTACCTGTAGAAGGAGGTAAAGGCAACAGAGGTCAGTGAAGCCAAATCTTCTGGTTCCCCTGGAATCCAATTTCATATACAGATCAGTACACAGCAGAGCAGCATTGCTGAAGGGCAGCCTTTCCATAGCCCAGGAAATAAGATATTTTGTCATTACTTGTAAAAAGCCTCAGGCTTTAAACTGACCTGGTACTGCTCTCTCTCAGGACTTGCTTGTACTTACCTGTTCCTGATTTGATATTAGCTTGCTTTCCTTGTGATAGCAATAGTCTAACAATCAGGCAGGTATTGCCTAAATTTGTTTCACATTCATATAGCACAAACAGATAGTCATTCTGCATGAGAGGAACTGCTGGTGACACCAGATTTAAATGTGGTGTAGAAGAGCATGGGTACAGGATGACACCAGAGGTTCTAGATTGTGAAAATAAATCACATGGTCAAAAGCTGATCAATGAAGGAGTGCATCTGCGTGAGCCAGGTGAAATCAACTTCAGAGAAAAAGCAGAGAGCAGAAAAATTGAAGAGTGAGGCAGAAGAACCCTTTCACCATTAACAACATACTTCTTCTGGCAAAAACCTCAGTATACTGATAGGTTTTTGTAATGCCCCACTTCATACTAAGAAAGACTGATGCTTTTGACCCTAGTACCCACCAAGACAGCAGAAGGGTGAACATAACATCAGAGTAAGGGATACATAGTAGGAAGTCAATGTATGTTAACCATTTTTTATTGAGTCATTGTTCTCTGTCTTAATTTTGGCATTTACTGGATAAGTTTACTGTCATTGGAATTCTAATGATTTGTAACTATTTCTTAGATTTTGATTAGATTGCATAGATGTTAATTTGACGTGAATTTTTGACATGTAACATGTATTCCCTTTTGTCCTGAATAAAATTTTCATGTCTGTTTCTCCTCTCTATCATGTTAATATCTTTCAAACATCTTCTTCCTAGGACTGTGCTGTGATTCTTATTGCTCTCAGACACTGATTTTTGTATATCACTGAAGCTTGGCCATCTTAATCTTGTTGGCTTAAATTGTTATGTGACAGCTGCTATTAAAAAAACTGTATAGGAAGTTATTACTACTTTGCAGAGGAGGACAGCCTTAATTTTGTAAAAAAGACAATCCATTTGGAAACGAAGTGGAACCCACATTAAAAGTTCATTAAAAACTTTTAGTTGAATGATTAAATAAAAGAAGAGCAATACAGTTTTGTTTTTTCTTCAGGAAATGCAATCTAATGATAACCAAGATACCCTTTGCTACAAAATTGGTTTAGTAAAATATATCTTGCTATATGTCTGGTATGATTATAGTCCAGTAGTGACTCTTTCTCTATGGGAGAGAAGAGATTAGTGTGTCCTCTTTCATTGACTGATAAAAAAAACAAAACAAAACAAAACCAATTTTAATATTAATGTCACGGAGTGAGATGTTTTCTACTTGGTCATATTCTTAGCTGCTGTAAATCAAATTAGTTACAGAGTCAATGAGCTATATCACCAGCGTGTAATATATTTCAAATAATTTTGTAAAACTGAATGTCTGTAAAATAACAGAAGCTTTTTCAAACTACGTCCGAGGAATTGTGAAATTTAATAAACAACTACAGAATTTTGTGATTTAGGCATAAGTTAAACAGACAGTCCTGTTCATCACACAGTTGTTAGCCACTTCTTTCTATAACTGTGTAAACCAAGATGAATTTTTAAATAAAGTTTTTATTTATTTACTGTTCTCCAAATAAAGGCTTTAAAGGCTGTTTATTTTAGTTATACTCTCATAATTTTTATATAAGAACAAATTCATTTCCATAGTCTCAGTCATTCTAATTCTGTAGTTTTAAAAGCAGTATTAGCTTGCTTATAATGTCAAGTAATGTACCAATTTGTGTGCCAGAAAAGTACATATCCTTATTGGGTACACATGGTAATGCAGTTATTCTGCTCTTAGTTCCCTGCTCATTGTGCTGTGGATTCAACATTACTCCTGTCTCCTTCTGGAAAAAAGTAGAATTTTGCATTCAAAGGACAATACAAACTCAAAATAAATAACTCCTTGTCCCAGCTAACTTCAACATTCAGAATTATACAAAGGTGGGGGAGTATGACAACTCCTCACCAGCCACATTATATTCTTCAACTATTAAAATCCCCAAATCTTTCAATGTTTTAAGGCTCTTTTTACTTGCTTTTTTTTGTTACAGTCTCAACTTTATTTACGAGAAGTCATCACACAGTCAGGATAGAGACTCCTTGCATACAGATTTTTGCATTTCATTTTTTTAAAAATGTAAGTAAGTCATTATTGTATAGAATTGAGTTGGCATTCATCTCACCTAACTGTGACTAAATGCATAATCTAAATCATTTTAGTGTCCCTTATAAATCAGTGAGAATACAGAATATTCCAAAGGTTACTGTATATGAGCTATCTAAGGATGCTGTAGGAGTGCTTATCCCTTTCTGCTGTCCATAGGGGGAAGGTAAGGGCAGAGCCTTTAGCTTCTTGATTAGTAGAGCTAGAGGAGATAAATCCCATTCCTTTTATTTTAACACTATCAGGTCATGAGACTTGGAGACATTGTAGGCTGAGTAGAAAACACTTTTCTCAAAAATGTAATTTTCTCCAAGACAAAGTAAAATGTGTCCCGGAGGTATTGAAAAGTTATGTAGAAATGGTGCTTAGGGACATAGTTTAGCTCTGAATTTGGCAGTGCTAGTCTAACAGTTGGACTTGATAATCTTAAAGGTCTTTTCCAACCTACATGATTCTATGAAAACAAAAGTCACACAGAATTTCTTTCATTAGATGGAGATAAACCTTGTGTCCAAGGGAGATGTTGCAGTGATCCTCACTGGAAGACCATTGTACATAAAAGAGTTAGTGATCCACATAACAACTAGCTGGCCCAGGCCTGTGCCATCCTTTGCTGTGCTGTGCTGGATGTACAGCTTGGCCTTCAGGACTTTGCTGTGCTGAGCATATCCCCATGACCGCAGGATAAAATTAGCCAGCTCATTGTAACCAAGGAGCTGTAGGTATCTCCTGCTTGGTACTGGCAAATATGCTACCTGTGTTGCCTAGCTTTTCCTTTACCTAAAAGTGTAACAAGAAGTTCTCTGTTTGATAGTAGAAATGATGAAGAGAGTTGTTTTCTTGGAAGAAAATCCTGTACTAGTTCAAATAACCAAAATGGGGTAACCCTTTCCACAGGTGGGGTCTTCATGTCATGTTGTCTGTGGGCTGGAAACCTATTCAATGCTGCACATCTCAGGGTTCCCACCATCTGAAGAGATGTATGATTGTCTGTATTAGTTTCTCTTTCTTTGTAGTGTTACCTCTAATAAATAGCATTTTAAATGATACTTTACAATGTCTGAGTAGCTTTCTTCCTGGTATCATAAAGCCCCACCACCACCTTGTGCGAAACAGATGGTCAAAAGTTTATTGTATGAGCACAGAGAATAAGATATCATCTAATAATTTAGAATTGCTCAAGAAAGTATTCAAGACATTTTCTTTTCCTAGAAACAGAAAGTCTTTATAATCTGTCTCATCGTTGCATTGTCTGAACACTTTCCAAGTTGTGCATTAAGTAGAATATATATGAGAAGTATGACATGTAGTTTGTTCTTCTGTGAAAGAAATTGTGCAGGTCTGCAGTTGAATTTTTTCAATATGTACAATTTTTTGTCTTTGTAAAATGCTTATCTTTAGGAAAGGATGCCAAAAGAATGTTCTTCATATTTCTGGCAGCTTTTTCACTCGCTTCAGGGGCTCTTACCGTTGTCTGTACAGGGAAGCATTACCCTTCTGGATAAAAGTTCTGTTGAATCAAGGAGCAATGCTGACTGCTCTGACTGTCTCTTGAGAGGCTTAGGTTGCTATTTTAGGTAGTGTTTGATCTGTTAATTGAACATAGCATTATATCTGATGTATTTGCAGGACCCTCCACTGCTGAGAAGTGTATTGCAAGTGTTTTCAAAGATCTGATGACTTCATTCTTAAATGCAGTTAATGGGTTTTATTCATACTGCAGGGAACAACAGCAAATATGCAGCTAAACAAATACACATACAACCATAACAACGACATTGACCTCTCAAATCTTCTCAGTGAACTGGTGACAGTAGAGAATATGTATGGGGATACTCTGTGAGAGAGAGGTGACATTTTCTGATATACATACCTGATCTTTTCTGTGCCTCAGCTATGGAACTTTTTAGGGCAAATGAGTAAAGAAAATAGTAGGAGGTATAGTAATAAGTGAAACGAAGTATAAAATTGCTCAGTATGTTGGCTATAAAGGCTTTAATGCTAATCCTATTATTTGTCTGCTCTAGTTGTTAAAAATTTGAGATTTATTTGGTTCATTATCTGAGTTTAGACTTGCTTTTGCTAAAATTGAAGACATTAGAGTTTTACTAGCACAAACACTGTTTTCTCAGGGCTTTCTCTCTATTCAGTGGGTAGAGAATTTCAGTTCATAATTAGAAAACCTCTGTTGAATTTTCAGTCTTAATTGCTGAACTAGTCTTGTTTTAGCCTGTTTTATAAATAGATATCTAGGCACTGATTGTCCCTCAATCTAAAAGCATAAATTTCTGACCATTTGCATCTCTATTTTCAGGAGGTGCTGTGTCACTGGAGAGAAGTAAAACGTAAAGGAATTTATGCCATCTCTTACTAAATGGCACAATATTTTGAACCTTCTGTGAAAGTCCATTTTTTCACCTCAGATTTAGAATGAAACAGCAGCTAATGTAAGAGTATGTACTGTCACCATCTCTAATAGTTTTACCCAAGGGCATATGGATTTGCATAGTTCTAAATTGGTCTGGTTTAATGTAGAAGGAACTTGGAGGCCTTAGCAACTGGAGAAACCAGATAAACCAGATCTTAGATGCTTGCTGAGACCACATGATAGAGATGTCCGATAAGAATGACAATAAGCCAAAGAGTAGCACAGAGAATCTGACTTCACTTGAAATAATGGTAATTTCAAAAAAAGGAAAATTATTGAAGCCAACCCAGAGAGTGCTCATCTTCCATACATCTCAGCGCATTCCACCTGAAAACAAGAGATGCTTGAGACTTCTCAGTTAGAGCATGTTTGAACATATTCCTCCAGTAAAAAACTCACTCTAATTTAATTATAAATCTGCAAAACCTTCAGCTGTAACCATAGTTAAACATATGAGCCATCAAAAACTAAAATGAAACCAAATTGGTTATTTTATTGTTCACTTGTTTAATTGTAATTACTGCATTAAATTTACAACTGTAACTGTAAATTAAAAATTTTAGTTGTTAAATTCCACTAGATGATTTATTATTATTATTATTATTTCTATTTTATGTTTTCTGGTCACATTCATTTTTCTCTTTCTAAAAAGATAAAGACTTCAAAGTTCTTATTCACCCCCCCTCCATAACATTTTGAGTTTAAAGCTTTTCAGAATTTGTGGGGTTGTTCATTAGCGGACAAAATGTAGGCAGATTCATCTCAAACCTGAGGCAGACTACTTAGGGTCCTGTCACAAGCATATACATAATATCAAATACAGTTCAGCTACACTTTTATGCAAATGCAAGCAGAAAAAATGCACAGTAGACATCAATTTTATGGACTGAATTTACAGTCAATAGCCTGTGCTAGTTTCTAATAATCATAATATTACTGAGTATCACATGCTATCACATTGTAGTCAAAAATTATGTAGGACAGCTTCTTGTAATATATATTTGATGTAATTACTAAAAGAAGAAGATACTGCCTTGAAACTGTGAAGTAATGAGATTCACTTTGAGGAGCCAGTTAGACTTTTTTCTAGTGTAACTTTTGAGGAGTTGATAGCAACCGGTGAAAAGGCAGAATATTATTTTCTTATTGCTATTATCTCTAAATTGGTTAAATTGCTGCTGAATAGAGTGAAAGATACAGACTCTGAAGCTCAATGTTTTGAAGTAGACTTTTACACAGTGCTGAAACTAGGACACTAAAATTAACAAGGCAACTGTTCCTATCCATAAATTTTATGTGAAGATTTGGTACTTTGTTTATTTGCAGGTGATAAAAGTTGATAAACTTTTGAATAGCTTTCTTCAGGACAATTATTAACAGTGGAAAACAGTGTATGTATATATAGATAGAGATACGCAATTTTCTTTCGGTCGGTGTTTAAGTTTCCTGATGGTTTGTTTTGAATATCTAGAAATGTTGTGGCTGGTTGAATTTAACCTGCAATTAAGCACCCACCAGCTGCTTGCTCAGTCAGCACCCCATCTCAGGAGGATGCTGGAGAAAACTGGAAGAACAAAAGTGAGAAAAAACTCATAGGTCAAGATAAACTCAGTTTAATAAGTGAAGAGGAGGAAAAAAGAGAAAACTAAAACCCAAGAAATGCAAAAACAGTCCCTCACCACTTCCCATGAGCAGACCAATGCCTGGTAAGTCTCTGAGCAAAGGATAACTTGGAAAGGTTCCTGCTTTCTCCTTCTTCCCCCAAGTTTTTACTGCTAATCATTATGTTATATGGTATGGAATATCCCTTTGGTCAATTGGGGTCAGCTGTCCTGGCTGTGTTCTCTCCCAGCAACTTGCCCACCCCCAGATTACTTGCTGGGGGGTAGACTGACAAACAGAGAAGGCCTTGACGCTGCACAGTGTTTGGCAATAGCTAAAACACCAGTCTGTTATCAACACTGTTTCAGTCACAAACCCAAAACACGGACTCGTATGGGCTGCTTATGAAGAAAATTGAATCTCTCAGCTGGACCCAGTGCTGATCCTCATGTTAAATAGTTCAGTGGGAGCAGCTTGACATCACATAAGAGTGGAATAAAATGGAGGAGTACTGGTGAGATTAGTTGATAAAGGGCAGATAATAAAACGTGTGTTACAGAATTTTAAAAAGCTGAGAGAAAACGTTGAAGGTAAAATTATTGTTCAGAGGATTTTTTAAAATAGTAAATATTGTAGAATTGAACTGATTCATGAAATTAATAGAATTGTCTTCATTCCGAGCATGAGAAATGTAGTAGGATCTGTTAGTCTCAGCAGGCAAAGTGCACATAGAAAAACAGAAAAAAAAAATATAAGCCACAACGCTTACGCAGTGTGTATCAAGAAGCAAAGGCTGTAGCTGACTTCCTGCACAGTTTAGTTCAGACTGGATCTTATGAGGGGTTTTTATTTAATTACATTTTTCAAGCCATCTGTTTGTTTTCATAAATAAATACGTATCTGCGTATCACATTAATTGTTGACAGAGCTACATTTAGAAGGATCTGCAAGATGTTACTGTCCTTGGACCACTGCTTTCTTACACAAGTAAATATAGAATCAGTAGGTGATACTGATTTAACATAGCTTTAAAGTTAGATATCAGAATGCAACCTAGTTATCTTATAGTCCTTTTAGAGAGCGAAATAGGTGCTTCCTAAGGGCAATTAATCTCATCTTAGCTGAATCCTTTAGGACACATCGAATGAACTGCTCCCTGGAGGCACAGGGAGCCTGCTCTTCGCTAGGTGATGTGACTCAGACAAAGATTCCAAACTGTTATGTGTTTGGTGTTTACACAAATTATAGCCCATCCTATTTCATATGCAAATTCATATGTTGATCCTATAGTTACCTTGAATACCAAAATTGATCAAAGATAATTAGATCATATATTGGTTATTTGGAAATCAGCATAGCTCTGTTGCTCTAAAGAGAGCTATGTTGACTAAATTAGACATCTAAACCTTGGAGATACAAAGTTATGTGAAATGATTTGTATCCCATGTTTTTAAAATCAGAAGGATTAGTATAGCATTTGTCATTTGGGAGCTTCACTGAACAGCTATTACACAACCTATTTCCAGGAAACTGGCTCACATAAAAGAATAACTGAAAAAAATTGAATTCAAATATATTCTTCCTTGTTGTATATTCCGTGTATTTTTTAGCTTATTCATGTAGCAGTTAATTTGCCATTGAAGACTGATAGTCATGCCAAGCTAAGCAAAATTATCATTTACTTCCCTACTCTAAAGTTCTCTGCAAGGCCAAACAAGTGTCTTTTTTAAGGTTTGTGTGGGGAATAACATTAATCGATAGAATTTGTGTATTTCCTCAGGAACAGTTACAGGGAACAATTTTCCAAGGTCTAGTCAGCAGTTTTTATTAACAACTACAAGATCTTTTTTGTTTCTTTACTTTTGAAGTTTCAGGTCAAACATAAAAAACAATGAAGCCAAAACACAAGAAAATAGTTGTCCCTAAAAAAATACAAAGTTCTGTTGTAAAAAAGAGTAGTTTTCCCTTCAGCTCAATTGCCTGGCACTGTATGCACTATTTATACCAATACATTCACAAATATTTAGGGCCTTTTAAAATGGTTTCTAAAGTTCAGGACCAAGAAATGAATTTGTGTGCCATATGAATTCCTCAAGTAGTTCAACGTGTTTTACTTCAACAAAATGTCACAGGAAAGCCACAATGATTCTAAAAGCGAAGATCATGCTGCATTTAAGTATTCTGTTTCCACAAGAGATAGATGAACTTACAAAGGGTTGCTGGTTTTACAAGTTCTTAACTGACTTACTATGTAAGGTGGAAATTGAGTTATGTAAACATGAATTAAAACATTGTGCAATTTATTTTTCTGTCTTTCACAGGCTTAAAAATTGACACTGTACAAGGAAGGGCTTCATTAAAATTATAAGGGACCCCATAAGCTAGAAGGTAATTACAGTATGTAGTATTTTAGTTTTGAGTATTTTATTTCATTGTAGTATACTATAATGATTATGTTATATTCATATACAGAATCTTTATTTCATTATGCAGTGGAATTAATATGTAAATATAGAAACCTTCTGTGATTGATACAAAAGTTTTTAGATATAAGTTAGTTAATATAAAACTGTTGAATGTTTTTAATGGAAAAAATTATTTCAGAAATAATAAAGTTATATGTCAATTTTGCCAATAGTATTCATCAGGTGCTGAATACTACCAAAAATATTTATCTACATATGAAAATAATTTTGAAGATTTGATAGCAGATATTAAAATGCAAACAAGAACATTTTAATGTCACTTTTGAAGGTGAAAGTTTGATTTTTCATGTTTCTTTCTCTTTCTATCTCTCCCCATTTTTTTGTCTCACTCCCCGTAGAATTGAGGAGAGAAATGATTTCTTTTTCATGGTGACTTCCTTGGAAAGCATTATTACTCCGTGATGTACACCTACAGTACATGACTGTCTAAGTGAAGGGCTTTCCATCACTGTGTTCTTTCCTTGAACAGTGACTACCATAGAGTATTATTGATTTGCTTGCTGTATGATGATTCAGAGGTTAGACAGCTCAGAGTACAGTTGTTTTAGAACTTTTATGTCAAATAAACTCAAATGTGATTCTGTAGATGACAAACCTCAGGCATTTTCTGCCCTCTAGTGAAATTATACTTCTTAGGTTTTGTATTTTGTTTGTACATAAATTATTTTTTGACCCCAAACCAAAGAAATACAAATGAAGAAAAATGAACTAATTTTACAATTTTTACATTTAGTGTAAAAGTCTCTTTCCAAAGGTATTTGTCAAAAACAAGGTTAGCACAGGTACACTCTTCTTGTTTTTCAGGCTTTAAACAAATTTAAAAATATACCGTAAAAAAATACAGCCTCAAGCATTAATTTTTTTACACAGCTCAGTGCTCAGTAACAGAAGCCAAATGTTTACAGGATTTCAGCATGAACTGTCGTTTTCCTTTTACATTTTTATAGAAGCGTCCCAGGCAGAACTAGTACTTGAAATGGAGAGTGGCTTATTCATCAATATACTCACCTAGGATAGGAGGGAACCCAAAAGTCAACATAAAACTTTCTGCTTCAGAGAAGAATCTTTTTTCACACCAGTTGGGTAAATTTTGTGTAGGCTGTCGCCCAGACTTTGCAGGAGTGGCACTGATTCAGGTGCAGCTGCCATCTGTATGGTAATGCTCCCCTACTTTGAATTATATCACACAACAAGAAGCCAAAGCAGGAGTTTGCACTTGCAGCTAGGTACAGGCGCTGCAGTTGCTGTGTGCCGTCTCATTTACCTTCTTGTCAGGCTGGTCAGAAGTATCTGGGATGGAAGTGCCTTGAGAAGGTAGAGAAGCTGCAAAACTGGGATTAAAGGAGCTGTATACATTCAGTCGATAAATGTTGAGTTTAAGGTTAAAGAAGTCAAAAGGTTCTTTAAATTCCTGCTAAGCCCTCATCTGGTCTCAAACGCCTCTTCCAAATCGTGAAAAACAGAGACATAGGTCAGTGTCTTCCATAGGCCAGCTGAGTGCTCTAACCCTTGTGCTATTAACTGTTCATGATACTGTTTTTCAAAGTCCCCTTTTCATTTTGATGTGGTGCAAACCTGAAATTTTTAATACAATGGTTTTCTTTTTGAACATGAAATTCTTATTTTCAAGCCAATCCACATTGAAATGGCGATGTAGATGTTAAAATTAATTGAAAGCAAAATATTCAAGACTTCAGGTTTGGAATACTTGTTCTTATCTTTCTAAAGCTGCTTAACACCATGATTATTAAAGCCTTTGTTTTTGCAAGAGCATTTGCTGTGACTGGGTCACACAATTATAATTATCCCAAAAGAGAGAGGAAAATACATAAAGCTGATAAATCTGTATAAGACTTTACAGGGCAAACAGCTGAGGTCCATAAAACTTCAATTCAAAAAGGTCAGAAAGACAGACAGAGCAATTCAAAGCCACACAAATCACTAGTCCTTCCCATCATGCTCCACGTCCTAGAAGCAAGTGATTAATATAAATCCGAGCCTTTCTCTTACAGTGATAAACAATAATAAACTATTCACCTCCTTTCATTAATATTGTAGCAGTGCCAGTTTGATCCCAGGGGAAGCTGTAAAAGTGTAGTGAGGACAGATGAGAGTACCCTCATCATGCTGTTGCAGGAGCACTCATAACAGACAGATGTCTGGTGACTACAAAGGGGAGCAGGACGGAAAGCAGCTGTAACAAGAGATCACAGGCAGGAGATCCATAATTCAGAAGAGAAAGACAAACTCTAGCTTACTATGGAGGGAAAGTCTATTGCACAACTCAGAAAGTTCAAGGGTGGCATATTTTCCCTACCTTGTTAGTAATCCTGAGATGAGCTTTCTGTTCTGTGTCATATACTACAGAACCTGTCTCACAATATTTCTGACATTCAGTCATCACAGATATCAAACACAAATAAAAGTAAACAAAAAGATCAGTACCACATAAAACTCAATAGACCTTCCCAAATCTAATAAATACTCTCTCCGAAATGTAATTCTCATTGCCACTCATGGTGTCAGCAAAGGGCCACCGGATCGTATCAGTCCCTTATATGGGGAATCAGGAATGTCTGTCAGGTTACAATAAAATGCCTGGACCTTCATGCTATCTTCATTGAATAATATGAATGTAGTAAGTAAAATACTTCTTCTGTAAGTATTTTTAAATCGCTATCACAGTATTAAACTGTTGAAATTATTTAGTAAAATTCCCATGAGCGTACATCTCAGTGAAACATAGTAAAGACCCCAAAATGGTAGTGTAATGTGTTTATGGATTGTAGAGCTGACTTCAGGTTATTAGAAACCAGTAACAGCTAATGTATTTTTACCAGCTATGTTCTTACATTTTTTTTCAAAATGTACTAAGGTGCTTTTTTTTTTCTGCTGCTTCTTGAAGAAGGATTTCTTTTTTTAAGAGAAAAGCAAAAGGAAGCCAACCATAAAGCAGCAGATATTTCTTGTCAATTCTGTTAAGATTATATGAGCATGTTTGGTTTATAGTACATAGTCTTCTTTTGCAGTTGCATTTACCCCTAGTGTATACATTCTCAGAAAAGCAGGCTCTCTCAATTATTAACTTACTGACTGTGAACCTTTTGAATAAAATGCATCTTTCCCTAAGCAGTGCCTCAGCAATAAGGATTTATTTGTGCCACAGAAGCCTTGGTGACTTCTAAGTACTTAGGTCAACAAATGCTTTGAAATTACATGGTTTTGTTCACTCTAGACTTTCTCTTTATTCACACAAAAAAAATCCTAGCAGAATAAAAAGCTTGAGGGAAGAGATAAGGAGGTGGAAAAATGAGGAAGCCAAGCTTTTATTTTTTTATCTTTACCTTGGAGTGGACTTCTCTGATTGCCCTTTACATTTTCTCTTGACAGACATTACAGCAGGGACTTGGTTCCTCACTGTGTACTACCGATGAAATATGGTTATCTGTCGGCTTTGAACAACATAAAGAATAATATCTAAATACAAATAAAATGATATTGGAAGAAAGAAGAGAACACAATGGGGACCTAAGATGCAAGATCCATTTTTTTATTCGAAGAGCATATTAATTCTGATATTACTGCTGATTTAAAATGTGTTACTTTACTTCACAGTTCCTGTTCTATTTCTGCAGCATATGTGTCAGCCTTCAGTCCTTTAATGGAATATTTTCTTTTCTTTCTCAGCAAGACTAAATTCCTCTCATGTGCAACATCATCTTAAATGCAGAGTGAATACTGTTAACCAGTGGGAATGTATCAATTTTGTATTTAATCTGTGACTGAAGATTAGTGGAACAGTGTCCATTCATTTCAAATAACAAACTAAAAATACTACATTCAGATAAGAACCAGTGCAGATGGGAACACCTCTCAATCCACTGTTGAACTCGCTCTTCACTCCACTGCATAGTTAAGTGCATAAATTTGAGGTGGGAACAGGAGGGAGTAAGATTGAGCTTTAGTGTCTCCCCTCCAGAGATTCTGCCTTCATCTACTTCCCAGTCCTTTGCTTCCTAACCTAAAGATTTAATCTTTACCTCCACATCTCAGTCTTCCCCTTCATAGTCCATAACAGAATATGCTACCTGACACACGATCACTGCAGAAATACTTCAAAGAAATGAAAATCCCTATTGCCACTTTGAGTACAGTCTACTGCCCTGGCTCTGAAACCGTCAGGCCAAAGCAAATTGAGACTGGATTAACCCTTACTGTCTCAGCGAGATGGTAGTAAACAAACCACAAGAAAGATGTATTTTTTCAAGGGAATTAAGATCCTCAATTCTGAAAAATGTATTGATAAGCTTTCATTTTATGTTGAGGGGCTTTTACATTTTTAATATGTAGACATTAACTATCTGCTATTTATAAGTTTGCAAAATATGAGGTACCAAAATTTAGAGCTATTAAAAAGTACGTATGTACAGATATTTGTTTGAGCTTTGAAGTATTTGCCTGAGTTGATTGCTTGTAAATGGTCCTAGATTATCCTATTGCTATCCTGCCAGTCTACAAATACATTTCTCTTTTTACTTAATACAGAATACGTAGAAATAAGCAAAGATATGATCTTCTCATGTATACAAATAGGGATATTTGTTTTCAGGTTACCTTTTCCTTCAGTACCTGCCAAAGTTTTGTGAGCTATTGTTACAGATTCATATTCAAAATTAAAATTTATTTATTGTGTCTAGTTGCAGTGTCTATGTGTCACTCCTTGAAGGATATTTTCTGATGGGGTAGAATTCTTTTAATGAAAAATGCAAAAAAGTCCGTACAAAGACAAAGCAAGATGGCTATGGCCATTCCATCTCTGCTTGAACAAAATGAAAATACAGTAATAGTCGTGCAGATGCCCAGAGGATGGCTCCTTGTGTCACTGTAGTCTCTTCCAAAGGAAGAGAAATTGCTTTAGCAGGGCAGGGTATTGGGATGTGCAGCTTGCATACAGGGCAGCGGCCAAGGTGAGAAGCAAGGGTCACAAAATGTGCTTTCAGCCCCTGCAGCAGTTCCAGCTGAATTACCAGCTTAGATGATAAATTCAAAATGGCAGACTTCATATAGCAAAGTTTTATGTCACTTATGATACAGATTACTCAGATTTAAAGTGACAATACAAGATTCAGAAGATAATAAAACTGACAAAACACATTACTGAAACACACGGAAAGCACCTACTTTAGTGACTTATTTCTCTTCTGTAAAATCAATGGCAAACTCCCACTGAACTAAAGAGCAGAAAGAGCCCTTAATGCTTTAAGTTAAACGTTACTTAGGATGGGGAAATAGAGTGATAAAGTGCCTTTCACACTTCTTCCCCCACAACCAAATTCTGTATCACTCCATTCATCATGCCAGAAAAACAGCTTAGAGAAATAACTATTTTGATCAAAGCTGGAAAAAGCATAGTGTTTTAAGCAGCCTGTTAAATATCTATTTTTTTTAGTAGGAAAATATTTAGTTAGTTAGTTGTTATGCATGACTCAAATGATTCTTAAAATTGGAGAACTGATTCAAAATAATTCTGGACCATTACTGTTAAATGACTGCTTGGCTTTGTTATGTGTGCTTTTTGTTCTTATTTTTATTCTTATAGAGGAAGTCAAATAATCAAATTAATAATTAAATTCATATTTCCTTCAAAGAATACCCATTCTCAACACTGGCATTTCTTCTGGCTGTTTCAGAGATAATTAAAAAAAAATAAATTCACCCCTCTTTCTGCTCTGTATTTAACCTTCTTATTTCACAACTGAGATATGCTGATGGGGCAACCGAGTTTGGTGTAAGTGGTTACAAGATTATATGATATTTTTCCCATCTCTGATCATACAGAAACCAGCAAACTGTTATCAATTTCTACTTAAATTAAAAAGAAATTAACACAAACAAAAAAACAAATTAAGAGTTCATTTCAATTCTATTTGCATATCTTCTTTTTTTTTTTCTGAAGGAAGATTTAAAGAAGGCAAAATTAGTGAACTTAATCATTTAAATTTTGAAGATTAGTTTAAATGTATTTTATGCTCAAGTCCAGAAACTACCATTTGTTATGAAGTTCAGAGAAAGGACATGAACTTCTACAGACTTAATCCAAATCTTCACACATCACTGACTTTTTCAGATGCTTTTTCTTAAACTTCAGTGACACTTTTGTCACATTTTCACATATCAAACTCCTTGTGGATTATCATTCTACAGAGATTTATTTATTTTGCAGTTGAATAGCAAAAGAGATAAATCCAGCTGGGAAAATGATAATGGGGAATGTTATTGCATAAGGGATTGAGTAAGTATGTAGTTATCTGTCTGGACCTGTTTGTCAGCTTTGAGCTAACAAAATATTTAGGAACAGTAACTCACTTGGCCTTCCTATGCCTTTAAACAAAGAAAAAGCAATTACAATGGCAGGGAAAAAAGGAAGGATTCTGGTTGCTTTTTCTAAAGAAGTCTTGTGTACTAAATGTTTTCTCACTGCTCTCCTGGGAAAGTGGGAATGGTAAGCATTTGAATGACATGTGAAAGCTGGGCTTAAAGGAGTGTCAGGAAAATAACAATTTCTAAGTGAGGGGGTTATCACGTTAAGGAAGCCACAGAGTTGCCAGATGAATTAGCAGCAGGTGTGTGCACCATAATGTTTTTCATTTTTAACTGAAACATGCAAAAACACCTTTATTTGATTGTTTAGATATTAAAAAAAAAAAAGGGGATGGATCATTGCAATAGTTTCCACATTCATCAGTGTAGTCAACATAAAAGAACACTTCACTAAATACCACATTTGTCAGAAATAGGCTGATGAATTAGCCAGAGCCTTAATCCCCATTTGTAAATTTATGTAATTTATGAGACTATACCATATTAACTCTTAAAAAACAGAGACTCAGGCCTGCAGGATGACACAGACTCTGTATTAAAAGGTGTCTGACTGCTGCATCATTGTCCTTGCTCATCTTTTCTGTTCAGCAATTTTAACAGCTTCATGTACTGTAATAAATTCCAGATGGGCTCCTTTTTCTCCCTGGGAAAGTCTTCTCTTGGTTACTTCTGAAGGTTACTCAGGATCCTCTCCCTGGAACTAAGATATTCTTTTTTCCTCCTAGAAGGCTGCAAGTCTCTAACAAATTCCCTGTTCTACCATGTAAGACAAAACTTCTCCTACTTGAGCATGTTGTTTTGATCTTAACAAAGTGTAATTTCTCCCAACCCTGACTCAGTAAAAGGCAGTGAAGACAAGGCAACCAGGCAGGTTTCTTCCCTCTCCATCTTCTTCCTTCTAACAAAGTATGCAATATACAACACGTGTACATACAACTATGTATACACATAATGGTATATATGTAGTGTCTAATTGATAGTTGATCAGTTTTACCACTCATACTTACAAACAATATCTTAACCACCAGGGGGGGGGGAAAAAAAGGAAAAAAGAAAAGGAAAGCTAAACCAAAAAAAAATTACTTACAAATATTATGACATCAAAAATAGTAAACATTTTGGCTGGGTTCTTTAGGAAGAATTTTCAAAAGAGAAAAATTAGAAATTTAGAAATTTAGAAATTAAATCTCTCCAATTTCTTTCTAATTCTATAAGGGCTAGATATATACAGTTATTTTAGATGGAAGTTGAGTTTCTCACAGTGGACTCAAAAATCTGGGATTCTTACAGAAAAAAACCCCACCAAATTCAGTAAGCCTTCTGGAAAAAAAATCATGGATGTTGGTAAGACATATGTTGGTACTGCAAAGTGCTATGGAGACACTTGAGCTACCTGTAAATTTCTGCAGAACAGTTAAGTTTGCTTACCGTATCTGGCAACACTGGTTTTGGTGGTGAATCTAGCAGATTAGAAGGTCAGACTGGATAACAATTTATTTAATTAATGTGGAGACCCTAATTTTCCTTTCTATGACATATTAGATTCTTGAGGCTGAACTGCTGATTATGCCACCTTCATAGTCCAAAAAAAGACCAATCTTAATATGCTCCAAGGACTTATTTTTAAAAAAACCTATTTTTGAGGCTTCAGTTTTACAGAGGTGGTGGAGTGCATGAATGTAGTGCTGTTATTTGGAGTAATTTTTCTTTAAAGAGTGACTTTTTACTCTGTGTTGTTCAGTTCAGGCAAGCTGCCTTAGTGCAGAGGCAGGCAGACCTTCACCTTCACTTGCAAGTGTAAATATCCATGATTTTTTCAGTCTGACAGTGTTGCTTAAGGCCAGTTACTGTTGGCACAGGCAACAGTTAATCTCCAGAGTGTTTCTGGAAGGCTAGAGAAAGTGGAAAGGATTCTTCTTACATTCACCTGATATCAGACTCTTCCACTTGCAGCCCATGCAAGAGAAGCCCAGACCCCTGGCAAGTGACCATTTTCTGTGTGTTGAAAGCTAAGCCAAGAGACATGGTCTCTCCAGTAAACGTCTTGAGCAGCATCCAAAGGACCACAAAGGAAAGAGTCTGTTTTTCTTTCCCTGATCCATGGAAGACCACTGTTAGCTCCCCCCCCCCCCCCCCCCCCCGAAAAATATTTTTAAACTGTATAATGAAGATTTGGAGTTCAAAATGTGAGTAAAATATGTAACATTTGACAATGTGCCCTGTTTCTTGAAAAAAGGCAAACCACCCTCTCCTTTCGCCATAATCACTTCAGTCATTATGGGCCTGGCAAAAGGGAAAGGCATTTAGCACCTGGGCCAAATAGGAGGGACATGGGGGAAGATGGCTGCAGGACATACCATTATGTCTTGCTTCTGGAGTCTGAGAAGAACAGCACATGCTCCTGCTCTGTGCAGGAGCACTTTAATTTACAACAGATGATCTTAAGAAAAAAAAAATTTAAAACTCTACTTCTATGTGCTTTAGAGGCACAGTTAAACCTTAGAGAAAGAGCAGGAAAAGGCTGTCATGAAAGGTGTGAAACTGAGTCCAGTCAACAACCTCACATTTATCAACTTTCCCTATGCTGCCAACGTAGATAGGGTATGCCAGTGAGAAATGACATGTTTCAAGGGGAGCTCTACGTCTTATAAAATGACAGAGCAGGATTGCAAAATACCGACAGTAAATGCTGGGTGAGCATGAGGCAGGAAATGCAGGAACCTGCAGCCAAGGCTCATGTCCAGGAATGTGGAAGGGGAAGTGGAAAACCTGAGGCATTCCCTTACAGCAGTTCAGACAAAATGGCCTATGGGAATATTTATGTAAGTAAATGCTCCATAAATGTGGACAATAGCTCTAAAATCTGCTCACAGCAGAAAGAAATATCTCTGCAAATAATTTTATCTGCTATATCTGTGTTTGTTTTCCTATGAACAGTAGCATAACTTGGACAAAAAAATCTTGAGGTATTTTTCTTCCTATGGCCAACAAGCTTTATACAAACGAAGCAAAAATTCACTAATTATTGCCACACAGAAGCATGTAAATCCAAGTTCCCCAAAGACACAGTGTTTCCCCAAAATGTGACAAGTACCATAGAAACAGAAGTTACTACAAGGTGCATGAGCATTGTTGTTTAATGAACTCGAGCTTTGTTTTTACTTAAATACAGAACCTTTATACCATAACATTTTCTTCATCTTATCCTTAGCTTTTTCTCTCTCTCTAATTCTTTCACTGCTCTATTTTTTTTCCTCTCCAGGGGACATTTACTCTCATCAGAGCATCATTAATTAGAGTTTGTTTGTGGCATCATCTGTCATTCATTATGAGGTTCTAAGCTCCTGATGAAAATATTTTTCCTTACTCCCTTCACAACCTTTCTTTTAAATCCTTAATGTGCCATCCATCCCTTGTTTCTTCCTAAGGAAATAAGGCAGTTCTAAAAATAAGGCTATTCTTTTTTCCCTAGTATGTGTTTTTAAAAGAATATATTATCAGCCCCACCCTTACAAAATGAACCCTATTGTTGCCACGGTACTGTTTCTTACAGAAGCAGATGCAGATAGTTCTGCTGAAGAAGAAACATTATTTTATAGTTGTGAAGCTGGAGAGAGTATCAAGAACACTCATGCCACGAGTCAATGTAAGTTTCATGGTTTAAGTTGGGGTAACTTTCTTACTAGCAGCTGGTATAGTACTATGTTTGTGATTTGGGATGGGAATAGTGTGATAGCATACTGGTGTTTTTGATTGTTGCTGAGCAATCAAGGCATTTCTGCTCATACCACCCCAATGGCAAGTAAGCCGGGAGTGCACAAAAAGTTGGGCGGAGACATAGCCGGCACGGCTGATCCCAAGTGACCAAAGAGATATTCCATGCCACGTGACAACACACTCAACTTACAAAGCTGGGGTAATAAAAAGGAAGGGGGGGATGTTCAGAGTTACGGCATTTTGTCTTCCCAAGTAACCATTATGCATGGTGGAGCCCTGCTTTCCTGGAAATGGCTGAACACCTGCCTGCTGGTGAGCAGTAGTGAATGAATTCTTTGTTTTGCTTTGCTTGCGTGCATGGCTTTCACTCTACCTTATTAAACTGCCTTTATCTCAACCCATGAGTTTTTTCTCACTTTTACTTTTCTGATTCTCTCCCCCATTGCAACTGGGGGGGATCAGCAAGCGGCTGCATGGTCCTAGTTGTTGGCTGGGGTTAAACCACAAGAATCTTTTTTGGTGTCCAACCATATAATAATATCATTCGAGATAATGATAGGTTTGATTGGAATGTGTTAGATCAAATTTAGAGCTGTTATTGCTGTTTAGCTATTAATTGGCAGGCTCCTGTGCACGTCATGGGGCTTGTTTGCCTTACTGTAAATTGGAGTCTTGTGCTCGTTAGTGGCTGCTTCTTGCTTTTGCTGCTTGCTGTTTATCATCTTACTCTGCTGTGCCCAGGAATATTTTGATAACAGCAACGGTGATGCGTCTGGGCTTTCAGATCTCTAGGGCTGCTGTTTTCTGCTCTGCCAACAGGCTGGAGAGGCTGGAAATCCCATATGAACTTGAATCAAAACAACTCTGCAGACACTAAAGTCAGTAAAGAAAGAGGGGGAGGACGTGCTTTAGGTGCCGGAGCAGATTCCCTTTCAGCCCATGGTGAAGACCATGGTGAAGCAGGCTGTCCCCCTGCAGCCCATGGAGGTTAACAGTGGATGTCCAAAGGACTGACTGGACCCTGTGGAAGGGACCCACACTGGAGCAGTTCATGAAGAACTGCAGCCCGTGGGTGGGACCCCACACTGGAGCAGGGGAAGAGCATGAAGAGTCCTCCACCTGAGGAGGAAGGAGCAGAAGAAACGTTTGAACTGACCACAATCCCCTTTCTCTGTCCCCCTGCACTGCTCAGGAGAGGGAGGCAGAGAAATCAGGAGTAAAGCTAGACCCGAGATTTGAGTTACGTGTTATGGCAATTACTATAGCAGAAACCCTTTGCAGTACAGGCTAGGAGCAAGGGGAGGAGTTCATTGTAATGTTAAATCCTAAAACATGGCCCGAAGGGACCAGGAATGGAGACTGTAATGGAAATACCTTTAAATTGTTCCCATGATTTGAGTTGCATTTTATAGGAATTTCTATAGCAGGAACTACCTGAACCAATGGAGAACAAGCCCTACAAGAAGCAGGTGCAGCAGTGACGTGACATGAGCTGGCTTTGGTGTCCAGTAACCCCATGCAACACACCATGTCTCCTGACCTCGGTGACCACTGTGGCAGGGGTGTGGACTGGATTAATTTAATGGACATTTTGTGGACATTTATGGACGTTTTACTGACATTCCACAGGGGTGGTCTGTGGACTAAGGGAATGATATCTGTGTATTATATCAAAGGATGGGAAGGCGGGTCATGATTAATAAGGTTGTATTGGATAATCTGGGACACAAGCATGATGTAAATGGTATGGAACAAAGGGTGGAGAATGTCACGGTTTCAGTTGGGATAACTTTTTTAATAGCAGCTGGTATAGTGCTATGTTTGTGATTTGGGATGAGAATAGTGTGATAGCGCACTGATGTTTTTGATTGTTGCTGAGCAATCAAGGCATTTTCTGCTCCTCATACTGACCCAACAGCAAGTAGACTAGGAAAGCACAAAAAGCTGGGAGGAGACACAGCCAGGACAGCCGACCCCAAGTGACCAAAGGGTTATTCCATATGATATGATGTCATGCTCAGTATATAAAGATCAGGGAAGAAAAAGGAAGGCGGGGACATTTGGAGTTATGGCATTTTGTCTTCCCAAGTAACCATTATGCATGGTGGAGCCCTGCTTTCCTGGAGATATCTGAACACCTGCCTGCTGGTGAGCAGTAGTGAATGAATTCTTTGTTTTGCTTTGCTTGCGTGCATGGCTTTCACTCTACCTTATTAAACTGCCTTTCTCTCAACCCATGAGTTTTTTCTCACTTTTACTTTTCTGATTCTCTCCCCCATTTCAACTGGGGGGGATGAGCGAGCGGCTGCATGGTTTTAGTTGCTGGCTGGGGTTAAAACATGACAGTTAACTAGCAGTAAGAGCAGCAGTATGATTTTTTTCCCAGGGTAATATGGGGTGAGACAGACCATGGGTAAGCTGAAAGTCCTCTTCTTACAAATAATATATAGACATTCTTTTGTATTTATATTTTTTAATTAATGCTTTTTCTGTGTGCCTAAAAAATTTAAATTCCCTTAGAAATAAAAAAAATATACATTTGAACAACAGTCCTATTTTAGATCACAACTTGTTTAATAACTGCAAGAGAATTCATTGCAAATGATGCAAATCTTGTTAGATGTGGTAAGATTATACATTTTATGGCCTGAATTACAATTGTTTTCATCTGAGTACTCCTCATCCTCTAAGAAATTTTCAGTAGTCCGTGTGTCACATAAGAACTAACTGGCAGGAGCATAAATTTAAATATTAAGAACATTAATATTTCTCTTTTTTCCTTTTTTTTTCCTTTTTTTTTTTTCTTTAATCCAGACTTTTTTGTGTCAATTGTTAGCTATAATGAACTTAAGCTCTGAGCCTTGGCATTAACTGTGAACCTAAACTGAAGATATAATTTGAAAAACAGCTTCTGCAAAATATCTAATGGATATGCAACATGTTGCCAGGGGACATGGGAGTCTGAAACAGAAGGGCAGGACACAGCTGCTAGCTTGGAACATTTCCTAATGAGCTGAGACTAGCATGTATTTTAACACCTGATCTTTTGGCCACAATTACATGTCTTTTTTTTTAAAGTGTGTTTTAGATCATAGATCACTCTTCTTTCATAGTTTTGCTATGCTGTGGAATTACATTTCAAAAGAATAATGTACCAAAGAGGATCAGCTGCTGCACAAAATATTATGAATACTTTGCAGGAAAATACATTTAATGTTGACATCTGTTCTCATATCAGATCTGAAATGCTATATTGATTATTCCTAACCAAAATAAATAACCTATTCATGATTATACCAAGCGTACCATACAGTGTAGGCATTTTTTTTTGGTTGTTGGTTGGTTGGTGTAGGAGACCATTAAGATGTCCCGATCAAAATGTCTCAAAACTCGCTTACTGTAAGCAGACCAGCAACATCTTGTTCATAACAGGAGCAAGGAGCACCTGAAGCCTGCCGAGCTAAGCTGCAAGATGTGCCATCGCGATCACCAGCTGCATCCTGTTTACCACAGGGATACATCAGGAGCAACCATCTTCCAAGAAGACCATCTTCCAAGAAAGATTGGCCAAGAAAAAGTGGCTTCTGTACTGATTGGGCAAGTATCAAGCAGACTTTGATTATAAGTTAGTGCCATGTCCCTCTACAACTGGGCCTCCAGAGCACCTGCCATCGTTGTGATCCAAGGATCATGAGTCAACAGGATGCCACTGACGCTAGAGGACCGTCAGGACGGTGAGGGTCAGTGGTGGTGGCTATACTCTTGCTGTGCTCCGTAATACTGCTTCTCTCTTCTGTCTTTCCTCTACTTCCTGCTTTACTTTATCACTCATTTCAGTAATCAAGGCTGGGAGATAACAATAAAGCTTGGCAGATGGCATCTGACCTTGTTTATGTCTTAATCTCACGCGTGGAATCTTTACAGGTCTTCCTGGTCCCCTCACATCCCGGACTGGGGCATGACAGTTGGTTGATTTTTTAATCTGAATTACCTGATAACTTATTATATCTCTTGACCCTTTTGGGTCAACAGTGTATGAGAATGTTTCATGGAATTTATGGGGAAAATTTTAGTAAAAATTTGAAAGTTTTAGGTTTTTGAAAAAAAACAGTTTCAGGGTTTCATACTACTAAAAGGGAAAGCCAGAAGAATTTTTATAATCTTATTAAAAGGCAAATCATTTATTACAAATTATATTTTACAAACAAGGGAAAAGAAAGCCTCATTTTTAACTTGCAGAATGATTTGGATCTTGTGTCTTTTTTGAGCTATTCCTTGGACTGTTAGTTCAGGAAATACAGTGGCTAGACTGGTGGATTTGATTTTTGTTTTTAACACTGGAATAGGTTTCAGAAACTGATAATTAGTATGATCATATAAAATAAAATGCAGAAATTCCTGGACTCAAAGAGACGTGATATAATATAGCACCAAAATGTAATTTCTTACAAGGAGGTTGGTTTGTTTGTTTCTGAATACTTTTCATCCTGAATTGCCTCCTTATAATACTCTACTTTGGCTTATATCTCATCAGAAAGTTAAAGTTAAATCTTCCCAGCAGAAGAGTATAAGAAGAGAAGCAAACCTAGTCAATGGCTTTACACCTCAGTCCTGTTTTGTCTTATGGTTGACATCTGCTGTATTTCTTCCTCTTTAATATAGAGCATTTGCGGAATGATGGAGACACTTTCCTGACAAAAATATTTGTGTGATCATGTAAATAAATTATTATAAAACTGTATGTCAGATGTTTCACTATAATCATTTTACATTGGGCTAAGAATCTGACTATAATGGAAGACTTAATTTTTGGAATGAGCTTTAAAGTCTATCATTTGACTTGTTTCTTGTTAGGAAGTTTTAATACAAATTTCTTCCTTCTAAGTGTACAATTTACTTACAGCCCCCCCCCCCCCCCCCCCCGCCCCCACGCTAATTTTCTCTCCTAACTGTTCGCTAGAAATTGCTATTTTTCTAGACACAGTCTGACAATACTCATCAAGGCAGTATGACAAATAGTGATTTAACCTTTTCTTTCCTCACAGACAGACACACATGGACACATACACACTGATACATCCCATCTTCAGTAATTTAGGCTGCAGAAACAGCAGGTTTCATTAAAGTCATTAGAAGCAGCCAATGCTCAGCATTTTTGAAAGTCAACACTGAGAGCCTTCTACACTCTAAATGCTTTCCTGGCCTCAGAACTGTTTCTGGTTCTAACAAGGGAAAATCCACAGCTCTGAAAGAGTGGCAGTTACACTTTCTCTGTGACATTTTCTCTTGGCTATATAGTGTGACATTTTCTGTTGGGTATATAGTGTAGCATCTTCAAACGTGTTGGGTGCCATTCTGAATTTCTGAATGCCATTCAGAAATGTGCTCTTCTTCCACAACATACCATTGTCTCAGCCATTAGAAACTCTACATTATGAATACTACTCTTGAAGCTCAGTCCCTAACTTTAAATACTGCAGCTCTGCGTGTCACAATAACTAAATCTTTTATTGAAGTGTAGCTGTTGAAGATTAGTTTTACAGCCAAGGTCATAAAGTAAATCATGAAAACAGTCTTAATTCCAGTCTTAATTTTACTGTCAGCAGCAGGAAAGATACTGAGTACATGTATACACTGATAAATAAAAAGGGCAAATAAGTGAATTTGAGCTATTAGATCCCTGATCGTCAACATTACCAGCTAGCTTGGTCCCTGGATTTATTTGGGACCACTCCAGATAGCTTTGTCCAAGACCAATCTGTCTGTAATGCATTAATGTGAACTGTGAGAGGGATTGAGAACTGGCTGAGTGGCAGAGTTTAGAGGGTTGTGATCAGCAGTGCAGAGTATAGTTGGAGGCCTGTAACTAGTGGTGTTCCCCAGCTGTAAGTACTGGGTCCAGTCTTCAATGACCATTCATCAGAGACCTGGATGAGGGGACAGAGTGTACCATCAGCAAGTTTGCTGATGACACACAACTGGGAGGAGTGGCTGACACACCAGAAGGCTGTGCTGCCATACAGCGAAACCTGGACTGGAGAGCTGGGCAGAGAGAAACCTAGTGAAGTTCAATAAGGGCAAGTGTAGGATCCTCCCCCTAGGGAGGAATAACGCCATGCACCAATAAAGGTTAGGGATTGACCTGCTGGAAAGCAGCTCTGCAAAGAGGGACCTGGGAGTCCTGGTGGACAAGAAGTTGACCATGAGGCAGCAATGTGTCATTGTGGTCAAGAAGGCCAACGGCATCCTGGGGTGCGTTAAAAAGAGTGTGGAGAGCAGGTTGAGGGAGATTACCCTCCCCCTCTATTCTGCCCCGGTGAGGCTGCATCTGGAGGACTGTGTTCAGTTCTGGGCTCCCCAGTTCAAGACAAAGGAACTACTGAAGAGAGTCCAGCAGAGGGCTAAGATGATGATCAAGGGACTAGATCATCTCTCTTATGAGGAAAGGCTGAGAGACCTGGATCTGTTTAGCCTGGAGAAGAGAAGACTGAGAGGGGATCTCATCAATGCTTATGAATATCTTAAAGGATAGGTGTCAAGAAGATGGAGCCATCTTCTCAGTGGTCCCCAACAACAGGACAAAAGGCAATGAGCACAAATTGGAACACAGGAAATACCATCTGAACATTAGGAAAAACTTCTTTAATTTGAGGGTGCCAGAGCACTGGAACAGGATGCCCAGAGAAGTTGTGGAGTCTCCTCCTCTGGAGGTATTCAAAACCCACCTGGATGTGTTCCTGTGCAACCTGCTTTAAGTAAACCTGCTTTTGCAAGGGGGTTGGATGAGATATTCTCCGAAGGTTCTTTCCAATCCCTACCATTCTGTGATTCTGTAATCAGATCATGCCTTTTGGCTTCATTACCAGAATTCATTTCCATAGTCCTTTGCTATTAAGCAGCACAGAGGGATGGGATGGGATGGGATAGAGTGGGATAGGGTGGGGTGGAATGGGATCTCTGCTTTTGAATGACCAGTGCAAAATTAACCTCGGTGTCTACTCATGAGAGTTCTGGGCAGAGATACGTGATGTCTCCAGTAGCTCAGGGAAAAGAGAGAGTGAGATATCCAGTCTCATCCACTTAGAATGATAGAACCATACAATCATCTAGATTAGAAGGGACCTTTAGGATCATCAGTCCAACCATCAACCTAACAGTGCCAAAACCGCCAAACCATGTTCCTAAGCACCACATTCAAACACTTCCTGGGCAGCCTGATCCAATGCTTGACAATCATTTAACTGAATAATTTTTCTTAATATCCACCCTAAGCCTCCCCGGACGCAACCTGACAGTGTTTCCTCTTGTTCTATCACTTGTTACTTGGGAGAGGAGATCGACCTCCACGTCTCTACAACCTCTTGACTGGCACTTGGCCTTGTTGAGTCTCATATCATTGGCCTTGGCCCATCGATCCAGCTTGTCCAGATCCCTCTGTAGAGCTTTCCTACCCTCAAGTAGATCAACCCTCCTGCCGAACTTGGTGTCATCTGCAAACTTACTGAGGGTGTGGTTGATCCCTCATCCAGGTCACTGATAAAGACATTAAAGAGAACCGGCCCCAGTACCAAGCCCTGGGGAACACCACTTGTGACCAGCTGCCAACTAGATTTAACTCCATTCACCACCACTCTTTGCACCCGGCCTTCCAGCCAGCTTTTCATCCAGCAAAGCATATACCTGTCCAAGCCATGAGCAGCCAGTTTCTCCAGGACAAAACAATGTCAGTCTTTACTAAAGTCCAGGTAAAAGACAATCACAGCCTTTCCCTCATCCACTAAGTGGGTCACCTTGTCATAGAATGAGATCAGGTTGGTCAAGCAGGACCTGCCTTTCATGAACTTAATCCAGTTGATTGACAAGCCACCTTCAACAAAGAGGACAAGTTCTCTCTTCATATTTCATACAATAGTGTAACTCCTTGATACCTGCTATGTGAAAGTTAAAAAAGCAAATCTAGCTATCAATGCTGTCTTCTTAGATAAACAAAGGTAGTTTTTGAAAATTTAGCCCATTGCTTTTGACATCAAGATTAATAGGTGAGTGTTATTTGCAATATTTTTAGAGATTTCAAGAGAATAAAAAAAGGAAACTAGAGGCTGTCTGAAAAATGGATGAGATTGTGATAGTGATGCAGGTGTTTGTTGCTGAAATATTTAAGAGAAACCTAATCTAATAAAACACATGTAATTACTGCACACAACTTGATTTTAGTAACAATCTTTACACTGACCATACATCACTGACTATATATTAACATTGCAATAAAAAAACAAAATACAGCATAATTTTAGACAGTGTCAGATTGTTTAAAACTCAAAACTCAGCTTTTAGTCTTCACAGTCTAATATGTAGGCCAGCACCTCAACACCATTCCCATCCAGCCAGATTTCTTCTCAGGGAGATACCCCAAAAGAAACAAAGAGTTCATTTTTTAAAAAAATTGTGGTTTAACCACAGTAGGCAGCTAAGCACTACAGAGCCAATCACTCACTCCTTCACTGTGGGATCAGGAAGAGTTGGAAGGGTAAAAGTTAGAAGATTCATGGGTTGAGATACAGTGCAATAGGCAAAGGAAAAGCCACATGCACAAGTAAAGCAAAACAGGAATTTGTTCACTACTTCTCGTCGGCAGGCAGGTGTTCAGCCATCACCAGGAAGGCAGGGCTCCACCACGCATGATGGTTACTTGGGAAGACAAACACCATCACTCAAAATTTTCCCTCTTGCTCCTTCTTCCCCCAGCTTTTATTGCTGAGCCTGACATCATATGGTATGGGATATCCCTTTGCTTAGGTGGGGTCAGCTGTCTCAGCTGTGTCCCCTCCCAACCTACTCACTGGTGGGGCAGTGTGAGGATCAGAAAAGGTCTTGTTGCTGTGTAAGCACTGCTGAACAATAACTAAACTGTTGGTGTGCTATTAACACTGTTTTCATCACAAATCCAAAACAGCACCATACAAGCTACTGTGAAGGAAATTAACTCTAACTTGGCCAAAACCAGTACAACACTTAAACCAGTTGTGCTTATATCATCACTGTTGCAGCTGAATTGGATCCTACACTCTTTGCAGTGTATTTAAGCCACATTGCTATCAGTTTATTCCTACTAGTTCTACATGATGACCTTTCTAGGCATCCAGGGCTGTTTCCCATCCTCAGCCCAACAGGATGGTTTTGTTTATATGTACAGTTACTGGTGTCCGTCTCTCTCCCCAGCATAACAATGTCACTCTGCACTGCTCTATTCTGTGCATCTTTTGGGAAAGTGTTATATAGCACTGCCACCCAGGGGAAAGGAGAGAGGCGAGCATCGGTCAATGTGTGTTTGTGTTCAACCATAGGCAAAGACTAGCAGCAGCAAACACATTCCTCTCACCAGAGGTAGCAGGGGAATAACTGAGTGACAACCCCTTTGAAGGATTTAGGAGCTGCCTAAAATTATAACTGTACCTATTGAGAAAGACAGGTGTAATAAACTTCAGATAAAAGTATTACTTGGGTAAATGGTGTTAAAATTATATTTGCCTGTCACAATGTGTTTTTAAACTGCAGCAAGATATTTTTTCTTTTTTTGGTGTTCTGTTGTTTTTTTTTTAAGAATGAAAATTCATACTTACAGTCCAATTCCTAATTGTTTCTCAGAATCATTTGAAAACCTTAAGGTGCACTTACTTTGCTACCTCTTCTCATTTCATTTAAATGTCTCTGACATAATTGCTTCTCTTTTCAGCTTTCAAAGCCTCTGTTCAAAATAGCCAAAATACAATTATATGTATAGATATAAATCTTTGTTAGGAATAACTGGGGGAAAAAAAAAAAAACAAAATGAATCAAACAAAAAAATATTTTCAAGCATACAAGTCTTCTTCAGCACTTTTTCTTTCCCTCAAAATTAATCAGCCAAACTTTTAAGTTCTACCACTTCATGATCAGGTTTGTTACACTTCCACAACGTTTTCTTCAGAAATGTATGATGTCAGCCTACTTCTTACTTATAAACTTGGTGCCTATTCGTGCTACTAAGGACCTGACTTTGCACAGGAATATTGTGAAGGGGAATTTGTTATTGTCTATATTGGAAAGCAAGTGGGCTAGCTTCTGTTCTTGGGCTCACTCACAGCATGGCCTGGCTCTGATTCTGCGGAGCTTGTCTCTGCTCTACTTTCCCTTTGCCCATTTTTTGAGTGTATTCAATGGAAATATTTCCTGGAGTGGACTTTTCATATCTGAGTGGTGTCTAGGAGATTGCCAGTGTAAACCCTGTCAAGAAGAAGTTCAACAGCTGCATCTGGGCATGTGCCAGTGACTCCTGTTTAAGCAGAAATGTGTCATATGGCAACATCTGACAGCCTGACCGACCTGATCACTATATGAAGTTCAAAGTAACATTTTCTGTGGTCATGGGGCAAGCAGTGGATATTGTCCACCTGGACTTAAGCAAAGCATTGGACACAGGTTCTCACAGCCTCCTCCTAGACAAACTGGCAAGAGCAGATGGATGGTCTGCAAGATGGGTAGGATATTGGCTAACAGGCTGCAATCAGAGGGTGATGATCAATGTTTTTTACTCAGGCTGACAGCCTGTCTGAGGTGAGGTCCCCCAGGGATTGATACTGGGCCCTACACTTCAACATCTTCATAAATTATTTGGAGAACAGGATTGAAAGCACCCTCACCAAGACTGCTGATGAAAATAAACTGGATAGTGAGGTGGACACGTCAGAAGGGAGAGCCATCTTACAGAGAGACAGGCTAAAAGAGTGAGCTAGCAAGAACAGCATGAAGTTTAACAAAGACAAGTGAAAACTTCTGTACCTGGGATGACAATTAGAGAGCCAAGTACAAACTAGGATCTGTGAGACAACAAGCTGAACATGACTTAGCAATGTGCCGCTGCAGCAGCAGAGGCAAATTAGATCCAGGGGGCCATTACTAGAGGAGAGAGACATGATCATTGCACTCTATTCAGTGCTTGTCAGGCCACACCTGGAGTACTGTGTCCAGTTCTGGTCCCCACAATTCAACCAAGATGCAGACAGACTGGAGACGGTCCAAAGTAGGGCCACAAAGATGATCAAAGCACTGGAGAAGCTGCCCTATGAGGAAAGACTGAAAGAGTTAGGTCTTTTAACCCTGTAGAAGAGAAGGCTTAGAGGGGGCCTCATCCCAGTTTTCCAGTACTTAAAGGATGGCTACAGAGAGGACAGAGGTTCTCTCTTCCCAAAGAGACGCATGAAGAGGATAAGGGGCAATGGGTGCAAGGTACAGTGGGAGAGGTTTCATCTTGACATAAGAAAAAAAAATTCACATTAAGAGCAATCAGTCAGTGAAACAGCCTCCCCAGGGACATGGTCGAATCTCTGTCACTGGAGCTTTTCAATATGCAACTGGTCAGGGCACTAGATAATATCATTTAGGTGCCCTTTCCCACAAAATGTTGTAACAGATGATCTTTCAAGGTCCCTTCCAACCTGGACTGTTTTATGACTCAGTGATTCTATGATCTGGAGAAGGATTATGCTTTGCCTTGGAAAGCAAGTGAGGATGCTCCAGAGGAGATGATGATCAGACTTCACAGTATAAAAAGGGGAAAACTGGAGGAGTTACTGTGAGGGGACACAAGTCTGCACCTCAAGAAGAGACTGTGAGATAACTGGGAGACAGAGAGGAGACAGCAAATTGCCCAGCTATGAGGACAGTAAGGAGGAACATCCCAGATACTGAAGACAACCAAGCTCAGATTGCTGCAACTACAAGAGAAACAAAACCAAAAAAGACACAAACAAAACCAAAAAAGCAAAACTCAAAAGATCACATTGACAGAAACCCGGACTGGAAATAAAGAGGTTGTAGACGACAGAAGGAGAGTTTATTGTTAGCTCATTAACTTAATCATAAGTAATCCCATTAAGCTTTCTCTACACAAAATCAAAGGAAAAAACCCAAAATTTTTATCTTAAAATTTTATAAACATTGATTTACGTGGTACTTCAGAACTCTGTGTGTTTGGTAGTCCTCTCTAAGGCACGTACATGCACATGCTCACAGACTGAATTAGATGCCGGCTGCTGGGCTTTCCAGATTACCAGTTATGTCCGTTCTGCTTCAGATCTGGCCCAAAGCAATGGCACAGTGGGAAAAATTGTGAAGCAAAGAGCAAGATGCTGTCAGTAGGTTTGATTTGTAATGTTCCGTTTGACTTTATTCAAAGGAAAAATATGCCATTTTGCAGTTTGACAGATACTACATTCTTTATGAATAAAATACCAAATGGGTTAGAACAGATATGTCTAACAACATGTGAGACATGCACTAATCAAATCTCCAGGGCGGCTGGGGGAAAAGTCAAAAGTTCTATGGAGAAGTAAATAAAGCTCAAGATGTGCCATCAAAGACATTATCTCCTTGTAACCATTAAGAGTTTCTTGAAAATGTCTCATGTGACAGCTGAGATAAAATATGTGTCCATATGTTTTGTTTGCCTCTGGAAAATGAGAAATTATCTTGGTTTGGTCCAGAAATAAAAATTGTAAGCCAAGTTGCTTTCTTATGACTTAGAAACAGAAAAACACTAAACAGCTATGAAATATCAGCTATTCCATATTAACTTCTGTAATTAATAATTTCTGTTTCTGATTTCTATGTTCCAGTGCCTGTGTATGTAAATAATACTCCTTTTACCAATAATGAGTTAATTTCCTTCGTAATTTCAGTAAGTATTGCTTTATAGTTTTTCTATGCCATGAAATAAAACCGGTATCTATATTCTATATAAAATTTATAATTTTGTACCTGTCCTTCTTCTCATTTGTTTTCACATAAAGTAAAATTCAATATAATTTAAGTCTTTGATGAAATTTATTTACACTGTAATTATTAGCATTCTCTTTGAACTCCTTTTATTCTGTGTTTTTGCTTATTCTGACACAGAACAGCTTGCATTAAGCAGAAACTAAGAGATGACAGTGAACAACTGATATGAAAATACTAATGAAAAAGTATAATTGCTATTCTTTAAACATCCATATGCTTAATTTCTTACTTCAACCACACAGTTGGCAGCAATAATTAGGAAAATAGCTATGGTGATAACAACTTTTTTTTTTAAATGTTAATAAATGTAAGAATAATCACAGTATTCTTCAGCGAAAACAGTGGCATTGTGGATTAGCATTTTGCTCTGCAGAAAATTAATCATTTTTTCTCTTTGCCATACTTCAGCTAGATTCTCATCTCTATTATTTGCCTTTCACTATATGATTTAGCTTTAAGGGATCTTTTTCCTGAGTTGCTCTAGCAATAGTCTTTTGAAAGTCTTACACCACTCTTTTCTCTTTTATCTACTGCTTTATTGTGAACTGAATATAAAACACATGTTCAAAAGATTCGAAAATATTAGCAAACCATGATCTCCTTTTGAAATACTGTCCGTGAATATGTGAAGATAATCCTGCTGTTTTACTAGTTCGTAATTTCAACCATTTTTCTAATTCACACACAAACCCTGGTGAACTCTTATTCCTCAGTTGATATCTAAGACATAATCTTTTATTGTTTTATTATCTCTAGTGTAATAACTGTGTTCAGAGAAGAGGGTAAATCTTTGCTAACATCTCACTTCAAAAGTTTTCAGAATTATGTGATGCTCAGACAAGGATTATGAAAACAGTATTTTAGGTGGAGGTCACTTCAAGACGTTTAAGCTTTGTTGTAATTCTGGGCCACAAAGTGCCATTAAAAATCTCAAGTAAAACCCAGTCTCTTCAGATTTGTGTTGACCTTTTGGAATTATCATGCAAGTTGAGTTCGTCTGGCTGGTTCATAAATGACTAAGCCTCATTTACCGAAGGAAATTTGGCACTCAGAAGTGCTCTCTTATGGTATCAGAAGTAGCAGTTCTAGGCATAAGTTGGTGAAGCTTCATGAAGGGTTTCTGAGTTGAAAGTGGGAACTAATAACTATATCTATTTCAGTAAATTAAATAGTGCCACAATACTTTCCTGGATATAAATGCTGAATCGTCTCTACTGTTAAATTATTTCACAGTCCCTGACATAGTTGCATTCTAAGGCAACTCACCCTTTTCCAAAGATGATCTGAGCACAATTCAGGAATGACTATGGGCAAAACACTGTTCCCAGAAGTTTTTTGGAGGTGACTAATCTCTTTCTGTTACTCAGCCTCTGGGCCAGAGAACAGTCATACACACACTGAACTGAGTAGTCTAGATGGAGATACAGGCTCTCATTCAGTGATAAATAGGTGCCTCCCCAAGACAATTCATCTTTTTCTTAGGTAGATGAGCAGGACTGCTTCATCCAATTTTTCCCCATTGAAATAAAGAAATTATAGGAAGACTAGGTCAGACTTATTTAACTTTTAAATGATTAAAACTAGGTGTAAGGAATCTTATCTGGTCTCTGTTTGTTCAGATTTGTGTAAAATATGCACTTTCACAAATCTGATTTTTAACATCAGCAACTGGTTCAGACTCTTTGTTCCCTTTTCTGAACTCTGAGGGGAAAAAAAGAGATTTAGGGTTAAGCATAATGAGCTCCCTATTTTTGTAAATTACCTTTGTATTTAATGCAAAACATTCAAGAGGTATAAGTTTTTGGATGTTTTTCAGAACCAGGTTAAACACCTAATGTGTGAATATTTCTCTACCATTTTTGTACAGGCAAAACTTGTGGGTTTTTTTACTTATGTTGAGACATTTCTTCTTCAAAGGTTAGGTTTAAGAGACAGCTGTATGCAGAATAAACTCATATGCATTACTAGGTGAAAGAAATATTAAAAAAAAAAGACAACCTTAGACAAGATATAGTTCTTTATGCATGCATTGAATAACTCAGATATGTTTTTTTCTTCTAAATAGTAGTGTATCTATCTTATCACAGATATTAATCACACAATAATAGATAGTATATATAGAGGCTACAGGATTTTCAGTAAATGATTCCAAAATGGCCTAGTTATCCTACAGGAACACAATTGAGAAGGGGTTGGTGGTTTTTGTTTGTTTGTTTGTTTGTTTGTTTTTTCCTGAGTTATCCATTTTGAAATCCTCTATAAGATCATATACACTCTTGGGTCAGGATTTTTTTTTTTTTAATCCTATCCAGAATACAAATGCTTGAGAGAATTTAAAGAAAAACATTTTACTCTGACTTTTCCAAACTGTAGTTTTCGAAATGCTCCACTGAACAGCTCGTCGAATAAACAATAAGTTTCCAGAAGAGAGTTAACCAGCTACCATGACAGTCAAATGTTGCATGATCATGAAGAATATTATGAAGAAAAAATAAAAACATTAGTAGGAGAAACAAGAATTCATAGGGATTTTTACAATTTTTGATATCCTTTATCCTCAGAAATGCAAGTTTTCAGAGATTCTCTTTTAAAAAATATCACAGAATCATAGAATGGTTGAAGTTGGGAGGGACCTCTGGAGCTCATCTGGTCCAACCCTCCAGCACAAGCAGGGTAGCTTAGAGCTGGCTTTCCCAGGATCACGTCCAGACAGCTTTTGAAGATCTCCAAAGTTGGAGACTCCACAACCTCTCTGGGCAACCTGGGCCAGAGCTTGGTCAGTGCTTGGTCACCCTCACAGTGAAAAAGTGTTTCATTCTGTGTTTCAATTTGTACCCGTTGCCTATTTATAAATAGTGAATAAAGCACTATGGATATGATTTGTCTCTGTGTCCTCTTCATTTAGAAGATATTCAGACATGCAGGTCACTGGAGAGTGACAAGTGGTATACTATTAAGAGTGTGATTATGCTCTCTTTCCCAGAAACCCTGAAATTAAACTAGTCGATATAATTTGGGCCTTCTATTGAGATTTTGTTACAAAGTCACTGAATTAGGGCAGGCTCATATAAACTAGAAGCTGGTCAAAGAGCTGACAGCAAGTAGTAGCTGTATCACCAGCTGTCTATTATTAATTCTACATTTCTTCAGAATAGCTTAAGAATGGGTGTGGCAGAGAGATGGGGAACCCGACTGATCTTTCTTGTCCATTGTCTCTGTTGGGTGTTAGATTACCCATGTGTCTTTTGTCAGTTCCAAGTTGCTCTCATGAAAGTTTATGATGAAGTGAAAGGAGTTAATTGATACCAAAACCAGTGAATTAGAAGAAAAAGAAAGTTTTCCCAGTGAAGATTTTCCAGTGAGCACCATTTGTTTGTAACACATATGAGCAAATATTACTTTATTGGTTTAGGGTTATAAATCTCAGGATCTGAGAATATTAGCTAGTCTAGATTTTAATAGATGAGAAATCTTGATACACTATTTATCTGTCTGATGCAGAAAACATAGAGTTTAACAAATTAACTGCACATAAAATTTTAAATCAAAATATTTATCTTTCTTTTTTCTCTCTCCTCCCCTCCCCCTGCAGAATCCCAGTAAAAAGTCAGAATCACTTCTCTTTATTATTATGGTGGAAAAAATGTTGTAGTTCTTGCATCATTTGAACTAGACTGGTCAAGCACAGATAAGAATTTTTTTGTTATATAATCTGAGAAATTAGAGAGAGTTAAAATTCTATCAGCATCTGCTTTAAGAAACTGTATTCCCATCTTTAAAAATACTGTTATTAGCTTATAGTAGAGGCAGAGAACATGTTTTCCTAGTTTTGCTTAAATTATTTCTTTATATTATAAAAATAACCATGAGCATATTTGCAATTCTTTTTCATAGTGAAAAGTTAATGACAGTGTTACACGTTGTCCAATTAACCACCAAGTGGAGCTCTAACCTAGGAAAAGAATTAATCATTTTATAACCAGTGGAGATGCCAACAGCAGTTTTTCATAAAACAAGCTAAAGTGAAAAAAAACACCAACTAGCTGCACCCTGTGCCAATTACACCTGCTTTACATCTTCAGAATCTGTTTTGGCTGTAACTGACAGTTACAGTCAAGTGCTGTAAAAATAAAGCTCATTGCAGGCAAAGCAGAACAGTGATTCAAATTAACATGGAATTATACTGCAATAGACTCAAGTTTTTACTTCAAAGCAATTATAGTTAATGAAAATGATACTCAACCCCTCAAGTGTTCTGTCTTCTGGATTCAAGTTACAGATAAAAGAAACTGACTTATAAATTGTACGATGATTAAAAGAACTAAGTAAATCCTTAATAATACACATTTAATTGCCCTGATTAGATTGAGAGAGGCTTCTACTTACATTTGGAAGTTGAATGACCTATTTTAGAGGGCCATCTAATGTTAAAATAAACTGAGACAAAGTTTAATGATTGGCATTCATCAAAAAAATTGTTATGGGTGGATTAGTTGGCTGATTGTCTTTATAATATATTCTTGTGATTATTTAAAATTATATTTGGAACTGAATTACTGACTTAATGCATGTAATACAGTGCATTGCATTTGAATTGCTGTTGTTTTTCGGTTTTCCCTGTTTGTTCATTCTGTTTTTTCCAGAAAGGTTCTGCTTACTTACCTGATTTCTTTCAGCTTCTTCCATGGGCAAACTATATTGTGTTGCACTTACTCTGTACACAGGTGAGGATAAGACTTGGGAGAGTTTCCGACTTCCCAGGTCAATTTGTACACATCAGTCAACTTCTGACAACATGTGTGTACATTCACTCCCAACTCTTCCTCTTCCCTTCTGCTAACACCCTTACTCACTCTCACTGAAGGCAATCCTGAGGTCATTCCTCGCAGAAAGCCATGGTGCTATAGCTGTCCCAGTGTGGACCACTGGGATACTATGACTGAGGACATTGAACAGAACAAACCTGCTCTGCTGGGCATGTGCGTATCGCACAGGTACATATGGACATACATTTGTGTTATCATTAGTGATTATCTAATCTACTATCTATCTAATTTACTGATTTGTAAATAGGGTAAGCAGTGTGGGAGGCGGGTATCAAAGATGCTGTAAGTCTGTGACAGGTAGTGGAGAGACCAGAGTCTCTGCAAATTGGCTACTGAAGGGACCAGAGGTCCAAGTCAAGTATTGTGGGGCTTGGAGGTCAACTGAGAGGCTCACCTGTATGTGCTGTCCATGTGTGAGGCAGCTGGAGTTAAGAGGACCTAAGGGCCAGCTGCTGTGTAGACTGAGTGTCTAAGGGCAGTTGTTGAGGGATCCAGAGTGTGTGTGTGTGTGTGTGTGTACATGTATGCAAGGAGGTCTGAATGCTTGCAGCAGGAGTGGGGCTGAGGACCTCAAACGCTCACATGCCAGGTACCAGCAGTGGGGGAAACCAAGCATCCGGGGCCAGTTAGTGGATACAAACAAGCATTCTTACAATATTTTGTGCAATTCATTTTATATTCTGAACCAGTTGTGCTTAAAATAAATAGGAACAAAGCTGTTCCTGGTTTAACTTCACTGATTTCTGAGGTTTCATACATTCATCCATTAATCTTAGCTTATATACATACTGTAATATAATCCTCCCAAGTAAATGCAAGTAATTAATATTCACCATGACTAATCTGTTAAATAAATTAAATAACAACAAATTGTTGCCTTAGGAATCATGTAGGAAGAAACATAACTAAGACACCTCCCTCTCTATAGTCTGAATATCAGCCTGAGCAAGGTCTGCGTATTTTTATACCAATTGAACAAAGAAATCACATTTTAACATTAATTTTAAAGGTAATGTTTAGGTGTGATTTTCTTTAAAACTTCTATCTAACCTGAACTTATATAATTGACAACTGAATAGCTGAACTTCTACTTCCATTCACTTTGAGGTGGAGAAAAACCCTGAACATCCAAATATGATTGCATGCACCAGTTCACAGCTTTGAAAACTGACAGTAGATAGCTGGTGTGAGATACAGTGACAAAATGAATGGAAGTAGTTCTAATAATGAAAGTTTTTCCTCAGACCACACCTTATTGTAGGAATACAATGTCTTCTAAAACAATTTAATGATTATGGTAATAAACTTTACTTAATTATAAATTTTCTTGGACTAGTACTTCATAATAACCTTCACTAGGCCCCTATGCTTCCAGACTGACAGTCACAACTCTGTAGCAGGTAACCTCAAATCATAGTAAGAACCTGGTCCCTGGGGTCTCCATATGAAGCCCTGAGACCCACCAGCTACTCAGCTTGTAGTTTTCTGCTGTAGGCAGCCTGGGACCTGTGGCATAGTTTGCTGCCTTGAATCTGTGTATTGCGGAAGCATCAGTATGCAAAGCAGCACACTGCATCTAGTTGGAGATTCTCTGAATACTGCTTTCAATTTCCTAATGATTTCTGGGAAAATACTTCAAGCAAAATACTGTAGTCTTAGTGAAGGAATGTTTTTTATTAAAATTCTATTCCATCATGTTTCCCCAAATAGCTGTAGCTGGCAAGTCTCCATATTCTCTCTGTTCTCCATTAGGATATTATTTCCAATCACCTTTTGATGTGTAGATCCCAATCAGAAATTTTTTTTAAATCACTTCGGTTAGCTTTTTTAGTCATGGGTGGACTCATATGTACTCATATGTGTCATAGTTAAGGCCGTTTAAATTAGCTGATGCCATTACTAACAAACACAATTTCAATGGTACAAGGTCCTAGTGCTTTTCTATTGTTTTTACCTTGAATAAGACAATGTCCTAGCCTGGTGGTTTTGAAGTACTTATACAGATCCCAGGTAGATGTAAAGGTAGGAGTTGACACCTCAAACAGATTTCAAGAAAGGGAGGAAACATTCAAAGGGCCCTTTGAACCAGTTTATACCCAGGAGATGCTAGAAAGATTAGATTATACCATAATACTACAGGCCAGATTGTGCCACGTATCATCACACCAAGTAATACAACCTAACATCTTTGCCTTTAAATATATTTTTGTGTAATTGTGCATTTTTCAGTGTAAAGACGATTATCAGCACAAGTTCTAAATGGTTCAGTACAAACCTCCAGTCTCCACTCTCATGAGACTCCACCCGGATTACTGCGCGCAGCTCTGGGGCCCCCAGCATAAGAAGGATATGGATCTGTTGTTGCAGGTCCAGAGGAGGGCCACAAAGATGATCAGAGGGTTGGAGCACCTCTCCTATGAGGACAGGCTGAGAGAGTTGGGGTTGTTCAGCCTGGAGAAGAGAAGGCTCTGGGGAGACATTATAGCT
This sequence comes from Pluvialis apricaria, assembly GCA_017639485.1. Classification (NCBI taxonomy): domain Eukaryota; kingdom Metazoa; phylum Chordata; class Aves; order Charadriiformes; family Charadriidae; genus Pluvialis; species Pluvialis apricaria. The sequence continues at coordinate 52,650,376 of CM030007.1, forward strand.
GCTTTCCAGTATCTGAAAGGGGCCTACAAGAAAGCAGGAGAGGGACTTTTTACAAGGGCAAGTAGTGATAGGACAAGAGATAATGGCTTCAAAGTGGAAAGTGGTAGATTTAGGTCAGATATTAGGAAGAAATTTTTCACTCATAGGGTGGTGAGGCACTGGAACAGGCTGCCCAGGGAAGTTGTGGAGGACCCATCCCTGGAAGTATTCAAAACCAGGCTGGATGGGGCTTTGAGCAACCTGGTCTACTGGAAGGTGTCCCTGCTCATGGCAGGGGGTTGGAACTAGATGACCTCTAAGGTCCCTTTCAACTCTAACCATTCTATGATTCTATGATAAATACTAAAGTATTTCCATTCTGTGACTGTATGAAAATGGTGTTGCTGTATATTACCATCAACACTCATGAAATAGTACTCTGCGGGCTATAAAAGAATAGACAGAAGTTCTGTATTACACAAGCTCTCACATACTTGCATCTTTACAATAATATTGAGTTACAAAGTGATTTCAAATTCTTATCCTCTGGAGGTGTAGCAGCTTAATGGTTCCATGGCTGTCACTTCTCCTTCTGCAGACTATTACCCCCATGACCTCCCATATGCCCTTTCCAATAGAATTTGTTTGCTGCTGATTTAGAAAGAAATGAATACACATTGTAAATTAACCTAGGGGAAAAAAAGACTGATTAAAAAAATAAGCAAATTTTTCAAATTAAATATTTTATGCAAAGACAATCCCTAAATAATTGATGGTATTGGAACACAGAGGAAATACCCTTGGAGTTAACTTTGTTTCTTTGTACTCTATGTCCCATTATGGATCTTTTTTCATTACTCAAACTTAAAAGCAGTGTTATTTTCTTTATACCTTTATTCCTTGCAAGTTTTTACTTTGGTGTCTTTTAGCTTGTTTCTGCCAGTCTATGGTCTAACACCAGTGATTTCCCTACTCATACTTTTTCCACCTGAAACCACAAGATCTGATCAAGGCTTTCCAGAATACGTTAAGGGCTGCAACAGCTCTGATAACTGCATAAGAGAATGGAAAGTGGAAAAAAGTTATTTGAAAGATTCAGTAACAGTGAAAATGGTATGTTATTCAGATTTCAGAAGTCGTGCAATATTCTCATCCGGCCTTATTGTCTCAGCTCTCAATCAAATCTTCAAGTTTTTCTTTTCTTGGAAAAGTTTTAAGTAGAATTTCAATTTAATTTAGTGTTGTCAAGGTGTACTAGGAAGGTTTGTTAAAATACTGTAGCATTAAGCACTGCAAAATGTGTAATGTTAATCATTTCATTAGAGACCAGTTTTTCTAATCACTTAAATGATACTTTTAGATACTGTAAATTATTCTTAACTATTGTAGTAGATATGCCCTGAGCAAGGACATGCCTTATAAACCCACTCAGCTGTAGAAATACTATGAGAGACATTTTATCTGACTATACTGGCTTTGACTGCCCTTGAGAGTGGTTCGCTGTTTGTCCAGTCAGCAAGCCTGCAGGTACAGATGAAGGTCATTCCTAAAATATGTGGGATTCTGTATGCCTTAGAGTTTTTACCATGTTCACAAACCATGTCCGCTTTAATATGCTTTTGGGCATGTGCTGGGAGGCTGTCCACAGGCTGCTCACAAAACCATGAGTCATTATGAACATAGTATTCACATAATAATTTTGTCTTCTTCCTCCTTGCACTTTGAAAAGTTATGTGTTCAGAGCCAATGCTTTTCTCTGCTGCCTCTACTCTTTCTCCTCATCATCCTCTGTTACTTTACTTTCTCTGGCAAATATAGAAGTGTGTGTATAAGGCAGATTCATGGGATCTCTCTATCTTTAGAGACAGAGTTCTCGCAGAGAATAAAGTAACTCTGTTTATTACATACCCCATATTTATAACTGAACTTGAGTTAACTTTATATTGGTGCTTACTGCTTGACAAAGCTTTCTCAGTGCTGATGGATGCAACCTTGAACACAGGAAAGGAACTTGCATCCTTTTATAGTCTTTATGTTATACTGTGGGAGTCCTGGCCAATGATGCAAGAAATGAATAAGTTAAAAATTGTCTGGAGCCTTGTACTACTGTGCTGTACCATCATTTTCAGACTTTAAGCTAGTACATTCCTTACAAAAAAGAAAAAAGGGAGGAAGCAGTTTTAACACTACCCCTCCCTTTGGGATTGGCAAATTACAGAGTAGACCAAGTTAGTTCCAAGAAAAGATTATTTCAGACTTAAAGAAAAAGAGATTCTGAAGGAAAAAGTGACTCATCACACTTCAGTTTTCCTCTCCAGCAGACCCAATACACTTTGTATTTAACTAATTTTTTTTAATTTTATGTCACAAACTCGTCCTAGGCATCTAGAGCTTTGTTTGATCACTCTTCCAATGTATTTCATAGACACATTTATAGCTATTTCACTGTTTTTCCATATGCATGAAGAAATTCCTGCAGCCAGATCTCTGTGTTTATAAACTATATTGGGCCATAAAACCAGTTTATCCTGTTCCTGACTTTTCAGTATGTGCTTTTTTTAACATTGAGATTAAATGAAAAAATAGGCGTTACCCATACCTATTACAAATATAGAGGTAAAACGAAAAAAAATGCATTATCAAAATGTACTTCAGAATGAAAATATACTGTGTTTAAATCAGTACTTACTAGAAATGTAATCAATGTCTTGGTTAGTATTAATTCTTTAGGTTCTGAATGATGGCTTATCGCATATGTACTTTCTACTATCTCTTTAGATAAGGAGTGTCTAGGAAGTGCTTATTTACTCACTTAATGTTTCATTTATGTGTTTACTAGCTGCGGTACACACAGATAATTAAAAGGATTTTTTCCATTTACTTCAGAAAGCTTTGAAGGAGGGCTTCAATTCTCTTATTTGTATGAATAACAAATAATTTAGGCTACTACATATTACGACTACCAGATAATTTTGTATTCATGTAACAATAAGGTGACTCATATTTTCTTTGGTACTTAAAAATAATAGATATGGGTTTATAGATTAAAACTATGTTTCATAGTACCAGAAAAGCAGCTGTGAAACTATCTTCAGAAAACCCTTGGGTAACAGAATTATTCAAAATTATGCATGGTAGGAAAAAGGAAAGGAAATCTAGCCAGATGTTCACAGCTCATTAATCTATCTTGAGTAAGTTAAGCAACCCTTCCCCTTCCCTTCCCCTTCCCCTTCCCCTTCCCCTTCCCCTTCCCCTTCCCCTTCCCCTTCCCCTTCCCCTTCCCCTTCCCCTTCCCCTTCCCCTTCCCCTTCCCCTTCCCCTTCCCCTTCCCCTTCCCCTTCCCCTTCCCCTTCCCCTTCTCCTTTCCTTCCCTCCCTCTCCTCTCCTTTCCAAAACAACTTTATCTCAAAAGTAGATCAATTTCATCACAATTTATTTACAAAAATTTCTACTTATTAAAGGTTTTGATGGTTCTAATTATAATATACTACTAAGTTTTCATTTAATGAGGATACAACACAAATTACAGTGTAAAAGTTTGAGCAAATGAAAGATTGAGCTGATCTGATGACATATTTCCTAGTACACCTATTAAAAGCTTAAGTTTAACAGTTATTTATTTCCTAAAGTGAAAGAAAGAAAAAATAAAGAATAAAGGAAATAAAAAACAGAGGAATAAAGGGAGAAACAAGGAAAAAAAGGAAAGGAAAAATCCAACTCTCAATGCTTTTTTCCATTTACCTTTTCTTTTCTTAGATTGCTCACATTTCCACTTTGGATATTTAAACCAGTTTCATGATTTAAATAATCTCTTAGAACAGAGACCATTTTGTTTGAGATCACAAAGGTGTAGTGATTTCTGCTGATACGTGTTGGCTGATGTGCTTCTTTGTCCTTTGTAGAGATTCTTTATTTGATGCCTCTGATCAGAGTTGTCTTTGACTAGCTAAGGCACATGTCTGAAATGCACTGAACAGCACCAAGCTGTTGTCATACCAGCGAAAGGCAGGAATATCACAAAAGAAAACTTACTCTTATGCCTTTTTCTTCCATGGACATTGTATTTTTTGAACTAATATTATTTACAGAGTCCAGAGCTGAGCTGTTCTTCTCTGTATCCCTGAAATCTGGCAATTTAGCTACTGCTAGTCAGATCTGAAAAAGCTAACTGGTTTTACTTCAGTATACCATAAAACAGAATTGTGTTTTAACAAATCAGACTTTTACAATATTTGAGGGAAAATAACATTAATTATAAAATTAATTAAAATTGTAAAATCTTGCAGTACTTTATCAAATATTTTTTTCGTCACACAAAAAAGGGTATTGTGGAAAGCAGTTTGTTATTGTTTTGGTTTTGCTTGTTGCGTTTTTTTTTTAAACCCAACACCCCAACACTTTATCTTCTTCGTCTCCTCGTAGTTAATCCAGTAAATCAGTAATCAGTATGTTATACTTGCAGCATATATATCAACTGTACCTAGCTCTGAAGGAAATTTCAGCTAACATTCTGATTTCAGGTTGTTTTATTTCAAAGGGAAGAAAAAAAGAACAACAGAACAAAAAGAAAAGGTCTTTATGTTCTATACTATTCTACCAGGACATTTGCTTAGATATTTGATAAGCTCTTCCTGCCCATATCTGAATCCTAAGGCTGGTAGAAAGTTTGAAATCTGAATCTGCATTGCTATTCATAGATTCTTTTTAGGCATTGCTCAGAGAGTCTTGAGCATTCTCAGCAAGAGATAACTCTTCCTCACAGTAAGATATTTACTAATAATTTGACTGAATATTTAGGAGGGATATAACAAATAATAAAATACTATCACCTCAAGAAAAAAAGTCTTGGCAAAATATGACATGAAACAAGCATACTATTTGTTTTCTGTGTTTGATACTAAAGAAACACTCTTTTCACACTAAAAAGCAAAAATTACTTAATTATTAATTATTTTCTAATCTATTAAATGTTAGAAAGAATAAGGATTCTAAATCTGACTGGTTTTCATCCACATAACGAACCAAAAAGAATCTGTTACCATCATTTCTTGTCACTGACAGTTATATAAAGGAAAAAATAATAAATTACACTTACTTTTTTTTTTTTTTAAATTTTTGGGGGAGGGGATACAACAATTCATTGCTCCTATTTGCTTTCCTACATTTGACCTTTCTAATTTAACAAAGTGACTTAATAAATTTGATCATTAAAAATACATTCATTTATGTTATTTACAAGAGATCTAGTTTCCAGGTAAGGTAAGATACAACTGAACTGTTTGAGTAGGACATTGTACACATTTGTACAATTGTTACAGCTAATTTTTGTCCCTCAGAGAGAACAGACTGCTCAAGTCCTGTCTGGCAGTGGACAGGGAATTTGCAGTACTCTTGAAAAACTGTTTATGGCACAGAGGTAGTGAAGACTGTGCAGCTGCTTCCCACCCAAACTGCTCCTTACCCTCAGCACAGCACAAAGAGGGAGCATTCTGAAACAGATTTACACTACTGTCTGCTAATAAAAAAGTCTGTTTGAAGGGCTGAATCTGGTGGTATAGCCTATACTCCACAGACTGAAAATAGATTCTTGACTTCTTCCCCTACCCTTCTTACTGAGGTGAAAGCAATACTGGAAAAAAGAGGAAGATCACTCACTGCATATGCTTCCTTTCTGCTTGCTAATGTATTTACAAAATTCTAATCTCCCTGTAGCACCAATCTTCAAGAACAAGTAGTGGCTATTGAAGCTGTAGCTTTTAAACTTACAGTCTTTATTTTTTACAGCACCGTCACTTCATTAAGTGAAAAAATATACTGGGGACTTCTTGGAAAATTTAGTGATTTTAAGAACAGCATCCTCTGAAATGATGTATTTATGAACCTACCTAGTCAGACATCATATTCTGTGGCAAAGCCACAGAAAAAAAAAATTTCTTCCTTCACCAAGAAGCAGTTCCACATGTCTCTAGATAACTTTGGAAGTTCAGTTTTCCTGTTTTGCATCTAAGATAACCTCACTAATAAATAAACACCATATCTCAGTTCTTGTAGTTGTACACACAGAGAGAAAGCTCATGTGTCCTTCTGAAAGGAACTAGCTATGCAAAAAAATGGTTGTTTAAATATTTTTCTAGAAAACAAAACAAAACAATGTTTAGTTTTCTTTGATATAAATTGCAAATTATATCAATAACTATTCTCATGAAAACACTTTGTAAGCAAACCAAAAAAAAAAAAAAAGAGAAAGAAGAAAGAATTCTATGATTCAGGGGTGTTTTGATCAATTGCTATCTTATTGACATAATTTTGGCATCTTTCATGAAGACTATACATCCCATTTGGAGATAATATGGATCATGTAAAAAAAGGTGATCCAAAGTGAAAAGCTCTGAATATGGAACAATACCGTAACATTCTTTTTTTTGGCCCAAATTAAAGCATGAGTTCACTCTGCACCACTCAGCTCTTTTAATATTTTAAAGCAGGACCTGGCAGTTTGTCTTACTGTTTTAAAAGACGAAAATGAAAACAGGGCTTTCAATTGCTAAAGGTTTGTGGGTTTTTGGTTATTTCTTTAATATAAACATGAAAGCAATAGTTATCAATTACCTAGGACAAAAGAGAGACAGATTTTATAATGGTTGTTTTATTATTTAAGAGAAAGCTGGCAGAACAACAATAGCAGCTCATTGTATGCCCTTCATTATTAGGTTTCTCTTTTCTTCAGTTTAATAATCAGTTTCAAAATCTCTGTGTATGCATGTGTGCATGATATTTATTTTAAAGAAATATACTTTCTTGCTGTATAGCTCATTGTTACATCCCTTAAAAAACTGCTGTATATTTTAAGTCAATTTCTGGCACTTTTGAGTGCATTAGAAGAGATTATTGTTAATATAATGGATCTGACATTAATGATACATTCTGACACTTCACACTGCACTTCATGACAAAACAATATGAGATTCAGTGGCTAGAAGAATACCTATTGGTAAGTAAAACACGTGTAATTCGCAGAGCTTATAACAACTTTCCATACTAATATGATTTGTTTGTAATAGCTCAGTATCCTGATTCAGTCCTGGATTCTGCATCTCTGAACATTCTCAACACATGAAGTACACAAAAGCTATCTCAGTACAAAGTTGTATTTTGGAGTCAAGCAACAGGTTACCTCTGAAACAAAACCTAGGAGAAGATTTGGGGGCAGTCTGCCAAAATTCCATCAATAATCAAATAAAATAATAAAATGTTTTATTATTTTAATTATAATTAATTTATTTATTTTTAATTTATTTATATTTAATTATAATTCTATTCTAAGTCTCTGCTAACTAACTGAACTCTCTGAAATTAACAGCATATTCTTCATACAGTGTCTGCTTCCAGAGTGATGAGACCTGATGTTTACAGTTAATACCAAGGGATGGTATGCAGAGAGGCTCTTGCTTATACTTATTGCTTTAACAACCAAGGCCAGCTAGCTTTGTTGCAGGGCCCATTGGAAGGTCGAACCAGAAAAGCGTAGAGGGGTTGCACCTGCAGAGAGGAGCAGACAGGGCAGGTGACCCAAAACTGACCAACAGGGTATTCCATCCCATCCGCCTCATGCTCAGTATAAAAGCTGCAGGATCAAAGGGATCAGTCTCTTTCTTCAATGGCCGATGTCTGAGGAGGACTCTGTCTGTTCATCTGCCTTTGATCCCAATCCGTGTATTCCTGAATCCAGATCCAGAATCCAGTTCCCATCCATCACCGAGTCCAGTCTGGGTCTTCCCAGTGCCAGCCAGTGACATGATTGTCATCCTGGGAGACTGATGTGTATTGTATATATTGTATATATTTCATGATTTTCTTAATAATATTATTATCTTTGCTTTCTTTTTATTTTATTATTAATATTTCATTAAAATGGTTTAGTTTCTTTTTCAACCCATAAGTTCTCTTTTCCTCTCATTCTCTCGCCTCTCCTCTGAAGTGAGATGCTCTTCCTTCTCTGAAGGGAGAGACGTCAAAGAGAGCATCTGTCATTCATTCAGTGGCTGGTCCAGCCCAAACCACAACCAATTCAAATGGTTGTTAAATCCTATAGCACAATGCTGATGAAATTTAATCAAGAAGAGAAGATATATGCTTCAAGTATCGGTGAAAATGCATGTCTTGTATAGCTTATTAATCCCTGATGTAAATTAAGGACTTAAAGCTGTGTGCTCCACATCTCAGGTGAGTTCATCAACTGGAATGCTTCACGGTGAAAGAAACCCTCCCTAATATCCTGCTAATGGCGTTTTAATTTGTATAAACGATCAAGTATTCACTAGACCAAAAAAGAAACTGTCAGCCAAAGATTAATATACCCACCTGAAAACTAGGAGATCTCAGGTTGATTGATGTCCTTGCTCTAAACACAGACCAGAAGAACCATGGAAAAAAAGGACTGAACAAATCTCTTTTCAAAGTGTGTTTTAGGAAAGAAAAAAAAAAAAATGAGAAAAGGTCTCACTGTAAAACAGGGCATTCGAGACAGGATTTTTTAGCCTAAAAAAAAAGCAGTTAAATGAGTGGTGGTAGAGGGAGAAGTAGAAGCATGAGAAAAACAAACTGACAGAATGAGTTAGGAGGAAAATCTGAGCAGTAAAATGGGTTTCTAATTCAGAATACAACATTTTTCTTTGAGTCATTTTCCACCCCTTGCATCTGAGATTGAGAACAATGATATTGCAGTAAGTTTTATCCCATGAAATGTATGATATGGAAAATAACATTCAGTTAGGCACTACAACGTAATAGTTTAGCAAGATACTGAAACTCAGTCGCCAGCAAGGATCGTATAGATAAGAGGCTCCTGAATGATAATACTAGGGCAGCTTGACCTTAGAAGGAGCAGATGAGCAGAGACATCTGGAGCAATAGAGATGAGAACTGTTACCTTGAGTCCTATTGTCTGTGAGGGACAAACATCTGGGTAGAATCGGTCTTGCGGTTAATAGCTCAGCATTCTGAGTCAAAGGTGAAGGTACATGGTGAAGAAGACATTGAGCCTTCCTCCAAAAGACCCCAATAGACAGCCACCAGATGGTAGTGCGCATGCGGCAAGAGGAGGAGACTTATGGTAATGAGTTCCTAGAAATAATTACCGCAGTTACACCTATTCCAATAATGAATATGTATGCTTGTGCGTCATAAATAAGCACTTGTTTTGCAATATGGTGTGCAAGTTCGGAGGAGAGATCCCCCTTGCATCCAGCGCTGCAATAAACATACCTGCTTTATAACTCTCTGTGAGTTGTAGAGTTTGTTTCCATGCATCAGGTAAGATTTAGAGATTATTCCTGGATTATTTTCCTCTTTTATAGCTTAGTGAACAGCCCACTGCCCCCCAAATAGGTAAAGTCTTTCCCTTCTTTCCTCTCACATTTCTGATCACTACTTCTCTTGTACTTGGTGTACTTTTTATAGGACTTTATGAACTAATGGAATTAACTAATTAATCAGAAAATTAGTTACTTTTTTTGAATATGTTTTATATACAGCCATATATTGGTGCTTTAATGAGTTGAATCGTCTATGAAGAGACCACTGAGTACCAGAGAAAGGGCATGGTGGAAGTAAGAAAGAAAAAGGACAGTGTGAAATCACCTTTTTAGCAGTAAACCACTACAACATATCAAGCTATAGCAAATAATTTCATCTTCACTGAAATTAATGTCTTGCATATGATACAAGTGTCTTACAGAAGACAGTGCTCCCCCCAAAATAAAATACTACTGTAGTTCTTTATGAAATCAAGTGTAATTTGATTCAAAATTTCCATAAGAAGTGTGAAATATCATGCTGCTTATATCATATAAAAGACTGAGTAACATGTTAATAAAAAAATCTGTGTTCTATCCTTAGAAGGCTCTTGGAATCCACATCCCTCAAAAAATGTTAGTAAATAACTAAACATACCTATTGCCTTGCAATATCAAGATAGAAGCTAATCATGAGCTAATGGATCTGTTGCCATTTAGCAAATATGTGAAAATTAAACTTTAACCAGCAAGATAAAATAAATACTTTTTTTTTTTTTTTTTACTGTAACATTCATTATATCCTTATTACTGCTTCAAATCTGGATCTTGCTGCCAAACTCTAATTTTTGTCTTTTCCGTCTTCTTCAGGAAGAACCTTTTACTGGAAAAACAGTGGTTATAAAAAGCAGCATTCTTTACAAGCAACACAAAAAGCAAACTTACCTGTGGAGCACATGCAAACACCAATGTAACAACTAAATATATTATTCTTGCTTGGATGAAAGCACTCATTCTAATGGATGCTTTCATTTACTTCATATATGAAGGAACTGAAGAAGACAAGCATGGATGAACCCCAGCATTATCTTATTATATATAAGAAAAAACATAGGAACATAAAGCTGTTTGCATTGGGACAGCAGAAAACATCCATCTTACCCTTCATCCTGTCTCCATTTGGGGCACACCAATAGTTGAGATCTTGAGGAAGAGTGTTTATACAGCATAAAGGCTTCTTCCATTTCTCACTCTGTTCTCCCCACCCTCCGCAAGGAGAGTAGGCTAGGGATATAACTAGGACATCTGACCACAGGGATATTCTATAACATATGACATAGTGCTCAGAAATAAAAGCTGGGGGAGATGTTGCCAGGGGTTACCATTGCTCAGGGACTGACTAGGCATCAGTTGGCTGGTGGTGAGCTATTGCTTTTGCATTACTTTCTTCTTTTTCTCCCCCCAACTTTTACTTATTAAACTGTCTTTATCTACCCAGGTTTTCTCAGTTTTACCCTTCTGCTTCTCTCCCCTATCCTGCTGTGGAAGATTGAGTGAGCGGATGTATGGGGCTTAGCTACCTACCTGGGTTAACCCACAGCAGTGCATCACTTCATTTATTTCCACTGACTTCACTCTGTTATTTTTTTGACCTTTGTCATCTTCATGTTTATCCCATATTTCAGTTCTTTTATGGGCATTTTCAGCATTACTAGAACAACACAGGTCTCTGAAAGTCCAATTTAGATTTATCTTTTTAATCTGAAGCTGACTATTTACTCCAGATTTCACAGAATCACAGAACGGTCAGGGTTGGAAGGGACCTCTGGAGATCATCTAGTCCAACCCCCCTGCCACAGCAGGGACACCTAGAGCAGGTTGCACAGGACGGCGTCCAGTCGGGTTTTGAATGTCTCCAGAGTGGGAGACTCCACAGCCTCTCTGGGCAGCCTGTTCCAGTGCTGTGCCACCCTCAAAGGAAAGAAGTTCCCCCTATGTTAAGATGGAACTTCCTGTGCTCCGGTTTGTGCCCGTTACCTCTAGTCCCATCACTGGGCACCACTGCAAAAAGACTCTTCTCATCTACCTGGCACCCTCCCCTTAAGTATTTATAAGTATTGAGAAGATCCCCCCTGAGTCTTCTTATTTCTAGACTAAAAAGACCCAAATCCCTCAGCCTTTCCTCATAAGAAAGATGTTCCAATCCCCTAATCATCTTTGTAACCCTCTGCTGGACCCTCTCCAGAAGTTCCCTGTCCTTCTTGAACTGGGGAGCCCAGAACTGGACACAGTACTCCAGATGCGGCCTCACCAGGGCAGAGTAGAGGGGAAGGATGACCTCCTTCCACGTGCTAGCCACGCTCTTCTTGATACACCCCAGGATGCCATTGGCCTTCCTGGCCACCAGGGCACATTGCTGCCTCATGGTCATCCTGTCGTCCACCAGGACTCCCAGGTCCCTTTCCACACAGCTGCTCTCCAGCAGGTCAGCCCCCAACCTGTACTGATGCATGGGGTTATTCCTCCCCAGATGCAGTACCCTACACTTGCTCTTGTTGAATTTCATCAGGTTTTCCTCTGCCCAACTCTCCAGCCTGTCCAGGTCACGCTGTATGGCGGCACAGCCTTCCGGCGTGTCAGCCACCCCTCCCAGTTTTGTCTCATCAGCAAACTTGCTGATGGTACACTCCATCCCTTCATCCAGGCCATTGATGAATATATTGAACAGGACTGGACCCAGTACTGACCCCTGAGGGACACCACTGGTTACTGGCCTCCAACTAGACTCTGCAGCACTAACCATAACCCTCTGAGCTCTATCTGTCAGCCACTGTTCAATCCACCCCACTGTCGATTCATCTAACCCACACTTCCTAAACTTGCCTGTGAGGATGATGTGGGAGACAGTGTCGAAAACCTTGCTGAAGTCAAGGTAGACAACATCCACTGCCCTCCCCTCATCCACCCATCCAGTCACGCCATCACAGAAAGCTCTCAGATTAGTCAGACATGACTTCCCCTTGGTGAATCCGTGTTGACTACTTCTGATAACCTTCTTTTCCTCCAGATACTTGCAGATGACGGCCAGAATGAGCTGTTCCATCATCTTTCCAGGAATGGAGGTGAGACTGATTGGCCTGTAGTTTCCCGGGTCATCCTTCTTGCCCTTTTTGAAGACTGGAGTGACATTGGCTTTCCTCCAGTCCTCCGGCACCTCCCCTGTTCTCCAGGACCTTTCAAATAAGATGCAGAGTGGCCCACCGCTCCATACCCATGTCTCTGTCTTTCACTATCTTAAGGAATAATTTTTTCCCTGCAAGGGCTTTTCCTGTTATGTTGCATCTGCTTAGTGTCTATCTACACTAATGCATAAAACAGTCAGCAAACCTTTTCCATGAGGTTATAAGATGTGCACTGGCTCAAGTCATCATTGTCCAGGGCTTGTCTTCACTAGAGCTGACTTGTCAGGAAGAGAACTATTTAGAAAAACCCAAACTACAGTGAAAAAATAAGGAGCAGAGTCAGGTGGTCAGATTTGTTGCCTTTTTCTTCTTTTTTCAGATATACTGAAGTCTCTTTAAGATCCACTGCTGAAGAACGTTTCTGAATGCACTTTGCAAGTGTAAGTAGCCTGTAACAGCTGAGTACCCCTTCTTCACAGACCTGCTCACTCTTTCAAAGATAGCTTTGTGAAACACAGTTATCTTGTTGCGTTGACTCTTCTTGTGACTGCTCTATGTCCACACATTTAGATGCTATACCTAGTAGTTTGCAGTCTGCTGTTTTCTTTGGGATTCTCTAGATTGTTTTACTAAAAAATATTTCTGTATTAATCAACTTTAAGTCCCCTGAATCCAAGACAATTTAAATAAGAGGATATGTATCACAAAGCCAGTCTAGTAATCAAAAAAAGCAAAATAAGGGTAATGCCTTTTCCTCTACCCTTTTCCAGGAGCTCTTGAAACAATGATGTGCCAGATGAAGTCACAGAAGTCTGCTCATTAGCCACTGTCAGTGAGAATCTCCTGTTAATGAAAAGATGAAATGGAATAGATATTTAAGCTGTTTTTAAGAACAAATCTTGAAATACATGTATCTATATAGGATACTTCTCTGACTGTCAAAGATTTTGATTATTTAAAGCACTCATGGAAAACCACAGTGATCTATAACAAAGACAAAACAAAACCCCTAAGGACAGACCTGCTTTACTCTTAGCTACTTCACTTGCTAAATTTTTAATAGGGCCAAAAAATAAGTGATAAAATTACAGTCTGGACACACAGGAGAAATTTATATTGAAACTTAAAATTCCCTTGCTGTACCAGTCAAGACACTCAAAAGTGAAAGACTTTATGAGAAGGAAACATACTAGATTGTAATAAACAGTGAAATTATTAAAGACCATAGAAGGATAATCTTAGTGGCACGTGTCCTGAATTTGTATTAGTATTAATGGCTGCAGTTAAAAAAAGTGTAATTATGGTTTTCGCTTTCTAAAGGAAGGGTAGTAATTACTTCATCAGAAACAATCTGTTTAGACTTGATCCCAGACAGACTGTATTGAAAGTTTAAATATTAATTATGATTTACGCTTCTTTGCAAATAATTAGTTTCTTAGAGGCTTTCTAAGTATTCTCAGAGCCTTGACTTTTATCAGAGCTTTTCTGTCTGAAAGAAAAAAAATATATGTATATATTTATTTTTTTAAAATATCCTTCTTCAGGACAAACATACTTTTATATCATTGGTAAATGAGATCCCACTATGTAGAAAAAAGTACTCGGTGTGCACAAGGAAGGTCTGTGGAAACACTGAAGCACCATATTGAATCCTTTAACCAATTCTGTTCCTGAATACAGTAATATTTCTGATTATGAAGTAAGATGTTAAAAGAAATTTTGTTTAATCTGCTTTTATTTTAGTATTAGAACAGCTCTGCCTCCAGAATTGTGCTTAAAAGATATAGACTCTCCAATCCTATTCTTAAGTCCAGTTAAACTGTGGAGGGTTAACCTTGTCTGGACACCAGATGCCCATCAAGCTGCTCTCTTGTGTTTTAAGACAGGGACAGGGACATCATTCACCAGTTACTGTAACAGGCAAAACAGATTCCACTAAGGAAAATTTAATTTATTGCCAAACAAAGGTCAGAGTAGGATAATGAGAAATAAAAACAAATCTTAAAACACTTTCCCCCCACCCCTCCTTTCTTCCCATGCTCAGCCTCAATCCTGATTTCTCTACCTCCTTTCCCCAGGTGGCATCACGGGGATGGGGAATGGGGGTTGCAGTCAGTTCATTATGCTTTATCTCTGCCACTCCTTCCTCCTTACACTCTTCCCCAGTGTACGAGTCCCACCTAAGGTAGACTGTCCTCCATCAAATTCTCTCACGTGAGTCTTTCCCAACAGCTGCAATTCTTCACAAACTGCTCCAGCATGGGTCCTTTCCATGGGGTGCAGTGCTTCAGTCACAGGCTGCTCCAGTGTGGGTTGCCCATGGGTCACAGGTCCTGGCAGCAAACCTACTTCAGTGTGGGTATCTCTCCAGGCCACAGATCCTACCAGGAGTGTGATTCAGGACGGGCTATCTGTGGGGTCACAGTCTCCTTCAGGCACATCCACCTGCTCTGGCATGCAGTCCTCCACGGGCTGCAGGTAGATATCTGCTCCATTGTTAACCTTCATGGGCTGCAGCGGGACAGCCTGCCTCACCATGAATTGCAGGGAAATCTCTGTTCTAGTGCCTGAAGCATCTCCTCCCCCTCCTTCTTCACTGACCTTGGTGTCTGCATAGTGGTTTCTCTCATATATTCTCACTCCTCTCTCCCAGTTACTGTGCAGTTTATTTTATCCTTTCTGAAATATGTCAGTCAGCAATGTGTGCTTGGAGCCCAGAAAGTCAACCGTGTCCTGGACTGCATAGAAAGAAATGTGGCGAGCAAGCTGAGGGAGGTGATTCTGCCCCTTTACTCCACTCTCATGAGATCCCACCTGGAATACTGCGTCCAGCTCTGGAGCCCTCAGCACAGGAAAGACATGGACCGGTTGGAGTGGGGCTAGAGGAGGGCCACAAAAATGATCAGAGGGATGGAACACCTCTCCTATGAGAACAGACTGAGATAGTTGGGGCTGGAGAAAAGAAGGCACCAGGGAGACCTTATTGCAGCCTTTCAGTACTTAAAGGGGGCTTATAAGAAAGATGGGGACAGACATTTTAGTAGGGCCTGCTGCAATAGGTCAAGGGGTAATGGTTTTAAACTAAAAGAGAGTAGATTTATACTAGATATAAGGAAGATTTTTTTTATGATGAGGGTGGTGAAACACTGGACCAAGTTGCCCAAAGAAGTTTTTGATGCCCCATCACTGGAAGCGTTCAAGGTCAGGTTCAACAGGGCTCTGGGTAACATGATGTAGTTGAAGATGTCCCTGCTCATTGCAGGGAGGTCAGACTAGATGACCTTTAAAGATCCCTTCCAACCCAAACTATTCTATGATTCTATACTGTCACAGAGTCTCTGCCACTGTTGCTGATTGGCTCAGCCTCCGCCAGTGGTGGGTCCATCTTGGAGCTGCCTGGAACTGGCTCTGTCAGACATGGGGGAAGCTTCTGGCATCTTCTTGCAGAAGCCACACCTGTAGCCCCCCCGCTACCAAAACCTTGCCATGAAAACCCAATACAAATGTTTCTAATTATTTTCCCTAGGGAAAAAAAAACACCAGAAAAACAAACCCACAACAAACAACAGCAACAAAAAGGTGATTCTGAAAACTCTTACAAAGGGTGTGTTTGACTGCAAATTCATCTGTAAACAACATGAACATAAAAAAAAAAAAAAATCAGTGACTTTTGGAAGAAACACAAGTGATTAGGACAGGAAATATTTGTTTTGTTCTCTTTATTCATACCAGAACTGAACTTAGAAGTGTTATAATTCACTTACTTTCACAGAATGATGCTGACTGATAGACGCTGAGAAGTTGGGCCAGTTAGTGTTTAAAATATTAATATTGAACAAATTGATTTGAACCATTTGGGAATGTTTTGAAATAAAATATGGTTGTGACTTCACAATTTAATTAAATATTTGATAACCCTCCCACTGTAGCTGCCAGATAGCTGTAAAGCTGAAAATAGAGAGCAATTAGAAGAATCATTTGGGAAACTAGATTAAATATTAAGGGTCAGATCCTCAGCCTATGTAAATTTGCCTACTTCCACTAGTTTTAGTGAATCTGTGTTTCATTACACCTGCTGAGCACTCAACCCTAAGAATTTATAAGCTCATGAACTCAAAGGAAGACCTTTCTTCCCACAAGTAAGCATTTATTGTAACTCTAGAATTTTTAGCAGAATTAGAACCATTCTTGAAATCACATTATATTTATATTATACGTACACAGAGGAAAACGCAAACTGACAACTGGATTCATTACAGGAATAAGAGCATGTCAATCTGAAGTTTGTATTATACCATGGGACACAATAAAGAATGTCTGAACATAGTCAAAATGTTATCGAGGACATTAATTGATACGGAAAAAGTCAAAGATGAGCATGTTTTATTCTGATTGGTTAAACAGAGTAAACTAGGCCTACATCTAGCTTGATGTTTAAGTATTTATCTAACCAGAATGCAAATAAACTCACAGACTTCTACATTAAAATTTGTGCATTCATTTATGAATATGCTTATATATTCCTTGCTGAATCAAGACTTTGGTTAGGAATTAACTCCATTTTCAATGAAGTTTATATTTGAGTGTTTTGATGAGAAAGTGATCTGGTGTAATATCGAAAAAAATGGAAAGATGGTCACAGAAGGATCTTCTAGATATAAGAATACAGAAAGAGTCATATTCTGATTCCCAAATAATGCCTTGAAGAGAGTAACATCATAAGTTGAAACTAGGAACAACATACTGACAGGAATATAATTCCTTTTAGTCTCCATGTAGGAGACACATTATTATAATACTATCCTGTTCTCCAACAAAGCTCAGGGCCAATGTAATTTTTTTTTTTTCTGTAACGTTTGACATATAATTTGAGAAACATAAATTTGTCCTTCAGAGATTTCATCACCCAGTTAATCCACATGAAATATTAAAGGTCATTAGAGAGATAATGGGGAGTTCAATTTCACAACAGTCATTTGAAAAAGTATTATGTTTAATCAAACTTCCATTTGTGAAGCAGTCTTTCACATTGACTTTCAAAATTGTCCCTGGGATGTACTGGACACTAGTTAAGTGATTCTGAAATACCTCTAAGGCAAAGGAGACAAAGTTAGGACAGTGGCCCAGAGTCAAGACACTCAAATCCAGTTTTCACCTATTGCACGACTGTTTGAAAATCACTTGGGTTTTGTAGTTCTTCTCACTATCTGTATAACTTCTTTGCAATGTTAAACTTTCTTGGACAGGAACTACCCCTTACTATGACTCATTTTAGGGCTCACAGCATTGTCTAGAGACTTCTCATAATCCTCTAAAATGTGATCTTTACACATACACCTAATCATTAAGCTCCTGAGTAACACTAATAAAACAAAGATTTTTAAAATAAGATGTCTGATGGTTCTGTCAAATTATTTTCTACCAGTAAATTTTGAGGTCAGATTTAAACAGTCACAGATTTACTCAATTTCATGTTGTGATTATGAAATTATGGACATTTAGGAGTTTAATTCTGCTTTTAACTGCCACAGAATAAAGGCTGCCTATGTAACTAAATTAGTAGACCTGGTCTTCACTCAGATTTTAATTACAGTTACATCACCACAGCTAGGTCAATAAGTGTGTATGTCACATTGATCAATTGGGACATTTTGGCTGGAACTCAGGGAAAAAAAGAGAGTTTATGACCTTTGGAAGAAGGGG
The DNA here is from genome assembly GCA_017639485.1 of Pluvialis apricaria. Taxonomy (NCBI): domain Eukaryota; kingdom Metazoa; phylum Chordata; class Aves; order Charadriiformes; family Charadriidae; genus Pluvialis; species Pluvialis apricaria. Next base: position 52,668,533 of record CM030007.1, read on the forward strand.
CAGGCCACTCAAGAGAACTACAAGGATGTTGTGAGGTTATGCAGGGAGAAAATTAAAAGGGCCAAAGCCCAACTATAACTTAATCTGGCTACTGCTATAAAAGACAATAAAAAATGTTTCTATAAATACATTAACAACAAAGGAAAGCTAAGGAGGATCTCCATCCTTTATTGGATACAGAGGGAAACACATTAACAAAGGATGAGGAAAAGGCTGAAGTACTTAATGCATTGGAACAAGCTGCCCAGGGAAGTGGTGGAGTCGCTATCCCTGGAGGTATTTAAAAGATGCATAGATGTGGTGGTTAGGGACGTGGTTTATTGGTGGACTTGGCAGTGTTAAGTTAATGGTTGGACTTGGTGATCTTAAAGGTCTTTTCCAACCTGAATGATTCTATGATTCTATCATTAAACCAGAAATGCACTGAACAAACACATGAAATTGAGACAACACACTCCTTAAGGTGAAGAAGAAATCTAGGGAAAGCCTACATGCAGAAAATTTGTGTGGACACAGGATTTTGTGTTTATTAGATTAATAGGACATAAATAGCGGGGGAAAAAAACCAAACCAACCCAACCAACCAAACAAACAAAAAAAACACCAAAACCCCCAAACCCAACCCACAAGCCACAAAATAAACCCTGAAATACTGAAATAGTATATAGAGTCTATGTGATTGTGAGTGTGTGTGACAGCACAAAAAAAACCTATTGTGTACAATATCATCGCCTTTCTTAAAAGGACACAGGATGATTGAGTGATGCATTACATACCCATCCTCCTAAGTGCTCATTGAGATGACCTAGCTTTTATCATTGTCTTTTATATCTAGTTTCACTTGCACAAAATGGCTCGTCTGTTTGAGACTGTATATTGATCTGTAGATTTTTCAAAATCTGTTTTATGCTATTCCAGTTAAAGAGGAAAAAGAAATTGCCAGCAGTTTGTCCTTTTTTCTTTTGAGTTGAAGATATACAAAAATGAAAAAAAAAAAGGACTAAAATTTGAAAATGGGTTGAAGTTGCAATTTGTCATTTTACACTGAAAATCTTCTTAAAAGAAAAAAGCTTGTACATACAAAGTATAAAAACTCTAATGAACTTTAATAAACTCTAATGAACAGACACCTGAAATAAAGGTATCTCATGATAGAATGAGTAAAATACTTAGAAGTAATATTATGTATTACTTCAATTCTGTTCATTTTCATACCTGCTTTTCTTAGAGAAAGGTTGGTACTCAATTTTTTCTTTCCCTCCAAATGTGAAAAATGAGTTACTAATGCATCCTATGAAGTTTTCTTTTAAAAGTTTCAATAAAAGAGAAAAGTTACTTAAAGTATAGGGGGTTTGTGTTTTTGGTTTTTTTTAAATAATAAAAAAAAAATATTCTTGAGAGTGGCTCTACTTCTGTGTAGAACTTTTCTATAAATGCATTCATTCCAAATAGAATCATAGAACCATAGAACAGTTTGCGTTGGAAAGACCTTTAAAGATCATCTAGTCCAACCCTCTGGGCATGGGCAGGGACATCTTCCACTAGATTGGGTTGCTCAGAGCCCCATCCAGCCTGGCCTTGAACACTTCCAGGGATGGGGTATTCACAATTTTAATGGACAACCATTTCCAGTGTCTCGTCACCCCCATCATAACATTCTTTATGTCAAATCTGAACCTACTCTCTTTCAGATTAAAACCACTGTGCCTTGTCCTGTCACTGCAGGCCTTGGTAAAAAGTCTGTCCCCATCTGCCTTTTAATCTCCCTTTATATATTGAAAGGCCACAATAAGGCGTCCCTAGAGTCTTCTCTTCTCCAGGCTGAACAACCGCAACTCTCTCAGCCTTGCTTCTTAGGAGAGGTGTTCCAGCCCTCTGATCATTTCTATGGTCCTCACCTGGACCCTTTCTAACAGCTCCATGTCTTTCTTGTACTGGGGACCCCAGAGCTGGATGAAGAACTCCTGGTGGGGTCTCACAAGAGCAGAGTAGAGAGGCAGAATCATCTTCCTCAACTTGTTGGCCATGCTTCTTTTCATGCAGCCCAGGATGTGGTTTGCTTTCTGGGCTGCGAGTGCACATTGCAGGCTCATTTTTCATCCACCAGTATCTCCAAGTCCTTCCCACCAGGGTTGCTCTCAATCCATTTGTCTGTATTGATACTGGGGATTGCCATGACCCAGGTTCAGACCTTGCACTTGGCTGTATTGAACCTCATGAGGTTTGCATGAGCCCACTCTTCAAGCCTGTCAAGGGTCCTGTGGACGGCATCCCTTCCCTCAAGAGAATCAACTGCACCACTCAGCTTGGTGTCTTTGGCAAACCTGCTGAGGGTAATCAGTGCAAATGTCTATATCATGCAAATGTCTATGTCATATGTCACTCCAGTCTTCAAAAAGGGCAAGAAGGATGACCCGGGAAACTACAGGCCAGTCAGCCTCACCTCCATCCCTAGAAAGATGATGGAACAGCTCATTCTGGCCGTCATCTGCAAGCATCTAGAGGAAAAGAAGGTTATCAGAAGTAGTCAACACGGATTCACCAAGGGGAAGTCATGTCTGACTAATCTGAGAGCTTTCTGTGATGGCGTGACTGGATGGGTGGATGAGGGGAGGGCAGTGGATGTTGTCTACCTTGACTTCAGCAAGGCTTTTGACACTGTCTCCCACATCATCCTCACAGGCAAGCTTAGGAAGTGTGGGTTAGACGAATCGACAGTGGGGTGGATTGAACAGTGGCTGACAGATAGAGCTCAGAGGGTTGTGGTTAGTGGTGCAGAGTCCAGTTGGAGGCCAGTAACAAGTGGTGTTCCTCAGGGGTCAGTACTGGGTCCAGTCCTGTTCAATATATTCATCAATGACCTGGATGAAGGGTTAGAGTGTACCATCAGCAAGTTTGCTGATGAGACAAAACTGGGAGGGGTGGCTGACATGCCGGAAGGCTGTGCCGCCATACAGCGTGACCTGGACAGGCTGGAGAGTTGGGCAGAGGAAAACCTGATGAAATTCAACAAGAGCAAGTGTAGGGTACTGCATCTGGGGAGGAAAAACCCCATGCATCAGTACAGGTTGGGGGCTGACCTGCTGGAGAGCAGCTGTGTGGAAAGGGACCTGGGAGTCCTGGTGGACGACAGGATGACCATGAGGCAGCAATGTGCCCTGGTGGCCAGGAAGGCCAATGGCATCCTGGGGTGTATCAAGAAGAGCGTGGCTAGCATGTGGAAGGAGGTCATCCTTCCCCTCTACTCTGCCCTGGTGAGGCCGCATCTGGAGTACTGTGTCCAGTTCTGGGCTCCCCAGTTCAAGAAGGACAGGGAACTTCTGGAGAGGGTCCAGCAGAGGGTTACAAAGATGATTAGGGGATTGGAACATCTTTCTTATGAGGAAAGGCTGAGGGATTTGGGTCTTTTTAGTCTAGAAATAAGAAGACTCAGGGGGGATCTTCTCAATACTTATAAATACTTAAGGGGAGGGTGCCAGGTAGATGAGAAGAGTCTTTTTGCAGTGGTGCCCAGTGATGGGACTAGAGGTAACGGGCACAAACTGGAGCACAGGAAGTTCCATCTTAACATGAGGAGGAACTTCTTTCCTTTGAGGGTGGCACAGCACTGGCACAGGCTGCCCAGAGAGGTTGTGGAGTCTCCCACACTGGAGACATTCCAAACCCACCTGGATGCCGTCCTGTGCAACCTGCTCTAGGTGTCCCTGCTGTGGCAGGGGGGTTGGACTAGATGATCTCCAGGGGTCCCTTCTAACCCTGACCATTCTGTAATTCTGTAATAAAGATTTTGAACAGTACTGATCACAATATGGACTCCTGAGGGACACCACTCTTTACTGGTTCCTGTTTGGAGATTGAACCATTGACTGTAACTGTTTGGATGTGGCCATCCAGCCAATTCCATATCCATCTAACAGTCCATCGATCAAAATCATAGCTCTCCAAGTAAGAGGTGTGGCAGGACCAGCCCACTACCTCCCCTCTGCAGGTCTAATGGTGCAGTTTAGGGGCATGGTGGCTAGTTTGACGGGAAGCTCCTGAGCTGCTGGTCAAATACGCAAACAACCCCCAGCCACATACCCCAGATACGCGAGTCCTAGACACCACCTTAGCCAATGAGCCTACCTAGGGGACCCTCAACCAGTGAAAGCTGCTTAAGCATGACCAATAGATGATTGCAGTTCAGATCAACCAGGGTATAAAATGGGGTCCCTTCCGGGGACCCTCGCAGCAGAGGATCTGTGACTGGAAGCCCTCCCTTTGGGTTGAGACATCATCTAAAGCTAATTTCCCTGAGGACTGAGTGTCCTCACCTTTACATGAGTGGTTTGTGCATTTTGAATCATTATTCTAAGCTTAGATTTAGTACACACCATGTAGTATTAGTTCCCAACCAACATCCTGAACCTGTAAAAGTTATGTCTGTTGAAGTGTTTTTAGTCTAAGAACCCTGTTAAATCTTATCATTCTACCTTTTTTGTGACACCATTGAAACTGATTTTTGGAACATCTTTTGTTGGTCTTACACTTCTGCAACAAGAGCCGGAAGTCTGGCTGCCTGAAAGAGTACAAGAATATCATGAGTAATGGAAAAAGTATATGTTGAGAATTTTTTCTTAGAAATATAGCAAATCAATTAAGACAATTTTATACTTAGACATAATTTTTAATGGCTGTGTCTCTTTGTTTCCAGGGTTCTGTTATGCCAGTCGTCTATATTACATTAACCTAGTTTCTGCTTTTTTTTTTTCTTTTTCTTTCTCTTTTTTTTTCCCCTAGAATGGCCAACTATAGTGCCCTCTAGACAAAAATAATTAATATTTTCATCCAGGAATCACTGTATGTGTAAGACCCTGCTGAATTCAATCACTTTATCACAACCAGCCCTCTGCAGCAATCAGTCTGTAACATCCAGCCTGAGCCAGTGTTAAACTGTCATGCCACAACTTACTGCAAGGAATACATATGTTATATCATGTATTAAAAAATGAATCTAGCAAGCATTGTCTAAAAACTATTTCAACACCTTTTTAAAATATCTCACACCCAAATGGGAGCATTATGGGCAAAGAGGAAATGCCATTTTTGAGAAAGTGCAACTTGATCTATATCAGATTTGGGAAAGTGGAAGTGTGTGAGAACAAGGAGCAGGAATTCAGAGCTGCAAGTGTCTCTTTTGCTCCTTAGCTATGAGGTAGGGAAGCCTCATGCTAAGAGATCTGAGTATGGACCAAGCAATTTTATTCAAAGTCTGAAAAGATCTACACTGATGTCCATGCCATCTCTTGCTGTTTTCATTTTCTGTTGAAGAGATGGTGGTGGGTGAGCAGACTCCTGTGGCAGGTGCAGGGAGTCCTCCCACTTCTCTGCAGGATGGGTGCAGCTACTTCACTCTGAACCAAGTGTGCCATGAGCAAAGTGGGCACAAGCTGCTGTGAACTAGCTGACTCATAAAGCAAGGATCAATCCTAACAGTATAGGCACAGTGCTTACACGTTGCCTTCTTAAATCTTTAGCTGCTTTTTAATTTTTTGGCATAATAGGAAAATATACTTGCAAATGTATGCAGTGCTTATATTTTTAAAAATAGTAACGATACCCTAGGCTGTAGACAAAATAGAATTTGGCAACCAAGCTATCAACTCTGTATCTCAGAGCGTTTCTTCTGAGTAAACCATAAAGTGAGAACATACAGTAACAGAAATAAGCAAAATTGAATTTATTCCACTTAATATATTTCTGCCTTTATGACCCAAAAATGTTGTGATCAAGAACAGAAGATTGGTGGGTGATGAAAAGCCTCTTACAGAATTCATATGAAGCACAACTTGTTTCTGGAAATTACAGAATTCTTTAAAGTACATTTAGTCCATTTCTTGGAATACATATATAAAGTATATCCATCGTATATACAATTGCAAATCTTGCTCACTGAAGTTAAGTTCTGAATCTTCATAGTCCCCCTCAGTCAAAGCATGAGTGAATGCGGGAACACAGACCAATGAAAGAATCAAAGTAATTCTCATGCAGTTGTTGGGAAATCAAATATTAAGCATGTAATGAAGGACTAAAAACCCTTTTGATGCATCTTAGACTCCCATGCATCTTTACAGTTGGGTTTTAGCTTTTGGCACAATGAGTCTCTAAAAATTAAATAGCCCAGACTTTGCCAATCTCATGTTTCAGTGCTCGAAAGAATGCTTCAAGTTAATCTTCCTAAATGTTCCTCTGAAGTGTACCATATTCTACAGTAAATAGTGGTTGTGCTTTTGGGTGGGACAAATATACTGTTGCATACCCATTTTACTGGACTACCATATGTCTTACTGACTCATGCAATAGTAATGAATAAATTACTGTAAGATACTTTGAACCAACTTTGTACAAAAAAAAAGGCAAATATATTTGTTCAGGTTTTCTTATAAGATTATTTTTTTTAATCTTAAACTGTCAAAGGATTTAAATATACGGTTTTTTTTTTACAGACCCCACTACAGTTGCTAGGATATTTTAAAGTGAAAACAGAATTAGAAGTCACAGGATGTAAAGTTGGAAGAAACCATTATGATCATACATATAAAGAAAGTCAGTACAAAGCAGAGCTTCATTCAGACATTAATTCCCTGAGTCCACTTATGAAAAGATAAATGCCCACAAGGGTAGCAACTCTATTTACATGAATATGGACAGGTATTTCATACTATCTTTGGCAATGTTTCTGTTGTGTAAAACAAAAATATGGGATGGGGTGGGGGGATGTCAACTATATGAAGCCTGTATCCAAGATTGATGGATACTGCAAAATACCTCTTTTATCATTGGGTGAATAGACAGTCCAACTTTTGGCGGTGGCAGAATACAAAGCATCATGAAATATCCTGGGAAGATTAACTTTCAATGTCTCCTAACCTTTCTGTTGCTCTTAACTCAGTTGAATAGCATATGAGACCTAAATTCACCCTTTTTAAACAGAAATCTCTTCTCCTTTCCAATATTCATCCTCTTTTCCTTCTCCCTGGGTAAGGCTTAACAGGACTTCACTTTAACTGAGCATATCAGTAATTAATTAAATAAATTAAAAGCATAACCCCTAAGGTTTGACCTGAGAGCGGAAATTGCTCTGACCGCTCAGTGACACGGAATGTAATTACTGAAAGATTAACAATGGGAAAGACAGCTGAAGAAACCACCCGAATAGATAGTCACAAGATGCATTCCACTCTGTTAGACCAAGAGCCATCCAGCTGGATCCTAACAGATGGTCTCAGTCTCCTGTAAAATATTAAAGTACTCCTTAACTCTATCATAGGATTTCTACTGAAGAAAGAGCTTCAATTTATTGTACTTTTACTGCTGACAGCAATAGTCCATTGAAGTGGCAGTGAAAGCGCAGGGAGACAGTGGGGTTACTCTGCCTCCCTGGCAAGGTGCCCACAGAGGCTAGGAAGTCACTGCTATTGTAATGCAGATGACAGAAAGCAAGGCACACACTGCAGCTGAATTAATTGAAAGAAATGAGCTGCACATCCAAACAGAATTTCAGCTTTAAAAATAAATCTTGGCATACCGATTAGCATCTCATGCTCCTGAGAGATCAACACCCAACTGAATAATTAAGCTGTGTGGAAGTGCAGCATTTTAAAACAATCAGAAAGGTTTTTATGCAATAGCCAGTTTGCCAAACTCTTTTTTTTTTTTTTTTTTAAGGGGGGAGGGAAGAGGAAAGGGAACAGTAGAAGGATTAAATAAGGAAGTATTAGTCTCCTTTTTATTTTCTCAACTCTAGTTACAAACAACACTCTGTGACCAGAGAACTTTTCAAAGTAAATGGACTGTAATGATTTAGATGTGCAATGCACTTAAAGACATGACCTGAGACTCTTAACTGCACACCAGCTTTATGAAGAATAAGTTTACTGATTTCAGAGGAATTCTTCATTTGCATCAGTTTAACAGAATTGCCCCAAAATTATGCTAAAATGAGAAGACTGAGTTATGAATAATGACCTCTTTTCAGCCTTTTGTTCTTACTACTATACAATCCAACAGTCAAAAAGATCCATAATATGTATCCTTCTGATTACTGAGATTTTAATATTGATTTTTAAAAAAAAGAGTTAATCAACAAGATCTTAGGATTAGACTATTTTCTCGGGACACTAACATTTGATTGCAAAAAAGGTTTATTCAAAAAAAAGGAAAAGTAAATCTTTTATTGAAAAGCATAGGGTATTTCTCTGTTCCACTCCCATACAGCTAGCTTTGTCATCTTCAAAACACTGAAGCCACTTAATCTTGCACAGATCACTACTATACACAGTCAGTTCAATCTGTATGTGTATTTTGGCAACAACCATGATGAAATTCCATTTGTCTTTTTCTGTAAGGCACATAATGTCTCATAGTGGCTTTTTGTCACTCTCACTTTATTAGTAAAATCCTGAGTGGCCACAGAGACAAAAGAAGCTCTTGTAGGTATATTGGTTGCAAAGATTCATTGCAGCATATGTACTGATACAAAACTGAATATAGTACAGAGGTCTGTAGCTCAGAAATATGTATATATTAAGAAAATTGTTACACTTAACATAACCACTCCCTACATTTTGGGTAGAATTTTGGGAGTCTGCATTTTCTGACAGAAGCTATAAAACATCCTTCGTATTTTTCCATCAAATATTATGTCATGGTATTACAAAGATCTAAGACATTAATTACAATAGAGAAATCTATGCAATGATATGTCTTTAACTGAAAAAGATTAACAAAAAACCCAATAGAGTTTAGCCTTCCACATTAACTGAAAGGAATAAATCTGGTGCACTGCATCTGAATCTTGTAGTCTTGGAATTTGAATTTCAGTTGTTCATCTACAGCTGGTTAGAACCAAGGGGTTACAAGATACTGTTGTTATAGTTGGACGTTACCTCCTAAGGGAAGAAATGTTAGTGTACAAATAGAGAATGAGATTTTCTGTTGGTTACTTGAGAAGCAGGAGTTTGCCACAAACAGAATTTCAGTAATCACAGTATAAGTTGGAAATGACCTCTGGAGCTCATCTGGAACAGTCTCCTGTTCAAAGCAGGGCCAAATAGAGAAGGGTGCTCTAGGCTGTGTCAAGCTGACCCTTGATTGTTGTCTTACAGTCAAAATTTTAGCCAGTTTTGTTAGCATTAAAGTTAGGTAGGCTTGTTAACCATTGGCATTAGCTGCACTTTTGATATAGGGTCTTGCATATGAGTATTTCGCTGTGTACTTGGACAGATGGTTGGCCTTGGGGATGTTTCTTTATAAGTTTCAGGGGTGATTAGTTGAGGAACTTCTAAGACGTTCTCATAGATAATACGGATGCTATCCTTGAATCCATAGTGAAAGAACTTCTAACCAAGGAAAGCAAGTATTGTTATCATTCTTGAAGTGAAACATCCTAGAGCATATGGACCTTGAAAATGCTACTAATCTACATGTTTTGAAAAGTTTAGCCAACTTGGCAGAAAAGTGAAAACGCTGAGTGTCCTAAGCTGAACTACCTTCATTATAATACTAAAAATCACACCCATAGGTCAAGACGACCCTGGCCCAGGTGAAGACTCTTCCCCCGAGCATGCACAGTAGCTATAACTTGATTGTGCAATCATATGTAAATTAGTAACCAATGAAACAGAGATAGGAGGTAATAATATAATAATGATATTGTAAAATGTGTATATAAACCAAGTGGAGAGTCCTGTTCAGTATGCATCATTTGTGGAAATATTCCACCTTGCACCCTGGGCAGAATAAAGTAACATCTCCTCTCTGAACATAGTCTCTGTGTTTCAAGAGAATCGGAACTTTGATTTTTTACGGGTATCATGGTAACCTCCAGGGATGGAGACTCCACATCTTTTCTGAGCAACCTCTTCCTGCGTTTGACCTCCCTCACAGGGAACTAGTTTTTTTGTCTAATTCAAACTTCCTGTTTTTCTAACTTAAGTCTTTTACTTCTTATCCTTCCCCTATGCCCCTGTAAGGGAACAGTGACATCAAGCAGCTCTCAAGCGCAGGGAGACAGGTGCTGAGGGTGAGGGCAGGGCAACAATTCACCAAGAGACACAGCCCCATGGTCCCTGGTCAGGAGAGCAGGGCTGGGATGGGGATGATGACTGGGGTCAGCTGGGACCCCACTAACGGCCAGGCAAGTCCGCAGTGACCAAGCAGGCCTGAGCCCAAGCTGGGAAGTCAAGGCTGGCATCAACAAAGCTTGGCATGCAGGTCAGGCAGAGGCTGGGTGTGAGTACTTGAGCTCAGACACAGCTTCCAAGCAGAGTGAGAAGGCCCTGGTGAGTTGTCTTGCAGCTCTCTCTGACTCTGCTCTTCCCCATGTCACCCGTTCTCGCTCTACCAGTGTGGGCCTTGGGGCACCACAGCTGAACCCTGGGGTGGGTGGGCTGCAGAGCTTATCAGCGCTCATAGACTTTGCAGAGACCTTCTGTGGCAACCAGTAGCTGCTAAAGAGCAACAAGCAGGTTTTATGGGAAAACAGTGCTTAGCTGAGTGCATACCCTTTCATTATGATTAATAAGGAAGCCCTTTTTTTTTTCACTTTAAGACATTTGGAGACTACAGAGGGACACACAGTGCCAAATTAGAAATATTAATTATGCTACTGCATAGAAGGTCTATCAAATATATCCAGTGCTTCCTAATCACATCTCAATACAAAACAAAAAATCACATTTCAAATACAAGTTTTTCTCATTCTGACATTTTTGTGTTTGATATACCTGGGTTTTTTTTACTAATTCCTCTGTCGTGTATATGATAATATTGCTAATAAAAAATTAGGAGCAAATTTTCCACAAGTGCCTGTGTCATTAGATATCTTTTAGATACTCAAACTTTAAATGACTCTCGTTACAGTTACTGTATTTACATATAGGGAAAAATCTATCACTAAATGTAATTTGATCTTAAGACTTCTGCCTATAAATAACAAGAAACAAATCCAATGTCCAATGAATGAATGGTCAGTGGCATCATATGATGACTTTTCAGATGAAGGTCTAGCTCCAAGGAGAAAAAAAAAAAAAGACAAAAGACATTTACTTGGGTTTTTTTTTTCTAAACATCCTCCTTTATGGAATAGCTTCTCCACATGAGTCTATTCACTAGTTTCTACTTCAAATCTTTCCCTGGCATCCCCATTTTCTTTGTAAACAGTGGTTTAACAGCAGACAGTATAAATTATTTTATTCTATAATTATTTTGTGAAAATGTTTTATATATTTTATAGAAATGACTTAGAACCCTCAGCTGCATAGCAGCTGACTTTATCTAATAAAATGTTTTCTGCTGCTATTACTTGCCATTTTTACTTATCTTGATTCAAATGTGACTGTAAGCTCTTCAGGACAAGACAAAAGCTCTGTTCCATTGTTAGGCTGGTAATATACAGGTATTATCCTACTTCAGTTTTTCATTACCTGAAGTATATTTATAGTTCCTCTAAAAGCTTGTAATAATAAGTACAAAATATTATAAAATTTCAGGCCAAAACAAAAATTTTCAAAAATATATTATTATGCATTATTAATAAACCTGGAAAAAAATTTTGATGAAAGAATAAAAAGATCCTACCTCATAAAATTTTAGAAATTAAGAGCAGGGAAGACTGAAGACAATACAAACACAACATACCTAATAGCCCAATTATAACAGATATAATATTTGAGTCAGAAACCTAAATTAAATGCCAGTAAAATAAACCATCAGAAATTCCCATAAAATTAATTCTGTCTGGTTCTGCTTTGAATTGAAGCCTCATTCTACTGGTGAATACTACAATTGCTACTGCATAAGCTTTGTAATTTTTCAAGCCTAAAACCAACATGGTTGATTATATTAAGACTCTCCAAATAATATTATGTATGGAATTAATTACGGTTTCACTTACCTGTTCAGAAGGAAAAGCTATTCATCATTGTGAGAATGAAAAACATATCACAATCATATCAAAACTCATTATTCCCTCAAAATTCTGTTTCTGTTCTTCAACATAAATTTATAAAAACCTGTGCACTGAAATAGAACAAAGTCATCCTTGCTTCCATCTCCATCCTTGTTTTGGAGACCTTACTGCAGCCTGTCAGTATTTGAAGGGAAATGTAAGGCTGATATAAAGAAGAATTTTTTCACAATGAGGGTGGTGAGACACTGGAACAGGTTGCCCAAGGAATTTGTGGATGCCCCATACCTGGAATCTTCAAGGTCTGACTGGATGGGGCTTTGAGTAACCTGGTCTAGTGGAAGATGTACCTGCTCATGGCAGGGGGCTTGGACTGGATTACCTTTAAGGTCCCTTTCAACCAAACTTTTCTATGATTCTGTGATTTAAACAAAACAATAGATCTCATTCCCTCATTAGAAAATAGAAGAAAAAAAAAAGAATAAAGTAACATGTATGGCAAATATAACCTACATGTTTTATTGTATTGCTAAAAAACATTTTATTATCATGAAGGGTACAGAGTAGAATCTATATAAAATGGAGAATTTCAATCAATATGACCTAAAAACTTCTCTTCACAAATGATGGTTATTACTGAAAGTGAAGTAGACTGCATATTATCTGAAAATTATATTGAAAAGAGTATGAAATAATCTATGAAGTTCTGTAACAATGACAATGAGTAAGTAGAAGTTTGATATATGTTTTCATTAAACACTTGCTGCCTCCTATTTGGCTCTTTTGGACAAAACTGAATACCTTGTTAGTTATTTACAAACAAAAAAGTGACCAAAACTGTTAAGAAGTTGTCTTCTTTAATCCCATACATGCTGGGATGATCTACAGTGTCATAATTCTGCAAAGTTCTGAGCTTTTCAGAACAGCCCCCCCCAAAATTTGCTTTGTTTAATTATGCAAATGTGTTTTAATGGAACCACGTTGATGCTGAAGTCAATCATTCACCTACATTTGTGTCACTCCACTATGTTTGTCTATAAATCCTGTATTCAGTGTTGTTCCCAGTCAGCCCCCTTACAGTATTATCTGTTTTTTATGAACTTCTGTTGCTTAGTTGAAGTAGTATGAATAGAATTGTATAACATTTCGTTTTATGAATAGAATTGTATAAAATTTCATCTCCTATTATACAAGGAAAAAGTCTGTATTACTACTCTATTAATAATAATTTCTTATTAAGAAGAGTTTGAGTTAAAGGTCACAACAGCTAATCACTTCTTGATGAATCAGAAATGAGATATGCATAGATAGTTGAGATCAGCTCTCTGAAGCTGAGAGCTGCAGAAGAGGAAAAAAAAAATCAATAGCCCTTGCCCATGAAAACTATACAATGATAGTGAGCCTGGTCTTTTGCAACAGGAAACTGTGAGGAACCTGTATTACTAAGATATGCTAGCTGGACTGTAATAATTTTGGTCCAGCCAAATTCAAAGCTCACACTTCAGAGAGTACTAGTTCCTGTTAAAGAAATATTAAAAATAAAAATTTATTATGTCAAAAAACATTTATTAAAATCAATTATTTAAAAACAATCAAATTAAGGGCTATAAGAACCCATGCAATATTTGCTTAAAAGAATTCCAACAGAAAAACCAACTGCATATTAAATGCTTAACTTATTTCCCAGGATTTCATTCTAGCTGACAGTTGTAGCCACTTGAATCTTTTAGTTAAGAATTATTTGGTCATAGCAAACAAGTTTTCTTGGGGGGAAAAAAAAGAAAATTACATTTATTTTATTACTAGAAAAGCCTTTCTCACATATTGTCTGCAGATGGCAGCAAATATTCACGGAACAGCAGAACTTCCATTGACTTTAATCTACATGTACTACATCAAGTTAACTGTCATACATTTTACCAAGGAAATTGTAGTAACATTAAATAATGTTTCAAATACACATCCGAAAGGATTAATTTAATTTAATTAATTAATATTTAATATGTCTTCCAATAATGATTAAAACAGAGTAAAATAAGTAGACCACATGTAGGAACAAATGTATGTAGCTATGTAGCTTTGTAGGAGTAAAACAGGTAGGACTTTACTGGATGAGAGAAATTGAAAACACAGTATTGAAGTTATTAATCAGTTGATTAAATTTCTTGTGCCACGGATGCCAGTATTTCTTGTCTCCATCATTTATATTATTCCCATACTTGGTCATAAACCATTCTAACAGCCACCATGTAACAATAAAAAGTAAAATCTTACTATTCAGGCTCATTCATATTAATGAATCACTTGAGACACTTCTTATCTTAACACTGATTTTTTCTTGAGTGGGGACTGGATTTTAGTGCATCTTCCAAAAAGTAGGTATAATTTTTAAGGCAAAATCTGAAGAATCTATAAATACAGAGTTCCAATGAGAGTTACCATTTCTCTGTCAGATAATTAATAGAATTAGTTTCTGTCACTGATTTTTTTTGCTGCAACTGAGCAACTGAAGTTCACAAACATGTCTTGGAAAGAAAATGTTTAGTCTAAGTATAATATTAGTCTCAGATTTTTGTGACTGCTGAAAAAAAATAAGGAAGATGTTGGATTTCATATACATAGGAAGAATTTTTCACTTCTTAAAGAAGGCATTGTAGAAGATACCATGGTCCTACCTGCTAGCTAATCACATTGATGCTAAGTGTTTGTAGCCGCTGACACAAATGTTCCTATGAAATAGAATAAAATTAATGGATAAGGTGATTGCTGCTGCTTCAGTAACTATAGACAATTTATAAATGATAATGGCAACCGATGCACAACATCAACTAAAACCAATCAGTCACTGGAGCAACCTCCCCAAGAATATGATAGCGTCTTGAAGTTTTCCAGACACGACTGAACAGGATGCTAGATAATCTCACCTAGCCTCCCTTTCCCATAAAATGTTGGACCAGTTGATCTTTCGAGGTGTCTTCCAACCTGGGCTGTTCTACAACTCCGTGAACATCAATGTGTGGAAGTAGAAATTTTTTTTTCTTCTTTTAGTTTGTGGGCCTCTTATATACTTTCAGTTCGTGTGTTTTTACACATCTGTCATATCACAGTAATGGAGATCTTTGATCTCATTCTGTCACAAAATTGTGAACAGAATGTACATTAAAACTAGAGTGGGAAAAATCTTCCCTAGCACACAAATTCTTGATTCATACTTGATACTCTCAAACTTTCCCATTAATCTGTTGGTTTATATTAAGAAATATTATTTAAAGACTCTTTGGTGTGTGAAAAACAGCTAAAACAATGAGTTCTGTTTTATTAAATTCAACATAATTAATTCTTCTGGTCTGTTGTGGCCTAAAATTTACAGAGAAATGTAAATGGAAAATTTTTTTTCTTCATGGAAATTACTGTCAAAAATTTTAATTAGCTCAGTCACCTTTTTCCTTTTTTATTTAGAATACTTTTTTCCTTGTATCAGCATTCTTCTATAAAAGCTGGGATTATCTAAAATCGGATAAAGACTTTAAGGAGTATTCAAGCAGGTTGCAGATCTTTAGATTGCAAGTATTCCTTTCAGAACCCTTTATTCCTTCTTACTTGTTGACACAAACAAAAATTCGCTTCAACTTCAGTGTCTTTATAGATTTCTCTGATTTTTTAATGTACTCATTCCAGAGTTTTTGAGTTCCTACTAAAAATAAAAAAACACCCTAAAACACAGAAAAAAATAATCCAAATGATACAATATTAATCTACATAATCTACTCTGCTTTCTCAGTCCTTTGAATACTGTGTGTGCTGAGCCTTAGTTGATATTGCTGGTTCCACTGCAGTAGCAAGCAGTCAAAATCTCCTACAAGATTAATTCCCATGTGGCAGTCATTCTGATTTCAATTTTAATTTTCTTTTATGTCTTTTTATTTATGTTTTTTATGCTCTTTTATTTTCTCTTTATGTCTGGTGTGTTACTGTATATCTAATTAATAAATAGTGATGTTTCCCAATGGTGTTTTTTCAACATTGATTTATAATAAATTCAGAGGGGAAAAAAATGGCTAGCAAATATTACTGTCTTATAATGATCATAGTGAAACAGTACAGACAATTAGAGTACCACAATACCGTAATTCTAAGCAAACAAAAAAATTCCCTTGGGTAACTGCCAGCTAATCTCAGAAATACTTAGACTTCCTACCTCTTTCCCTTTTGAATTAAAAGTTCCCTTGCTGTTTAGACAATTCCACCTCTGACCATGTCTACGTTTGCCAAAGCCTGAGCATCTTCACACCTGTCTCAGCTAATTCCAATTTGAATCCAGCAGTAAGTATACCTCTGCTTAGATGCTCTGACCTGACTTAAGATATAGAGAGGGAGGCTATCTTCAAGGAACCCCTTTCTGGAATATTTACACTTGTCAATAAAACACCTTATGTAGTAATTTAGTTTAGATCGTTATTATGGGGCTCCTAAAGAAGAGTACATGTGTGTGCAAGGTGAAAACATGCAGATTAAGACGACTTCATGAGGGATCCTTTGCAGATTAACCTCTGACTAAAGGTACCATTGTTTGTAAGGAGACACTTCTGCAGAAGTCATTTGGACAGGGTGATAAATTACCTGATATGAATGATGAATCACAGAATCACAGAATCACAGAACGGTTGAGGTTGGAAGGGACCTCTTGAGATCATCTGGTCCAACCCCCTGCTCAAGCAGGGTCACCTAGAGCCAGTTGCCCAGGACTGTCTCCAGACAGCTTTTGAGTGTCTCCAAGGATGGAGACTTTGCAATCCTAAGAGAGTCACAACCCATATATATATGGGTCGCACTCTGGATGTATTCTAGAATAGTTCACGCCTCGCATATCAATTCCCCATCTCCTTCCTCCATCTTACAGCATTAACATGGACACTGTCCTACAGGGCTGGTGGATACTTGTGGATGGTGTGATTTTAGTTTTGGACATGCTCAGTGGCCAAAACTAAATCTGCACCATATGAACAATTAAGAGCACATCAGGTGGTACAGCCACATCCCTATATTATTACACTGGTTGCAAAGGTATCATTTGTATCCCTTGCAACTTCTGTGGCTGACCGATATTGGGATCCAAGCTGAATATCTAATTTATTAGTTCCATCTTTTTTTCCAGTCCATGCTGTCTTATAGGTGAAATCAGTTAATACAAACCCTCTTTCAACCTCTTGAAGGGGCCCATGCAATCAATTTGCCACTGCTCACATAGTGCCTGCTCCCAGGGGTCAAAGGCATAGCACAACATGGATTTACAGTTCACAGAATGGTTTGGGTTGGACAGGACATTTAAAGATCTAGTACAGCCCCCAAGGTTGCCAAGGGGCTCCACCATCCACATCCTCCACACCCCTGAACTTCAACAGAAATTGCGAAGACAGGGATTTAAAATCCCAGTCTAGTCAGCCTTCATTGCACTCCCTGAGCTGCCTCGTGACCCTTCTGTGCTTTGGTACTGTATGGGTACTGGGATGGGAAGAGGGGGTCTCCAGCTGGAACCACCTCATACTCTTCATTTACTACCCCTGTTTCTGTTTTACTTTTAGACTGTCACTTCACTGACGGGGATTCCTTCAATCGCTTCACTTTCTGAGGCAGAAGTGCAATACAGTTTTCCCTTGGACAGATCTACCTTGAACTGAGACAGGAAATTCATTCCTAAAATGTTTGCCCCCCCTTTTACCACAATTATCCACCCATCCAGTTTATCTTCCTCCACCCAATGATCCAAGAAGGGAGTCTTTGTCACTTATAGAAGGAGCTTAGCTTGCTCAGGTTGAAGTTAGTTTTCATGCTATCTGCAGTTACTTTTTTCCACAATATAACATTTGAGGATGCACTGCCTAAACTGAAAGATCCTATGTCTTTTGCTAATCTGGCCATTGCGTAATTAGGACTCTCTGAAAGGCAATAGGTTGGAACATTCCAGGTGTCAAATTTAAAAACAACTTACCTACCTAAATAATAAATATATACATAAAGAAATACAGTAAACAAAAAACATACAGAATTTTTGATATCTGCGTATGTATGAGCCTTCACACCATTAAAAGTTGGGTCTTATACATATAAAATCAGAGACTTATTGTATCCCAAATAACAAGAATACTTTAAAGAAAATATTACCTTTCTTGTTCGCAGCCCTTAAAATTCAGCTTTTTAATTCTAACAGGAATGTATGAAGCAAGTGAAATTTACTTAAGGCAATTTTTTTTCTCAATAATATAACAGAAATCATTAAAGCAAATACATTTATTCACTTGTCTATGAGGGTCCTTGAGCTTTTTTTTTCCCACTTGGAAAATTTTCTTTTCAATTTGATTAGCTTTGTAGCTGTGTTGCTTAGTAATTGCTGCACATATATCCAAAGACTAGGCACAGATATTAGAAAATGAAACAAAATTAATCTATCATAGGAGCTTTCTGCTACCCTTTGATGACCTGTGAAGCCTGTATGTCATGCAGGTTGTTGTCAATGATGGATTCAAACAGTGATTCTGGAATAAGGGGAACAAAAATGTTGACATTAAGTCTTCCCATCTGAATGAAAGAATTTTTGTCATGTTTGTGGAGTTAAACTCACTCAATGCAGACCAGTCTTTATAAGATTCGCTCATACCATAGAAGTGCTTGTTTTGTATTGACTTTTCCTATGGATTTTATCATACAGCATGCTATGTTGCAGGAGGGATTCGGCACTAAATAAACACAATATCAGTATCCTGAACTTCTTAAAATATAGTGATGGATAACAAATACTAAAACTTACAGTGATAAAAAGAATGTGTATACCATGTGATGAAAATTGTCTAGCATGCCTTAAAGTTTGTGTTACAGCAAAGTAAGAGAATAGCATGCTGGGTGGCAAAAGTAGCAATACAGTGAAGGTCCACAAATGTTTTTTCATTTTTTATTGGGGGTTTGACTAGATGGCCTTTAAAGGCCCTTTCCAACTCAAACTATTCTATGGTTCTATGATAACAGGTATTACAAAAGAGTATAACCCATTACCTGCCAAGAACCTAAAGAAATTAAGGACTGATGGTTCACTTTGTGTACTGTAAAACATAATCACAGAGCTTTTTCACAAAAAAAAACCCTATCATGGTCCTCTGAGTAAAAGGTTTTGTTTGTTTTCCAGTGGAAAACTGCTTACTTACGATATCTTACTATAAAAAAAACAGTGTCATTTTAATAATTTATAGAATAAAAAGAAGAAATGGGTCAATATTTTTTCCCCTTTCCATCACTGATTGTATTAAACAGAAAAAATTCCAGTATTTCATCTACCCTATTTGATAAAGACCTCAGACTTTCTTTTATTCTGTTCAAACCTCTCTGTCTTCTTTCATGTATGTGTATGTGTGTGTTGTGGTTTTTTTTTTTTTTCATTTTCATATCTGTTAGCAATATTTCTATAGCTACACTTATACACAGTTTTGGTTTGGCATATATTGATCTGGGGATTTCATAAACTGCTTCAGTTTAGTATAATACATATTTAGTAAGACACATGGTACTTTATTGTAGATATTAAGGAAGATTTATACCTGTTCTAAACTCCTTTTCAATTTTTCAGTGCACTGAGATCCTCATTTCAACATTTTATCCATAAAAAAACCAGAAACTATGTCAAATAAGCTTACCATGCTTGTCTGCCCTGCCACAGAAAAATTGTAGGCATAGCACTATGTGTTTCAGGTTTTTTATATGTTTTCCTGTCATGTCCCTTTACAAATTCCTCAGCTATGTGAACTTGCAGTGTCAGAATACACATCCATTGTAAAGAGGTAACTTTGCCCTGGGACCAGGCCAGAGCAGGCAGGAGATTTTGAATACTATCGATTTGTCCTTTATTCTCTTTTTTCTTCAGCAAATAGTGACAAAGCAGGGAATGACGATGGGAGAGATCAGTTCTTGCCCTGGATCCACACGATACTTTATGCATTCCTGCAGTGCCGGTAGGTGGTATTTGCATAGATGAAAGTTAAATTGATTTCACTTGATTTTAATGATATAGGAGCATATTCTATACTAGCACTTCAAATTGGGAAATAAAATATAAATATATTATCTTATCTTGTATTGTCTATATATAGCCTGTCCAAGCATTACTTCAAAGGTTTCTTTAATATATTTTATGTTTAATGATTCTGTTTCCACTCTAAAGAAATATTGTATTGTGATGGCAAGCTGACAATCAGGACTTCACTGACAATTTGAAATCTGAAGGTACACAACTAGTGTCAAACTATTTAAATACCTAACTCATACATAGAGATCATTAGATGGTCTAAACGTTATTTAAATCCTTTTTGATCACAAAATTCTGGACTCCAAGATGTAAATCTTTAAGTTCCATTGAGACAACTGCTTCAGACTCTGGATCATTTTGTGCTCATGAAGTGGACCTATTTGGGTCATAATGCTAAATCCTATTTTGAGCACAAGTCTGATCTTTGCTTTCCATGTATTTATGTGTCATCTGAGGCTAAAATTGTTCTGCGATGTTGGTGCAGGACAAGCAGTGCAGGATCTTAAATAGCACAAAAGCTCATCACAGAAGAGGTGAGGTGTTTTGGGAAACAGGCAGGGTTGAGCTGCTGTGCAACCGTCACAGAGTCACCGGCTATGTGCAGCTAATGGAAATTGTAGATAGGGATAATACTCCACTGTTAAACAGGATCTGGGATTGATCGATGAACTTAAAGTAAAGTTTCATGGGTCAGTTTATGTACTAAGCAGGGATAATTTCCCCTAGAGCAGGTCAGTCATGTCAGTACTACCTGCTGTTTGTCCTTTCTTTTCTTCTGAAATTCACATAGTGCCCTCTGGCACTAAGGTGCAGTTTGTTAGGTTTTCCCCATTCAAAATATTCAAAATAGTGGAAGGCAGTGTCTCAGTCTATCAGAGAAGTATATTTATAGCAGGAAACTGAGGATATGCTGCATGGCCTGGGGTGCAGCAAGGGGGCTTATGAACAAATGGCCTCCCAGGAATTTCCAAGGCAGTACTGAACCAGAATAAATGGCACTGTTATGGGGAAGTCTGGGGGGTTGGGTTTGGGGTTTTCTCTTGTTTGTTTGTTTTTCTAGTGGTCTGTTATCACTTGTAAAAGTGATGATGTATTCAGATGGCCAAAAGCCCTTTTGTAACTGTATAAGCATTTACAACTTTATGACCTTTGTCTCCTGAAGTGCCATAGAGCAGTAAGTTTACAGATGCACTGAATTTTTTTGGAAAAGACTAAAGATGGGATTCCTGCTCTCCCATTTTTCAAAGGATGATACATAATACTAGAAAGAGACCTGTACTCTTACTTAATCAGTTGTTCTTATGCCAGAAGCTGCAAAAGATTGGTGTACTCGGTAGATCCCAACAGCAAAGTGCTGAGGGTGCAACAGGAAAAGTTTAACCAGATCCTATCACACACAGCCCAAATAAATGTAATTCTAGTTTTGAGGCTTCTTACACCGTTGCCATCTAGACACACATCTACTTACAACTAGGCTTTTTAATCATGGGGAGGAGATGACAAGTACACTATAATTTAAGCAGACAAGGAAGATGAAATGTCTGTCTTTTTTTTTCTCAGAAAGATATCCTTAAAATTTTATTCAGAAGAATATTGCAACAGTAACATAGTCTCTGAGTAGGGATGATGTGCAATATCTTTAACTACTTACAAAACTTGGTCTGCTCTGAGTTTCTAATTCATTCAGAGGAAAGGATGTGTACATTTTGTAAATCTTTGCTTTAACCCAGATTCATCATGAAGGACTTAACCCAGATCATAGATATAAGCCTCTATATTTTCACCAGAAGCAGAAGTAAAGTAAATCTAATGCTTTGTCCATACAATGCAGGAGGAAAAGAAGGTATTATATACATAACTGAAAACCCCTTAAGACAAGTTTGCCCCATATATCTCAAAACTAGATGTATCAAAATCTCCATTAAAATTATTTTTTAAGATACTATCCATTACAAATGGTTAGTCACAATCAAATTTTTTAGATCAGAAGTGCAGTCCTGTAATACTTAAAGAAAGGTGTTGTTTATATTCTTCTAGCTGATTAGTTACTAATCACTGTGTGGGAGCATTTCAAGGTTAATGTAATACCAGAGAGAGACAAAGCCTCAGACTAAAGGGGAAGGAGAAAGGATCCCTACAGTTAGATATCTGCAATCACACCGAACAATATAGCAGGTGTTCACAACAGAAGACTTTCATATTCCTATAACTAGACAGTCTCAGTTGGATAAACATAGGTGCCTGTGTCCATATAGAATACATGATACATTTACACTGTTAAATAAAAAAGTGTGAGGGAATGAGCTCAAGCAGTGTTGCGTTAAAGGACAAAGTAGTTTGGAAGGAAACAAACCCCCTTGTGTTCTAACACTCCTCACCGAGGTGGGAGGCGAGGTGTGGCTAGGTTTAAATTCTGAGTGATGCCCAATTCACCCCTATCAGTCCAGTAGCATTTAATATATTAAACTATTATGATTCTGGATACACTAATAGTGGACTGCACCTTCAATCTAGTCGTGCGCATGAACTACCATGGCCACTCTTTGGTTGCGTTCAATGAGAAACCAAAACGACCAGCTACTTAAACAGCGCAGTTTACTTTAGCAACAGATACATAGGTTCTTATGGATTGCCGGTGATAAATACACTGTCTGCAAAGCACGTGCAAATAAAAGTGTTGTTAGTTATACAAAACGCATGACAAAGTTATAAACAATACAGCCTGGCTATAAATATAGGAGAGAGACTATCTAGAGAGATTTCTAAGTTTCCTGAGGAAACACTTGGTATAGTCTGTCTTACCCAAAGGTGTCCCTATGTGGGGGAAGAAAGGCTCAGCCCGTCGACTGGTCCCAGAAGTCAAAGGCAATTGTTGATGGAGTCCTCCTTGACTTGTTCACGGTGGTGTCTTCCCTGATATTCCCCCTTTCTTGGGCTATTTTTATACTATTTTTTACCTTCAGGGTGGAGGTTGAGTGACTCTAGTCACAAATACTTTTATTATGATTGGTGTAAAATTTTCTCGCTTCACATTTAAAGGTATAGTTTACCAAGAATGCAGGGCGCAGACTCAAGGACGAGTGGTCGCACCTTGGAGGCGGGTAGCCTTTGGGATGGAGGTGTGTTTAGGTATTATAATGACATTATAATGAGCAAAGTTTGCACAAAGGACAGCATTTTGTCAAAATTTGACAAACTGTTGGTTCAGGGTAGCAAGTGTGCAGCTTATCAGCTCCATAGGACCATCTCGTTCCCATATCTGCTGTATTATTACAGCGCTTGGCCATGGAATCTCCACCCCACTCCACCCCATGTTGCTTTGCAAGCAACATTGTGCAGGGAATCACAGATGTATTGGGTTCGTCGCATACCAGCTGCGGCTGTATTCTACCCTAGAAACCTTTTGATTTTATACTTTTCCTTAATGTGTGAACAATGCTGTATTTTTGATTATTTTAGTAATTATTCCACATCCACACTGCTTAATCGTAAGCTCACTCTATCACTCATTTTTTAACTGCTCCCACTAGCTCTCTCCAAAACAAATCTGTTATAAAAGGAGCTACCCCTAAACAGAAGAGGAAAAAAACCCCAAACCCACAGTGGTGCCCGTTGACCCCAGGGCAAGGGAGTACTAGCTGCCCCTCTTTGGTATAGCAGTGTAGACATAACCAGTGCAGCTGATGCTTGAAGGACATGTTAGACCTTCTCCAGACAAGATACTTAGATAGTGGAATGTCTGCAGCAAATCAGTGTGTTCCTGGTGCCTTGGACTTCCTATTCAATTGGTGTTACTGACTGCAAAGTCCATGCTTTGCAAAACATACGGGTCTGAAGAAGACTAACTAAAGTAATCTCAGCAGACCAAATTGCTACTTGCATCCAAAAATCCTTTGCAAATATTCTGACCAAATATTTTTCAAAGTGGTGCTAGCACTTCTATCCTTCACTAAAAATCTGCATCTGTTTCTCTTGCAGTTGTTTATTCCCTCTGAACCAGGAGAGATCAGCTTTTCAGTCCCATCTTCTGATGTTTCCAACCCAATTTAACTTACATTAACTATTGTTTACTCTTAAAAAAATAGAAAGACATCTCAAAAGCATTAGTGATATAGCAGAAATAATATGTGCATGACGTTTTGAAAATATTGCAGTTGAAAAGCACGTCAAAGTTAATTGAATACAAACACAAGAAATTAAGATGCTGACAGAAAACAAACAAACAAACAAACAATAAGCCTTCATGTTGAAAAGGAGAGTAGAAACAAAAGGGATAATGAACAGACTGAATCTATTTGAAATGGAAGAAAGAAGTCCACAAAGCTATTGAAGAATGCAAAGGTTGTGAAATATTATTCAAGGTAGTTAAAAATAGAAATATCATTCCTTTATGACAAGCTTATCAGTTGAAAGGCACAGAATAAATAAGTTATAATAAAAATACATAACCAATATTCATATGTCCTACTCTGCAGTAACAGTGAGAGGCTTTTTGCTGGAATTTCAATATTATATTTTTTCTGAAAAATGTGTGTTATCAACATGTGTCCCTGTTTACATGTTTTAAAGCCTTTGGTATATGTATCAAACATTCCAATATATAAGCTTACCTCATAAATAAATGAATACCAAATGAGGAAGAACTCAAGAAAGTTTTTACTTGACTTTTGTAATCTGTAGGTTAAATAATTGAAATGAAATCTTTATAAGGTCATGCTTAGGGATGTCTCCTATAAAACATTCACAGCTACTTCTGAAAGCCACTAAAAATCAGTATTAATGCACATTTCTGTATTTATTGTAAGCTAAGATTTAATGGATTTTCAGCAGAGGGTTGAAATCTGCTGTGTTAGTGTAAACTGTTCAAGAATGGTACTATGTGCTGTATTGCCACTACATTACCTGCTGAAAATTTCAAAATCTTGATTCTCTTCAGCAAATGAACAAATGTTTATTCTACTGTGATAATTGTGGAAACTCAGATGAAACTAATTATAATTTTTAAAAAGCATGAAGTGTTTAAGTCATGTATTTTTAAAGCCTACTTTCTGGTTAATGAAAAAGTCATGCT
Organism: Pluvialis apricaria; assembly: GCA_017639485.1. Classification (NCBI taxonomy): domain Eukaryota; kingdom Metazoa; phylum Chordata; class Aves; order Charadriiformes; family Charadriidae; genus Pluvialis; species Pluvialis apricaria. Next base: position 52,693,622 of record CM030007.1, read on the forward strand.
CCTGAGGTTAAGATGATTTTTTAAGACATATAATTTTGCTGCAGACCTTAAGGAGCATGGAATGCATACCAGGTACCAAAATATGGATTTCAAATATGCATACATCAAACACGTATCTCAGGACATGGTACAGAGGAACACAGGTATGGGGTGGTGATAAGAGACGGGGTACAGGCTTGGCACTGGAGACACCACAGCTGTAGACAATTCACCCATGGTCAGTTAAAGAAGTGCAGACCTGGGTCTAGTCAAAATTGGTTTCAGGAGTAAAAAAGAAAACAAAGGCATAGTATCTGACATATGTAAAAGGCACTAAAAATTGTTAATTTGGATTAACAAGGAGCTGCAGACCAATGAGGAAAAACAATGGCACAGAAGCATATTAAAGAATAGAAAAATTACCCCCAAAGAATCACAAATTGAGAAAGAAGAAACCATTGACACGACCAGCATATTTCTCCTGGTGAAGGACTGCAGGTGCTCAACGTTACCCTCTCCCCTCCCTCCCCACATACATGAGAATGAAGTCACCAAGCCTTAGGGTCCAGAGGAGCAGGGAAGGGTGAGCATAACATCAGAAGCAGGGGTAGTAATTGTGTGTACAACAATTTTAAGTGCAATATTCTTTCTTTTCCTGTAACAATTAGCTCTGGATTAACAATGCTTAGTATTCTTGAATTGAAGGTATTTTACAGTAAGGATATTTTAAATCAAAACCAACAACAACAACAAAGGCTAATCCTTGGTATCTTTCTATTTAATTACTTCGCCCTACAAAACACCTGGTTTAAAGAACTGCAGAAACCTGTAGGGAGACATAATCACGGAAAACTCTTAAATATTGATTGACAACTCAGACAAAAAGAGAAAGCGTTTATCCGCCTCTCATCTCTTTTTTATAGCACAAATTATAGTGTTCACAGTTAAGTAGAATCATGGAATCATAGAATTGCTGAGGTTGGAAGGGACCTTTAAGATCATCAAGTCCAACCATCAACCTACCCTGGCAAAACCCACTTCTAAACCATGTCCCTAAGTACCACATCTACCCTTTTTTTAAACACCTCCAGAGATGGTGAATCCACCACCTCCCTGGGTATCCTATTACAATGTCTAATAACCCTTTCAGTGAAAAAATGTTTCCTAATATCCAGTCTAAACCTCCCCTGACATAACTTAAACCCATTTCCTCTTGTCCTTTCACTTGTCACCCGGGAGAAGAGGTCAGCCCCCACCTCTCTACAACCTCCTTTCAGGTAGTTGTAGAGGGTGATAAGGTCTCCCCTCAGCCTCCTCTTCTCCAGGCTAAACAACCCCAGTTCCCTCAGTCGTTCCTCGTAAGATTTGTCCTCCAGACCCCTCACCAGCTTTTTAGCCCTTCTCTGGACACACTCCAACACCTCAATGTCCTTCTTGTAGTGAGGGGCCCAAAACTGAACGCAGTACTCGAGGTGGGGCCTCACCAGTGCTGAGTACAGGGGTATGATCACTTCCCCAGTCTGGCTCACCACATTATTCCTGATACAGGCCAGGATGCTGTTGGCCTTCTTGGCCACCTGGGCACACTGCTGGCTCATACTCAGCCAGCTGTCCACCAACATCCCCAGATCCTTCTCTGCCAGGCAGCTTTCCAGCCACTCTGCCCCAATCCTGTAGCGCTGGACGGGGCTGTTGTGACCCAAATGCAGGACGCGGCACTTGGCCTTGTTGAACCTCATACCATTGGCCTCAGCCCATCAGTCCAGTCTGTCCAGATCCCTCTGCAGGGCCAGCCTACCCTCAAGCAGATCAACATGCCTGCCTAGTTTAGTTTCATCTGCGAACTTACTGAGGGTGCATTCAATCCCCTCGTCCAGATCATTGATAAAGATATTAAAGAGAACCGGCCCCAGCACCGAGCCCTGTGGCACACCACTTGTGACCGGACACCAGCTGGATTTAGCTCCATTTACCACCACTCTCTGGGCATGGCCATCCATCCAGTTTTTTACCCAGCGAAAAGTCTACCTGTTCAGGCCATGAGCAGCCAGTTTCTCCAGGAGAATGCTGTGGGAGACGGTGTCAAAAGCTTTGCAAAAATCCAGGTAGATAAGTAATATGATTGACAATAATTAAAATAAAAGTATAGATATAATATTTATAGATTTTATAATAGATTTATAATATTTAGAAGTCTACTAACTCCCTCAGTAATAACTAATCAGTGTGGGATTTTTACGATATATTGATTATAAGAAGCACAAGTATTCTATATTCTTTTCACTTCTTTTTTGTTTAGCTCTGGAGTTACATGGCAATACAAACAGTTGCATTTATCTAATAAAATGCTTTTTTGTTATTCACGTGATGAGAAGTACTTTCTATAAGGAACAGAAATCAGTAAAAACAAAAAAACAGTAAGTGAACTCCCTCTTTGTCCTTTTCCTCTCCCTCTCTGAGAGGCTGTGTACTGCAGACCTGCAGCAAATCACCATAATTTCCCTCTGAGATGATTTCTGCAGAGATGATTTCTTGGTACTTGAGACCTTTCTGGAAAACAGCAACACTTGAAAGCAGCTGTATCATCTCAGTGGACTAAATATAAGGGGCAGAGATTATAAGCAGTGTGTTCATTAACCCGTGCTGTGCTAACACTGAGACTCCTTTCTTTTCTATTGTTCTTATTATTGTTACTGTTATTATCATTATTATTGCAGTTATCATTTATGCATTTTCACTATGAGGTCTTGACCGTGTTGCAAACTTTGAAACACAGACTCAGCAAAATTTAAACATTGTTACTGTTTTTGACAGATCAGAGTTGGTTTTATGTTGGTTTTTGTTGTTTCTGGTTGTTTTTAACTCTGTAGGGAAACATTCAATTTGTCACTGAAAAGTTAAAGAAAGGATTTATAAAAGTGATAGTTAAAAAAGAAAATAAAGAAAAACATTTTATTTGTTTGCAAATGAAGTTAAGCCATCTTGAGATTCCTTCACTGCCCAGTGTTTACTAAAATAGACAAGTAAGTTTAATTACATCATTAATACTTAGTATGAAACATACTTTTACATGAGGATGGAGTGGGAGCATGTCCACTTCTACTATATTGTTTGTGGCAATATAAATGAGATTTTTGCTGAGAAGGAAACCCAATATTTTAGGTATCTCCTGATCAGATAATAGGACAATCCTGACAGATAATCTGCTGTAACATGCTCAAATTTGCTCTCAACTACTATGCAACTACTATGAAGCAACATCAGTGCTATAATGTTTTCTTCAGTAGATTGAATCAGTACTTACTTTAGCGAAAAATATATTAAAAGTATCAAAGTATTACATATAGTTATTCATAACTGCAAAAAGAATAACTAATTTCTGGAATTTACTCCTGTTCTTCCTGTCTTGCCTATCACCCTCTTTTCCTTATTTCTCAAGTGTGCTTACTGAACATTGTCTCATAATTGCATTAATTTATTTCTTTTTTAAAATCTATATGAATGACTGATTCTTATCCTTTTACATATCTCAGTACAGGAAGTACTAGTCTTTTGGCTCTTCTGAGCCTCCTTCCATCCCTCCCCCTCCAAACAATCATGTAACATTAAAACAATTTAAGGATTTTATGTTAACAAAAGCCCTAAGTCAATTTTAGTTAAAATATTCTGGTGGTACACATTTTAATACCACATACATTTATGTCTAAGTGTTAGGAAGAGTAAATAAAAACTGCAAAAGCCACATGACATTATGTCATAGATTATAAACAACTATTTCATTCTATTATAGATCTCTGTTAAAAACAAGTCAAAAAAGGAGTACAGCTTTTTCCTTTCCAACACAAAATACATTGCAAGTTAATTTTTATTCCTCAGGAGTAATTAAGGAAATATGCATTTGATTACTTCTTACAGTAATAGCCTGGATGACCCACAGAGGCTTATCACAAATTGAACTATTCTATTACAATATAGTAGAAGTTTATTACTGAACAAAAAATAAAAATAAAAATAAAAATTGGCAGTCTGGAAAACTACCATAGGAGTGCATAACTTAGAGTTACATTGACTTTTTCAAGACAAGGACAAGAATATAATAAATGATGCCTTCTGACATCTTTCCTGAGATACATTTCGCATTAAGAAAAACCCACAAAATTATACATACGTGCATTTACCTGAGTTAATATTAAAGAAGACTTAGATACTGATAATAGTGTAGCTGAACATCTTTCTTGCCTTTCTTGTTCAACACTGTCTCAAAAATCTCATGTGTTTTACTATATTTAAAGTTACTTTTGACATCTGTGCTGGTTTTGGTTGGGATAGGCTTAATTTTCTTCATAGTAGCTAGTATGGGCCTATGTTTGGGATTTGTGCTGAAAACAGTGTTGATAATATAAAGATGTTTTCATTATTGCTGAGCAGTGCTTACACAGAGTCAAGGCCTTTTCTGCTTCTCACCCCACCTCACCAGTGAGTACGCTGGAGGTACACAAGAACTTGGGAGGAGACACAGCTGGGACAGCTGACCCCAGCTGACCAAAGGGATATTCCATACCATAGGACATCATGCTCAGCAACATAAAGCTGAGGGAAGAAGAAGGAAGGGGGGGATGTTCAGGGTTATGGCATTTGTCTTCCGAAGTAACCATTACGCATGATGGAGCCCCGCTTTCCTGGAGATGGCTGAACACCTGCCTGTCAATAGGAAGTAGTGAATGAATTCCTTGTTTTGCTTTGCTTGCGTGCTCAGCTTTTGCTTTACCTATGAAACTGTCTTTATAGCAAACCACAAGTTTTCTTACTTTTACTCTTCCAATTCTTTCCCCCATCCCACTTGGCAGGGGGGAGTTAGTGAGCGACTGTGTGGTACTTAGTTGCCGGCTGGGGTTAAACCACAACATCCCAATGAAGATTTCCTTAGTAGAAATCAAATACATCACTTCTTGGTTAGTCATTGGGAGCAGGGAATAATATCTCATTTGTTCATTTTTGTATTTAAAACAGTCTTTTAAAAACGTAAATATTTATCAGGCCTCCTTGTGACTTGCCTTCTCTCCAAGTATCTTTACTATTGGATGAATCATTATTAGAGACAGTATTACTTAATAATTTAGTCTCCAAATTTTATTCTACTGCTTATATATTTAAAACCATGAATACAGGAGATTTCGAAGAGATGGCTTATTTTCTCCAGAACAAAAATTTATATGTGTAATAATAATCTACACGAATGAAGAAGCTTTCTTGGACTAGATGACCTTTTCTGGTGAAGGTGACTTTTTCAGCTCTATGTGCTCTAGTCTTCAGAAACATTTTAAAGTCTTTATAATCTCCCTGTGGGGCTTTCAGGACTCTACCACAAAATCTTTTGTGACCCTTTATTTCAAATATTCAATTATGCACAGAAGGTCATCCACTTCCTAAAGCCCCAGAACTTCGCATTTGTTGCCTTGCTACAGTTCAAAAAAACCCTCACAGAATGTAGCTTATCTTAGTCACTAGAGGGGCTTAAAACTAATATTCAGACAAAGATCACGACTTCAGTTATAAAGCTAGAGGAGCATATTTTAACAAGCCATTATGCTATGGCACTCCCATACACAGAAAAAAATGCTTTGGGAAACAGTGATGCTAGTGGTAGCAGAAGGATTTTTTTTTTATTATTTATTTCTAGTCTTTAGACAGCTCAGGGTTGTTCATATGTTTGTTTGTTTTATGGGAAACTGTTATAATATGAGTAAAGAAACCATGTAAACAGAACTTACCCCAGTTGGAAAAGACACAACAAGAATGTTTTCTGTCCCCCAGACAGTTCTTAAATAATGTGTTCTAAAATAACTTGAAAAGTTCACTGTAACCTTTCAGCCAATGCTGGAAACAGCAGCCCAGTACTTTCTATGCAGATTCTATGTCATGGTGGCATTTCACAAAAAAATGAAAATGAAAAAAATTGGAGGTCAGAAGCAACTGAGTTGCACATATGCAAACAGCTTCCTGCACTAAGAAACTTCAAATCAAGCAGTTAGGAAACAATATTTTGCAGTGGGTAAGACATTGGTTTGGATAGTGTGTGTCAGTGTCACATTCTTCTGTACATTGGAAATTGCTTTTCCCTACCTCAGAGAAAAAAAAAAAAAGAAAAACAAAATACACAGACCTAGTTTCATCCCTTTCTTGCTGATATGCAACCAACAGACAAAAGCCGTCAAAGAGTTATTAAATAGCTGTAATATCTTCAATAGTCAAAATTTAAAGTGAAAAGCCAAAGGGTTGCGGAAGAACAAATAGAAAGATAATATTTGACCATGTGGCAATCATGTCACATATCTAATGGTGGGTGTTTAGAGTTTAAAATAAAACCCTAAGGGGACTCAAGGTCCCTTGCAGTCTACATATATCACAGAGACAGGAAATCTGAATTAGATGCAATGAACAATAATTCTAAAAGAACTTCAAAATAAAGATGCATTTGTTTCCTATATTAGATTAAGTAAATAAAAATATTCAAGTGATCAGTACCTTTTGATATTTATTAAGAAATTGTAGTTGGAGAGAGTGGATGCTTTCCTTCCTTTGCTTATTTTATTTTCCTCCTTCCTTTTCCCCTTTCATTTAAATCCACAACTTCTGGCATCCAAGAAAATAGCTTAGTGGTTGGCTGAATGACTAGAAGACTTGATTGTTATAAATATACAGTTTTAGCATCTGAGAATATCCAGATGTTTGAATTATTCTTACTCAGGACATGACACCCCCATTTTCACTTAGTCATTTGTTTTACAGGTAATTTTGGCTGCCACTATATTTGTGTAGACCTAGAATCTCTAATTGTTCTCTGAACGTACCTATTAGATCAAGCTGTGCAGAACAATTAGGCAGAGGAACGTGTCATTTTTCTAGATCGTTCTTAGGCATATTTGGGAGATAGGTGCCAAGATGCTGTCAAAATTGAAATGCTTCTCAGCAGGTGTAAAGACAGCCTTCAGGGATTGTGGAAGTCAGGCAAAAATTAAGACGTGTAGAGATTAGGTGCTGCCTGGGTAAGCTTGTTTGAAAATAAATTCCACATTAACCCTGTGTTAGGCAGCCATGAACACATGTAAACTGCAAAAATAAAGTAGTGATGTTTTTGCCAGTTTTAAATAAGTTAGATAGGATATTACACAGCCTAGCCTTTGTAACACACTATTGTACTCTACTTTTGTGCAAATGTGCGAGTCTTGCTTTAAATTCTCTTCTGACTGAGCAAATTCAAACTCGTATCTGCCATCCTTCAACTTATATGTTTAATGTATTTTATGAAAGAACATTACTATGAAGAATATGAGAGAACATATGTCCATTTCACTGTATGTCCAAAAGTCCAAGGAAGGGAATGATGCAGCAGAATAGAAAGACCAAAGATTGTTTGCAGCATAAAAGAACAAGAAAGTGAGAGCAAACAAAGCGGTCTGTTAAGTAGCCCATCAGGGTGCCTTACCTGATACTAGCTGCAAAGCATTCTTTTCAGAAATGTTATTTTCTTGCAACAGATATATTTACAATACTTGGATGTCTGGATATTACATTTAGTGTAACAGTGACATAAACAGAAGTATTATATGAGAATTAATGGAGGATTTCAGAGTATTATTTTCATTGTATTTAAAAAGAAAAACAGTTGTAGAAATTTCAGACCATTTGTTCATATGAATAGTATTGGAATCAGCATTGGGAAGTTCACAAAATGTGTAAGATCTGTCAAAACAATCTATATATAATTTTGCTGATGTTGTATGTAGGAATATTGTATGACAATTTCAGATACTCACGTCTAGAAATAAAAGAAGATAACATTCTATGCAGAAAAACATAAAACCAATACTTAGCATATTTATTAGAAAGTACCATTCAGGTCAGGATTACCTGTAGAAACTTTAATAGTGACTGTATTTTTAATGAGTTAATTCATATATGGCACTAGTTTTGTAAGGGAAATTACATTTATCTCATTGCATTTTGTTGCATGTCTAACTTCAGGATAGACAAATTTTCTCTTTCCAGTAAAGACAGTGGAAATATAAAGAATAATTCTGGTTATTCTCCTAAGGATAATTTAATTCTGTATGAATGCTCTCCACTTGCTGAATTTGTAGGAGTTATTAGGATAGACAGCTCTAAAGAAAAAAATGGTAAATATAGACTATTCCATGGCAATTATTAATAAGGTATCCACATCATTAGAAATTATCTGTCTCATGAATGTATGTAGGTTTTTTTCAGACTAGATGTCTGACTGACTTTGAAACTTTCTGATGAGGGAGGCCCATGTACGAATATTTGTATTTATTCACCATACTTCTAGAAATGTTAAATTTGTTAGATGTTTTTTGAATCCAAAGCACAGACATGATGCACATTTTCCTGTACTCCCATGGAGTAATCAAAGTGCTGTTGATTTCAGGATCCAGACAGCTGGGAGTGTACGCGGTGTGTGACCAGGTGACACCAAGTGCATAATAACATGAGTACAATCTAGGCCAGGTCCAACAAGAGCTTTATTAAATATGATCATAATGACAGAACATTCGGACAGCATTTACCTCTCTGGTCCCCTGCTGTCTCCCAAGTGATTGAAGAGACCCAATTAATATACTGTTTCAAAAAAAGGAAAGAGGTGAGGAAAAGCAATCATTTCAGTGTTAACAAAATGCTACTAGAGACCACCAGAAATATCTAGAAATTGATTTCTCACCTCTTTTTCACACTCCTTTTCAGTTAGATTCAGAATACCTAGTGGCCGCATGAAATGTATATCCTACCTTCAGAAAGCAAAGCTAGTGTTATCCTTGAGTTCACCATGATCTGACAGTTCTCTATATAGGTAGAAGCAGATCCAGGGAGGAGAGAGAAAAAAAAAACCACTAGAATTCCTTGTGATTTCAACTGAAAAGCCAGCTCCACGGTTCATTCTACGTGGTATTTTCATTGCTATTGATCAGCCTAGCCTATTTTACATCATCTTTACATCTCTGTTCCTTTCCTCTCCCACCCCAACTCCCTTGGACAGCAGGCTCGATATTCTCTTTGCAGAAACAGTAACTCCAGAAACTTCAGCATAATGCCAGCGTGTTGTTACACTACTTAGGGAAAATCCCTGTGTTTTTCAGAGAAGGGTTCAAGGACAGCATGAAAGATTATACTTCTCGTGCACTGATAACAATAGAACTTTCTCAAATGAAAAGCAGGACCAATACACTTATACACTTTACTGTGATGAAGAGGATAAACTAGATGACCTCTAAGGTAATTTCCAAATCTATTTTCCATTATTTATTGCCTCTCCTCACCTCACTCCCTCCAGGAAACAGCTTGCCTTTCCTCAGGACACATTAATTAAATGCATCAAACTCCCACAACAAAAACAGGTCAGCTGCAACACATGCAATATAATCACATTCACCAAGCCACCACTTCAGGAAAACCTTCCAAGTTGCAAACGCTGTCCAAAAATATATAAACCTGGCTGCAAGTGGCAAGGCATGTCAAGCATCCAAGGTTATAGCTCAAAGGAAGCTATTTTTTTTTCTAGAGTTGGTGAATTTGCCATTTTACTGAATGTGCTCCTTCCCTAAACCTGCAGGTTATTTTCTGTTGGAGAGTATAGCAACCACTTGATGTTAACCATGAATGACAGCTTTAGCAAGGCACAAGGATTAAAATGTGTAAATATGCATAACAATTCCCTCTATATACCCTGGTCAACATTGGTCCATTCATTAGCAGACTTTACCCATGGGAGATGTGCTGTACGTTGTTTATTTTCCAACTTATTACCCTCCCGCTCCAGTAAAATGTATTCTTGGCAAATACAGAGCCTGGAAAACAAAATCCATGGCTCACAGTACTGGGTGAAAATTATACAGATGACTTATTGAGATGTTTGTCCCTTCAGTACAGTCTTCCCAATTTTGGAAAGCCCTTCAGTTGCAGTCACATTTTTACTAACCCAAATATGTGTACCCACACCCACACAAATAAATCCTTTACTTAATGAGAAAGATATGGAGAAACAAAACAGAGCATTAACACACCCACTATCATCTGCCCTGCAACACTGGGAATTCTCAGTAAGAGGAAGTCCCAGTCCCACATTCTTTTTCAGCACTCAATGCCTTGCATCCTGAAACCCAGAATAAGACAAAGCTGATTCAGCTACTAGCCCTCTCAAGCTGTATCAGTCTCTGTTGCAGCTATAATGGTTCAGAAAATGGGACTACTGAAAGATACGTATTGCTGGATCTTTTGTTTTAAAGACAATAAGAAACAAAAATATTCACAAATAAAACCAGTTGCATACTTTTAAAGTTGCAAAGTTCTGGAAAGCTAGAAAATCAAATTTATGTTGACTTGAGAAATTTTAGCATGTATAGACACATGCTAAAGTTCTTAATTGTATTTTCACAAATTATTCTCACCAACCTACATTTACAGGGACAATCTCTCACTGAGTGCTCAAACAGCCATAAGTTTACCATTTCCTCACATTCTAGAAACTTATTTTAGAGTTTAAATATCTTTTTTGTATGTATATGACCTCCAAATCTGGGAAGGAAAGAGATAATGATGAGCATTATTATATTATAACTTTAACATGTGGTCTGCTGCCCATTAAAAAAAATTATCTGCAAATGGTGAAATGCTATTAAAATTATAATATGACTTTATCCTGAAGGCAGTATTCTCCCAGTGTTTTTGTTACTTACCCCTGTATGCTTGCCTCAGGAAACTTTTTTACTTGCAAATTAACATAAAGTACTTTTATTCCACTGCTACAGAATATTGTCTTCTGCAGTGTGGTGTCACACAGCTGTGCAGTATTTGCCCTTCCTTTTCCATACAGCACCAATAAGAGTAGAGCTGCAAAATATAGAAAGCATTTTCTTCTTTCTTTCACTCACCTTAGTCTCTTCTTCTTCGTCACTTGCTTTCCCAACATATTTGTGTTGTTACTGAATTTCACTACAACTTCTGACACGTTCACCATCACAATATCATGAATTAAATATGGGCTCAGCTTTAAATTCATGTCTTACTCATCCTCAGAACCCAGCAAACATGACATTATGATTCAGACTGATACCTAATACTGATTGGAGAAGAGCCTCTTACAGGGTTGGAAGTGAAATCTATCCAAAATAACACTGAATAGTGTTAAAGATGAGGATAGGATAAAGAAGCAAAGATATTATTTTTTTGGGTATTCAGGATTCTGAAAAAAAAACCAAAACCAAAACCGCCATATTCTTTACCAATCTGAAAATTGTAACGTTCTAAACATGGCTATTCACAGCCCTAAATCATCGGGGGAAAGACGTGAAGGAATTTTCCATGCTAATTAAAATAAATTCATTCTAAAATGCAAATAAACTGTCACTGTATAGCAGCTTGAGCTCCTAAATGCAGTTACCTGTGGCTGACAGCGACCTCATAAATCTTAACTTTAAAGACTGCAATTTAAGCAAGTGAACACTTGTGTTTCTGTTATTTCTTCATGAAAGTTTCACTAGGTGGAGCTCTAGGCCAAATATCCTTGTAGTTACCTTCACTACTTCATCGTGCTAATTTTGGAGACTTGTTTTGATATCCTCAGTTCACCACATCTGTTGCTATAAAATGAAGTGCAGAAACTGAATTGGCTTTATTTTTTGTCACTTTATATTCACTGTTTATGTAAAAGCGTAATTTTCATGAATGATGAGAGGATTAAATAGAAAATCACAGAAGCTGTCAACCTAACAGGACTGTTGCTTCAATTTAATGGCTTATGCAGACATATCAGATTTGTCATGGTTCCCATTTTTCTTAGTTGTGCTATAATGCTTCTGCACTGATGACTTATTAAATAATAATTCAAAAATTTCATAAAAATTCAGTTGTTCAAGACAGATTCAAATTATTGATCTGCCTTAATTGTGCATAACAGATGACCTGATAGACTATAAAAAGAATACAGATGCCAAATGTCAAATGAAATTTTTTAGTTAGCATATGCATACAAAAAACATGGCCTACAGTGCTTTTTCAGGAAAGACCGAAACATCAACATCTTTTTAAATGTATAAGTTTCCAAAATAATACTCATAAATCAAGCAATAGAAACAAAAGACATCTTCATGGTGTGTGTTTGTTTGTTTTGTTGGCTTGTTTGTTTTCTGCCCCAAAAGCAATGCTTGGTTTAATAGCAACTTTCTATTAAAGTTTAGAAATCTCCCCGGTTTAGTCACATTACAGATTTTGGGGGGTTTGGTTTGGTTTGGTCCATGAAGAACTCCTACAGCTTAAAAATGAAAAAAGAAAAAGTTATGTTATCATTCTGTATCTTTTTTTTATAGTGGTTAACACAACTATGACCTTGTTCTTCATTCAGATTTCCATTAAATATTACATTATTGGAAAGTTTCTGTAGCAACCACGCTAGGGGAAGTAATATTGTCAGGGATATCCAACTGCCATTGAAACAAAAATCTTCCAAACAAATGCTCCACTCCATAGGAGTGAAGGGCAATATTGTACTATCTATGGTGCATGAATATCAGCAAATGCCCACAACTATTAGCTCACATTATCTCCTACAAATGCTGTCTTCTCATTAGCTGGTTCTTGAAAGTTGGCTTCTTAAAACAATCTCTGTCCTTAACTTGTCGGATCAGGCTATTAGGTAAATGCACTTGGTGGATCTTTTGTCAATGCTTCTTTTGTTGTCTCTGAAAGATGAGTGAAATCAAGAGAGAACGAAAATCACTTTGCTTCATAAAATAATAATTTCACTACTATGTAAAATTGAGTCCTTGCTGAGTCCTTAGTCTAACTGTTACAGAGTGTGCTCGTGCCTTAGAAAAAAAAAAGTAACTTATTACCGTATTCCTGGAACATGACCTCTTTGCAAAGTAATAAGAATCACTCTACCATACAGAAATTAGTTCTTTTTAAAGTCTCCTCCCAACTTTGCTCTCCTGTGCAAGAACTCATTGTACTCAAAGACATGCGTGTCCTTATGCGGGTGGGCATATGAGGAAAAGGGTGAAAGAATCAAGTCTCCATGGTTTCTATTATCCGCCTGGTCAGGAAGATGATATTTTTGGTGCGCAACTGTAATAGTTGTGAGAAAAGGAAAAATAATAATAAAAAAAACCAGTTGTACCTACAGATATCTTGAAGATAGGCGTGGGTTTGCTTTGCTTATTCTAAACTAGATGGACATAAGCATGCAACCTGTTAGCACAAAAGCAGCACTACACTTGTGTGCTTTAATGAGAGGTTGGATATATTGGATCAAATTCAACCATGTGTTAATGTAGTTGTTTGGCTTCTAGTCAGCTCACAACAAAGGTGGAATAAGTTTGCATTTTCCTGCAAATAGCATAATCCTTCATTATTGTCCTGTGGAGCCTTGTTTATGGAAAACCATGAACATCCCTAAACAAGTACTTCATGCACAATGATGATGCCTCTTGGCTTTTACCATATAATCTCGGATGAAAAACATAGAAAAAAAATATCAGCATTATTCTTGCTTTGTCCATGCAGGTGTTCAAATCTATACTAAAGATTAATGTGTAGGGATATCTTTAAGAAAGTAAAACTTTGCTAGTACTGGCAGAATAAGTGAAAATTCTAATGAAATAATTTACCAATGACAAAGGTGGTTAGCACTTCACTGGACCAAGAGAAACAAATACAGAACAAGTAAATTTCATTTGCTAGCTAGAAATGGCAGCGTCCACGCTTAGAGATGAAACTATGTAAACGAGACACTGCTGAGTGCTGTTGGAGAAAAGAACAAGATTGTTAGCACAGTATTTCTGCAGTACTGCGTGGCATTGAGACAAACATCAAGAACAAGGTGATGAGAAACATGATAGAGGTCTGAATAAACTGTGAGTGCTGAAGTTTGTAAGAACTTCATATCTTTATACTTCATTTTTTTAAAAAATTAGATGGGGGGAAGGGAAAAACCCAAACGAACAGAAAAACCAACACCACCAACACCCCCCCCCCCCCCCCCCCCCCCCCCGTCAAAAGCAGGGGAGATAGGGTTCATTAGTTTGCTCAGTTTTGTTTTAAGCAGGTCAAGAGTAGGTTAAAGCAATGCTTTAATGCTCAGAGCTGAGCATCCCAGAGCTCAGAATGGACCCTCAGGTCCCAGCAGTGCTTGGACAAATGGGCAGAATGAGGAGTTATGGAGAAACACTCAGTTCAGCATGGACAACAGTGAAACGATGACTCCAGGTCCCAAAAGAATTACACAGAATGGCAAAATGTCCAAAACAGTAAACCTTACTAAAAGGCTTAAGGACTTATATATCAAGTGTTCTCTTCTGGATGGGGAGCTCTTCTTCCATATCTCCTACTGACTATTTCCCAAGAGTAAGAGTATAAGAACAAATATAAGCCACTAAAAACTAAATCTATACACAGTAAATGCAGAAAACATAGTGGGGGGCAGACTTATGAAGACAGGAGTCCTTATGTGAATGTCTTAGACTCTAGGATATGAAGGCATGCTCTTATGTCCTCTGCTCTTATGAATCTTGACTTCTTCCATGCAGTATCACAACTTCAGCACGACTAGTGGAAAGTAGCCCTCTCAAGCATGAGTGCTATGACCTGGCAGTTCAGTGCTAAGTTAAAAGCTGAGGATTTGAATGCTCTCAGGCACCAAAAACATTGATCTTTCATTTACTACTTATTGTTTGAGACTTAGTTTGGAAAGAATACACAAAGAGTATAGGTTTTAAAATGTATTTAAATCTTTGGTTTAAGCTTCATTTTTTGATTGTACACTATATGTGATCAGAGAATTGCCAACACACGGAAACTTTTCAATTCCCGTCTATTAGTCAGAGCAAGAAAGAAGCCCATTTTCTGAAATAAATTATATTGTTTTGGAAGTGAAATCAAGTGCTGTTTGGTATTGTAAACCAAAAAAGGCCCTGAGTAATTAAGTCACCAGAGGAAGTGAGAATAGGTGAAGGAAATGAAAGCATAGCTTGAAAAAATACATCTGTGATAGATAAAAACATCTAAAACAAGAGCAGCTGAGATTTCTTTAACTCATCTCCTGTAAATTAGTGAGTACTCAATACACAATTCTTTCTCCTTTAAGAGCACTTGTCTAATAAAAAACACAAAGGTCTCGTTGGGATTCAACTTGTCTTCTCGGGTACAAAAACACATGAATTAAGTACATAGTAGCCACCTGGGTTACCACCTACAAAATTCAGTAAGTGTCTGCCATGTAAAGGTGCACTTCAGGGGAACAACAACAGCAACAAAAAAAAACCCCATGCACACACTGTATACCATCACTAAGCAGTAGATTTACATTTTTCCTATTCACAGATGAGGTTTTATTGTGCTGAATTTAATGGGTTGAAGATTAAATGTGAGTGTTTGAAATGTAGCTTTGCAACCAAATCAGAATACTTTTCTGCATTTAGCTTTTTACCATTGTTATAGAAGTTTGCATGGGCAGTGATTTGCAGCTAGGTGTCCAATAGCACTGTACTTCTCAAGTAAAATAAAACACAGATGAAACACCAGTTGTGTGTTCAAAGGTAAAATTCTCCCTGATGTGCTCCCTTTAACCGCTGGCCAGACAGGAAGACTGAATGGTATTGGGATTAATGATAAATCTGTATGATATACAGACAGAGACAGATAATTTTCTGACTCGTATTCCGAAGATTCAAATTTTCATATAATGACTAATAGCACATATGTATATTTGGTATGGAGGAATAAAAATATGATCAGAACTTTTTTAATGGCCCATTGGTCAGTCACCTAAGTATAAAATTAGAAGTCTAGGTTGAGATACCCCCCCCAAGGCTTGTGCTACTAAACATTAGCATTCTGCTAGCATTTGTCTGACCCAAAGGAGAGTGACAGCTATTAATTTGATACAGGAGGGAATTGCCATTTGCTCGTGACTGAGATACTGATTTTTGGATGGACTATGAAATGGACAACTTCAAAATTAATCAGATTGAAAGAAAAATCTTTTTCAAAAGTAAGGGTATAAGTTTTCCAATCAGTTTTTAAACTGAATGGCAAATGTTGTAGTAAGAGGGTATAAGGACATCTTTTTTAAACCTCCAGTTCTGTAATTCTTTCTACTACACGTGAAAGGTCAGGAACTAGGTACATCATAAAGCAATAGAGTTATTCACATTTTCTTATATAAAAATTTATCTTAAACTATCCTGTTTGTTCAGATACCCTTTCAAATCTGTATATTATATTTCCAACATAGAAACTACCGTGAAGAAATAACAGCCTAAGGATTGTTTATAATTTCTCAGTCTTCAAATTGAATAATCAAATGCATCAGTAAATATGTATTCTTATTAAGACAAGACAGTTTTTATAATACTGTTTATGTGGGGGATTTTATTTTTTCTTTCTCCTCCCCCTTTTATAAAACATCTGTATTTCCAAGAGGATCATTTACACTAATACTTAAGTATCTATACTTAACCAATATTGCATTTCTTTGGATTGTCTGACATTATATATTTGAACCAAATGACATCAAACAAACAAAAAAAGAGGCCACAAAACCCCCAGAAAAACCACAAAGTAACTGTAAGTGGTAATTTAGTTAATACTTTATGATTCATAGCAGTTAAAGATATTTGTCATTCCTAAAGGACAGTTTGAAATCAACATGAGGTTTAGCAAACTACATATTTCACGTCTGCTAAAACAGTGAACAATTTTCAATCGCAGAACAATTGAGGTCCAATGAACCTATGGAGGTCATCTACTCCAATACCCCTGCTCAAAGCAAGGTCACCTAGAGCATGTTTCTCCTGGCCTTGTCCAGTTGGGTTTTCAATATTTCTAGGAATGGAAACTCCATAACATCTCTGTGCAACCTATTCCAGTTTTCAGTTACTCTCACAGTAAAGAAGTTTTTTTCTTATGTTTAAGCGGAATTTCCTTTCTTTATATTAGTGGCCATTGCCTCTCATCCTGTCACTGGATACCACTGAGAAGAGTCTGGCTTCATCTTCTTTATTCCGCCTGTCAGGTGTTTATACACATTAATAAGATCTTCCCTGAGCCTTTTCTTCTCTAGCCATAACAGTTCCAGCACTCTTAACCTCTCCTCATACAACAGATACTCCATTGCTTTTTTTCTGGACTTGCCCTGGTATCTCCATGTCTGCCTTGTACCAGGGAGCCCAGAACTGGTTGTGTCTCACCAGTGCTGAGTAGAGAAGGGTTAACTTCCTTGACTGGTTGGCAGTGTTCTTCCTAATGCAGCCCAGGAGGCTGTTGGTCTTCTTTGCTGCAAGGTGGCTTTTGTTCAACTTGTTGTCCACTAGCCCATCCAGGTCCTTTTCTGCAAAACTACTTTCCAGCCAGTGAGTCCCCAGTCTGTACTGGGTCATGGGATTATTCTTCCCCAGGTGCAGGGCTTTACATTTGCCTTTGCTGAACTTCATGAGGTGCCTGTCAACCCATTTCGCCACCCTGTTGATGTCCCTCTGAATAGGAACGTACTGTCTCCTCAAGTCCAGGACTGAGATCCTGCTATTTTCCTTGTCCTTACTCTTCAGAATTCTGAACTCCACCATATCATGGTCATTACTGCTAAGACTGCCCCTGACTTTCAACTCCCCAACCAGTTCTCCCTTGTAGACAAGAATTAATCAGCTCAAGCAGAGCCACTCCCTTTGCTGGCCTCTCCATCAAGTGTGCCAGGAAGTTATCAATGCGTTCCAGAAACCTCCTGGATAGTTTGTGATCTTCTGTGTTGCCCTTCTAGCAGGTATCGGGTTGATTAAAGTCCCATTTGTCAGAAAAAGGTCTCCTCTACTTCTTCCAGACCAAGCAGTCTGTAGCAAGCACCCATTACAACATCATCCACATTGGTCTGCCTGTTAATCCTGACCCATAAAGATTTAGCTGGTTTATCACCTGTCTCCAGGCAGAGCTCCATGCATTTCCACTGCTGTCCCACAAAAAGTGCAATCACTGTCCTTGCCTTCTCAGCCTGTTTCCATCCATCACAGAACTGCAGTCACGTGAGCTTTCCATCACATCTCTCTGATCCCAGTGAGATCATATGCCTGCAACTGCACACAGGCAACTTTGATTTCCTCTGTTTATTTCCCATTGTGTGTGCATTAGTATATGGTCACATCACAGAGACATCCTGCCACACTGATTTCCCAGAGAAGGTGTTAGAACTTTCCCTAAAATGTCCTCTAGGCACTTCCTTATTTGTGTGCATTGAGGTGGTCTCCTTTCAGTCTTGTTTTGTTGTTTTCAGGGGCGCTCTCATCCTTGCAACTTGCAAGGACCAAAAAAAAAAAAAAAAAAAGAAAAGATTGTATTCCAGATGCAGATTAGGACAGATTAAGACAACAAAATGTAGGTGTCTTCCTTCGATGATCTATATGTTAAAGCTTCCATCACCATTACTGGAAAACAAGGGTTTGACCCACTCTCCAGATATTAGCTCCTGCCAATTTTCTGTCATATCTAAACCTACCTGTACCTCTCAAATACCCAAGCATAGGATGCACTGTACACTGACACAGTAAGACAAACAGGCACTGAATGCCCTGAGGACAGCTGAAGCATGCTCATCTCAGTATAGTTAAGGCAGCAAGAATAATTCAGCTCACGCTAAGGCAAGTATCAGGAAGCTGACTCTGCCGCCTAGACTGTGTATCTCTCTGGAAACTAGTTTCTTAGCTATTATCAAGTTTATTGTTTCAGGTTATTCCAAAGGTAATCTAATTAATTTTTGTTGTTGTTGTTATCTCAATCTTTGCACACATTCTAGAATCCCAGTTCAATAGAGTTAACAGACATCAGTTGACTAAACTACAGTGGACAAAATATTATTACAGATCAAAACACAACTTGCAGGGAAAATTTAAATATTAATTAATTGGATGCATAGGTTTGTTTCTTTTTTTTTTTCAGCTGCAGTGCATGACATTTGTTTTCTACTTCTCAATCAAAATAGAAGTTTGTCATTGATAAGTTTCTTGTAGAGCATAAGCATACAACATATAATGACATTACAAACCAGATGCAGGTGATCAGTCTTCTTGGAAATATACAATATTTTGTTAAAGGTTAGGTTTGCATACATTTGCATACGTTCAGTACGTATGATTTGTTCGCCACAAAACTTGTTCTTGTATGATGGTAAGTAGTCATATGAAATTCTGAGCTACCTAACTTTCAGTAAGCAACTAAATTCAGAATTAATATTGGTCATTTTAATTATCAGAGTCATAACTACTCTTAAATCACCAAAAATATTCTTCTACACTGTATTCAGTATATTAGACACAATAATTACATTTAGCAATTTTTTAAGAAGTGCTCTCTCTCTGTTTTATTTCTACATTCACTTGAGAAGTCTTACAGTTAGGTTTTCATAACTTTATTCTTCATGTTGGCTTAGGACATCATTACAGAGAAGTTTCATTAGTCTAAGAAATTAGCATTGCTCATAAATCTTACCTGTTCACATTGCTGAAAAATACAATATAGTAAAATTTACAGGTTTGTAAACAACTACTTTATATCTGTCTCTGAGTAGATTTTATATACACTTTTTTAGCACTTTCTGCTACTTCAGCTTCTTCTTTTAATCTTACAATGGCAACATTTTTTTTCCTTAGTTTTACTTTTTGCTTCAATACTTAAATTACAAGTTATAATTAATTTTATTTTTTTTCCAAATTAAGCAGATGATTTGTGAGGTAGAGAATTCTTGACAAATTGCTGCAGTGTTTTACATGGTTGGTTCTGAGCATTTTGTACATTTAGACTTTCAAGTCAAGACTTTCACCTAACAGGCTTGAATTTACAAGTCAAGGTAGGTTAAAGAAAGACAAAATAGATTAGCTAATGGGCAGTACTGTCAGGCTATGCAAAAGGCAACAAAGGCTTTGGAAATAAGCTTGACACACTTCAAGGATATTTTATCCTCAAGTACTTATTATGCAGATGACTTGCATTTCAGAGGAATCTATTTAAAAAAAGAAGCAAAAAACCACAAAGTCAGCAACATCCTGTTTACACAGTTTCTAAGTTTTTTATAGTTTATAGGGCTCTGAAAATTCCTGTCTCACATTCTACTAAGCACTTCCTCTTTGAACAAAATTTGCCACTGAACAAATAGGAAAAAATCAGTCTATGAGTCACTAATCATCTAATCAGTTATTGATTATGGAAGTTATTTTTGATTCCTGATTTTATTTTTAACAAGATATCATGAATTTAATTAATTTTCTTTCTAATATATAAGTTCCCAAAATGCATGTTACTTTAATAATAATTTTAAAGTCCCTTTCATTTTCATCTGCTAGTGAAGTGTCATCTGTGTATTTCATTCCTATTGGACATATACAAGGAAGCACAGCAGTATTTAACTAGATACAGACATCCCCACAGTAACTAAACAGTTTGCAGATATTTACATACATACATTGTTATCTCTAGCAAGCGCGGAACTGAGGTTCAATGAAAGATTCGGTGATTTCCTTATGTTTTTGAAGGACCATATGACATATACAGGAAAAGACTGTATTTTTCTTATTTCTAGTTCAGTGTTTTGTCTGTGAGCACACATAATCATGAGGTCTAACTATACCTGGAGTTCAGACTACAGTATATTTTAGCTATAACTGAGTTAGTTTTGCCTGCACTAGCCTTAGGGAAGACGCAGGCTAGTTTGGGCAGTTTCTCAGGTTATCACAGCCTGACCTACTATTGTAACTGGACAGTAGTCACTATCTTAGCTTATCTACAGAAAGCTTAGGTAACTTTACTCTGTTACTGTACTATACAGTGCACACATCCCTGAAGGAATCAGCTGAAAAGGTTAGGAGGGCATAGGTAGAATCTAGTCTACAAACTAAACCCCAACTTTATGGACACTGTTGTATTGTCTTTGCTTCCTTTCCTTCATAGGTAGGGTAGCAAAAGAAAGCATAACATGTTTTCCTCAGGTCTTCCCCATGCTATGCCTTCTTCATACTGTTCTCTTGCCTGCTGCAGCCTGAACTGCTTCTATTACTTCTGGAGATTTCTCCAGCGAGGTTTTCTACAGACAGGCAAACAGATTTATGGACTAATCACTGAAGTCCTATATTCTAAGCATTTCTGGACACAAACCACTTGTTCTTAGCTATGTACAAACATGACACAACGGACGATAACTACAGCTCGATAAATAATCATAATAATAAGCACTGGGAGTGACTATGATAAAGGATGTATAAATTTCTGTCAACAAGGAATTGAGTTTTCTGCCTTTACGAGTAAATGCCACAACTTCTCCTCCAGTCCTACGTTTTAAAACTGTGAGTTATGATACCCAAGAGGGTCACAGGAGGATTCAAAGAAGATTACAAAGTGTTTATACTATCTGGGTAGCATTAATTACCCAGCTGTTTCCAGCAATTAAAGGCAGTTAGCTGTTCCCAGGCTAATGGTACACTTGTAGACAATAATTAGAGCAGCTTCTCGGAGCACCTAAGCAGCAGCCTTACGTTTTGAAAGGGAAAGGAGGAAGAGGTTTCATCTGGACGATTTATTCTCAAAAATAGAACCTTAAAGGAACTTGTGTTAGCAAAAATATTTAGGAAATGCTGATCCACTGCTCTAAAAAAGTAATAATAGTGAAGTTACCTTTTCAAAAAATATATATTTCAATGTGAAATCCTGGTCTAGCCTAGGTCACACAACTAATTTAAAACAATTTTTAACAGCGTTTTTCTTGATGCAAGCACATTCATGATCAGGCCACAAAAGCCTTCTCTTTTTGTTTCTCATTTTAGAAAACACTTTATGTAGAGTTTATACCAAAGTTTTTTACAACTTCTGTAAATCCAAACAAGTCTTACCACAAAACCAAGTCTGCTGCATCTGTCTATAAAGTATAATTAAATGAGAGAAACATTTAGATATAATTTAGTTTTCTATTTTGTTTTGGTAATGCAATATCTTGTGCCACTTAAATAGGAGTTTACTACTTACAGGACTTTCTGTTATGTAAAAATCTGGTATCCAATCTCCTATTTAATGTTGGATCTTAAAGTAATATTAAGTTTCAGTATCTAGTAATTTTCCTTCCAGTGCCAGTTACTGTAACAGTCAATAAATGCCCAGTACAGTGGCTTATGCTGAGATGCAGCAAAGTGGCATTTGTGTTATTCTTCTATCCTGAAAGGTCATTTTCTCAAAACCTCTTAGGTATTTAGGCATCTGAAAACTGAAGTGTTAGAGGGACTCTCTAGGATTCTGGTTCGCAGTATGCACAGAATCACAGTATTGAATTCAACCCATTCAGGTCTAAATAAATGGTCTTTCACTCTTTTCACACAGGAATTAAAAGCATGCTTAATACCTGCCAATAATAGGCAATAGCATTTTCCCTTAAAATAGTGTTCTGCACAGATTTTACACAATAAGATACCCATGTGTGGTATCTAGGTTGAGTTCTCCTTTTAGCCTGTACTGCATCAATCACATGCATGTCCTAACTACCTGACTGGAAGCATCGTCTATTCTCTGCTATTTTGATTGAACTGTTGAACTAAAGGTTTATAGAACTACTAACATTAACAACATTTTCTAGCCCAAATTCTGCTCCCTGTCCTCTGTTTCTTTCAGTTTCTGAATAAGTATCTCAAGTCCAGCGTGATAAAACAAATCGTTATGTAAAAGATATACAGTACACCATTTCTGGCAAAACAAACGAAAAACCAAACCCAAGCCAAAACAAAAACTTTTAAGATAAAAGAGGGAATCCGTCATTTGTAAAAGGAGTGATAGGGTTAATGTAATTCCAGTAGATATTTGGGGCAGTAGTCTCAGTCTCTAATGGTGATCTGTTGCTTGTTGGCAATTATAAATGCCTAAAAAATTACAGATATCATCTGCTACCTACCAGTTACCTGAAGCACTTTTTTTTTTCTCAGCAAGCCTACCATTAAAGAGGTGGTAAAGTGATTTGATGAAAGCATCAAATGTCTTAGAAGACTGATTGATTGCTAAATTCTATATAGATTCAGAAAATACTCTGACTGTTCCCTGAAGTTAAAGAGTTTCCCCCGAAGTCACTAGAGCCTCACCTGTGTCCATTCTGGAGGCCTTTTACAGGCACTATGAATATCACAGTCATATCTCCTTTGACAGCTGTAGGGGGAATCCTGGGATACCAGCAACCGTCTTCCACATTTACAAAGATCCTTTTAGCACTGTCTCCTATACCACACGCAGCTGCTGCATCCTTTCATGACCAGCTCTGCTGGGAACTGTGTTAGAACTAAACTAGACCAGATCAAACCTCATACGTTTATGTTCTGTGCCTATGCCAAGGTTCTGCATGATATGTACTAAGGTGATTATCAAGTCTGGGAGCAGTGTTAAGTGGATACCACACAGTGGCCAAGACAAAACTGGCATGAAAAATGATCAGAGCTTTTCAGTCTACAGAAGTCTACACCTTCGCCTTCAGTTCTTCACCTTTCAATTAAGGGACCCCAGTGTTCGATTCCTCCCTCCAAACTAAACTTAACACTCAATTCCTTCACTCCTCCAAGATTAGCAGACAAATGGTCCTCCAAGCAACACCACGGTCCACAGTGAGTGCATTACCTAGGAAGGTGTCATTATTGTCTTTATTCAGGGCACAACAAAGTGTATGGCCCTCACATTCTTTTTGCATGAGAAGGGAATATAGCCCTTCAGCAAAAGAAAACATAAAGAAGGCCCAGATATCAAATAGAGTAGTCTGAGAGGACTGAATGAGGGTTAACAGACTGGAGCTGACTGTAGAAGGAGATCTGGCTTCTCTGTTGTCAGAGCACCACTCTGGCAGGGAAAGTGCATCAGTGCCAGAATGAGAAAGAAGGTTTTCTTTCAAATAGTTTACCTTGGGCTGATAAATGAACACACCTACTGGATGGATATAACTCCATACAGTGTGATGACCTTCACAATAATGGGCAGACATGATTTCTGTATGAAATATTTGCTGCTGGCATTGACTAATAGTAGTCTGACTAAAGTGGCATTGATTAGTGGATGTCTTGGTATCGTTGTACAGATCCTGCAAACTTTTTATGAAATAAATGTGATTTAAGTAAAACTGAAGGCAAATAGTGAGGAAAATAAAACTTTTTAATACCAAATCTAGTGCCATGAAAATATTTTCCTCTTTCTTCCCATGAGGGCCAAAGTACAAGTTTTACATGTCTCTGTTTTAACAGAAGGTGAGAACAGGTCTAAAGGCATACACATACATGGAGCTGCAAGTGATGGCAGCTTTATTAAAAACACAAAAGATTGACCTATTATATTGAACTACCAAAGCCTACAGTTTCTGAGCCTTGGAATGCAATGTTCCCTAAAAATATAAAGAGTAATTAAATGGCAGTTAGTGAAAAATAAATCCTAAGTAGAATACTGATTCAAAAGGGTTGAAAGAATTTATAGGGTCAGATTTTACTCAGGTAAAGGCTTGAGGTAGAGGCTTGAACAACACAGAGAGCAAAATGTGTACTAATTACAGCCAAAGCAAAAACAGTCTTCCAGAAGAGTTTAGTGGGAATTTAATCAAGAAAATGAATAGCAGGTAGGAAAAAAATATCTAGAAGAAAATACTGTTTTAATTGAGGAAGCTGCTTGTCTTTTTTTCATTTATTTTTACTGTAGTGCTCGGACCTACCTAGACAAAGGCCATTCCAGTGTTTCATCATTTCTAATGCCAGCAAGACTAATATTGCCTCTATCCATTCCCAATGTAATGCTCAAACCATATCTGTCAATTTTATTCAAGGAAAAGTATTTCAGCGACATGATACTTACACCACACCTCTTCCTCAGGGAGCAGGAGTCTCTATGGATTTCACAGCATGTTAGCATTAGTCTGTTGGACAGGTTCTCTTCTCTTTCTGTCTTTATAAGCAGCAGTAAGATTTCAGTTTGCCCTAGGGCTACTAAATGAAATGAAAATAAACTTACATCAGATGTTTAAAATCAGTAAGTAGAAGTAGTGTCAAGTCAGAAAATATTAATGCCAATTTGCTATGTGAGGCATCATTCAGAAGAAGAAAAAAAAAACAACTGTAGATCCAGATTTTTAATTATTCTCCAAACACATTTTCATTGTGGCTGGCTTTATGTCCTCTTGAAGTACCTTGTCTTTGGAATAATAATAATAATAATAATAATAACAACAACAACAACAACAACAACAACAACAACAACAACAACAATAATAATAATAATAATAATAATAATAATAATAATAATAATAATAATAATAATAATAATAATACTTCACACACTGTTTGCTAATACACAAAACCAGACTCAAATACAGTTTTCCGGCTCTTGTAACTCTCTAGCTTAAATAAATAGACTGGTATGCCATGTTTTTGAGTGAAATGTGTTACAATCAGATGCATACTTTATATTAAGGATATCTCGTTATTGATGAGATTAAAAATATATCTTGAGGAATGTAAAAATCTATGTTTAGACCTTCTGAGTATAAAATATACAATCAATAAAGCTCTAAAAATAGGAATGAGTGGTTTTAAGACACCTTCTCACCATTGCTGAGGCCAACCATCAGCAGGGACACTCTTTAAATAATAATTTTTAGATTTTACTTTTTTTAAAAAGCAGTTATTTATTTTATAGTTTTGACCAGCTATATTTATCCAGTTCTGCCATGATAATCATGGATGAAGGAATTTTGTGGCAGTGTTATTTTTTTGCTTGGGCATACCTTCCCTTCACGGTACAGGAAAGAAGAGGTAAAGCTAAGCTTATGACCTTTGAGGTTTTACAATCAAAGGGAACATCACACAGACTTAACTGCAGTCAGGATCATTAGATCAAAATGACATACTTTACCATGTTATTCATAAACATGTTACTCAATTAAGTGTCTTTATTAGGTCACAAAAGGAAATTTAAAAGTAGGCTCTTCAGTGATAGAACCCTCTAAGAGTGAAATTTTCGAAATGACTAAATAATTTTGGAACACCATTCCTATTGAAAAATAATAGAAAAATTGCATAGCAAGAGCTAGAGTGATTAAGTTACAACCAGTCCTCCTGTTCATTCTAGGAACAGGATGATTCTACCCTACCACAATGGAACATTTTTTGATTATTTGGAAAACTGCAACAGAAACTGACCAGTAGTTTATATCCTTCATACTTTTGTATTTCACTTTTGTACAGCATGTTCAACATTAATGCACTGCAAATTCACATATAAACTGTATACTGTGTTCCAAACTAGACTGAGGTAGTGTTTACAGTATGAAGTTGTATACACATATACTGGAAGAGGAAATACTGGTTTACCCATAATGATTTAAAAACCCAAGACAGCTGCCTTTTAGTCATTCACTGACAGTGTCTGAGAAACATTTTGGAGAAGGTAGGTCCTTACATAAATTAAATCTAATAAAGATAGCTGTCATCTCCCAAATAGCTAATTGGTACATTTGTCAGTCAGAATTGTGGAATAAGCCTAATTAAACATGATTTAAAGAAGATTTTTTTTCCCTTTCTTGATCAGTGAATTATTCTAACACAAATATGGGCACCAGGATCTCTTTGCACTTTCTACTAAACATGGACAGAATCAAAATATTAATCAGAGTGGATCAATGACCTAAATTACTCAACAAACCAATTTGTCTTAAGGAAAATAAAATAGACACAATCAGGTTTTTTTATACTTACCCTAAACTTTGTCTACTGAGAAGATTTCAGCTGTATCATAATATGTAGATAGACAGATAATGGTCCTCTGAAGTGCTAGAAGGCAAGGTATTGCAATTATACCAAAAATAGAGAAAATTAAATATTATGCTTCATCTGATAAAGGAATATTCATTGTGTAAAAACAATTGCTGAAAATCAAAACTTTAACATTTATTCTGCTATTGGAGAACAGAATAAAAAAAATGTTCACAAAGACAAAACACATTTCTTACATGTAGTAACATTTTAATTTAATTCTCTTGTACATGTTTTTCCAGGATAGATCATAATTGCTTATAATTGCAAGACTACAGAGACTTGATTATTATATAATTTGTAACTCTTTTCTCAACTGGGATATAAAAAAACTTCAAAGGGAAAAAAAAAACCCAAAACTCTTTGGAATGTTCCATGTCACCAGGATTCTGTTTCCATTGTAGAGAAATGCAAAAAAATTATGTAAGGTCTAAGGGTGGCAGTTTAGACCAATACTTACCAATATTTATCATTTACAAACCTACTATCATTTTTTTATGTGTCTTGCATCAAATTCTCTTTTGTTCACATAGTATTTTATTTAACTTCCTCAGCTGTGTCATAAGGTTACATAAGATGGTTTTGTTTGACAAGGCAAAAGCTTATATGAAGAGGGTAAGGTGATTTTGAACTATGCTTTGTATGCTACACTGTTTCCATGTGGATAATGCCAACTAAGTGTGAGCCAAAGACCACATAAAATTCCACATATAAATCTACTAGTTGTGTATTTTAAATTTATATTGGAATTGTTCTAAAATACCATTACAGTAGGAAAAGTCAGTCACAGTTTGTGGTGGGTTGACTTTGGTTGGCTGCCAAGTGCCCAACAAGCCTCTGTGTCACTCCCCTTCCTCAGCAGGACAGGTGGGGAGAATATACAACGAAAGGCCCATGGGTCACAATAAGGACAGGACATCACTCAGAAATTACCATCCAGACAAAACAAGCTCAGCTTGGGGAAAGTAATTTAATTTATTGCCAATCAAATCAGAGTAGGATAATGAGAAATAGGGAAAAATCTTAAAACAATTTTCCCCCACCCCTCCCTTCTTCCTGGGCTCAACTTCACTCCCGAGTGGTGCAGGGGGTCAGGGAATGGTGGTTACAGTCAGTTTATCACACATTGTCTCTGCTGCTCCTTCCTCCTCATGCTCCTCCCCTGCTTCAGTGTGGAGTCCCACCCACAAGAGACAGCCAGTCCTTCACAAACTTCTCTGATGTGGATCCTTCCCATGGGGTGCAGTCCTTCAGGAACTCCAGTGTGGCTCCCTCGCCAGGAGCCTGCTCCAGCGCAGGCTTCCCATGGGGTCACAGGCTCCTTCGGGTGCATCCACCTGCTCCAGTGTGGGGTCCTCCATGGGTTGCAGGGTGGATATCTTCTCCACTGTGGTCCTCCATGGGCTGCAGAGGGACAGTCTTCTTCACTACCATCTTCCCCACAGGCTCCAGGGAAATTTCTACTGCAGCGCTGGGAGTACATCCTCTCTCTCCTTATTCACTGACCTTGTTGTCTGCAGGGCTGCTCCTCTCGCATATTCTCACTCCTCTTGCCCAGCTGCTGTTGTGCAACATTTTTTACCCTTTCTTAAATATGAGCTGTTTGGCTTAGCTTTAGACAGCAGCAGATCCGTCTTGGAGCCAGCTGGCATTGTCTCTGTCAGACATTGGGGCAACGTCTGATTTCTTCTCACAGAAGGTACCCCTGTAGCCCCTCCACTACCAAAACCTTGCCATGTAAAGCCAAGATATTGTTATTTCTTTAGCGTACAGCCTAACTGTCATTTTGTTTTCCTTTTGGAACAATCAGCACAAAAATGCTCAGTGCACCAGTGCACAGCTTTTGTACACCAGCTGAAGTCATAAACTGAGCACAATGTAGCTGTCTTAAACCAGAACTACTAAACTACAAACAGCCTGAAACGTAACATAAAGGGTATGAGTCATAAGTCTAATCACGCTTAAGGCCATATTTAACTTCACTGTGCTGTGTGAATAAAGTTATGTGGTCATTAAGGACCTTTCATGATCGTATTAATACAGTAGCAGGCCTATGCCTGAGCTTTAGTTTTCCTTTAAGTCCCCACAAGTCATTGTACTGCACTCCACCAGTTCAGTGTAGAATGCATACTCAACAGCAGAAGAGTAAGAATGCTAGAAACATGATGAAAAACCATTTCATAAGCAAGTCTACATGGAAAATTAGGTCTATTATCTAGCCTTTACTGTTTGGTTCCTAGACAGAAGTTGTAACTTTGAAGTTTAGCAAATGTGATGTCATTTTTTTCAGCGTTTTATCAGATTGAATTACCTTTGCACGCGTTTCTTTTTTTCTTCATGATGTTGTTACAAACATGCATTGTGTCAAACTATCTTGAAATACCATCATGTTAGTACTTTCCAAGATGAAGATATTTATAATTTGACAAAAGAACATAAAGATGGTATCAAAAAGCTGTCAAAACCAGACTGAAATGCACTATTTCTCTTTAAATCTGGTAATACTTTTTTTTTTTTTGTGTTGCACTGCTTTATACTGTAGGCTATAGAATTATTGTACTTCTTTTGACTGCCACATGATTTATGATCCAAATCTTTCAAGGTTATAAAAATAATCTGTCTCACAGGTGTTTTTAGTTTTAAGAAAAACTGAGTGGGAAGCAGGTTTGGGTCAACCACTGCACAGACTATCAGAAGAATCTATAAAAACTGACACAGACAGCTGTATAGGTGATGGTCTGCAAGGAAGTTACAAACTTACTTTGAAGAGTTGACAGAAGATCAGAAAGATTTTCTTCTTTTTTTTTTTTTCCTTTGCCATAACTCAGTTGGGGTTTTTTTCATACCACATATAGCTACAGTTACCTGTCTAAAAAGGTATAGAAAAATGTCCTTCAAAATTCTAACCCAGAAGTCTGAAATATACTTGATGCCAATATGAAATATTGTATCAACCTTCAAAGTATGAAGGTATGAAACATTATGCCAAACCAACCCAAAACACTCATGAAATTTATATGTAAACTGAAAATGGAAAGCTTGTTCTATCACACAAGGAAAATCCATGAATATGAAGAAAGTATTTCTATTCCTATTGTTATCAGTAACCGTAGTGACACTGCAAGACATTTTAAAGCAGAATTTGGGGTTTTTTACTTGTTTTTTTTAATCAAAGTCTTACACGGAAGGAAGGAAGGAGGGAGGAAGGCCAGTAATTTAAATATTAAATCATACTAAACGTGGGGAATTTATGCTGGAAGAAAGCCTTATTGAAAGCTGTGAGCATGTGAAAACGCTGCATCTTAGAGAAAGACCTGGTATAATCACATTTAAAAATTATTGTCTGGCTATGTCTGACTCCTGAAAGGACTATATTTCCTGATTTTCTGTAGTGTGTTGAAGTCTCTGTTCCTTGGCTTACTTAGCAGCAGGAGTTGAATATTAGGACTTTGCTCAGTTTTGACCTCACCCTCACAAAACCAGGACATTCTTTGGAGAACTACTACAGCAGCAATCTGGAAATGTCCTCTCAATTCTGCTCTGAAAATGTGGAGCCCATTCATTTGCAACCGTATTTGTAAAGGAGTTTGGCTTAACTATGCAGCCACGTCTGAATATGCAATTATCTCAGTTATCCATTAAAAAGATATTTTGGCAGTATTGTTCTGGATATATTTAATTACTGCGATTTAAAAAAAGTCATCTACAATATCTGCCAGAAAGCTTTTCATCTCTTTTTTTTTTAAGAGCAATGGCATGATACAACACCTGAAAAAAAAAAAAATACAGTAGAACAATTAAATCTTGCTTGTTCAAGAGTAATGATATGCTGGGGTTTGGCATTATAAAAGCTTGAATGATGTGACAGCAATAGCTTTCTTAATGGGAGAATGGCATTTTCCATATCTGTGGAATTCCTTAGTGTCAGTCATCAACAAAATAGGAATGCCAGCTGTTCCATGACATTTTGATACAACTTAGCTAGGACGTTACTTGAAACACCTTTAAAAGAACAAAGGTCTAAAAAACTGTCATAAGAGCAATAAAAAAATCAAAATTACTAAGGATCCTTAAATTCTATACCTTAATGAAATTAGAGTGTGCTTAATTCAAAAAGAGTTCATAATTAGAAAAGAGTGAAAAAATCAAATTGTAAATTAGAAATTCTGTGAATAAAGAAAGAAGCAACCTTGTTATCTAGTTCAGCTCAGCAGCTTTCTTCTTACAGTAGTAACTGTGGTACAAACAGCACAGTTTTCTTACTAGACTCAGCTGTGCTGGTATAAGCAAGCATAGCTTCCTCAGACAAGGTAAGCTGCATTTACCAGCCTCTTAGGGAGTTCAGAGACACTGTACCCACCTGTGGGAGTGATCCTTGGATGAAACCTTAGTGTCACTGAAATGGGTCATGGAATTCTGTTTTACTCCAGTAGGACAAAGATTTGCACATCTCTGGGAGTCCCTTTCATTTTATGCATCCTGGCTCCTGAGTCTACTGTCCTGAGTTTTGGTTTGGGTTCTTTTGTCAGGGGAGGATAAGGGTATTATGGGTGCTTAAAACAAAATTTTCAGGCTTCTAGATCTTTGCAAGGATATGACTAGGGCTCAGACGCAAATACATAAGGAAGAAGAGTCTGAATATAAATGTGCACCTGAACTGGCTCTCTCGTTCCAGCCTGCAGTCTCCCAGTGCAGGCATGGATCATCCGGCTGTGTTAAAGCTATGCTTCATTCTGGTTCTATCTCCAAAGCTGGTTTTCATAGAGTCACTTTGATCTCTTTTATTTGCACAATGTAAATAAAGCGTGTGAAATTTTCCTTTTACTTTGCACATGGAAAAATCTGAGTGCAGTTCCATGTACTTCTGGTTTGAAAGTTGTGGGTCCCATCCATTCAGATCTCAGCGTTTGCCATGAAGCCAGGTTATAAGTATTTGAGAGAGGAGAAGCTTCAAACATATTTTCATTGAAAATAGTTCCTGTTCAATCTGATGATTTTGTGGATTTATTTTCATAAATTCCAATTTAGCTGCTTAATTCCCTTCACTACAATTAGGAGTGAGAATATCTGACTCAGGGCCATGTTTTACATAAGACAGAAAAAAGCTTGAGCTAAAGTTTAAGTCCTTTAATTAGACCTCGCTTAGGATTCAGCACATAAGAATCTGTTTCTTGGAAAGTACAGAGAAGTACAAAGTGCCAAAATGCTGTAATAGTGTATGATACTTCATTTTTAATATCTGTGTAAAGTGGTCAGGTATTTTTGGGATATCCAGTTCTTCAGACAGGAGAAAAAAAATACATTTTATTTGGTGCCTTTCTTCATTTTAAACTTTTATACTAACTGTACCCTTTTCTAGTAATTACACAAATATTTTACTTTGTGCCTAATTTTAAGCCATGATTTTTTTGTGATTTTGTAGGAACAAAATATATATCACTGTTGCAACTTCAAAAAATAACAGCAATATGTAACAATTAATACTAAATAATGTGTGTTCTATAAAATCACAACTTTCTCAATGCATTTAGAGGCACACAAAGAGCCTCTTAAAGAACCAAGATGAATTGCAAAAGTAAAATAATTTTTTTTTAAATAAATATTTTTTTCTAGTTTTCCTTACTTCTTGAGTTAATGTCATGAGTCTTATACTAAAATCAGAACATCTTTTTAAGTTTATGACAGTAAAACAGATGGAACTATTTTGACCCATCTGCTTCTTTTGAGTACCTATCTACAGCAGCAAAGGAAAACAAGACAGTAGCTTTGCCTTTAGGAGAAGACGACGCCTGTATACCTAAAACAGTGACAGCAGTCAGCTAGAATGTAGCTGCTTCTTGTACAACTCTTGTTCTCTTCTTGCTCCACAGTCTCATAAAGTGAAGATTTGTTCAGAATCAGGGTGATCCTCTGCAACAGTATTAGACGATAATAAAGAGTTCCGTGTCCTTATCAGCTCCTTCCAGCACTGGAGTAAGGTGTTGAAAGCCTAATAAATGGCCACCAAGAAGCTTTGGTAAATATAAAAGTAAGTTTTTACTGAGTCATTTTTATAATTCCAAACTGTTCAAGTGAAAGTAAAAAAGATAACATTTTTTTTGCTTGTTTGTTTGTTTTGGTGGTGGTTTTTTTTAATGCTCAAAGTCAGCATATCTTGCTCTTTGGTTTCAGGAAATCATGTCTTACCCTTGCTTGCATGCCACAGCTTCACATTGCTTTTTTGGATATCACTGGTCTTAGTTTGTAGAATGGCTGATGTTCAGGTGTCTTGCTTTTTGTCTGTTCAACTATCCATTACAAATTACAGATACAAATGGAGTTTCATGGGCTAAGCGCACCTCCAGAAGAAAATGCATGAGGGAGACAGACATGCAGAAGAAAACAGAACATGTCATTCTTCCTCAGCCCCCTGCATGATAAGAGGTGGCAGACAACAGAGTAAAGCTGTGTCAGCCAATACGTATTATGGAGACGTACCAGTACCATAATCTGAGCTGGCTTAAACTCCGCTTCATCCTTTAGCAGTTTACATTTAAATGTCAGAACACAGACAAATATACAATGTGTTTCACCATATGGCAGCAAACTTCCCAGTGTACTTGTAAATTATTTTAGAAATCCTTCATCTGCTTCCTTTGAACCTCATTGTTGTTGATTTGGTTTTCCATTTTACTGCTTCCATTTTCTTTTTCCCTTGTTTTTCTTTTTTTTTGTAGCATGTTTTATTTTCCTTCCACATCTTTTTGGGATGTCTATCTTGTTAAACAATAGAGGCTGAACAGTGCAGACTTAATTGCCCATGCTGCTTAAGTGGCTCTCTCAGAGAAATCTGATATAAAGTGGACTAGCCCTAAGCAGTGTGCATATGAGCCAGTTGGTGGCACTTGATCTTAAACAAGGAGTCAGTGCTTGGCTGTCTTATTTGGGAATAAAAGCATAGTCTTTCAGACCACATTTACTGAGTTGAATTCTTTGGTTTCAGGGAATCTTCATTTACATTCCTTTTCAAGATATTTATTTCTCCCTGTTAAACCTTGCTGTATCTTTTCTCTATTTTGCATCAGTGCCATCAGAGTGATGACGTACATCAAGTCTATCAGCCTTTCTTTTATCTTTTTCTAACTTTATTTCTCTAGCTTTCTATTGGGCTCTTCTAATCATCTCTTTCCCCCTGCTTATCTCCTTATCTATAATCTCTCCTACACTATTATGTATTCTTTCCTCATAAACTATTCCCCCCTATTTTTAGGTTTGATCCTGCATATTGACAATAAGGAAAAAAACCTCTCAGTCACTTCACTGATGAAATATAAAATAACGATCTGTCCTTGCACTGCAGTTCCACTGGTACATTAAAAGATGGTGATGAATAATGTCTTTGCTGGCCTGTCTCCAATTCAGAAAGATTACTGGGTAAGAACAGAAATGGATGAATAGAGTAAAGATGGCAGAGACAGGCCTAAATGAAGTGTTTAACAAACTGACTCTAATATTCTTCCTGACAGTCCCAGAAGAGGGAATAAAGCTTTGAGTTTGAATGCCTACAAGAGTTAATGTA
Organism: Pluvialis apricaria; assembly: GCA_017639485.1. Lineage (NCBI taxonomy): Eukaryota > Metazoa > Chordata > Aves > Charadriiformes > Charadriidae > Pluvialis > Pluvialis apricaria. Next base: position 52,728,014 of record CM030007.1, read on the forward strand.
ATTAATGCTCTAGTCACTGACGCTTGTAAGAGTTCATTATGTGGCAACAAGAGAATTTATTTATTTATAAGAGAGACAAGATCAGAAAATGTCCTTCCTGAGTGCTTGGGAATTTAAGCCTGACTATCTTATTATTGTTTAAAGGCCTTATGAGTGTTTGACCTTACTTAGAAACATAACTGCTCTAATTTCCTGATTCAATTTCACTATGAAAAATAAGCATTTAACAAAAAGAAATTTTACTGATTGTGTTGCTGATTGATTGATTGATTGATACTGATTGATACTTGTTGTGGTTTGTACCACTGCAGGTCGCGGAGCGGCTGCTGGGGTTTGAGTGGCAGCAGCACACATTACCCTATAGCTCCACCTGCACCGATATTTCACAAGAAACCACACCTGCAACATGTGCAGGACAATCGACAACAAAATCACAATCTTAAGAAAGTAACAATCCTTATCGTCACAGCTCTGAAGGTTTCCATGTCCCGGCTCTGATGGTGTCGCATTAGTATAATTATCCAAGGGCAAAGTAAACTTGCACAAGATAGAACCAAAAGTGTAATTAGTAACAGAATCCATCATGCGATGCCCGAGATATGCAGGTAAAGCCATTACCCAACTAATCATGTTATACACCTGAACTGCAAACCACACCAAAACGGCACATTTAAACCTTCGCATAAAAACACAAAGAGTAAATAAACTTTGCAATGCATTTGGCAGGTTAAACAGAGTTGACTCGATCAAGTGCAAACAAAGCTCTTTAAAGGGACAATACAACATTTCATTTAAGAATGACATGATATAAGGTGTCTGTTCTAATCTCTCGACAAGATGGAATTCAAACTATTCAGGCAATTTTGAGCACTGCTAGGGCCCCACGTTGAGTGCCAATTAATCTGTCATGGTTTAGGCCAAATCAGCCACTGGGGACATAGGGGACCCCAAATCGGACCAACAGATGCTCCCCTCTACCCCTCTTCCAAGAGAGAGGCAGAGGAAGGAAAAAGAGACTTATGAGCTTAGAAGGAACTATACTATAATGAAATGTTAATAATAACAACACAAGAAAATGGTGAAATATATGCAAAACCGTATCAAGCTCCCAGGAGGACAATCACATCACCGGCTGGCACTGGGGAAGTCCCAGGCTGGACGCGGTGATGGTTAGGAACTGGATCCTGGATCTGGATTCAGGATTGGGATCAAAGGCAGATGAACAGAGAGAGTACTCCTCAGATGTTAGCCATTGAAGAAAGAGAGTGAGAGAGAGATGACCCTTTGATCCCTCAGCTTTTATACTGAGCATGAGGCAGATGGGATGGAATACCCTGTTGGTCAGTTTTGGGTCACCTTTCCTGTCCGCTCCTCCCCGCAGGTGGGACCCCACTGCACTTTTCAGCTTCCGACCCTCCAACAGGGCAAGTAACAAAGTTGGTTGGCCTTGGGTGTTATAGCAATAAGTATAAGCAAGAGCGTCTCTGCATGCTGTGCCTTGGTATCAACTATAAACATAGGTCTTATCACTCTGAGAGAATGAACAGTTTCTGCACAATATTCTGTTAATTTCAGTAGTTAGAAGAGGCCCAGCTAAGAAGCAAAGTTACTGAAAAAAGGTGGTCCTGTTTTACCTCAAACCAGGACAATACTGTTGACGCTAATTAAGTTAATTCTTGAGGAATTTTGGATAGAGAGTATGTAGAAGCAATTATAAAAAAAAAAAAAAAAATCACTATTAAAGAGATATATGAAATATATGTATGTGGTTTTATGTTTGTATTAATCAGTACATATACCCATGTATATATAACAGACAGCGTAAGTAAGTATATAATATAAGATGAAGGTTTAGCACAAATCTTATCTTAGATGGAAGACAGGCATTCAAAATTTTATTGCCTTTATTTGTTGTGGTTTTAATGCCAATAGCCATGCCTTCTAGCATTTCATTATTTACATTTAAATAGATTTTGTGTGTCACTGAAGCATGAACAAACATTTAAATAGCTTTGAAAAAGGGAGTTTCCCCATGGCATTATTTTGCTGATATGTTAAACAACATAGTATCTGAAGGGCAAGTTCAAATTTTTCTGAATAGTTATATACTGACCTCTAAGCTGACAGTATATTCATTCCATTCACTGCTTCTTTAGGATGGCACACCAAACAAAACACTAAGATTTGTAAAACATGTAACGTACAAGAAATATGAACTGTAAAGACTTTTATGCCATATTTAGGGTTTTTTAGCATCCATAGAAAATGCAGAGCAAAATTAACTTACTTATTTAAGCCTTCAGTTAAAGCAACAATATAGATTTTTCATGCTTACTAAATACAAAGGACAGAAATTGCAATATGCTTTACTAGACCATGCAAAAATTTTTTACCAGCTGCATAAGGGAATTGGTTACTCTGGGGCTATTCTGGAGAGTTCAGGGACTCTTGAATACTGGGCTTTTCTCTGGGAAGATTTCTAAAAATTTGAAAGTAAAAGAACAGACACTGGACATGACTTACTTCCTTATTTTCCTTTTCTTCTCCAGCAGCACAGATGTTCTTCACTGATGAAGCAATCTGTATTGATAAAATGCACTGCAGAAGACCTGCTCATGCACACATGCACATTAAACTTGATGTGTGTGCATGGCTGAGTGTTTGAGTAGATCCACAAGCTCTAAATCAATCCCATGAAATAGTATGTTTGTGGTGTACTCTCTAAGTATTTCTTTTGTGATTATGCAGCTATTCAATATCCTATCTAAGGGACACTGACATTGATGTCACAGTCTATCCTAAGCCAGTTTCATTCCCAAAACAAGCTTGTTAGATTATTTTGCCACTAAATTAAATTCTGCAGTTTGCCACAAGCAAAGGACAACAAAACGGAATTTAAATATACAGCACAGCTCCCTTTAAAATCCATATTCACGAATACTTGACATTTTCAGAAAACTGTATCTTTAAGAACAGAGATCAATTCAGAAGATATATAAGAACAAGACAAATAACAAAGGATTTCACTTTTAAATTAAGGAGGTGGGATCCACTCCAGCTAATTTAAACTCTGAATTTCTCTCTGTGTACTTACTTGTACAGAGCAAAAGCTGTAGCAAGAAAGTGCATACTATTAGCTGTACTCCTGATGAAAGAGGACTAGGAAGAGAAATTAATCTCTGAGTGCCTGATCTTAGCTGTTAGCTCAAGTCTGACTCTGCTTTGAACATCTCCAACTAGCTTTCTTCCAAAAAATATTCAGGAAAAGTCCTGGTATTATTTCATTTCCAGAACCTGGTGGCATCAGGCCAACATAGTAACAAATCACACTAAACCTCTAAATTATTTCAGATGCTCCAAGCTGAAAAAAAATGCCCACACAAAATGACAACGGGGGGCAGAGGAACACTACATGACCAAAGATGATGTCAAATGACACAGCACTGGTCAATGCAACTTCCTCTAGGGGGAAACAGGCAAAAGCAATGATAGCTTGCTTCTCTTGGCCTTTTGGACAGGAACTAATCCTTATCCTATTTTACTTAGTACTACATAGTTTGTGGTTCCTGTTCAGTGTGTGAAGTGTAGCAGATATCTGTCAAGGGCTACATTTAGCTTAGTTTGAGAGAATTACCCTATGCCAGCCTATCTTTATTGGCTATATAGAGAATAAAGTACTGCTGCAGGCATCTAATCTTTTAGTCACAAGAAGGATGCCTAAAGTAAGGGACACTGGCTCATGGACACTGCTTTTGGTTTAATTTACATTTCAAATTATTACGAAAAGCACCCTGTCATTGTTTGGGCTGGGCCTGCTACTAAACAAATAACAGTTGCTCTCCTCTCTTTATACTCTCTCTTCCTTCCCAGAAGAGAAGGAGGAGAGAATAAGGGAGAGAGACTTATGGGTTGAAAAGAAAACTAAAACTACTTTAATGAAATATTAATAACAAAAAGAAAATATAATAATACCAAAAAAGATAATAATGAAATATATACAATACATACAAAACAAGTACTGAACTTCCAGGACAATGGGCACGTCACTGGCTGGCACTGGGAAAGTCCCAGACTGGACTCGGTGACAGACAGGAACTGGATTCTGGATCTGGATTCAGGAACACACGGATTGGGATCAAAGGCAGACCTGGCAGTCCTTCTCGGACGCCAGCCATTGAAGAGAGCTGACTGCTTTGATATTGCAGCTTTGATACTGAGCATGAGGCAGATGGGATGGAATACCCTGTTGGTCAGTTTTGGGTCACCTGTCCTGTCTGCTCCTCCCCGCAGGTGGGACCCCACTGCCCTTTTTAGCTTCTGATCCTCCAACTTGGTACATAACAAAGTTGGTTGGCCTTGGGTGTTATGGCAATAAGTATAAGCAAGAGCCTCTCTGCATACAATTCCTGGGTATAAATTATAAACAATCAGGTCTTATCACTCTGGAAGAAGATTCTGTCAGAAAAATACACCATTAATTTCAGAGAATGCTGTTAGTTAGAAGAGACCTAACTGAAAAGCAAAATTACTGAAAAGAAAATGTTTTACCTCACACCAGGACACACCCCAAATGATTAAAATTAATTAATCTTGTAGCTATTACTGTTGAAGCCAAGTGAAGTTTTTCCACAGATAATTCTCCTTATGTCTTGAAGTATTCCGTTGATAAGAGTAAATGATAAAATTATGTGTTATTCCCAGTAGAGCTATTGAGATTGCTCTCAGAATCTCTTCCACATCAGTCACCTAAGTCCGTTAGTGAATAGCATGTCTTCTGGAACTGGAGCACTCTAAAAACATGCAATGGTCTTAAATAATCACAAAACCATCAATTTCTAAAATCCTTTTGCTTACTGATGAAAAGTAGTAAGGCAAACAGGTGTTCTAAAAATAAGATTACAGCAATTTTCCAGTCTACTGTCCTTTTTCTTTAGAAAACATTTCATGAAACTTCCCACATTACCCCCTAAGATCACTGCCTATCAATTTTTTTCTGTTATTATGGCATAGTTTTTCTGATATGCAACTGCATGGTGCAGATTTTTCCAGCATAGTCACAAGAAAGATGAATAGTCAGCAGTGCCTTGATCAGCCACTGGGACTATGGTTAACACATCATTCCCCTCAGTTCAGGGCCACTTGTCCCCGCCAAGCCCTTATGACTGGTGGATAAGGACAGCCAAGTCAAGCACACTGTCTACAGTCACTGCAGCATGCTTGTGCAGCATGCTCTTTAGAGTTATTGCTTTTTCTCCAAGTCCTCTCCAGAGTCTGGCTATTTCTACTACTACTATCAGCAAATATGTGTTACATGTTAATTATAAAAATGAAAACACTTAGGCATCACCTATAAATAAAAAATAAAATTACGTTATGGTCTAATGTAACCACTTAACTGCTTAGATTTCAGGGTGTATGATTTATTCGTTATTTTATGTTTTCTACAAGACTTTTTACCTCTTTTATTTGTTTGGAAACACATACCATATCTAATCTCAGAATTTATTTTAGATTTCTAGACATATATAATTGTCATGTATATTCAGAGTTTTCCTTTGAAGGAGAAGTGAATCTGTGTGAGACTTCAAATTTGAGTTTCTGGCCACATTTCTATTTTATGGAAACTGATTAACATGCTGAAGAAGGAGAAAAGGAGAACGTATACTTAGTGCTCCATGAATACAGATGATGAACTTGCATTGTCATTGAAAGATAAATGTGATAGGCATAAAATACTATATTTTCTGATCTTGCAAACACCAACCAATTCCAAGTGCAATCTTTTTCAACATTTTTACAAAAATAAGTCAAAGTCTCTGAAAGTATTTCCACTATTATGATATTTGATCTTTCTACTTAGTTATCCAGGAATTTTACAGTTATTTGTTATTCACATGAGACTTTCTGCTTTAGCATTTCCTGTAAATTTATAAGGGGAATCACATGCAAATGCTAAACTACCAGTTCTTGAATATTTGCCAGTGCTTTTTCTATTAATTTTGCAGTATGAACACATCAAAAGATTAATTCATCTATAGGAAAATAATCTTCTTTAACTTTCAAAGCGATAATCCAACCTTTATAAACTGTTCCTGCATATGAATACCAGAATACAAAAGACATAACTACACGTGTAGATATTCATACAGATACACTCATTTACAATGTGTGTGCATAAAAACATAGATACACATATAAATACAAGTATGCACACACACACACATATACCCACTCATACACCAGAAGGATGCAGAAAAGCATATTACATTTATATTTCAATTGTAGTCTTCATTATCATTAAGCTAAATAATTTATCCTTTTTTGGTGTTGATATGTGATTTTACGCCATTTTTTCTTAAACAGTTTGAAATACAAACCTAAACAATACTCTGAATTTAATGCTATACTCAGAAAGAAGTGTAGTAAGTGAAACAAAGCAGCAGTACACCTTTTGTACATTCCAGGAACATTACCCTCTGTTACCATAAATTGGACATTCCCAACTTTCATTAAACGTTTTCTTGCAGACATATGAGAACATATGGTTCAGCTGGTGTCCGGTCACAAGTGGCGTCCCCCAGGGCTCGGTGCTGGGGCCGGTTCTCTTTAATATCTTTATCAATGATCTGGACGAGGGGATCGAATGCACCCTCAGTAAGTTCGCAGATGACACCAAACTAGGTGGGCGTGTTGATCTGCTTGAGGGTAGGCTGGCCCTGCAGAGGGATCTGGACAGACTGGACCGATGGGCCGAGGTCAATGGGTTCAACAAGGCCAAGTGCCGGGTCCTGCATTTGGGTCACAACAACCCCATGCAGCACTACAGGATTGGGGCGGAGTGGCTGGAAAGCTGCCCGGCAGAAAAGGACCTGGGGGTGTTGGTGGACAGCCAGCTGAATATGAGCCAGCAGTGTGCCCAGGTGGCCAAGAAGGCCAATGGCATCCTGGCCTGCATCAGGAATAATGTGGTGCGAAGGACTAGGGAAGTGATCATCCCCCTGTACTCGGCACTGGTGAGACCCCACCTCGAGTACTGCGTTCAGTTTTGGGCCCCTCACTACAAGGACACTGAGGTGTTGGAGTGTGTCCAGAGAAGGGCTAAAAAGCTGGTGAGGGGTCTGGAGGACAAATCTTACGAGGAACGACTGAGGGAACTGGGGTTGTTTAGCCTGGAGAAGAGGAGGCTGAGGGGAGACCTTATCACCCTCTACAACTACCTGAAAGGAGGTTGTAGAGAGGTGGGGGCTGACCTCTTCTCCCGGGTGACAAGTGAAAGGACAAGAGGAAATGGGTTTAAGTTATGTCAGGGGAGGTTTAGACTGGGTATTAGGAAACACTTTTTCACTGAAAGGGTTATTAAACATTGGAACAGGCTGCCCAGGGATGTGGTGGATTCACTATCTCTGGAGGTGTTTAAAAAAAGGGTAGATGTGGTACTTAGGGACATGGTTTAGAAGTGGGTTTTGCCAGGGTAGGTTAATGGTTGGACTTGATGATCTTAAGGGTCCCTTCCAACCTCAGCAATTCTATGATTCTATGATTCTATAATTATTATATTAATGACTACAGAAATTTACATCACTTCAGAATTTGACTCTAAACAATATTGGTGTCAGTGGCAAAACTCTCTGGAATTTACACAGGAACAGTATTCAAATATTTTTTTTCATACTATAAATTTTCCTAGAACTTTAGTAGGACCCCAAAATTTTGGGTTTGACTGGCCCTGAACTTTAGATAAATTAAGATTTTATTGTGAAGTTTACAGTGGCTGTTGACATAAAATGTGATTAAGGAAGATTGATAAAAAGGAAGAGATTATTTTTTTCAGCGGAAATGTTAGCAAATAGGTATTGCACATAAAACTGAAATATGGTTGCAGTAAGGGGATGGTGAATACACAGCAGCTAAAAAAAAAACCAACCAAACAAAACTCTAAAATATAAAGGTGGGAAGCTTTGTGGGCATAAATCCCCTTTTGAAGCTGCTAAGAGGCAAATTGCTGATCTTAACTGAAGCCAAGTGTCAACCTGGCTTGCAATACAGGATGCTTACATCTTATACAAGTGTCTAAGAATGCACTTGAAAAGACACATAGGTGATTTTGGACGACATGGATGCACAATGGCAGGTAAACTTGGTCAATGTGCAACAGGTCTCCAAATACAATGACAGCGTTAAGTACATCTTAAAGGTGATAGCCATACTATCCAAGTATTCCTGGGCCATTGGACCAAAAGGTGAAACAGGTTCTGAAATAGCTTTTGCTTTTAAAGCAAATTTTAGCAGGGGGCATAAGTCTCAGATATTACAGACTGACAGTACTTTATAAAATTGTTAAAGCAGTGGAGTGTTCACCATTTTGTTGCTAATAATGAAGTTAAAACCTCTGTCACAGAGCATTTAAACAGGACACTTAGAACTAAGATATGGAGATATTTTACAGCTGTTGTGATTTAACCGTAGTAGACAGCTCAGTCCCACACAGTTGCTTGCTCACGCCCCCACAACCAGATAGGGGAGAAAATGGGAAGAGTAAAAGAGAAAACTTGTGGGTTGAGGTAAAGCAAAAGCTGTGTGCATAAGCAAAGCAAAATAAGGAATTCATTCATTACTTCCCATCAGCAGGCAGGTTTTCAGCCATCTCCAGGAAAGCAGGGCTTCATCATATGTAACGGTGACTTGGGAAGAAAAAACATCATAACTCCGAATGTACCCCCCCTCCCACCTTCTTCCCCCAGCTTTATATGCTGAGCGTTATGTCATATGGTATGGAATATCCTTTTGGTTAGTTGGGGTCAGCTGTCCTGGCTGTGTCGCCTCCCAGCTTTTTGTGCACCCCCAGCCTGCTCGCTGGTGGGGCAGTGGGAGAAGCAGAAAAGGCCTTGGCTCTGTGTAAGCACTGCTCAGCAACAGCTAAAACATCCCTGTGTTACCAACACTGTTTTGGTCACAAGTCCAAAACATACCACCATGCAAGCTACTATGAAGAATAACCCTACCCCAATCAAAACCACTACAACAGCACACAACATTGATGTGTTGTTGGAGTTTATAAAGAGCTTCCACAGAACTACCAGAGTCAAGCCTGTGGACATGAACCTTTTAAACTCTGCATGCATTCAGAAAACTCTATATGGAGATGTGCTTAAAATTAAAGAATCTGCACCTCTGCTCAAAAAGGAAGACCATGTCTGCATGTCTAGAACAACACAGAGATTTGAGAAAGGTTATGAGCAGATGTTCACAGATGAAATTTTCATAGTAGCTGAAGTTGTGAGAAGGGGGACAGGTAACTGTGTACTACTTAATAGGCTATGGTCTATTACAAAGCATTTGAAGGAACATTTTACCCTGAAGAACTTCAGAAAGTCAGTCCTGATGAGGACTGAATCTATAAAATTGAGATGAACGTTGCTGCAAAATAGAAAAGAAGAAACAGCTGCTACTGAAACAGCGCAGCTGGCCCCAAAAGTTCAACAGCTGAAGAGAGACTCCCATACTCAGGGTATCTAATGCCTGGCAGTAGAGTGTGGGGGGAAAGAAGGATAGTGGACAGGGGTTTCTACACCGTGCTGCTCAACAACGCCAGTGCCAGAATCTGCCCACAAAACACTAGCTCAAACTTTACTGCACAGCTGGTGAGGGCCCTGGAGCTCTCCAGTTAGTGGGAGGTGGGGCTGATAGAAATATGGTACCCAAACAGCTGGAATAACATCAGCAAAGATACTGTCTCTGAAATAGTATGGCAGGGCAAGACATGACAGTATACTTTGTAGAAAAGCTATTATTTGTCCCTCTCCACATTGATGGAGTGTATGAATCATCTTCTTAACCCTCACAGCAAAGCTTCAGCTATTGGCTCTTCAGCACTGGGCCTGGTCCATGACCTAATCATATGGAAAATAAAGCTCAAAATGGACATAAAACCTTACACTTTTTCTGCCACCTGGCATCTGGCACATATTTTGGGGGCTTCTCTGAGTGCTGCTGCTAAGATATTTCCCTCTGTGGCAGACATCATGGAGGGTTTGACTCACTCTACCTTTACACGGATCTTGTAGAGCACCAGCTTGTTGGAGACTTTGTAGTTCCTTTATTGTGCTGTGTTCCAGACAGTGGAAATAACAAAGAAATCATAACAGTGATGTATGATAACCTGCATGATGTGTCGGTTAACTGCCAACACATTGACAAAACCAGCATTTCTCATTTTGCTTTGGGAAGGTGATTGTGAAGCTGCATCTTTGGCCTTGGAAGCCTCTAATATTTTAAGAAATCATGCCAAAATGGTAGTGGTAAAAAATTATGGGTACCTGTACTTTTATGTAAATTATTACAGAGCCCAGGCTGGCAATGGTTTTCCTGAATATCAAGATGTACCTGTGATGCATGGTGCAGATGTTGGAGATATATTCTCTAGCCTGTATAGAAAGGCCATCCAACTTCTGAAAAGGTACTTGGAAATTGTTTAGCCACATGTCTGAAGTGTGTTCAGCATACCAGCTGGCAGTAATGTCAGCAACCATGAAAATTTGTTCCTAGGACAGCTGCCCAAGCTTGTTGTTATTTGGTTCATAGGTAGCAACACTTTTTTTGGAAATTATGCTAAGGACCCATTCAACTTTAAATATTATGACATAAGTCTTGTGACCCCATGTGCAGATAGTGAACCTCATTGATTTCATCAGCCCTGTAACCTTTCCCCAAAGCCTTGTTTAGTTCCCAGGGACATCAGATACCCATGAGGGCTCTTTCTTCACCATTGTGCATGCAGGGGGCCTGGCAGGTTTCAGCACAAGAGCAGCACAAGGGAAATAATAGCTTGCCATTTACTATCACAGGGGAAAAGGACCTACAGGGCAGGTATACCTTTGCTTTGACTACCCCAGAGTAGGCCATCAGGGTATCAAAATTCTCAAAAAATGACTCTGGGGTGTCCAAGAGGATATTGTTTTCTTGATGAAGTTATGACAATGATTATACAGTATATAACAAAGCTCACAGAAGTTTCTCATCTTAAAAACATTGCTGACATCCTTAACATCATAAGTTCATCATGTAAAAGGAGAAAAATGGTGTTAGGATATCTAAAACTGTGGTTTGACTTAAAAATCCCCCATACCCTTTTCCTTTCAGATAGGAGGATAATGCATATATTGACATGCAGAAGATCCTCAAATAAGAGGATGCCACTCAGCGTGACCTTCCCATGCACAGACCATCCCAGTTCATTTAGTTCATTCATGTAGCATTTTTGCTCTCCTTAACAATTCTGCAGTTGTCAGATCCCTCTCTGCTGTAAGTTCTGTGACTGCCAGCAAAACAGAGGTCGTTGCTGTTATTTAGATCAACTGAATAACATCGCTTTTTGTCTACAATTTTGGAATGGAGGATAGACCACAGCCCACCCCAATGGCTTTTACAATATTGAAATGAAGTCAGAAGTCTGAACAAAACACAGCTCACTTTTACTTTGAAGGAGAGTCTAAAAATTTTGCAGTGTTCATATTGTTTCAATTAATAGTGAAGGAATACAAAGTCACGCACACTGACAGCTTCAAGATGGAGCTGAGCATAATCACAAAGATCAAACAGCTGGCGTCAATGATTACAAATTTGTTCTACACCATGAACAAATGTTTCATAGGCTTCATACAGTGCTACTTGATCTCAGCTAACAACAGATCTGTACTCTCCTACACATCACCTAGACCCAAACCTCTGGACTGGCCTTTGCCATTGCTGAATATGCTCTGTGGACACTATGGGGCAGTCTCCTTCACCATCTCTGCTATGTTTGAGGGTGGGGGGTAAAGGTGGGCTTTCAAATTAGTCATCAGGACTTGGAAGTGCACCAGGTGGACACCCACTGGGAAACATCCTCATTGTGTTCAACAACCTCTTGCTCTGTAAAAGGCTGCAGTAACAGGGAAGTGCTTTCCAAGGTGTCATCTTCTACCTAATGGGAGATGCATTCACTGTTTCACCAGGTTCAGAAAAGCAGTTTTTATTCAAAGGCCCTCGTGTTCTCCATAATCCTTTGCCCACAAGACACGCAGCAATGCAAAGTTAGTCTAGCTTTCCCAATTAGCAGTCTTTGTTGTAACCTTTCTTTCTGTTTTGCCTGCCTGTAAGCCAAGGCCCCAGAACTAAGAGCTCCAACAGCATTTTTATCATCACCATCCCACTGCTGCTTTTCTGTGTCTGAAAATAATCATGGTGTTTCAGCTTTGCAATGGCCCCAATGCTCTAACTGATCCACTTGCTCTTTCTGCAGAAGCCGTTATCTCTAAGACCACGAGACTGCAGTCTGCATCCCAAAGCCTGGGTCTTGCTGGTTTTACAGTAATTATTGTCTAACATGACAGGCTTGATTGCGTGCTTAGTCTGCTGTCTCTTCTTTGCAGTATTGCCCTAAGGGTAAGGAAACACATATAGCACCAGCCTGGATCCCTCAATGGTCCTGAAAGATGCCCCAAAACAGGTGGCAAAGCAAGCTCCCTCCACATCACCTGCCTTCTCTGTATGACACTTACCTCAAATCCAGTTTGCAGATGGGACCATTCTTCTGTTTTCATGTGGTCTTTTTGCAGAACCTCTTAGGGTATTTTGCCTACTATCTCCATGCATATGTTTGAAGTTGGCATTTTTTTCTGGTTTCTATTTTTCACAGACAGTGTTGCCTGTGTCTTGTACCACTGTGCAAAATCCGAAGTCTCACCCAGTAATACTGCACAGTTATCATGTTGGGCTGGGCCTGGATGCCGGGGCCTCTCAGATCAGATCACAGGTCCGGGATCTTCTTTGCATCTGTCAGGATTTGCACCAGAAACCCCTTGGTGGGCTTCTCAGGAGGGTTCTATAGCCCTTGGGCATGTTCCAACTTGTTCATGTCCCACCTTCTGCTTTTGGGTCCCCTCGGCCCTCCTGAAGTAATGTGTTAGTACGTGATCTACAGCCTTGTAGACTAGGGAATGCCAAACCAGACTTTAACTTTTGTTTAATCATTGTCTGTTAACATTTAAAATTTAATTATTTATTCCATTAGGTCTTATTACAAAATGTTTTATTCGTTCTATACCTATGCAATTATGGATGCATAGGTATATGGATGCTTCTGCAGGAAGCTGGAGGTGGGATACCTGTCACTTGTCTTGGTAGAAGGTGTCCTAGTATTACTGAAGTGGGGCAGTTAAAGAACTCAAATATATAAATCAAAAGCATGACTATACTTTTATCCAGGAAAAGATTTAGAATACTTTGTTGTGAGACTGAGGCTGCTGAAAGCTGAGAGTAAGTCCAAGCATGTGGTTTGCACAGTTAAATAAAGAGGTAAAATGAAGTGGTTCTCCTTTAAACACCTCTAGATGCAAATATTTAGGGAACTGAGTAATGTTTTAGGTGTGTAATTCAAAGTGAACTAAATAATTCAGTTGACTGTCTGGACTGCATTTCATTAACGAGATGTTCATCTACTATACAGGGATCTCAGACACCTAACAAACTTATAAGCAACTAAAAGTAATTGTTTTACTCTCGGACTTATTCTACCCTCAGATATGTACATTTCCTTCTCTCAGTTAATTCTTCATTTCATTTCATAGTAATCACTATCTTCTCCTTTCAGAGTAAACGAGGATGTAATTTATTAATCAGATGTAGACACCTACATGGCAAACATCTCTGCTTCAGCTAATCACCACAGACTCCCTTTACAGTCCCTAAGAAGAAATGCTATTGTAAGATTCGGCTAATCTCATCCTCATATAGACACCTCAAGATAATTCAGTTACTTCTGTATAGGTGTATACATTAAATGCACTCTATGATATCCCACCTGAGCTTTAGCTGTCAGCTTAGTAAATCATTTGTCCTGATTTTTTACCTGCAAACCCTCTGTGGGTATCAAAAATATCCTAGGGGATCTCAGATTGTACCCAGCATCAGTGCTGAAATAACAGAATTAAGTTGCTAACAGAAGTTATGCTTGTCGTAGAAATGTCAGCTGCTTTCCATTGACTGTGATGGGCACATAGGCTGATTTTCCACTTGTCAATGTCTGCACGGCAGGCATTTGAATTTGACATTTACATTTAAAGTTCATAATTTTTTGTTATGGTGATGTCTATAGCAACAAAGCTTTCTTGGTTTCAAGTAATGGACTGTCTAATCTTAAAGTGGGGCTCTGACTTAGAACTTTAGTCCAAGCTCTTTAACTCACTGAGCGAGTTATGCTTGTTCATCCTTTAGTACTACCTATAGGACTTTTGCCTGTTTTTTTTTGTTTGCTATCGCAATGGATGTGGCTGTATCAAAAGCAGATGTGCCATTTGATAAGATTATGTCACTCCTAAGTCAGAAGAGTTTCTGTCACTCAGTTTGGATTCTTAGCACTTATTATTTGTATAAACCTTATGTTCTAAGGTTTAGAGGTAGCTCTACGTTCTCATATGTCAATGAAAGTTTGGAGGGAAAATAGAAAAAGAATTTCTTAAATGCAGATCTTATTTATCCAGGATCCAGAAAGGGAGAATTTCCAGAAAAGAGAGGATTTTTCTGCTCTCTTCTGCTGTTGAAGTGCTATGGGGACACAATTTCACAGAGATCTTCTGCTTAAATTTTCAGCCCACAATTTATTTGCTGACTTTACAATACCAATACAGACACAAAGCACTATGCATCTTGTTAAAAATGGCTGAACTTATCTGAGAAATTGGGAGAAATAGCTTGTAAGTGGATTACAGGCGATAATGCTTTCTCTCTTTATTTCTGATCATGAAAGTTCTTTTGCTATGAAATGGACTCTTTGGTAAGAAACAGCTAGTTTAAACAGAAACATGAACCAAAGAGTTGTATTAAACTAAAAGACTAGAAAAGAAAAAAGTAAGTTCACTGTCTATCTGCTCTACTAAAAATTAAATGAAACTGAAATCACTAGAGCTTCATGAGATAGTGAAGCTTTACCACTCAGTTGATTCTGCATAATGATTTAGAGGAAGACTTACCAGAGAAAACTAAGACTATGCTAGCCGTTAGCACCAGACACCAGTGAGGTTTAGCAGATACGGATAACAACAATGATCTAATAGAAATGTCTAATGGAAATTTACATCGGTATATAAACAGTCAAATTCAGAGACTACTGTCAAAGCATGGAAGTGGGAATTTTATCATTATTTAGGTGTATATGCAAGACTAGACACATACATATATATGCACATATATATAAAATATGTTATTCAGAATATGTACATAATAGATACTTTTCTTTGAATTCACATTGCAAATCAAGTTCTTAATATATTATTTCCTGTTCTATACACAGATTCTCTTTTTCAAAATGTGAACATATTATTATAAAAGTAGTTTGTGAAGCCTAAAATTCTAACCTGATCTTCCAGCTGCCAAGCTTCAGTAGATGTGAGACCCAAAAATGGCTCTTGTTGTCCAGTGCTTCCTGATAATGGGTCAGATCTGCAGGATTTAATAATACCATTAAGACAGCAAATTAATTATTTCAGTTGAATCTAAAGGAATGAGAAAATAAATATGAAATATTTAGCTTTAAAAAACCTCCAACCCAACACAAGGCTTATAGTAAATTCTTGCAATTTTTCTGCTGTTCATCTTCTCTACTTCCACCCAAAACTGTCTGTGCTCTTTTCACTTCTACTTAAGGCTGATGTTATGTTAATAGAAACACAATAGCCAGTTGTTGCCTTTTCCTTGCTTTTTTGACATGTGATTTTCTTAAAGAGACTCAGAATAAGATGCAAGCATTTCAAAGGAACTGAAAACAACATGCTTCACAATTGCTTCCTTTGTACTGCTGGAATTGCTCTTTCTGATAAGAAGGGCAAGAGGTAGCTTTAGTATTTCTCATTTGTAGCATTCATGAAGAATCACATCTGACTGTGCTATGAATGCTTTGGTAAAATCTTCAATAGAAAATGCCACTATTAAACAAGTAGGTAAAGTGTAAGGGTAAAATCAAACAACATCATAAGGGATTTTGACAGCAGAGGACTTGATTTTTCCATTTGCATTCAAGGTGAATACTATGGTATTTATGAGGGACTTCACTGATTTATTGGGGCTTCTCCCAGGCTTCAGCTCTATAGGAAGAAAAGTGGTGGAACCAGGCCCAGAATGAGTTATGATATCATTGCCATTTCCAGAAATAATTAACCTTCAGAGAACATTGATATAAATAATATCACTGCCAAAAATATATCCTCTAATCCTTGGACAATCAGTGATACAAATAAGCTTGCAATGAACCACCAAACACTGGTGCATGGTAGATAAAATCTGCATTAAACGGGAGAATAACACACATCTTACTAGTTCATTTTAGGAGTTCAAGTGTAACAAAGGTTGTCAGACAATTTGGGAATTTGTCAAAAATATTTGCCCTTTGTCCCATCCACTAGAAACATAGACTTATAGAATCATTTAGGTTGGAAAAGACCCTTAACATCATCAAGTTCAATCATTAACCTAACACTGTGAAGTTAGTGTCCCTAAGGACTACATCTATGCATCTTTTAAATACCTGGAGGAGTGGTGACTCACCCACTTCCCTGGAAACCCTGTTCCAATGTTTGACAACCCTTTCAGTGAAGAAATTTTTCCTCATATCCACCCTAAACCTCCCCTGGTGCAACTTGAGGCCATTTCCTCTTGTCCTATTGTTTGTTACTTGGAAGAAGAGATCGACTCCTACTTCTCTACAACTTCCTTTCAGGTAGTTGTAGAGAGAGATAACGTCTCCCCTCAGTCTCCTTTTCCCTAGGCTAAACAACCCCCGTTCCCTAAGCTGCTCCTCATAGGACTTGCTCTCTGGACCCTTCACCATCTTTGTTATCCTTCTTTGGACATGCTCCAGCACCTCAATGTCTTGCAGCGAAGGGCCCAAAACTGAAGACAGTATTCGAGGCGCGGCCTCACCAATGCCGAGTACAGGGGGACGATCACTTCCTTAGTCCTGCTGGACACACTATTTCTGATACAAGCCAGGATGCTATTGATTTTCTTGGCCATGTGGCCACACTGCCTGCTCATATTCAGCTGGCTGTCAACAATAGCTGCAGGTCCTTTTCTGCTAGGCAGCTTTCCAGGCGCTCTTCCCCAAGCCTGTAGTGTTGCATAGGGTTGTTGTGACCCAAGTGCAGGACCCGGCACTTGGTCTTGTTAGGTCTCATACCATTCGCCTCGGCCTATTGATCCGGCCTGTCCAGATCCCTCTGTAGAGTTATCCTACCATCAAGCAGATCAACACTCCCACCCAACTTGATGTCATCTTCAAATTAGCTAATTAGCATACGATTAGAAAAAATTCTTCACATGTAATATTGACTGAAAAAAACCCAACCCTGATAATAGTAATTTGACTGCAACACTACATTACTGGCTAGATATCATTACTTCTTTTTGAGCAGATACCATCAGTGGTACTCTCTACCATTCTCCAGAGAGCAAAAGGCCTAACTCCTTCCACACACCAGTGACAGCAATTGAATTTCTTGTCACTATAGTTTTGTCTTTTAAAGAAATACTACTGCAGATACCAGTCATAGGACTTGGTGACATATACGTCAAAAGAGAAAAACACAGGAAAATATTTTTTCTCTTAAAGATCTCCCTTTTGTAGTCTTCCCTTTTCAGAAGACAAGCAGTGGCTATGCAGAACCTTTTTAAATTTATTGCATAATTTAAGAGCCTGACATTGCCATTTGAGGAAAAGACATTGCAGATTTCAGACATAAACACATTCTTAAGTGAAAGTGTTCTGAATAGCCTTTTGACTCAGAGTTTGCAGAAAAAGGAATATTGACATATATTGAGCATAAGTACATCATTGAGAATCTAAATGTCATTGTTAGCATACTGATGGTTTGCTTAACTACACCATATTCCTCCTATTTGGCAGGAAGTTATTCACAACTTTACAGGATCATTTTCAGTAATGCAAAACTTGGGGTGCTGCTGCACTCTTTTTTCCATTCGCATCTTTTACTCTACAATTATATGCTCATGGCCTTGTATTGTGCCGTGCACAGCCCAGCCTTCCTCTTTCCTTATTGTTATTTTTCTTGTCTCAGGAGTAAGCCTGAGATAACAAAAAAAAGGAAACTTTTCTTCTTCTCATTCCAATAGAATTTTGATATGGTTAACTACTGAATAATGAATTACAGTTAGGCTGAATTTTTGAGGCTTTCCATACCTGTAAAGGCATTCAAACACAATGAAACAATAATGCATAAAGTCCAGGTTAATCCGTGTTTATTCTGTCAAGCACTTTTTATGCATTCTCCCCAGTGTCATGAGTCATAAATGCTGTTTGTATTGAGACACTTCTAGAAAGGAGTGGGATAATTCTATAACACAGATAAGACAGATAATGTGGATCTTGAAATTACACCTCCTTTTCCTCTCTCACTATGAGGTGAGCAACCAGAAAGGCAACCTTGGTAGAAAAGGAAAATTACTGAATAGAAGAAAATGTCCGCTGAATTAATTACAGAGAAATATGCATCAGATAGTAACATACGTGCAAACCGTATGAACTTCATGCATGAAGGTTTGCACTCTGCACTCTTCTTCACCTCTCTCGTGAAATCTGAGAACTGTATATGCAATCTATACAACGGTCTTTCGATTTATTTTGTCTAAGTGAAGTGAAGCAAAGTGAAGCCTTTAGCATAACTAATTATTTTTTTGTGACTTTCTCAGAGATTTCACTTTGTAATCTCCATTTTAGCATATCTGTCAAAATGTTATATGGCAGAACTGCTCAACTGTCAAAGCAAACATTAATACCAAGACGCATACAAAAAAAACACCAACAACAAAAGAACAAAATGAGCCTTACATTTGAAAAATTACACTGACACCTTGCATCTGGAAATGAAAAAAAAATCTCTCTACAGTACTATTGATGTTTACTTTGATCAATTCTGTAATATCTTTATTGCTGGATTTTAGAAAAAGAATCTTGAGAATTTGATTTTTTCTGACTGAAATGAAGAACGACAGCCTTTAAAAATAAAATGAAAAAAGATAATTTTCTTAACAAAAAGTACCAGTTCAGTGAGACATGCATCACTACCAGAATCAAGACTGTAGAATGGGCTTCTAGACCTCAGGCCATCATTAACTCACAGAACAAAAAGCAGAATAAATTTATACTTGGAGTGCCATTGTCCTGTATTTTGCTGTTTTTTAAAAGAATGTAACTACGCAGACTGCTTCTCTAATACCAAAGGATTGCTGCTGTTGATTTGTTTTGCTTTGCCTTTTTTGTGGTTAAGATGACCCTTTGTTAATCATAAACTTCTTGATTTCCTGTCACGCTGGCCCTGAAGTTCTTAAATAGAAACAAGAGCTCTATTTGCTGTGTAGCTGCTGAGAAAATAATGTCAAGGCAACTGTGGTCTTGGGAAGATTCTGAAGTGTTTCTGAAGCCTAAAACTAATGAGGCTGTGGAATGCCACTACCCTAGAAGGTGTCAGACATAAGCTCTGTACTAAATCTGACTCAATAATAGGGTTTGAACTTCATGGGAAGCTTTCTAAAATTTGAGTTTAATCCAAAAAAAGGCTAAAGTTAAATAGCAAGCAAACAAAGAAATCCAGCATTTCTCATGGACTGATCTGCAGCTGTCCCATGAAACTGGCATTCCCAGACCAGCATGGAGCAGATCAAAGGTAAATGACAAAGCATTATACAGTCCAGCTGGAAAAGAACTGTAGATTGTCCACTTCTGCTTCATAGCATGATCAGACTTACCTATTTCATGCCTGTCAAGTGTATTTTTAGTCTACCCCCAAAGGCCTTCAGTTTTGGAGATTCATAATATCCTTTGGGCAATCTGTTCCAGTTTTCCTAGTGTCAGATCAAAATCTCCATTGCTGTGCTTAAGCCCATTATTTCTTCTCCTATTCATACTGCCCATGGAGTTTAACATATCTGCGTGAAAACAAGAAAACCAGAGAAATTACTATTTGTACTGTACATATTTTTACATTTCTGCTACAATCCCCATTAACCCCCATTAACCTAGATGTTGCTATCCTATATTATATAGTGTTATGATTTTTCTTTTTTTTTTTTGGCCATTGAAATACAAGTTTAATCTTTTTCTCATGTTGACTTATTCAGTGAAAATTAAAAACATGCAAACTAAAGTTAGCATTCTATGGGTTTAGGAAAGAAGTTGATAAATCTGAATATCTGTTAGGCAGCATAGTGAAACAATTATGAGTTGTAAAAATTTAAGAATACTTTATGTAGCCATGTTTACATAAAAAATAAACAACTGTTATGTTTTAAAATTCTTTTCTCTGTTTTTCTAAAGTGAGTTTAAGGGAAT
This sequence comes from Pluvialis apricaria, assembly GCA_017639485.1. NCBI lineage: Eukaryota > Metazoa > Chordata > Aves > Charadriiformes > Charadriidae > Pluvialis > Pluvialis apricaria. Next base: position 52,748,391 of record CM030007.1, read on the forward strand.
TGGTGCTTATAATTTACTTAAGATTATGAAATGAGAAACTTTTGCTTCTTTTTATTCTATAATATCTCTTTATAAATCACATATTAAGATGCAACCATTATTTTTAGTGAAGATGCATTTCTCATCTTTGCAGCTAGTGCTGTTCATTCTTATACAATGGAACTTAGTTCTACCTTCTGGAGTATTCACAGTGACTCTCAATGCCTTGCATGAAACACAGGACATAATTTGTTTCATAACAGCCAAAGTTTTCTGCCACACCAAAAAAATACACATAAACGGAAGAGTGTGAACTATTCTTCAATATTCTTAGATTTCTATAAAAGAAATACCTCCATTTGTGAAGTATTTTAATGCAATGAAAATAATATATTGTTTTACTATCATTTAGTGAATGGCATATTGAAGCACCCAAAGTTGATAACATAGAGTCATAAAATCATAGAATAGTTTGGGTTGGAAGAGACCTTTAAAGGTAATCCAGTTCAACACCTCTTGCAATGAGTAGGGATGCCTCAACTAGATGAGGTTACTCAGAGCCCTGTCCAAACTGACCTTGGATGTTTCCAGGGATGGGACATCTACCACCTCCCTGGGAAACCTGTTCCAGTGTTTTACCACCTTCACCATAAAAAATTTCTTCTGTCCAATGTTCAATCTAAATTTACCCTCCTTCACTTTAAAACCATTACCCCTTGTTCTTTGTTGTACCTCTTGTACCCTTGTTGGTACCCATTACCAACAGGCCCTACTAAAAAGTCTGCCCCCATCTTTCTTATAAAACCCCTTAAATTATCGAAAGGTCACAATAAGGCCTCCCCAGAGCCTTCTCTTCTCCAGGCTGAACAACCCCAACTCTCCCAGCCTGTCCTCATAGGTTAGATGTTCCAGCCTTCTGATCATTTTTGTGGCCCTCCTCTGGAACCGCTCCAACATGTCTTTCCTATGCTGAGGACAGTACAGAGCTGGATACAGTACTCCGGGTGGGGTCTCATGAGAGCAGAGAGGGAGAATCACCTTCTTTGACCTGCTGGCCACACTTACTTTGATGTAACCCAGGACGCAATTGGCTCTCTGGGTTGCAAGCACACATCATCAGCTCATGTCCTGCTTTTCATTCACCATTACCCCCAAGTCCCTGTCAGCAGCCCTGCCCTCCATCCCTTCATCTCCCAGCTTATACTGATACAGGGAGTTACTCTGACCCAGGTGCAGGACATTGCACTTGGCCTTGATGAACATCATGAAGTTCACATGGGCCCACTTCTTGAGCTTGCCTAGGTCCCTCTGGATGGTGCCCCATCCATTGGGCGTGTCAACCACACCACTCAGCTTGGTTTCATCTGAAGACTTGCTTAGGGTGCACTCAATCCCACTATCTATGTCATTGCTGAAGGTATTAGTACTGGTCCCAGTACGGACTCCTGAGGGACACCACTTGTCACCAATCTCCATCTGGACATTTAGCCATTGACTGCTGTCCTCAGGTGGTCATGAACCTGATCTTCTCTTACAATGGGAGGGACTTTTCTCCCCCAGTCCCTGCCTTGTATTCTATCCTCTGGAGAAGTGTGGGAGAGAGGTTGCCAGTGAAGACTGTGGCAGAACTTGTTGAGTACTTCAGCCTTCTCCTCGTTTGTTGTTACCACTTTGCCAGTCATGTTCATCAAGAGGGCTATGCTTTCTTTGACCTTCCTTTCCTGACTGACATACCTGTAAAAGCCCTTATTATTATTCTTTGCATCCTTTGCCATGTTCAGCTCCAGCTGCGCCTTGGCCTTTCTGACCCCATCCCTACATAATCAGGCAGTGTCCTTGTACTCTTCCCAGGATATCTGTCCCTGCTTCCACTGCCTGTGCATTTCTTTCTTGCTCTTTAGTTTGACCAGCAGGTCTCAACTCAGCCTTGCTGGTCTCTTGCCTTCCTTTCCCGATTTCTTACACCTGGGAATCGAGAGCTCTTGCACTTTGTGGAAAGAGTCCTTAAAGATCTGCCAACTGTGTTCTGTTCCCTTGCTCCTGAGGGCAGTTTCCCAGGGGACCCTATTGACTAACTCCCTGAACATACCTAATTTAATCCAAATGTTTTCCCTTCAAAATATATTTTCCTCAAAATTTCTCTGAAAAAATATTTGAGGCTCCCATGTCTTTTGTGGCATTTATACCATATTCATATCTGCACTGATCTTAATTGCACTGAGTACAGAAGAGTTTTTAAAAACGCAAGTTCTACATATTTCAGTGTCAGTACCAACCTCACTTTCCATGAATTTAATGCATCAACTAATTCCATTAAACTTGGCTTGTTTTACTGGTTCTATTGAACAACCTGGGTTTTTTTATATTTCTGTTTTGTTTTGTTTTTTACTGTCTGATTTCAAGTAGTATCTATGTAGATCTCGGAAGAAAACTTCTTGCTGAACATTTCTTGAAGGTGGTTATTGGTCAAACTATTTTTACAGTTCAATTTTTTTTTCGCAAACCACATAAAGTAACTCAACTCAAATTCTTTAAAATTGGTGACAGATGCACATCTGACAACTGACTTGATAACACAATGTTTATCAAGTAATGTGAAGTCATTACAGGATACTAAACTTGCTGCACTCAAAATCTTGCTGAAGGCCAAAAAGTATGAGCACCTTATATATAAGTAAAGCCAAGAATTCATTGTTAGTGTAAATTAAATATTTAGTCTAATCTAATGATTAGTCTAGATCTAATTGTTACCAAAAAAGAAAGAATGCAGATAAAATCATTGTGCACGCACTCCTCAGATTCAGCCCCTATTCCCAGTGTTTGCTCAGACTCCCAACACTCCTCTGGGCCCTAAGGTTGGTGGTTTCATTCTGGTATGTGTGTGTGTGTGTCGGGGGTGAGGGGTTTGACCATGAGTTGTGAGCCTGTGGAGTCCTTTGCAGGGAAGACTATGATGTTTGTGTTGATGGATCTCCCTTCCTCTCCTTAAGGGTCTAGTTGGGGTCATTTTGACATGTTTACTTACATGCTTTATGCAGCCTTGCTCTTTCTTCATTGGTCTGCGGCTCCATGTTACATCCAAATTCACTACATATAATGCCCTCTACATATGGTGGATATATACTTTTTTTTTATTTGTTACCCCTGAAACAAACAAATGTCCAGCTCCAGGTCTGCACCTCTTTAACTGACAGTGGGTGAATTATTCATAGTTGTGGTGTCTCCAGTGCCAAGTCTGTGCCCCATCTCTTACCCTCTATGCCTGTGCTCCTCTGCACCATATCCTGTCCCCCACTTCTCCAGGTCTCTGCTCTCCTACCATATTTGTATTTCTCCACACTGTGTCACTGTGTTAGAGCAGTATATGTCTCATTCTATGCAGAATAACTACTTATCACAACTATGGTTGTACTGTTCTAAAAGTAGAGCAAATTAGCTGTAGGCACCTGATCAATTAGGGAAATTGCTGTCACAGCTAAACCAAGCAGAACAAGCCTGCAGGCAGGTCAACAAAAGTTCAGACAGAGCAGGCCTGACAAGCCTCAGCCCTGAGGCCTTGCAGACAGTACAAACCTCATGGCCTGTTACCAGCAATGGCAATGTTGTATTATAGTGCTACATCACTGCAAACTGTTCTGCTCACATACCCCTTTCTTTTTATTTTATTTTTTTTTACTGGAAAGTCATGAAGCAGAGGTGTCGAAATTTAGGGTTGAAGTGGCCACAAAGACAGAACCACAACACTCAATTGCATAAGATTTTAAATGGGATATTCAGAAAAAAATTTTCACTAAAAGTGTCAATCACTGGAACAGGCTGACCAGGGAAGTGGTTGAGTCACCATCCCTGGATGTATTTAAAATAAGTGTAGATGCGGCACTTAGGGACATGCTTTAGTGGTGGACTTGGCAGCGCTAGGTTAATGGTTGGACCTGATGATCTTAAAGGTCCTTTCCAACATAAATGATTCTATGATTTAAAATTTGTTTATGGCAGAACATGGGTATAGTAGGTAGATTATGATTTCTATTCCAAGGTCTCTATCCTATAACACACACTTTCTGCACAGAATACAAACTCACACAAAACACCGTGGTATAGCTGTGACAGTCAGGCTCCAAAGATTTGACGAAAAAGGACACTCTCTCCAACCTGTCAACTTGTCTGATTTGGCTGGTGGCCTGGCTGTCATGCACAGCAGTTCAACCCCAGGCTCAGCCTTCTTCAAGGTGTTGGTTGGCTGTAGATTTATTCACATCAAGGGGCTGTTGTTTACATAAGTTTTTGCTTTCCAACTCAGATGGTAACTATATGCTGACAACGACCTTATTGGTCACATCACCCCAGCACAATCTAAAGCAAGTTAGCTGTTGTGGCCTGGCTTACTATCACTATCTGGTCTCCTGCCCCAGACTTGTTATAAGAATGTAAATAAGTTAACAATTAATTTGTACTTTTTTTTAATTTATTTCCTGCACATAGATGCATACCAAGGTTTTTGGTAAGCCTCTCTATAACAATTTTCTGTGTCTTGATTTTTTTCCCAGTGGAGAGTTTCAAGCTGGTTTGAGCTGGGCAACTATGGTCAGTATCTCACTTACCTGAGCAGTGTCTTTGGGTACCTTTCACCCCATAACAATATTTCTATATAAAATGCAGACAGTATTGAATATTTTTAAAAATAATTTAAGTCCAGCTCCATGTTTGCGTACATACAGACATGATTTCCATACAGCCTTTCACAAATTACTTAGGGCAGCTTAGTAGATTCAGAGTAACTATTGCTCATTACCTTTATATCTGAAAAATCAATAATTCCTCAGAAAGCAGTGTTTTAGCCTTGCTGCTCAGTGAAAGCATTTTTCCTTGTTCAAGTAAATTAAAACAAATAGCTTTTAGCTGCATAAGTCCTGCTGTCAAGCTCAACATCTCTAGAGCTAAAGAATGTTCAGAATCATCCTTTTCTGAATATTAGCATTGCAGGCTAGAATCTACAACCTGTATCCATTCAGACATTATAGCAATTGTGCTACGCAGAAGAAGGAATTGTATTTATCAAAAGGTGTCATAAAAAACCTGGGATTAGTATCAAGGCAGAAAAGTAGATTTGGTGAGTCACTGGTAAGATTAAATCAGCCATAAGAGGCAGAATTTGACTGAAAACAAGGTATTTCATCGGCCCACCAGAATGTAAGCACTATTTCAAAAAAAATGGCTGGATACTAGAAGTTCTGAAGAAATAACCGTAAAACCCTCTTTGTCTTAAATACCTGTTCTTCAATTTAAAAGAATGATTTGAAAGACAACAATGTGTCAACAGCCTCTAAAGGATAAATTGTGCTGATGATCAATTTTATCTTCTGTGTTGTAATTATTTTTTTTTAACTTGACCCTCTTCAGGATTTGAAAATGACTGTTTACTTAACTACTCCAAGAGGTTTAAAGGTGAATTATATCTCTGTTACTCTTTACTTATATATATTTCAAAATAGGACGCAGAACATAACTTTGTCCATCTTTTATAGATACATTCTTTTTAAAAGGGAGACTTTTTTTCAGCCGCATATTATTGTTATAGCTGAACACAAAGCTACTGTGAACACAGAGAATAACTTGTTTCCTAGGTCTTGCAACAATATAAAAAAGGAAATACTTAAATTTCTAAAAAAAAATACCATGCCAAAAATAATTGCCAAGATAAAAGGTTAGGGTAGTCGAAGGGCAGAGGGACTGGTGTTATCTCTAAAGTATTCGCACAAAATGCAGAAGAAACACACATTTTTCACACATCTTTGCAAATGGGGGAAAAAGTAGGAGAAATGCCTGAATTTGGAATATACTACAAAACAGAAAAGTATTGTAAAAAAAAAAAAAAAGAAAAGCCATCCCAGCTGGATAACATCGCAAACTTGCACAGAGGGGAGGTATGAATTAAGGAATAAAGAGAGAATTCAGACAAGATAATCCCAGTGAATTTATTCAGAAACTGTTTGGAGATTTGCTTCATAAAAAAATGCAGAGGAAATTATAATCGACAGGCATTGTACCTTTCCTCCAGTTCTGGCACTAGGCCAATATATGTTATACTGAGGTGCTGTTACGATTGCCAAATGCAGGTCATTTTGGAAAAGAAGGGAACTGAGTACAAGACATTTTCAAGGTCATATAATATAATATATAGAGAATTCTCTATCTTGATCTTCAAAATCAGCAAGGCACTAAATGTAATAAAAGCAGGCTTCAAAGAAGCAGGCTGATGAACACCATGAATTCTAGATGGAGATCTTGTTCATACGCTATGCAATAATCGGGCATACTAACAGGAAAAAGGAGAAACTGTCTGAAATTTCTGATACTGATTTTTAAAAATAAAAGCAAAGCAAGAAAAAAGCAGAAAATCATTCAGATGTGGGACAGTTATGGGGTGGGAACGAGAGGCGGGTAGGGGTGGAAGCAGCTAAAAGAACCACTTACGAGTGCTGTGCATCTGGAGAACTGAATGGTCTTAATAAACAGACACCCTCCTATTTCTCTCGGTTCTTTTCATCCAGTGAGTTAGAGGTGTGTGATTGTAACAGAGTTTTATGTTTCTTTTTATGTTCAGAAACATGAACACTTATTGTAATGTAAAAAGTATGCATATTTTAAGTCATCATTTTATCATCCACATAAGGTGCCCAGTGGATCTTATTATTTCTAAATTTTTAATGTCTGATCTTTTCATATTTCAGGTAAATATACTTATTCTGAGTGTTCTTTATCATTCAAAGCTTTCAAGGAGAGATAAAGACAAACACTAGGGGAAAGTTTAATTCCTCTGTTTAGAAAACAGTTTTGACACTTAATTCCCTATTAAACAAACAAAAATCCAACAACAACAAAAAGAAGAGCTAGTAAACAAATGATGAATTCTCTGGTAGAATAAAACAAAAAAACCCAACAATAAAATAAGTCAAAAGTAAATATAAAAATGAGAATAAGAAATTCTGACAATAAGAAATCTTTAAGAGATGAGCAAAACGAACTCTGAAAATCCTGCTATGCTTGTTTACATTCTGGTTTCCTTCTGAGTAGCCAAACAAGATCAAGATTGGATTTAGATTGCTTACAGAACAATCTAAATTCATCCAGCATTTTCAAGATACCGTAAATATTTGGAAGTACTTAGTCTTAGGATATGTGAAAATTGTCTGCCAATGATACATGAGCAGGAATTGCAAAGAGAAAACAGTGGTCATACAAATCATCTTGTTCTCTACCACTGTACTTTTTTTTGTTTGAATGCATACTTGGAATATAAATCTACCAATTAAAAGCATTCTACCAAAATTAAACTTTATAGTCTTTATACTGTTTCAGATTTTCAACGTATTTTTTTTAATCTTGACCAAAACACTAGCTGTACCATTCCAGCGAATAACTTAGCTAGATAGAACTGCATGATGCACCCAACAATGATAAAAATTCTTGGGACTGTTTTGGAAACTGTGAGCTTGTGAGTGAAAGAAAAAAAATATTTTAAATTAATTTGGTTTATTACTGTGAAATGGTTCCTCAGTGATATGAAACCATCTCAGTCTCACACGATTTAATAAAATAAACTGACAAGGACAGATATGGTCCAGTTTGTGATAATATGTGACATAATCCTTCTCTATTAACAATATTTAATAAAGGCTTTTCAGAAAAGGGAGAATAGTTAGTAAAATATAATTCATTTCTAATTAAATGTATTTTCAGAATAGAAAAGATATTTTCTGCTCTGTAATTCAGCAGAACCACTTAAAATACGGGAAACTTACGCTTGTGTTTGTTCACACAGAGGAATATATCAAGACACATTAAATGCTAGGATAATTCTAACTAATTCCATAAATGGTTCTATTAACTTTTTAAAATATTCATTACTCTACAGTTGGTAAAAATATGAATTCACATTATATTGCTTCATTCAAAAAAGAACTATATAACTCTAACTATATAACTATATATTACTATGCTAGTAAAACTCAGTAACACATGTCCCCGTGTAAAATTTGGATAGTCAAAACTTGACAATTATATTTTGCTGTATTGTGATTACAGAATATCTGTAAGAGTAATGGTTATTGTCAGTCTGTACTGTAACAAAAAGTGGTACCTGGCTATAAGACATTTACTGGAGTTGCCTTCCAAACCTTAAGCTTTTCTTTTTTTTTTTAATGTGATTTTAAAGTAAGTAGGGAAAGACAATCAAGAGAGTAAAAAAGCCTAAGATATTACAGAATAAAAAGAGTACATTTTGCTGATTTCAGCTACCAGTTAGTATATGTCTAACATTCTATATGCAGCTATTTAGTCTGGGGATATCTTATTAAAAGAAAAAAAATGATATCTTTATAAGCAAAATATGTCAAATATACCTTTTTTGGAAGGCAACACTAGACTAGACAATGTAAATGTAACTATGAGGATTCATTTATTTGGAAATGGAATGTTATTTTTACATTGAAATAATTTTCTTTTTTGTATAACATTTGATTGATTTGATGGAAATTTGAATGCTTAAAATCAGTAATATCCCTCCACATTTAAAAAATCTTAAGATAATGGGGACCATTCTGATTGCCCTCCCCAACCACATTAATGACAGAGACCGAAGAATCTCTTCCAGAAAATTCTGTGTCAAGCCTGAAACTTCTATGTAAGCTATTGTGCAATTTTCAGAGACGTCCAGGCCTGGATGTCTAACAAAGGATTGCATGTAGTGGGAATTACGTAACATATTGTATCCATAGATAGACTTGTCCAGTAATTAATCATCTTCACTACAGTAAGTTATGCATTATATCTATATTGGCTGCTTTATTTTGCTTTTGTTTCCAACCAGTAATTAAAAATTTGAGGTAACACCTATTTGCAGATTATTTATTTTTTATTATATGCTCAATTTTAAACTTTGAATAAGTCATGTTTTAAGAATTTTCATACGCTTCTCATGTACAAGCTTCCTAGAACTCAGATCGTTTATATAATACTTTTCGGTGCTCTGTCTTGAAGTGAATTTAGAATTCCAATAGTAGCTTCTGTATTATTGCATATAGAATTCCTGTTACTTTCCAAAATTCTTCCACTTACTCAGTTTGGATATCATTCTGCTTCCATTAACCATTAGGTGATTACAGCATGGCCTGCCTCATTATCTGACAATCCAAGGAGCTTCTAAAAGTCAACTCCCATTTTGTGGGAATTGGGGATATCAGCAGCACCAGATCAAATGAGCTGCTAGCAGGTCAGCACATGATTTCACCATTCACAAAGAACTCTCCTGGGTAATCCATGACTAAAATTAAACTGTGTGACTGTAACTCAGACAGAAATAAAGCATTCATTGTAGGTTTAGTTTCTTCTTACATAGGTAATACAGTGGGAACTAATAAAAACCCTCTATTATTACACTAACATCTTGTTATTGTCAAAAATGGAACACACCTTTTACCTGGAAACCAGAATATCTTATTAGCCCAGTTAAAATCATAACAACCCCCCAAAAATAGAGCAAACATTAGTATTGTTACAATAATACTAATATTCACACTCCAAATTCATACAGAATAGCTCATTTTTACTAACATTAAAATTGTTATACAAGAAAAGTGCCTAACACCAGCCCCTGAATTATGGTGTTACAAGTCCCTGCCCATGTACCTGAGGTCCCCAGACTGACAGTGCCAGTCTACTTCAGCGTGGGGGAGTGGGTGTCACTGCAAGGGACAGCACCCCATGGTACCTGCTCTGACAAGTGAGGTGTTCATGGCAGATGCCACCTCCTCAGCCCAGGGTCCTGCTCAGAGCTCTGGGGATGTATCTCTGGATATGCAGATATATGTGTATTAGTCACAGAATACTGTCAATTGCAAAGGACCTTTGGAGGTCTTTAGTCCAAACCTGCTCAAAGCAGGTCTAATCAGATCAGGTTGCTCATGGCTGTGTCCAGTCCAGTCTTGAACACTTCCAAGGACATCCCAGAAATTCACTGAGCAATATGTTCCAATGTTTAATTACCCTTATAGTAATATATGCTTCATCATATTTAACTGGAATTTTCCATGTTCCAACTGGTGTCCATCACTTCTCTTTGAACTTCTGTTAAGAGTCTGGCTCCGTCTTCTCTGTATCAGGTACTTATAGACAGCAATAACATCTTCCTGTAGCCTTTTCTTCTCCCGGCTGAACAGTTCCAGGTCTTGCAGCTTCCCCTCATATGATAGATGCTCTAATACCTGAATCATCTTCATGGCCTTCTCTGTTATATCTATGTCTCTTTTATAGCGGGGAACTCATACCGGGTCACAGTGCTCCAGATGCGGCCTCACAAGGAGTGAGGAGGGGGAAAGGATCCCCTCCCTCTGTCTGCTGGTAAGACTCTTCATAATGCAGCTGCGATGCTGTTGGCCATCTTTGAAACAAGGGCACGTTACTGGCTAATGACAAACTTACTAGCCACTGGGACTCTCAGGTTCTTCTCTGCAGAGTTGTTTTCCCATCAGTTGGCCCCCAGCCAACTGACCCCAGGTGCATGGGGTTATCCCTCCCCAAGTAGAAGACTTTACATTCACTGTTGCCAAACTTCATGAGGTTGCTGTCAGCCCATTTCTCCAGCCTGTCAAGTCCTTCAGAATAGCAGCCCTGCCCTCCAGTGTGCTGATCACTTCTCCCAATTTGGTGTTGTCCACAAACTTGCCGAGAATGCACTCCATCTCATTGTTTAGGTTGTTAATGAAGATAATAGACAATAGTGATCCCAACACTGATCACTGAAAGGCTAGCTACTCATCATCTGCTGGACTTTGCACCTCTGATTACAACTCTTTGAGAACAGCAGTCCAGCTAGTTTTCCACATGAACCACTTATCCAGCTCATATCTCACCAATTTGGTGATGAGACCATTGGGGATTGTGTCAAAGGTCTTGCTAAAGTAAGGGCATACGATGTGAATAGAAAGGAGCATATAGAAGCTACATGTTTCTATGATAAGTATTTTAATGCCACAAGTCAATACACTTACTATGATTAAGCTATGTTTATATTCGAATCTCAGCTAACTATCATATTCAAAGAACTGCACTAAAAAAGTGTTTTACAGAAAATAGTTTTGCATAGTTCTGAACTGAGAAGATTTCAGACAAAAATGCTGCTATAATTCTGAATACCATTTTATACATAGTAAACAATGACCACGATAGGAGATGTCTCAAGGGTTGGAAGCTCATTTGTGTCCTATTCAGTCAGGCAGCAAAGAAAAACACAGTATTAAACTTGAGTCTGTCACTAAAACAATACCTCAGAGCACAGATCCTAACCTGTCCTGCTCCTAACAGGCAGTAAGCTTCAGGACTAATTAGTTCACCCTTTTGCATTGCTTTAACAGTACAGAAGACAGATAATTCATATGAATCATCAGTTTGACAGCATATTTTTTCCCTTGTCATAGAGAAGGATTTCCTAGATTTAAGTGAGAAACATTTAAATGTCATACATTTAAACAGAATCACTGGAGATACTATGAGCTTTTCAGAAAACAGAAATTATGTTGACTGTTCAAAATAAAATTAGTGTGCCATTGAGGTTATAATGAAGTCTTGTTATTAAAATCTGATCGTTTTGTGATGATTGCTTAAAGGAAGGATATAGCATGGTTATTTCTTATTACATGTGATATATATAAAAATCATAATTCTTGAAAACAGGTGCATGGCTTGTACTTGACTATAGCCTGGCATAAACGTCAAACCTACAATTTCTTTTGATTTTCCTGTGGAAGGACTTTTAACCAGTGTTATTCCTAACATAAGCAGCAGGCCCACTGGATCCAGCTGCCCGTTCCCCTTAGAGGGCTTTTTCAACAGTCAGTGAAATATTTGATGGTGTAGGTCCAGTCAGTTACCAAGTTTCAAGGTAGACCCTTTCTCAAACCAACCCACTAGATCATATCTGCAGATTACTGGTTAGGGATGTCCTGGACCACTCAAAGAATTAATCACTGAAATCCTTGGGATACGCACACAGACACAGCCCTGATACCCAGCTACAGCCCAGTTATAACTATAGGAGAAACTTCATTTTCATACATACAACTTATGTATTTCTTAAATTACATCTTTCTTGCATTTATACTTGTGTCACTGTGTTGTTGAGTCTTTACAGTGTTATAACACTGAGAGATAATTATCTCATTTAATTTTATATTCCAAGAAAAAGACTAGTTGGCAAAAAGAAAAACGAACAATACTGAATTGGTAAAAGTTTTCTTTATTAAATGTATTTTATAAAATGCAGTGAACATACATAGATGTGCTTATATATATATATATATCAGTCACAGAATCGTGCAATCATAGAATGGTTGGGTTGGAAGGGACCTTTAAAGATCATCTAGTTTCAAAGACTCCATTATGGGCAGGGACACCTTTCACTAGATCAGGTTGCTCAAAGCCTCATCCAAACTGACCTTGAATACTTTCAATAATGTGACATCCATGGCTTCTCTGGGAAACCTGTTTCAGTGTCTCGCCAGCCTCATCCTGAAAAATTTCTTTTTTATAGCCAATCTAAACCTACCCTCTTTCAGTTTAAAACCTTTACCCCTTGTCCTGGCACTATGGGCCCTGGTAAAAAGTCTTTCTCCGTCTTTCTTATACACTCCTTTTGTATATTGAAAGGCCACAATCAGGTGTCCCTAGAGCCTTTTCTTCTCCTGTCTGAACAATTCCAACTCTCTCAGTCTTTCTTCATAGGAGAGATATTCCAGCCCTCTGATAATTTATGTGACACTTCTCTGGATCTGCTCCAACAGAGCCATGTTCTTGTACTGAGGACCCCAGAGCTGGATGCAGTACTCCAAGTGGGATCTCATGAGAGAGGAGTAGAGGGGGAGAATCACCTTCCTCAACCTGTTAGTCATACTTCTTTTGATACAGCCCAGGACATGATTGGCTTTCTGGGCTGCAAGTGCACACTGATGGCTCATATTCAATTTTTCTTTCACGAGTGTCCCCATGTCCTTCTCAGCAGGGCTACTCCCAGTGAATTCATCCTCCAGTCTGTATTGATACTGAGGATTGCCCCAACCCATGTGCAGGCCCTTGCACTTGGCCACCTTGATCTTCTTGAAGTTCACCTGGGTGTGCACTTCAAGAGCCTGTCAAGGTCCTTCTCTCTAGTGAATCAACTGCACCACTAGGTTTGGTGTCATCCGCAAACTTGCTGAGGGTACACTCAATCCCACTATGTCATTGATTAAGATATTAAATTTTATTGGTCTCAGTATGGACCCTTGAGGGATACCACTCGTTACTGTTTTCTACTTGGATGTTGAGCCACTGACTAACACTTTGGATATGACCAACAGCCCATTTATCGTTGACTTAATGTTCCATCCATCAACTCCATGTCTCCCCGGTCTAGCAGGCAGAATGTTGTGAGGGACCGGATCTAAGACCTTACAGATGTACAGGTAGAGGATGTTCATAGCTCTTCCCTTGTCCACTGATGTAGTCCCTCCATTGTAGAAGGCCACCTGACTAGCCAGGCATGATTTGCCTTTGGTGAAGACTTGTAGGGTGTTAGGATAATTTATTCAATCCAAGATTCATTTTGCATATTATATGAGAGTTGATTGTTTGATTGCTCTGATTAAAGAAGAATTTTTTTAATCTACATTTCCATTTTGAATCAATCTACAGCAGAAGAATGTCAAGTTACTATGCTTCCTGTACTTTTTTCTTCACATATTCCATTTAATGAGTAGACATTTTTTAAAATATAGTAATAATTTATACCTGACTAAGTCTAAGGCCACGTATAATCATCATGTAGGAGTACTATGGCAGTACAAGATCTCTTCAGTGAAATGGTTAGAGCTAAAGACAGAACAGCCGTGTTATTTTTATTTAAGAGATTTTAGTTTGGATTACTTCTGGTCTGGTCCCATCAAGTAGGAGTGCATTAGGCAGACACCTGGATCTCATTTTCTATTTTAAAGTATTCCTAAAAGTATTCTGACAGTTCTTTAAGGCAGTTCAATGGTGTGAACAAGAGCACAATGAGTGGGGATAATCATATTCTCTTCACAGGCAAATTCAGCATCAGTGCAAATGCAGATGCACATGGTCAAGATGCTCTTGTTTGAACTTTCTTCACTTTCATATATAAAACATATTACAAAAGGGACTGATTTTACTTTGCTGTCATAAATATCTAAAAATAGTGTGGAACAAGAAAATGTCAACAGTAAATGGTAAGACACCCCTGAATAATATGTAAGCAATGAAGAATCTCTACATTAAAGCATAGGATTTGAATGCTTTAACTTCATATTATTGTAACTTTTTTTTTAGTAATATACTGTGTATTGTTAAGAGCACAATTACACTTCCAAAAGCACCCCATTTCCTGTGGGGAAAAAGTGCTTTTTGAGATTTTAAATCCTGCTCACACCACTAACTCCTTCAGTCCTTGAAAGCAATGGATGAGCCTTTTAGGTACCATAACTACAGAAAAATTAAGTTATCTATGGACCAAACTGATTACTTTTACATTGTGAAGTAATTTTATTCTGAAATCCCATTTATGTGGTGGTTTGGGGTTTTGGGTTTTTTTTCAGTGATATTTCTAGACCGGTCTTCACAATAAGGTAAGAGAGACAGGGAACTGAGTTATTAAACATATTTATGAATCTTCCACGACAGGAAAAAAAATTACCTGGATTTTCATCTTGTATTTCAAATGTCTATTTGTATATTTATAATAAACAGGGAAGAAGTGGTGCATGTATGCAAAACTTAGCCATCAGTATAGCATTTGCCGTTAAAATTGCAAGAGAAAAAATGGTTGTTTAAATAGCAAAGTGGGAAATCTCAGGCTCCTTGTGGTAAAACAGAGCTATCAAACACATGCATTCATGCTCGTCAGTTGGTGCACATATAATTGTTGCTGATTTTATCTATCCAAACAGCGTAGAAGTAAGAAAGAAAACCTTCTGACATGATAAAAGAGAAAAATTGAGGAAGGTTAATTGAAAGAAAGGACAAATGTAAGGATATAAGAGAAGCACAGGCATACGAAAACCCCCAATTATTTTAAAAAAGAAGGAAAAGCATCTGAAAGAAAAAACAAACAAACCAACTATGAATTTGGTCTACCTAGCTGGCATGGCATTTTGCATTATTTCCTTCACAATACATTTTTGTTCTGCAGTTCACACTTCATTTCCTGTGAGGTTTCCAATTACAATAGTGAACAACATGTATAAAGTAGAGTGTTAGCAACATACTTATTACAGAAAAAGAACTCTTAAGCATCTGATTCAATATCATGTGCAAGAAATAAAAAACCAAATGTTTCAAGGGAAAATAGTTTATATGAATGTGGGAGAAAATCCTATAAAAATAAAGGATATCTGTTCTGCACTGGAGACGGTACAGGTTTCTTTCCAGATCTCAATAAAAAAGGTACAACAGCATATTAAATATTTTTTTAATAATAAGATAGAAAAAGGAAGAGAAATATAGATGGTGAGTAAACCTTACATCCCTTCAGATGTTGGGAACCCCACTTTCATGCAGCTTTGGATAGATGCCTGGCAGACAGACAAAGCGTGCTACGCAGAGTTCCCATCCATGGAGAGGTTCAGTCTCCCTCCCATACCATGGTGCCATTTATTTAGTGTAACAAAGAAATCTTTATTTCATGTCTTGACACGAGTGTCATCTCTGTCCACCAAAGCATATCCAGCTGCATGTATCTGGGAGCTATATCCAGAAGCATCACATGTACTGGTCATCCCAGCATGTTCTCTAGCATTGTGACATAGGTAAGGCTGTACAGTGGTCAGTCATGATAACATAGGGGTTATTAGGCCTAATACAAGTGACATGGCTTGCCTGAGGTCACCGATTCGTCAGATACAGTATTTTCCACAATGCTCCCAATACAATATCATGTGTGGAATCAATCAATACACTGCAAAAGATGCAAAAAACTTAAATAGAGAGAGGGATATACACAAAACAAGTGTTTAGCAGCAGTAATAATTTGTAACACCAATGAAAATAAATGATTATATAGCTAACCTATTTTTTTCTTAAGTATGACATTTTACCCTACACAGCTGCAAACTGACAGAATATATATACACACACGTACATATAAATATTTCTACCCATATTTAAGAGCTTCCTTCAAAACCCCTTTCTTAAGTTTAGAATGCCTGAAGGGTATCATCACTGTCTCATTTATTTACACAATAGTTCTGTTTGAGAGAATGAATTTCTCATTGTGTTACCTTACTTGAGAATTAATATGAAACAAAGGTCAGCATATTACACCTAACCAAAAACTTCAACAGTTTATTGTGGATAATTACTTCTCTGATGAAGATATGTCAAGCATATTATATTGCGTGCAATAATATACATATATATGTACATGTACATACACAAATGTAAATACAAATACATATGGAAAGCCATGTGCTTGAGAGAGGCTATTTGTATAATTACTTTGCCCACGTGCTTTTATACAGATACTCACTTTTGATCTCAGTGGAACTGATCTTTCTCCCTTTTCTTTTTTTGAAATCTTCATGAAAATGCTTCTTCTGTGCTTCAGGAATCTCAGCTAAATCTTAAAATAGGTATATAGAGATATAATACTAATAATACTTTTGGATCACTGAGGCAGTTCCATGCTCTTGAGGAGAATTGCAGTGTGTAATTCTTCTGATGATATATCAAACATTTGCTTGAATGTAGCTACATTTTTTTTTTTGCTTATACTTCACTGAGAATGAAGCTGCTATAGAATATCACTATAAGATGGATGGAAAATGTCCTTTCCAGTCTGAATGTATTCATGGGTGGTTTATATCAATTTACTCTTGTGTCAAGATTGTTCTTAGTTTGGATAGCTATCTTCCATCATTTATAGATGTATAGATTGCAGTTATATCTCATAAACAGTCAAAGATCTATTAGCCTCTCGTCTCATTATTCTACTAACCCTTGCATGCATTTATTATAGCATAAATTCATTTTTCTTGAAGTGAAGTACCAGAAACATCTGCTGTATTTTAGACAATGTCATATGAGTGACTTGTACAATGCCATTCTAACTATGGCTTTTTCTACATTGCCTATAATTATTTATTTTCTTAATATGTGATTTTAGTTCAGCTCTGGGGATAATAATTCTAATTCTCATTTTACTGTAACAGAAGTGTTAATTTTATGTATCTCTGTTCCAGACAATGAAACAGGGTTGGTATGAGAGAAGCCCTGGCACTGATGACTTTGGCAGATTCCTGTGTGTTCTAAGATGGAATGATTACTGAGAAGTCTGTCTACTGTGACTTGGTATTCTGCTAGAACAAATTAAAATCTCATGTGTTAGTGTAATATTTAACATGCAGGTAGAGAAAGAGTAGAAAGACCAAGAGAGGCTAGCACCCCAGATGAATAAATGCCTATAGAAGAATGAAGTACTGATGAAGAATTGCCAAAATTACTTGTCTTGTAAGAAAAAAAATTGATCTGTATTTTAAGTGATAAAAACATCAAATAGACAAATTAAGGCACATTCTTCCAATGTCATGGGCTTCCTTGAAACTCCTGTAATCTCTCATAAAATACATATAAGGGGACCTCCAAGAGAAATTATTCTGTCACTTTAAAAGGGAAGATAGACAGAACGATACTTCCTAGTCACCTGTCTTGCAACTTTATGTCCAAAAGGGAACAGAAGCAATGACAAAGAGGACTACACTCTGCTTACTCCATGAATGAACTCAAGAATGCAGCTCAGACCATGATCCCACAATATTTATGCCATATGTGTTCATGACAGGATTATCCAACTGGAAAAATTCAACCCTGATTCTGCATGTGCAGAAATGTGCTACTGTTAAGATAGCCAGGGCAAACAATGTAAGCCTACTCCTGCTGACTGTATAGTTACACCAGATTTATCCTGTCTCTAGAGGACAGATGATGCATTACCTTTATAAAGCCAGCTGGCAAAAAGTTCAGCTGCTAAAAGTAATTACCCACAAGAAAGCAAACGTGCACTTTCCAACTCTCTCACACCTATCAGCAAACCATACCGTTATGCAGGACTTCTGTTACCCTAAAGCTGGTATGTTGGTGGGAGGGTGGTAAAGTTAGTGGTTTTTGCTTGTGCCTGCCCATCTGCCAGGTTTTTTTTTTCCTTTTCATAATTTTTCCCGCTTTAAGAAACCATTTTTTTTAATTCTATACTGGTTTCTTTGATAACTCTATACAATTAAATACTAACGGCTGTAAGTGTCTTCACATTTTCTAAGCCCATTTTTTAAATTGTTATAATCAGTATACTGCTGCTCCTCACATTTTATTTCATTTTAATTTGATTTCATTCGAGATAATGAGACCTTTTCACTGAGAAGTTGTACCCGTTAAACTTGTAAGTGTTCATTCAGCTGTTATCTTTCTGATGCCTGCCAAAAACCATGGATAATAATGAGAATAAGTAATGTCCTAGATAAACTCTTTTATTTTAATGGCTCTCATTTAGAAAAAAATCCAAACATTTAAGACTTCAGTGAACGGCATATTTTCCAGTTCGCTTCCCAACAATTTTCTTTATAGACCCTGGCAGGTTGGCGTTTAAGTGAACAGTACATTTTCACTTATCTACATTGAAAACAATAACTGCATGAAATAAAACTGGACTGCATTTTGCAGTATTAATATAGTTCACTAGGTAATGCGTGAATGCAAGTGAAATGCTATGTGTAATGATAACAGTGACTATAAATAAAAAAATGAAAAATAACTTAGAAAAAGGATTACTTAATATTGAAATCTGCATAAAACACAGCTGTTTGCTGAACTATCCAGAGAACAACTTATGTATTTCTGACATGAATTATTAGGGACAAATGTTGTTCTTAACTGTTTATAAAATGTTTTTTTCAATGTTGGTGAGAGTCCTGCTTCACATATTAGTGTGATGAATGATTTAAGAAAAAAATAACTTCAAACTTGTAGTTCATGCTTCTATTTAACAGTTACCACTTCTGCATGAATTGTGAAATTTTACGTCTGAAACTATAAACAGTTTCCATGTTATTAATATTGCTCACAAGTACTTAGAGGGTATCTATAATATATTAATATTAATTAAATTTAATTAATTATAATTTAAAAATTTATTAATATTAATTAATAAATATTAATTGACGGGTAAACTGGTAACAATGGACTAGGAGAAGGCTGAGGTACTTAACAATATTTTTGCTTCAGTTTTCACTGGCAATGTCTTTTCCCACATCCCTCAAGTGGACGGTCCACAAGGCAGGGACTTGGGGAGCAAAGTCCCTCCCAGTGTAAGAGAAGATGAGGTTTGTGACCACCCCAGGAACCTGAACATACAGAAGTCTGTGGGACCTGATGAGATGCATCCCAGGGTCCTTGAGGGAATTGGCTAAGGTAGTTGCCAAGCCATGCTCCATCATATCTGAAAAGTCACGGCAGCCAGGTGAAGTCCCTGGTGACTGGAAAAAGGGAAACATTGCACCCATTTTTAAAAAGGGTAGAAAGGAAGACCCTGGCAACCTGCCAGCTTCACCTCTGTGCCTGGGAAGATCATAGAACAGATCTTCCTAGAAGCTATGCTACTGCACACAGAGGACAGGGAAGTGATTTGAGACAGCCGGCATGGTTTCACCAAGGGCGAGTCCTGCCTGACCAACCCAGTTGCCTTCTGTGATGGAGTGACTACATCAGTGGACAAGGGAAGAGCTACAGATGTCGTCTATCTGGACTTGCATAAGGCCTTTTACACGGTCCCTCACAACATCCTTCTCTCTAAACTTGAGAGTTATGAATTTGATGGATGGTCTGCTCGATGGATGACGAATTTGTTGGATGGTCACATCCAGAGGATAGTGGTCAACAGCTCAATGTCCAGATCGAGATCGATGATGAGTGGTGTCCCTCAAGGGTCCATATTGGGACCAGTACTGCTTAATATCTTCATCAATGACACAGAGTGGGATTGAGTGCACCCTAAGCAAGTTTTCAAATAACACCATGCTGAGTGGTATGGTTGACATGCTTGAGGGATGGGATGTCATCCAGAGGGACCTGGACAAGTTCAAGAAGTGGGTCCATCTGAATTACATAAAATTACATCAGTAATCTTATATATTCCTCCTCACAATAATGTAAACTGTATCAGCAAGTACTGAAAACATTTTGTATGCATTAGTAGATTCACAGGACTAATCTGGTTCAAATGAACTACATTGCTAACTGAGAATTTCAGAGACCTCGACTTTTCTCTGGGATTCTTTGCAGTCTTCCTATGAGATTATGAGCTCAAGAAGCTCAGTGTTAGGGACATATATCAAAACAGGACTAATATTTCAGAATATTCTCAAGACTACTGATCATTCATTAAAGAAAAATTAATTTAAGGTAAATCATTTCTTTCAAAATCACTGGAGGATTAGTATTTTCTGATAAAAACTAATCAACCATTCAGTTACAAGTGTACTTCTCAGATAAAAAAACCTTTCATTTACACCCTTTTGCAACAAAAATGGGCTTTAAATTATAATTATGTGCTGCCTTCAAATACATTATTCTTGAAAAGAAAACAAGTACAGAGGGTCAAAGGAATAGAGGGAAAATAAACAGAACTTTAACATTGTCTTGCTGTTATTCATACCACTTATTTGTATGATGATTCCTGTCACACTTTTTGGCCTGTATCACATAGTCACCCAGCAGAAGACCAGGCAGGCTAAGGGACTGCATGTGTCCAGAAGCTTTTACCAGTGGCTTGTATAGATTAGATCATTCAGTCCCGGAGTAAGGGAAGAGTTTTACATTACAAATACGACAGTGTTGAGCGAGTTACTTGCTTTCCAGTCCAGAGAATGGACACTATTTTGTTTTAATTACCAGCCAGTGAAGACTTAATTTCGCAGTTTGATGACTGGGAGTACTGATCTATAAGGGAAAATACATGCTTTCTATGTTCTTAAGATTGTTTATCAATTTTATATTAAGTAGTCCTATATAGACTGTCCTAGGAGCATGGACCGGAAGTCAGGTGTTTTACTTTATCAGGGGAAAGATATTTTTTTTCTAAGTGGTATGGTCTCACTTCAGAAGAGCCTTTCCAATAGTCAGGGAATTCACCTGGGTTTTGAGAGGTGGGCATGAATTTGACTCCCTTCACTGTTTAATTCACATAACTCTGTACTAGCCCTGCTGCCTCAAGTAAACTGACTTTTATTTGGAGGATTTTTCACACTGATACTAATAGAATCACCCTCAGATTTCCAAAAGCCTTTTTTTTACAAATTGTGGCATGTGGGAAACCTGATTATCATAAACATCTGAAATTCACTTGAGATCATTTGATTAATCAAGCAGTAATGAAGCTGCTATTCTAAACAGATAATATGAAGTTTTATTCATTGGAGTATTGTGTATACCAGAATAAACTTTCCTTTTATTGCTACTTACAACAAGAAGTAATTAAATATTGTTTGAATTGGTAACTGTAATATTTCTCTGTACCAAACATATACTTAACAGTTGTTACATTTCTTTTACTGTTCTTAAAGTTCCACTAACAATTTTATTTTGCAGGGACTGCCAAATCAAATTACACAGGGCAATGAAAAGTGTTTTGTAAAACGCCATAATTTTAAACCTACAGTAACCAAGGTTCTGATAGCGATTATATCAGAAACCTATTTTTAATTATTTTTACATCAGATATAAGAAAGCAGTCCAGATTTAAAATTTTTATATAACTTACTAAGGGATGGAAAGTTGTTGTTTTGTTTGTTTTTTTAAAAATTGATTAACTTTGGGCTTATAGTGTTAATTATGCGTAAATAGAAATCTCTTACCATTCAAATGTTCAATTCACAGCTTTCTGAAATACTGCAAACCATACCCATCGCCAATTAAACAAACAAACAAACAAGCAAAAAAACCCCCAACCAAACCCTCACAAAACATAAACATAATTTTAAATCTACCTCTACACAATTAAGAATTTGTGTTCATAGTTATTATATATGCATAGCTTAAGGAAACAATGAAATATGCATTTGGGACTGGAAAGGAAGCACCGGAGCGGAACTAAGGAAACGTTTTACACAGTAGAAGAGACTGAATATACATACTGTGTTTCCTTATCTGGTAGAAGCAGACTGAAGTTGCTATTGAAATTTCAATCTGGCAGGGAAAATGTGGTGTGTGGGTATAAAATTAACCTAAAAATGATCTTCAGTTTGTCAGATCCTTGGATTTAAATTATTAAAGAATGAATGTCACTTCTATGAACTGCAATCCACTTCAAATAAGGATTTTGTTCACTTATTTTCTGGAGTAGCTCAATTTATTCCCCACACAACTCAGTGAATAACAGCCTCTATATAGAATACATGTCCTTTCAGGAAATTTTCTTTTTAAACTTGATTAAATAAGACCCAAACAGTTTCTCACTGGCCATTGTTTCATTGTCAGTGTTATGTTCCTCTGCAGCAGAACACAATAGGGGCTATTCTGTGGAGGTAGAGGTAAGCTTGAGTGAGAGCCAGTTTCATGATATTTCAGGAGTCCACTAAAACAGAATATCACTTATTTAGGTCTAGTTGTTCTCTTGTATCTGCATAACCAAAAAGGTAAAGTATTCTTTGCCTAACTTCAGCATATGGTTTCAACCCTATGTACACTCTATTTTTGCAGCAACCCTGTTGCACTCATACCATGATAGCAGTAATGCACTGAAAATGCAATGCTTCTTTCACTGAAGCTCTTTAGCTGATCTCTTTTTCCTTTGCCAGTAACGACTCATAAGGCTATGAAATTAAAAATATAGAATTATTCATAAATAGGACGTGTAATTGGTCCTATTTTGTGCAAAGATAGTCTTGAATATTTTGTGTCACTATTAACATTGAAAAACAAGCCTGAAATAGGGCATGTGATCTTCAGTATATAAAGAAATAGTTTTTCCGATAGAGAAATATGAAATCTGTTAAAGAATAAGACCAGAAGAATTGTTAAGAAAGGTTTAATACCTTGTGGTGGGTTTGACCTTGGCTGGCTGCCAAACCTCCTATCTTGCCACCCTGTCACTCACCCTCCTTAAGAGGGCAGGAGGAGAAAATAAGACACAAAAGCCTCTGAGTCAAAATAAAGACAGGGGGTCACTCACCAACTACCATAATAGGAAAAAAAGACTCCACTTGGGGAAAATTAATTTAATTTATTGCCCATTTAAAATAGAGTAGGATGGTGAGAAACAACAAAAAAAATTGAAACAAACACCACCTTCCTCCCAACCCTTCCTGCTTCCCAGGCTCAACTTTGCTCCCGATTTCTCTACCTACTCCCTCCGAGCGTTGCTGAGAGTCAGGATACAGGGGTTTCAGTCAGTTCATAACACTTCGCCTCTGTCAGTCCTTCCTCCTCATGCTCTTTCTCTGTTCCAGCGTGGAGTCCCTTCCACAGGACACAGTCCTTCATCAACTTCTCCAATATGGGCCCTTCTCATGGGCTGCGATTCTTCAAGAACTGCTCCAGCATGGGTCCTTTCCACAGGGTACAGTCCCTCAGGAACTGACTGCTCCAGCGTGGGTACCCCACGGGTGCACAGGTCCTGCCAGAAAACCTGTTCCTGTGTGGCCTCCTCTCTATGGGCCACAGTTCCTGCCTGCTCCAGCATGGGCTCTCCATGGGATGCAGCTTCCTTCAGGGCATATCCACCTACTGCAGCATGGAGTACTCCACAGGCTGCAGGGTGGATATCACCTATTAACTATGACAAAAATTTCCTTAATTTATATATAAAAAAATAATTGTCCAAGCTCCTCCAATAATCCCATGACATTCAAATATCTTAGAGTGATCTGTAGTTATGTTAAACCATGTGAAACTGAGTAATATCAGCAGGTATCTTTTATTTCAAGCTGTAGCTCAACCTGTGAAGCACAAAGGGTGTAAATGATATTGAATGAGGAAAATAATTTTTTGTGAAGTTTGGTTAAACAGTATAACTTACTGATGGGAAATTCTAAGTACATTTATTGCTTCATTTCATAATTAGTGCATCAAATACACAAATGCTCTTCTGAATCTGTGAGTAAGAAGATATGTTTAATGATTCTTGCATATAACATACTCTCCCAGACATCAGCTGTCTGTTGAAATGAATGCACAGAATGCATCAATAGAGACAATGGAAAGGTACCCTGGAACATCTGGCACATAGATCCACGCACAAAAAAGCCTAAGAAATGTGATATACCGTATGTGAAGCAAAGATTTGAAGAGATAAGCATGGCTTGGAATAAACACGGCTTTAAAAGTAAAAAGCACATGATCAGAAGAAAGACATGAAGGAAATCAGTGAAGGGTAAAGGTTATAATATTCAGTCTTGTATACATAAATATTATGCACTAGTGGCACATCTCAAGTGAAAATTCCCAAAAGTAGTGGTTCATATATTTATATTGCCATGTATTTTTTATACATATTCAAGTTACTTATTAATGAAAATGTTTTGGTTTTTTATCTTCCCATGGAAGGAAAGCTTTCTCCATAATTTTCTTCACAATGAAATACAGTAAAATTCTTCCCTGGGGTTTTCAATACCTGTCAGCTTTGAAACATAGTTTATTTTTTTCAATACTCTTTTTATTCTTAATTTTCCAAAATGCTCCTTTTCTTGTTGTTTCGGGTTCCCTCCCACCCCCCAACCCCCTTAAATTATTATTTTGTTTGGGATCTCTTTTGGATCACTGTAGGCCATGGTAAGCTGATACACAAAGTATGAGGAAGAGTGTAAAGGGACTTCACCTTTCCAGTTCCTTCTCCTTTGCTGTGGGTATCCCCATTCTTTTTATCTCCTCAACAGTGGCTATCAAAAGGAAATTACAGAAAGCACTATGCAAAGCTGGATTTTATTTGAAATGTCTTCATCAGTTTAACACTGTTGTATCTCAAAACATTTGACATTTTTTCTGCCTAAAAGATGTTGGTGTGAAACATAATAACCTGATGTGCATTTCAATCTCTAGCTCATCTTCAGTGGGGAACTTTCCCTAAGTATGCAAAATGCTAATTCATGTCAACACCTCAAAGTCTTGCTCATTTAAACTGACATTGACAAAACTGTAAATGTGGAAAATGTATTTTTTCCAGAGTTTGTTTCTTAGATTTCCCTCTGACTTACAAATTACCCTGAATTTGAAACAGGTTGTCTTGGCTGTCAAACAGAATGAAGAAGAATTAACATGTAACGGAGAAGGAACCAGAGGTCTCATGAATAAAATACATGGAACTTACCTATAAATAATGACACTTGAGCGTGCACACAGACATTTAATATTGTTTTGGTTTGTCCTAATTTTTCTATAAAATACCTTTATTTTTTTCCCATAAAAGAATTCCTAAAAATACGTTTTCAAAGAAGCTTGAAAGTTGCTTAGGTAGTTTGAACAGAATAAGTCACTGAAAGGAGAAAACAAGAGGCTGAGTATGTATTCCAGAGGGGATTTTAGTAATACAGTTTAATCTCAATAGTAGTAATTTCAGTCATATATAACAAAGTGTAACTGACAGAAAATGTGAGTCTCATTAAAGAAAACAAAATCAAATAACTCCTTAACCACTCATATTTGCATAATTTTGTTAATTTATTATCATATATAGTAAAAAATAGAATATAATTCTTAGATTTAGTTAGTCTATACAAACTCTTATGTTGTTAACTATTGTGTGCATATAAATAAGTGAAAAAAAGAGCTATTTTTCAAGATGTTAGGAACACCAGCTATTGACTTTTTCTCCTTTCTTTGAAACACTAAAAACTTCTCTTTCTGGAACTCTGAAACTGTATCACTAATTTTTAATTCTAATGAAGTGAAGAAAAAGAATATTACTTGTAAATTTACCAAAATTGTTTTTCAGAGGAAGTAGTATTACTGTAGTATCCTGTTCCTCCTGAAAGATGAGAAACAGGTCCAACAGCAGCAATGTTCCTTCTTGGCTATCTGCCACTATGAGGAAACCAGAGACTTAGTGAAAGAGTTGTTGGCTGGGTGATTACACTGAACCTTATACTACCTGTTAACTGAAAATGCTGTAGCTCAAATCAACTTCTTATCATCTTATGTGAGAATATGATTTTTCTGACTCAAATAGCTCATGAAATTTCCTGGACAGCTGCCTTTTCCAGCAAATGGTGATACTGCCCATTCTTAAATCACAGTTTTCTGTGCTGTTTCTTATAGACTGAGTGGCTATTTCAAGAGCCATTCCCTAATCTGCGAGAATCCTGGAATTTTGTACAGGATATCAAAACCTAGTAAACCATTCTACATTTTTATTTTATGCAGTTCTTATTTCAACACTGACAGTTAACTAGGAAAAAATTGCTACCTACTTTTAATCTGACATTTAATTAGCAACTTTTTAAAGGAGAAAAGAAATGAAAATTAAAGATCATACCTGCCAGGTAATACTAATCTTTAAACAGAGATTCAGGAGACTGCAATTCCTTACAATGCTGATATAAATAAAATGTCTTACTTAAGCTATTTCTTCAGCAATACTTAGTGGTTTCTTTTCTCTTTCTAAGGCAAATCAGAGGTCTGCCTATTTGTAAACAGCTCTCTGCTGCAGCACTAAGATGTCATAAACAGATAAAGTGAAATTATAATATTTATAAGCCTACATTTCAAGTCTCATTACTACTACCGCTGAACTTTCTGAAATTTTTTATTGAAAAGATCAGAAAAAAAATGGAAAGCGATTTTGTAGGAAAATGGTGTTTTCTAATAAATACTTCTTTTGGCATGTACATCTGGCTATTATTTCTCTATCACTGATTTATGTAAAGTTTTTAATTATTAAAACACCTATGAAGAAGGGACAGATAAGATAAAAAGGTGGAAAATTTGAAAAAATTGACAATCAGGTTCTATCGCATCAGTCCTATACTTGGAGCAACTTTATATGCTTTTATTCCAGACTGTCCAGGCAGGTTAAAACAAATACCACCCATGTTCTGATTAGTAGTATCTTTGCTACCATAAGTTCATTAAAGAGAATATGTCAGTGGCAGAGTCTGTTCACACTTTTTGTACAATATTAGTATAGCAAAATCTTTTATATAAAGAATGGTCTTGGAAAGAACATTGTATCACATTTTGACACCTTTATGTTGCCAGAATGGCAGAAAAAGATTTTTTATATATGTGTGTGTGTGGTGTGTGTGTGTGTGTATACAGATACAACTGAGAGTTGACTCAATTGGAATAAACATGGAAGATAAGCAAGAACAGAATCAGGTTGAAAATACTAATTTTGCTTTGAGCTTAAAGACAAAAAATGTTGTTTTATATGTCATGAGACTTCTAACTTTTTAAATATAGCTGGGGTTGAATCCAAACCTAACACACTTCAGAGCTTTCCAAAGTGATCAGTTTCCTTAAGCACTGAATTCCAACACCCGAAGTGTTCTGATGTCTGTTTAATATTTCTCTTTCTGTTCATTGTTTACTGCCTGGAGTTTTTTTAGGGGGTGGCGGTGTTTGGTTTTTGGGTTTTTTTTGGTGATGTCTACAATGAAATAATTGTCAGCTTTAAGTAATAACATGTAACAGTAAGACATCACTGCAAGGGCACTGGTTTCCTAAGTGATAAGCACTTTCTCTCATAAGCTGGTGTTTCTTTCCCCACTTGTCCCACCTTCAATGACAACATACATTTCCCCATTTGAGGGGACGTATCATTTTAACATTTTGTACCTCTTATTTTGATTTAATTGCTTCTTCCAATTTGTGCAAATGTACTTTTATGATGGAAATAATTAGAATGAGACCAGTGATTCATGAATCACTTCAAAGTATTCATTCTATATGCTCTGTCCTGTCTGAAATGATCCTGTGTATCATGGACTTCAATGGAGTATCTTGCCTTGCTACCGACAATATTCATTTCCTTATTGTGACTATAAATTAAAATGGATTAAACAGATTGATTCTCTTTTACTTATCCAGAATTTGCCTTATGGAAAACAATTGCCATTCAGATGTGCCTATCTGTTGTACTGAACTACATTATCATAAAACTGGCTTAAAGTTTTGATTTAACATACTAGCAAGAGAAGTAGTCCAAACCCCAGAGCAGTGTGCTAACAAACTGAAGAAAAAGAATGAGAGAGAAATTAGTTAAAATTG
Source organism: Pluvialis apricaria (assembly GCA_017639485.1). Classification (NCBI taxonomy): domain Eukaryota; kingdom Metazoa; phylum Chordata; class Aves; order Charadriiformes; family Charadriidae; genus Pluvialis; species Pluvialis apricaria. The sequence goes on from CM030007.1 coordinate 52,776,663, forward strand.
AATTACAGTGAAACTTTTTAGGGTTTTTCAAATGTTGTTTTCTTACTACATTATCAAAGAATATGAAATATAGCTAAATACACAAGTTGCTTTACATGTTAATTAGAAATAGCTTGATATCTTAAGGAGTTTACCATCCCCTCAAAAAAACATATGAACACACCCCCCCAAAAAAAATTTGAAACTGAAACTTACTGAAGATTGATCATCATTGTAATTTATGGTATGTTCACAGTTACTTAATTTTGCTATGCTCATTTTAACAAAATAGAATGTGTGAGTCTACGTGTATGTGTATGCGTATGTATATGTATATGTAGAGAGAGAGAATATTCCATGTCAAAATAGTGTAAAGAATAATTGAAATAGCCTGTAATGATGAGGGTAGGATGTTTATTTTGCATATGGAAGATGAAAAAGCCAGTGTTGGAAGAAATAAATTAAATAGGAATATACTATTACTGGAATAATAGAATTGAATTGAAAGAAATCCAGATCGTGAGAAATAGAGAGAGGCCTGGAGCACGAAAACCAGAAAACTGATAAACTGGAAATGGAAGTAATTTTGATAAAACACAATAGCACAAGAATTGTGAGTGAAATATTTTTTTTATTGTACTTTATTGTTAATAATGGGGTTTTTTAACCAATAATTGGGTGGATTATCCCAGAATAAAGGGTGAGAGGAATGACTGCAGACAGAAAAAAAATAACACATATGAAGCAGATCTGAAATAAATTATGTAATTTCAGTTAGGGAATATATAGCAAAGACATCGATCATTGTTCAGGAGAAACCTTAATCACTTCATCTTGATTCAATCAGTTCAATGTCTGAACAGCATTCTGGGCAAATAATTCAAAATTCTGTATAATTTAGATGTCTATCTTTTTAATGACATTTGATACATTTATACATGATTTTTGCCTGTTTCAAACTGACTTGCAATTTCTTCCACTTCCTTTTATTTAAAGGAGCACTTTGTTTCTTCTTAGCATCAAGCAGAGATTTTGTAATTCCAGCAATTTTGAAGGAATATTGACTATTCTGCCTGTTATTGTAAATAGATGGAAAAGAGATAATTAAAGCAAAAAGGCAACATAGATTGTAACTTAAAAAAGAAAAGAAAAAGTTTATTCTTTAAATTTTTGGGATGTCCTCGCAATCTTTTCATCTTCTTTGCAATTAGTAAAGAAAAGGAAGAACTTCTAGTTCAAGAAGTGACATGAATTTTATTGGAGGATAAAGTAGTTTGAAGATAACCATCTATTAGGTTATAATCTCGCAAATATTTTTTACTAGTACTGTTAATTAATCAATAGCAACATTGCTACAGTACACAAAGTACTACAAATGGTAAAACGAAACACGGTTGGCTCTGCTCTGGAATATTGTAACATTTTCCCCATTTGCTTTCCTCTATCAGTATTTCTTTTCACTTCATAAATTGCACCATACTGTTACTCAGTTAAACTTTATTAATTTGTTCTTTACTGGTTCACTGCTTTTAATTCAGCACTTATATTTTTCTATCTGGGCTCTTACCTCACTGTAGAAAACCAGTTCAGAAACATTCTGTTACAGCTGCTATTTTGGTCTTAAATAATAACTGGGAACATTTTTGGAGAGATAATTGAAATGACATACTGCTCGACTCATGCCAACATTATAAACATCTATTTATTATATCAGCCGTGTTGCTAAGCTTCAAAAGCATTGTCTCTGTTTTCAAGGAGATGTCACTGACTTCTTCGTAAATGAAACCATAAAAACTAATATTCATAAAATGTAAAAATTTTAAAAAAGTCTATGGCTACAGATAGCACTAACAATATGAACATGAGATTCTTCAAGCAGTATTTCCACTTACACTTAATAAAGACGTGCCTGTTACTAGTAAAAAGTGTTGGTCTTTCAGACCTTTCAGTCTTTTCATATAACACTGGAATGTTGTCAAAAGAAGGACATCTCATGGTGCAGTGCTAGTTCAGCTCCAAGAGGAAACATGGTTCAATTTCATGCTTGCCTGGTTGTATTGGTATTTAAACAGTGTTTAAAAGAATTCTATAAAGTGCTACCAACTCTGATAGGTAAGAAGTCTCAGTAGACATATTGGGTAGCTTAAGTGGCTTTTTTTTTTTTTTGTAACTTGAGGTACTTTTGGGTTTTCTCAGTTTAGTAAAATATGCTCTACATTCTTTGATTAAAGCTACTGTTTACAGTTCTTTTGTTTACAAATTATTTTTAAATTTACTTCCAAATTATTTAATTTAGTTACAAAGTATTTCTTGAAATATACTTTTTGAGTAGAAGTTAGTTCTGCTAAATTAATGGCTGTAAATCTTTTTAAGTACCAGAAACTTGCTGATACTTGAAGTGTGTGGTAGATACTAAATAGTATGCACATATCTTTCAAATTCAATAAAAAATCCTCAAACTTGTTTTCAAACACCTTGCCAAACTACAGGTTAAGATATTTGTTCCATGTCCACACTGACAATTGTTGCAGTAACTCATTTCAATAAGAACTCTTTAATTTTGCTTCTTAAATCACTTGCAGTGTTCTAATTCTGCCTTATTTTTTTAATTAAGTTATTGAGGAGTAACAGATATTTCCTCTCTTTTGAGCCTCACAAGTTAGTAAGCTTAACATTCCACTGAACACTCCCCATGTGTATACAACATCACTTGACTTACTGCAGTGTCTGTTGCCAAAGTAAAGATAACATTTTTTTAAAGTCCTTGCTCTGAGCTCAGAGTTTTACTGTTGTAAAAACAGGGAGCTGAAATGCAGCTTAGGGGATGTCTTCCTGCAGAAGAACTAACAGAATCAAATGCCAGACTTGACTTTGTGACATTAAACTTTGAGGGAAACACCCACTAAACAGGAACAGAGCCCATGCTGTGAAACCAAGGGCAGGTACCAATCGGGTGGAATTCTTCAGAAAACAATATAGCTTGAAAGAAGGAAATGCCACTTTTGAAACACTGAGCAAGAGAGATTCTATGATGACAGTAACCACAAGAAAGACTGATGATCTAGAAAATTCTATCTGAAATCCGTGTGTCGGTCTATACTAGAAAAGTCAAGAGAACAAGGAAAAAACTCAGCCAAGTTATGAGGATAATCACAGTCCTGACTTTATTCAGCCAGGCTTAACTGTCAAGAGGTTCCAAGGCATGGCTTTGGCACATGCCATCTGGTCTTCCACAGTTAGAGGACAGTGTGGACCAAAGATAGTTCCAGTTTGGCAATATATGTATATATATTGCTCCAGAGGTATAGGGTGAGGGAAAATAAGAGTTAAGCAGGCTTGGCACTAAATATGCTCTGCCATTTCCCTCAGGACAAGAAAATGGTCCGTGGTTCATTTTAATTACCAATATAGACATAGCTTATTAGTTAAGGGACTAAAATGGAAGGAAAGCTGTGGGAAAAAAAGAAAAAGTTGTTAGAGAATTCATGAGCTTCTGTGAGATCGGAAAAAGTTTTGTGTATCAAGGAGGAACTGGATAATTTGTAAACTGTAATCTTGGAACAAAAGTGATATGAAAACCCCAGGAGAGAAAGACTTGGAGCTGAGAGAGGAAGGAAGATTTATTTATAAGGATAGGATTAATTAGATTCCCAAGAATGAAATGTTTCTTTTAGTCTTCTGTATTGTGAACATGCAAGAAAACACTGAAAGTCATAAAGGACAGCCAGAATATTTTGTGTGACAGAGGAGTTTGGCAGAAATCATTTAATTTCAACAAGTCAGAGTCTGTTCCAAAGTTGGAACAGTGAACACTGTTCCAAAGTGAAACTTCCCATATATTCCAGAAGTATTAACTTATAAATTAACTTATCCGTTAGACAAACAAGGCTTTACACAAGGTTTCGTACTGACCAAGAATTTAAATTTGCTAACTGTAAAAGTAGCTCTACTATCCATGGCATAATATCCATTCTATTTCTGACTTTGAGGTGATGGTTACAGGAGGCATCATGTTTTGATAAATAATTTGGTTTGGTGAAAAAGTTCTGCATTTAATTTAGGGACATATTGTGGAAAGGTCAATTAACTATTATGGGAAAAGGAACTGTCACAGTCATGAATTTAAATTTGTGAAAGATTTGGAATAACATATATATTTACAAAATAGTAGTTGCCTACTGGCTGCAATGGCACTACTTATAAACTATGTTTAATTTGTGAGAAATTTGATTTGGTTAATTCTCTAAGCTTTTACAGTCAGGCTATTTATGTGTCTCCCCCTTCTCACACAACTTTAGAGTCCATTGCAAGCACATGCTTAGAGAACTTTAATGTTATGACTCACAGCTCTCACCTTAAGCTACATTCATACCACATTTCAGTATTACACTTGGGCACTTATCAGCATTCTGCTAGGAGTGCCCTCAGGAACTAAATTCTTGTTTGTACATTTGTCAGAAGCTTGTTATTCAGATTTTTATAAATTTTATATACATTAATGATGAGTCTTGGTCATATATAAAAATCAAAAGTTGATTTTTTATACTTCAAATCAATGCATCTCAGAGAAAATATCAAAGGTGGAGATTTTTTATTTTATTTGCAGTATTTCTTATTGGCTTAACTTCTTCAGCAGAACAAGATTGAATAATCCTAATGCTGAAGAGGCGTAAGCTACTTAGTAGAGAGTTTTTTCCTGTTACAGGACATAAACAGTTTGACTGTCTTAAATGGGATTATTCTGTTTGCAAAAGCAGTACCTTTCCAGCATGGGAATTAGGAAGTCTTGTACTACGAGGTTTTAAATAACGATGTTCATTTCCTGAAGAGGACAATACTGTTGTTAAACTGATAAGGAATGAACAAGTATAACAAGGCTAGATAATAATTTTCTGCAGTAGATCAATTCATTAGAGTCTCCCTGCCATACTCTTAAGAGTAATAATTTGCAGTTGATATCCTTCCTTCTTTATATTCCTTCAAACAAATTAGTATAGTCTAATATTACTTTGAACTGTTCAAAATTTGTTTTATGTGAAAGTATATGCACATCTAGACAGCTCAGCTTGCAACAAGAAGTTCAAGATTGTAAATGCTTGATTTGTCCTCTTCTTGTCTTTGTAACTTTTGTAACTCTCTTGTATGCAAGAACCCGCTAAATCATACTGAAATTTCACTTAGAAGTTCTCTGAAGATGACTCTCATCTATTTGTGTTTCATATAAAGCATAGGCTGTGTTTTTTGCAGCCTGCTGCAGGCTAGTCCTTCTTTATCTATAGTTAACTGAAACCTTTTTCCACAGCATGCTTGCCCAGTGCAATCAATGGTATAACTTCCATTTGTTTTGGTACTGTTTACGGTATGTGTAATTAATATTACTTTTTTATTATTATTATTAAGTTTGGGAAACAGAAAGGAAAATCACCTGCTTGTCTTGACTTAAAACTGAGTTGTGCCTAAGTAAGGCCAAGTAAAAAATTGTTCTTTTCTTTGGAGTAACTAAAGATAACTGTTGGGAGAATATCCTGGAGTGTGAGGTGGGGCAGGTACACAACAAAGCCTAAAAAGTAGGGAGCCTGAAATGTAGGTAAAGACAGGAAGATCCCTTGGTAAGGAAAAATATGGAACAAATCTTGGAGATGGGAAGAAGCAGGATCCAAAAGGAGACCATATTGTGTTTGTTACAACCAAGAAATCCATTGATAATTGTTGAACCCTGACCTGTGCAACAAAAGATTTACTTTCAAATCTTTATGACTCAGCTGATACAAGTGTTTCCCACTTCAAAAAAAATCTTATGTCAGTTTGTATTTTGATAGAAAATATAAGATACCCGTCCCTGCTTCCACTGCCTGTGCATTTCCTTCTTGCCCTTTAGTTTGACCACCAGGTCTCAACTCAACCATGCTGGTCTCCAGCCTTCCTTTCTTGATTTCTTACATCTGGAGATCAAAAGCTCTTACACTCTGTGGAAAGAGTCCTTAAAGATCTGCCAGCTCTGTTCTGCTCCCTTGTTCCTGAGGGCAGTTTCCCAGGAGGTCCTATTGACTAATTCCTTGGAGAACTGGAAGTTTGCTTTCCTAAAATTCAGGGTTCTGACTTTACTCTTTGCCTGACCCATATCCCTCAGGACTGCAAACTCCACCAGTGCATGATCACTGCAGCCCAGGCTGCCTTCAATCTTGACATCACCAATGAGCTCACTTGCACTGGTGACCAATAGGTCTAGTATTGCATCCCCTCTGGTGGGGCTGTCTATTACCTGGGTTAAGAAGTTATCCTCAATGCACTTCAGGAGTCTCCTGGATTGCCTACAGCTTGCCATGCTACTTTTCTAGCAGATGTGTTTGAAGTCCTCCAGCAGGACGAGAGACTGTGAATGTGATGCCTCCTGTAGCTGGTGCAAGAAGGCTTTGTCAATAGGCTCCTCTTGATTGGGTGGCCTGCAGCAAAAACCAACCACAAGGTTCCTTTTGTTGCCTTGGTCTCTAATTCTTACCCATAAGCTTTCAGCCTGCTCATGGCTATTTTTCAGAGAAAGCTCTTCACGCTTTATCTATTTGTTGATATAGAGGGCAACACCTCCACTCCTCCTTCCTCGCCTGTCCCTTCTGAACAGCCTGTAGCCATTGATAGCCACACTCCAGTCATGGGATTTGTCCCACCAAGTTTCAGTAACGGCAACTGGATTGTAGCTTTCTAGCAGCACAGTGGCTTCCAGCTCCTTCTGTTTGTTGCCCATGCTGCGTGCATTGGTGTAGAAGCACTTCAGCTGGTCTTTCAACTCTTCCTGCAAGGCAGCACGGTTTAAAAATAAGGCATCGAAATGGGACTTAGAAATCTTGATTCTCACCTTTGCCAATAAGTATTTTGTGACCTTAAGCATTTCACTTCCCCTTTGTTACTTTTATATATTAAATTAGATGAAGTTTCATCAGTTTTCTCACAAAAAATGGTAATTGAATAGAGGCATAATTTTTAAGGTACAAGTTATATCTTTAAAACCCCTTTAAGTCTGAAACACTGAAACAATTCTGTTAGTCTTTTGCCCCTGTACTTTGATTTATAAAATATTGAAACATTGAAAGGAGTATGCAGTAATTCAAGTGTGTCTAGTGGAAGGATAAACAGTTTAGATTTAGCTAAATCTAAAAAAGTTCTCATTGTTAATATGACTTACTATCCCACCATTATAAACCAAATCCAGATGATTCTTATCTCTTTGCTACCACAAACATATTTTTTCTATAAGAATGCATAACTCAACTGTCTGGGAATATTTTAATTATCATAAATATAAAACTATTTTTATAGCAGAGATACTTCAATCTGAATGTATATTTGGATAGAAGACAAGAATCTTCAAATGAACTGGGTTTTTTTAGAGATAATGCTGACACTTTCTTCCCCTCCTCCCAATAACAAACTTTAGCCAAGACAAGTTTATAAAATGTGCAATAAGATGGAGAGAAAACACAGAATGTCTTCAAACATGGTTTGTAAGCACAAGTTCAAGCTTCCAGTCTATCTACAGTATTTGTGATAACTTCTTTGAAATTTCTTTTAAATTCACGTTGCAAAAATTGCTCAAGGTATATCAAAGCATATAGTATGACGATCACATAGAATTGAAGGCTTTCAGATCAAAATATTTCCACAGGAACTATAATTTCTGACTTGAATTGACATTACTACAAATCTCAAACTTTCGCATTGTGGACTGTAGGCTAGTTGTTACAAAACTTTGGACTTCAGTCTGCAAACATTTAAGCAGTGGATAATTTCATGCATTTGAACCCAAATACAATGAAGTTACTAAGTAAGAACCATACTTTGAGGCTCACTGAAGTCAATGGGAAGCAATTCCAAATTTCACTTGGTTTTGAATCAGGCCATACATGAAAATATGAATGAAATTAATCTGTAGGTTTGTATATGCATTTGAGTTCAGGGTTTCTCCAGGCATTCTACATGTAGTACATGGTTGTTTTGTCTTCAGTCTTATGAAGAACTATCTTACAAAACCTTGTGAAAACTTTTCATAAATAGTTTAAACAAATATTTACTTTTAATATGTAACACTAAAAAGATTCATAAATCACAAAGAAAAAAATATTTTCTGATTGATAGGTATTTTTTTCCATGTTTTAATTATATACAATATACTATTTCCTAATATAACTTTTGTTTCTGTCAAATTACAGCAGGGATGACCAGTGGCATTTATTTGCCAGAAAACATCGTGGGAGAATGATTGTCTGAAATAAGAATCTGAATTTAAATTTGTCATTCCTTCATGGATTCTTAGTGATGCCACCCTAAGTGATGCCACCCAATACACACTTATTTAGACTGTCCTGCTTAACGAATAAGTACAATTATAGTTTTATTTACTGTGGCAAACCTACTGATAAAGAACACAAATTAAATAAAAGGAAAGATACTTCTACAGCAGCCAGCAGGTCCTGCAGACTAAAAGATTAAGGCCAGCTCAGGGGTGATGAAACTAAGCGAAATATCTCATTTCTCTCTCTAAACTTCTGAGTCAAAGTATTAAGACAATCTTTTATCTGTTTTCATTTTCCATGAACTGTGAGGAATTTGGGAAAAGAGCCAAAGAGGGTGTAGGTGACATAATGCTAAGTGCTGCAATGACTAACCTTTAGAAACCTGGGTTCCAGACCCCTGGGCCATACACCTGTTCTTCATGCACACGTAGATCCCAAACAACTTGTATGCGCAGTGTGAGAAGTTACTTGATGCTAACGACACAGGAAGCTTTTGGGGAGAACAATGGAGGAACAGTATAATCTGCTCCTTTAGCAGATATTTAGGAACACCACTGTGCATTTCAGACTAATTCTGAAGACATTCTCTGACATCCTTTCTTTCACAAACAAAGAAAAAAAATATATATTTCCATCTGTGTGATTCTGCTTCCTTATTGAATGGTAATTATGAGATAAAGCACTTGCCTAAATTCATTTTGCTCTCAGCAGCAAGATGCACCTGCCCAGAATAAAATAAAAATGAAACAGTTATAGGCAGTCATAGCAGTTTCTATTCTTTTTTTTTTTTTTTTTTTTTTCCAGTTCTCTATTACTCTTTTTTTTGTGTGAGGAAAATGTGACACTTAACTAGATCAAAAACTGGTAGCCTGGTTCCACAGGCAAGAGGTTTTTGCATTTGCTAGGAGCTGTAGCTAATATTCACTGAAGAATATTTCTGTACATTAACATTAAATATGTATTGGCTAAAAAATGCAAATAATTCTCAGAATGATGAACAAAACCTGTCACGTCCTACCATATTCTAAGTGCCTGAAGTATGAAATAAGAATTTTAGACATTGACAAACTTAATTCATCTCTATGTGTAGCCCTGTAACTGAACAAATATGGTATTGCCATTGTTACTGAAAAGCCAAAACTATCCAAAAATCTCCAAAGCCTCAGGACAGTGAGTTTGCAGGACTGCTGTGATCTGCACTTGTCTTGGCCTGCCTGGAGCTTTATTTACCTGGCTTAGCTGTAACAGCAGTTGTCAAACATCCAAGTGATTATTACTTTATTTGTTTTAGATTTAGTTTACGTCTGTACAACAGTGTGACATAACACCCATTCTTGTAATAATTTTGATGTATGTCTGCAACTAGTAAATGCTAAAACCAAGTAAGTCTGCATAGAATAAACTGTGACTCTAGAATAAAACACAGTGTAGAGAAGGCGTGGTAATAGAGGCTTTGAAATTGTGTGGATGGGTTGATGGCACAGGGTCCAGCACTGTGAACAACTCACCAATAATTGATTAGTCATTAAAGGAATATAACACTGGGAACAGGATAGAACTGTTTCTAGGGGTTATAAATTTGAATGTTTTGTGGAAATGAAGACCAGAGAAGGAAGAGCAAAGTTTAAAAAAGTTTAGAAAATGTGTAAAATTAGACCATAGAATGAGGAGGAATAAACACCCCTATAAAAGTCATACCAAAATCAGATGACCCTCTGAAACCCATACTCCCCACCTCCTTCTTAGTGAACACTGGTGCCTTTAACCCAGAGGGGAATGGAAGGGTGAGTCTAACATTGGAGAAAAGGTTAGGATGTTAAGAAGAAAGAATACATGTGTATGTGTGTGTATGTGTCCGTGTAATAATTTAAAACCTTACTATAAGTGAAGATTTTTTTTCTTTCTTTGAAGTAGCTAGATAATTTAGACTCTAAAGGCTAATGCCATTATGATTGGACTAATAGTAAATGTTCAGCTACACTATTAAGACCCACATTAAATTTTTGGCTTTGCACAAAATATGTGTTTCTTCAAGACCAGTTGACTTGCATTAGGGTTTATGCAACATCTCTGTCTTCCTGCCCCTCCTCGTCTACCTCAGTTCTTAAATATATATATAAAATGAAGATCTTTTTTTGTCTCTAGTGTGCTTATGTCTTCTGTTATGCTGAAAAATCCTGAAAGATTAAAACGCTTTAAAATTTATTTAGTCTCAGTTCATTTGACTGCAAGTTAGAAATTTAACTGTTAAAGAAGGAAAACTCAAAGCCTGTGTTTGTTGTGAGCTGTGAAATACTTACACTCCCGCATTAGGAAATGGGTCATATGGCTCTGTGCTTAGTATTTCTGAAGGGGTACTTCTAAAAGTCTGAGTAAGGGTTGGCACCTGAAGTTTCATTACCTTGTATAAGATTGTGTCACCTAGGACACATGTTGAGTTCTTAAATTAAAAACACAAGTCAAATCAAATCAAAACAGAACAAATTTCTTTCAAAATTAGCTAACAAAGTAATTTATATTAATGCACATCTTCATCATTCGAATCAATTAACCACTCATATTAATTGAGCTATTTCCTCATCTGAGACTACTGACGTATTCTTTGACTCTTGCATTGTTTCATTTCAATTAACTGGATAAAGTTGTTAGCAAATTTTCTCTGAATTATACCTGCTCAGAATATATTTGTTTGTATTTTTTTTTTAACAAAATCTATAAAATGCTTGGAATGTATGAAATTAATTTGTTCCATAAAATGTGAGACATAATTTAAATGCAGATGAAATATTGAGAAATAGCTGTCAATGCACAAGAACCCCAAGAGGATTTGTGTGTTTAAATTTCATATTATGAAACCAAAAACAGACTAAGCTTCCACTTGTCTTTGATAACACCTCAGTCTTGTGTATCAAAACATTAGGGCACTCTGAGAGAAGAAATGGGGAAATGTAATTTGCCTTAGGGTAGCTGTTTCAAGATTATATCTATTTTGCTATCTTTTTGTGCCAATTTTGCAAAATTTTTAGTAGGTTAATGTTTCCAGGAATGGAAAAAATCTGAGACATAGTTTAAGATGTGTTAAAGCCAGAGCCATGTATCACCGGCAAAAAAGTAAGCTTCCCATTGTAGCCTTTTGTTTAAAGTTGCTTCTCATAAGAAGGCATATGCTTTGGGCTGCTCTTGAGAAGGAACTTTAAGGTGAACCCACACAACTTTCCTAATTCAACCACTGTAGCTAGACAGACATCTAATATCTAGTGCATTTAAAAATCAATTTGACAAATTACAAGTTTCCAAAGCATAAGAAACATAAAACAGAGGCCAATCTCATGCCTAGTGAAACTAATTGAAGTCATTACAGCGGTTCTAATGACTGACTCTTGGAACATCAGGGTTTGCCCATTTTATCCAAAACATTTTATCAAGTCAAACTGAAAAGTAACCAAAACCTTTAAATCACTCAGTCTAGATAAGCTTCTCTGCTTAGCCATGTATTTGAGAAGAAATAACTTAAACTAGCTAAGTATAATTTTACAATTACCTGCTATGCAGTCTTCTGTCACTTTTGCAGTCTCTAAGTGTGTCCAATTAGTAAATACTGAATAAGTCCCCTATAAGGAAAGCCTATGTTTTGCTTAAAATTTTTCCTTGTATCTGACTGTAGTTTCTTCTGCCTAATGTAAAAGCATAGTTCCATTTATCAAAAAATGATGTGAAAATAAATTTAGAGTGACAGTAAAACAAGGAAATTAATGAGTATATCATTATAGAGAACATATGTGAGACAGTCATGAAACCATTTGACATCCATACCTCTGTGACTTCTTCCAGACTTTTTCTTCAAGAAGTTGTGGTAAGGATCTTTTTTTTTTTTTTTTTGTAGTTAAGAGCTTTCCTTCCCCCTCCCCCCCCGGCCCTGCTCCCAGTAGAGAAATTGCTAGAATCAGAGTGTGAATTCTAACATTATATTAAAGCTTTCAATTTTCTTGATGGAAGATCTACAGTCAGTCATAAGGCTGACATTTAATTATGACAACTCAAGGGGCATTTGACAGAGCTGATGATAAAATAGTTCTGTTACATCCAGAATATTTCTTTGGGGATTATTGATGAAGCATGGAAGTGATCCTGCTCTTTCTTATCAAATATATGTCTGTTTTGATAGCTTTTATCCCTTGTTTAGAAAGCAGAACTCATTACAACAATCTGACAAAATAAAACACTCAAAAAAATACAAATAATATCAGCCTCTCTGCTAGATTGAAGTTCAATTTTTCAGAGTTAAGGAATGGTTTCGTTTGTTTCTTCCTTTATTGACTTTTTCTTTTTTACTGAAATTTTTTCCAGTTATCTAAATTTTTAACTTATGAAGACAGTGAAGTAAAAAAGACAGAAAGGAGCCTGAATATATATCTCCAGTGGATACAATAGTATTTTATTTGCCTGTGTGCAAATTAGTATACTGCAGATGAATACTGCCATAGAAACAGGTAGATCTATTTACAAAAGCAGTTGAAATGCGTTTGAGATGAGGCCAGAACTGGAAAAGCATATACATGATGGACAGACATATGGTGGGGGCAAAAGTTCCCTGATAATTCTTAGTCTACCTAACTCCTCCTGAAGCTTTTTCAGGCTGCTTCTGTCAGTAAATCATCCCAATTCAAAATTAACAGCAAAATTAATCTACCAGCTGCTATTGGATGTATTTTTTACACCTAGCAGTTTTGCATAGAGAAAACAGTGGAAAAATGAAGAAAAAAGTATAATAAGACTCCATTATATTCTACCAGCAACGGTAAGTAAAGGAGTAATTCTAGTCCTATACAATTGATACAAACTTTGTACTGGGTTTCCAGGAAGGAAATAATTCTCCTAATTGTACACTTGTGACACTTATGAAAAGAGGATCATCACTGAAGTAATGCTGTTAGCACTAGAACTGTACTAACAACTCATTAACATTAGATTTCTGTTTTCTGTGGAAAGGAACAGAAAAGGAAATAAACCCAATTCATTTATTCTGTGGAAGGAAATATATTTTATAAAATAAGTCATACACTATCTTGAAAGATTACACTTAAACTTGGTTATAATGATCATGGATCTGTCATTGCCATGACACTAAATATTACGCTTATAATACTAATCTGTTATTGGAAACCTTTTTTTTTCTTTAATCCAAATGTTGAAGTATAAAGTGGTCTTATTCGTGACCCTGAGATCCATGAATTAAAGTGGCTGTAAATGCAAGTCTTCTGAAAGACAGGAAAATACTTACGGTGATGTCAAATAGATTTAAACAACTTCATGTAAGTGGCCATTTCCAAGTTCAGCTGAGCTTTGACTTTCCTAAATCCATCCCTGCATGCCCAGGCAATGCAATAACATTCCTTGAAGAAAGCCACCTGCTGCAAACTTCCTTTCTGTACTTGACCTCAGTCAAGAGTTTCCTGCTCGGGCAAGCTGGCTTCCAGCTATGCCTGTCTGTTTTGTTCTGCAAATGGATGGACAGCCCTGTTCTTGAAAAGGCTGTCCCTGACAAAAGATCAGTTTTCCCATGTTCTTTTGTCCTTCAGGGCAGCCTCACATGACACTGTGCCTATCTACCCTGAACAAGCTGAAGTCTGCTCTTCTGAAATCCAGGGTTTGTTACTTGCCTTTGTCGCATTCCCTGGGAGGAGTTAAATATATTGAAAAATATCAGAGAAGCTTTTTGTCTGTCTTTGTTTTTCAATCTCAATTGTCCCAACTAATTCCTATTTTTAATTCTCCAAACCAAAGGAAAAAAAAATTATTGTAATAGCACCAATTATTTTATATTATTTATACTGTACATATTATACTTTATTATGGTATTAAAGTAATTTATCTTCACAAAAATTCTCAGTAAAAAAATTCAGAAATATTAGAAGAACAGACAAAAATTCATTTATGAACAGAACTTGGAAAAAGAACCAGAAGGTGATCAATCTATTTATAGTTAGAGCAGTAAAAGTTTAGGGGTGATGGGTGATGAATTAAGTAGTTCTTCTATATCTAATTTTACCAGTATCATATTTTAATTCTTATCCTCAGTGTCATCAAAATACATGTTATAGGTTAATCTCTTCCTCATAAGTTGTTTTTTGTTGTTGTTGTGTTTTGGTTTTTTTATGTGGTAAAGTTTTCAAGTACAAATGTAATTTTGTGCATTTCAACTATAGTTATATAATTTGGCAGAAGTCAACTGAAATCCCTAAAAGTATGCAAGTCCTGTGTTAATCTGTTTGTCAACTTTCATGTTCTGTAATCCTCTGAATGAGTGGCAAGTAACCTGAGTACGCCTACATAGACTGAGTATACGTTTGGACTACTGCATGAAAATTGTACTAGAGGGAAGGATTAGTCCCTTCAATAAAGAATCCAATAGGAAAGAAGAATAGGAGATGATGATGATAATGATGATTATGTACATATATGTATAAAAAAATTAAATTTGAATAGAAATATAAAATAAATTTAGTTGAGGTGGATTTTTCCTCCAAGTAATGGAGGCAGGAAAGTCTTCAAGGACAGAAAACTGCATGTTTTGTAAACATTCACAGAAGAATGCCAGCTTTTTTTCATATTTTATTTTATCTATTCAGCTGAACATAGATTGATGCACATATGGTTAGATGACAATGACACTATAGAGTTTTTTACGGAATTTTTCCCCATTAAATGGTAGTATCTCCTTGTCTGTCTTTAAAACATTTCTCAAAAAACTTATACAGCAGAATAAAAGCAACATATACATTTTGCCTCTAAATCTTGTATCTTCTATAGAGGACCATGTCTTCTTTTCATTGACTACAAGAAAAAGAAAAGTGGAATGTATATACAATATCAATCATTTCCCTTTTCATTCTCATTGGAATGAATTTACTTATTTTTTCTGAAATATGTGTAATGTCTACCTAAATGGTAGAATCCTCAGGAGAATTTTGATATTGTCTCTGTGCAGTACTCTAAGGCTGGAACTGAAATTTCTGTATAATGACAAGGATGTTTTGACACGATTAATAAACTGCCCCGATTAATAAAATGTCCTTGAGTAATATCTTTTTCTTTTTTCTGAAATTTTGCTTTTCCTAATAAGCCTATTTATTAAAGTAAGGATGACTTTCATATTTGTAAAAGTTTCATTTAATCTATGCTTTTATTAGCAATCTGTTTCCAGTGCACTATGTTGACATTTAGGTTTCTGACAAGTTTTCACAAGTTAGCCAACTTGGTTTAAGTTCCCTTTGCAGTCCCTAGAGAGTTTTTAATTTCAAACCATTAGCAGTGCAAATCTACGCCACTGTCAATTAACTACATTGTGCTTATTTTCCTTATTGAAGCAAAAAATTCATCCAACACAAACCAGATTTTTTTTTCTCAGTTCTTTAGAGGGACAATTACAATATGAACAAGAACATATTAAAACACATATGTTTTAAAAATATTTCCATTCAACTTAATTCTTTTTTTCTGCACTTCTCATCTTGATGTATCCCATTTGCCCTACATCTTTTTTATTTATCTAATTTTAATATAGGCTTCAGTATTAAGGTAAGAAAAAAGCTGTGCTTTAATATTGGTTGATTTTCATCAAGACAGACCCTTAAAGCTCATTCTTTGCTCTGAATAAAACCACCCTTGAGGAAAAAAAGAATCATAATAAATTAATAGCATTTAGATTGCAAAATTTAGAAAGTCTTATTTCCCAAAAGTTCATGTAAGGTGTAAATGCATGATTCACTGAAGATCAAAAGAAACAGTCTTATACAGTTGGGGATGTTCAGAGGAATGTTCAGTATATATCTGATATAACTTATTGGTTATTTTGACTAGTTTTCAGCAAATGGTTCTGCATGAAGAGAAGGCAGTGATGCTCCAAGTTTAGTTCTTTTTCTTATCTGGCAGCTGAACCCAAAGAAAGATGTTCACTGATCTGAAAGGGCTTTGGTCAGTCTCTCATAGGCAGTAACTCAGAATGCAGACATGCTTGTTTTTTCCTGGTGCAACACTGATTTAGGGAACCACAGGGGGGAAAGGCCAACAACATTCTTTCAGTGGAGAAAACAAACTGGAAAGAAGTTTTACTTATGTATTTGCACATGGTACTTGATTTCATTTCTTATCTGCCATATACCAAATAAGTTTCATTTCATGTATCATATTTTTCATTATCGACTAATGTTACTACCCTGTTAATGCTTTTGGAGGGGAGGGAAAAAAAAAACACAAAAAAAACCAACCAAAGTCTTCCTATGGAGAAGACGGATTCATTTTCAAATAGTAGGTATGCATTTAAAGAGGTAACTTAATTCATATTCTTATTGGACTTACACTGCCAAAACTGGATAGGGGATCCCATACTGAAAAAAATCTGCCTTCATGATAAAGTAGGATTACCAAGATAGAAAGTATATTTGAAAAAAAAGTATATCAATAATCTTTCCAAAAGGGCTTTCCCAATACAAAATTTTTGTTAAAACCATGCTTTTCTCTTTTCAAGTTCTTATTGGCACATGTTAAATCACTTGCTGTGTGGTTGCTTTGGACAAGACGTTTTTGCTGCCAGGACTGGCTTGAAAGCAGTGTGTTTTTCCCGAGTATTTTGGGAAATAAGGATTAGAAGCTTCAGTTTTGCCAAACAGGAACTTCAAAGCTTGGCCTACAGATGGTTATGCATGTGTGCAGTACTTGCACTTCATATGTTGTAACTTCATTTCACTTCCTCCATCTTTTCAAGTGTTTTTTAAATGGCCTGCAACAAAAGAAGTGTGGAGTATGGGTGGGAGACATTTGAAAGACAGTCCTTTTAAATAAGCTTTGGATGTCAAAGAAGATGTGCTTATGGTGTGACAGATGACAGTGCTTGTTCATGGGAGGTTTCATTTTACAGAATAGAGCTGGGCTGAAAACTTGAAAGAGGAAATTTTTGGCTGTAGTTTTGTTCTAGCACTAGCATTAACTGATTCAAGACTTCTGTGGTAATAATCATTTGGCTTTTCAAAGAAACTCATGACCGCTAAAATAAAAATAAATTAAATTAGTTTCAATTTGGAAACATACAAAAGACTTTAAGAGAGTTTAAGAGCTCTTACGTCTCTAGTTTTTGTAAGTAAGAATTAAATTAGTAGTTTCACTTAGAAAAAAATGCATTAAGAAAAAATGTATGTTTTATAATATTCATGATACATATATAATTGTATAATGTACATTATGTATATATAATACGTAATATACTCATATACACACGTGTATATTTGCTTACACAGATCTTGAAGTAGCTCTGAAAGATTTCTGAAATATGTAACCAAGGTAGAAAATTTAAGTGTGTGAAATAGAGAGATAAAGCCATGAAATATGTTCAATCAAGCCTCTACAGTATGTGTGACTAAATCTTTAAAAGAGTTATTTTGTGTTCTACTGTTTGAATTACAAGTATATCTATGGAAAGTTATCTATCAGAAAATCTAACCCCCAATTTTATTTAATTTTATTTTATGAATGAGATAATAAAGTATAAATGACATTCTGTTTCTGAAACTATTATTCTTTTTAGTATTAAAATCGTTGGGTTTGTTTGGTTGTTTTTTCCTCCCTTGGGGCATTCTGAATGTCATACTGAGCTGTATGTTCACATGGATCACAACAGATTGTCATTTCTTTTATGCCTGAGTGTAAATTCTCGCTTATATGGAAGTATACAAACAACAAACAACTGCAAAAAGAGGGAAAAAAATGGAATCTAGTTATATTTACTGAGAAACACTGCTTTTTAGGTGGAAAAAAAACACGTGCCTGAAGTCTTGCCAGTATTATTTTGAAGGACAGAAATAAACATGTATGTTTTGTGTCAAGGGACACTGCACAGATTTAAGACAGCGTTATTTTTGGAGAATATAAAGGAACAGAAGATATAAATAATACTTCAGATTTTCCATACAGTTCTCAAGACTGGATTATTGAAAACTAGATTCTGCTTGTTGCATTTTATTCTGGAACTTCTGGCCTTTGGTTTCATGGGAGTACAATACTGACAATCTGCTTATTTCCAGGCTGCCTCTTCAATTTCCCTCCCTCTCTTATTTCAGAATTCTTGATCAAACTCTTTGGTCTAAACTCTAGCATCCAATCTTAATTTCTATAAATTTTCATATCATGGTCTATGCTGGTATTTGACTTTGAAAGATTGACTTTTCTGTGTTTGACTTTCCTTCATTACATATATTCATGTTTAATGAGCTTGAAACAGTCAAAATTTGATTTTAGTTTTGCATATTCTATGTTCACACACTTTTATTCTAGTGAGAATTATAAATTCTGTAATTCTTTCACTGTGCTATGTCTTTCACTCTTACATACTGGTACTTTATATAGTTTTTTGCATGGCAATTCTCAAACTTTACAAATGCTTTGTCTCATTAAGTCAAAGAAGCCACACTGTATTTAATTTATGCATCATGCCTTCCTAAGTAGACACATTTTATGAAATTATTATTAATGCCACCAATAGATATGTCAGGAAAGAGTGGATGCATAATAATTTTTTTTGTTTCAGAAAGAATTAGGACTTTCTTTCTGTTCACTTCTTAGTGACCACAACAGTGGAAAAGCTGTTGGCAAAATGGTGTATCTGCTATGTGCTCATGAGTTACAGGAGAATAGTTAATCAACATTTACCATTTTGGTTTAGAATATCTTTTAATTTCATTTAAATGTAAGAAAGGTAAGTATTCCTGCTTACTACAGAAAATAAAAAAAAAGAAAAAGAGACACAGTTCATAACTTACTGAAGAAAACCTTGTTTCAGCTAATACTGGAGAAGAAACATACAGTTAAAATGAATAACAGAAGTAACTTACTAGCAAGTCATACATATTCAAACACGGCTTATTTCATGATTTCAGTTAATCAGTAGTTTGATGAATTTCAAATTGGGTTATTCAGACTATGTTGGGTATTAACTATTGATATTTTCCAGGAAAGGCATTTGACCAGCTTTTGTTTTTTCCTTTAAGATGAAATAAATCATGGCCATAAAATTAACCTTTCTGCCCTTTGACTGTAAAGGGGCCCTTCGATGAAGCTAGCTTAAGTGTAGGCATCTAAAACTTAGGTTTTAGACTTCTTTTTTCGCTCATTTTAAATTCAGCTTTATGAAAAGCTTGAATCAACCATTTCAGCTCTGTCACATAGTTCAGAGTCCTTAATACGTAGAGAATTATGGTCTGAGGTTGGCCAATGACAGCTGACATAATAACAAAACAAAAAAAGAGGGAGGGTGGTCAATAACTTGAAGTACCAGTGAAAGACAGAGAGACACAAAAATCTGAAATTACTTCTAGAAGAAAAATGGGGTCATCTGCACAATTCAGGAACGGACTTATTTCCCAGGAGCCATATCATAAGTGTAAACTAGAATCTTTTTTTTTCATCTCACTTCAGCTAAAAGGACTGAAATATCCTTCACATCTCTAATATGTAACTGAAGATATCACCAGTTTTCCACAGCTATATACCAAATCACTCCTAACAGAAGTAAGAAGGTATCTGAATTTTATAAAGGTAGGGTCATCTGTTATCTTAAATTTGCTGAAAATTTAAGCTAACATAGGGTAGCTTCCTATGGAGTTTGATGGATTAAAATGGTCAGAAAATTTAATATGTTTATTCCTTCTTAGTTAGAGTACATCAGTGCAACTCATTATTTCCAGTTTATTCCAGAACATGAAGATATCACTCCTTCTGTCTGGTCAGTGCGTTGATGGTATTCACTTTAGAAAAAATACTACTTTTTCAATACCTTAACAACGACTGGTAATGCAGATACAGCATTTACAGAAGGCTGAGTCTGGATTTTTCTTTTCTTGTTTGTTTTTTCAACGGACTTTCTAACAAAATGCAATTTCCGAGATTATCATTCCTCTGATGGAATCTGGCCTGTATGTCTTCCATGTGAGTGTTGGCTGCACCCGGATGAGAATAAGAGGGAAACTTGGCTGCCAAAACATAGGTTATGTTACTAAGATAATATTATTTACATGTTTTAACTATGGAATGAACACAAATCATTAAGAAAATTTACTAAGACAGTATTCTGCTATGCTAAAATGATATTTCATTGAAAGCAATGTTGGTATTAGTGAAAATTTTTATGTGCTTTTTTGGATAGATCATCTGTTCCTTGATTTCTATGACGTTTTCTCAATTTCAGTGGCTTCATGCTGGATACCTGGTCTTCCTCTGATGTTGCCTGGTTGTGTGGGAGTATTCCTTATGCTGCATCTTGTGTGATCCTCCTGTCTCATACAGGGAACAGATAAGAGGGGTTTTCGGTAGCGAATGCGCAATACGTGCATTAAGCATTGCCAGACCACAAGCAGAATTTGGAGAAGATTCAGGTGTCTGGCAAGTGATATGAGAGGGAACGAAGACTTACTGGATGGAAATGGGCATGTAATAGACTTTTGTAATTAAAAGGATATGGTAAATGTATGAAACGATCTCATATGCTATCCAAACAGAGCAGAGTAAGCACTGCTTGTGTGCCAGTGCTCAGCATGGATTCTGCCATTTTGCTAAAGCAGAATTTCTAATTAAATCCTATGGCAGATGAGGTAGTTAATTTCCCTGTACTCATTAAACTATAAAATGGGGGAAAAGGTGGTAGAGGTGGACAATAAAGGTATAAAATTAAGAGGTAGAAAGCAATAAAGCTTAACAGATATGGAAATAAGAGGTGGCAAAAGAAGAGGACTTGAGCAGAAAAAAGGGAAATAATGAAAGTATTAGGCTATTTAAACTCTAATAACATTAGGACAGGGAGCAAAGATGACAATAATAATGACTGGTGGAGGATCATAGTAAGCTATTCAGTGAACAAGGAGCACGTGGAATTGGCTGCTCTTTAGGTTCACCCAGAATGACCAATTAGTACATTTGTAATCTGCAATAAGAAACAGGGCAACTTACACCGGGAGGCCTTGCAAATAAAGGAGAATAGCCTATGGGCCTTATTATGGGATAAGGTGGAGAGGATTTGGGAGTGGAACAGAATTTATTATGGGGTGACCTAAGCTGATTGTGGGAATGT
This sequence comes from Pluvialis apricaria, assembly GCA_017639485.1. NCBI lineage: Eukaryota > Metazoa > Chordata > Aves > Charadriiformes > Charadriidae > Pluvialis > Pluvialis apricaria. The sequence goes on from CM030007.1 coordinate 52,798,044, forward strand.
ACAAGACTCATTATAGGCTTCCACAAAAAACATTTGGGGATTGTGCAAAAGGTATTCTTGGATGTTTACTGGAGGAGACTAAGGCAGGGAAACATATGGATCAAATAGGTTTGGGGTAGAACAAGTATGGGGAAATAGAGGGAGAAAGGCATAAAAAGGCCTGGTCGTGTGCAAACAGGTTCCCAGTCCATAAACTTTTTGTGGGTAAGGGACTCTCTATTCCACGTACATGGGTGTATATGGGGGTTTGACTGCCAGACACTGGGCCAGGAGTCAGAAGGCCCATATGTCAATGAGGTCAGCAACTGGAGATGCCATAGTAAATGCATATTGTGAGGGTACATGTGCTTATGTGTGAACACTAAAGAATATCAAGCCAGAATAGCTGATGAGTATGATAAGCAGCTTGGGAGCCAAATATTGAAGTGACCATGTCTGGGCCAGATACTGGAGAGAACAGAGGGACTGTGAGTTGGCTGCAGTTATTTATAGACCACTACAGGAAGCCTGTTTTGATAAAAAGCTTTTAAAAATGTATCCACCCAAAATATATTTGTGAATAAATAAAAAATACACCAAATTTATGTTTATAAAATCTTGATTTATTACAGGGTGTTATGAGATTATTCACTTTATAGCTTCAATATTATTGATTCACTTTTTTTTCCTTAAAATTTTCTGTTTCCACACCAAAACATAACATGATACTATATGTAAAGTTTAATGTTTTTCACAACATAATTCTCCTGGAGAGATAGCCATTTCACCTATTTCCTGGGAACAAAATAAAGCAACCTTTTTACCCCACTTCCCAGCACAGCTGTCAGTAAGATGTGGAATGAATGTGCTGTTTGTTTAAGGGGTATTAGGTATGTTTAGACTAGTGCATAGAGAGATAAAATTATAGAAATGGTCATTATGAAGTGACCTACGTATCAATGCAGTGACAAATGCAGATGTCAGCAGTGGAAATAAACTATAAGTTACCAACTGGGAGAAACAAATTAATACACACATTATAAACAACAATCTGGTTATTAAAAATAGTGCTTGTAAAGTTAGCTTAAATCCTAGTGTCTCTGAGAAAAATATATTTAATTAGAAAAACAAGCCTGGATAGAACACAAATATGGCATATCTTACGTTGTGTATTCAATGTAGTCTCTCAACACTATTTTCTCTTGTGAACGAATACAAAATTAAAAACAAAAAAAGCCACTCTGCTTCCAATTGAGTATATATAAAAACTCTCACTAAATAAAATGATGTAAGACTTATGGTCCTGTTTTGATTTTGCATAGGCAATTAGAACATCTTTACATAAACTCTATTTATAAATTTTCTGTCCTATATTGCTATGAAATCCTGTTGGTTTTGAGCACAGATCTGCAAAATTACGGACAATAAATGTTTTACTAGGGTAGCTCTTACACCTCCTTACTCTGCAACCTTTAAGAATTGCTTCCCTAATGATGTGAAGGAGGCCCTTCTCAACCTCTGGAGGCCTGCTGTTCATTTATGTTTTCATTTTGCATGCTTTACTAAATTCACATCATTCTTGATGTGGGTGCTGACACACATTATCCAGCTCTCTCACACAACTTGTCTTTTTGACTATCATGCTACACAGTAAATGGGTGCCCTATTTTGATCAGCTGAAATTAAGGGTAATAAAAAAGTATCTTATTGCAATGTATTATGTTCTTTCCCCTTGTGTTAATAATAATGAAGCATGTGCATGCTGTCTCTGAAATTCTAGCTCCAAGGAACAGCGTTTTATTCTAGAAATAGCTTCCTGTTCTTAGTTACCAGAGTCATTCAGGGCAGAATTTGTAGAGACTGTATCTATCTAGCCCTCTAGAACTTGTTTCTTTCTATATCTCACATCTCGCTTAGCTTTGAGCAAGGTCTTTGAGAAGGGAAATCCTTCCCTAACAGCCTGTCATAGTGGCCAGTGAGTTTTCCACTGAACAAAATTGACACCCAGAAATAGTTACCTTCACTAAATACATTATCCTTTTTTTAGGGTTACGTTGGAATATAGAATGAAGCCTCTTTACACAATCAGAAATACCAAGATTCTCAGGCTAACTCATAATGAAATGCTCTGTTCTACAAATATCTGAGAAAGAAAAATAGACCCAAAAAAATCCTCAAACCATGAGACTGGATCATCAAATCCTTCTTACTCCAATACTGTTTGTTGAAATGAAATTGTACCACCTAAAAACTTCACCCAAAGAGCAGGTTATTGACCATAGATCATCTTTCTTCACCACTAAATACAGAAGCTTTTCATTTTATCAGTTTTTATTGTAGGAGCTTTTCAGTGCTTTTGGGTTCTAACACCAAGAAAAAAAACAGATTAAATCATAGTTAAAAATGACACTGAGGTTGAGAGACAAGAGTCTTTGTTGGTTGAATATTTCAGGTGGCATAATGCCACTACACATTGGTTTCATGATGATGAGACCTACACGATCCAAACCATACTACAGCCTTATTTTATTTATTTATTTCTGAAAAAATAAAAAAAATTAAACTAAACATATATGCTGTAAAAAGTTCGGAAGCATGAGTATTAGACTTTTTTATAAGCCACTTCTTTTTTTCCTTAAAACTTCATGTGTGTTAGCGGGGAAGTCATACAATTCACTTTTTTTCAGTGTAACTAGTTGTGTTTGAGCTTTAGAATCTTTTGGTCATCAGCTAAATAAGGAAGGCATAAAGGAAAGATTTCAAATTTTAAGATTAATATAAGTTCCTAGTTTAACAAAGCAAAAAAACCCATATGCTGTACATACATACATATACACACACATCTCTTGCTTTTCTGCTTCTCTCTTTGTGTGTATATATATATATGCATACATTTCAATATTAAAGGTTTCAGATTCTGTTTCACATAAGTAATACACTATGTTGAAAACTACTGGTTATGCACAATTTGTTATTACTCTGAATATTAAACATGTGCATGGATTGTCTGTGTTTGAATCTTGGTTTTGGTTGTAACAATATCCTGCAATGTTAAATCAGGGATGGATTGATTCTTAACTATTTCCTTATTGTAATTTTCTGTCTTTTAAAATTTTGTTTACTTCCTCTTTTTTTCAGGAGAATATGAAACTTCTCATAATCAAGTCTTCTTTTTATTCATTTAGAGAAGAAATCTGGATATTAATACTCTTATTATTTGTTACTAAGCATGGCTAATCCTGAAAATTTGATTCATTCAGCATTAACTTTTGGCCTGACCAAAAGCTTTGTTGAGTAAAACAGCATAACTTGCATTGACTTCAATTGTCTGAATCATCTTGAGATTTGAAATCCTTATAATACATGTTTGTTTCTTACAATATTTCTTAATCAGTAAATTTCATTCACAGGCCCCAGAAATAGTTAGACTGCTACCTATGGGATTATTCTTTCCAAAGTCTAATTATTTAAATTAAGTAATAACAACATACACTTTTTAAAACACAGCCCAGAACTTGCTGTGACAGTGTTTCTGGACTAGAGCCTGTAAAACTCAAATATGAAGTACATAATAGGTTTTTTTCATGGTAATATTCATATCTGTCTGTTAGTATGGCATTTTGCCTATTCAGAAGATATAAGACCACTATTTACAGGACATTAGCCCTATCCAATTATAGGACAGCCTGAAATATACTTCAACAATCAGCTTCTCTGCCAAAAGATCCTCCTGTTTGCAAATAATGCCAATCTGAAACTACATGCTTCATTAGAAGGGCAAATATCTGTAGATATTTTGCAGCCTACATTTTCAGCCTGTTTTTCTACCCTATGCCACTATTTCTTCTCTCTATCTGTCTCTTTTTTTTTTTTTAAATCTGATTCAGTGTTTTGACTTTTTGTCAAAGTGAAGTAAAGGGCTTATGGCTTCTTAACTGATCCCTTAATGCTTTTATTCTGTAAAAAAAATTAAAAATAAAAAATCTAGGAATAGAAAGAAATCTCTCTCAAAATCACTTACTTTTATGCTCTTTTAAATTCCTCTTTTTCCATTTTACTGACATATTTTCTTGATTTCCTACACATTATTGTCAATTCTATTTTTTCTTTTGGAAAATAAATAAAGTATAATAAAAGTTTCTGAAATTTAGTCTTTCCATTAGATTATTTATCTTGGAATATTTTATCAAGTGTTTTGATTACATCATCAAGACTTTAAAGCTTCTATTAAGGCAAACTATGTATGTCTATGAAAACAACAGCAAAAATATCTTAAAGGAACAGAAACGCAAAGAAAGTGTTGTTTCATGATATGGTGTCTCTTTGTATCATAAAGCTATGTAGATTACTACAGGACTACTTGTGCAAAAGCTGCCATAATAAGTCAGCAGCAAAATCAGCATTACTTGGCAGCTGGACATCCCATCAGGCCATTATATAAATGTCAAATAAAAATTGTCAATACCCAGAATTAAAAAGCGTCCTTCTATTTCTTTGAATCAAACACTATCAATTGAGCTATCAGTTAGTCACTGTGATATAAATATTGTATCAAACAGAGAGGAGTAAATAGAGCCTTTAACTGATTTTTTTTTGCTGAGCATTAGAGCCAATAGAATATAGGATGGGGCTATTACTTTCTGGAAAAACTGCCAACTGCCTGTACCTGTAGCTGTTTCGGAGGTATTATAGAACTAATAATAAAGGCTCTTTCAGTCTTAGGAATGTCATGCTTTTCACAGATCCCAAGGTCTCTTGTAAGCTCTGTGTACATCAGCAATACAAACTGAAATACCATGTCAGAGATTCCGGGTTGGGTTTTGAACCCAAAGCATAAGAAGGACAACTTCACAAAACATAGTCACCTACTTCCCAGAAAAACCGTGAAGGCTCGTACAACCTGGCATACGTTGTGTTCATAACTAGTTGTCCTCCTCATGTTTTCAGTAAAATTCTGTATTCAGTACTAAGTCTCAAATCTATGCAGAAAAATAAAATATATTTTTAAATGCAAGGGTTTTTTTGATCATTGCAAAATATCCATTTGGACATAATAAAGTAAAACATAACGATTTAATGAGAAAATAATGATGATCGGAGGTTTGGGACCTGCTATATTGTAGGCCTACTTGTACCTATCACAATGTCTTCTATAAATATATGAGTCTCAAACCAATTCTGTCAGAAGTCCAAAAGTCACTCAGCTTTGAAGTGAAGGAACAGAACATTCATTTGCACCAGATTTCAGCAGGAATTCGTTATTTTAACACATGTGCATAGAGTAAACAAACGGTTTTACAAGCCAAAAGAGGAAGATGAAAAAATCCACAGCCATCAGGAAATTGGTTTTATATTAAAAGGCAAGACCTATTTAAATTTAATACATAATTAATGCCAACAATTTGTAACTTGCTCAGAAGCCATAATATGACCTAAATTATAAGTAAAATTTAATTGCCTTTAAATTCCATGTCTCTGAAGACTATAAAGATTAAGGGTATATACATTTCCAACGTAGATATAAAGTGATCATTTTGTAAGTAACAAATAAATATTCCTTAGAAAATGTCTGTTGCCAGAAAAAACACCATATGTATTTAGTGAGATTTTTCAATAAGGTTAACAATAAGATGAACAAAGAGAGAGTAGTCACTGTAGACAAATGTCGTATTTATGTTGTACATAGTCTGAAAAGGTCTTATGTAATTCTCATTGTTCCTTGAATTACAACAGTATCAACAGTGTTTAGATTATGTTTTCCATACTTTGATTCTTGTATTTCTTCTCCTTTTTGATTTGAAACAAAACTGTATTCATTGTATTACTCATCCTGGTTGGTTGAGTTGAATTTTTATATTTTTTTTGATTATTCTTACTGATATTTTTATTTGGTTTAGGATTTTTTTTTGTTTGCTTGTTTCGAGGGGTTTGGTTTTGTGAGTTTGTTTTTATTTTTTTTTTTACATTTCCAACTAAAAAAATGTATGTAAATTGGTTTTTTTTTTTTCAAAACTGTACACTGATTACTGGTAGATTCTTCTATAGCTGTTCAGAATCATTTTTGCTGTGGTAACAAGCAGATGTTTCAGAAGTTTCTGGCATTTTTTAAAAAAGCAACAACCAAAACGAATCTTTTCCAGACCACAAGTAAAAAACATCTATAATGAAAAGTAAAGTAGAAAAAAAACCATAAAATAAGTCCCTTAGTGTTCCTGTGATTTTCTTACGATAGGTAATTAAAACAAGGGTGCAACATCATCTGTACTAAGAAGAACATGCCAGACCTCCCAATTTCTTTGTCCCATAAGGAAACATGCCTTCTAGGCAGTCATTTAAGAGTCAAGTGGACTAGTGTTTTACTGAGACCGGGGATTGTCTGGGTATGTGCTGTGGTCTCTAGTCACAGATGGTCTGCAGATTTCTGTCTGTATGCAACTGCCAGCAAACTTTTAATTCTATTTGGTTAAGTAAAAATAGCTTTGATTAAAAAAATTTAAATAAACCTTTATGAATAGACATTTTTAGAGGAATGAATGGATGCTTAATAAAACAATGTGTGTGTAGGGGGGTATGTATGAGTATGTATCATTGTGTAGGGGGGTATGTATGAGTATGTATCAAAGCTTGAGTTGCAACCCTGGTACTAATCAACTGAGAATATGTGTCCAATAACACTTCATAAATGAGAAAACTGTTTTTGTTAGAAAATTGAACCTCCGGAGAGAATAATTTTGGTTTTAGCTACCCCTCAACTAAAATGAAACTCCAGTTCAAATCTTATCTTTCTATTGTTATATCATCAATGAAAAACTGTAACCAAAGGAAGTGATGTTATCCAAATTAGCATATCAGCATTTGACTCTCAGAATCTATTCCTTGCCTGAGGAGTCAGCAATTTGGAAAGGACTCTTAGTTATTATACAACACAGTTAATGTTTCCTTGGGTAAAACGTAGTTCCAGGTGGATGATTTCTAAATTTAGATATGCAAATATGGGGTGTGGGGAATATATATATATATAAAACATTCTTATGGATCTTTGAAGCTCTCTTCAATTGTCATTTGCAAAGAGGTCTCGTAACATTTAAGATACATTGGTGAATTTGAAGTATAAGTAGGGTGCTAGCAGATACCCATGACACTTGAGGGTGTTTGAAGTGACATTAGCAATCTATATACAGGGCAGCTGAACTAAGACCCTGGTGAGTGTATCGGCAGACTACAGAGAGCTTTTTCAGATTAATCAGTTGGCTATGTATAGACTGCTGTTATCACTCTACATGCCCTAGGGCATTTGTCCCAGTGTCCAGCTGGCACTCCAAAAAGCCCATGGCTCTCCCATAAATCCTGTTATATCTGCAAGGACACAGTGTTGTATCAGATACCTCTGAGCATTTGATTTTTACACTTGATGACATCTTTGCACAATTGGAGCAAGCCTTATATGTCTAGTTTGAGGTAAGCTGAACCACACAGCCCACTGGTTTCATGACTAAGGCTAAAAGTTGGTGCTGTGAGCTATCACACTGCGCCATCAACCATTCCTTGGAGGGTCTGGTTCTCCTACATGTCCTCTGTTATAACTGAAATCATGGTCTACATGTCTTGGATAACCTACAGTTATCCAACTTACCCAATTTTACTGATCAGCTAATTGTGAGTAGTTGAATCCCACATTAGGTATAAGTTGATTGTAATAGGAGCTTAGAAATCTATTTCAAATAGTGATGCCTTGGCATGGCTTCAATTACAAATACATAGTGCTTTAATGCCATTTGGGGTGCCCTACAGTATTCAAGACATCTGACTAGGTTTGGTAGATAATGCAAGGGATCTAAGGGAGAGTCATAGTCTTTGGAAGACACACGTGGAGGCCAGGTAGGATAAGAGCATAGGATAATTCAGGCTGGAAGGAACATGAGGAATTCTTTTGCAAGACATCTTGTTCAAAGCAGAGACAGCTCTGATGCCAGACCAGGTCCTTCAGAGCTTTGTCCAGTCGGGTCTTGAAAACTTCTGAGGATGGAGCCTGCACAATCTCTGGGCAACCTGATCCACTGTGTGGTTGACCTCATGGTGTAAATGTTTCTCCTGATATCCAATTTGGACCTCCCTTGTTTCTATTTACATGCATGTCTCTTTTGTCCTCCCATCACACACCTTTGTGAAGATCTTGCTTCCATCTTCTCAAAAAACATCGTGTAAGTACTGGGGAGCTGGTGCTAAGGTCTCCTGTAGACTTTTTTTCTCCCAGATAAACAAGCAAACTCCACTCTCTCAGCCTTTCGTCATATGAAACGTGATCCAGTCTCTTAATTTGTAGCCCTTTGTTGGACTCACTCTAATATGTCCAGCTCTCTTTTGTCCTGGAGAGCCAAAACCTGGAAACAGCACTCTGGATGTAACCTCAGCAGGGACGAGATGAGGGGAAGGATCACCTCCCTCAACCTGCTAGCAATAGCCTTCATAATACAGCTGGGATGCTGTTGATCTTTGTTACAAGGACACATTGCTGATTCGTGTTCAACTTGTTGCCCACCAGCACGCCCAGGTACTTCTCTGCAAAGTTGCTTTCGATCCAATTGGTCCCCAGTGCGGGGATCAAGTACAACATCACACGAAAATCTTCTAAACCATCTTTTGCATGATGTCCTGCTAAATCATCACATATTTACTTAAGAAAGTGTTTTTTACTGAAGGCTGTTTATACAATTGAATAACAATGAATATTAAATTTGTGATAAATAAATTGACAGTGAAGAAAGAGTTTAAAATATGCGTAGGATAGTTGGATTTCTGAGTGGGTCATTACAGGAGAAAACACAGTCTCTTCCACCTATCTCAGGAATATTATAGAAATTTACTCGTGACATAAAATGCCTGCTGTCATCCTTATAAAGGAAAAAGCCAAAAATTACACTGTAATGATAATAGCAACACTGTAGAGATGGACTGACTACTGTAATGAAAAGTATCTGTTCTTTTTGTGACTCAGCATTCCCTGAATATTGTTTTCTGTCAAGTAATGAAATCTAGATTTCAAGATTAAAAGTAATTTTTTTGAACTTGGTATTTTACTTCATGGAAAAGGTGCAAATAAATTTACCTTAAAGCTCTGAATAAGTCAGGGTGCTGTCATGGTCACTTTTACAAGATGTCTGATGCTCAGCTGCACAAAGTAGAAAAAAAAACCCCTAAAATAAATTTAGAAAAGAACAGCTGTTAGATAAATCTAAGGTTTGTGTTAATATAGAAAAAAAAAGTTTTTACAAAATTTAGACTGCATACCCATATGAAAATTTGTAGACAAAATCAATATGGAGAATAACTGGTCATCATTACTAACAGTAAAAGCTGCTAATTTTTTATGGGGAAAAGTGCCATGTTATAGGAGTTTCATTTTTATGAGTACTTCGTCTAGTTAACTTGCCACTATGGATTATGGAAACAAATAGTTAAAAATCTAAATAGAAAATGAAAAAAACAAACAAAACCCCCCTGCTCCTCCTATCAAATATGGAATGGTTATGGCATTTTCCTATGTGGACTCTTGCTTCTGTTTAGTGTAGGAGTGGAATAATCTCTTGCTTTATTCTGTGATTTAAAAATACTGAATTCATGGTCTTACTGTGAAGGAAGACAAAACACTGAAATTATTAGTAATGTGTACTTCATGACAAAAAAAGAATCCGCACCAGAAGGGGTTATTGCATTGTGGAGTTTTGGGTTTTTAAATAGTTAACACTATAGGTGTCTTTCAATTAAAAAACAGAGGTAAGAATACACAGTTACAGCTGATTATAGCTCTTTGGTGATAAAGCAGGAGGTAGGAGCAAAGTCCATGCTCTGATGAGATGGGCTGTGGTAGTATAGCAGCAAGAACAGCAAAATAATTGAAAGATAAAATGCATGTACAGATATTCTCTCCAAATACTGGACTTGCAGTTCTCATGACTGTCTTTGGATGTCTCTAGTTTCAAGTAATGGGAAAGTTCTAAGGTTCAGCCTTTGTCTTCTTTCGAGTTTGATCTAGGCTTCCATGTGGTTGTCTTTTCCAAACACCAGTTGAGGAAGTTTAAACTACAATCAAGAAGGGTGATGAGAGTCCACAAATATCCTTGAGTTATCTTTCAGTACTTTAGTGTAGCAAAAACAATGTAGTAGAATGGCTCAGGCTTTATTAACTGAGTTCATATTTCATGAATATGAATACATATTCCTTCCTATGTTTACATAGCTTCCTGTCATCATGTATAGTTTGCTATTAAAATCTAATTTTACTAACTTTAAAATACAATATATGAACATAACTTTTTATCCTATGAAATTCCTGTCTTTCTAACTTTAGCCCACATTCATCTCTTTCTGGAAGTATTGCAACACATTAACCTTTTTGCTTGCTATACAGAACACCTACTTTTATAGAAATTACTTTAATAGGCTGTTATTGCAAGAGACTGATTCACCTAACACCCAAAATAAATGAGGCCTGATCTAATTTTAATGTTTTCAGAGACATGCAAGCGTTATCTGTTTGCATCATTAAAAACACATAATAGAACATAGGGTGGATGAACATAGCCGATACTCTTCCTATAGCAATGGAAAAGCCTTTCAATTTACCTCTAATAGTTGGGGGGGGGGGGGGGGGGGGGGGGGAGTGAAAACATAACATAACAATTAAGATTCACAACAAAACTAATTGATGATATAGGTAGAAATTCTGTATTTCAGAGTGTTGAGCTGTTTTTTGTCCAGTGTGCCAAGACTGAAGGACATGAACAGCATTATTTTAAAAACATTAACGTTATTTTTTTAAAAAGATAAATAGAAAAACCATACCAAACAGCATGAAAGAGACTTGTTAAGGTGCCCCTATAACTGATATTCAACTGTTTCATTGTATATGCAATTTTAAGAATGGTGTGGGTTAAAGAATTCAACAGTTTATCCTCTTGACATTCTTTGCATCATTTGATGTTTAAATTGTACTTTTGAAAAAACAGAACACTCTTCTAAAAACACATGCACGTAGAAATATTTAATGCCATTTTTACTAGCAATTTTTGGAAAGGAAATGGCTATTTAACAATGAGCGGACTTATTCCCCGGACGCCCTTTTTTAAACCATTGGTTTAGGTTCATACTGTAGACTGCTCTTTATATTTGAAATAAAATTAAAAAGAAAGGTGTCACAAAAGAAAAGAGTAAAAAGTGAATTTCACAAGAAATAGTTCAGACAGATAGTTCTGATAGGAAAATTGCTTCAATGTGACAATAGTATTACCCAGCTTAGAATGCATCAGGGTGAATGAATACTGGCACTTGGATCCCATTACTACAGATTACATAGTTTTCGAGATTCACAGTGATTTTGTTCAGGTTTTTGACAAGTTCAAAAAATTCAATACATGGAGTTTTGTAATTAAAAATGAAGACCACCTCACTTTTGTCTCCATGCAAATACAGAGTTGATGGTTCATGGTTGCCAGAGGTTACTGTTGGTTTTTACATTACAAATAATGAATTTATATATTATATGTGTTTGTAGAAGCACAAAAATATGATGGGCAATTTTTTCTTCTGTCTTTCCTTTTAATCTCTGTGCTATCTTTCAGCAAAGCTACTGTGGAATTGTAGATCTTGAAATTGAGGTTCTATGAAATATTGTTCCATAATAATTACAGAAAACTTTTGCAAATAATAGATTTAATATATGTTGAGTCTATGACTCTGAGATCTTTTGTTCTCTGTTGCTCCACATATAGTTGAGTTTTGCATACTGAAGACAGAGAGCATTAAAGACCTTTTTAATCTATCAAGAAAGGCACAAAACTAACAGTGGTCAATATTGAAGTCATACAAAATTAAATGTAAAATAGGAAACACGTTTAATGATGTGGCATTTAATCTTCATTAAAAAAAATCACTAAGGGAAATCATGGAGTGTCTGTAACACAGTAATATTTATGTAACTTTCTAGCAGACATGGGCTCCATGCAAGGTGACCTAGGAATATTGGAATGCATTTGTGAACAGTAGTTCTGTTAAAAGATATTCTCTGCTCTTTGACAGTATGCCTTTTCAGAAAGGCTGAAACACTATGCTTCAATTTGGAATTGCTGGGAAAACTCCTGTAAAATTAAGTTGCAAAAGGTATCAGTGTTACTGCACGCTATAAAACGCCTAAGTTGCAGGAAGAAACTGAGAGCAACCTTTTTCAGAATAACTGCAAATAAATTGATCCTGATAGTCATTAAAATTTTCTCCAGATTGTAATTACATATATAAATGTCTATAAATTACAACAGTTTCTTACATCTGTCCATTATCTTCATAGAGTCATGTTATCTGGGGAGTCATCTTCTCTTTCCTATATTGCACACATCAATTAGTGAGATTTCCCATTGTTTGTTTGGTTTTTTTTTTTAATAAAAATGCAAAGAGCTGGCAGGTTAGTTTTAGACTTTTCTGTTGTCAAACACCAGTTTGTTAAAATTTCGGTGTATGGCTGTCTGTGGAAGTATAATTGGTCATTAGCTAGTACACAGTTTTAGATGGCAGTGATAATTTATTGTTTTTTAAAATAATTTGTTTCTCTTTCTTTCTTTCAGTTTGGATGACTCAGAGAAAACTGAAAAAAAAGTTGAGAAATTTCTCCCTATGATTCATCTATGTAATGAGATTGTCATATATTTGAGAATAAATTATTTATTGTTATATTGTTATAAATTGTGTTGATCTGTATTATAAATCATTTTATACACATGATTTCATTTATAATGTGATTAATTAATTTAAAAAAATGTGTTTAAATGTAAACACTAAGTGGCTGATTTATGAATTTTGTAGATTACATGTAGATGTATAACACATCTGTAGTATTTCCAAACCAGAACGATCCCTCCAAGTAGAATTTTACACATCTATCATAAAACATATTAAATCGTGTGCTGTGGGGAACTAAAGAACTACATACTTGTCAACAGTACTTATAAAGTACAGGAGAAAAATTGCAAACATTCCTTCAGAAAAGGGAATACAGGAAGCATGACAGGACAGAATGAGAATCTTTGGAAAATATTTAGTTTAGAATTTAAAAGAAAAATTTACTCTGTTTCAAATATGACTATTTTATCCACTCATATCTGTCCCAACTTGAATTTCCCTATAACAAATAATACCTATTTTCAAATCAAACTATAAGTCTCCTCCTTCAAAAAAAAAAGCCTTATTTTTATCCAGAATCTGAGACACCCAGAATTGAGCTTACAGTAAATAAGCATATATTTAGTTTAAGCCATTCTTATTGTGTACAGCTATGCTCCATTTAAGAATTTTGACCAGTATTCAATTATCTGATTGAAATGCACTAGTCAAGGCTTTAAGGAGTAACCATTTGTAGTTAATGTATAAATAAGGCAGTGCAGTGAGTGTTTATATTTTTTAAAAAAAGTCTTTATGTTAAATATGAACCCAACAAATTTAACCTACTCACTTCTTTGGCATTCACCATTTAGAAAATTCCATTTGCACACAAAATCTTTTATTTTTAACCTATCTAAATAAAAACATGAAATTCTTTGAAAACTTGATAGAGCACGCTTTTTGGATAAATCATTTTCTTTATTATCATTTGTAGACAGAACCAATAAGTGTATTTCAGACTGGCATTAGTTAACATGCATTTTTCTGGAGGCTAGGAATGCAAAATATAGAGTATTACTGTACATATAGTCTAACTCATATATTTTATTCAAAAAAGTGAATTTTTTTACTGTGAAAATTCATAATATTCCATCTGACACTGACACATGCAATTACAGAAGTCAACAGGAAGGGGGATTACGTGCTCTCCCTAGTTCTTCAGTTTGCAGACTGAAAGAAACAGCTTGTGATAAATACAGCCTCTGTGTAAGCTCTGGGTGGGGTTGAACACAGCATGTAACGTTAACACTCAAGAATTTTAAGTTCCTGATGGATTGCCCTCTGTGACTTAAAATTTGGGACCTTCGGATACTGACCAGCTTCTGAATTATCTGTTATCTGCAGGTCCCAGACCAGTTTGTTACGAACTGCAGACATCTAAAATTTTCTTTAATATCTTGATGAGATAGAGAAGCAGAAAAAAATTGTCCAGATAACAACACGGAGGAGCAAGTGCTCAGTACTGATTGATTATTATTTCTTTTCAGAAACTATATTTTCCCCAGATAATTCTTGCATGTGTTTTCTATTTTCTTCCACTCTTGTGTCTATGTTCCTTGTCTCCTGCTAAGTAGAATAATGGTAATTCAACATAGCTTGCTGCCATAGAACTCCAATTTCAATTCATACAATTTGCAACACCTCAGATCATTGGTCAATAGAGTTTTTTTATTACAGTGAAATTAATTTCTGATATCATTCTCCATTCACTCCTTCTGCACATGATCTTCACTTAAAACACCGTGCAAAAGGTTTTTGGATCCTGTCCGTTATTCCATTCATATTTCTGCCTCCCTTTTGCAGTAAAACATCTTTCCTTTTATATATGTTATATATGTGTATATAACATGTGTTGTGCCATTACCCAAGGGATTTATTGATTGATAATGTGAAAGTGTTGTAAAAAGCAGTAGACCCAATGTGCATCCTTAAACAAAGCTTAGCAATTTAAGGTCAGATTCATCCTGCCTGACTTGGCACTTCTTTGAGGTGCTTAAATTAGGAATCAGTCCCATTTCTTCTCCCTAATTTTCATAAAGTGAACGACTTTACTGGTGCAGTGTCACTAAGAGCAGATTTGCCCTGGGCATGCAATATCTCCCCACTGACTATAACAGACACTTGATAAGAGTATACCCTTATTGAGATGTATTGGCTAAATGCCTGAAGTTCAGTGCGACAAATCTGGGCATAAATAAGTAACTTGAAACCAGGCTTCCCCGGTGGGAACAAACTCTTTATGGTAAAGAATAATTAAAAACAAGTTAGAATTATGTTCAAAATATTGCTTATGAGCAAAGGAGCAGCAAAATACATATATCTGTAAAAGTAAAGCCAAGATGTTATTGTTACTGTAATGGAAATCTTAAGTCTAGCTCAAGAATCACCATTAGTCTAGATCTAATTATTAGAGAAAAAAAGTTTCCATTTTATTTACAAGTGAAAAAAGTCACAATAATACTCATAAGACAATTAAAAATGCAACAGTCAGGTTTGTCTAAATGTATGTTCCTGTTTATGGCTTCTTCCCTTTTGTATCATCCCTTGTTATATTGAAAAAGGATGTTGGCCAGATACCCTTAAAGGAAGCACTCTGCTTCCACATACACTCACAGGTAAAAGTCTAAGTTGTCAGCCTCTGGAGTCCTTGTGCTGAGAGGAATATGCTGTTTATAGCTTTTTTGTTTCTCTTCCAGTATCCAGTTAGGGTCATTATTATGTGTTTATTAATGAGCTTCTAAACCTTTCTCTTTGCTCATTGGTCTGCAGTGTCATGTTTGTTGTGGTTTTAGCCAAATCGGCCACTGGGGACATAGGGGACCCTAGATGGGACCAACAGATGCTCCCCTCTACCCCTCTTCAAAGAGAGAGGCAGAGGAGGAAAAAAGAGACTTATGAGTTTAGAAGGAACTAAACTACTTTAATGAAATATTAATAATAAAATAAAAGGAAATAATTAAATATATACAAAACCATATCAAGCTCCTAGGATTGCAATCATGACACCGGCTGGCACTGGAGAAGTCCCAGGCTGGACTCAGTGACGGATGGGAACTGGATTCCGGATCTGGATTCAGGATCGGGACCAAAGGCAGACGAACAGAGTCCTCCTCAGACGTCAGCCATTGAGGAAAGAGAATGCGCGAGAGCCGACCCTTTGATCCCTTGGTTTTTATACTGAGCATGAGGCAGATGGGATGGAATACCCTGCTGGTCAGTTTTGGGTCACCTGTCCTGTCCACTCCTCCCCACAGGTGGGAGCCCACTGTGCTTTTCCACTTCCAACCCTCCAACGGGGCAAATAGTAAAGTTGGTTGGCCTTGGGTGTTATAGCAATAAGTATAAGCAAGAGCCTCCCTGCATACTGTGCCTTGGAATCAGCTATAAACATAGGTCTTATGACTCTGAGAGAGCGAACATTGTCTGCACAATATGCTGTTAATTTCAGTAGTTAGAAGAGGCCCAGCTAAGAAGCAAAGTTATTGAACAAAATTGGTCCTGTTTTACCTCAAACCAGGACAATGTTACATCCAAGTTTACTATATATGGTGCCTTTTATATATATGTCAGATACTATTTTTTGTTCTGTTCATTACCCAGAAAATTGTTTTGTCCATCTCCAGGTATGCATTTCTTTAGATAACCGTGGGTGAGTTGTTTATAGCTGTGGCATCTCCAGTGCCAAGTTTGTGCCCCATGTCTTATCACCACACCATGCCTGAGCTCCCCTGCACCGTCCTGTGTATCCACTTCTTACAGTCTTTTTTACTGTACCAGACCCATATTTATCTACACTACATCACTGCGTTAGTGCTGTAAATACCTCATTCTATTTGAATTTTTTTTTATTAACACTATCTATATAAAACTATGGTTGTACTGTGCAAGGATAAAATTAGCCACTGCTGCCTGGTCAATTAGGGAAATGGCTGTCACAGCTGAACCAGGTAAAACAAAGCTGCAAGCAGGTAAAGAAAAATTCAGACACAGCAGGCCTGGCAAGCCTCAGCCTGAGGCCTTGCAAGTGTAGTAGAAAGCTTGTGGCTTGTTACCAGCAATGGCAATACTGTATGACTGGGCTATGCAATTACATCATGACTACACAGACAAAAGGAATTACACCTGTATTCAGAAAGGAGCTAGAAGCTTCAGGGTTTTTTGCCCTGAAAAAACAAGCTGCTAGTGCCATTTTTCTCTCCAGCAGAAGAACAATCCTTAAATGGGCACGGAGGATTTCAACACACTGCCTGAGAATAGTTACGTTCCATAAATTGACATTGAAGCAATCAATAGGTTGAGCAGGGAGCTGACTGTACCTGTGGAAGAAACTGAGGGTGGTCCTCATGTGGACTCATGTAGCTCTCAGTGCCAGAAGGAGGTGTCTTTGTTCAAACTCATCCTGACCTACAAAGGACCTGCAAGTAGCAAAATTTCAAGCAAATCTTAAGCCTAGTCCCCAGAGTCTAAAGGGCCTTTCCTGCTCCACATATTTGGTGGAAGGGTATGTCCCTGTGTGTTTTAAAACTCCCGCCAAATTGCATTAATTTATCTTCTGGGGAGGTATAGAGAACCTCATGGATTAATGTCTGAAAGTTGCAACAGGCCAGGATGGCCCATGAAAGTTAAATAAACTACTAGTTCTATGCAGTGCAGCATGTGTGTTCTCAGTCACACGTCATAGGAGTGGCCATGGAGAGTGTAACCCTCTCTGGTTTATGTCACCTTTATTTATGTGGATACAGCTTCTTTGATATCACTTCTAACTTCAATTGGGCTCAGATTCCTGTCCTGAAATGCATTCAGTAGAAATATTGTACTACTTACTACTAGGTTTAATTTTTCTCTTGGCAAAAAGATCAAAAGTCAGTGCAGCTTTTTTTTCTTTTTGACTGGTATTTATGATTGTCTTAAACAGAGTGAAGAACTCATTTGACTTCAGTCAGTAGACATCAATGAGATGTTTAAAATAAACCTCAGTGAGTGTCACTGTTAAAGGTATTTCTCATTTTAAAATATACTTTATAAGAAAAGATGTTGCTTTGGCCTTTTTCCAGGTGTGTGGCTGGCAGATAACCTAAGAAATATTTAAGTGTGCAAGAGGGAGTTAATTACTGTTAGGAATGGTTTTGAAACAGATTCAGAATTGTTTAATATTTAACATGAAGGGCTGGCTGATGTTTAAAACAGGTGATTATGTTCTTTGCATTTCGATTAAAAACATGTGTTCCTACCTTATTATAAAAACTTCAAATATCCAGAGCCCGTTGCATGTAAATTTAGTCATGCCCCACCATCTGTAAATTAGATTTGTCAGTTCTGAATTATTTTTATTACTCGGCACAAATTTTAAGCAGGTGTATTTCATTTATAATTGGCTGAAATTATAGCCCCAAATACAGTATATTTTGTTTTCAGCAGAATTATCAGTTCTGTGAAATACAGGGTATATATCCAGAAGGCTGTACATGGAGCATATGTTATAGATAAATAGGCAATGTTCACTTTGCAATGCAGTGTTCTGTTTCTGAGAAATTAAAATTTTGGGCACAATCTCTTCCCTTCTGAGGTGAAATTACAGAAGCAGAAGTGAATTCCTAGCCTACTGCTAAAATATTTAACGTCAGTATTATGAATGTAATTGTTCTGAAAATGTCTGCTAAGAGGTTTCTGAGGTGTGGTATAGAGAGCATATGAGGGTGGTCCATGCAGAACTGCTTAATTCCATCACATTACCTTTATTCTTATTTACAGCTGTAAAACCCACTGGACATTAATAAATAATTCCTTAATAATATCACAAGAAATTAAATTCTTTCAGTGCTCCAAGATGTTGTTTCTTACTCATAGGAGGAAGTCTACTGATTTACATATAGAAAATGTTAAGTACTACATTTTAGGAGAAATCAAAATATTCAGCTTAATATAGACATTCTTGAGTGCAGTGAAGACTGTCTCATCTGTGTTAAGATCCTACCTACTGAAAGAGAGAAACGTATATTATATAAACACCAAAATGAAAAGGCATTTCTGTTATCTTAATTTTAATACACACTGTAACATTATCTGTTATCTCCTAAATACACTGTAAGATAAAAGTACGCTAAATTGGAAGAAAAATGAAGGAGGAATAGAAAGAAAAGTAGTTGAACAAACATGAAAGGATCATCAGGGGCACAAACACAAAGTGATGATTTCCAGTTACAGTATTTGAAAGGATGTAGACTGTTTATTCAGCCACAGTAAATCTCTCTAGCTGAAGAGGTATTTGCACCATATACTACAGCCCAGATCTGAGTTCCTCTTAGCTGCAGAAAGAATTGCAAACAAAGGAGGCAGACCAGTTCTGGGTCTCGGACAAATGATTTTGCTGCCTTCCTTTCATTTATGCCCCTGGCCATAAAATGTCTCTGATGGAATTGAATTAAAATGGAAGAAAAAGTCTATTGTTGTTCTTACACTTAAAATAATTTGCATAGTGAATGGGGTTCATAACAAACAAGGAATTAAAAGACAGCAAGAGTAGGTGTATCATGTATGTGAACATCTACCTTTTGATATTTTTTTAAAAATGGTAAATATGCAAACAGTTTAATTAATAAAATGAGAAAACAACAACAAAAATAAATGATCCTTGTTTTTTGCCTTAATAACTGAATGACAGGTTTTATCTCCTTTTACCTATCATGCACTTTCTTTCCCATCAAGAAAACAAGGAATTCTTTAAGGAAAAAATAAATCCAATGATGCCATGGGGAGGTTTCATATTAATGCTCAGAACACGTTTCTTTCTTTTCATTCAGCAGTATTTCCTCTTTATTTGACATGGTACACCACTGATATAGCACTGTGAGGGCCAGAAGCACAACTATATCAGCATCTTAGGAAAAGCAGAAGCAGTATTTCTTTGACGTGTTTACCTTTTAGGAATATATTCTACATGCCATGTGTTATAAATATTCAGATTCACTCTGCAGTTAAGAACCATGCCACAGCTTTCTTGTTTTCAAAATGATTCTGAGCAGGTATTGAAAGGGGGAAAGGAGAGATGTGTTGCAACATTATTAGGTGAAAAAAGCCGTAGCTTTTTATTTGTACACCACTGGTACTATTAGTTGCTTACTGTCATCTGAGTAAGTTCTTCTGTGGGAAAGTTGAATGTGGGATATAGACCTCAAAATACATGTTAGGTTGGAATCCTACAATCTGGGGATACACATAGAACAGCTCATGTTACCAACCCAAACTCAATAAAATTGCTTTCCCCTGACTATTTGAGGGTGCTGAATTCCAACATCTGCAAGCCAGCTAGGCTTGTATGAAGCAGTGTCTTTGCTGCAGAAAACAGTATTGTTTGCTTTTCCTTTATTTTTACTACGAATGAATGAGATAACATAAATTAGAATTTATAAAGAAAAATTTCTTGTGGATTGTCAAATTCACACACCTAACTTTAGCCCAGAGCTAGCTTTTCTGCATAAATGTTTTTTCTTTTCCTTTGGTATAACAAAGGTATTTAGTAACTTTTTATTGGAAATGTTTTCAGGTCCTTAAATTCAGCATTGTAATAGGTGGGAGTACAATTCAGATTGAAAGTACGATCTCTTCAAATAGCAATTTAAATACTTTAGTACTATAATATTGCTATTCAGTGCCTTGTCTCAGTTTAAAAAAAATGGTTTAGAATAAACTGTCAGCATTACTACTTCATTCTAGTGATTTGCATGTCAATTATTTTGCTTTCCAATTTAAAATTTTGAGTGTGGATAAAGATAATATTTTCTGCTTTTTAAGTCTATCTTGTAATGAAATAATATGTATATAAAAGATTATAAAAGTATATATACAGTCTTCAGATTATCTGGAATTCTGGACACATTCTTTTTACAACTAAAATAAATGGCATCCTTCATTCACTTACTAAAAATATATGTTACTGGTAATGATCCATATGGTATCCTTGAACACAATCTTGTAATTCTGCGAGAGAATCTATTGTATGAAAATAAACTGTTTCACTTTAATATTTGCTGATCAGATGTTCACTTCTTTAAAGTAATGTTTGAAAAATTAGTCCTATTACCAAAACCAAGCTCTATTACAAAAAGTCGCTGGACTCATGCAGCATGCAGGGACTTGAATTTCTTGCTAAAAGAAACAAATAACTTGTTTCAAATTAGATCAGGTGCCATCACTGTCAACACACAATAAATAGCAGACTGTAGGGCCAGTAAGTTGTTATTGCAGCTGCAATGTATGCTGATTTTGCTCCTCAGCATGGAACTCCAGTTAAAGTAATTAAACTTGAGATTTATGCGTAGGAGAATAAGAAGTCACAGTGAGAGGTTGATTGGAAGAATGAGTGTGGCTGAATGATTTCTATAAGTATAAAGATAGCAGAGAGTCTAGTTTAAAGTGATATGGGTATGCATAAGAATCTAATAAGAAGCAATAATTGAAATAAATTGAAATATTAGCTTATATAAGTGTATGCATGATTTCTAAGTATCTGTTTAAGTACTGAAAGCTTTAACTGAAGAAAATTACTTTAAAAATTATGCTGGTAGCCACATCAAAATATAGCACAAAGATACTAAGTGTTTTCAATATAAAGTTCAATGTCTTATTATGGAGATGTGGTGAAAAATATGTTTTATTTCTCTTGCCCCCTTGCTTTTCTTAGAAAAATTTTCTTAGAAAATTTTTCTTAGAGTTAGAAATCTTAAAGAAAAGCCAAAACCAAAACCCATATAACAGAACTGAGGGTATTACAGGGAAGAGAAATCATGAATGAATAATAATAATTAAAAAATTACTTTTCTATAGTAAATAAATTTTCTAAAGGACTAGTAAGCATGAAAAGGGCATAATAGTAATCTTTTGTCCATAAAGAATTACTAATAAAGGATAAACAATTCCTGATGAACTGATTTTCTTTGGTATTTGTCTTTGAGACTTTTACCCTTTTTGTCTTATGTTTACATCTATACCCTTTTCTTTGTTTATAACAAAGAAGGAACTTTTCCAATTAGATTTTGCATTACCCCTGTAATTTTTCTGTTTGTTTGTTTTAATTTAGGCATCAGTACAGACGTGATAATTTGTGACAAAATAGGTGATACATATTTATTAAATACTTTCCTCACTATTGTTATTACATTATCAGCAGCCTCAAGTTAAGACTACATAGAGAAAATAAGTGTGGGTATTAATTGCCTAAACATAGTCATCTGGTTCTATTTGATCACATCACAGTCCCTAAAGCATTCAAGATATGCACATGTGGTTGACAGACACGAGATAGGGCTTACAGGACACCCATGTCATTACGGAGTATCAACAGAAGTCTTGGAAGGAAATCATAAGAATACTTAAAATGACCCTGGATACATATTTGACCAAGTGAATCACTGCCTGGCTGTGGGTAACAAGTAACTGGCCTGCAGTAATGCAAATATGTATCACACACTGTTACGAGTTAGCTCATACTATTGATTTGAAATAAACCCCAAGTTTTTGAGTATAATTCAGCTGTAGAAAGCTATGCTTAGCACAATGCTGAATGGATAGCTATTCATATATATACGTAAAAGTAGGCATGCACTTCTAAGGTATGTGTATAAGATCTTGCACTTTTCTTTATTCACTACATCTTCTACAGTTAGTGTATTTGTGGCATTAAAATGGGTGTCATGCCACAGTACGACACACAACCAGTGTGCCATATGGTGCATGGTGCCCTGAGCCATTTAAGTCAGTCTACTAAGCTTTTCTATTAAAAACAAAACCAAACAAATCCAGCCAAATAAACAAAACAAAAAACCCACCCAGAACTAAAAAGTAAATGACACGCTGCAGGGTGAGCATTCATCAGGTCATAGATGCACATTCTGAGTGTGTTCCAACATAAAGGCATATTGACGGTGAATTCATATTCTCTCATCAGTGTAATTCTACTGCTGAGCTATTGCATGCTCCAGAAGAGAGATATAGAATAGGCTAATGCAAAATGCAAACAAAAATGTATTAATCATGAGGTTAATTTCCAGGAAGATTTTTTCTTCTGTCTACTAAAGCATTGATGAAACCACCTGGTTTGTCTTCCTCTTAGATCACTTAGATCATCCTCTTAGACCTCTTGAATAAATATTTAGTATAGAAGACAGAAATAGAAATACAGATATGTGCATAAATAAACTCCTTTTCCTTTGGATCTAAATGTAGTAAAACTCTTTGTTCAGGTGTACAGTTCTTAATTTCTGACAAAAATGTCTTGACATTGCTCTGGCTCTTATTCAGACTGATGCCCTGAAGAAAATGATAAAAGACGTTCCCACCAACCCCAAGGCCCATAGGGTGATATTTCCTTTTTGTTCTCTAAAAATCTACCTAAAAATATCAAACAATTGTTCTTTAGTCAAACAATGCTATTAATATGCATAGGATCCTTCAGATGTTTGCATTTTCATCCATAGAGACTCTATTTTACCTTCAAAGCATGTAAATCTTTTTCTTTCTTTCCAGAAGAAAAAAAAAAAAACCAAACCCCAAAACATGACTTGTTCAAAACCTGAGAAAGCTTTTTAATAAACACCAGAGATGGAAAAGTCCAATTTCTTTAAAAAAAAAAAAAGTAAAAGAAAATAAAATCTTCTTAAAGAAAAAATTTGCCTCATGACCTACCTTTCTTTTGGTAAAGCCAGTGCTTATGAACTATTGCAAGATTTTCAAGTGCTAATGAGTAAAATAATTCCTCTGTATTATGTGCACTTCATATCATAATTTCATAATTAAGGGGGGGTATTATTAATGAGGTTCTCAGCTAGAGATAACAGAGTATACATAGAAAATCAGAGGGGAAGAAGTGCAGGGATTTCTTTCGCACTCAGACATAAATTAATACTGCCGGAAATACCTTAAAGAAGAGAAAATATTTTTCATTTTCAGCTGTCAATGTTTAAAAATGTGGAAATACACAACTATTTAAATGAATGATGCAATATGTTTATTGCTAAGGGTTTTCTAAAGGCTGAGGATCTCCCTGCATTTTTCAGAACGGCTTTGTTTTCTCAGCTGTAGGTCACTCACTGGACTTCTTCCTTGTGACATTCTGAAAAGTGAGTTGTTTCTAAATAAATTACAGCCAAAAAGAGTAATTCTGCTTAGAATGAGGAATTCTGGACTTTCAGAACAAACATGGAGTTGAGAAGAAAAAAACCTTGTCTCACTAATTTACAGTTAAACAGAAATTATCTATGCAGATAAACTGTGTAGGATTCATTTTACCTAATTTTATATGTTTCTGAGTTTAATATCTAACTGGGAGCTAGCTAATCTAACCTTCCTTTCTATTCAGTGGAATGAGTGCCTAAAAAGTAAATCTCATTCTAAGTTAGGCGCCTAACAGAAATCATTTTAATCACTTTTCAGAGGTTATTCATTATTTATTTATGTAGAGGTTATTCACTATTTATTAAAGACAAAGGTTCATAGTCAGATGTCTCTATTTTGGACACTTAAGTCACAGCAGATTGAGTCCATTAGCTATGTCTACCAGAATGCAATAAAGAGCTAGGATTTACATATAGCCCTATGCTTTTCTCTGACTTGGGTTTGTTGCTCTGTGAATACATGTTTCACAGAATCTTTCTACTACTGTCCTGAAAATGCTTTATCTTTTCCTATGCAGAGAGAAGACCTCAGAGTTATATGGCATGTCTTGTCCCTAGACAACATTGTTTTGGAACATTCATTTTATTCTAAGTTGACCATGCTGCAAAGGTTGTTATCTCTCATAATTACATTTGTAAAGCCATTAGAGATTCAAGGATGTGATTTAGATCTCAGTTTGTTCCAGTGGTAGAAAATAGTTCATAGAGATGATTGAACTGCAGGCTCCTGATTTTTGGAACCAGTAAGTTGACTGCAACAGAATCTGCAGTATTTTGAAATTAAACTCAGTTTTATGTGGAATTTTACTTGAGATACCTCTCCTTACCAAGAGCTGTGATTCGAGTGCTCAATTTTCAGCAATGGTTGTTCCAAAAGATACGTATATCTCAATGTTACTGAAGGGTTGCTTACTTGAGAGCTGTTTTCCTCCTTGTAAATACAACAACTGCAAGGAAAACATGCCTGCATGGTACAGCATATTATGGAATTACTGAGGAGTATGCTAAGATTAGGTCAGCTAAACTTAACTGTTATAAATGGCAAACGATCAAGTGCCCCTGTAAATGTACAGAATGTGTTATCACCAAGCAGTATCACCAATGTTTATGAATTTTTTTCCTTTATCAAATGTGAACTTTAATTACTTTCCATGCAATCAATAAAATTAGTCCTTTTTGAACTACTGTTACTATAGCTACTATATATGTGTATAGATGTAAGGGATATAAATTATTTTTAAAGGCAAAAATTTCAAAAAGCTCCATGATGATATAGGATCATGATGACATAGTCTTTGAATGTTTGTAGGACATGAGACTCCTTAGTTTAAGAGACATTAAAATCCCTTCCTGATTTTTTTTTTTACTCGATTTTAAATTATTTTCTAGTTTTAATCTCACTGTTTACTATAAAGTGTTAAACACTTTCATTATCTTTAGTGTAATGTATCTTCATGCATTGAAGGTCTTGATCCACCAAGAATAACCATCTTTAGGCTTCGGCTTGACATCAAATATTGATCATTTCAGACAACATGATGTGTTTCTGAGAGCAGTTAATGAGTGCTGCTTACGTGCTTATAAGAAAGGAAAATAGGTCACTAAAACACCTCAAAGTGCATCAAGTTTGTATTTCAGTTAAAAAAGCAAGAACTTTCTTGTGAACGTTGTAATATGACTTCTCCATGAGTCTACCTTTTCCCTACTCCACAGTAAAAATCCTATTGCATAATACATAGGCATATAAATACAAGGAAACTTAGTTCTAAGAAGATAGTTTTAATTTCTGCTGTAAATGTTCACAGATTGTTAATTCATATTTATCTCAGTGCATTAATTCACATTTAGCATCAGGTAGTTGTTAGGATCTTCCTACAACCACAGTCTAATACTTCTTTTAGTTACTCGCTCCCCTTTGGAGCAGGTAGCAATTAACTATCAGGAGTTTATTTCTTCCAGAAGTGAAAGGAGCTGCTCTTCCTTGGTAAACTGCCCTTGGAGTGAATCCTCCTCTCTAAAGGGGAATTTCCCTTGACATTGCCTTGGAAACAGGAACAGAGTGACTGTTAGGCTGGTTCTGGTTCACTTGATTCTGGGCAGTGAGAATCAGAAGTGAGCACAAGTCTGAGATACTGACACTTGTTTTGTCTTTGTTTCTCACTAGCCAAATAAATTTTATCCAAGTTGAGTCCGTTTTGCCTGCAGTGGTAACTTGTAAGTTATTTCCCTAGATTTATCTCTACTCACGAGCTGCTTCATTCTGTTTTCTCCCCCTGTCCT
The DNA here is from genome assembly GCA_017639485.1 of Pluvialis apricaria. Lineage (NCBI taxonomy): Eukaryota > Metazoa > Chordata > Aves > Charadriiformes > Charadriidae > Pluvialis > Pluvialis apricaria. The sequence continues at coordinate 52,824,179 of CM030007.1, forward strand.
GCTGAAGAGGGGTAGCGAGTGAACATTTGGCTGTGTGACAAGGCTAACATACCACAAGGTAGGGCATTGTTCATCCTGTGAAAAGCCTCAAGACCATTTCTTTCAATCTAATGAGGCGTCATCTGCTTTTTCCTTCCCCAAAACTAGAGATTTCAGCTTTTGATGAATGACTGCTGCAGCAGCATAGGTGTGAATACTGAAGGGCAACAGCTAGCTGGGCCTCTGGCAGGGGCTATGCAGCTGGGTTGCATGATATGAAAGTTGCATTTGACATTGGAGAGCTACTAGAAGGGGCTTTATGTGGCGTTATGTGATCTCTGAGATAACGCTTGACCTTCTAGGTATGCTATCTGATCTGCAATTCATGGATCCAAAATGTACAGTTAGGTAAGACATAAATGATCCTGAGGAGTTACCTGACAGTGACACAATGGCCACTAAGGACAAGGAGATTATAATCAAACTAAGGCAAAAAAAGGCTAATCAAAGTTTCAGAGTTAAAAGTGCATAGCTAACCGATAAATCTGTCGGAAATAAGTAATAGTTAAAATGATAATTTTCACTAACCTTGGTCAGTTTTCTATGAATTAGGAGAATACGATATTCCAGCCTAAAATAAAAGACATTCTAAAGAGACCTAATGATCGGGTGAATAATGCTTAATTAGCAGTCTTATAAAGCTTATAAAAGTTTGGCATTTGTGTTGCAATTACAGGGGGATTTTCATGCACAAAACTGGAGCTGTACTGGTTGCTTATATGCTTACCCCTCCCCAAAACAAAAAACCTGAATCTATTTTGTTGTGCACTACTGGGTTCTCCAGAGTAATCATATTGATTAAATGAGGTTTGCAAGGCTGAGATCAACAATTTCTGTATGAAAAAAATTGCTATTTGTAGGAAATACTTATTTAAGTTTCTGAGACAAAAGGACAACAGAGAACAGAGGAAATCATAAAACACTGAAAATGACCTTTTAAATAAAGCATGACTGAAATAAAAGTTTCAGTCATTTAAAAACAATTAACATCTCACGGATGTGCAAGCAAGATAAGATAGTGTTATGAGGTAATCAGATGAGGTAATTGCATACGAGGACAAAGCAATAAGTCAAGAAACAATTTTGCTTCTTGTGCTGCCCTGAAAATTTGCCAGGCTAGGTCTATGAACTCTGTAGGAGGAACCTCACCACTCTGAGTTTATTCGGTTTATATTACACAACTAAGTGCAAATCAGTTTAGATTGAGTTGACGTTTATCTTCTTGGGCAGCAAGGACTGGGACAGGATTTGTCACTACGCAACATCGTTATAATTACCCATTGAATAGTGAGGATGCCACAAATGACTTATTTGGGCTCAAGAAGATCCATCACAAAATATCTGAGATCATTTTCCATAGCTCATTACAGGATAAGTGATGGTTTGGACTAAATTCAACATCTTTGAGAAACGCTGCACTTTGACTACTATGAACACAATAACCTTTCTGTAGAAGCTTGATGGCCCCACAATAGTACTTTTTGTATAACACTCCTGTGCTCAGTTTGGTATTCCCACAGAGATCCTGGGTAGATGAGGGGGGGTATGTGTCCGGGTCACACATTTCAGAATCTTACAATAAAAATTACTGGCAACCTCATGAAATTCAGAGAGTTCTGTGTTCTGTCTTATTAAATGTTTATCACAGTACTGGTTTTTGCATGAAATTAACTTAGAAAATATTTCTTGATTACCCTTATTCTCACTGTGGGAACACAGATTATATCTGACTTGAAATGAAAGAAACCACTTGTTTGCAGTTACTGACGAAAAGTTATCTCTTAGATTTGCACTGCTAGCATACTCATTTGGCTCCTATTGTATACAAGGGAATAATTTCATTTTTTCTCTGTGAAGCTGGAGTTTTCAGGGCATGCATTACACAGTGAAACAAACAAAAATGTTTGACCAAAAGCTGTACGGATTGTTAAGTATGATGCACAAGTAGTACATTTTAATTTTTTAGTTAGTCATAATCTCATATTAAATCTGTAACAAAAATACTGAAAAATCACAGTCGGAATAAAGACAGTTATTAAAAGTGGAATGATACCTATGGCTTTCCTGATTGCTTGTAGATTGCAAAATTTCACAAATTAAAAGAAAAAAACAAACAAACAACTATTAGGGGCAGAACTGAAGTATCATTATCCCTTGAAAAGAAAATTCGGTGATGTGAGTTGTCAGGCACAGCATGGGCTCCTGCCTCCCTGGGGCCAAGGAGCACCAAGGGCTCCTCGAGACGGTCAGGTGGGGCAGGGCGTAGATGCCAGGACCTGTCCCAGTGGCCCAGCAGGTTAGCCAAAGCGCCCTGGGGCAGCTTCAGCACTGGGTATTGGGCACCTCCCTGGGGATGGGGATGGTGCGTGGCCGGGATGGTGCGTGGCTGGGCTGGGACATACACCTGCAGGTGGACCTGGCTCAGCAGGCCCATGGCTGGGCAGAGCAGGGCTGTGGGGAGCTGGAGACAGGCCCTGATGTGGCATTGTTGGAGCAGGGGATGATGAACTTGGGGGACTGAAATGGTGTCTTGGGTCATGGGCAAGGTGGAGAGATTCCTTGGGGAGTCTGCACAAGGACAGCAATCAAAGAATCACAGACTGGTTGAGGCTGGAGGGGACCTCTGGAGGTCATCTTGTTCAACCTCCTGCTCAAGCAGGTTCACCTATAGCATGCTGCCCCGCACAATGTCCAGACAGTTTTTTAAGGTCTCCAGGATCTCCAAGTTGTCCCAGTGCTCCTGACACTAAAAGAAGTGTTTCCTGATATTCAGAGAGAACCTCCTTTCTTTCAGTTTGTGCCTATTGTCTCTGGTCCTGTTACTGTGCACCCCTGAAAAGAGCCTGGCTCCATCTTCTTTGCACCTGTTTTTATTTTCCTTTTTTTCTGAATCCAGAAATGAAGGTTTAATTTGACTTGGAACTAATATTTTTTAACTTGTTTTTATCATTACTGAGCCCAAAGTGATACAATCAGTTGATGTATTGTAATGAACAGGGACTTGACCACAGCCTTTACTATCTTACATCGTAGTGTGTAAGACATGGATCTAGATTATTTTCTGTCCCGTCTTTCAGCTTTGGAAGTGAATCAAAATGTTTAATTATTCAAACAGCATCACTCTCAAACTCTTTCCAACACCCTTGCCACCTTTGCTTTTCCTTTCCTTTCATATCTCAGAACCTGCCAAAACATGTTACCTCTGCCTGTTGGATATAACTGTTCCTTTTATTCATGATTTTCACACATAGAACTCTTGATGAGCCTAGTCATTTTTGTATCATCTCCTCATCTGAACTCCTTACTTCTCACTACTTTCATCCCACTGATGTCAGTCTTATGGAAAAGATACTGTCACACTCAAAGCTGTCGTAATTAGAATGTTCAAATCAGCAAGGGAGATTAAAAACACTTTTCAAAGCAACACGGAGGAGTTCACAACTCACCAGGGCAAATGGTGAATCTTTCTCATTTTATCTGTAGCAAGAAAACATCCATTACCAAAAAAAAAAACCCCAAAAAGTAGAGAAAAGAATAGAAATCTTTCACAGCAATAAATATCAAACAAGAAACTATAAAGTTATTTTTATACTGCCAAGAAACTTCACTATGTTTTCTTGTCTCAGCAGGTAGGCTACTGTACTGGATTTACTTAAAAAGGTTTTGTCAGTGGGGGGGCTACAGGGGTGGCCTCTGTGAGAAGAAGCCAGGGACTGTCCTGTGCTAGACACAGTTGGTTCCAGATGGCTCCAGCAGACCCACCGTGGGACACAGTTGAGCCCCTCAGCCAAGATGGTGGTGCCTCCTGTCAAAATGTATTTAAGAAAGAGAAAAAAATGTTACACAACAGCTGTGAGAGAGAGGAATGATAAACAAATTTGAAACAATCCTGCAGACACCAAGGTCAGAGAAGCACCATAGGGAGAAGGTGCTCCAGGCACCAGAGCAGAATTTCCCTTGCAGTCCATGCAGAAGACTGCGGTGAAGCAGGTTGTCCCCATGCAGCCCATGGAGAGGACCATGTTGGAGCAGGTAGCCACACTGCAACCTGTGGAGGACCCCATGCCGAAGAAGATGGAAATGTCCTGAAGGAAGCTGCAGCCCATGGAGAACCTGCACCAGAGCATGCTCCTGGCAGGGACCATGCCCATGGAGAGGTGCCCACACAGGAGCAGGTTTTCTGGCAGGACTTGTGACCCCGTGGCAGGGAAGGAGGGAGCAGTCTGTTCCTGAAGGACTATACCTTGTGGTAAAGACCTATGCTGGAGCAGTTCTAGAACTGAGAAGTTCAGGAAGGACTGTTTCGCATGGGAGGAATCCCACACTGGAGCAGGAGAAGAGCATGAAGAGGAAGGACCTGCAGAGACAAACTCTTTTGACTGCAACTCCTATCCCCTTTCCCCCTTGCACCACTTGAGGGGTGGGGTGGGAGGAGGTAGGGAGGTAGAGGAGTTGGGAACGAGGGAATGAAAGTGAGCCTGTGAAAAAGGGAATGGGGACAGGAGAAAGTGGGTTTATTTTTGTATTTTTTTCTCACCATCCTACTTTATTTTTAATTAACAATAAATGACATCGCTCTTTCCCAAGTTGAGTCTGTTTTGTCTGTGATGGCAACTGGTAAATGATCTCCCTGTCCTTGTCTCAACCCACAAGCTTTTCCATCTTATTTTTCTCTCCCTGTCCTGTTAAGGAGGGTGACTGAGACAGCAACTGGGTGGAGGTCTAGCAGCCAACCAAGGTCAAACCCACTATAGCTACCAACCTACTTACCTGAGAAATTAGTTCCTTCCCTAGGTTATTCTGCTGCTACAGTTGAGGTCAGTGATGAGACTTCAAGTTTCGTGAAGAGAAGGGATTGTTGACTAAGAAGTTTTTGTGTCTGCCTCATGTTATTTGAATTCAATTTTCATCCAAAGTAGTTCAGAGATTATGTAAGTCTTGTATTGAAAATTATGTATATTTTATCATAGAATCATAGAATCATAGAATGGTTTAGGTTGGAAGGGACCTTGAAGATCATCGAGTTCCAACCCCCCTACCATAGGCAGGGATACCTCTCACTAGACCAGGTTGCCCAAGGCCACGTCCAGCCTGGCCTTGAACACCTCCAGGGACGGGGCTTCAACAACCTCTCTGGGCAACCTGTTCCAGTGCCTCACCACCCTTAAAGTGAAAAACTTCTTCCTAATGTTTAATCTAAACCTGCCCTCTTCCAGCTTAAAGCCGTTCCCCCTCGTCCTGTCACTACATGCCCTTGTAAACAGTCCTTCCCCAGCTCTCCTGTAGGCCCCTTTTAGGTACTGGAAGGCCGCAATAAGATCTCCCCGGAGCCTTCTCTTCTCCAGGCTGAACAGCCCCAACTCTCTCAGCCTCTCCTCATAGGAGAGGTGCTCCATCCCTCGGATCATCCTCGTGGCTCTCCTCTGGACGCGCTCCAGCAGGTCCATGTCCTTCTTATGTTGGGGACTCCAGAGCTGGATGCAGTACTCCAGGTGGGGTCTCACGAGAGCGGAGTAGAGGGGCAGAATCACCTCCCTTGACCTGCTGGCCACACTTCTTTTGATGCAGCCGGGGATATGGTTGGCCTTCTGGGCTGCGATCGCACATTGCTTGCTCATGTCGAGCTTTTCATCAATCATCACCCCCAGGTCCTTCTCCACAGGGCTGCTCTCCAGCCATTCTCCGCCGAGCCTGTATTTGTGCTTAGGATTGCCCCGACCCAGATGTAGGACCTTGCACTTGGCCTTGTTGAACTGCATGAGGTTGGCTTGGGCCCACCTCTCCAGCCTGTCCAGGTCCCTCTGGATGGCATCCCTCCCCTCAAGCGTGTCTGCCTCGCCAAACAGCTTAGTATCATCAGCAAACTTGCTGAGGGTGCACTCTACCCCACTGTCCATGTCACTAACAAAGATGTTGAACAGTACGGGTCCCAGTACCGACCCCTGAGGAACGCCACGCGTCACTGCTCTCCACTTGGACACCGAGCCGTTGACCGCAACCCTTTGAGTGCGACCATCCAGCCAGTTCTTTATCCACCGAGTGGTCCATTTATCGAATCCATGTCTCTTCAATTTAGAGACCAGGGTATCGTGTGGGACAGTGTCAAACGCTTTGCACAAGTCCAGGTAGATGACATCAGCAGATCTTCCCTTGTCCACTGCCGCTGTAACCCCTTCGTAGAAGGCCACCAAATTTGTCAGGCATGACTTGCCCTTGGTGAAGCCATGTTGGCTCTCGCCAATCACCTCCTTGTTTTCTGTGTGCCTCAGTAGAGTTTCCAGGAGGATCTGCTCCATGATCTTGCCAGGCACAGAGGTGAGACGGACTGGCCTGTAGTTCCCCGGGTCTTCCTTGTTTCCCTTTTTGAAAATAGGGGTTATGTTTCCTCTTTTCCAGTCGGCAGGAACCTCGCCAGACTGCCACGACTTCTCAAATATGATGGCTAGTGGCTTCGCGACTTGATCTGCCAGTTCCCTCAGGACCCGTGGATGTATCTCATCAGGTCCCATGGACTTGTGCACCTTCAGGTTCCTCAGGTGGTCTCTCACTTTATCTTCATCTACAGTGGGCGGTGCTCCGTTTTCCCAATCCTCTCCTTTGCAACCTGCGTCTTGGGCAGTGCGGCTGCTGTCCTTGTCAGTGAAGACTGAGGCAAAAAAGTCACTGAGTACCTCAGCTCTGTCGCTGTCCCGGGTGACCAGTTCTTGCGTATCCTTCCGGAGAGGGCCTACATTTTCCCTAGTCTTTCTTTTCTCGCTGATATACCTATAGAAGGATTTTTTGTTTGTCTTAATGTCCCTGGCCAGATTTAGTTCTAGCTGGGCTTTAGCTTGTCTAACCCGCTCTCTGGCTGCTCGAACGATTCCTCTGTAATCCTCCCAGGCTACCCGCCCCTGTCTCAACTCCCTGTAGACCTCCTTTTTTCTTTTGGTCAGTTCCAGGAGCTTCTTGTTCATCCACGCAGGCCTCCTGGCTTTTCTGCCTGCCTTCCTCTTTGTAGGAATGCATTGCTGCTGTGCTTGGAGGAGGTGGTCCTTGAATATTAACCAACTTTCTTGGACCCCTCTTCCTTCCAACGCTTCATCCCACGGCACCATACCAAGCAGATTCTTCAAGAGGCCAAAGTCAGCTCTCCTGAAGTCCAGGGTCATCAGCCTGCTGCGCACCTTCTTCATTGCCTTGAGGATTTCAAACTCAACCATTTCGTGGTCACTGCAGCCCAGGCTACCCTTGAGTTTGACCCTGTCAACCAGCCCCTCCTCGTTGGTAAGAACAAGGTCCAGCATGGCTCCTCTCCTCGTCGGCTCCTCAACCACTTGGAGAAGGAAGTTGTCCTCAATGCAATCCAGGAACCTCCTGGATTGCCTGTGCCTGGCTGTGTTATCCTTCCAACTGATGTCAGGGTGGTTGAAGTCACCCATGAGAACCAAGGTCTGTGAATGTGATGCCGCCCTTATCTGTCTATAGAGGGCTTCATCCACTTGGTCTTCCTGGTCGGGTGGCCTGTAGCATACCCCCACTGTAACGTCCCCTGTTCCCGATTTCCCTGTAATCTTGACCCATAGGCTCTCAGTTGGCTTGGTATCCTCCCCCAGGTTGAGCTCCATACATTCCAGCTGCTCATCAACATATAAGGTAACACCGCCTCCTCGTTTCCCTTGCCTGTCTCTCCTGAAGAGCCTGTACCCTTTCATGCCGATGCTCCAGTCATAGGAGTCATCCCACCAAGTTTCTACGATGCCAATGAGATCGTAGCCTTGGAGGCGTGTACACGTCTCTAATTCCTCCTGCTTGTTCCCCATGCTCCGCGCATTTGTGAAGAGGCACTTCAGCCGTGTCTTCGTTGCAGCCGATTTGGTTGGAGCAGCTGTAATTCCTTTGTGCTGTACTAACAGTGCCTCCCGATTGACTCCCGTTGGTCCAGGAGCTTCTAGCTCATCTACGTGAAGGTTTGAGCATACTGCAGCGTAGCTGGCACATCTTGGAGCTAATGGCTGCAGGCCCTCACCAGCGCCCTGTTCCCCTTTCCTTGATGTAACATCCCTTGGCTGTTGATGGGCAACCCTGATAATACCCCCTTCCCCCGTCGATTTTAGTTTAAAGCCCTGTTAACGAGCCCTGCCAATTTTTGGGCAAAAACCCTTCTCCTTCTGTGAGTGAGCCAGCCCCCCTCTGATGCCAGCAGGTCTGATGCCGCAAAGGTCATTCCATTGTTAAAAAACCCAAAGTTGTGGCGTTGACACCATCCACGGAGCCACATGTTAACAGATTGAGCCCGTCTGTTCCTTTCAATGTCATTGCCCGCAACAGGAAGTAGGGATGAGAAAATCACCTGTGCTCCAGATCCCCGTAGTGACTGTCCCAAGGCCCTGATATCCCTTTTAATCATCCTTGCACTACTTTCTGCACATTCATCGCCCCCCACATGAAACAGGAGCAGCGGATAGTAGTCCGAGGGCTGCACCAGGCTAGGGAGTCTCTTAGTGATGTCCCTAACGCGTGCCCCCGGGAGGCAGCAGACTTCCCTGAAAGCGGGGTCTGCCCTACATATTGGGCCCTCAGTCCCCCTCAGCGCTGAGTCGCCCACGACTATAGCCCTCCTTTTCTTCCTTGTAGCAGCGGTCTTAATGTTGTGAGCAGGCCTTCCCAGTCCTGGTGTCTCCTGTGGTATCTGTATCTGTATGCTGTATCATGGTATTAACAGCAGGGAAGGAGCTGTATAGGTACTACACTGTTGAGCCAGTGAAGTTTCTTCTGGGTTTCTTCTCGTCTGTTCCTTTTCTTGTTGGTTGGGTTGGGTTGTGTTCCCCCACCCCATGAACAGTCTTTTTATACAATCTTTTCACAAACTGATTTTACTACATTTATATTATATTATATTATATCATATCATATCATATCATATCATATCATACCATATCATATTATATATAAATTCATAGTCATACAATTGATAAGTATTTTAAGCTTGACATTGAATATTTAATGTGTTTATATCCAAATATGAAATGTAAGTCCAATGCAGATACAAATAAAAATACAGAGAAATTAGAGCTTTGTGTTTCCATGTTATGACTTCAGCTGCCTTCCAGGTAGATATTTAATTACAACTATAGCCCTAGGCATTGCACAACACAGTAACTGCAGGAATGAATCATGAGATCAGAGCATGCCTATGGTATTACTTCCTAATTGACTTTATATGAAAGACATTTATGTGGGCATAGTGAATATGAAAGTTGTACCTGTCATAACAATCAGTAGGGATATATGAAAGCTCCTTTAAAAAATTATTAAGTCTGTAATGGGTTAAGTGTTACAAGAAAAGGTTATAGAAATCAGCACATTTGGGATATATCTTGAATATTAAAGGACAGTCTGTTTAGGGGAAAGAAATCAACCTAAATATGTCACATCTCTCTTGCTTTTTTCTTTTCTTGTTTCTTATTAACAAAGACTTTTTATGGAAGCAGAGATTTATTTCATAAGAATTCATCTGCTGTTTTTGTTTACTCCTCCAGCTGAAGTGATAGTCTTCTGACATCACGATCATTGTGAAGACACCTCATCTTGATGTCACAAAAGCGACTCCAAGTAGATACAAAAAAAATAAGAGGTCTTTTGTAATTAAAGTTTGCCTCCTTCTCCCCATATTAAATTAAAAAAAAAAAAAAAGGAAGAGAAGAAATCCACAGAATATATATGAAGTAGCAGTGGGAACATTCCTTTATTAGAAAAAACACTCAGTTTTCTCAGTGCATTTAACCAATTTTCTGTTTCTTCCATTGTGACTCAAAACACAGAGAAGTTAGAACAGAGTTAGTATATTTAATGTTAGAAGTTTCTGCACAGTTACTTAAATTTGATTTTGCTTCAAATATATGTTTTTGCAAACAACAATGTTTTTATTATCTGACTAAGAAGAAGATAATCTAATGTCTATTAGAAACAAGACGAATTCTATTTCCTACTAAGCACTTTAAAACAGTGTTTTACAGGAATGGGTACATTCACCCCCCGGGATTACATGTAAACAATATTTCAAATTATAGTTTAACAACAGGAAGAAAGGAGGGAAGGAAGGAGGGAAGGAAGAAAGGAAGGAAGGAAAGGAGAGAGTTTAAAATTAATGATGCTGAAAAACAATAATTGGAATAAGCACATAATCTGATTTTTTTTAAATTGGTTTCATATGGAAAACAAAGGCAGGTTCTAAATTAAGAATATTATTATGCTTTAGTGTAGTTAACATTCTCTGTCAGTTTTGTCATCTGCTGAGCTGTGATTAGTAATTATGTTTTTTTCTCGCTCCATAAAAATAATTTTTTAATCAGGAAATTCTCTTTTGTTGAAATTTATTTCTTGAAAGATGTTTAAGTAACATCTAAACTTAATTTGGAAACTTTCCCAGGTTCAGAATGGAATTTCAAAAGACAGGCCAAACCCCACTCCACTGCTGCAAAAGAATTTAGGGGCATGCACTTGGAGTATGTCAGAAATTAAATTAAATTCCCCTAAAACAGAAGACTGATCTAAACTTTCTCTCTTCTATGCAAATGTCCACATCATCTTTTTGGATGAGTTATCTGGTATTCAAAACTAAAAATAAAATGAAAACACATTTGTAATCTCAAATTACTTTACAAAGAGGTTTCCCAGTTGATTTTATGCCTTTACCTATTGGAAATCTAAAGTAACTGATAATTTTTATATATCACTTAGTATAGCACAGGCCTCTAATAGCACAGTTCAATAATCGTATATCCGCTTTGGGGAAAAATGTTATTTCATATTTAATTTATAGCAGGTATTTTTACATCTACATCATATATTTGTCTCTTTTTTCCTTCTCTGTTTGTAGTTATGACATTATATTAAAACAAAACAAAAAAAATTAGAACAAAAAGAGAAATCTTGGCCATAAATTGTATGGGAATAAGGTGAAAAAGATTCATTGCAGTTTGCAGAATATATTGCATACACACTAAGAAAAAAAGACTTTTCTAAATGCAGTCAACTCCTGCATATGGAGGAATTTTACCTTGCACTGTGGTATCCAGATCAAACAGAAAGATCTGTGGGTAACCAACGAATACAATTAACAAGATTTTAGATCAAGTACTAAAATAAAATTATTTTTGATGACAGTAAAGTAAAATTTACATATGTAGCAGTACAGTACAGGGTATCAGAGTAATCAATTCTCTATAGTGGATTCTGAAGCAGTGTAACTAGGCTTTTTTGTTGTAGCCTTATATAGCCTTATGAAGCCTTACTTCAAAGACAGCTATCTATGCTATCAGTTGTGAGAAGCTTCATGTAATTATTGTTACACAATTATTTTATCACTGATTAATCATTAATACGTGCAGGCCTGGGTCCCTAGTATTATCTTGTTACTGTATTTTTCAAGGCATCTGCTATCTTACACTGTCAGTGGCTGCTAATAAGAAAGATGCCCAGAGCAAACTAAAAGTTAGTAATAAATTCTATATAAATAAGGGGGTTCTCATCAATGTGATACTAAAATAACTCTCAACTTGCACTATTTAACATGTCTTTAGTAACATCAGTATTGTTGGGTTAACCCAGGCAGGCAGCTAGGCACCACACAACTGCTCTCTCATCCCCCTCAAAGTGGGATGGGAAAGACAATCAGAAGGATGAAAGTGAGAAAATCATTGGTTTAGATAAAGACAGTTTAATAGGTAAAGCAAAAGCTCTATGTGCAAGCAAAGCAAAATAAGTAATTCATTCACTTCTTCATATTAGTAGGCAGGTGTTTCCAGGAAATCAAAGCTCCATCATATGTAATGGTTATTTGATAAAATGCCATTGCTCCAAACATCCCCCCTTCCTCCTTCTTCCCCCAGCTGTTATTGCTGAGCACACTGTCATATGGTATGGAATATCCCTTTGGTAAATTGGGATATCAGGTCTCAGCTGTGTCCCCTCCCAACTTCTTGTGCACCGCCAGCCTGATCACTGGCAGGGCAGTGCAGGAAGGAGAAAAGTCCTTGACGCTACGTAGGCACTGCTCAGCAACAGGTAAAACATGGGTGTGTTACCAGCACTGTTTCTGGTCACAAATCTAAAACATAGCACCATACCAGCTACTCTGAAGAAAATTAACTGTATCCCAGCCAAAACCAGTACAACCTGGCATCATTTCATTTTTCAAATTATCAGCTACCATGGCATCAGACTTCTAATACTATGAGGGAAATTAAGAAATATTTTTTCTGAAAGATAATTTTCTCAGCCTTGATTAAAAATAACATTAAACTAATGATTCCACAGATATGAATTATAAAGAAATGAGGTACAGGCTCGAGGAAAAAAAATAATTAGAATCATTACTCCAAAATACTAATTTGAAAATAATTGTCATGTTTCTTGTGTGATTTTTGTTTCATTTTCTTCCCTGAAGTATTGCTATATTATTTTGCCTTCCTTCATTTTCTCTATTTCTATTATTCATCTTAGCAGTGGGAAAGAAAAAGGACTTGCAAAAGTGACAAAGTACAGGAGAAACATTTCAAGTTTGTTTCACTTCAGATTTTTAATGGAATTGTATACAACCTTTCTATCATCTTTTTCTGTTAGTTTTATGAGACCTCAAGATAATATTTCTGGTAAAATGCATTTTTCTCAACCTTGTTTGCAAGATTGACTAATCTTCTGTTTAAATTTATGTGAAAATAACATCTATAAAATATTACTAAATTAAAATTCTTCATTTACTCACAGCAATACCAGTAGTTTACATTGAATTGGTCATTGACTGAATTAACTACAGCTAGGACCTCTGAATACCAGGTTGCAATTTAATAGGAATTTTTTCTCTCCCTTATGCAAAAAACAAAAAGAAAAAATGGAAGTGATTTCTGATTTATTGTGCTTTAAGGTAGAATAATTCTCTGTGGTACAATAAAATATTATTGAAAATTCTATGAAAATGTTCTTAAAAATATGCCTAAGCACTGGAAGCAATACACCTACTGTAGTATGTTGCATATCTTGTACTACTTTACATACAACTTTGGTTAATCCTGAGCTTGGTACCCTTCCTACAAACCTCTACTGTCTTGCCATAGATGCTGGACAGGATGCTGTGCTTTCCATCATGACCCATGACCATGATGGTTTCCATGACACAGGTTCTCTGCAATGTAACCCACTTTATTTATTTACCTAGTTATTTTGTGATTTTGCAATTTTGAACAACTCTGATCAAAGCTGCAGTCAGCACAAAAACTACCTTATTTGTCCTTGAAGTGACCTTCCCAATGCTCCCTGGAACTGGGCAACCTGGGGCATATGGTGACAAGTTTGGGCTTCTGCTGTGCTATAATGAACACTTTGGGTCTTGGAAATTTTATAAATATTTTTAAGGTTCTCCAATGTTTAATCTGTTTCAAAAAGCACTCAGGATATCACATGCATTGCAGCCTATCATACTTGAACTGCAATACCTGCCATTGAAGGTATATGTGGATGAGACCTCCTGTGCTAATATTTGAAAAATGGAATGTGACAAGACAAAGGCATTTGGCATGAGTCCATTGAGTGTCCTGGAGTGATTTAACTACTGAGACTTTATCAGGTTCTTGTATTTTTTGTGCTTTAGAAGAGATCCTGGAATTAAACTAATATGCACACAGTACACGACTGGTATAAAACAGGACTTCTAGAGAAACAAACAGCAAACACTATAGATGCCTTTCTTCCTGTTTTGCCTATGCCTTAAACAGCCAGGCTGCTGCTCCTACCAATGGAGAACGTAAGGTGTACCAATGGGTGATGATACACGAGAAAAAACAGTTTCTGTCTCCACTTACAGCTAATCTAGGAGAAATTAATCAACATTTTAGATGTTTCACCATCTTTTGCTGCCCAAGATTTTCCCTGTTCTCTTTTTATGAAGGACTGTCTCTAGTCCATTTTTCTTGGAGAATAACACTGATTTCTAGAAAATAATGAACTGACAACCAGAAAATAAAAAGCTGACACATCATTTGGAAAACAGAGAAGCAAAATAGTTTTATATTTGGGAAATAAAATGTTGTCATTTTTTCTACTTTTTTTAAGTCTGATTCTGTATTTTTTCCTGGAGATTTTTTGCTTGTTTTCTAGAATTTTTTTCTCTCTTTTTTTTTTTTTTCCCCTCTTTATTTGTTTGCTTTCTGTTTTATCTAAAACCTAGAACACTTTTCTCTTTTTGGAAAAAAATAGGTTTTCGTAGATCTTATACTAAATACTTCACACATCTCAAAGCCAGACTTAAAAGTTATCACTATCATTACCATTTACTTCAGAGTAATTTTTTTTTTCTTTTTTAGCTAGAAACTAGTTGCCTGGCACAAACTAACTAGTTGACAGGACAGACAGCTACTCTAGTACGAGGTATCGCTGCATTTAGCCATTAAGAACTGACAGTGGGTAAACAGAAGCAAGAATCATTTAGAAACAGACCATTCAGCTCCCTAGGAAAAGCACATTTCCATTCATATTAAAATAGCTAAATGGTATTTTTCAAAGGTTAGAAGGTTGATGGATTACTTCATTTCAAGGCCTTACTAACAAACTGGGAAAATGAAAGAGAAGCAGCTAGTAAAAATGCTCCGCATTAGTAGTTATAAGTAGAAACTGGTAAATGTGAACTACTTCAAATTTGCTTTCAGCATTCCATTGCTAATAAAAATGCCTGATCACACATAAACTATTTAAAGCAAAGTGAATGTAAGAACCTGGGCTTTAGTTTTCACGTTGTTCAGGTTTTTTCCCACTCCTACTTAAATGTCCTTCAGTTACAGGAAAAGATCTTAACCACCACATTCTCTCATCAAGGATTTAATATCTTGCAATTTCAAAAGGCCAGGAGACTGGAGAATTCTCAGAGGCTCAATTCCTATAGTGTCATAAACAATACACATTCTTTTATACCACTTGTAAGCTTAAAACCTGATAAAGTTTAAAACCTGTTTCAATTCAGTCTGAATTTCCCACTGAGACTCTGAAGTTAGTCTAAAAAGTTAGCGTGCTTAAATATTTTTGAAGATATACCTCAACTTGGTTTCCAGACATGTATTCACAATAATTCTTAATTTTCTGAGAACTTTTTAAACTCCCAAAAGCTTCAAAGAAACCAAACAAAATACAAAAAAATCCTTAAAACTTGGCTTCTCTTTCCCTCACTGTAAATACCCATCTTTGCTGTAAAAATATACTTGAACTCCAAGGATTTTAAGTTACACTGTTGTATTGTTGCATTGTAAATGCAGTAAATTTTTGTGTAAACTATTTTAATCTTTTGCTTTGTTAAAATTATTTTCTGGAGATAAAGAGGTAGAAAAATTTAAAATCGTATAATAAGGAAAATCCTTATCTAAGGATTCTTCCTACATACTTTGACTTTAAATGTCAAATATGCTAAGTTCTCACAGTTCATGTGTCAGAGTCCAACACTCTGACCAGGTTCTTTAGATATCCCATAGGAACAGAATTTAATCTGTAATCCCAAATTTACTTTTTTGAAGATTTTTGGTGTTACACAAGATTTTAATGTGGCAGAGTGATGCAGAAATGTAGTGCAATCACAATAGTAGCACAGTGTAACATTCAGCTGGATCCAGCCTACAGCTGTATCACAATACAAATGTGATTCCCATCACCAGTTGCTACATGCTCACCATCAAAATACTGGATGTCCTCTGTTGCAAAAGACAAATCCGTGGGTAGACTCAAAGCAGCTTAAGCCAATTTCTCTCTTAAAAGATCGTTTCATTGTTTTTTTCAATTTTTATACTTTATTTTAGGCTGATCAATGTGTATACTTGCCCCTTGCTCCTCTGGTAGCTCAGGAAGACATGTATGCTTTTTTGAGTTATTCGGGGAAAACCATTACACAACCAGTTGTCAACTCAACTGATACAGCCAGGTGATCTCAACTGATGCAGCTGTCTTCCATTATAGGGGTATGTTGATTCGTCACACCATGTCAATGCAAGATTACAATCTTGTGAGCTAAATTCATCAACATGTCAGCACATTAAATCCTTCACCCAATATTCTATATATTCAGAATTCATAAAAAGTTCTAAACTCAGAAAACTGTGTTTTGTTGAATACTTAAACATTTGTCCAAGGTCTGAATATGGCCATCCTTATCCAGGTGGAGAAAATTCTATTTTGCGTATTCAGATCAAGAAATCTGAGCAAAACACTGTTTGACTCCGAGCAATACGGCTATGTCATTCAGTTACATGAAGAAAGGATGATCCCTAACTGACACACCTATAAAACAACCCTATTAAAGGCATTTTTAAACTTCTTCATCATAGTTTTATTGGTGTACCTTGCTTATTTAAGAATAACAATAAATGCTATTATATACTCTTTCTTTTAGCAGAGATTTCCTACTTTTCACTACATTAAAAACAAGTTGCTAATGTTTTTGTAATTCTCTTGACATTGAAGTAATTTCATAGATGAAGTGTTTTCATGAACTATAGGAGCAAATAACGACATTTTCTTCCCGGTTAAAAGTCCTTTAACTTTACATTCAAATAGTTGGGAGTTTCTGTGACAGTAATTCACATTGAGTGTTTTCAGCAAAACAAGTTATGTTTATTCCCCTGTCTATACTTCAGCCCCATGGTTTTCTATAATACTGTCCAGCATCACTTGAAAAAAGGAGGAAATAGTTTCTTTATGATGTGATGTTTTAAAAAAAAAGTTTTTTAATCAGCTATTTAATTAATGCTTTTTATAACTCACTCATATGTTAAAGGATGAAAATCTTTCGAGTTAATCGCTTAGTCTGGCGATAAGGGTAGGAAAAAACCCACCAAACCTTGAATAATAATTATATGAGTATTCAAAGCTTCATAAAGAACATGTCACAGAAATACTTTAGAGCATGTTTCTCTGATTTTGAAATATAGCTAAAGACTGACTTCTCAGCTGACTTTTTGATGTCTGAATGAGACAATCATCAATGAAAGAAAAAAGTGAATGAAAATAGTAAGAAACAGACAGGCTTTCTAAAC
Source organism: Pluvialis apricaria (assembly GCA_017639485.1). Classification (NCBI taxonomy): domain Eukaryota; kingdom Metazoa; phylum Chordata; class Aves; order Charadriiformes; family Charadriidae; genus Pluvialis; species Pluvialis apricaria. Next base: position 52,841,269 of record CM030007.1, read on the forward strand.
AAAAGAGTTCACTGCTATACCAAAATTGTTTGTATAAATAAGTCATCAAGGATTACAGCAATTTTTTTTATTAAATAAATAAATAAAATTATGGTGTCAGCACTCTCATAAATAATTTAATTAATAAATATTACTGTTTCTGAAACAGTGAGAGAGATTAATGATTTAATTGGAGGTGGTCTGTTTTAGGAAATCTGTGCAAGCCTGGAGTGGGTACTGATTGGGGTACATTGTTATAGCTATGAGCAAATTCCGGCTTCAAAGTATATTTATCTCAAAATGGAATTTATTGAAAATTATTGTTAAAATAAACAGTTTTAAAATGGCATCTGAAATCACTTATTACTGTAGTGCTTTCTACTTTTCCTTGGTGAACAAAGCATGGATTTTACTTTTTGTGTTTGCGTCTCACTGTCTTCTTGTGGGCTGCCTTAGATCTAAGGCCTTAAGCCTCTTAAATTAGTGACATAAAAGTTATGTTTCACTTAGGTGTATTTCCATAGAAACAACACTTCTTCATTAGTTTAAATCTTAGCTGAGACTTGATGAGAAAACTCTAAAGGCTATACACCCTTCTCAATATATTAATAGGTTTTGTTTGTTTTAATCTGAATCATATAGCATTCAAATGAAGGAGAAGGCGTATGAATGAGATTTTAGATTTTGCTACTGGATTTCCATTCTGGTAATTAAACATGTTTTATCATCCTTCAGGTTAATGACATGATTCATATCTTATATTCTTATAAAATAAACAGCTGAAGGATTTTTCCCAAAGTACTCCTCTCTATATATAAAAAAACACCTGCAAATAAGGAAAATTGCATTCGCCAAAGAAAAAGTAAGTGCAAGGCAAAACATGAGGTTAATAGTCAAACTCCACATGTAATTTTAACTAAAATAACTTCAGTTGCAAACATAATAGCATTTGAAGTTAAAATGTGGCAGAAATCCATCCAGCTGCATTTCATGTACCTGTTTGCTAGAGGCTAGTATATTCTTGGAAGTTGCTCACGCAAATTTACTCTGAATCAGATGATCAACATATGTGGGCCTCACAGCAACGGTTTTTGTGCTGCTAATCCAAATGTGGAACATTTACCTTCCTAAAGCAGAATAGCAAAAAATGACTCTTCACATATGAGACAGGACAGATTGACAGGATATTTAAAGTAATTTTTGCAGGAACTAGAGGTTATTATTTCTCTTTTAAACTTTAGCTTTGAAGGGTTCAAATTACTAGATAATATCCTGACTTCCTAATCCCTGAGAAACATCAGTGACCTTCAAGCAACAGACTTTCTTTTAGTGTACATATATATGAAAACATATGCATGTAGATACAGAGTGACAGTCAATATGCATAAAAGTGATATTGCTTGGAATTTTACTGGACTTTTTACATTGATACACTTTTTACTTTGAAACACTGATCTATATATAAAATGATCTAGCTCAAAGTTTACCTAATCATACATGAAAAATATTAATTTCCCAAATTGAGATAATTTGGACTAAATGTACTTGAGTTCACATGAAATTTGGAGTCGTCCTCCTTAGAGATATTCAGAAACCATCTAGACACTAGAAGGTGTTCTTGGAACAAGGAACACAACATCTCTCAGTGACTTGATAAATGGTTCTGTAAATGTAATGGGTCCCTAATTAGATTATTTTACTTACATATTATCTTTTTTTCTTAACTAATTAAAAATGTTACTTTACAGAAGAATTTATAAATATATACTAAAGCTATTTATACAGTAAGATATCTATTTATTTATTTATCTATTATGCTAAGCACTTCCCAAAATCACAGCCAAAAAAAGATCCAATACACAGATTGGAATAATTTAGTAAAAGGGGTTTGTTATTCTGCATTGTGCAATGCCAGAGAAAATGGAAAGACAAAATTAGTGAATGACTGTGACTCATAAGAAGTACAGATTTCTGGCAAAGTGATGTCTCATTCACATATAACTTTCCATTTGGTACTTTTTTTTTTAAGCTTGTGATCGATTACTCCAGGTTTTCAAAGATATTTGTAGGGTACTGTCTTAATTTGTAGTTCTCTCTGACATGTATTTAAGTGGTGCTAGAGAGAATTTTTAGTACTGCCAACTCTTAAGATTCCTGATGCTTTTATTATAGGATTTAATTTTCAGCTGCTTATAACAACTAATTTTTCCAGCTCTCTCTCTTACCATAAAGTGTTCTGAAAATTTTTTAGCCAGAAAGGGCCAGAGCCATTATTTTCCTGGTACATATGTATAAATTAAATTGTCAAAAACACATATATGTTATTTAGAATCTTTTATTTTGCCAAGCTTGCAACCATGACTTAAAATTTTTTAAGATTACTTGTTAGTGAGGAGCTGTCATTTATAGTTCCTGTGAAAGATGTCATAATTAAGTTGACATATTCTTGGTTACTTATTAGGCAGCTCTGTCTAACCTCTCAGATCTTCTGTGGACAGGGTGGACTGTGAACGCATCACCCTGTTAGGCAACCAGGCAGATTCTCTTCTACAGTGGTAATGGCCCAGAATGGATTTTCACTGAGGCTGCTCTTTCTGTCTATTGAAAGCTGCTGCATCACAAGCTACAGGGATTGACGAAAACGCTTTCTGATGAGACAAAAGTGTCTTCTGTCTCTAGCAGGGCTCATAGACTGTGGGGGGTGGAAGTAGCCATTTAGAAGTTTGGAATAGTAAGAGAAAGACAGGAGTAAAGATTCCGGGAGATAAAAGGTCTGAGGAAGCAAAGGAAAATCAAACCCAAAACAAATCAAAGAAAAATCACAACTGGTGAGGGTAGGATATAAAGTGTGTTTGTGTGTGTGTGTGTTTGTGTTTGTGTGTGTGTGTATGTGTAGGCCAAAAGAAACCAGAGTTCAGACAGTCAAAGCGATGATCTTGGACCTCAGTGAAAGAAAAGGTTGTTGAAGTCACAACACATACCAGTCTAAGGACTAGGAAAACCAGATCCTCAGCTGTGATAGACCTGTACTGGAAATGGTATATTCTGGTTTCTTGGATCTGAGAAGCATCACCAAGTTGAGGAAGACCGAGGACAATTATTAATGAAAAGGCTAAAACAGCTAAGGCGTACCTTTGCACACTGCTAAAGTTATCACAAAATCACCGTTAGTCAGAGCAGCAGCACCTGAACTAAAATTGTCAGGAAGTGCTAGCAGCATTTTCAAAGTCTATTAAAAATGGTCAACTGACACGTCCTAAAGCTTTGACTGTGAAATCATGCTTATGTATGTTATAAAACATGCTAATACAGGAAATTCAAGGAACATGTGAAGTCGTGTATCATTGGCTTCTTCACTAGAATAAAAAAAAAAAAGGAGGAAAGAAGAAAATAATGAATTGTAAAGGAAAGATATTACTTTTCAAGGTTAACAGAAGAGCCATTATTTTTCTAACTGCATATGTATAAATTAAATTTGAACTGAAACAGAAATTTCTACTGATGACTAAATGACAGCCAGCAAAATATTTGCATTTTTGTTGCGTATTTCTCTGGAATTCTATGAGATAATGTAGAACATAGGTTCCATCAGTTGTTTTCTTAGTGTACTTCAAATTCAGACATGAGGCAAGTTCTTGGATCTTGCATTGACCAATGTTAAGAAAGAGAATCAGTACAAGGGCTATGATACCACATTTTTTACTTAGTGGCTGTGAAACAGAATGAGAGAGAGAACTGACTGATCAATGAAATCAATAACTGCACTGAGATAATGGAGACTCAGACCTGACACACTCTAATGAAAAAAAGACAGAGGGAACTTACACTGTTAATTAAACATTTCCGCTGTTGCAGATTTCCAGGGGTGATTGGCTTAAATGAATTTGATACCTAACAGTGCAATGTTGTCTGAAATTAGTGAAATAGATAAGATGTAGAAACTTATCAGATGTATATATACACACACAAACACACATATGTATATAAAGAAAAATTGAGAATCCGTGCCTGTAATACTTGGAAAGCTGTTTCAACTGATGTTATTGAGAACAATATTTTTTCATCACACTTTCACTACTTCTTATGGTCAGTCACAGAAAGTCTGAAGGATGTTAGTCTTGATAGGAGCTGAATTTTAGTAACGGTATTGATATTCTTCTGATTAGAACAATATATTTGTATTTGTGAAACTGCATTAGAAACTGAATAAGAAAAGTTTAGAGAGCACTGCAGGAGCATCAACATTTTAATCACATATGTAAGGATAGGGAACTCTTGTAATTACTATGCTGGTCATGTTATTTTAATCATTAAGTACATTGTTGAAATGTATTTGCCACTTTGAATAACTGAAGTAGGTGGAAAGGATGTAAAGGAAAAAAATCTTTCCGGACAATTGTGATCAAGTTTTACTTGATCTAAAATATTTACAGCACTTAACATTGATATGACTCTGTCATCATTTACTACTACTTGCCTCATTGTACTCTAAAATTGCACTGAGCTATAAATGAAAATATAACTGAAGGTGTCCTCCCACAGATCCTGAAGATTTCTGAGAAATCACCAGATTTTTTAAACATCATTTTCATAAGTGGTTAAAGGTAGGTAGCAAATGAGTTGAAACATTACTAATTCTCCCACACGATATCCTGGTCTCTAAATTGAAGAGACATGGATTCGATAAATGGACCACTCGGTGGATAAAGAACTGGCTGGATGGTCGCACTCAAAGGGTTGCGGTCAACGGCTCGGTGTCCAAGTGGAAAGCAGTGACGAGTGGCGTTCCTCAGGGGTCGGTACTGGGACCCGTACTGTTCAACATCTTTGTTAGCGACATGGACAGTGGGGTAGAGTGCACCCTCAGCAAGTTTGCTGATGATACCAAGCTGTTTGGCGAGGCAGACACGCTGGAGGGGAGGGATGCCATCCAGAGGGACCTGGACAGGCTGGAGAGGTGGGCCCAAGCCAACCTCATGCAGTTCAACAAGGCCAAGTGCAAGGTCCTACATCTGGGTCGGGGCAATCCCAAGCACAAATACAGGCTCGGCGGAAAATGGCTGGAGAGCAGCCCTGTGGAGAAGGACCTGGGGGTGATGATTGATGAGAAGCTCGACATGAGCAAGCAGTGTGCGATTGCAGCCCAGAAGGCCAACCGTATCCTGGGCTGCATCAAAAGAAGTGTGGCCAGCAGGTCAAGGGAGGTGATTCTGCCCCTCTACTCTGCTCTCGTGAGACCCCACCTGGAGTACTGCATCCAGCTGTGGAGTCCCCAACATAAGAAGGACATGGACCTGCTGGAGCACGTCCAGAGGAGAGCCACGAGGATGATCAGAGGGCTGGAGCACCTCTCCTATGAGGAGAGGCTGAGAGAGTTGGGGCTGTTCAGCCTGGAGAAGAGAAGGCTCCGGGGAGACCTTATTGCGGCCTTCCAGTACCTAAAAGGGGCCTACAGGAGAGCTGGGGAAGGACTTTTTACTAGGGCATGTAGTGATAGGACGAGGGGGAACGGCTTTAAGCTGGAACAGGGCAGGTTTAGATTAAACATTAGGAAGAAGTTTTTCACTTTAAGGGTGGTGAGGCACTGGAACAGGTTGCCCAGAGAGGTTGTTGAAGCCCCATCCCTGGAGGTGTTCAAGGCCAGGCTGGACGTGGCCTTGGGCAACCTGGTCTAGTGAGAGGTATCCCTGCCTGTGGCAGGGGGGTTGGAACTCGATGATCTTCAAGGTCCCTTCCAACCTAAACCATTCTATGATTCTATGATTCTAATTTCATTAAGTATAAGTTTTCTGTCTACGGCTTGCAAAGTTTACGGTTCACGAACAGCATGTGGGTATTTAAAAGGTGTGCTTCGAAAGCTAAGGTATGAACAAATTATTTGTATGCATACATAAATAATTTTGCCTGTAATGTTTTTGCTTTATATGCCTGACAAAAATACACTACTGATGTAGTGCTGCTCTTTGGGAATGGTCAAGCACTTTGTCTTAACTGATTAATTGAATTTCATAAAATGAAAATGGGTGACATTGAGAAGTGCCTGCTATTTCTTTGACATTGGACTAATGCTTTCCTTACAATTTTAGCTAACAGCATTTTCACATCTGTCATAAGAAAAGGCAAATGAATTCTGAAATTAGGTATTATGCCCTCATTCTACATCCCATGGCATGTGCCATACCAGCAGTTTTCTGTTAAAATACCTTCTCTTTACTGCAGCATTACAGAACCAGTTTCTGACCACAGATACATTCTAATAAGCACTAAGGTACATAATGCATGAAAACTTGCCTAAAAAATTCTAGCTAAACAGCAAGCAGGATACAATAACAAATCTTTCCTGTAATCAACAGAAACCTTTGCTATATGATATAGTAATAAAGGAACATAGAATATCAATGAGTTAAGAATACATGAAAACTTAAACATATATTCATCTTTTTTAATCAATACTAAATTAAGTAATTGGAAGATAAGTCATTGGGATCTTTCTTTTTTATTTACTGGAACTAAGCTCAGCATTAGTAAGTCTAGCCTTAAAACAAAAAAGCAACAGAAGAGACGTAATTTATTTGAAGGTGTGAAAAATTGAATTATCTTCCCAAAACAGCAGATACAATACCTCTCTTATGTAACTTCTGCAGAGTAATTATTTGTCACAACATACTCTTTTTGTTCAGAAGTGGGATGACTTAAAAAAAAAAAGAATAAGAAAAAACACTTATACCTTCTCTTTTGGCGCTGTAACATGGGGAGTTGGACTAGATGATCTCTAGAGGTCCCTTTCAACTCTGAAAATTCTGTGATTCTGTGATTATTAATGCTTTTATTTCCTGTCTCATTACCCATAGTGCTGCATCTTTGAACAGTAATTTCGTAAAAAAATAGATATTTGATGTCCAGCCTCTAAATTCAGGTTCTCTAAATTTACCCCAAACTGATGAAATCAGGTTTAAAAACTGCTTCTGAAAATGTCACCAACAAACAATGACAGACATTTGAACAGAATTTGTAACAAGTCAAGAAATAACTCAAAACTCTTTCAAATATTTGAGAGTTTATCTGTCTTATGGCTGTATGTAATATCAGGTAGAAATATTTGTTTGCATACTGAAATTTGCATGAAATTTGTCACAACTCTTCAGGAAGAAAATAAAACTTTATTATTCTGATTAAAACTTACATAGAATGATAGATATGTATTGATAGTTTTTTGATATATCTGGAATAAAATCAATTCTTACATTTCTCAAGATTGATTCCCACTCGAGGCATTACAGCCTGCTTGAGCCATGTATTCCCAATTACTGAAATTTGACAGAACTAGACGGATTTTGCCATGTTTCGAGTTTAACTGGCTACTTTTGACAAAGTTTTTTCATTCAAAAAAACAACCTCTTTCTTGGTTCTTAGGGATTTTTTTCTTCATTCTTTCTTTCTTTCCTCTCTCCCTTTCACAATGAGTTTACTTAACTTTTCTCAAATGGAAGGCAAGTTTGCAAAGGAAACTACCTTGGTTTTTGGCCTGTAAAAATGGGAGTGAAGAGAGGAGAATGCTGATCTGGAATGCTACTTGCCCATATGTCATGCAGCAATGTGGTTTTTAAGCTCTCTGCCATGTAGCCTGGAGCTTAAAAGTTCCAGGAGTTGCACATCTGATTGTCATTTAGCTCTCCTAAATCATCTCAGGGACCTTTGAATCTATGTGTTTCCAAAGTTGAGGGCAAGGATGCTTACTAGATCACAACTATAAGTCTAGGAATTTACAGGATAAATCTATATTGAAAAATAACGGTTTCCTAGTTCACTTCTGGGTCCTGGCTCCTTGCTCATGTACATTGGATAAATGTTAGCTCATTCTTGGGTCTCTTGTGCTTCATCAAAAACAAAACCTAACAGAGAGTACAATAAAGGCGATATGGTTGACACTGTGATACTACACAGTTTTCACTGCCTCTAGCATCCGAAGGTTTTTAAATTATCTCACAGTGGTTTACAGTCTCAGCAGCTCTCACTGCATGTAACATATCAGCAGTTTCAAGCTAATAAAAGATTAGCCTAATGGGCTACAAAACTGCCTTTACATTATTTCAGAGGCTTTAAACAGGAAAGATCAGAAAATAATAATTGCAGATTAGGGACATGAGGGCATCTAGTGGGTTCAGAGGGGCTCTATGGACGAATACAATACAATGTGGATAAGATTTGTTTGTTTTAATCTTGAACGCATTCAGGACTCCTCTGAGTTTGGAAGAAGACAAGCCTAGTCTCCCTGACAGGAATCTGCTTTCTCAGAGTTAAACCTTCACCACCTGTCAAGGCTTTCCGAACCTTTACTAGAGAGTTCTACAGGTTACAAATTTGGACCAGTTCTCTCCTTGTGTTGCCTAACACTGCAAATATTGTGACCACTGAAATGGAAAAAAATGCTCATTTTATTTAGCATTTTTGAGAAAAATATTTTATGCATGTACCAAAAAGCAAATGTATCTAATAGTCTAGTTTATTAACTTGTCAGAAAACATCTAAATCACAAACTGGCCAGAAATCCTGTATCCATCCATTTTTAATTCCATCTAAAGTTGTGGAACAACTCATCTTTGCACAGAAACAATGACTATACAATGCAGAAGCAGAAGTTCAAAGTTCTGGAATTTTTATAATAGTCCAGCAAAAAGAAACTTTCCAGCACACAGGAATGAAGCCCATAATCTTGTTGTAAATTTTTTTGCAGGTTATTATTTCTTCTTGATGAAAACTCTATGACATCAAACATTTTTAAATGCTTCAGAACGATTATAGGCCTTTCAGTATCCCTGAAACAGTAAAATCACAAAACCCCCAAACTCTTAAGTATAGTGGTTATTCTGTATATTTTTCTTTTGCAAAAATAAATGTTTTCTTTAGGAATAGTGAGAACTTTTTGTACTCATAAACTGACTGATATTCCTTGTTCAAGTAAGGGAATAAATCTAACATTTAAACAGCAAGATTAAACTTGGAGGACAGTTAAGGAAGCATGAACAAGGAAAAGTCTATGTCTAAATCCATACAAGAACCAAAGAGGTAACACCTCAGATATATACATCTAATTACCAAGCAAAAATATTCCAGTATCTCCTGGAATAGAACTTACACCATTTAAAACTGGAACTGAAAAGGAATGAAAGTATAGACTTTTTCAGAATAAATATTGTGCATTGTTAACTGTAATAATATAAATCAAATATTTGCATATCTCACTGTGATTTCGATTACTTAATGAACCAAAAAATAGACACTAGTCAAAACTGTTTAACCCAAATGCAATAAATAAATTTTAATAGAGGTAACAAAGTAAATCCTAGAAATTCCTAGAAATAACATGAAAGCTAGCTCACAAATTAACATCTTTTTCTGATTTTATCTATAAAGCTTATTAACACATGCTTTTATGGTACACTTTCTTTTGTGAAGTACATATATTTATTTGTTGTCAATAAATATTTACAGATAGTTTCCACACAGTCAGGAATTATTTTGTTAGCCACTCTTAACAGACTCTGTAAGACAACTCATTTTGACAATTCTCCCTCCGTACATTCTTATATTTTTTCTGAAATCTTTGCTTCTAGTTTAAGATCTATTTTAGGATAATAAATAAATAAATAAGCAAAATGCTGTGTTATTTACATTTGAGGCCAGTGTTTTTCCTCTCATTGCATATTGTTGTGTATTTGTCAACATTAGATTTCATTTGTCATGTGTCAGCCCAATTACATAAATGAAAGTCTCATTGAATTTTCCATGTTGCTTATTCTGAATATTTCTTAACACCCAAACTTGATCACTGGTAACTTCTTTTAAAATAGTTTTTATCAATCTATCTAGGTGATTTATTAGTCCCAGACTAGAAGACTTACAGACGATGTCTTCTTGCCGAACTGTACTCAAAATGTTTTAGCAATTAAACATATTTCCTCCATCTTGCTTTACATTTTATGATCAGAGTGGATGTGCATCATTTCATATCACACTACAGGCCGTGATAACTTTATTTTTCTTCCGATCCATAAAATATCTGTATAAAATCTTAGATAGTGATCACATCTGAGAATATTAATTATACAGAATGCAGAGAGAGATGTACTGAATAAGAGCAATTCTGAACACAAAGATAAACTCTGAAGAGAAGATCTATTATTTTGCAAACAGCTAGTACAGCTCAAAGATGTGAATGCTGCTGATTGAACCACTAGCCCCAAGTGAACTCACATAATTTTGCTGATTATGAGACTGTTAGCGTAAATTCTGAAGGCAATGGGGTTAACATGATTACATGACCTACTATATAATCAGAAATCCTTTTGTGTCTACTTTCTGCATTAGTGATAATGATCAGAGATGCCACTGCCTGCAAAAAGAACAGTCTACATCAAATACTTCCATTTCAGTTCATTGTTGTACACATGATTTTTTCTGAAAGATTCCCACAAATACTTCTTACGAAACATTAACGCTAAATACTCTAATTCAAATACACAGGCAAACCACACACTTTTTTAGTTATACAACTGATATCAATTAATAAGAACAGATAGGTCACAGCTACAGTTATTATAAACCTTTTATTAATCTGATCAAATTTCTGTATCTCTTTTTTAAAAATTTTATTATTAAACTTTTTAGATTAAACATTCTGACTCTTTTTAGTGATAACAGAGAGTCCTCAAGATTTGTAAAGGCAAAAAGGATAGGAAGTTTGAATTCTAAGGCTGTGCTGAAAATGGTTCATACTGTTTTGTTTTCACCAATGTTAAACTTCTATGCTGATTCAGAACCCTCTAAAGTAGCCACTGAGGGCACAATTCTGTCACTCATTAAGTGTCATCTAGAGCTGCCATTCGTTTGTTAGGTTTTTCTGCAAGTGCTAATTTGTACCCATCAACCCTATATAGACACCTTAGGTACCCTAGATTATTTTAAATTACACAAACAGCTATCTAATAATCCTGTTTTAACATCTTCTCAGCTGCATTTCACTCTGACTTCTGTTGGCTGCATTGATTAGTCTTCCATTGGGTAAAATGGAGGTTGGGATATCTAGCTGATATAAAGATTCTTTTATGTAGGCACCTCCATTTAGATGTCTTAATCTTGAGCCAGATCTTACTGTATACGTTTCTACAATGAGAGGCAATATTTTATCCATTTACACAAAACACAAGGCACAAATAACAGCAATTAATTTACTGCATTAGACTGAAACTAAATTAATTACAAGACAACGGAATGAAATTATTCCCTCTTTAGATACAACAGAGCCATCCCTTAATCAAAAGTAACTAAAGGAAATTATGTGCAAACCTATCTATAATAGTTCCAAAACAAAAATTCAAGACACGCCAGTAATAGTGGAAGTCTTTATGCATTCTGTGTATGTAGGTGGAATGACTCATAGGCATAATCTCCTTGGTAAACTGAGGGGGAGCAAAGAGTGCAAGTGCTTCCTTATACCAGGTAACAGCTACTTGATAGTAGATGATTAACTGTTTTGTTCACCCAGCTAAAATAGTTCCCTTCTGACTTACAGAAAGGATTCCAAGGCATTATTCTCTCTGGATTGCCAATATTGACTCTGCTAACAGATGAATGAGAAACTATAGTTAACCTTGTTTAAACATACACATTTTCTAACTGAATAAAAGCTGCCTTAGCACATTACCTGTAAGTTAGATATACTTTATATCGTACAAAAGACATGCTGAGAAATATTCCTCCTTAGGAAATTTGCCATTTAGATTTCTTTTAGTTTATTTTTCAATGCTTTGCTTATTTTGTTATATATAATTTCTCCAACCTTTCTTTAAAATGTTGATAAATAATGCCACATGCATCTTTACAATCTTGCATGCTTATAACAGCCTAAATGCCTATATATAACAGGCCTGAATAGAATAAAAAAAAATAATCCTGTCACATCTACATTGTATGTTTTATCTTGTTAATTTACTGATGTCTGAACTTCCATTCCAAGGTTTGCCTCAAACTCTGTATGCAGCTGACGTTATAGACGTTTATCTGGAACAGCTATTACAGTAATTTCTTGTGTTAGCCTATACTCTGCTTTTTTAATATTAGCACTACTTATGTGTTCTTAACATTCTTTGGAATATTATATATTAAAGAAGAACTATTCAAGATATTTACCACTATTATATCTTGATTTGCCTTTCTTCAATGCTTAAGAATAAGTCATAACCATCTCAAAAGGCTTGTTGGATTTCTCTCTATATCATTATTTTAAGTACAGTATCATTAGTCTGGCTTGACATAATCATAACCAAAGCTGTTAAACCCATTAGAGGATTGTGAGTGCTTCTGTTTCCTTTTCATTCACTTTGATGGTTTTTTTCATCAATTATGAGAGAGTTTAATTATTAGTGTCCTGTAAAATAGTTTGCTTAACGGTGGCAATATAGCTTGCTTTTCTTGTTTCTTCACTTTTTATCAGAAATCATAAAAAAGCAATTAAGTGAAATAGACTATTTAACTTATCTAAGATATATTTCATTTCACAATTTTTTCAACATCATAATGCTTAACATATACATTTGTAGCTAGAGTAGCAAGACAACGCAAACAAAAGAAAATACAGCATAGTAAAAATAAAACAAGCTAATGTTTATTGTGAATGTAGGAACCTATTCTGCTATTAGGAATTACAAACTGGCAATGCTAAAACCACTGTATTTTGTAGATACAGTATTCTATTTGTACTGAGCTTGGATATAAGAAAATAATGTGAAATTGATCCCAAAATCAGAAGAGAAAAGTGATGCTGCTTCTGGGGCTTAGTTGTTTTTTCCCTGCATTATTGGTAAGACGTGTTTACTCTGCTGCTTTTTGACTGAAAAGTAAATAAAAAATAGGACTGATGATCATGAGGCAAATCTCTAGGGCACAATACATGGTCACGACAGAGATTCCTCAAGAGATACAGATTAAAATAATACCCTTGGTTTTATCTTGTCATCTCACCTGTGTTAATCAGCATTACCTCTAATTAGGGCTACTTGGACAGCACAGAGCTACATTTTTATTCTGTTCTGATTTTGGGATCTTCTTCCTTGCTGTTGCGGTATAAATATTTTTGAGAATTAAATGCTGTGCTCAGTGCTAGATCTCCACTCTTCATACAAGATTGTAATATGTTGTGGGATGTCTACAGAATTTTAGCTGTTGCTTAACTACATACTTTTCAAGACTTGTTTCCTTAGTTTTGCAGTAGCCAGTGCTGCAAATTATAAACTTTAAATTTTCAGTGTTGTGAATCAAACATGTTGTTTGAGATATTTCAGAATCTTGAACTTTACCTCACTACTTCAAAGCATAAATTGACAAGACACTACTAAATGGATTCAAAATTTGAAAAGGCTTGTATCTACTGTTTCAATTCAGCCCAGTTTCTACTGAACATTGTAACACTACCTGAAGTGACTGGAAATATCAGTCATAGAATGACATGTTATATTCTTCCCACTAGATCTGTTCTGGATTCCTGAATTCCTCTGTAAATATATATAATGCATTGATATTTTAACTAGTGAAATTACAAAAAAAAAAAAAAAAAAAAAAGAGAAAAAATGTTTAAACAGAAACAATTATAGGAAGATGAAACACTAATTCATTACAGTGCACAGCAAGTAAAGACTATGAGTTCAATAAAGAGGAGAAGAGAGCATTAAATAAGGTAGCTTCTTTGCAAAAGACAGTTGTTGATTACCTATTTTCTTTACTTACAAGACCAATGTCTTCTATTTTGGAAATAAATGTGCCTTTTCTGCTTCAGCATTTGTGCAGCAGAAGGGTGACATTGTCCTGAAACAAGAACCTGTTTTAACATTGTTTTCCCACATTTGACATTAAATGAAAAAATACTTTTTGTTGTAAATAAGTCTGAACATTATATGCAGTCCTGAATCACAAATTAGTTGTGGCTTCCAAAGATCACTTATAACATTTTTCGTATCATCTTAATTTGGCACTGCTTTCCTGGGAACTAAATGAAAATGTCATGTACTCTGAGGAAGAAAAAAAAAATAAATTACCCCTTGTAAGCTTACCGCTGCCACTGCAAAATCTAAATGTATAAAGTGTTCAGGTTTTACTAAAACTAAACTAAAACTTGAAGTACACAATTGCTCCAAATAAAAACAGGAATTGCTGTCAGAATATCTTTAAAGATGTGTGAATTAGTTTGGCTTGAAAATTTGTAGAATTTCAGTTTCTCAAGAAATTTTTCTGCCTGATGACTCTGATTGGGAGTGAATTACTGTGAGAAGCAATTTTCTTCTATTTTCAGCAGTTTGAGAATTATTAGAACTGGTTAATTAAAAGCAACTGGGCAAAGGAGGGATGCACAAGGCTAAGTGCTACCTCTCCATAACAGCTGTCATCCACTGGAAGAATGGAGCTGTTAATCTCAGGAATGCAGTTTGTGTGGGCGGTTTCCTCAAAAACCAAAGCTTAAAAATCTGGAAGGGGTCAAGATGCTATGAAATTCTTTCCTGTCAGATTAAAATGGGTTATATACTAACTTTAGGAGTTGCAAAACATAGTAATAGTACGATGACAATGACATGATAATCCATGAGACCTTTACAAACATATTTTAATAAAAAATAATGAAATGAAATGAAATGAAATGAAATGAAATGAAATGAAATGAAATGAAATGAAAAGTACCCCATCAGTGTTCCTTAGTGTCATGCCATCACACTGAAAAAATATTGGTCTGGGTTGGTTGTCTAGTTGACGTAGTATTCAATGAGATGTCTGTGGCATCTACTGCTTTGAAACTATTTAAACTTTCAATAAAAAAAGTTTATTTCTGATTTCATGACAAATGTATAAATACAAACTAGACTCTTACAGCCTACTATGACAAAGTTTACATTTTTTCAGTAGAATAACTTGCCTTAAAACTTATCTTATAAACAGTTAAATATTTATCTCTGTAAGGTGACAATTGTCTCACCAATGGCAGCGGACATAAATCTGTTCCAAACAAAAGACAATTCTGTAAGGGTCATAACCTGCTAAGGAGGTGTTAGCTAATAGAAATAGTTAGCCTCCAGCTAATCATCAAAAAGTTCAAATAGAATAATCTGAAGTAATTTTTTCTGTTTGAAGGAAACATAGGCAAAACATATTTTAAAAATACAGTGTTTTTTTTTATTTGTGCCTTGTATGTGAAAACCAAATTTAAAGAATGCTAGTTAATGTTATTTGATTAAATATATGAATTAAAGTGGATTCTGATTATATATCCTATACCAGGCTATACAGTAGTATAATCTATTAAAAAGTAGAACATAAATGACACCTTAATATAATGCATACCATACCTTGTTATTATACATTGCATGTATATAACACGCTTTATTGCTATGTAACTGCCTAGTAAGTATCTGGGCAAAAATGCTAATAGTTTAATATTAAAAAAAAAAATTGGCAGGTGGTGAAATAATGTCTTCTACTTTTACATAAACAGATACTGATTTGGTTAATAAAATTGCATTTGACATTAAATTTTTCAACATTACAAAAATGATTATGTTTATATTACATCCAGAAATTAAATATGACAATAGAGTTCATTCTTTAAATTTTTTTTTTCCTTTTTCTCACAGATATATAAGATTATCACGCTACCTGGTAAGTCTTAGTCCATCCACTTAACAAAAATCATATTTACCTTGTTTATACAAATATTTCCACTTATTTGATTGGAGATTCTCAGTAAAATGAGAAAGATTTAGTCTGAAGTGCTGCTTAATAAAGTCATTTTCCATCTGGAAATCTGTGGATATAGCTAGAAATGTGAATTTACTTTGTGATGTGATTTGATGTCTGAAAACACTGTCCTTGGGCAAGCTCACCGCTCACTAAGCTCAGTAAGCCTTTGAGAAAATTTAACAGATTCTTTTAATATGGGAAATCATTAAATGAACAATAAATATAAATCTCTTGTGAAAGTCATTAGAGAAAAAAGATATATATATAGTTTAGAAGGGACAGTGAATGATGACTATAGGTTGTTTTCTCAATGTAGAAGCAAAATACCTTTTTCAGTAAAACCTTACATTACACCTTCATTCTTGTTATGTATAATTTTGATGGAAAGATGCAAATATTTAACTCCTTAAAAGCTTTGGAGATATATTAAATCATATTCACCCTGTATAAAACTCAAGGGAAAAAACAAACAAACAAAAAAAAAACCCCTTCACCTTGCTTTCACAGTTGTAAGTGATTACAAGAAATCACCTATGGTGTTGCAGAAACACTGTATAAATTCCATGCTACTTCATTGTGCCTACACTATAACTCTAGATTTCAAAAGATAAAATCAAAATAATTTAGGTTGAAAGAAGCATCTGGACTCATCTAGTCGACTGTCTGCTCAAAGCAGGGATAACAACATGCCAGTGGATCATAATTTTAACTATTTCTGTGTGAATCATGAAAGTCTGAGCTGCGCTTTTGTCTCTAAAGAATCTGTTACTGCAGTTAAATGCATAATGTTAGGTTATAGGAATATTTCAATAGGATATTTGAAGAAGATGTTGATCCATCTTTCTTTTGCAGAAAGATTATCTGCAAAGAATCCTTTGTCTCATTCTGCTGGTATAAAAATTATCAGAATCTTTTATTGTCGTAATCCTTTTACTTCTTTGCTCTGTAAAGGAAGGAAGTGGTAATCCTTATACCATGAAATGTCAAAAAGAAATGTTTAGATTTGGCAAAGGCTAACCTTTGAAGGTATTCAAACTCTTCCCGATTTGCCTATATTATTTACCAAATATCTTTTTTCCCTATCTGTCATCATCTTCCTGGCCGTCTGTGTCTTACAAAGTATTTCTGGTATGTTT
Source organism: Pluvialis apricaria (assembly GCA_017639485.1). Classification (NCBI taxonomy): domain Eukaryota; kingdom Metazoa; phylum Chordata; class Aves; order Charadriiformes; family Charadriidae; genus Pluvialis; species Pluvialis apricaria. The sequence goes on from CM030007.1 coordinate 52,858,164, forward strand.
AGATAATATGAAACTTTAATTATTACCATATATTGTGTAACTCAGTGCTTTGGAAGGCAAATATCTGTCTATTTGCTAATATTGAGAAGAATATTTTGCAAATAAGTGATTAATTAATACAGAAATTAAGTTATAATTACACTTCTGGATGCAGAGGTGAACCACTAGTCTATACATTCTAACTTCAAAGGGCAGGGAAAGGAAAATTTGCTATCAGCTCTCTCTTCATTCAGTAGAAAGGTAACTAATCCTGAATTATATAATTTGCTTTATGTTGCTTTTTGGAACAGTGATTAGTAGTAGCTGGTATTGATATATAGTCGGCAGTTACTTTTTTGTCACCAGCTTCATTAGATCTACCATGAGCTATGTAGCAAAGCAGAGTATTAGAGCAGAACAGTTATTATAGCTAATGTGATTCAAGATGACTCTTTTGCATGGACAGGAACAATGAGGAATATTTTAGAAAACAGATTAATATTGTAGAATTTTTTATGAGTTTATTACATTTTATATCGGACAAAGTCCTCTAAAAATAAGTTGTTCATTTTGCCATGAAACAAGAGTTTGAACTAGACACCACTCAAGAACCATTCTAAACCATATTTTCTATTATTGTGATTATTTTCTGTTAAAAAAGTTCTAAAATTTTTAAAGTCTTTTCTAAACTGAAGAAATTGCTGGATCTCAGTCAACCAGAGATCATAAAGTTTTATATGTTGCAAGTTTCAACCGTTTCCAAAAGAGAAAATTGTAAAAGTAGTCAAAGAAAGACACTGAAAAACAGCTGAAAGACTTGACATGAATTTAGGACATTGCACAGAACATAATGCTGCTGCATATGGATTTAATTATCTAATGTTTCTTTAAAAAAAAACCCCAAAATGTAGGGCCATATATTGATATAATTTGGGCAACATGATTAAGCTACTGATTGATTTCCTTTTACCTTTTTCATCCTGTTTCATCCCATCTCCCATCATATATTTGTGTATTTTCTCTCAACATTGTGCACTTCTCAGAACATGAACCTTGTGTCTTTAATTTGCTGTTGAAATAAGCAGCACTCATCAGTTTGTCCTCTAAATAATTATCAGATGTCCAAGCTTTCTTGCAGAGAGAGTATCTATCTGAATCATTATTTTTTTTATTAGCTTTGCCATTATAACAACATCATTTTATTTCTCTCAGGACTGATCTTCAACCAGCTAGACTTTATGCCCAGTTTTCTTCAGAAAATACAAATGAATTGTTTGGTCCTCAGTGCCAAATAAAAAGCAAGTAAACTGCCTCCTTTATAGTCAAACTGAATCTAAAAATTTGTAATGATCTCTTGTACTGTCTCCATTATAGATTGCCTCACTTTTCAATGAAATATGCTATACTTCTTGCTTCAAAAGAAAAAAAAACAGAATAATGTAATGAAGTTCTTGGGTCTTCTTGAAGTAGCAACTGTAGCATGAGATTTACAAATCAAATACACTTGCATAGCTAACAATGGCTTTCAGTAGTTTAGGGCAGGAATTGCAGAGGTCACAATGATTTTAACCAAATCTCTTGTGTGCAGTAACAATGTGTGTCCTATTTTATATTACAATAACTTTAACCCCTGTATTATAGGATTTTGATTGGTAGGTAGACCATCATTTTGATGGTAGGTAGATACCCTTAAATACAGTCGAAGAACTTCAAATTAAACTCAGAAGCAATCTTCACTTTTATTTTTCTAGATGTTTTTTATAAAGAATATGATCATAACCTTCAATAAGTGATGCTGTGCTTTAGAACTAATCTTTCCATTGATTGCAGTGTGTAAGCTGCGGTCAGATTGAAAACTGAACAAAAAGGTTGCAATGTAGATAACATTGCTCTTCTGTCTTTCATTTCCTATAGCCTCATCTGTATTTGAGTCTGTGGGATGAACTGATTGAAGTCTGTGGTGTTTCACCTACTTTCAGGAAGTCTGAATAGCCAATTATATTTCTTATGATAAAGAAACGGTGGCAGAAAAGCTCATCTACACAGGATGAACGAGTACCTCATTAGAGCATGAACATTGTGCAACTAAGAACTGGCAGTTATAGTAAATGCCTCCTATAGCATATGCCTTGAAGTTCTAAACAGCCTACATATGGATATATCCATAAATAAGTAAATTATATATTAAATCATGAAAGAATATGTACTGTCATGCATATTAAACAAGACAAAATAATGTGGGAGGTTGAGGGTTTTTTTACTGATGTTTTTAGACTTTTATACATTTAGGAAAACACATGCATGAAGTGCAAAAGGTCTAAGTCAATATTACATATAGAAACTAATATTCCCATGCTACAAGTACCCTTAATTGCAACCTGATTCTTGGTAAATTGTCCCAATAAAAAGGAACACATGGATTCCAAAATGCATTACACTGTCCTGGTAAAAATGATTCAGAAATATCCTGACTTTGTATTTGGACAAGCTGTGAGTGACATTTTCCTTCTATGTATCTTATTTCCTTTGGGAGGAGATGATGGTGAATAGGGAGGATGCATCTCACTACCTTTGAGGATAGTTAGAACGTTTGGGGTTTTTTATGCAAGTTGATAGAAAATACTTCAAAAAGACTATTAAAAGAAATGACCAGTGTACAAGAAGGGAAAAAATGATTGTATCAATATTTTATGACCCATTTTGCATGAAAATTCATATTTTCTGGGTGTTTTGGAGTTTGGGGAGTTTTGTTTTGTTTTCTTTGGTTTTGTTTTAAATAAAACAACTATCTATCTTCAATGTCTTCTACTTAAATTAGCTTGTAGAAGAGAAATGACAACAGGTTAGAGATTTCAACTTAGATACCACGAATGCCTGCATACCAGTCAATTTCCTACATAGTCTTCATTAGCCTCAGTCTTGTTTACTAACAAGAACTTGTTTTAACCCAAAAGCTAAACAATTCCAGACATGGCATGCCACCAGTGGATCAGATTCAGGTCCATGTGGAGTGTCCAGCCAAGAGCAGCAGGAGATGACAACAGAGAAAACTCTGGAGGCAAGATACTTCAAAGATCCAGAGTCCATTCAGGAGACAGGGCTGGAGACAAGCTATCAGCTATGTCCAAGGGATTCATATAAGAAATCAGCTGTCTACAGCACAGGGCTGTAGATCTGTAGATCTAGCATCTTGGATGCCAGGCCAGAGATAGGGCGAGAGATGAGGCTACAGTGAGAATCCATCCAGGTGACAGGGCTGAAGCAAAGCACACCTACAACATTGCTCAGGTCAGGACTTGATGACCATGCCTGAGGTGAAATGGGGTCCTGGGCCATGGGCAGGGGTGGTAGGAGGCCCCAGTGGAGGCTGGGCAGGGGCAGTGACTGTTTTTAGTGCCCTCAGGGCCCTTACAGAACCCCCTCTTCTCCCTTCCCTGAGCAAGTGTTGTCCTCCTATCTCACAGAGATCTGGCTCAGAAGGGACGTGCATTACAGTCATCTCATTGCTATGAGGCATCAATGGTGTGTTTCACAGGATGCAGAGGTGGAGCAGGGAACTGGGAAAGGGACATGACTGGAGCTCAGAACGAGGTCAGGATCACAACAAGGCCATGGTGTCAGAGCAGGGCCGAGGCAAAGGGCGCTTGGGAGAGGGGCAGGGAACTTGACGTTTAAATAGAGACAGAGCAGAGTCTTGAAGCTGGGACAGGGACATGACACTGGGGACTCGGGGCTGTGTCAGGACCATGCCAGGAACAATACATGTCATTTGGAGCTGGTCAGGGCATCCAAGCTGTTCCTGATGTGCCCTGGGGGGAGATCAAGCTGCCCCTGAGGAGTCCTGAGTCCAGGGAAGACTGGGCAGAGAGGACTCACTCAGGAGCCTGGAGCTGGTCAGTCTTTTGGCTGTATAGGGAGACCAGAGTTTAGGGCCAGGCTGTTCATTTAGGGGAAGCCATGGGGGCAAGGTCCTGCACTGCTGTGAGCCAGTTCCCATGGTATTTGGCTCAGACATCTGAGCTGTCTGCCAGGGCACAGCCAGGGTTGATGGCTCCCTCAGGGCTGAGCCACGCACAGTGGAGACCCCAGGGGTTGCTGTACCCTCCTGATGGGCCCAGTTTTGCACAGCCTGAGTGTGTCAGGCAGTACCAAAACCAGTAATGAGGCTTACCAACACCCCCTGCCACTTTTGGTGAGCATTGAGCCAAGGCTGAGGTTGGTTCCCCATCAGGAGCATGGACTTACAAAACGGTAGACTGATCAATCCATCCAAGGGTTCCATCCAGGTGTCAGTGATTGGAGACAAGCTAACTGCATTGTAGGTCTTAAGTGTTTGTCCAGGAGACACAGCTGGAGACAGGCACACATACAACAGGTCTTACCAGGCCTAGGTTTAAATGGATATCCTGGGCCCATGGGTGGACAGGGTGTGTAGGGACTCAGTTGAAACTGCCCAGGGCTATTAAGGTCTATTTGGTGAACTTCAGACCCTGACATGGATATTAAAGTCTACTTCTGTTTTGGGTTCATTGTCCATTACTGACATTTCTGCAGTGCAAAGGTTTTTCTACTGTCAACTGTATTTTCCCATGTACAAGTCTAGGTTTGCTTTTTGCCTTCAAAACTGAAATCTCAGGTATGTTAGTAAGAACCATTGTCTCTGCAGCTTGAGACAGAACATTTGGTGCTCTAAAACACTTTTAAAATTAATTGTAAAAAGCAGAACAAAATGTGAGCACTATTCTGACCAAGAGCCTTGGAACTGACTCAGAATTTGTAGCTGGGTGACTGCCAGATGAGAGAATTGAGAATATAGACCCTGTCCACAAAAATTAGATTTCCAGACAACCTGGCAGAAACTTGACAAGTACAATTTTGCTATTAATGTACTTTTTCCTGCTAAAAGTTACAACTTCTGAATTAATACGGTAAAGTTTAACAAAGTAGAAGGAAATATGGTCTTCCCAGAAAGGTCAAAGGAAAGCTCTCCGAATTTCAGAGGTTCAAAGATGTAGTAGTGAAGCTGGCAAGAATATGTTCAAAGTCCAACAAGTTCTTTTATTTTCTCTTTTAGCTACAACATGCAATGTTGAAACTGGCTGGAATCTTGCCTGCTACCATATAATGAGGGCTTCCTGTAAAGCTTAGGCACAGAAGGGCTATCAGAAATATTAAATTTGGATATGGATTTAGCTAAACTGGGACAAATTGGAAAAAGGTAATTAGGGATGGGTTTCCTGAGAGGAGACAAGGCTGGAGAAAGGTATGAATCAAAACAGATAACAGAAGTACAAACGTGGAAACTGGAGAGAAGGGGTTAGTTGTACATAAACAAGCTGTTGATCAGTACACTTCTCTGACTGAGCCCTGCACCTGATCACTGCAGTCTGACCTAGCTTATTAAATTATGTTCTTCTCTGTTTTTTTTTGTGCAATTTCACTATCTGTTCTCTGTGTGTATGTACCTAGATGCTAGCACCTAGAAAAGGGGACACAGATCACAGCGAGTCTGTAGGTCTGGGATGCCTGCAGCTGTAGAGGCTGGACTGTACTTTCCACTAGAAAGTTTCAATCCTCTGTGTACATACATGTTTTCACCAGTGAACTCCAAACTTGATTAGCAGAGAAAATGACAGTGCTGGCTGGCTGTGTTCGTGTATGTGAGAGCTGCAGGTGTTTATGTGTGCTAGGACAACACTGCTTTCTGGCTGCATTAGTTTCTGTGGCCAGACATGCTAGTGGGGACTGTGTATGTATATGCATGCAGGCACCTCTCCAGGTGCATCCCTGGAATACATGTTCAGTCTTGCTATTGCCCAGACCTGCCAACAGGAACAGCAGCAGCCACATCCATCGCACTGAGATGGGAGAAACGTCCTGGGTCTTACAGTGCCCAGGTTTCAGCTCCAGGGGTGTGGGAAGGCAGAACCTCCACAGTCCGAAGTCCAATGCATATAGCAGCTCCCTTGACAGGGTTTGTTTCAGATTGTCTGCTCTAAAGCTGAACAAGCTGCATATTCAGACGAGATAAGGTCTGAGATTGTTAGCAAAAGTTTCAAAACTGGTCAGACAAGGAAGATACGAGCATTTGTTTAAATGGCGTAAATAAGCAATCCCAGTGCCAAGGAAGTTTTCTCATGAAGTTTTCTCATGCTTGCACTCAGCGCACCTATGTGCATACAGAACTGAGTACCACACTTGTCGGGGTACCCCAGGGGACCTGGCAGGGCAGGACCTGGCAGCCTGGGCCTGTCCCATGACACCAGAGGAGCAGGGCAGCTGGGGGGCACCAGTGAAGCCCCAGTTCCAGAAATCAGGCACTGCCCTGGGGACAGATACGGACCGAGGCTGGGACACAGGCCTGCAGGTGGGCCCGGCTCGGTGGGGTCCATGGTTGGGCAAGACAGGGCTGTGGGAGCTTGAAACTGGCCCTACTATGGCATGGTAGGGGCAGGGGCTGATGGGGGACTGAAATAAGGTCCTGGGCCATGGACAGGGTGGGGGGACCCCTAGGGGGTTGGGCAGAGCCAGCCAGGTCTGGCGGTGCCTGCAGTGCCCTGATAACTAAAAGCTGAACTTAAAATCTCAAGTTTAAAATCTTTATTTTGAGCTTCTGTGCTTTATCTAAGGATTGTGTTACACTTCTATGCTTCTCAGATACTGAGTTTGATCAACTATATTTTGACTAAGCAAAGGAGAAATATGTGAGATTATTTGTTTCCTTAACACATTTCCTGAATGGAATGGAAGAATTGTTTACTATACATTCTTACAGACACCAAGGGACTGTTTGTATCATCTCACCAATTTCACATTTCCACACTGTTTCTTTACTTTTGATCTTTACTACTACTGTAGCTGAAATTTAAGATAACATGCAATCCATCATGTGAGACTGCTCACTATAGAATAGACTTTTTTTTTTTTTTATTGGTAATATTATTAAATATTCCCCATCACTCACCAGCGCTGGAGTTAAGGTTCTGTCTTATGTGGTCTTTGAGACAGAAATAGACTGTGTTGTGGGAGATGGATGAGTATGAAGCCTACTACAGGTTTTGCAGTAATGATTGTTCTTACTTGGAGGGCACTCAGAATTGATGGATAGCAATAAAAAATTCCAAAGGTCAGAAGAATGGCACTTGGAAAGGATGGGCAATTTTCAACATGTCTAATGACTGTTACCATAAGGCTTTTATAGGTGTAATCTAAAAATAAACCCTATATACTGTTTCTTTATTTTTTCATTGCTTATAATCTACAAATATCTAGTAGTATACTTAGTACTGTATTCATAGAATCATAGAATGGTAAGAGTTGGAAGGGACCTTAAAGATCACCTAGTTCCAATCCCCTGTTATGGGTAGCGACAAATTCCACTAGGCTAGGTTGCTCAGAGCCCCATGCAACCTGGCCTTGAATACTTCCAGGGATGGAGCACACACAAATTCTCTGGGCAGCCTGTTCCAGTGTCTCACCACCCTGACAGTGAAGAATTTTTTCCTAATATCTAATCTAAATCTACCTCCTTTCAATTTAAAACCATTACCCCGCGTCCTATCACTACACTCCCTCATAAAGAGTCCCTCCCCATCTTTTTGTTGGTCCCTTTTAGGTACTGGAAGGGTGCTGTAAGGTCTCCCAGGAGCCTTCTCTTCTCCAGGCTGAAAACCCCCAACTATCTTAGCCTGTATTCACAGCAGAGGTGCTCCAGCCTTCTGATCATCTTCATGGCCCTCCTCTGGACTCGTTCCAACAGGTCCATGTCCTTCTTATGTTGGGGGCCCCAGAGCTGGACGCAGTACTCCAGGTGGGGTCTCACGAGAGTGGAGCAGAGAGGCAGAATCACCTCCCTTGACCTGCTGGCCATGCTTCTTTTGATGCAGCCCAGCATGCGGTTGGCTTTCTGGGCTATGAGTGTACATTGCTGGCTAATGTTGAATTTCCCTTCCCACCAGCATGTTAACTTCACCAGGCAGCTTGGTGTCATTGGCAAACTTGCTGAGGGTGCTCTCCATCCCACTGTCCATGTCACCAACAAATATGTTAAACAGTGCCAGTCCCAGTACCAACCCCTGAGGAACACCACTTGTCACTGGTTGCCGCTTGGACATTGAGCCATTGACAGCAACTCTTGGGAGTGTGGCAGTCCAACCAGATCCTTATCCACCGAGTGGTCCGTACACCAAATCCACGTCTCTCCAATTTAGAGACCAGAATATCATGCGGGACAGTGTCAAATGCTTTGCACAAGTCCAGGTACATGATGTCTGTTGCTCTTACCTTACCCACCAATGCCGTAATGCCATTGTAAAAGACCTCCAAATTTTTCAGGCACGATTTTTCCTTAGTGAAGCCATGTTGGCTGTCACCAATCATCTCCTTATTTTCCATGTGCCTTAGTAGAGTTCCAGGAGGATCTGCTTCTTGATCTTGCCAGGCACAGAGTTGAGACTGACTGACCTGTAGCTCCCTGAGTTATCTTTTTTTCCCCTTTTAAAAATGGGGATTATGTTTCCCCTTTTCCAGTTGGTGAGAACTTCACCAGACTGCCACAACTTCTCAATTATGATGGGTAGTTGATTAGCAACTTCATCTGTCAGTTCCCTCAGGACCCACAGATGAATTTCATCAGATCCTACGGACTTGTGCACCTTTACGGTCTTTAGATGGTCTCGAACTTGGTCTTCTCTTACATTCTCCCAGTCCCTGCCTTTGCCTTCTGCAACTTGGGTGGTGTGGCTAGAGCATTTGCCGATGAAGACCAAGGCAGAAAAGTCATTGAGTACCTCAGCCTTCTCCATATCCCAGGTAACCAGGTATCCCATTTCTTTCCAGAGAGGGACCACATTTTCCCTAGTTTTCTTTTTATCACCGACATACCTATAGAAGCTTTTCTTGTTGCTCTTGACACCCCTGGCCAGATTTACTCTTATCTGGGCTTTAGCTTTCCTAACCTGGTCTCTGGTTGCTTGGAGAATTTCTCTGTATTCCTCCCAGGTTACTTGTCCTTGCTTCCACCCTGTGTAGAGTTCCTTTTTCTGTTTGAGATTGCCCAGGAGCTCCTTGTTCATCTATGCAGACTTCCTGGTGTTTTTGCCTGACTTCCTCTCTGTTTGGATGCATTGCTCCTGAGCTTGGAGGAGCTAAGCCTTGAATATTAACCAGCTTTCTTGGGCCCCTCTTCCCTCCAGGGCTTTATCCCACAGTACTCTTCCAAGCAGATCCCTGAAGAGGCCAAAGTCTGCTCTCCTGAAGTCCAGGGTAGAGAGCTTACTGTGCACCCTCCTCACTGTCCTAAGGATCTTGAACTCCACCATCTCACGATCACTGCAACCAAGGCTGCCCTTGAGCATGACACTTCCCACCAGCCCCTCCTTGTTGGTGAGAACAAGGTCCAGCATGGCACCCCTCCTTGTTGACTCTTTTATCACTTGGAGAAGGAAGTTATCATGGGTGCATTTCAGGAATATCTTGGATTGCTTATGCCTTGCTGTGTTGTTCCTTCAACAGATATTGGGGTGGTTGAAGACCTGTTGTGAATGTGAGGCTGCTCCTATTTGTCTATAGAGGCCCTCATCCGCTTGGTCTTCCTGGTCAGGTGGCCTGTAGTAGACCTCCACTGTAATATCACCTGTCCCTTCCCTCCTTTTAATTCTGACCCATAAGCTCTTGGTTGGCTCCTTATCCATCTCCAGGCAGAGCTCCAGGTACTCCAGCTTATCATTGACATAGCGGACAACACCTCCTCCTTGTCTCCCCTGCCTGTCCTTCCTGAAGAGCTTGTATCCTTCCATTCCAACACTCCAGTCATTGAAGCCATCCCACAATGCCTCTGTGGTGCCAATAAAATCATATCCCTGCAGGCATGCACATGGCTCTAACTCCTCCTCCCATGCCACATGCATTTGCATAGAGGCATTCAAGTTGGCACCCCAATGAAGCTAACTTACTGGCTGGAGTGGCTGGTATTACTTTGTGCTGCATTCCAGGCACTCTCCTGCCAATCTGCACTCCTTCTCCAGGCTCTGGACACCTATTGCTAACACTGACATCATGCTGGTAGAAGTGGGATGGATTGAGGTTCCCCTCCCCTGACAACTCTAGTTTAAAGCCCTCTTCACAAGCTTGGCAAGCCTCTGACCGAAGATACTCTTCCTCTTCTCTGACAAGTGGACCCCATCAGGCCCCAGCAGACCAGGTTTCTCAGAGTGACTCCCATGGTCTAAGAATCCAAACCCCAGGTGGTAGCACCAGTCCTGTAGCCATTTGTTGATTTGTCAGATTCAATTGGACCTATCAAGCCCCTTCCCTTTGACTGGGAGGACTGATGAAAAAACTGCCTGTGCCCCAGATTCCCTGACTGCTGCACCCAGGGCTCTGTAATCCTTCCTGATAGACCTCAGGCTGCTCCTGGCAGTATCACTGGTGCCCACGTGAAACACAGCAGTGGGTATTAGTCAGAGGACTGTAAAAGGCTTGGTAGTTTCTCTGTGACATCCCTGATATGAGCCCCCGGTAAGGAGCACACCTGTCTAGAGAGCGCATCAGGTAGATAAATGGTGCCTCTGTACCTCTCAGAAGAGAGTTTCTTACTACTATCACCCACCACCTTTTCTTAGTTGTGCTGGTTATTATACAGGGAGCAGATCACGCTGTCTTCCTCAGCTCCAGCATCTCTCCTGATACAGTGGGTCTTTCCTCTTCACTCTGCAGAGCAGTAAAGCTGTTCTGCAAGGGCAGAAATTAATGGTTTATAGTTGTTGATGTGATGTCTTTGTCTGTTACAGCTCTTACAGAATGGGTTTAATGTTGTAAAAACCTTTTCTCTTCAAATGCCACACATCTGAAATATTAGACAGAGTGTAGATTTTCAGGTGGACCAGAAGACAAAGCCTAAATATTTTCCCACGATAAATATCAATTAATGTGATCTTATCTTAAAACATACACATTTCATTAAGCTTTGAATGATTCAAAAATAATTATATTTCTTCTGTATTTTGTTTTTTCCAAAAACATACTATTTCCAGAGTTTGAGGTTTTGTTGTAATTTCTTCTGACATACATATATCAAATAATTTTCTTTGAACTAAAATAACATTGTAGACAACACCAGTCTTATTCTATGTATATTACCCTCCCATCTTGAAAGATGTTGTGTTACAAATATTTTTTTTTAAATATAAAATCTAATCTAGGATGTAAGGGTGGATAAAAAGAGACTGGATTGTCTGCACATTTTCTGTTTCCACATGTACTAAACTGGGCAAAAATATTTCCTGCAGAAAACTCTGTCACCTACTTTCAAGTCATGCATTTAAATGTGATATAGATTTATTTAAATAAGAAAGTAATAGTCATTCGGCACACTTTTTTTTTTTTTTTGTGATTAGGAAAAAAGAGCATCTGTAGTTTCAAGAGTAAAGATTTTTTTTTTAATTTAGTGTTTCAGACTTGCAGTCCAAGGACCAGCATATTGATTTTGTCATTGATCTTGCTATTGACCTAGAAGCAAATCTAATGCTCAAATAAATTAGGGTCAGTTTAGGGGTTGCAATACCTGCAAAGAATATTTAAAATGGATGGAACACAGTTCATGTGAAATGTGTATTTGAAGTCCTGGTGTTTAACAACAGTAGGGTCTACTGCATGCGCCCTACACCTGAGGCGCATTGTGCTTCCCATGCCTTTGAACAAGTAACTCTTAGTTCCCCTATTGTATGGGTCAAATCTTGATTCTTAATTACTAGGTGTGAAAATGTGCTCTGGAGATGCAGGATTTTGAGGGAAAAGGTAAAAAAAACTTGTTATACTTGTAAAACGTATCATCAGATAAGCCATAGATCTTTAGAAATATTCTTTTCTCAGCTTTCCAGAAAAATATACAAGGGGAAGATGAAAGGTAGGGGAATATTGAGGGCAAAGGGCAATAGGTTAAAGAGGATCAGAAGCTGGGGCTTCATTTGAACACAGCTGTGGAATAAAATGACTCTTCTGTTACACACACAGATATAATTGATACCTCTCTTGAATCACAGATGAGAAAAACAATGATCCATGGATTGTTGAAAGCATAGTAATAACTTCTGTATTTTTTGTGTCACTTATGTTAGCTACTGCTCTCTATTTTCTCTGATATAAATTTTCTATTAAAAATAAATGTCAAAAAACATTTTAAAAGATATTGCCAATGCCATTCTTATTCTCATTATGGTTCTTCTTTGTATTATAAAAAAAGCGTACTCACACTGGAAAGCTACCATTTGATAGTAGTCGGCTTCAACATCTACATTATCTGATGAATGATGTGCTGTAAATTATGTACCCATTATCCTCAGTTTTCTTAGAATCTTTTTCCTTAAATGAGTTGTCTTTTTGCACCAAAGGCAAAGCCATAAGAAGAAAACTATAGGTGCTTCTTTCTCAACGTTCTTGCACTTTGGAAAGTCATTTATACCCAGGCAAACATAAAGCAAAACAAACCTATTCATGTCCTGAAGGGCTGTTGCATTAAAGGGCAAAGTAATTTGGCAGAAATTGCGTTCCAGCCTGTCAGAAGGGCTGGGGGCGGCTAGGCTTAGATTCTGAGCGATGCCCAATTCGGTGTTAAAAGTCCAGTCGCATTCAATATGTGTATTGAACAATCTCGATTACGGATGCACTAATAACACCATACAAAATTTGATCTAGCAGCATTCCATGAACTAGCACGGCGACACTGAAGGAGTTGGGTCACGTTCACTATGAATTCTTATGGCTAGATTAGTGAAAAGTGTAGTTTATTGAAGCAACAGATGCACAAGTTCTTTTGGATTGTCGGTGATAGTTACTGTCTGCAAAGCACATGCAAATACTAAAGATGTTAGTAATATAGCCTGGCTAGAAATGTGCTAAGTTATAAAACAACTATATAGAGATTTCTAAGTTTCCTGGGGAAGCACTTGGTATAGCCAAGTGTTCAAATCTTACCCACAAGCATCCTTATGGGGGGGAAGAGAGGCTCAGCCCACCGACTGATCCCAGCAGCCAGGGGTGGTCAGCGATGGTATTTCCCTGATCGTGTTGGTATCTTCCCTGACATCCCTCCTCTCTTAAGCTATTTTTATACTATTTTTTACCTTTCAGGTGGAGCTTGAGGGACTCTAGTCATACATACTTTTGTTATGATTGGTGTAAAATTCTCTCACTTTGCTTTTAAAGGTATAGACTACGAAAAATTCAGAGCGCAGACTCCATGAGGAGTGGTTGCACCTTGGAGGCGGGTAGCTTTTGGGACAGAGGTGTGTTTTGGTATTATAATAACATTATAATGAGCATAGTTCACCCAAATGATAGCATGTTGTCAAAAAATGAGAGGTCGTTGGCTCAGGGTAACAATTAGGCAGCTTATCAGTTCCATAAGACCTTCAAGAGTTCCATTTGACCCTCAAATTCCCATTTTATCACAGAGTTTGGCCACGGTGTCTCCACTCTGCTCCATCCTCCACACTGTTTTTTCTTAGAGTTAGCGCACCGGACTCCCCCAATGTTGTTAACATCTGAGGTTGCCTAGTGAAGATTCAACCTTGTGCAGTCTAAGCTCTAACTGTCTGTGGCAGAAAATTTTTATCTGTCATTTATCACCAAAGGATATGCTGTGCTTCATCTTCAAGTCATGAAGTGACAATAAGGGGCAAAGGACAAAAGAGAAACAATCACCATGCTTTGCAAATGTGCTGATACTGCACGGAAAGATCAGAGAACGTTGTAAAGGTAAGTATCATTTAACATTAGCTATTGCAGCAAGACAAGCCTGATCACTCAGTAAGCAAACAAAATAGGGCTATTTAACATGTCTTTCTGCAAAGCAGAGAGGCTGTGTTGTCTCTAGATTTAGTAAAGTGGAACTATCTCTAGCTGTAGTAATGAAAAAAGTCTTCTGCATGGTTGCTGCAGTGAGCATGGATCACTGCGCTGGGAGGTCATACAGCTTCTTTAATGCTTCATGAATTTTAGCTGCATCATCAGCAGGGATCTTTATCTCAGTGAGTAGCAGATCATTCTTAACAACCTTTAATAGAAGAAATATTAGACATTCAGCTGTTGTGAACACAAATGCTGTAGTAGGCAACTTTATCAAAAGTAGGTGATCTAGTTCATACTTAAAAACTCCAATAACTTTTAATACCTAAATATGAAACTAAAAATCAAACAATAAACATGCAAACATGAAGATTTTAGTCACTCAGTGGCATTTCTCTGGTTCATCTTTGACAGACTTTAAGGTAAAACACTCTTGTCTAAAATCGTCTTATTAGTATTGAAAAGCTGTTGTTGCCACTTTCGTTAAAAAAAAAATAAATCAAAATTATAACACTAAAAGTATCTCCTACCTTCTGAGAAAAAGTGTTCTTAAAATTACCTTCGGCTATCACATGCAAGTACATTTCCATTATGTATATATCCAATTTAAGACTTGCCTTGTTGTAGGGCCTCTACAAAGAAGAGTGGCTAATGCCCAAAGGAAGTGCTCTGATAATAAGATGTGCCTTAGGACATGAACCCAAGATTCTCAGCTTAGCTTAGTATTCATTTGTAAGAGAACCATATCTTTGGCTCTCTTCTGGGCTTAGTGTAGAGGAAAAAAGGCTGTGAAAATATAAGGGAACATCATCACAGTTAGAATTTTTTTTCTCTACCATGATACAAAGTTCTTCGATCTACAAAATAAAATAGTAAAGTTCTTCCTATAATCTTGTGCTTTTCTTAGAAAGAATGTGGTATATCTATGCATGTGGAAAAAAAGCATTAATCATGCCGTGAATGGTAATCGTTATGCAATAGTCCTAAAACCAATTGACAGATGTGCCTAATTTCAACTCTCTATAAAATAATTTTGATGTCATTGAGATAGCTCACAGACTTAAAGCTATACTAGGCACTCTGAAAATAAATTCTTAGAGGAGTAGAGCTTTATTGCCAACATCTAAGACAGAACATTGTTGTGTTTACTTGTCCTGCGATACAGTACAAGATAGGATGAAAAAAGGGTGGACACAGTGAATGCTTTGTGGTAAGTTTCAAAGAACACTATACTTAGAGATGTGGTTGCAGATGTGGCAAGAGTGACAGGACTTAGGTTATTAGCAAGTTATAAATCTGAAAATCAAGTTTGTTCTTCAGCTACAGTTCTAGTGTAGTTGGGTATCAGGATTAAGGTAAGCCACATGGAGAAGAAGGAGGTGATTGGTGACAACCAACTTCACTAAGGGCAAATCATGCCTGAAAAATTTTGTACCCTTCTAAAAACAATGGTGTTACAGTGTTGGTGGATAAGGGAAAAGCAACTGACATCATCAATCTGGACTTGTGCAAAACATTTGACACTGTCATGCATGACATCCTTGTCTCCAAATTGGAGAGACGTGGATCTGATGGATGGACCACTTAGTGCATAAGGGTCTGGCTGGGTAGATGCACTCAAAGAGTTGCGCAATGTCCAAGTGGCAACCAGTGACAAGTGGTGTTCATCATGAGTCAGTACTGCGAGTGGTGCTGCTTAACATCTTTGTTGGTGACATGAACAGTGGAATTGAGTGCACCCTCAGCAAGTTTGCCAATGACAGTAAGCTGTGTGGTGCAGTCGACAAACCGGTGGGAAGGGATGCCATCCAGAGGGACCTTGGTAGGCTGGAGAGGTGTGCCCGTGCAGACCTCATGAAGTCCAGCAAGGTCAAGTGTAAGGTCCTGCATTTGTGTTGGGGTAATCACAAGCACAAATACAGTGTGGGTGGAGAAAGGATTGAGAACAACCCAGCCAAGAAGGACTTGGGCGTGTTGGTTGATGAGAAGCTCAACATGAGCCAGCAATGTATGCTTGCAGTCCAGAAAGCCAGCCGCATGCTGGGCTGCATCAAAAGAAGCATGGCCAGCAGGTCAAGGGAGGTGATTCTGCCTCTCTGCTCCACTCTCGTGAGACCCCACCTGGAGTACTGCGTCCAGCTCTGGGGCCCCCAACATAAGAAGGACATGGACCTGTTGGAGTGAGTCCAGAGGAGGGCCATGAAGATGATCAGAAGGCTGGAGCATCTCTGCTGTGAATACAGGCTGAGATAGTTGGGGGTTTTCAGCCTGGAGAAGAGAAGGCTCCTGGGAGACCTTACAGCACCCTTCCAGTACCTAAAAGGGACCAACAAAAAGATGGGGAGGGACTCTTTATGAGGGAGTGTAGTGATAGGACGCGGGGTAATGGTTTTAAACTGAAAGGAGGTGGATTTAGGTTAGATATTAGGAAGAAAACAGGCTGCTCAGGGAAGTTGTGCGTGCTCCATCCCTGGAAATATTCAAGGCCAGGTTGGATGGGACTCTGAGCAACCTGGTCTAGTGGAAGATGTCCCTGCCCATGGCAGGGGATTGGAACTAGGTGATCTCTAAAGTCCATTTCAACTCTAACCATTCTATGATTCTATGATTCTATGATTATGTTTGTATGTTTATTGACAGGCACCTAAGTCATTAATTCCTTGGGTGGTCCAGGAACTCCCCAGCCAATCATCTGAATAGATGAGGTAATTAACCAGTGTGAGACAACAGACCAGCTGGAATCAAGGTGGACCTTTACTATTAATATTAGAAAGAACCACTCCAGGTGGGAATTTTGGACAGTCCTACAGCTTCACGTGGTTGCTACTGCATCTAGTGCAATTTGCATGTGTAAATATGTTTATTAACATCCTGGGTGCAGTGTCCCAAAGACTTGTACAGAAGTGATCAAGGTGTACATAGATTTAATATTGGTAAAAAGTTAGTAGAAATTATTTCTTCAGGAATTACCATGTAAGACAGTCTTTTGTATGTAGCTAAGATATTTAAGAGAGATCTTGTATGTTGTTAAGGTGTATCAAGTGACTAAGGCATATTAAATGATGCATGTATTGAGGTGGTCACATAGGATCTGAGGACACATGGATAATAAGCATTGAAAAGGACAGTGGTTAGAAGAATTTCTCCCAGTCCAGCTGAAGATGCCAGTGCAAGAACCCTTGCAGCAGAGGGTCCCATTGCCACTGGACAGTGACTGACTATCCTCTTTGAGAGACTTGATTCTCTGCACAAGTGTTACCTTATTGCAATAGATCAATAAATTAGTTTTCACTTATTAACTCTCTGAGTGTACATGCAAAGCAGTAAAAGTAGAAATGCACTATTAAACTGTAATGTGACTAGACTTGTTAACAATACAGTCATATTAACATATCAGTTCATCAGACTGATGCTGTCTCAGTTTTTTCGAGGTATGACATTAGCTGATTTCAGATGAGTTATTCTATTAACTTCGTATGAGACCTTGGGTAGATAATTTCTTTCAGTGCTGTTATTTTATTTTACAGACGAAGAAACTTATTCTTACTCTTTGGTTCAATTAGTTCTGACAAGAAAAAGAAACTGCTTCTTCTCAGTGGAAGTTAAGATGCTATACTTCAGATCTATAAAAACTATGAAATGTTGGCAAAGTTGGTAGAGTATATAAACTAACTTTTGAGATGAAAACTTGGAAACTACATTAACAGCCTGATTTAATATTGTATGGGAATTCAAAGAATCATTATAGGAAATAAAAAATAGAATTTGATTTGGAATATTAGTCTGAAATACATTTGTAGTAAGTCAAAGGCTTATTTTTGATTATAGCTGTTGGATGGCTGACTACAGGAATAGCTGCCTGCAGTGCACACAGCTCTCTTGCTAAAGAGCTATGTTGAAATATTAGAGAAGTAGACCTACCGTGGTTCCTTTGATAAATGGAGTATAGCTCCAGACTTTAAGAAGTGTATTTTACACAGCTTTTCTTGTGAACATTTGGGGCCCATCACTTCGGAACTAATCAATGACAATAAAATTTTACTTGGTGTTGCTAAATGGTCTGAAAATAATAGTATCTGTTGTGTTGCAGTTCTACAAATGCTACATATTGATTTTGGACATGTGATTATATAACAGCTGATGAACTGATTAAAAAGTTAAACTATCACAATCATGATTTATGTCTTAAAAAAATATAATTATTTTGTTAAACTACCACAATCATGATTTACATATTTAAAAAAAAAAATAATTAATTTACATCAAGAGCTCTTATGCAACAAGTGACTAAAATAAAATCTCATTGATGTCACATCCTTAATGTCACATCCTCTGGTGCTCAGGTTGGACACCATTACACAAAAGGTAATGCCATTACACAAAATACCATTGCCAGAAGGTAATATCTTTTTGCTGTTGGGATCCTGCCCAAGACCAGTGTCTATTCCTTGAGAAGATCACCAATGTTATTTGATGGTACTATGGAGAAAAATACCCTCTGGCAGTATTAATTCCAGATGCTTTTTGTTGCTGTTGTTGTTTTGGTTTTTTAGGGTTTTTTTTAGCTTAATCCTTAGAATTTCAGGCTTTATATCAAGTATAAAGTAGATGTCACATGCTTGTGGGTCATAGTAATAATCTAGAACTTAGTTATTCTTATAGGAACTACATTAGGGACAGACTATAGGTGATCTTTCCATATAAGGTGTGTTAGAACCTTAGAAATCCAACAGAAGCCAGGAAATAACTCATGGAGTTATCTGACTTGTGGTGTAAACACACATAAACTACACACAAAGCTTAACTCTTAGGAAGCTGGGGATGTAAAGAATATGAAATCTCTTAAATTAGTTTCCTTTTTTTTTTTTGAAAACTAATGTTTGGCTTTTCTAAGATGCTTGAAGAAAAATCTGAAAAAAGGATAAAAAAGGGATTGTATGTTAACAATAACCGACACATTTCAAAATAAAATATCTTGATTTGCACTCTACATTTTACTCTGCTGACTTTTTTTTTTTTGTTACTTTCTGTTTATTATACAAGAGAATGTTTGCTTCCATTAATTGAATAGCCTTAACCTTGGACAATATTTCCAATACTCAAAAAAAGGTTACATTAACCTTTAGTTGTGGGGCTACCCTCATCAATTATAGCAATTAGGTAACGGTCTCTCGTTTCCAGTTATGAAGAGCGCTACCTCTCAAGAATTCCACAACATTCCTTTCAGAGTAAAATTTAGAATATGAGGTTCTGGGTCAAGATAATTTTCATTCTAGATTTTTTCTTCATGAACTTGCAATTGTTTCTGTACTTAATTATAAGGTCTATGTAGTGTATTAAACATGGTTATTAGCTACACGTATTTTGTTTGTGTTCCAGAATTTAATGCAAATGTATATGTATACCTATGCATGCACAAAACCGCGTTTAAATATACCTGTTTACCTGTCTTATATTAAAAACTGGAATTCTACAGGTCCTCAGCCCATAGCAGCTAAACAATTTTTAATATCTCCAGAGAGCAAAACTAAAACATCATATTGTTTTCCTGGTTTAAGGTAAAACATAAGCAATTTTCTGTTCAGTATCTGTACTTTTTAGCTGAGCCTCTTCTGACTACTGAAATTAACAGCATATTGTGCAGAAACTGTTCAATCTCAGAGGGATAAGAATGACGTTTATAGCTGATGCCAAGGCATGGTATGAAGAGAGGCTCTTTGATTATACTTATTTCTATAACAACCAAGGCTATAACAACTTTATTATGTGCCCCATTGGAGGGTCGGAAGTGGAAAAGCATAGAGGGGTTGCACCTGCAGGGAGCAGCAGACAGCACAGGTGACCCAAAACTGACCAACAGAGTACTCCATCTCACCTGCTTCATGCTCAGTATAAAAGCTGAGGGATCAAAGGGTCGGCTCTCTTTCTTCAATGGCCAACGTCTGAGGATGACTCTGTCTGTTTGTCTGCCTTTGACCCCGATCCTGAATGCAGATCTGGAATCCAGTTCCCGTCCGTCACTGAATCCAGTCTGGGACTTCCCCAGTGCCAGCCAGTGACATGTTTGTCATCCTGGGAGCTTGATACAGTTGTGTATATATTTCATTATTTACTTTTTATTTTATTATTACTAATTCATTAAAGTAGTTTAGTTCCTGCTAAACTCATAAGTCTCTTCCTTTCTCTCTCCCTCCTCTCCTTGAAGAGAGAGGTGAGGGAGACCATTTGTCACTCACCTCAGTGGCCAGTCTGGCCCAAACCATGACAATTGTTTATTTAGAAAAAAACTTCTACTATGAGAAGAAAGTATCTCCTTTAAGCTAAATTTTCACTAAATATTTGTATATATAAAATATGAAATATCATAAGCATAAATCTGTAAACAACATATTGTACAAGGTGGATTGACTTCCTGAGGAAGGTATGGAAAGATACTGGTTGGTACAGCTGAGAAGAAATGGTGGTGTAAAGATGACTTAAAGCTTTAAAGATGGCTGCCTGGTCCTGGACTTTTGCCTTGTAAACCTTTGCTCCTGACATATATAGAGCATCCTTGGAGTTTCTCATCACTGTGCTATTTGTGAACAACTCCTAAGAGTCATTCTGTTGACTAGAGAATCATAGCAATAGGGGAAATTTATTTATGTCCTTTTTCCTCATGAGATACTCTGTACTAAAGACTGGAGTTAAATTAGCGGTTTTAAGGTAGTTTTGTATGGACCCAAAAATCTTCAAGTGATGTTGAAATCCTTAGATGATTTTTAAATCATATTCATACCTCCACTACACAGCAAATAAATTAATGAAGCATGTTTTTTATTTTTTATAGCGAGTTTTCTTTAAACACAGGTACTGGGTCTGGCTGAGATAGGCTTAATTTTCTTCATAGCAGCCTATGAAGAAAATTGTGCTGTGTTTTAGATTTGTGAATGAAACAGTGTCAATAGCACACCAATGCTGTAGCTATTGCATATTTTTTACAGCACCAAAGCCACCTCTGTTTCTCACTCTGCCCCCCTAGAGACTGGGCTACGGGTGGGCAAGAAGTTGGGAGGAGACAGATCTGGGACAGCTGACCTGAAATTATCAAAGGGATATCCCATGCTATGTAACGTCATGCTCACCTATAAAAACTGAGGGGTAGTTTTTCCAACATAGTGGTTTCTCAGAGACTGCTGGTGGGAGGTGGCAAGCGATTGCCTTTGCATTACTTCCCCCACGCCCTCAATCCCTGCTCACTTATTAAACTGTCTTTGTTTCTACCCACAAGTTATTTTTGCTTTTGCTCTTTGTTATGGTTTGAGAAACCCATACCAATTTATTGTCATTTAGACAATGATTCTGTCACCCGATGACCCCTTCCCACACAGGAAGGGGAACTGGGAAAAAACAAGGAAACACAAGTGTTGGAATATAAACAGATTTAATAGAATAAGATTAGATAATTGACATTAATAGCACTAAAGGACCAGTATTGATCCTGATACCACTAAAGAATATGCAAAGATTATACTCAGCCAACTATAGCAGTAGAAAGTTGTGCGCTCCCAGCAGTGGACAGTAAATGTTGGACACTGCAAACACTATGGCTTCAGGAGGACGGAAGGCCTCAGGTCTGGCACCGGGGCAAGAAGTTCTTAAGATGGCAGCCATCAAGGGAGAGAAAGACTTCACAGCAAACTTTCTAATTTATTTTGAATGTGACATTCATGGTACGAAATAAGCCTGTTGGCCAGCTTGGGTCAAGTGCCAGGGTCTCACTCTTCCTCATCCCTGCTCCAAGCAAGCTCGAAAACCCTGAGACCTTGAAACCCACACACCATAGCTGGCTATGAAGTTAAATTTTCGCAAATTCAGAGACCAGTGTCTTCTAAAAGTACGGTCTTCCCAAGTATTAGAAGAGAAAATAGTCCCGTGTCGCTCAAACCAGGACACTCTTCTGATTGTCTCCCCCATCCCACTGGAGTGGAGGAAAGAGATGTGTGAGCAAGCAGCATGTGAATGCTTGGATGCTGGCTGGGGTCAACCCACCATGAAAAAAAAGACTTCTCTTCTGTCAATCAAAACCAGTTCAGACAGACATTAGTTATCTAACAGATCCCTTTCTCTGATTTTGACTTGAATGACAATATTAAAATAATATCTTCAAACACATATGAAAGTTTATTAGAACTCACACAGCATATTGATAGTATAGTTCAGTCCTTCAAGACATACAAGTTGCCATAGGACTTACATAACAAAACTAATTTGTCTTGAAAAAACAAACTTTTAGTATAATGCCATATACAAACTTAGAATGCTATTCTCTGAAGTCGCATAACTACTGCTCTGAATGAATGAAACATTGAAAAGTCAGCAAACATTAGACATCTGTGGAAACAGATGCTTTAAAATGTTTTTAAATGTTCACTATTTTAATTTCCATTTTAATCTTTAAAATGTATTTTTATACTCTTAAAAAGTATAGTAAATACGAATTAGATAATGGGAGGTCTAGTGTTCATTTCTGGCATAATTCCATGGTATTGTCTTTGTTTGTGAAACTTGGACATGCCTATTTGGTAGAAGTAAACTAACTATACAGTGGGCTTTAGTGGGACTCATCATCCATTGTTCATTTTGAGATCTTTTATTTTGCAAAAGTGCAATCAGTCCTTTAAGCTGATATTACAGGTCTATTTGGAGGGGGAAAAGAAAATAACAGAATTATTCCATCATTCCAAGGAAGATAAATTGAGCATTCTTCCTAGAGCTTGTGAAGTAATTAATGTGACATGTAGGAAAAGCAAAAACATTCATAAAATATAGTATTAGTCTGCTGACTCACAATTTTTTTTTGAGACGTCAAGAAATTTTATATTTTTCTTAAAGTTCCAGATCTCTTGTTTTTTTCTGTTCTAAAGAACATGCATTTCCAACTATAAAGTTTCTAGCACTCTTCTTTACTTATTTACATGTATATACACATATCTATTATTTCTGTAGGCTGAAGTTATGATTTTGGTGGGACTGGTTTGATTTCTTAAATGTTCAAGGCTGATGATACTACCTTTAGCTTTTACATATTTCTTGCACTGTGTGACCTGTAAAGAAGCCCTCTAGGACCAAACACAGATTTTTCTTTGCCTGTGTTACCAGTAGTGACTAGGAAGAAAAATACTAAGAACAATTACAGTTTTATAAGTGTCAATACAAACCACCTTTTCTGTCAAAGGACATCATAGTATTTCCATTTCTATTGTAAAGACATATAAAGACTCAGACAATATGAAGCACAATGGAAATGGGGTCAGAAAGGGAAGGAAGCATAGTTAAAGTGAATTTCAGTGGAAATTTCAGACACTGAAGTACTTTATAAATATGCTTTTCAACAAAATATATAAAGAAGAGGAAATTTTGCAGAAAATTTCTTCCTCCCCACTCTATAGCTTGTACCAATATTTTTCCTGCAACCATACCAGCATTGTTTTTAACCAATTCAATTAAAAATATGAACTTGGGTGGCCCAAACTGTAATCCAGATTGACAGAGGAAGCAAAATACAGTGCTGCTTGGAGCAATTTGTTCAATACTATGTTCCCAGGCCAGCAGTTAAGGTTAATGAGTTTAGCAGAATCAGGCAGCAGGGAAGGAAAGAGATTTGTCTTTCAGAATCTCTCTTGCTTTCTGAGCGGCTGTACTTCCTCAACTCAGTTCAAGTGGCTTAGTTTCTGGGGAAAGGAGTACATGGCAGATAGGGAAGTGGATCAGGCAGATATATAGTGAGTTGCTTTCAGTGCACCATTATTGCCTGTTTCCTCAGAGGAAAAAAAGTGGGTTCGTCACACCTACAATATCTACTCAGTGATGTTCTGGGGCTTGAGGTTCAGAAAGCTGGAGAGAGGCTATGCTAGATTGAAGCCTAGGACTTTAACATGGGTAATTAGTTCACTTATTGGTAACGACGAATTCAATGCTTACACTCAAAGGTATTGCTCATCTGCTGCAATCTATTTCAGAGGCAGTAAGGCTTGAAAATCCAGTCTGACATCCCGTGAAAACTTGACATCTAACAAAAAATGGTAAGCTAACAAACTCTGAATTGGTGTCAGAAATGTGGAAGGCTTCCTCTATCTATTAATTCAGTAGGAATACTTCTTTACCTGCTCTATACTTGTCACCTTTTGCAATAGTTTGGAAATTGCAGCCAAGATTTTTGGATATTTTATAAGGGCTGGTAACAACACTTTCAGTCTTTCTGATTGTGCTTTGAAAGATGCTTGACTCTAATACTTGTATGGTACAACCGAGCAGGTGGACAGAGTATTTCTTTTGGATTTTTTTTCCCCTGTTCAATTCCGTTGTTATAAGATAGCTAAATAGGATGAATTTCTATTTTAATTTCTTGATTTTGCATAGTGGCTTTGATGCTTTGTAGGGAATAACACCAGGATAATTCTATAAGTCACAAAATAGATCAGAGTAAGTAGTAAAGAGGCTTATTACAGATTTTAGAATATTAAAAAAAAAATCAATCTATGATAGATGATGGTCTGGTATACTAACATATACTTGCAGTAATTCACATGAAAATAACAGAATTGCTAAAAAAGAAAATAATAATAATAATAAAAATAATAATAACTTTGAACTTAATATCAGAAAAAGATGGACAAAACTTTCCTGCAGCAAATTCCTGCTTTTTTGATCCAGCAAAATGAAATAAAATTATGCAGTCTGAAAATAATCTTTAAATGAGCAAGCACCTTTACATTATAGGAGACTTTTGATTTTGGAAAAAAACAAAGCAAAACAAAACAAACCCCACAACTTAATTTGGCTGTATTGTTACATACTCCATGCAAACACTTACCCTAATTCTAATCTGGAATATACCATACGTATCACTTTAATTTTTCTAAATTTGTTTATGTAAGTGTTCTACATCTGGCTCTCAGCTGGGTATCCTAAAACAGTAGATATTTCCTCATGTGAGCCAAATCTGTCTCTGATCTATACAATTATAAAGGTGATAAATATGTAATAACCATTGTGTTCTAAGCCACTTATTTAACAAGGATTTGTGGTATGTCAATGTTCACTCTGAAATTTGGCAATTACTTTGTGAGTAGATGCTTTAGTGTACTACGTGTGTTGCAAGAGCAAATTTTTTGTTATATGACAGTGTTTGAAGTAGTATATGAAGTAGAAAACATGCTAAACTAAAAATGTATTGAGAGAAATATGTCTCTGGGTTTGGTTGCTTTTCTTTTTGTTTGGCTACTAGAGGAACATCTGTTGCGGGTTTGTTTTCTACTTTTATATGTGGTAATAAAGGCATAAACTTGTGTCTGTATTTCATAATACAAGAAGGTGTAGAGCACTTTGTGTTTGTCTGATACAGGTGTTGATGGCAGTATGAGGTTTTTAACTTAGTTTGCCAGATGGTTCACCGGCAAATGCTCCCAGTGGATCCTTTCTCATTCTGAGTCTCAGAGGAGCAATGCATACTGGTGACCACTAGAAGAGTGAGTGAAAGAGTGATTAAAGATATCAGAGAATTCTTACTTGGTCACGAAATATTGAGTGTTCTTGACTGAGGTTTCCTCACATTGAATTAATATGCTGCTGAATTTCCTAACATGGAAAGGAAAATTGAGAGCAATGCAATCAACAGTACTATGGTAACACAAATAAATAATGACAGTGTTCCTCTTGTTCTTGTCCTCCTACACTACAATTTTACACTTGTCAAGTCCCGGTCCGATTTCGGGCTCGGGGGAGGTTACTAATGATCCCAAGAGTGAGATTGACATGCAAACGAGGTCAAATGCCGCCAATCAGGCTGTTTTTATTGAGTAGGTACAGAGGAATGGAGCGATGGGAAAGGCAGGAAATATCAGAAGGAAACTAAGCAAGAGTTCAGAAGGATAAGCAAAGGATAGTCACCACCGTGGATCCAGCGACGTCTCATTGGTCCTCAGTCTTCAATTTCTTCGGTGGTGGGTGCACACCGCAGGTTGTTTCCACAGGCTTTTTATAAGTCCAGGAAAACACCTTGGCAGACTGCCAGCCCGGCCCAGACAGGGGTCGGCTTTGGTGGCACCTGATAATGGTCTTCTGCTGCGGGTTTTGGTGGTGCCACATTTGCAAATTGTCTGCTGCTACTGGTTATTTGCACCTTGCAAGGTACACGTAAGCAAGCTTTGAGGCAAATACTTGACGTTCCAGTCTCTCACAACACTTTACTACAGTCTGTCCATGATCTTAAAAAATTTAAATCTCCCTGATTTTTTTTGTCCTGTTGAATCAGTTTAAATGTATCTTGCTTTTCTCATCAAGCGTGTATTCTTAAATAAAATGAATATACAGCTACCACTATCAACATAGCTAGTAGATATGACTGAAATCTAAGATATCAGAGTGCAAAATTATTTCTGATCAAGCACAGTAATTTTTGTTTTCATATTCTAAAAATTTAATCACCATAACAGGCGACTCTATGCACATAGTTACAGAACAGGTTGAAATAGCTTCAAATATCTGTTTGTGTAAATAAGGTCTTAGTCAGATCAGTAGTGATTTTAGGCTACATGCACTTTATAATTAATTTCATAAATTGTCTAAGTACATTCAGTAAATAAAGGCAGACCTTTTGGAAAATAGTCAAACCAGGGATATAATCAGGCAAATGTCACCCTTAAGCACGAAAGAAGATCCAGGGAACTACAGGCCAGTCAGCATAACTTCAGTCCTAGGAAGATTTTGGAACAATTCTTCCTGAAAGTATGTCTAGACACATGAAGGAAAGAAGGAGTTTGGGAACAGTCAGCGTGGATTTACCAAAGACATACAGTGCCTGATGAACCTGACAGTTTTCCACAATGAGATCACATACTCAGTGAATAAAGGGAGAACATTGGATGTTGATTTTAGAACGGAGAATGTTATAGATAAAGAAACCTCCATACACTTGCTTTAAATTGTAATAAAACACTGCTAAATCCTTGATCAAATGAACATCATTATTAGAACCTAAAAATAAACTGATTTATTTTCAAATAAATTACCCACCATATCCAAATTAAGATTTTAACTTATATTTACCTAACAATCTGAAAATATCCCAATATAACGATGCAATATATGTCTGCTTTAATATTCCTCCTTTGATACTTTTATTCACACACTTTAATATTGTGGGCAGTTATTGGGACAATCTTCACTCCTTTTAATTTTTAAATGTAGAATAGTTTCAGATGCCCTTCAGAAAACTGTTGAACATCAATTTAAACTGATGTTCATCTACTTAGGTTTTTAATTTTCTTCCTTGAATGTTCAGAATTTCTTTACTCCTGACCTTTGAAATAAGAAAGTGTTTATAACAATTTTCATTTAAGATATGTTGACTAAACTAGAGAATGATTTATTAATGATATGAAGTATTTACAATTTAAGAAATGTTCTGTTATGGCCCCCGGTGCACCATTTAAAATGTATATCAAGGAAGATTGTAGAAACATTCAGAGCTTTACAGAGCCATTGTCTTCATTAGGATAGAAAATGTTATTAATGATATGCTACTTAATTTGCTCTTTCACTTACTCTTCTGATCTTCAAGCAATGCTGAAAAGGTTAGTTTTAACACAAAGCTATCTTGAAAGATTCAGGGGATATGTGTTGGTGGGTGGGGATGCTGATGTGAGCAGCCATAATAGTTACAAGAGAAAAATTACTGAACAGAAGAAAATGTTTGTGAAAAACACCGGCAGACGAAGTGCATGCCAGCCTGGGAGCTGAAAGTCCGGGAACTAGGCCTGGGAACCAGAAACATCCTTGAAAAGTGCAGTTGGTATCTTTGAAGCACAACTGGATACCTAGAAGCAGGAGACATCCTGAGATACCGTCAATAAGCGTAAAGACAAAAACCTGTAATGGCAGGTTATCATCTGAAAAAATGGAAACAGTCTTGGAAAATAAAATTGGTCTGCAAGAGCAGAAAATATCATCATCTATTATCTGTTACAGGTGAAAAATAGAAATTAACAGCATCTACTGCCCGCTCAAAGTGGTGGTGTCCTATGCCCACTTTTATCTCAGTGATTTAATAAAGACCTAATTTTTACCCAAAATGAAGCTTCTCTCTCTGAGAACTTCCCATGCTGCATATATTTTTCCTTTCCTAAAGAGGGTGAATACCACGTGAAGTTTTTACAAGATCTTGGACTCTCACTGGGGATGCCTGGCTGAATCCAGATTCTGTGATGTGAATCATCTTTGAAGTGAGACTGAAGTCTGTTATTTTACTGGTCCTTCTCTGGGACCACTTCTGGGGTCAGTTCGGTTTGTTCCCCCACTTCTGGAATGGTTGAGTTCCCCTCTGGGATTAGTTTGTCCTCCCCTTCGAGGTGGTTTGACCCCTTCTGAAAATCAATATGCTTGATACTGGTATTGTATATCCATATAAGTGATCTACTATAAGCATATCTGCTATTAGATTCTTGTAAGTTGCTTAACTAATGGTGTTTGTAGTAACCTATAATATTATATACCTACTTAGTTGTTGCTGTTATTAGTTGTTGCTATGCAACTGGTTGCTGCTATTATTAACTGCTGTCATACTACTGATTGATACTGTATCACTGATTGCTAATAGCAATTTGTAATAGCTTGAGATATATTAACTTTATTGATCATAGGTATACTTGCTAGTGGTTATTTTTGTGATAGTTTACTTGATAGTGGTAATTTTTGTTTTTTTTGTGGTAATCTGTAATAAAATAAAGAAATTTAGAGGATAGATGGCTCTGTGTTCTTGTGTATTACAGAATCCTATGAACGCATGGTTGCAATCTCTACACATCTGCAGGCTGGGTAACCTTCTAGGTCATGACAGATGCAAAGGGAAACAGACTGAATTCTGCTTTTTTTTCTGAAATTCAGATTGAAATTCCTTTCCCAGGGAAATTAAGAAGGATGAAAATTTTAACAACTGATTCACAGAAAAAAACTTCTACATGTTTACACCTGTCACTAATTTACTAATTATGACTTACTAAACCATGAAGTGTAAAAAGGGTTAAAAAACTTGATATAAGTATTTGTAGAACCTTTTATATTGCTTTAAAAGGAATGACTCAAGAGAGGATTCTTTAGAGGCATAAAATAGATTTTAACAGTTGACATCTGTTTCCTTTAGTATTTACAGTGAAAAAGAGTTTAAACTGTAATAGAGCAGTGACATGCAACCTACCCAGATGATGCGGCTGCAGCGTTGTGTCAGACTGTAAGTGGCAGAGAAACAGAGCTTGCTTATGAAACACAAGGTAAGCAGAAGCAATAACTGCCATTTTAGGAGGGGATTGCATCTGTTACTTCCAAAAAATGATGAAAGTTGTTCTCTCAACATCATGGTAGTTAAAATTACATCCAGAGCTGAAATAACAGGTGTAAACAGTAAGAAAAAAGGGAACAATTGTATCCTTAAGGCAAGTAAAAATCTGGAACTTTTATAGTCTTTTTACTGAGGATTTTCAATTTTCATGTAAGGAATACAAAAATTAGAATTAAACATAGCTCGATACGGACATTTTCAGTGCACAGAATGGTAAAAATGACAGCTGGGATTTGATACTTGGCTGTACAAGAAATAAATTAATAGTTTTTCCTTTACAAGGTCTTTTGCTAGATACTTGCTTGCTTTTTTTTTTTTTTTTTTCAGGAAGGGCTTTGGTTATTTTTTTATTCATTTGTTTATCTCAGAATAGATGTGACCTGATTTTGGAAGGTGACTAAATACGGATATAATGAAATAAAAAACAGAATTTTAAAAAGTCTGCGTTTAGATGAAAAAATTGAAAAGGTATGTGAAATGATCTGTTACTTTTTGATAACAGGGGGAGAAAAATGTGTAGTAAACATCAGAAGTCCTATGCCCAAATTTAAAAGATGTTTTTGTTTGCAGGGCTTAAGTAGCTTTTTAAAAATTATGACTATTATGAGCTTTGAGCTTTGTTGGTGTTATTTAGAAGTCCAATACTCATTTATAAACATACCACTGGCACTTGAGGGTCAGGTTCCAGCCTTCAGAGAATGTCTAATTCAGGACTGAAATCATTTGACTGAGAAAGTCACTGTGTAGAATCCAGCATCTAATATTTTGCATATCAGTGACTTTGGAAGTAGATGAATCACCTGCTGTCCAACTTTTAATATGCAGCAAGAACATGTTTTCCTACTGAGCCAGAACAGACAACACCTTCAGGGCTGAGACAGTCTTTGGAGACCTTTACGGAACTCTGACAAAAATGCCAAGGAAAACATTTCCTAGTGTAGCTTCAAAACTAAAAACACTGCATATGTGGCACTGTGTTTTTAAGCACATTGTCCATAAAAACCCCAAATGTTTTATTGTTGGTGTTTATGGTGACCCTTTCTTGAAAAAAGGCAATGGTTTTCAAACAGGATATAGGTTGTGTTTCAGCTCATCAATATTCAGACGTCACGTCTCATGAGGAAATAACATTTCAGATATATTTTTGATAATGACACTTGTAGAACTTAAAGTGTTCTCACTGTGACAGGTCTCTTATATTACGATAGAATTTTGTTGGTTCCCAACATCTGCCAACTGGTGCAACTTGTCTAAATGCATATTTAATATATATCTGTTCCTTTTAGAGAGAAGGGACGGGTCATTTTCAACACACTGCAGTAGAACATCTAAATGTACTATCTGAACACTACTGCATCAATGTATGTATACTTAGAATTACAAAAAAAATTTAGTCATTCATTTCTGGTTTTGGTGTTTCTGTGTAAAATGTGTGTCTCTAATCTGCAACCACCTAGAGGTACCTAACATATTTGTAAAATCTACGTCAGTTTCCTGAGGATCTAAATTCATTTTATTTATCATACTCATAATCAGAGCTCTGAGCAGATGTCTACAGCTCAATTACATTAGAATATTCCTGCTTACAAAACCAGTTTCAGTGGGCATTTCAGTGTTTAGATCATTCATAGGGTAGTAGAGAGAGGACAGTATCATAGAATCTAAACCATATTGTTTAAAAGTCTGATGTCTAAATCTGAGCTTCCTTCTCTGGGATCTCCAGAGGTCCCTTCCAATCGTGACCATTCTGTGATTCTGTGAATCCTTTAGAGACAATGGAGAAAAGGCAGCAGCTCCAGATGAATACTTATGTATTCAGTCTTAGACAGCTGTATCAACATGAAGTAAATTATTTCTAGAGGTATATATACTGACTATAAACAAAGCTTAGGGTGTCTAGATCAGGCTTCTCTGTGACCAGTGTTGCGCAGATGAATCCAAATGTTAGTCCTTCTGCAGAAAATAAGAAGTTCAGATAAGTTCAGATTAATTTTTTTTTTCATAGAATCATAGAATTACCCAAGTTGGAAGGGATTCACATGGATCATTAACTCCTGACTCCACACCGGGCAACCTAAAAGTTAAACCATATATCTAAGAACATTGTCCAAACTCTTCTTGAACACCAACAGGCCTGAAACCGTGACCAGTTTCCTGGGGAGCTTATTCCAAGTGCTTGACCACCTTCTCAGTGGTGGCCTCTGACACACCCTTAAGCCATTGATTCCCTCACATCTTTTCACTAGACACCAGAGAGAAGCAGTCAACACTTCTCTTTCAGCTTCCCCTCATGAGGAAGTTCTGGACAACAGTGTATCCCCTCAGTTTCCTCTTCTCTAAGCTGAACAAACCTAGTATCCTCAGCTGCTTCTCGTAAGTCATGCCCTCTAGTCCTTTCACCATGTTTGCTGCCGTGTTTTGGACACATTCTAATATATTTGTATGCTTCTTATATTGTGGAGCTGCAAACTGCACACAATACTCAAGGTGAGGCTGCAACAATGCTGAGTATAGTGGGGTGATCACTTCTTTCCACTGGTTTGCTATACAGTGCTTAATGCACCCCAGGATATGGTTGGCTGCCA
Source organism: Pluvialis apricaria (assembly GCA_017639485.1). Taxonomy (NCBI): domain Eukaryota; kingdom Metazoa; phylum Chordata; class Aves; order Charadriiformes; family Charadriidae; genus Pluvialis; species Pluvialis apricaria. The sequence continues at coordinate 52,889,949 of CM030007.1, forward strand.
GGCTTTTGGCTGCCAGGGCACGCTGTTGACTCATATTGAGTTTACCATCTACCAGAACCCCCATATCCCTTTCTGCAGGGCTGCACGCTAGTGTCTTGTCCCTCAGTCTATACGTACATCCAGGATTACGCTGACCCAGGTACAGAATTCAGCATTTCTCCTTGTTAAATTTCATACAGTTGGTGACTGCCCAGCACTCTAATCTATCAAGATCTCTCTGTAAGGCCTCTCTACCCTTGAGGGAATCAACAACTCTTCCTCATCTAGTATCATCGGCAAATTTACTTTGCATACACTCAACTCCTGTGTCCAGGTCATTGATAAAAACATTGAAGAGAACTGGCCCTAAAACTGAACCCTGGGGAACATCACTAGTGACTGGCCACCAGCCAGGTGTTACCCCGTTTGCTACAACTCCTTGAGCCTGACCCTTCAGCCAATTATTGCTTATATGCCTGGCTGTATGCTGGACATTTTGTCTGGAAGGATACTCTAAGAAACAGTATAAAAATTTTACTAAAATCCCTCAAACTGTCCCTCGCCCCTCCACTGCCTTCCCGTGATCTACTAGATGGTTAACCTTGTCACAAAAGGATATTAAGTTAGTAAGGCATAACTTTCCTTTCATGAACCCATATTAGCTTTGACCTATGACTGCATTGTCTTTCAAGTGTTTTTCAGTAACTCCCAGAATAATCTTCTCCATAATTCCACCAGGCACTGAAGTGAGACTGACAGGCTTATAATTACCAGGGTCTTCCTTCTTGCTGTTCTTGAAAACTGGAATAATATTTGCTAGCTTCCAGTCGACTGGGACCTCTCCAAATTCCCAAGACCATTCATAAATAACTGAGACATGTCTCACAACAACATTGTCCAGCTTTTTCAGTTCCGCTGAATGAAGCCCATTGGGCTCCATAGACTTATGTGCATCCAGTTGCAGCAGCAAATCCTGTACGAGTTCAAAGTCAGTTGCGAGTGTATCACTCCCCCAGTCACAGTCCTCCAACCCAGGGCTCTGGGAGTCCCAGAACCCATCACTGCCTTTAAAAACAGAGGTGAAGGCGGCATTAAATGTCTCTGCTTTATCTTCATCCATATTTGTGAGGTGACCAATCCCACTAAGTAGTGGACCAATGTTTTCTTTAGTCCTTCTTTTGCTGTTAACATACTTTTAGAAATGTTCTTCTTTTTTTTTTTTGAGATTTTGATTATCTTTGAAAATTAATCTATAGTTCTTCCCTGAGAGACCTTATGATGGATAGTTAAGTCCATTTAAAAATTGTTACTTTGAAATTCTGTGTAAAACAATGTTCTGTACTTATGAGCTAGATATCTGGAATATACAGTGGCTTGCACAGATGTATAGAATATACTGACACCAGTCATCTGCAGTTTTGTAACTCAGTTGCTGCATTACTGAGCAGTTTTGGCAGCAGCTGCAAAAGCCACAGCTAAAACCTCCCCTTTTGTCCCCAGCAGCTTCAGAAAGAGAATGGAGGAAAGAAAAAAGAGCAATATGGCAAGACTGCACAGCTGTTTCAGGAGGGATATCATTTAGAATAGTTCCATTTTGGGATCTCAGGACTAGCATGACTGGATGAAGAATGTCTACAGATGAACAATGTGTCTGTTGGAAGGATCTCTGTTTCTTGACATATTGTAAATCTGTTACCAGAGGGAAAGAAAAGGGTAAAGCAAAGAAGGACTCATGTCCATTCTGATGCACATGTCCGTTGGTATCTGCAAGCTCACTGCCCAGAAAGTTAGTATCAGATCAAATTGGTGTAACAAATTAACCATCAATCTGTTGTAGAAATCATAGAATCATAGAATGGTTAGAGTTAGAAGGGACCTTAAAGATCACCTAGTTCCAATCCCCTGCCATGTGCAGGGACACTTCCACTAGACCAGGTTGCTCAAGGCCCCATCCAAACTTGCTTTGAACATTTCTAGGGATGGGGCATATACAGCTTCTTTGAGTAACCTGTACCAGTGCCTCACCACCCTGACAGTGAAGAATTTTTTCCTAATATCTAATCTAAATCTACCCTCTTCCAGTTTAAACCCATTATTCCTCATCGTATCACTACATGCCCATGTAAAGAGTCCCTATCTGGCTTTCTTGTAGGCCCACTTCAAATACTGGAAGGCTGCTATAAGGTCTCCTCAGAGCCTTCTCTTCTCCAGGCTGAAGAACCCCAACTATCTCAGCCTATCCTCACAGAAGAGGTGCTCCAGCCTTCTGATCATCTTCGTGACCCTCCTCTGGACTCACTCCAGCAGGTCCATGTCTTTCCTATGTTGAGGGCCCCAGAGCTGGATGCCGTACTCCAGGTGGAGTTTCACCAGAGCAGAGTAGAGGGGCAGAATCACCTCCCTTGAGCTGCTGGCCATGCTTCTTTTGATGCAGCCCAGCATGCGGCTGGCTTTCTGGACTGCAAGCATACATTGCTGGCTCATGTTGAGCTTCTCAGCAACCAACATGTCCAAGTCCTTCTTGGCTGGGCTGTTCTCAATCCTTTCTCCACCCACACTGTATTTGTGCTTGTGATTGCCCCAACCCACATGCAGGACCTTGCACTTCACCTTGAACTTCATGAGATTGGCATGGGCCCAGCTTTAAAGTCTGTTGAGTTCCCTCTGGATGGCACCCCTTCCCTCCAGCATGTCGACTGCACCAGGCAGCTTGGAGTCATTGGCAAACTTGCTGAGGGTGCTCTCCATCCCACTGTCCATGTCACCAACAAAGATGGTAAACAACACCAGTCCCAGTACTGACCCCTGAGGAACACCTCTTGTCACTGGTCGCCACTTGGACATCGAGCCATTGACAGCAACTCTTTGAGTTCGGCCATCCAGCCAGATGCTTATCCACTGAGTGGTCCATACACCAAATCCACATCTCTCCAATTTAGAGACCAGAATATCGTATGGGACAGTGTCAAATACTTTGCACAAGTCCAGGTACATGATGTCTGTTGCTCTTCCCTTACCCACCAATGCCGTAATGCCATTGTAAAAGACCTCCAAATTTTTCAGGCATGATTTTCCCTTAGTGAAGCCATGTTGGCTGTCACCAATCATCTTATTTTCCATGTGCCTTAGTAGAGTTGCCAGGAGGTTCTGCTCTGTAATCTTGCTGGGCATAGAGGTGAGACTGACTGGTTTGTAGTTCCCCAGGTTTTCCTTTTTTCCATTTTTCAAAATAGGGGTTATGTTTCCCCTTTTCCAGTCAGCAGGAACCTCAGCAGACTGCCACAACTTCTCAATTATTATGGGTAGTTGCTTAGCAACTTCATCTGCCAGTTCCCTCAAGACCTGCACATGTAGCTTATCAGGTCCTATGGACTTGTGCACCTTTACTGTCCTTAGATGGTCTCGAACTCAGTCTTCTACTACAGTGGGTGGTAGAGCACTTTCTGGTGAAGACCAAGGCAAAAGTCATTGAGTTCCGCAGCCTTCTCCATATCCCAGTTATGTATTATTATTCAAGAGAACTGTTGCCTTGTACTTTAGGAACAGCCCATCTCCAGGAAATTATTAAGGGTTTTATTTGTCTGTCATAATTGGAGAAAGATTCACATTGGAACAAGTTGGCATTAACCAGGTCTGTGAATAGAAATATTTATGTGACAGAAACTCATCCATGAAATTCAAATCTTATAATGTATGGTTAAGGCAAATTTAATGATAGTTCAAGGGTCTCTACTGTACAACAAATAGATCAAATTTTTCTTTTTTCTGGGGACAGAAGAAAAGCTGACTGTTCATATTGATTTATGTTTATTATGTATCAGAGTTCTATGTACTGAAGATATCTTACCTGTTAGTCCTGTCTTTTTGCAAGGCATTCATCCCACAGTCCTCTATATCTTCTTGTATATGGTGGTATTTCAGTTGAAGTCAGTGTCTCTTCCAGGAACTGGTCCTAAAACTGTGTCCATCTGACTGCTGTCAGAGGTCTTGGTTTTGCCTTTTGACACTTGTAAAAAAAAAATATTTTTTAATGTGACATTACATGCAAATCTACTGAGATATCGTATTTCAGGATTTCTCTTGAATTCTTGTTCCATCTTTAAACAAAAATAAAAGACAATAAGGGTCAGTATGGGAGCAAATAATTACTTATGTCTTATCTGGTAGTGTGTAAATGATATGCGACTGTTCCTACCTGACCTGAGTATTGAAATGAGATGTGGTACTCAGTAATTGTGAGTCCGAAGCAGCAAGGCAACATATAGTATGTGTGAGGCGGGTGGAAATTTTGGAATGTAGATAGAAAAAAAAACAAAAAAACATTTTTAACATAAATCTTACCTCTGAGTATAACAACTGGGTGAAAAAAAAGAAAAAAGAGGCCTTTCCCAGTATTTGAGACTAAAGAATTAAGCATTGTGGATACAGACCTTTTTAACTTATTTCAATGTAATTTTTATCTATATAGAGAAGTTAATGAATTCTTGAAATTATTTTCAAATAAATTCTTGGAAACAATGAAAATTAAAGCCTTTGTGCAAAGATTTGAAAGCTCTTAAAATTTATTTGTAGATAATACCACTGCAGTACTGATCCTTCTCTCTTTGCCTATACTGTTAAGTGCTATGCCAGATACTCTTCTCAAATATATTCTCAAATATATTCAGGAGATTCAGTTTACATATATTATCCTCTCCCCTAAAGAAAAAAATTGTGAGTACACAGTGGTTTTTTATCTGGATAGAGTGCCATTTTTTTGCATTGTAAATCTTTCTTTCTGCAGTGCTACTTGGAATTTTTTTTTTTTCTGATCAGGAATATAACAGAATCAGTTGTGCATGAGGACTAGACCTGGCCCATAGAAGTCAGACTTACACTCAGAATAAGACCTAAAACCATCCCTATTGCTGTGATTCTTTTTTAAGAGTGTAGAGACTTATTTTGTTTCCTATTTCTGAGACTGTAATAAGTAGAAGAAATTTTTTCATACTGTCTCCAATGTAACAGAAAGATGTTATCTAAGAGTGTTTATATGGTTAACTTATTATTACTACTATTTCCAAGAAACAGAATGGTTCAGGTATTAGTATATAATAATGGTCTGTGATCTGAGTGTCTTGGTCTTTATTAAAATAACCAGATAATATATTAGAAGTTATATTAATGTTAACAAGTAAAATTCTGGGACAATTGCCTGTTTTCATTTCTTCTTTTTTGACTTATTTTAATAAGTACTCTTTAAAATTATCTATATTTCAGTTCTGTGCTCATGTAGCACCTAGCATAATAGCTTCTGACAGATTTTTGACTAGATAATACTGCTGGCAATAATAATTATAATATTTGCTACAGTTCCCTGCTTATGTCCCGACCTGAGGCTGACTGCAGAAGAATAAAACTATTCAACAAAACAGTTTCCTGCTTAGGGATAGTCACATTTCCAAACATAACTATCTTTCAATATACAATACTTTCTAAATAATCTATTGAAAAAAAGTGAAATGTGTCAATCACCAATGCTAAATGAACCAGTCTGTGACAAAATTTTTCTGCTGTTTGCTGAAAGTACAGCAAGAACTAATGAGTTTCTCCAGAGAAAGCTATTCTTTTTTTCTAGTCAAGTAACTATGTTCAGGAGAAATTGCCAAAAATATTGAGTTAGTGTATAAGCAATCTGATTCTGATTTGAAAACATTATTTTTTCTAGTCTGATGTAATTTTTGGATTGTATTTAATTAATTTGACACAATTACACTTTTAATGTTGCTGTTAAAGAAGAAAATACATTCCTTAGAGCATGGAAAGTAGATTCACAACAAATATAAAATCCTTCCCAAAGAAGTTCATGTATACGGTATTGATGTACACATTTTGTTTTGGTTGTAGTTTTGTCACACAACTGAGAGATAACAGAGTGCCAAATCGCCTTTTATGTCTTCATGCTGCAAATGGAGCCAACAAGCTGAATGGTTTATCTTTATGGATCCCACTTAAGGAACTGGCACCATTTGGTAAATTAAATTACTGTTGTAAAATCTGTACTCTTATGCTGTCCTTTAAAAGTGAATAATACACTCTGTAATTGAATTCAGAGCAAGGGAACTGTTAAGTAAGCGCTGCGGTTCTTTTGAGAATAACTTGTTATATTCCTTTTAAACATGATATGATACCTGGGGTTTTTTTCTATCCTATTAAGCTTTCTGTGACTTCAAATACTTCCACTTCCAAGCAGAGCCAAGTTTCTTCCCACTTTATCTTTATACAACTGCTACAGTAGGGCTGCATCTGTTGTCTTTTAATCTTTTTTATATCTAAGTATCTACAGTATCCTACTTCATGGTCTCATTTAACCACTCCTCTTATGTTCTACTGTCAGGGAATGAAGAACACAGACACACTGAAATTGGTTTATGTCTGTAAAAATCCAGGCAAATTGTTTACTACTTTGAGCCTTTCCCACTGATGAATCTTTCCTTACTCATTTTCTTACTTCAGTGTCTTGAGTGGCATAGCACACATCTCATTTTGTTCCTAATGCTATCCTTCCCAATTAGTTGTCCTGCATGCATAATTTTCAATGCTCTTTTAATCTCTTTATTTACTTAAATCTTCCAAAGTGTGATTAATATAATTTTTTTGAAAAAGTTTTACATTTCATATATATGACTCTGCAAGCATTTTTCTTCTGTAGACTATAGAATAAGTTAAAAAATCTCAATGCTTAGACTTCTCTAGTTACCTCTGGAGATTTACATGCTGGAAGGTACCATTAGAAACTGCAAGGGTTCCTAAAGAACCTGAATTTTCCAAAACAAGATTTATTTCAATTTTCAAAGTGTAAGTTTTTCAGAATTTTAGTAAAGCAGAGACAAAATAATTTTTGTCACTATATTTCATGATAGATATGTCTTATAGATCCTAACTGAAATCTCTCTAGTGAATTTAAGAACTGGTCAACAGCTGATTATGTTTGTCCACTGCACTTCATGAAGACTTTCACTGTCACTGTTCTTTGGTCACAAAGCATAAAAGCTTATGAGTAAGCTTATTTGTCTTGAGTGGTTGATGAGTCAAATGGTTACAATATTTCTCCTGTATTGAATCATAAGAATCTTCTTAATTTTGGGTCCTCATCCCCATCATATATAAAGTTAAATACATCTTTGCAAGCAAATTAAACTTTTTGCTTAAAATTTCTTCACTTACTTAAATAATTGCATTTGAGGCAATACATATGAGTTTTAGTAAAATTGCTTCACTTAAATAATTCTGCTTGAGGCAATACATCTGAATTTTAGTATTTTTTAATGAATGAATCTTCACTTCAGCTTTATTGCTACCTATCTGAAAATCCTTTACAGCATGATAAAAGGAGGAAAGAAAAAAGTCCATGAAATTGTGGACTAACTCTTCAAATTTTGGTAGAACATTAGTAGAACAAGTTATCGAACAATCTATCAAGAGTCAATTATATTAAAATAAATCTCAGAAGAAACCATATAAAATCAAATATATCTTCCTCTTTTAGGGAGAAAGTGAGCAACTAATGTCAGCAGTAGAATTTATATAACCTGAGTTTGATAAGGTTTTCGACATTTTCTACACGGGAAACTCATGAATAAAGTAGGGAAGTAGGCTTTAAGTAGGTTTAACAAAAAGTAGCTGAAGAAGTGAATGAAAAAGAAAAAACAAACAACTGAACAACAACCAACAAAACCAGTACTGCAAATCTAATAATAATTCTTTTTAAGTTTTTCAAGCTGGATACAAAGAAACTTTCATTCGGACTTCATTCTAGTCAGTGTTTTTTACAAACAGCTTTTCTGTTGTTAGAGAGAAAGCATAAATAATAACAATCTCTAAAGAGTCGCAAGAGCAGTAAAAAAATAGTCAAAAGGCAAGAGGTACAATTAACTTCATTAAAACTATGTGTGAATTCCTGTACTGAGGCAAGGCACATCAAAATAAAATTGATCTGGCTAAGCTGATATATTTCAAAATAGAGGAGCTGGGCTTTCAATAGATTAAAAATAGAATATGGCTTTACCACATGATACTGCTGCAATGAATAAGTAAGAGGTAAAATACCATTTGGGGTATATTATCAGTCATTTTGTATAAAAGTCAGAGGAGGAAATGATTTATTTTTTTGTGTTCTGTTCTGATGTGTGTTTGGGAAGACACACTTCAAAAATATTGTACAAAATTTGGAAAGTATAATACAAAGAGTATATTTGACAAAAAAGCAGAAAGAAAAATTGAAACAAGTTTATATATTATCTATGGAAGGAAGGAATTTTCATTTAAAGAAGTAATCTTTTAATTTATAGACACTATTTTTCTTTTTTCTTTTTTTTTTCAAGAGGACAAAACTTTTAGACAGTTGTTGCCTATGCTCACAAGAGATCAGAAAAATATAGAAAAATATTTCTTGAGTAGTTCAAGAGGGACACTGAAATTTATCTTTCAATGCATGTTTTAAAGATCAGGTTAGACACTGACAAGAACTGTTTAGGTATACTGGATTTGTTTCGAGGATATTTTGAGACCTCCTGTTCTCAGAAAGGTATATTCCTCTAATTCTCATTGACCTTATGACTGTGCTGTTACAGCTCTTTATTGTAAGGCTTTATATCCCGTCTCATGATGAACTTCACATAATCCCAGTAAAGGAAGTCAGAGTCTCTAAACATAGTGAAATACTTACAGTCTCATAGACTGAATATTTGATCACTGGGATATATCTTCTAAACATTTCTTGGAATGACAGATTTCATATGATTGAATAAAGAAATAACTTTCTGTATTGATGCTGTTGTGACTCATACAAAGTCAGAAATCAAGGAAAGACTTGCACAGACTTTATGCTCAGTTTTATTTTATAAGAGAAATAAAATCAGATAAATGATTATATGAGAATGGATAAAGGAATATTAATAGCTGAATTATTAAAAATGGATTGCAATTCTCTTTGTTTTCCTTATTAATATTAATCTTTATCACAGAAAGTAACAGTTCAGTAGTTCGCCAGATTTCATTTAGTCTTGATTAAACATATATTAAATGAAAAAAGACTGAATGGGCAAACTCAACAAGAAGAAATTTGCTTTGGCAGCAAAATGAGCTAAGTTACTGAAACTAGACACTGAGTAGATACTGGGAATGCTATGAAGTAGTTGTCTTGTCTAGAATACAGCTGCTGAAGAATATGCAATTATTAAGAAAGGAATAAAAGATGACGAGACAATGTTGTACGTTACTGATGTGAGAGATTGTGAAGGAGTAAAAACATGTATCTTTCATAGAACACATCGCCATCATGATAAAATAGAGTCTAGCACAGTTGAACTTTTGAGCTTTTTTTTTTTTGGTAGACTTCTGTTTTGTATTTGGATGTTACAAGTGTGATAGGGATAAATAACACCATGGATATGGATCCTTTTATGAAATAATTTAATTTTCAGGATGTTAATTGGAAAAGAATTGGAAAAGAAATTTTGTAAAATTCAAAGGAAGCTTGTTTTCTTTCCAATGCTACCCACAAGACTCTGAGGATTCGCTGCAAACTCTTCACCTGATTTGAACATGCAAGCAACATACAACACCAAAGCTCCTTAAAGACTGGTGTCCTCTTCTATTTTTAAGCTACTGAAATTAACAAAGATTTTTCAGATCTCTTTTGAAAGGCTTGTAAAATTTCTCCTATCTGCCAGAAAGATCTGGCATGCCATCGTGGTTCAAACTCCACTTATACACAGAATGCATTGGATCTTAACTATAAAAAAAATACTAGTTTAGATTTATTATCTGTACATTAAGTAACAAAATTTTCTGGAAGCATCCTTTCTCAGACTCATTTTCATTGAGTTACATTTGTTAGAAACCCCAGTTTGAATAATGTAATTTTTTTAGAAAAAAGTCCTGTATATGTTGGCACTTTTATAATTGTTATTTCAAGTATGTAAATTGATGAAGTTGTGTGGTAACAAACAGTCTTTTTGTTCTGTAAAAAGGCAAGTTTGTGAGGTTGAATTCTACACCAAAAATGAAAAAAAGTCAACACTTCCATTGCTCAATGTTGCTCTGAAAAAGATAACTTTCTGATACTCTTATGAGAAAGAAATGAAATCAAAGGACATTTTAAACTAGTCAAACTGCCGGATAAATACATAGAGAAACAAATAAGGCAGTGACTCTTGAAATAAGGACGGGGTTGCTTTTACTAGCAATGAGTTTTAGTTGGAAAGTTTATTTGGATTTTAATGGGTTTTGCTTTGTATTGTTTTCAATATAAATCTGTCAAAATATGAAATCAAACAGATTTAGCAACCAATGGGAATCAGTAACACCTATGACAGAATATCAAGGTTTCAAATGATCTTGATGTAAACTTCCTGTTTCCTGTAGAAACCATGTCATCTTGTGAACCACTGATTAAGTAATTTTCAACATGAAGCTACTTTGGGTTTGTATGTAACAGCATATAGAGAAAATTAAGTGTATGTAGCAAGTGGGTCGCTAGTGCTGTAGTTTTTCAGCACAGAATAAAGTAAGTCTCTATAGCTTTTGAACTCTATTCTTAAAAGTTCGTATTTTATCTTACACCTCAAAAAACTAATGAGTACTGCCAGTATATCATTAAGAATACATGAGCAATATATACAGTTGGGAAATGAAATCTACTTACACAAAGTAATGATAATAATTATTATCATTACTATTAATAATAATAATAAAGTAAGAGGAAAAGGAACATAAACGAGAAGGGGAAGGGGAAGTAAAGAAGAAGAAGAGAAGATAGGAGGTTGAGTAGTTGAGTTATTATTTAGATACTAGGAAAAGTCTATACAACTGTGTCCTGAAATATGTCAAAGTTATATTTTGACACAGTGATACCCATAAGCATTTAGGTTTATGCCTAATTGTGTGTGCAGTTTACAAGGTAAACTAGCTGTCTAATGTAGGATTTCCAAGCAAGCATTCTCTGTGTGGCTTTGGAAAATAAATCATGTGAAAAAGTTACAGTTCTGCCTTTTTTCACAGGCCATATTATACACCTTTTTTTTACATCTACATGATGTATGCTAATGTAGATTATTCTGACTGACTAAAGCTCTACATCAATAAAACTCCCATTCAGCAAGGAAACCATATGGCTTGTTGTTGCCAACTGATTGTACACTTAGAATAATGCTTTCACAAAAGGATTTTAATGTATGTAAAAATTACTTTCCTCTGTTGTTTAAGTTGCTAACATCTGTGTACAATTAAACTATTGCATTAATATCTACTGAGCAAGCCATTTTGTGGCATTTGGGGGTTACTACTGATATTTAGAATTAATTTTATGATTGATTTTTGTAGAATGTGATCGGTTTGCTTATTAAGGGTATATAATCATACATTAACAACTGAACTGTCTTCAATTTGGAATTTAGAGCAAATGTGATGCTTGGGGTTTCACTGCTGTTCACACTGTGGGAGGAATTGTGGTTCTTTCTTTTTTTCAAGGGCATAGAGATGAATGAAAAAAACCGTAGCAATGTAATTTTCTCATAATATCCTTTACTTCCAAGTACATGCTAGCTGTTGACATTAAACAAATAAACTATTAAGATAGCTGAGATAAGGGAACTTTGGAAGCACAAGGTATAACACCATCCTCTGTAAACTACAGTCCAGCACATACATGTTTTACCTGAGATCTTGTTTTACATGTGATTCTTCATGATTTTGTTGCACCATGAGATCATCAAGTATTTAGAAGGTTACAGGACATATACACTTATGGAACAATAAAAAGCTCGGTTCTAATCTGAGAGCTGGTCACTACATACGGTATCAGCTACACCGAAAGACAGAGATGCCTTTTACCTTTTTATATGGTCTTTTCAAAATCAGGCTGGAAGATCAGTAGAAAAACATTTTTCTGAAAAGCCTGAACGTAATGTTTGGCTTCTGGCCATAGACTGTCAACATCTGAATTCAGCAATCTAAAAGCAGGATTCTGATTCACTTCCTTGACGCTCTGAAGAATACTCTCATAACATGTATCTGAAATAGGGCTGTCAAGTAAGACACAGGACCAATGCCTTTCTGGAACTGAAGACGAACGTCAGGCTGGATGGCAAAGGGAACCTCAGGTAGCATTAGATGTATTTGTGCATACAACTAAGTGAAGCCCTAGATCTCTTCACTGTAATGGAACCATAATAGGAGTATATAGGTCACACATAAATTTGACACCTAGACATTTTGTCACCTTGGGAACAGAGACTGAAATTATTAGTTGAGTCCCAAAGTGTAAGATAAGATCAGAAAAAACAAATGGGATAAATGATCTTTAATACCTGTTCTTCATATTTTATTAAAACAAAACAAAACAAACCTTTAGATGCTCAACCAAACATACATACTCTGTTTGCTAATAATATAGTCATGAGTGAAGGAAGTTTTAGGGTAAAAGAAGCACTTCTGTAGCACTTTTTTCACAGTTAATATAGTCATGCAGAAACAAAATAAAAGAAATGCAGAATTAAGGGAGTCATATGAAAATTGTTACCACTTGAATTAATTTTATTGTACTGAAAATATGAGTTTAAACCTGTTTGAACTATGACTGAGATACATTTGCAGAAATTTGTTCAGTTGCATGGTCTTCAAGTTGAACTAGGGACATGCATTCTGGAAGCTTGTGTCCCACGAGCATTTCCCCTGGCACCTGGAAGCCTGAAAATCCTACAGGAAAGAAGGTAGTATGATGAGTTTGACCTTTCCTCTGCAATTACCCCATAGGCTGGAAGTTTGAAGAGGTTTGACATTGATCCATTATTCTGACTTATATGCTCAGGAAATTCCAAGATAACTGACAGAAATTGCATTATGATTTATATCACTGATAGGCGTATTATCACTACGTTCTGTTTCTATTTGTTTTTTGTTTTGTTTTTTTTTTTCTTGCTGGTTGTGCTAGTATTCCATGGCAATAACTATGAATTCCAATACAGTTCCAATGAATAGTTATGTACCTAAGAGCATCATATAGTCTAAATTACAAATTTTTCTCACAGCTTCTTCATTGTCTTAAAAGAGTTTTCTGGAAAGCACTTTGAAGAATAACAATGCATCTGTTCCGGAACTTATTCCCAAACCAGTTTGAAGGTAATGATAAAATTATTCCTTTGTGCACAGATTAAATATAAAAACCAATATGGTTTCTTGTGTATTTCTGGGTGACTTATCTTTTTTTTTAAGTTCTCTAAACAAGAAAACAAAATGGTATTTCTCCTCTCTGAATTATCAGCATAATTTAACAGTACAAATTAAATCTTCAGACTCTCACCACAAGTCAGCATACCTTTAGTACAGAACAATTAGATCCCATGGTCTGATTTTCAAGATGATTGGAAATCTCTATTACGATTGGTTTTGTCATGGATGGAATGAGACTGAGTTGTGTATGAAAAAAGTGGATCAAATTAATAAATACCCAAAATTCACACAGATATTTCCATTGAAAAGTTTGTCCTCAGTTAATACTCATAATTTTCTTCAGCATGTCACTATACCTATTGAAAATGTACCTAACCATGAATGTTCCTTTTATTGCACCCTGTCGTAGTTATTTATTTACTTTGACTAATAGCTAATTATGTATTCTCTTGTACCTTCTCGGTTTGGTCAGGCAGTGGTTGACAGAAGTAGTTAACATGGATCCACCAAGGGGAAGTCATGTCTGACTAATCTGATAGCCTTCTATGATGGCGTAACTGGATGGATGGATGAGGGGAGGGCAGTGGATATTGTCTACCTTGACTTCAGCAAGGCTTTCGACACTGTCTCCCACATCATCCTCACAGACAAGCTTAGGAAGTGTGGGTTAGATGAATGGACAGTGGGGTGGATTGAACAGTGGTTGATAGATAGAGCTCAGAGAGTTGTGGTTAGTGGTGCAGAGTCCAGTTGGAGGTCAGTAACAAGTGGTGTCCCTCAGGGGTCAGTACTGGGTCCAGTCCTGTTCAATATATTCATCAATGAGCTGGATGAAGGGATAGAGTGTACCATCAGCAAGTTTGCTGATGAGACAAAACTGGGAGGGGTGGCTGACACGCCGGAAGGCTGCACCGCCATACAGCGTGACCTGGACAGGCTGGAGAGTTGGACAGAGAGGAACCTTATGAAATTCAACAAGGGCAAGTGTAGGGTACTGCCTCTGGGGAGGAATAACCCCATGCATCAGTACAGGTTGGGGGCTGACCTCCTGGAGAGCAGCTCTGTGGAAAGGGACCTGGGAGTCCTGGTGGACAACAGGATGACCATGAAGCAGCAATGTGCCCTGGTGGCCAAGAAGGCCAATGGCATCCTGGGGTGCATCAAGAAGAGTGTGGCCAGCAGGTCGAGGGAGGTCATCCTCCCCCTCTACTCTGCCCTGGTGAGGCCGCATCTGGAGTACTGTGTCCAGTTCTGGGCTCCCCAGTTCAAGAAGGACAGGGAAGTGCTGGAGAGGGTCCAACAAAGGGCTACTAAGATGATTAGGGGATTGGAGCATCTTTCTTATGAGGAAAGGCTGAGGGACTTAGTCTAGAGAAAAGAAGACTGAGGGGGTACCTTATCTATACTTATAAATACATAAAGGGAATGTGCCAGGTAGATGAGAAGAGTCTTTTTTCAGTGGTGCCCAGTGATAGGACAAGAGGTAATAGGCACAAACTTGAACATAGGAAGTTCCATCTTAACATGAGGAGGAACTTCTTTCCTTTGAAGGTGGCAGAGCACCGGAACAGGTTGCCCAGAGAGGTTGTGGAGTCTCCCACAGTGGAGACATTCAAAATCTGCCTGGACGCCGTCCTGTGCAACCTGCTGTAGGTGTCCCTGCTGTGGCAGGGGGGTTGGACAAGATGATCTCCAGAGGTCCCTTCCAACCCTGACCATTCTGTGACTCTGTGATCTTGTCATAGAAGGAGATCAGGTTTATCAAGCACAATCTGCTTTTCATGAACCTATGCTTACTGGGTCTGATCACAGCCATGAACAACCTAAGTGTATATTGTATAACAGTCTCATTGAAGTCAGGACTGTATATTCATGAAAGTCGTTACGACTCAAATGTAGTATAAACAGTAGAATCTGTCTTTCAAAATTCAGGATATAACTAATTAAAACAAAGCCAACTGGTGACTACATTAAAAAAGATAGAGAAACCAACTTTTCAGATATATTATACATACATTTCTCTTCTTTGTTTTACATGACTTATTCTTGATTCATTCAAGATGTTATACTGTCATGATTATACTTTTTTAAAAGAATAATTTTTATATTAACTACACTGGAGAGTTTTAACAAAAATTAACTATTGTATATAACTAAATGGTTTTTTTTTTCTTTATAAAATCAAATATGATTATAAACAGCATGTGTTTTATCACTTTGAATGATACAAGAAGGAAAAGAATAAACATAGTGTGGCTTAAGGAAGAAAAGGAGAATGTAGTGCTTTTGGATTTTTTCATATAAAAGGCTTAGAGAAAGAACAAACAAAATGTGATTTAATCTGGGTTCAATCTTGATCATTTATGTGTGTGGCTTCGGGCTTTGCCAAAGTAGACAAAGTAAGAAACAATTCTAAAAATATTATTGTAGAAATTGTTCACTTATCGAAAGTATTAACAAAGAGAAATGAAAATGCTTAAAAAAAGGGCTGTCAATGGTATGTCATAAGCCAACTATAAGATTGCATAGCTTGATAACCAACAGAATCATGATCCCAAGCTCATGCCTCATGGCATGCCTCATGGGATGTCTCTATTGAGAACTTTTAATGAGTCACTTTGAGCAGTCTCTTTTCATTTGCATCAGACGTTTCCAAATTCTCTTGAAATATTCCCTTGTTGCTTTTCTACGCTCCCTATTTTGCTATAGTTGATTTAAATGAGCACATAGATCTACAACATCATCTGATACAGTTCTGAATCCCCTGAAGGAAATAACATTTCTAGTCTTTGAGATTTGTGCCAAGTTTACAACCTTTTAAAGCAATCCCATGCCAATTTATTAAATACATTCCCTAAGCAAACTCTAGTTTTAAAATTTATGAATAACTGTTTGGTTTGTCAGAACTGCATGTAAGCATACTTGACTATGCTGTATTCTAGTATAACTTTTTCTTCAGTTAATTTTGCTTCATGAAACTGAATATAGGGAAAAGGCACTGAAATTACTGAAAGAATGATGTCTTCTTATGTCTATTATACCATAAGATTGTATGTTGTGTATGATAGCATATAATAAGTATGAAAAGAGGGAATCCTAAATTCAATTGTTTTATGACCTTGGTAGAGCTCAAGCTCACATTTATTATTTAGTGTTGAGGCAAGAACACTGAATACCCCTCCTACGGAATGCCCATTCTATTCCTTAATATAAAATAAAATAATAAAAAATAAATAAATTAGATAAACCAAGAAGCAATCTAATTGTGTATTCCAGCAAGCGACACTCACTGTAGGAGATCTGGATTCTAACCACGGCTCAAAGACCGTGAAGGTATTTTATGTTAAACTTCCATGGAGTGGAGTACAGAAGCCACCTCTGAGGAACGTCCCTAGATGCAGATCTACAGCATCATATCTTTTGTTTACTCTTTCTTCTACAAGGGATGTTGAATTATTTCCTGCAAATTGTTACAGCTTTAACAGTGTAGAACAGCCTGTAATTTTACTCAAAAAACCAACTTGCTGCTTCTTATTGGATTTGTGTGACTAGGGAATTCCCCTAGGGAATTTTCTGACATCCTTGGTTGATTTCATACAAGAAAGATAGTGATGGCTCTTCTACTTTCTAAATAAGCAACTTAGGATCTTTTTAACCCTTGAAAAAGTGTATGGTTCTGAGGTTCCTGAGATAGTAGAAATCAAAAATAACAAACTCACATGGGGCAATAAGGGAAAATTCCAATTCTGTAGTAGCTTTTAGAGAGTAATCATAGAATCATAGAATGGTTTAGGTTGGAAGGGACCTTGAAGATCATCGAGTTCCAACCCCCCTGCCACAGGCAGGGACACCTCCCACTAGACCAGGTTGCCCAAGGCCACATCCAACCTGGCCTTGAACACCTCCAGGGACGGGGCTTCGACAACCTCTCTGGGCAACCTGTTCCAGTGCCTTGCCACCCTTAAAGTGAAAAACTTCTTCCTAATGTTTAATCTAAACCTGCCCTCTTCCAGTTTGAAGCCATTCCCCCTCGTCCTATCACTACATACCCTAGTAAAAAGTCCTTCCCCAGCTCTCCTGTAGGCCCCTTTTAGGTACTGGAAGGCCGCAATAAGATCTCCCTGGAGCCTTCTCTTCTCCAGGCTGAACAGCCCCAACTCTCTCAGCCTCTCCTCACAGGAGAGGTGCTCCAGCTCTCGGATCATCCTCGTGGCTCTCCTCTGGGCACACTCCAGCAGGTCCATGTCCTTCTTATGTTGAGGACTCCAGAGCTGGATGCAGTACTCCAGGTGGGGTCTCATGAGAGTGGAGTAGAGGGGCAGAATCACCTCCCTTGCCCTGCTGGCCACACTTCTGATGCAGTCCAGGATACAGTTGGCCTTCTGGGCTGCGATCACACATTGCTGGCTCATGTTGAGCTTCTTTTCAATCATCACCCCCAGGTCCTTCTCCACAGGGCTGCTCTCCAGCCATTCCCCGCCCAGCCTGTATTTGTGCTTGGGATTGCCCCAACACAGATGTAGGACCTTGCACTTGGCCTTGTTGAACTGCATGAGGTTGGCTTGGGCCCACCTCTCCAGCCTGTCCAGGTCCCTCTGGATGGCATCCAGTAATATATATAATATTAGTCCTGTTAGATAACTTGGATTGATACTATGCAAAAAGTTGTTCCATTCCTAATGAACAAGGTTTGGTATGAGAATTATAAGGCAAAAAAACCCCCAAATCAAAACAACAACAAAAAACCCCAAGCAAGCTAGCAAACTAACACAGCCTCAAAGATAAGACTTTTCTGTATTTTGTTCAAATCAATATGGAGGAACTGCATGAGAATGAGTTGTGGGGTGTTGAATTAGAAAAATCAGGAAGGTTATAAGAAAGTCTGCACTGGAAATATATACCCTCTTTAAGTCACCTCATTGAGAAAAATAGTAATCTATGCTGTTTGACTGACGTGCAGACAAATGCAAGAAATCAAAAACATAGCCAGGTATAGCAAAGGTGTTTGAATTAAAAAAAAAGTAAAAAAAGGAAAAAAAAAAGCAGCAATTGGTGGAGCTGACCTAGGTGCTGAGTGAAGTTATCTTGTGGGGATGATTCATTTGGGGAGTTAGCAATGCTCCACGGAGTGAAGGAAGTTCTCTTGATTGTGTTAATCTGGAAAAAAAGGGAATGAACTCTTCTCAAGCAATTTCAAGCAGCCAAAAAAAGTGTGCTGAGCCTTTTCCTACCTTTATATCACTGTGATTTTGAAAGTAAGAGAAAAAAAAAGGGAAGAAAGGCTTGGAATTCAAAATATAACCTTCAAGTTCTGCTGAGTAAAACACCAACCTGGCTGAATTGCAAGTTCTTCATTATTTGAAATCTCAAAAAGAAAATACACAGAAGCTGTAACACTTGCATCTTGAAAACATGAATGGACAAAGTAAAGAGGCCAAGGTATAAATGAGCCAGTATTGGTTCTTGAGATGACAAATTTGATCCTTGACTGAAACCATTTTAGGAATTAGCAAGAAGTCTGTTTTATTGTACAGTTCCCTTCTGCAGTTGGATTGCTTTAAAAAAATCTTTAAAGGAGATGTGCTTCAATATAAACATCTGAAATGTGGGAAACAGAAATATTTTTTCTCTTCTCTTATTTATTTGGATTAATACTAAACAATATGGTCTTATTTATATACACTACATATACACACATTTCATGTTATATAAAACAATATGATTTTGTTTATATATGCTATGTATTCACAAATATACACTATAACCAAACTCCATAAAATTAAAACTTATTTTTTCATAACTCATTTTTCAATTTTTTTTAAAAACCAAATAGAAAAGATAAAATGAAGGCCTTGATGCTGTAAGACAAAAAGTTGTAGAATCATAGAATCATAGAATAGTTTAGGTTGGAAGGGACCTTAAAGGTCATCCAGTTCCAACTTCCCTGCCATGGGCAGGGACACCTTCCACTAGACCAGGTTGATCAAAACCCCATCCAACCTGGCCTTGAACACTTCCAGGGATGGGGTACCCACAACTTCCCTGGGCAACTTGTTCCAGTGTCTCACCATTCTCACAGTAAAGAATTTCTTCCTAATATCTCATCTAAATCTATCCTCTCCCAGTTTGGAGTCATCCAGTTCTGGGGTCCCCAGTTCAAGAGGACAGGGAACTGCTGGAGAGGGTCCAGCAAAGGGCTACCAAGATGATTAGGGGATTGGAACATCTTTCTTATGAGGAAAGGCTGAGGGACTTGGGGCTTTTTAGTCTAGGAAAGAGAAGACTCAGGGGGATCTTATCAATACTTATAAATACTTAAAAGGAGGGTGCCAGGTAGATGAGAAGAGTCTTTTTTCAGTGGTGCCCAGGGATAGGACTAGAGGTCATGGGCACAAACTTGAGCATAGGAAGTTCTATCTTAACATGAGGAAGAACTTCGTGACTTTGAGGGTGGCAGAGCACTGGCACAGGCTGCCCAGAGAGGTTGTGGACTCTCCCACAGTGGAGACATTCAAAACCCGCCTGGTTCTGTCCTGTGCAACCTGCTGTAGGTGTCCCTGCTGTGGCAGGGGGGTTGGACTAGATGATCTCCAGAAGTACCTTCCAACCCCGATGATTCTGTGGTTCTGTGATTCTGTGATCCTATCGGTACATTATCTGATAAAGAGTCCCTCTCCAGCTTTCTTGTAGTCAGCCTTCAGATACTGGAAAGCTGCCAGAAGGTCTCCCCGGAGCCTTCTCTTCTCCAGGCTGAAAAACCCCAACTCTCTCAGCCTGTCTTCACAGGAGAGGTGCTCCAGCCCCCTGATCATCTTCGTGGCCCTCCTCTGGGCCAGCTCCCAGATGTTCATGTCCTTTTTGTGCTGAGAACTCCAAATCTGGACACAATACTCCAGGTGGGGTCTCATGAGAGCGGAGTAGAGGTGCAGAATCACCTCCCTTGACCTGCTGACCACACTTCTTTTGATGCAGCCCAGCACATGGTTGGCTTTCTGGTCTACAAGCACGCATCACCGGTTCATGTTGAGCTTCTCGTCAATGAACACCCCCAAGTCCTTCTCCTCAGGGCTGCTCTCAATCCATTCTCCACCCACCTTGTATTTGTACTTGGGATTGCCCCTACCCAAGTGCAGGATCTTACACTTGGCCTTGTTGAACTTCATGAGATTTACACGAGCCCACCTCTCCAGCCTGTCAAGGTCCCTCTGGATGGCATCCTCTCCCTCCAGCATGCTGACCACACCGCACAGCTTAGTGTCATTGTCAAACTTGCTGAGGGTGCACTCAAGTCAGTGATTAGAGTTGGGGTAATCTATGTTTTAATGCATTGACAGAAATACACAAAAGTCATTTTACTTTCTTCATTGTTATGAACCCATAATAAACAGATTTTTGCAAAAATCCTGAGGCAAAGATCCTATCCTTGTGTCAGGAGACTACTGTCTCATATTGTTTTTTACCCAGAGACTAAGCTGTCCCCTGAAGCATAACAAAGAATTTCTTGTTTGTGGCTTAGTTTACACTTTTAAACACATCCCTGTCTTTTTCTTTACAGTAGAAAGGATCTTCAGCTGTGAATCAGCCTCTCCTTAACATCAGTTAAATTATTTAATACCTCAGTTTATATAGGGAAATTAATTAAAATGACTTTATGTAAGATCCAGCAATTTAGGTCTGTAACTTAACTTTATATGGTCTTTAAGGATATCTTTCCCAGTAAATTCAAGACAGATATCAAGAAAAAAAAACAGCAAAAGTGCCTTGAAATCCATGGCTTTATGTCATGATGTATTCTTTAACTGAATGATGAAGGAAAAAAAAAGTGATCTAGCATTTCAGTTGTATTTACCAAAATGAACAAATTACTGAGGAATATGTATAGACTACAATTCTGTACCATTCCATGCGTACTGTGTAAACACATTCACTTTTTATTTTTTTACCTCAGAACTCTCTAGTCATGTGTTGTGCTATACAAAATTGGCATATACTGTTGTATTTCTTGCAAAACAAAATGCTAAACAAATATAATTTAGAAGTTTATTTAAGATGTTGAACTCTAACTGAATACATATTCAGAGGAATTGAAAACAATGGGTGATAATTATGGAAGAAACTGACATTCTTTATGTTAATGGCAGATAAACTATATCACAAATCATATGAATATCCTTTTCTACTACATATGGCACTTCTAATGAATGGCCCTGACATTTTCATTTTCTCAAGCTAAACATCTGTGTTGATTGATGGCATGTATGCCTCCCATGATGTGTTCTTTACATAAATTTTCATTCCCCTTCCTGGGATGTCTTTCTAGCTGAGTGTGTTGTAAACTCCGTTCATACAGGCAGGGTTCAACAAGGGGATCTTTTTTGCCCTTGGAAAGTATATGTTACCAGCACAGATAGGATATAAAAAAATCCTAGTACCTGGCTTGGGCATAAACTTTATTTTGTGTCCTTAAAATTGTAAGAGTTTCCTTACAGAAATGGTTATTATTTAAACCCTGTAGACTCTTTCCTTATCTTCCACAATTTAACTAACTAAATTTGAGTAAGTATTGAGCAGCCAAGAGGACACAGAAGAATGTTCAGTGCTTCTCTCTTGCCATTGCTACTTATTTTTCTGTAGAGTATAACCCCACAGCAATTCTCATGGTGCACCCCAGGGAAATCACAGTCAGCAGTTACATCTTCAGGAGCGTCTAGTGAAAGGCCCCACCACATTACCGTTTCCTGTGCTGCAGTTGCCTGCAATCTAAGCGAACTATGTAGATTGAAACTTTTGAATACTGGTTAGAACTCCATTAGTAAGATTAAATTAAGCTAATTCACACACAGCAGATGAATTACGTATAAAAGAAAACATATTCACCACAATAATTTACTGAATAATGAAGACATAAAGTCGTATTTTGAAAAGTACAAACAAAGAGTACAACAAAAATGTGTTTAAAATGTAGCTGTCACCTGCATTAACCAGTTACAGTATCAAGAATGGATGTAAAAATAGAATTGTGTTTAATCAAGATTGTAAAGATTTTGAAATCTGGGGTCACTCTTCTTGAGAATAAAACGAAATATTTCTGAAGAACAAGGGAAATCAGTGAGAAAATGTAAAAGAGAAAATCACTGTCTAAATAGTTTATAATATAGGTATTCTGATTCCAGTTCAAGTTGTTTTTGGCTGGAGACTTAAGTCATCCATAAAACTAGAGACTATTCTAACCCACTATTATACAGTTACTATCTCCTTTAAACTGCTGTATCTGCTATATGTAAGAAACAGTTACTGTATACGTCATTAGGACAAAGAAGCTATTAGATGGCAGTGGGAGAGAGGTGGTCTGGGAGCATTTCAGAGGTCCAGAAACAACTTCCAGTCACATCTCAACTTCATCCCCAACTACTCAGTTTCTGCAGGAAAACAAAAAAACCCATAGCTGATGCATCATCTGGAAGTAAGGACCAGGTTCCCCTTGGTTCACATTTTAGACAATAGGGGCTAAGGCACTGTGAAGACTGCCTCTGTCTCATTGTTTATATGTACACAGAGACAATGATGCTATAGCTTAGCATTCACATCAATCTTTCAGGATAGACTTAGATTCCCAAACATGAGTCCCATTTGTTCAGTCAAACATGAGTCACATTTATTCTAGACACATGGCTATGTTAACATCAAGAAAACAAATGAAAATGTAAATCAAAAAGTGAGAACAGAAATTCCTCACTGTAAAACTTTATAAAACTTATGCAAGGTTCAGGATTCTGAATACAATTATTTCAACCTATGAATAAAAATATTACTACAAGAGTTGAGAACACGTATTAAAGATGCAGTAAGGCAGGGAGGACAATCATACAATATTGTAATGTAAAATATTAGTCAAATATGCATTTTTCACGCTATTTTTCATTTCTTTTTATTTTTTCCCTTTTTTTTGTGTGTATGTGAAGAGACTAGTGAATGTTAAGTCTGGTGGGCTTTTTTTTCTTATAAGGAAGGGAAGGTAATAATTAAAACCTTTTGATTATTTTAGATATAATGTTCTTATAATTGAAAAAAAAAGTTACTATTTTGATGAGGTGTGGGAAAACTACTGCTGCTTATTCGTAAATATGAGATCCAGAACAAGATTTAGTACTCTTTGGGCCTGAACTTCAAGCATCCAGATTTGAAACCTCCTAACCCTAAATATTCTTAAGCTTATTAGTTGATTCCTCTTTTTAAATAAAAAATCTAATCTAAATTTTACACGTTATGTATGTCCAGAACTGACTAATTCAAGAACTGAGGTCGAAAATTCACTAAATTGCAACAGTCATTTCTCAGCTGTGAAAAGGGGAGGCACAACCTGTTCCGGAGCACAGGTGTATAGCTGGATTGTGTTCTGCCTGCAGGACATCACCTAAGGCTCTTTCCTCACTTTTCTTTTCACTGTTATTCTCACCAAGTCATTTTGGAAGAAAATCTTGGCACGTAGGCAGAAATAAGGCTATGCTGTACTTCTACAAGTCTGGATCCTGAGAACTAGGTCTGTGTAAAGCACCGTAACTTCTACTTCTCATTAGAGTTCGCTACTATCCAGAAACTTGGAACTCGAAATATGGAATTTCTTGGAAAGGAACAGTGCAGTAGTGTGCTTTTTTTCTCACATTGACACTAAAGACCTCAAAACCAGCTCCCATTTTGAGCTCTCAAAACCTCAAAACCATGGCTCCTTTCTTTTTAAAATGCTGCTGTCGTCCATCTTGAACAAAAAAGCTTTGTTTTGAGCTTCTTGTCTTACTGACAATAGTTAAATCCATTTCCTAAAAGCTTTGACTTATGTCATTTTGCTATCTTTATTCTTTGTTGAAGATGAGCTATTGAGATAATCAGACTGTAAGTTTCCAGACTGCTGCAGGAAACAAATAGGAGGAGAAAAATATGATTCTCCAAGCTAAACATGAGACCACTCAGCTTCTAAGGGAAGTTTTACACTCTAGCCTTTTTTGTTATGACTGTATAAAAACAATATATAATGCTAAATACAATATTCTGCTTTCTATTTTGTCGATCGGAATAATGACATAGAACAAGATGAATTATCCTCGACCAGAGAATCAGAAGTGCATTGTAAGCTTCCCTAGCAAATGGAATGCTGAATTCTCATTCTTTGAGATATCTTTTTAATTAACTCCATACTCATCAAGCTTTTTGCTCACCTATCATTATGTGCAATTGAAAACAGTATTTTTATTGTTTTTAGTGCATTTTGTCAATATTTAGGAATAATGTATTATCAAGAATAAGACTGTTGTTGTAACCCGTCTCTCCCATTGGAAGTAGTTTCAGTGACTTACACAATTTGAGTTAAGGTCAAAAAAAGTAATTACATGTGTTTACTATCCATCTAAGTATTTGCCCGAATTCTGCTTTGTTGACTGAAAGATAAAATTAATTTCTGAATTTCTGAAAAAATATAATCTAAAATACAGAAATTCAATTGCCTGAAATACATTTTTTTTTCTCAAAGAACAAATTTTACGTTCAGTTGGAACTACCTTGAGTCTGGAAAACAATAAATAAGGGAGACCAATAGTGAAATCTCTGAGAGCACATATCATCTGTATGATGCCTAAATAACAAAGTTCTTTGTACTGACTATTAAAGGGCTGTCTGTGAAGACAGCAATATAAACAGACACTTTTGAAGAAGAAATACCAAGGTTAATTTCAGACTCTTTTAATAAATATTGCTGGCCTTTTTTTCCCCTTAATGGAGATTATACAAAGTAGTAAGTATTTCATAGGGATTATAAGACGTTAGTATCTTCCTTTTATATATTCATGGCCTGACTTTTGGTGGTGACAGCCATTTTCCATGTTTCGTTTTCCAGAAGTTGTCAGCAGTCTGTGGCTGAGAGGATAAGTTTCCCCCAATGCTGTTCATGTCTCAGAAACGTTCTTCTGGGGTAGTTCCAATGTCAACTGCCTGCACAAAAGCAAACTCATTCCTGTAGAGCCAAAAATGTGACACCAGTAGGGCATATGAAGAGTAAAACTAATAGTCAGGAATCTCCAGGTTTGTCATAAAGCTATGCACAAACCCCAGATTCTGGAAATTAGCATACCATGAAGGAAAACTGGTTTCAGGGGATCTGGCCATGTGCTTTCATTCAAGTCAAAGTGCTTATGAAAATTAGTTTTGATCTGTGTAAAACAGGATTAGTTACATATTTATAACTCACTAGGGTGTTAATTTATCTTTTCAGAAATGCTTCAGCATTGATACAATGCTGCAGAATACATTAAGCCCTCAGAGTTACTGTAGTCTAACAGCTTTCATTTATTTTTCAATTGCTCTTGCTATTTCTATTTTTCTGGGGGACAGATGACAACCCTGAAAATCTATATTTAGTATATCTATTATCTATTCTTTGTATCAAGTGAATTGATTAGACTGTGGAGTCTTTTATATTCGCTATCAGCTAAAAAAGTGGTTGCAGATCCATTAAAATCTTCTGTGCTGTTTTCCTATCTAGATTGGATTTCTGAAACTTCACAGGATGGAGAAGGAAATAACAAGGAAACAATGATAAATTTTTCTTATCACAAAGAAATGATCATCACTCCTGAAAGAGCTCCTCCTTAAGGCTGACAGAAAATCACCAGTGATGGAGAATGACTGAGGGACTGAGTTAAACTCGTTGTATAATGGCTAATGTTTACCTGTCTTTCACCCCTGAATTCAAAAATTATTTTTCTACCTGCTGGTTAAGGTCAAAATACAGGATTTTATTTTGCTTATTTCTTGCTTATTTGATATTTTATGCCATTGGTGGATTATTTTTCTTAAGACTGGAGAGGAATTTTGCCCTGAGTTTCAGGCTGATTTTTCAGTGGTATAAGGAGGTTCTCTGTCTTCTGACAGAAAATTTGGGATTTAGTATATGCTAAATCCAACCCAACAATTTAGCAAGCGACAGGTGCTAATTCTAAAATGGAGCAATTCCTTAACAGCAGTCAGAAAAGTGTAGAGACAGTAGTGTCTCAGAAACAGCAAGGAGTGGTCTAACAACACAGGCATGCAGCTTCCTTTTCCTTGTATGTGGAGAAGGTTAATGTGTCCTAAGCACAGGCTGAGGGTAGTCTTTATCAAAAAGGAAGTAGTAAGGAAAGGAGTGAAAGCCTGCATTGCTAAATAATTCCTAGATTAGTTGGTAAGGTCACAGTTTAATTGAACAACACCCCTCACATCTTTTCTTTTGACTTGCAAATCAGAGACAATACTGGCAAGAAAACCAAAGCAGTTCTTGAGCATTTGGAAAACAGAAATGTTAAGGCAGGTTTGAAAACATTCTCCAAAAATGTGAAAAGACTTTTTGAAGGGTATTCTTTTCTTATTTGAAAATGATATGTATTCTCAAACCAGCAAATCGAAAGGCTGATATCCCAGCAGATCATGTTTGATTACTTGCCCAGAGTGCAACAAAAAGATAGGCCTGGAATTCTTTTATTTTCACAAACTAAAGAGACATAGAAAGTGAGTAGCTGAGTACTTCACTTAATGTATTTCGAAATGTCTTGGGAGAAAATCCTATCCTTTAAAATTTTGGCTCTGAGGGTAAGTTAGAGGACAATAGTACTAATAAGAATGTAAGAGGCTTCGTGTCATATCCATTTGTGTGGGATTTCACATCTCATTGTTAGTGCAAGTGAAAAGTAGCTGGGTTTTGATCAAGCTTGGTGCATGCTTATCAAATGACAGTTAAAAAGATGTGTTTATGTTAAGATACCTCCTTTGTCTCATTTGAGCAGTGAAATCTAATCTTACTTGCTTATTTACAGAGTGAGACAGAAGTATTCCTCAGTGAATTACACAGAGGATTCTGGGCATTTTGCCAAAGAGTACTGGCAGATCTTCTGAGTGGAAATGTATATATTTTTTATAATGCACATCTAATTTTGAGGAGACTTTGGTTATAACCTTGGTTGCAAGGTTATAAAGTTATTCAAGGAATCTTCTTGCCCCCATGTTTGTCCCATATGCAAACATCACAAATACAGGTGGCTGAACACTTTGTACTTTAGACCAACAAAATAGGTACTTCCGCTTAAAACAACAGTCATGCAAAGGATAATAAGAATAAAACTGAATAAGTAGGTCACTAAATGTATATTGAAATATTTCAAGGCAATTTACATCATTAAACCTGCATTCTAGTGCTTGCTAAAGAGGCAATGATAAATGAGTTGTTAGGCACAAAATGGGTGTTTCAAGCAACAGAACAAACAAACAAAAAATTAAAAAAAATAAAGTGGTGTTGAGAAGTCTGAGACTTTTTTATTTAAAATATTTTTTCCTTTTTTTTTATAGTTTATCTCTACTTTTGGAGATGAATTTAGATTTTTTTGTTGTTGTTTTCTACATTCAACAGTTTTAGATGGGAATGTATAGTTAATGAAACAGAGAAAAAAATAGTTTTCTCTAGGTGAGTATACTCATGTACGTTTCAAATTTGAAGCTTTACATCTATAATAACAGTTTGGCTAACCTATAAAGACAGAATGCCAGATTATAGCTTCTTATCCAGTATTTGTATTCACAGTAAGCTTCAATTTTATATAGGACTTAAAACATGCAGAACAATTTGGGGGGTGTATATATGTGTGTGTATATATATACTCATATACATATATATACACACACATACCCCAAGATGATCAGGGGGCTGGAGCACCTCCCCCTGTGAGGAGAGGCTGAGAGAATTGAGTTGTTTAGCCTAGAGAAGGCACGTACAGGACAACCAGGTGATCAGGCCCAGTCATCATGGGTTTATGAAAGGCAGGTCTTGTTTGATGAACCTGATCTCATCCTATGACAAGGTGACACACTCAGTGAATAAGGCTGTGGATGTTGATTACCTGGACTTTAGTAAAGTCTTTGACACCTTTTCCCACAGCATTCTCGTGGAGAAACTGGCTGGTCATGCCTTGGATGGGCATAACCTTCACATGGTGAAAATCTGGCTGGATGGCTGTGCCCAAAGAGTTGTGTTTGGTGAACGGAGTTAAATCCAGTTGGCGGCTAGTCACAAGTGGTGTTCCCCAGGGCTCAGGGGGTCAGTTCTCTTTAATATCTTTATCAATGATCTGGACGAGGGGATTGAGTGCACCCTCAGTAACAGAAGACACCAAGTTGTACAGGAGCGTCATTCCGCTTGAGGGTAAGATGGTTCTACAGAGGGATCTGGACAAGCTGGATCGATGAGCTGAGGCCAACTGTATGACATTCAACAAGGCCAAGTGCTGGTCCCACACTTGGGTCATGACAACCCCATGCAGCATTATAGGCTTGGGAAAGAGTGGCTGGAAAGCTGCTGAGTGGAAAAGGACCTGGGGGTGTTGGTGGAGAGACGGCTGAATATGAGCCAGCAGTGTGCCCAGGTGGCCAAGAAGGCCAATAGCATCCTGGCTTGTATCAGGAATAGTGTGGCCAGCGGGACTAGGGAAGTGATTGTCACCCTGTACTCGACACTGGTGAGACCCCACCTTGAATACTGTGTTCAGCTTTGGGCCTCTCACTACAAGCAAGACATTGAAATGCTGGAGCATGTTCAGTGAAGGGCAACAAAGCTGGTAAGGAGTCTAGAGCAAAAGCCTTATAGGTAGCAGCTGAGGGAATGGGGGTCGTTTAGCTCAGAGAAAAGGAGGCTCAGGGTAGACCTTATCGCTCTCTACAGCTACCTGAAAGGAGGTTGTAGCGAGATGCGTGTTGATCTCTTCTCCCAAGTAACAAGCAATAGGACAAGAGAAAACATCCTCGAGTTGCACCAGGGGAGGTTTAGATTGGATATTAGGAAAAATTTTTTCACTGAAAGGATTATCAAACATTGGAATAGGCTTCCCAGGCAGGTGGTGGATTCACCATCCCTGGTGGTGTTTAAAAAAAGGGTAGATGTGGTACTTGGGGACATGGTTTAGAAGTGGTTTTGTCAGGTTAGGTTAATGGTTGGACTTGATGATCTTAAAGGTCCCTTCCAACCTCAACAATTCTATGATTCTATGATTCTGTGATAATAATAACAATAATGATCAAAATAGTAAGAGGAAAAAATGCTTAATTTTTTTGGTAGTGATACAATTAATCATTTTGGAATCTTTCCTTCACACTTGCTTCGAAGTTTTTTCTGCTGTTAAGTATATTCATCTGTGTAATATATATGCAGTCTCACTCAGTTAATTGTCTTAGAAAATTTCACTAATAAATCAAGGGAGAGTTTTCAAATGGCTGAAATATTTCTTTTTCTGTAATATTAAATATTTTTATTATCCTAGCACCTAAAGATTGTTTTGCAAACATGTTTATTGTAACAGGTACTATAAACCACCATAGTGATACCCAGGCAGGAACTCAGCATTGCATTTGAACTTTAATAACAGTCTGGAAACGGGGCCTAATCATCATAATTTATACATTCTTTAATCAATGTAATGATCCCAGTGTAGCTTCCATTACCTGAACTAACAAAAAACACAATGAAGGCTTATAAATATAAACTTTAATACTGTCTTTACCATTGTATGCAGTCTTCCCAGAGGAAGATCATCTCATCAATTGTATGTGCATTACCTTTGCCTGCATCACTAAAATACATGCCATAATCAGTGGAAGTGATCTGGGAGAACTTCTGTATAGGCTATTGCTGCAGCCTTGTTTGGGATATCCGTGTCGTGAAAATTGTATTATTAACCCATGGCTATAAACATTTGTACGCTGTCTTGGGTTTCCAGACTGACTGCATTTGTTGTATTCTGGTCTCTAGAACTGCATGATCCATTAAAAATCCCCTGAACCCTACATAATTTTTTTTAATATAAGATGCAGAGGGAATACAAGAAATCCTTAAAGAAAGGGGGGGAAAAAAACCCAAAACAACAACAAAAAACCAGCCCCACCCCCCAAAAAACCTCTCCAAACCAGTAATCATTTTTTATTACATCCTTCTTCTTCACTTCATTTGGAATGAAGGACTCGGATTTACATGGTTACTTGTTCGTGAAAATATAAGTATAGCTGTCACTTCATTGCTGCATGAAAACAAAGCTGAAGTGTCAAGAAGGAAAACTTGTCCCTTATGTACTCTACTAGCTTTCAGATGTAACTGACTGTCGAGGTGTGTTGATTTTTTGGGGGGATTTTTTTGTGTGTTTGTTTGGGTTTTTTTGAGAGAGAGAGACTAAAATAAAACAAATGTACTCTTTGATGGCTAAGAAACAAACAAGACAATAACATGTTGAAACAAACACCTTTTTTGTACTGGGAAATGTTTACAAGAATCTAAACATTAGAAGAGCTGACAGTACTGTCTAACACTTGGATTTTTTATTCCTTTTTGTAAAACCAAAGTGAAATAAGATATAGTATAAAAAAACAGAGAAGGCTGAATAGAATTCAGGGGATCCTAAGAGTATTTTCTTCTCTATGTAGAACTTATTACCTACGTTTCAATATGCAGTCAACTGTTGTCTATTTTTTCTCTCAGAGCATAATCTTGTCAAAGCAAAATAAGATGACTGATAAATAATTAGAAAACTGAAACACTAAAACTGATTTGACTAAAATACAGAGGAGATGATAGAGAATTTGAGATCAAAGTCTGTATAAAGAATAAGCTACTATGCATCTTATTAGATCAATGTTTCTTTCTAGGTTAGATTTCAAACTTTAATGCCATAATTTGTTGTAATATTTTTTAAATATTCAGTCTTTATAATAAATATCACCATCATGTTTAAAAGAATGGCAAGAAATAATATTCAGAGTTACCCAGACTCTATCATTTACCACATTTTTTATGGAAGGTTTTTTGTTTTTTTTTTTTTTAGGAGGAACTTCTTTCTTGCCATGCTACTGAACAATTTAATACTAAACAATACGGGGCAGGGGTGGGGAGTTAATCACAGAAAGACTGAAGTCTAAGCCATACTTTGATATTACTTCAAATATTTACATATATAAGACTTGAATGTCTTCTAGGGTACTTTATAGCAATACCCAGCTCTGTAGGGTATAAACTCACTATTCTGTTTGTTTTAACTAAACTGTTTGTTCTCCATCTAGCTTGTATTTGTGCTTGGGGTTGCCCCGACCCAGATGTAGGACCTTGCACTTGGTCTGGTTGAACTTCATGAGGTTTACATGGGCCCATCTCTCCAGTCTGTCAAGATCCCTCTGATTGGCATCCCTTCTCTCCAGTGTGTAGACTGCGCCACGCTGCTTGGTATTGTCAGCAAACTTGCTGAGGGTGCACTCAATCCCACCATCCATGATGCCAACAAAGATGTTAAACAGCAATTGTCCCAGTACCGGCCCCTGAGGAGCACCACTCATCGCTGGTTGGCACTTGGATGCTGAGCTGTTGACCGCAACTCATTGAGTGTGGCCACCCAGCCAGTTCCTTATCCACTGAGTGGTCTATCCATCAAATCCATACATATCTTTCCAATTTAGAGATAAAGATGTCATGTGGGACGGTGTCAAATGCTTTGCACGTGCCCGGGTAGATGACGTCAGTTGCTCTTCCCTTATCCACCAATTCTGTAACCTCATTGTAGAAGACCACCAAATTTGTCAGGCAAATTTGGGAATATTGTGTACCAGTGTAACTGTGGTGCTACCCAAACTATCCTTTTTGTTCTGTTTGTAATTAGTAAATGATGATATCTTAGAAAAAAAGAAGTATCTGTTACAATATTAGACCAAATGTTAATGGAAACAATGCAATTTAATGGAAAAACTCAAATGACCACTTACCATAAATTAAGATTTTTAAAACTTGTTCATCTTGCTTTTTTAATCTTGTACCTTGAAACCCCTGAGGTGCACACCTTGTAGAACTGAAAGATTCTATTTATTAAGTTTACTTCAGCAAATTTTTATTATCTTCACTTTGTTCTGTGCTTTATTGCTTCCTTAATTTGGTAAAAAATCTTATTTTTGGGGACATTTCTAATTTTTTTACATATTCTTGTAATACTTGCAGTTGTGAATCACATTATACTAAGCACTGTATGGACAATGAGA
The DNA here is from genome assembly GCA_017639485.1 of Pluvialis apricaria. NCBI lineage: Eukaryota > Metazoa > Chordata > Aves > Charadriiformes > Charadriidae > Pluvialis > Pluvialis apricaria. The sequence continues at coordinate 52,922,217 of CM030007.1, forward strand.
CACAGTATTTCCTGAAGAAGTTTCTGCGCTGGACAATAACAGAAAAACAACTCTTCCTTTGGCAAGTTGCCTATCCCTTTAGATGCCATTGTTTTTGATTCAGTTGCTTTCATGCACAATATTAATGAAGTCTGAGAAGCCCTAGGGCAGAATTCAGTTCTCTAAACATAGCCATTCGGCATACCTTAACATATTCTGCCTCAGCTGCGAGTTCAGAAGATTTTACATCTCCCATAGCACTGTGTTGTGTTTGCCAGAGCCTTCTGAATGTCAAAAATGAAGCATATGGAATTGTATTACATGCCTCTGTGTAGGCAACTGAATTCAAACCTAGCTCTCTGGTGACTATAATCATCATCTGGACCTGACAGTTACAAAACAAGACCTGACCTTCCGGAGACTTGTTCCCTTCTGTACCAGAAACTGGAAGCCACGAAGTGCCCCTAGGTGTATCTCAGGTAGCACTAGAGACCAGTATTATATGCAACTGCATCACGATCTACTTTTTCATTAACTGCAATACATGCTTGGACACAAGTAGAAACCCAGTTTGCAGAGTTTACACACTGAAACTGATTCCATTTTAAAGTCCGGTAAGGAGAATTTTGCCAAAAAACAAGTAAATTCTCTTGCCACAGATCATTGGCTCTTCAGCTGACGAGTTAGTAATATCCTCAATATTTCAGAGAGAAAGATATATCTGATCTATAGTCTTGTGTATTCCTCTTAGCAAAGTTTTTTTTAAAAAAATCCATTCAGGTAGATTTATAAAGTTATTTCTCAGCCTGATTTGGGCAAAATATTGTAAGAAAATATTTCTGAAATTTCTGCTAGAAGAAACTGTTTTTACCCGATTTTATTTCATCTCAGCTGTGATCATTTTCCTAGCTCTATATTACAGTAGCAGGGCAGGGCAGGATATAGATACAAGTAGCCATAATCCAAAGCATATATACCACCCAGAGTGCTCAACATCTTTATTTTTTATGCATAATTGTTTGGATAAAATATATAGAAACCACATGCAGGTCTGCTCTCCCCCAATATGTATACATTTTTATCCTTTATGCTTTACTAAGGTGCAATCTTTGTGATGGGATTGACTTTTTGGGCCAAACTTTTTGCTTCAGGTGAGAATACTTAATATTAAGTATTTTACTATATTTTTGAATCACACCGTGGCACCCATTATTTTATTTCATGGTTCTTAGTTGGGAATTTTAATTTCTTGGAATAAATATTTGTGTAATATCCTTCTGTCTTTCATCTGTTTACAACCTTTTTCCCTTCTTTAATTGCACTCAATAAAGTTACTTTTTTAGTCTCTTCAAATAACGTGTCCCTCAATGATAACAGTTCAAGCTTGACTTATTCTGTGTAATTACTCATTGAAGTTTAACTGGTTTTCTCAACCCTCTAATAGAGAACATGAAGGGTGATATTGATTTTCATGTTTGATTGGGTAGAAACAAATTAAAATAGTATTTTTTATCTTGGAAAGCAGCAATAGAAATATTTAATTGGAAAACATCTCTGGATGTTTTGCAGTGCCTAAAAATCTATCAATGAAGTATTTTCTTATGAGATCACTTTTACATGAATGAGCAGAGCTGCTGTAAGATTAATATTAATGAAAGAACATGAATTTTCTTGTTAACTAAAGTGATTGACTTTATACTCTACTATATAAATAGTAAAATTTAATAGATATTTTTAAAAGCATGCTTGTTAATATGTCTTACTAAAGTATCTTCTTTTCTTCAGTCTTAATAATTCTAATGAGAATTTTATTTTACATTTACATTTGCCATTACTTTGTACTTTAAAAAATTCAGCGAGGTTTTAGCAACTCTTCATATATGCCGGATTTAATGTATTGATTATCAGTACAAGAAAATCGATAAGAAGTTTGAAACAAAAATATGTTTTTCTTATATTCACCAGAATTACTGAATTCCAAAACTAATATGGATTCTAAAGAGTTTTTTAAATGTCTGTCTCACATCCAGTAAACCATTTTATGATTTCCGCTTCTTTTCCTTTCCTTTCCAAGGCAAGATCCTCTTAACAGGGAAAATACATTTCAGCCAGATAAATCAAATGAATACAAAGCATAGGACATTCCAAGAAACACTCTGCTTTTTCTAGTAGAAAATCTCAGTAACTTACGCTTATTAATTTTATAATTATATTTTAGGTATCATCTTTTTCCTATAAATTGTAATTGTGCTGATGATTTTTGACTGCCTGTGACTTTGCCAAACATAAACAGTTGGTTGTCGTAAGGGAGAGAGAGGGAAGGATCTCAAATCTCTTCTCCTTTCTGTCCATGAAGACAGTGAACATATGTGATCTGAGCAGTAGTGGAGCCTGACAACACTTCATAAACCGAACATTACTGAGGCAGTATTGAGGCAGTAAGAAAGATGAGCAACAATGCACCTGTATGGCGACTCAACCAATCACCGATAACAAACATAGAGTCATAAGCGATGCTGTGACTCTGACAGACTGCCAGGGACACTTGATGTCCAGGTCATCTGACAGCAACAGTCTTTTTAATGCAGGTAAGAGTTGCACCACTCCTTGGTTCCACCAGTGGCAGTGTGATTTGAGAGAATGATACCTTACATGTATAACGTGGGCAGCATCCTACCTACATTGCCAATGCCGCTCAAGGGACAGGGTGTCAGGAGGCAGGGTGTCAGCAGTCTGTCTACACTGACAACATTGGTCAAGGGACAGGGTGTCAACACACAACATTTTTCCGTCATTACAGAACTTTCAAGTAATGAAGAAATGAAAAGCAGATGAGATGCACATACACAGTAACTGCATTTGGAAGTGTTGTAATTTATGGCCAATGTCCAGACAGCAGACTATTTCTGATAGCAAATAGATCCCGAAAGGACTGTAAGAACTGCTCTGAACTAGGCAAAAATAACTATGGCAGCCTGAATGACTCTATTGGGTAACACTCTGTGACTACTGAACAATGAAAAAATTATTTCGCTATTAAAATCAACTACTAATTTAAAGATGTAGGTGGATACCTGTTAATAAATATAGAATGTTGTTTGAGTGAAACTCATGGATAAAGCTCATGGGTAAAATTCTCAAGCTATTTATTATGCTTACAGTTGTAGTCTGAGTTGTCAAGATATTGATTCCTTTAATTATAAAAAATGTTTTTCTTTCAAAAGGTTAATTGGCTTATAAAACCTAAAACACCAGAGAAATATGTCCTTAATCTACAGGAACTTGCATGTTCTCCTATTTTTATTCAGAACTCTCACTCACTTAATTCTGTGCTGCGATTATGTACTTTGTGTATATGTACATGTGAAAATGTGTACATTTATGTATAATTTCTTTGCAAATTTCACAGTCAAGCTCAAACTCTTTGTCTTTCATGACTTGGAAAATCAGCCAAACCAATTTTAATTTTAAAATTGATTAAATAATTTCAAGTCAATTTGTATCTGTTTAATGGTCATTCCAAAAGCATTTGCATCTATATGAACAGGTAATCTGTGTAAAGGGATTTCAGTGATAGAACCATAGAATACCAGGTTGGAAGGGACCTCAGGGATCATCTGGTCCAACCTTTCTTGGCAAAAGCACGGTCTAGACAAGATGGCCCAGCACCCTGTCCAGACGAATCTTAAAAGTTTCCAGTGTTGGGGAATCCATGACTTCCCTGGCAAGATTATTCCAATGGCTGATTGTTCTCATTGTGAAAAATTTTCCTCTTGTGTCCAGTTGGAACTTGTACCCATTACCCCTCATCTTTTCCATGTGACTCCTTGTAAAAAGGGAGTCTCCATCTTCTTTGTAGACACCGTTTAAATACTAAGACGTGGCAACAAGGTCTCCCCTAAGCCGCCTTTTCTCAAAGCTGAACAAAACCAGTTGTCTCAGCCTTTCCTCATATGGCAGGCTTCCCAGTCCTTTGATCATCTTTGTGGCCCTCCTCTGGACCCTCTCCAGCCTGTCCATAACTTTTTTGCATAGCGGAGGCCAAAACTGAACACAGTATTCCAGGTGTGGCTTGACAAGTGCTGATTAGAGTGGGATAATGACTTCTTTATCTCTGCTGGTGATGCCCTTGTTGATGCACCCCAGCATCCGGTTGCCTCTCTTTGCTGCAGCAGCACACTGTTCACTTATATTGAGCTTGTCCATGAGGACCCCCAGGTTCCTTTCCACAGAGCTGCTCCCAGCCTGTACTGCACTCCTGGATTATGTTTTCACAGGTGCAAGACCTTACATTTGTCCTTGTTGAACTTCATATGGTTCTTGTTAGTCCACTCTTCGAGCCTATCCAGGTCTTCCTGCAGGGTGGCTCTCCCTTCCTAAGTGCCCACTTCCTGACTCAGGTTAGTATCATCAGCACACTTCATCAGGCTACATTTGATTCCATTGTCCAGATCACTCATGAAGATTAAACAGTGTTGGGCCCAATATCAGTCCCTGAGGGACCACACCTGTGACAGGTTGCCAGTTTGAAAAGGAGCTATTTACCACCACCCTGTGGGTGTGGCCTGTCAGCCAGTTCCCCACCCACCACACAGACCACTTGTCTAGACCATAACACATCAGTTTCTCTAGGAGGAGGCTGTGGGGAACTGTGTCGAAAGCCTTGGAGAAATCCAGGAAGGCAATATCCACTGCTCGCCCCACATCAACTGTGTAGGTTACTTTGTCGTAGAGGCAATCAGGTTTGTCAAGAATGATTTGGCCTTGGAGAATCCGTGCTGGCTCTTCCCAGTCACGTGCTTTGTTTGACTTGTGATAACCCCCAGGAGGATTTTTTTCCATAACTTTCCCAGGACTGAAGTTAAACTGATGGGCCTATAATTTCCTCAATCCTCCTTTAAGCCCTTCTTGTAGACTGGGGTGAAAACTGGTAGTACAACTAAGTGCAGAACAGCACTTTCTTGACTATTGTTTGGACTGCTTCATGCACTGAAGATGACAGAGTTGCCCCTTTCAAACAGATGAAAGCAGCAGAGTTCACCAGTGAGTCAGCTTTCTTTCCTTAGACAAGAGTTATATAGGTCTGAGACTGGAATAACAGTTTGGATGTTCCTTAGAATATTCCTTTGCATAAAAGGAAAGTGCAGATTCTCAAATGGTGTGTGCTGCATTTTCATTTCTCTAAACAATCAATTTCAGATAAAAGAAAGTTTCTTTGTGTTGCGTACATACAGTTTTCAGAGGGGGATCACAGAGATGAGAAGAATCCACCCATGAAGATAAACATATTTGCTGAGCAGAATAATTACCTGATTTTACCTCAGTAATGGCTATGTATATCTTAGCATCCTTATATTGTATCTCAAATCTTACATAACTTTTTATCTTATGCAACTTAATATGGTGATATTCTATAGATAGTATGAGCAAATTGATAGGATGTCATAAGGGTAGTCTTTCTTTGAAATTTTACTGTCTGTCTTTGACACAACATCTGAAAACAGTTACACAGCACCGAGGTTAATTTATGAGTGAATGTTCATTCCTAGAAGAACCTGGCTTAATTTGTTCTTCTAGGAAACCCTTTCTGGATTTGTTTTCTTTGGGGGGATTTGTTGTTTGGGTTTGTTGGGTTTTTTTTTCCTGTACACAAGACAGTTTCAAAGGAAACTTTATGCATTTAAACCTACATGAAACTAATAAGGATCTTTCTTGAATGTCATCAAAGTTGTCTTATTTTTTTCCATTTGCTGACTGTCAGAGGCCCCAAATAATCTTGACTGATAGGGCAGGCAATGGAATCTTCCAACAGAATAGAAATCTGTGGTTTTCTGAAACTTGACCTACTTGCACTACTTGCAGCTGCTACACAAGGAAGTTACATGTTTGACAATAGATTTTAGTGAAGGAACAGTATACAGATCAATATATGTGCAGTATAGTGCACATAGTATTTTGGTGCAAATGGTATAATTTACCTTTATCCCTCAAAGAATTTAACAGTACCACTTACAGCTATGCAAAGCTTATGTGGAAAAGTACCTTCTGATTCCTCAGCAGTTTCCTCCATTCCCAGATCTCTGATGCTTTGAACAGAATATGTTACAGCATGTTTAGCAGTCTGTATATGTTATTATGCATAAATTGTATTTAAATATCATTACAAAAAAAAAGAAAAAAGAAAAAAAAGGAAGGAAAAACATAAATGTGAAAACAACACTCTGCATCTGTACAATCACAGAATCACAGAATCACAGAATGGTCAGGGTTGGAAGGGACCTCTGGAGATCATCTAAGTCCAACCCCCCTGCCACAGCAGGGACACCTACAGCAGGCTGCACAGGACGGTGTCCAGGTGGGTTTTGAATGTCTCCACTGTGGGAGACTCCACAACCTCTCTGGGCAGCCTGTTCCAGTGCTCTGCCACCCTCAAAGGAAAGAAGTCCCTCCTCATGTTTACATCGAACTTCCTATGCTCAAGTTTGTGCTTGTTACCTCTTGTTCTATCACTGGATACCACTGAAAAAAGACTGTTCCCATCTACCTGGCACACCCCCTTTAAGTATTTATAAGTATTGATAAGGTCCTCCCTCGGTCTTCTTTTCTCTAGACTAAAAAGACCCAAGTCTCTGAGCCTTTCCTCATAAGAAAGATGCTCCAATCACCTAATCATCTTTGTAGCCCTTTGCTGAACCCTCTCCAGCAGTTCCCTGTCCTTCTTGAACTGGGGAACCCAGAACTGGACACAGTACTCCAGATGCGGCCTCACCAGGGCAGAGTAGAGGGGGAGGATGACCTCCCTCGACCTGCTGGCCACACTCTTCTTGATGCACCCCAGGATGCCATTGGCCTTCTTGGCCACCCGGGCACATTGCTACGTCATGGTCATCCTGTTGTCCACCAGGACTCCCAGGTCCCTTTCCACAGAGCTGCTCCATGAGGAACATGTCATCAGAAAATAATATAAGCTGTCTGAAAAACATATGCTATTACCATATTTCTATAAAATTTTAATATGTGACTGTTTATAACAATGACTCTTAAAAAATTGCATTGGGGAAGTTGAATGGTTATCATTCACTGCCACTGAATCAAGTTTGCTGATGCACATTTTCTAACTGCCAGCTCTGAGCTTTGACAACCAGGCTGGGTCCTTTCCATGTCACAAACCATCACAAATAAATTGAAACTTTCAGTCAAATTATGCCCTTAATTATGCATTTTTTATCCCAGTTTCCTTCTTCAGTGACATTCCACAAAGCATTACAAGTACAATTTGAGTTCCAGGATACTGACTATTTGTGAAATCAGGCTAAATACAAAGAAACTAACAAGTTGATTGAATTAATCAGTTATGGCTAATATGACTACAAAATTATTAGTTAAGTCCAAAGAGGAAAGGAAGATCTGGTGCTGGAGATGCCATTGAAGAAGAGGGAGGCTCTATTTCCTACTGTTTCACACTGTCAGCAAGTGAAAACATCGGGCTCAGAAAGCTTTGCATTTACTAGCACAGCAGAAAAGTAGTCAGTCATTTATTATATATACTGCTTCACAGTGTAATCTCTTATTGTTTAGCAGTAGTAGAACTGTCAGATTAAATATAAATATTTCACGACTTGTAACAGTAATGAGTTCTTGCTTTGATGTATAATCCATTATTAAACTCACCAAATGTTTTTTAGACTAGCTTATGTGGGTCAGCAATAGGGCTTTGTAAAATACAGCTTTCTAGCCAGATGGTTAGAGGTTGTCATTAAATTAGCCTGAATCAGTCGGTATCCCATCAGTTAATCTCATGTACTATAAATGGCAGATGAGTTTTCTTTGTACTGATTATGCAACTTACAGCATCTGCCCATTTTCTGCTTGACTGTGTCCTGTCTGAAATGGTCATTTCCCCAAACCTGCTACAGCCAATCAAAAACCTGCTCATTTTGCAAGACAACTGCAGGCACATGGCTATTCAGCTTATATTTTCACCATAGGGTACTTAGCTACCATGTATGAGTACAGGAAACTATGTAGGGTAAAGTCATTAAAGTGCTGAACAGTAAGAATTATGGCCATGTTACACATTACGACAGTACTGCAGAAAATGCTTATCTGTGTGTATTTTCCAGTTGAATTATTATTTTATGAATGGCATTTATTTTCTTATGACATAAGAGAAAGTTGTCATTATTGAATTATTTTATTCGTATAAATGTAGTTAAATTTCCTTGCAATTGTAACTTTCTTGTTATATTCATGCCATTTGGGATCATAGGTTCATAGGTTTGATCATAGTTTCCTAAAAGAAAATCTCAGATCTTAAAAGCAGAATTAACTGGAAAATAGGTAAGAAGCTGGATGCAGCCATCCCTTGATCGTTAGTGTCAGAATGACACACCATCAATTATTTTCCCATTTGTTTTCTGCATAACTGTATAACAGATGCAGAATTGCTATATAGATGCCAAAAATATAATCTTAGCATGAGAAGTTGTTATCTTATTTAATAAAGTGACAATCACAGGTACTTTCCATAACATTTTTGCTTAATAATAACTCTTAAGTAGACCTTAACTACTAAAAAAGGAATTTCTGAAGTACATCTTCTCTTATCCAAATATCATACTTGACACTATGGTACAGCAGCTACAGTAATTGCAATATGGTGGCAACCAATAGAAGTAGTATATTAAGGATGCATTTATAAGACAAAAATATTGCACTCCTAATAATAGAATTAATTTTTTAAAAAGGCAGGTTCTCCCAACTTACCTTTGTATCTATGAAATTAAGGAGAAAACAATGACATCTGAATAAGACATTACCTGATAACTATAGAAAAGATAGTAGTTCAAAATTCTTTAGTTTTACATCTTACATGTTAATACTACAGGGACAAGTTGTAATAACATTGTACCTTCTCTTTGTCACAGTGTCAGTTTTAAACCTATAGAATTTTAAATAGATGACTGGAAATATAACATAAATCCAAAATTCTTTCACTGCATTCTGTGATTCTGTAATTCTATCTGTAAAATTAATCTGATTCTCTTCATTCCTGTGATTTTACAAAGTAAAATTATATACCCTTTCACCAGCAGCAGCTGCTGCACTTGCTGCACAGCAAGCACTGCCTTGCTTTTAATCTGAGACCAAGGAAGAGCATCTTTGTAGTAGAATTGAATTGATTTGGAAATGCATATGAAGACTAGTGGAAAATCCTTGAATAAATCCTTCAGATAAAGGCTGGAGAGAGGAGATATTCTAACTAAATGCTTTCTAGTCCCTTTGCACGTAATGCTTCAGTTTATGCTGTTCATATGGTTTCCCCATGTAGTTGTAAACAACCCAAAGCAGGATAGTTCTTTCTGAAAAAAAGGACTTTTTGTAAATCTTGTGAAGTAAGTCCATCCTAGATGCTTAGCAAGGAAAAATCTAGACAAAATCTGCTTCTAAAACTCAAATGGTTGTAGATATAATCAAACCAGATGGTTATATTATGACATTCATTTTGTTGGAACTGCCGTTCATTTGCAATGATAAAAATTAGTTTAGTAACAGGACAAAGTTTTTTTATAAATGAGTGTTGATTTTTACTGATAAAGTTCTACAGATATGAGAGAGACCTTTACACATTTTTTCCTTTCTTTTTCTTTCCTTTTGTGGGTTTCAGTGCAGTAAGAACAATCAGTTATAATGAGTAAAAATCTAGCACTTTTAATGGCTATAGGCCAACAAATAATGAGGGACAAACTGCTAAAGAAAATCCAAGGAAGGGTGAACTGTTTATAAAAGTGTCTTCTGCATTATGCCAACATAACTGTTTGCACAGTGATGGTTTTACAGTTTTATTTGCAATTTTATTCCTTGTTTTATGCACAGTGATCACAGATGTCAACAAGTCAGAGTCAGAGAAGAATTTTTAGAATTTTTAGTTCTCGACATACAATGAGACCAATATAAAATATTATGGAGGAGATGCCTGTAAAGGGCTTTTATCTTTTCTCTTAAGGCATATTACAGTAAGAATGGGACTATGCTTAAAAAATAGGGAAAAGGAAAGAGACTGTTTCTGATGAAAAAGACACATGCTTTACTAATTAGTCACTAAGATTACTAAATGGGCCGTTACTCACAAAAAGGGAAAAGGAAGAACTGGTTGAAGACTTGTAAACTTAAGGCAGCCTGGACTGCAATGACTGTAAGACAGGGCTGATCTTCAAGGACAATCTTCTCAAATTACAAGGTACATTCTGAAGTGCAGGAAGTCGAGCATCCAAGGCAGAAGGACAGCATGGATTGACAAGGAATTCCAGAATAAGTTTAATCAAAAAATGAACTTTCCTACAAGATCGAAGCAGGAATGAGCTATCCAAAAGGACTAAAGAGACACTAATTGAACATAAGCCAAAACTTAGAAATGTGAAAGGCAACAAGAAAGTTTTCTTCAATTACCTTGGCAGTAAAAGATTTCCACTAGTAAGGTATGTCCTCTGGACTTCTAGGCCTCTGAACCTACTAAGAGGCTCTTTGGGAATGTGGAAGAAGGAAAGTTAGGGAATACTTAAGCAAACTGGACATGCACAAATCCAGACAGGATGCCTCCAGCTGTGATGAGGGAGCCACCTGATGTGTGGTCAGTTACCTGCCAGTCTGAAATTATGGCTGAATCCTCATCCTCTTCACTTAAGTTTAGACAGATTGCTGTTTCTAAGAAGATAATTTATTAAAGAATAATGTTAGGTTAGTGTGATAACATCTACTTTTCATAAAATTCTTAGGGTAATTTAACTTTCTCATTCGTGCATAGCTGATTGATTGCTTCCTGATTCAAAATATGTTCTAAGGCTCTGCTAGATTTGAGGTCAAATTCATGGGATTGCAATTTTTCAGGGAATGTGTATATATACATATATAAATATTTGTAATCGTCCAGTGAGGCAGCAGTAATTGATAACGTCATAAAAAGTCCCTGCTATTGTTTTGTAAGTCCATGGACCGTTATTTTGTAATAATAAGCAACATGAATGTTATTTCCACCTGCCTTTTGTAATTGCAGTTATTGCAGTCTCTTCACTCAGGTTTTTTTTATACTCATGTAATTTAACTTTTGGATACATATTACCTTATGTATCTATAAGGTGAAATACTGCTTTTGAAATTGTTGTATATTTGGCTTAACCTCTGTCCCATACTATGTACTGTGACTGGTCTCACCAGTTACAGCTTTTCTTCTTATTTATGCATTTGAAAACCTATACATGATTTTCTTATTTGGTTTGCAGCACCCAGCTCAACAAAATAATTGGTCATTTTTACATTATTTTCTCCTTTCAAAGCTTCAAGAAATTTGACAACATATTTGTTCAGCCCTGCCCTATAAACGGTTTCCTTGTAATTTGGACACAGGTGCTGGATTTTATTTGTGTTTTTGATAATAAATAATACCATCTCTTACTGACATTCAAATTTCTAGCATTCCACTGTTCAAGTTTATGCTATTCTTACTTGTGACCTAAGATAATTTCTTTGGTCATCTGTTAGCACTTTTCTATTTATGAGTGCTAGAATAAAACTGCAATGCTTATCACTATTACAATATCAGTTCTGAATATTGAAGTATTTCATACAGGGATAAATTTATTTACTAAATTAAACTATTCCATTAAAGATTCTCTATGTATGTTGTCCATTTAGTAAATTAAAATATTCATATACTGTCTTCTCTAACATTTGTAAAGAAGATAATTTTAGAGATTCTCAGTATCTTGTAGAGTCTTGTAATATGCTTGACTTTGCATATTTGGATAATCAAGACATTGTCTTTGGCACTGGGAATTTACAGTCACCAGTGACCTTTGGTCTAAATGAAACTGCTCATAAGAGCTATAGCTTTGTTAACAGCAAAGCTGAATGTAAAAATCACTTAGGGATTTTACCACCTAAAGCAATTGACTCAGAGTTTTTGAAGGATTTTCTAGTATACTGATATTACAGTGTAAATTTTTTTGTTTGTAAATCTAAATTTTCAAGCAATAGAGATGTAATTCTCAGAAATGAAATTAATTTAATATTATTAAAATAATAATGACAGGTTGTGACCATAAACCTTAATCAATGAGGGCTTTTATTTACAGACATGTGGCTGTTGCCCTGATTTCTTGCAGATTAAATACTAGAGGCAAACAGCATGTGTACCAAGAATGAATGACCCAGCCTACTTCCAAAGTCCTTCTCTTCCAACTGCAGCTATCCAGGTGTACTCCCCAAATTCTAACCTTCACAGGGCTGAGCGTGATCACAACCCGTAAATTACTTCTAATGGTTTGAGTTTTTTTCTAACATCATCTTGAAAAGGGGGAAAAATACTTTGTGTTTGCTCTTTAGGTTGAGAATTTTAATTGGAAAAAAATCCTATTTTCTCACTGGTATTGACATCTCTAATTTAATCACACTGTAATATAATCACTCCCTGATGGCGAACGCACTTCAGTTAATCATCTACCTTGAAGTTAAGTGCTCAACTGAGGCACTTACATTAAAAAAACACAGTTGTCCTTGGAACCTTCTGTTAATGCAGAAAAATAAGTCACATCAAGAGGCAGAGTGAGACTTTAGATGGGCTGAACTATTGTTTGATAATATAAAGCCGCTTACTGTTATTAGTCACCTTAATCTCTTTCTTGAGCCTAGTTATTCTAATTTATGCACTCATTAATAGCTTAAAATTAAGTGGACTAATTCAGGCCTCAGAGAAACAGATGAGAGATAATTTGATAGGATAGTTTTCAATAATCCTGATCAATATTTAAACTTTAGAGTGTGAACTGGGAGGAAGACAGGAAAGAAGGGAGTGACAGTAGGAGGGAAGGCCTTGTCTTTTTTAATCTATTTGCATTGTCTATTTATTCTTTTAGGTCATTTATTTTAGTGGTATTTTAACTGCCAGACAAAGTTTTAAAATAGCATAAGATCCACGTAAGTGTCAGCCAGGATGGCTGTAAATAGATGTGTTCCTGGCAAGTGACAAAGTTTAAATATACCTCCCTGAAAATTAGCAAAACTAAATATTCTGTAGTATTTAGTTAAAAGTTTCATGTGGGTTATTTTCCTCAATTCAGTAGGAAAAAACAAGCAAAGACACTTGTTTCTCTTGCACTCTTTAATCTACTAGGCTGACATTTTATTATTTGTTGCTATGTATTATTAATGAGAGCTTTTCTAAGTCTTGGGGTCTTTGTGAATTTAGCTGTAAAAACCACAAAGCACAATTAATTATGTAGCTGCTTAATAAGAACCAAACTTTGTGTAGGTTCATTTTATTATTTCATTTACTGTATGAATGGAGGAGGAGGCTTTTTAAACCCATCAAAATTGTGAGTGTCTTGATAACAACTGCTATATTTCATATCATGGTAGAAGGTGTATTAATCATATTACGAAGAAAAACTCAACCCAAAGCTTGCCAAAAAAAGAATCAAAGATATCAGTATTGGAAACAGAGCTACTCAAGAAACATCCTGGGTAAGTGCACTCCAAATATAAATGAGTTGGGACAGGCACAAAGAAGGGATTATTTAGTCCTGGTGAATGGCCCCTATTTTCTACTTTTCGCTATCAAGTTTCAGGAGTAGCTGATACATTGCTAGGTGAAGCAGAGCTGAAGTTTGTATGCTATTGTGCTATTAAGGTGGTATTGCTTTGCAGATGACTAATCCTTTTTCATATTCTGTTGACAGCACACTGGAACTATTTTCTGTCTGTGCTTTGCACCATTTCTCATTCTGAAGTAACTTCTGATTGTACATTAGCTAGCAATCATTTCTACTGTGGATTTTATGGGAAAAGTATTTTCTCCAGACAGATAGATTCAGTCAGTTATGAATTGGGAAAAAGAATTAAACTATCTTGTAATTTTTCATGCACTTAATTTTTTTTATTGATTTCAAAATATTTAGCTATTTTATTTTCCTTTACTGCACATTCCTATAATATTTCAGAGTGCCATTGCCCGGTAGGCACCACCAGGCCTGGCTGTCTCTGCTCAGCCCACCTGGGGTTCCCCTCACCCTGCCCACAGCCCAGGACCCCATTTCAGCCCCCAAGGCTGCCAGCCCCTGGCCCAGCCATGCCACAGCAGGGCCAGTCTCCATCTTCTCCACAGCCCTGCCATACCCAGCCATGGGCCCGGTTGAACCTGGCCCACCTGAGGGCCCATGTCTCAGCCCAGCCTTGGCCTGTTCCTGACCCCATGGAAGTGCTTTTGGCTGAGGGGTGTGATAAGCCCGTGCTGGCAGACCCTGTGCCCAGTCCGAGCCCTTGATGGTTCCAGTCGCCATCCCCAGGGAGCCACCAGATTGTGCTGTACCCTGACACTATGCGTGTTGAGACTCGCCATTCCAGTGCCTCGTGTTGTCTGCATAGGCTGTCTTCATCACTGGATTGCAAACCCAATGAAGTATGTGACTCAATCAAAACAATTCTGCTATGCAACCCAGAAAATTTATTGCCGTGAATAAGCAATATATAGCCTCCGAGGCTATACTGCACCTGAGGTAGCTGCAATTCTAACTTTAACTAAGAAAAAGGAGAAATACAAATCTTTGCACTTTGTTTCAGATCAACAAACCTAAATGATTCCTAAATCCACTAATGTTTTTTGAAACATGGTGAAACAAAAGGGAAATAGTGAGGTATCTCTTTGCTTGTTTGTTTACAATCTTATTTGCTTCCAGTTATGTGTATGCTCTCCCTTAAAAAATCACATCTTCTATAGATATATCTTAAAGAAAAATATCAAAGCAGCTTTATTCGTGAGCTATTTCTTCCCTGGGAAATCTGTCCAGCACAGGTCACTTCTGCGTATTAGGTAAGTACCTCTGAAAACCACCCTAGAATTTCAGAAGTGTGATACAAAGAATAGAAGAAGGAAAGAGGTGAAAATGATCTCAATATCATGCCAGAGACTACTGGATGTTTCCCTTAGAATTTCCCTTACTGGTGCAACAGGTAGCAGAGCTCACCAAAAAAACCACTCTTTCATACATACAATTCTTCTGACGCCTCCTCACACCGCTTCTACCTTCAGCCCAGCCCAGGACAGGAATGGAAGTTCATTACCACATCAACAGATTAAGTTACTATTGAATTGTTTTGGGGAAAGTAAGAATCTGTAGCTGGGATATTGTGATATAGCTGAGGTGGAAGTAAAGCCTATATAGTGCTAGGGTGTGATATTTTCTACAGTGCTGTCAATAAGTACACGGAAAGAAATTCAGGAATACTTTTTCCTCAACGTCTCATTTTACCACTTTTGGATGTTTATGTTGCTGCAAGCTGTCATGAAATTAAATTTAGTTTCCCTTGAAATAAATATGCAAAATAAACTAGAGGTGTTACTAACATTCCTGCTTAGGGTCATAACATAGGAGTTGGGATTTTCTTCTTTAGACAGACTATTCTATAAATGTCTGCTCTGGATAAAAGCATTTCTGTGTGAAGTATCTTGTACAGACTATTGGTCTGCCTCAGAATAGCAAGCAGTGAGATGAATAAAGTTACGTTTGCAATGTATGTATAGTCTAAGTCTATTTTTGTGCTAAGAATTTTCTACTTAACCCTATTAATTACTTCTGGAGATAGGAATTTAACGAATGATTCTGTAGGACTTGTCTTAAGAAAACAGACAAATATTGTGCCAAAAATATGCATAGAGCATCAAAATCTTAGTTATGACTTTTTTTCTGCAGTACACCTAGACCATTTAAAGCCAGTAGGCCAGGACTATGTCCAGACAGCTTTTGAAATAATGGATATAATAATGGGTATAATAATAACAACAGATAATAAGATTAAAGCAGAAAAATAATTTTTACTTGCAAAGGATCAAATGATCAGGCAGTGCCTAAATACACCAAAATAGAGCGGAGAGGGAACAAGAAAAATTATAATGAAACTGCCCATGAAGTATATATCTTCCTCTAGAAACATGGTCTTTAACATTTATCAGCTGTTTTACTCCTTTATTAACAATATCACTAACATTATAAATTTATAGGTGGCATTAGCTCATCTTGTAGGGTCCACTTCTGTTAACACAAAGTACATGAATAACTCACATGTAGGCTCAACTCAGAAGACATAGGGAAAGCTAACTATTTGTTTGAATATTAGTATCATAAACAAATTCAACAAAGTTTAGATTTTCATGCAAATTGCACTTCATTAGTGTATTATTACAGATAATCCATTTTACATTAAGAAAGTTAGTTTTTTAATCTTTTCTCCTGAAGAAATATTGTAATAGAGTTCTCCTGTAATTTACAGTTCTGCCAGTGGAATTTCAGGCTTTCCTGGAAGCAAAAAGGTGGCCTCTAAACCATCACCCATCCCCTCTCTAAAATGAAGTCTCTTTAGTCCAAGATCTAAAATGCATTAAAGAAAATCAAAATTAGTTAATATTGGAAAACATAAACCATAAACTGATAATAAATAAACAAAACATAAACATAAAAACATAAAACTGATAATTTCAGTGATTGAAACGTTCAACTATTTTTGCTAAAAACAGGCTAAAGTATGTTCTACAGGATGAGCCACGATAATTTCCAACATCAACAGTTATACTTGGCAAGAAAATAGGAGAGAACTATAGATTAAAGTATCAAGGAGTGCAACACATTTCAAATGTGGATGAATTTGCATGAAAAGGTGAAAGTAAATTTTATGTGGATCTGTGGGTGTATGTATGATTATTCTTCTGCTTGTGTCATTGTTTGTGTGCATAATACAATACCACAATACTATTTAATGTTGCTTACAACACAGCTATAATTAAATTACTTATACTTTCAACTTTGCATCCATGAAATCGAGTCTATGTTGTGCTGCAAACAAAAATATCACTTTCTACATTAAATGCTAGCTGACCATGACCCTAACTCAAAAAAGCATTTAGTTTTTTTAGTCTTACTTAAATTTTTAAAATTCATGTACATATTTACGTGTTTTGCCGAACTGAGATTTATTTACAAATCCTAAATGCCAACACTTCAATATCTGCTTATATCTATACTCAAAGCAAATTTCATATCTGCAAGTAAACTTTGATAGTTAGCTATCAAGTGGCAATAGATAAGGTAAAATCAGGTTTTTAGTTTGTTTCCCTTTTCTAGGTATGACGAACTATTAGTAATACTAATACTAAAAAGAAGTATTGAATTATTCTGTTATGTTTACTTGTATGCGGTATATTAAAGAAGCAAACACCAAAAGGATTATGTTAAAAACAATAACAGAAACAAGTTTGGAGGCTGTCCTCTAATAATTTTTAAACATGTGCGCAATAGCTCGATTAACCATGTTCTGTTCAGTTTAATAAATGTTGTTTATCACATGCTTCAAGTATCATGACATAAAACAAAAAAGTATTTGACAGAAAGAGATGGTGAATTAAAACTTTATTCTTTAAAAAAAAAAGGTTCATGATGACCAACTCTGTAATACTAAATTTACAGAGAATAAGGCAATCCAAAATATATAAAAAATTAAGCTTTTTCTTTGATGCCATATTAAAATTCTAGGACAGAAATTCAGGTCAACCCATCCAGGTCTGACAGAGACCCTGAGGGAATCTACTGTCTTACCCAATCATTTATTTGTTTTTCTTCTATGATATGGGAATGTCTTGATGCATAATACTTTAAAAGGACATGTAGGAGAACTACCAGGAAGCCCAAAATGTAAAGTTTTTAGTTTTGACTTAATACCCCGAAGACTTTAGTCTAATATCCAGTTCATTTATTTTCAATGCCAAGTGAAGGGAAAAATAGAATGAGTTTGAACAAAGGTGCCTGAGGGATCAATTGCAAATGTCGCAATAGGAAGGTACCTAGGACACAGGCTTTTCCAGTGTTAAGGTACCTTCTACGATAAACTTTTTCCATGTATCTGTGTTCACAAGTAGAAAGAAAACAGGAAGAACGAAACAAGTGGTTTTGACTATACAATTAAAAGTTCCTTCTGTAAAAGAAAAAGAACTAGATAAAAAAGGTCAAATTAAACATGACAGCTAATGTAGTAATTGATCAAAAACTCAGCCTTATATGATTGAAGAAAACCCCACAAATGCCCAAACTTCAAGAGCTCTTAAGTCTAACATGCTGGAAGGCAAACCACTGCGGTTTAGACACAGTGCAAAAATAAAATCTTGTAGGTAAAGCCAGTATTTCTCAAAGTAACAATACACTTAATAGTTGTAACTGCAGTTCCACAGGGGAGAACTATGCTTAGAGAACTGTAACACTAGCTATCTTTTTCAATGCCTAGTATTGATGCTGCCACATGATATGATGTATACCGGATCAGTTACAGCAGAATTGAATGTAAATGCAGAGTGTCATCTTTGATTAAGATGTATTTATATGATATATTTCAATTTTATCTTTTAACTTACATGATAAACAAAAGAAAATAAAATTAAAACAAAACTGTCATACTATAGGGTAGTAGCACTTTCATTTTAACAGTTAATAGCAAAACTTCTTATCTAGGACAAAGAAAATGAATGCAAATATAGGAAGGAAAAAATCTAAGAAAAAAAGCGCTATATTCTTGAAGCATGTTACATGAATATTTAAGCACTTTTTCTTTCTGTAAAGAATATGAAAACACATTCAGACTAAATGCATTTACATGTTATTCTTAATGGAATCATAACCTTACTTTAGATGTATATAGTCATAACCGTAACCATTGCTATATTCCATTTTCTCAGTAAGTACAATATTTCTACACTTTTAAAAACTCTTTTATTGCTTTCATACAATGTAATATCTCACAAATACTTATGAATGTGGTTTTGAAGCATTCATTTATGGTAGATGAATGCTACTTAATGGAAAACTAGATGCCTGTTGTATGTCTACCAACATCTGGTTGTAACTGAATTCAGATGAGGGAGAGCATCTGCCTTCAGGGAGAGAAGGATGACATAGAAAAGGGACTTACATGTTTAAAAAGAAACTAAATTTCTTTAATGAAAATATCAATAAAATAATAAAAAGAAAATAATTAAATATATACAATATATACAAAACCGTATCAAGCTCACAGGATGACAATCATGTTACCAGCAGGCACTGGGAAAGTCCCAGACTGGACTCAGTGATGGACAGGAACTGGATTCCGGATCTGGATTCAGGAATGCACGGATTGCGATAAAAGGCAGAAGAACAGACAGAGTCCTCCTTGGACGCCAGCCATTGAAGAAAAGAGGACTGACCCTTTGATCCCTCAGCTTTTATACTGAGCATGAGGCAGATGGGATGGAACACCCTGTTGGTCAGTTTTGGGTCACCTGTCCTGTCCAGTCCTCCCCAGAAGTGTGACCACTCTACGCTTTTCTGCTTCCGACCCTCCAACTTTGTGCATAAAAAAGTGAGCTGACGTTGGTTGTTATAGCAATAGGTGCAAGCAAAAGCCTTTCTGCATACCATTCCTTGTTATAAATTATAAACAACCAGGTCTTATCACTCTGGAAACAGATACTGTCAGAAAAATATGCTGTTAATTTCAGACAGTTAAGTGAGTTAGAAGATGCTTAACTGAAAAGTAAAATTACTGAACAGGAAATTGGTTCTGTTTTACCTCAAACCAGGACAAACTATGAGGCAGAGTTTCTATTTATATGAATCAGTATGAGTTACATCTTTGCAGCATGAAATTAAAGTGCTCAATAATTTTGAATAATTGGGTGCCAGACATTTAGTTGATATACATTGTATGTTTTGATACTGGTAGCCAATACTATGTCTCAGAATGCATGAGCTGGACATCTCAATAAGTAAGATCCTCTGCACTTAAAATGAGTATTACAATCTTCTGCCTAAACAAAAGCAACTGTTGTAAGAACAAGGTTTCTCTAGCTGCCCAGCTATATCATATCTGAAGGCAGAAAAGAAGGAAGACTGGAAATACAGTGTAAAAGAAACAATGTTCACCATTTGTGTTGGAACTGGTATATTTGCAAAAAGAGTCAAAAGGAGATCAAGAAAACTAGTTTGTCTGCAGCATAATAGTCATGTTGGTAAGATGTAAACTTTTGATACTGACTTCTTGTTACCTAACATATTTATAAATTTCAAAATAATGAGGGGAGAAAAAGTGAACAATTCTAAAATACCACAGACAAAATACCTTATTCCCGCTCAAAAAAAATCCACACGAGCTTCTGCCAACTGATTGCTATATTTTACATAAGTGTTCCCAGATTAATGAAATCACGCCCTTCAGTCATAACTGCATCCTGATAGCCCTCTGCAAGTATTTTCTATCTCAACTTTTGTTCTAATTGTCCCAACCTGTTTTCAAAAATTAGAATATAATCTTTTCAGAGGTATATCTCTCTGTGGAATAAAAACCACATTTTCAGATAGAACTATGTTAAATACTGAAACGATAATTCCTTGATTTCTAACCCTCCTTGATATGAGACAAGAAGTATGTGTACTTTCTCAGGATATATCAAAGCCCAAGGAAAGAATGAGGCTGTGAGATTGGTGCCAGGCTGCTATTGTAGAAAATTCTGTCATTTGTAGGTCATGTTTCTGGAAGCAGTATCAAAGTGAACTGTTTTCAGTTTGCTTGCTATGCCTTCAGCTCAGAATGAGTTGATTGTGAAAGGGTTATGCAGTCTGTACAAAAAAACCCTATGATGTCTCTACAGAAGCACATTTAATTAAAGAAAAATAAAATTACCATAGAGAGCAACAAAAAATGATTTATATTCTTTTGAGAGCCTCAAGAAAAATAGATCATTAAAGTTAGGAGTGATGCAACCTTTTTGTTAAAGAAATTTAAATAAGTTGGATATTTCAATTTCTTAAGTCACAGTTCCTATCAAAAAGATGGAGAAAGTGTTTACATGCAAAAATATAATCCTAACTTAATGTGGAATTTGCTTTATAGGGGAAATAGAAAACTGTTTTCTTTAAGGGACATAAACCTTCCAAAACAATGTCAAGATAAAAATGTGAATAGCAAAATTGATTTGATTGATTTGATTGATTTTCAAACTGATTTGAATTTTCTAAAAATGTGAACCTGTTTAATTTATTTTTTCCTTAAATCAGTAATTTAAATTTCATTTAAACACAGTACGTCTTTCAGGAGTATAGCTGCTATTGTGTTAAAGAACTCAAACACAATAAAATGATGGTACTAAGCTATGTTTGGTAAAAGCTTTATGAAGCATGTAAAATGTCTTCAAGTGAAGTATTTGTTTTCTTTTCCAGTATATAAATAGATATGATTGCCCCCTACAGCAGTTTACATTATACTTCTATTATTTTGCTAGTAGCATAGATTTTTTTAGTTCGATATAGTACAAATCTCCATGTAGTAAACTACTGTCTAAAAAGCACAGGAGCAGTAGTGTAACAGCCTTTCTAAAACATTGAATACAAAATTTTAATTGCATTAAACATAACACTAGGTTTCTGATTTAATCCTATAAAATACAGAAATTTTAAATTATTTTTTCTTAAAAAATACTTCTAACAAGATTTCTTTTACAGTAGAACCTCAGCATCAAAATATATTTATTCCATCACATATTTTCATGAAATTTGCAAGCTTTTCTAAAGTGAGAAGTTTATGGGCATTGTGTGGAGGTGTTTAATGACAAATTAGTTCAAGATGTATGTCAGTAGGTCAATATACAAGATATCTTATTTGCCAATCTATCCTGCCAATAGCAGCTTATAGATAGTACATAAAAGTTATGAAAATAAAATTATAGCACTTGAATCAAAAGATTATTTCATTTGCATCTCCAGAACAATTTTAACATTCTTGTACTATGAAGGATTTTGCTTACTTGAGCTTTTTTGATTTTCGTTTGCTTGTATGTACTTAATTTACGCTGTTTTGAAGGGCAGAGATTTCTCGAATAATAATGTCAAAATCTATACCATGTTACAGTAATTTAATATGTCTTAGATGATATGGTTGAGATTTAAACTAAACTCTTTCTTTATTCATTGTGCTTTGTTTTCTTTTAACAGTACTTTCTTTTCTGAATTCAACTGACTGGAAGTTTTGTTGTTCTCTTCCCCCTTCCCGTTCAACTCTCCTCCCCTCTCTTTTACCCCTTTTTTCTGTTGACAAGACAGTTCTTGCTGACTCTTACGTGAGGACAAATTCTCTTATGAATTTGAAGAATTATGTTGTATCTTATACAATAAAAAAGGTTTTTGAATCCCAAATAGCTTCATTTTGGTAGAGCTGCATCAGCAATATTTCAAAGCCATGTCTGTAGGCTTCTTAGAATATTTTAAACTGCTATGTTGCGATCTTGAAGAACTTTGTGTGTTTTGGTATATCTGAGAAGCAAATGGTCCTTTACTGCAACCTTAATTACTATCTGAAAAAGTTATCCAACTGAGAGCAGTGAATGAAAGATTAGCTTTTGGAATTTGCTGTTATGAGGAAGAAGGAAAAAGAGAGAAAGTAAGACCTTTTACACGATAAAATTAAAACAGGATGGAGGCAAAGTCTTTTAAAGTTTTTCCTTAATTTTTTAAGTCTTTAAATTATCTAGTGGCTTGTTTTGACGGTCACGATTCAACGTCCTGCTTCTGTGATATTCAGGTTACTGCAATTTTAGAAGAATCAAACTTACATCTAAACTGAAGTAGAGATGGGATTCTACTGTTTTAATTATACTGTAGATGTTACAACTAAGCTAACTACCATAGGGTGCCTTTTAAGTCCATTGGAGAAGACATGATCACAGAATGACAGAATGGTTGAAGTTGGACGGGACCTCTGGAGGTCATCTGGATCAACTGGCCTGCTCAGGCAGGGTCACCTGGAGTTAGCTGCCCAGGACCATATCCAGATGGCTCCCCAACCTCTCTGAGTAACCTGTTCCATAGCTCAGTCACCCTCACAGTAAAAAAAAGTGTTTCCTAATGTTCACAGAGAACATCCTGTGCTTCAGTTTGTGGTCCATTGCCTCTGTTCCTGTTACTGGGCACCATTGTGAATAACCTGGCTCTGTTTTCTTTACAACCTCCTTTCAGGTATTTATATACATTGAGAGGATCAACCCATCCTCCCGAGTCTTCTCTTCTCTAGGCTCAAGAGGAGCCCAGAACTGGACACAGGGCTCCAGGTGTGGCCTAATCAGTGCTGTGTAGAGGGGAAGGATCATCTCCCTCGACCTGCTAGCATCACTCCCAATTCAGCTCAGGGTAAAATTAGCCTCTCTGGCAAGGACACATTGCTGGCTCATGATTTATCTCATACTAGATCTTATCTAAATTAAGTATGATAAATTGCGTCCTAAAACTCCTTGTTTCTCTCCATTGTCAATGAAGAAAATCTAGGCTAATTAAATGAGCAGATATGACAGAGTACATAGACCAATTTATTACCCTAATGACAGTTGGAAATTTGTCTGAATTCCAGAGTGTTTCAGGTGGGATTAAACATCTGTTTTTAAGCATTGAATGTAGGCAGTTGCCTGTTCACAGAAATCTCATGCCTGCACTCTAGGCACCTGAGACACCTGCAGGAGGGCAGACATACCAATGTGTTCTCCTCTGATGAGGAGTGTGGTAATCATAGAATCATAGAATGGTTAAAGTTGGAAGCGACCTTAAAGATCTCCTAGTTCCAAACTCCCTGCTATGGGCAGGGACACCTTCCACTAGACCAGGTTGCTCAAAGCCCCATCCAACCTGGCCTTGAATACTTCCAGGAATGGGGCCTCCACAGCTTCTCTGGGCAACCTGTTCCAGTGTCTTACCATGCTCACAGTAAAGAATTTCTTCCTAATAGCTAATCTAAATCCACCCTCTTCCAGTTTAAAATGGTTACCCCTCATCTTATAGCTACCATCCCTGATAAAGAGTCCCTCTCCAGCTTTCTTGTAGGCCTACTTCAAATACTGGAAGGTCGCTATAAGGTCTCCCTGGAACCTTCTCTTCTCCAGGCTGAAAAGCCCCAACTGTCTCAGCCTGTCCTCATAAGAGACATGCTCCAGCCCTCTGATCATCTTTGTGGCCCTCTTCTGGACCTGCTCCAACAGGTCCATGTCTTTCCTATGCTGGGGGCCCCAGAGCTGGATGCAGTACTCCAGGTGGGGTCTCATAAGTGCGGAGCAGAGGGGCAGAATCACCTCCCTTGACCTGCTGGCCATGCTTCTTTTGATGTAGCCCAGCATGTGGCTGGCTTTCTGGGCTGTGAGCACACATTGCTGGCTCATGTTGAGGTTCTTATCAATCTACACCCCCAAGTCCTTCTCCTCAGAGCTTCTCTCGTTCCGTTCTCCATCTAGCTTGTATATGTGCTTGGGATTGCCCCAACCCATGTGCGGGACCTTGCACTTGGCCTTGTTCAACTTCATGAGATTGGCATGGGCCCACCTCCTGAGCCTGTCAAGGTCCCTCTGGATGACATCCTTTCCCTCCAGTGTGTTGACCACTCCACACAGCCTGGTGTTGCTGGTAAACCTGCTTAGGGTGCACTCAATCCCACCATCCATGATGCCAACAAAGATGTTAAACAGCACCAGTCCCAGTACTGACCCCTGAGGAATGCCAGTTGTCTCTGGTTACCACTTGGGCATTTAGCCATTGGCCGCAACTCTTCGAGTGTGGCCATCCAGCCAGATCCTTATCCACCAAGTTGTCCATCCATCAAATCCATGTCTTTCTAATATAGAGACAAGAATGTCATGTGGGACAGTCTCAAATGCTTTGCACAAGTCCGGGTAGATTATGTCAGTTGCTCTTCCCCTATCCACCAATGCTGTAACCCTGTCATAGAAGGCCACCAAATTTTTCAGGCACTATTTTCCCTTAGTGAAGCCATGTTGGCTGTCACCAATTACTTCCTTATTTTCCATATGACTTAGCATAGTTTTCAGGAGGTTCTGCTCCATAATCTTGCTGGGCCCAGAGGTGAGACTGACCAGCAATCCGATAAAATATTCTAGATATCTAAAATGACACTAGGTCTTTATTTAAGAAACAGTGTCTTCATCGTGGCTATGCAATTCCAGCAGGTTACAATGAATATTTCCAACACATACCGAAATTTAAGCTATATTCAATTGCATGTATAAAGGTGTTGGGGAAACTATATTATGCCCAAGACATCCATTGAACCTGGCAGATATGAATCAGGATTTGTGGAAAACACTTGACTCACAACAAGAAGACCTGGCATGATATTGTAGGACCTATTAGATGGCTCTAGGCACCATATATATAAGTAATTCAATCAAGGCCTTAGTGTTCGTATTTGAGCTCTAGTCACAGAAACATAGCCAGCCTCGAAAAGCTGCTCCTCTAACAGCTACTCTAGAAGGACATAGGCTTCTCATAAATCTTCTGCCCAGCCTATCTTGGGTGATCCAGGTATCTCAAGTATCACTAGTGGTTTGATTTAAATGAGAATACATAATCAAATTTTTTTGCCATTTGAGTTTCCTTAGGATATCTGATAAAGGGCAAGCAGATAGGACATGGTATCTATGAGAATACCTAGGGGAGGATTTATGTTGAGTGAAATCTGGCTTCCAGGAAGAATGCCCAAAAACATCTTAAATTGCCAGAGATGAGTATGTGTGGTCAAGTTAATCAAGCCCAGGGTAAATGCAGGAAGTAAAGTAAAAGGCTTTGTTAAACTGTTTCATCACAGAAACTACTTCTAGGTCGTTTCAGCAGCTTTCTAGATTCTGTTGGCAGAAGTTAATGATAGATTAAAGCACTGCTGCTAGTTGAGGTGTGATGGATATTCCAGATCACACAGCATTACTAGACAGAAAACAGGATTTGCAGGAATATTACATTCTTCTGGGGAGCAGCTAGAGGTTTGATAAGATATCCCACCTCACCTAAAATAGCCAGGCAAATGAAGTTTATCTTTTTTTTTACCTCAAGTTCATTTTATTGCCACTAGACACCTGTCTGTGTACAACTGAAATGAGATCCAAATACTGTCAATAGCAGGAATTCACATAAATAGCTTGTAGACACTATTACATATAGACTTCTAATTTTATGTGTCTCTGTGTGGCGCTGAATTCTACCCAAGATCCTGCCTCTCTCTGTTTCTTCAAGAGTTGACAAGGAATTTTTGGCTCATATATCAAAATCTACAAAACCTTTTCTGCATACCTACCTTTTCTATTCTGCTGAAAAAAAAAATTGAAAGAAATGTCTTTTATTCTATTGGCAGGGGCTTTTGTTTGTTTGTATGCAATAAGTGTTATTAATAGTGGTGTCAACACTAGAAGCTAAGTACAATTTTAATTGTGAAGCAATGGATTTATGATTTGTATGATGGATGCCATAATGAAAGAGGTTTTTTAGTATTGAATTGCATGTTTATTTTTTTTGTATAAAGCAAAAAAGAACTAAATTATAATTTCGCCTTCATACATGGGCAAGGGAAGATGTTAATTTTTCATTTGACAGGGTCAAATTATTGGATGTTTTTGTGACAACAGATGTCTTTAGTAACTGATAATAGCTTATCTAATTTTCTAGAAAAGACAGGTACTGTAGGTAACGTAATAAAAACATTTTTAAACTGACAGCATTCCCTTCCCCATATTTAAATGTGGCAACTACTAATCATAGGTTTTACTAAAAGACGATACGTGCTTGTTGGCAGGTGTTTGAGTGAATTGATTTGAACTATGCAAGCCTTCTAGCAAAGTAGTTATATCTTTGTGGTTCTTTTGATGGCTATGTTAATGCTAATTAAAACAATAGTCCATTTTCTCATATTGTATCAACAATTACAATACAATAAGACGTATAAGCATTTTAAGTAACACTACTTATTGGCCCTAAATGTACACATATTTTTAAAACACAGGTATAAGAAGCAAAAGGCAGAGTTTGTAATGTGAAACTTTTCATAGTACATCAGTGTGTGTATTTGTCCTGAAAAGCTCATTTCGTTAAGAAAGCACACAAAACAGCATTATATCTTAATTCCTTCAAGCCCCTTTAATGCCCAAATAACAGAGCATGAACTGAATAGGCACATAAGAATGTCTCTGAAATTGCTGTCTACTTTCTTGAGCACATATCTTTGTGGGGCCTAATTATCAATACTAGCAAGGCTTGAGAGGCTGATAATTCATTTTATTTTTAAGTAAGTAGAATCTGAGGGATATTTTTAGATGTTCATTTTGCTAACATAAGGTTGTGAATGCAAAATAGAATCTAAACTTGGGATGACACCAAGCTGTGTGGTGTGGTCAACACACTGGAGGGAAGGGATGCCATCCAGATGGGCCGTGACAGACTTGAGAGGTATGCCCATGCCAACCTCATGAAATTCAACAAGGCCAAGTAAAAGATCCTGCTGTGCTGCATGAAAAAGAAACATGGCCAGCAGGTTGAGGGAGGTGATTCTGCCCCTCTACTCTGCTCTCGTGAGACCCCACCTGGAATACTGTGTCCAGCTCTGGAGCCCCTAATATAAGAAGGACATGGACCTGGTGGAGTGAGTCCAGAGGAGGGTCATGAAGATGATCAGGGGGCTGGAGTGCCTCTCCTATAAGGACAGGCTGAGAGAGTTGGGGTTGTTCAGCCTGGAGAAGAGAAGGTTCCAGGGAGACCTTATTGCGGCCTTCCCGTACCTAAGGGGGGCCTACAGGAAATATGGGGAGGGACTTTTTATCAGGGAGTGTAGTTAAAAGCAACTCTCCAGAGCATTTTTTGGACTAAGGGAGGGTGACTACCTAGAGGTATGAGACACATTATGGGATGCAGGGAAAAAGCATTTTGGCATTGCATATAAATTATTATAAGATGCTTAAAGGTGGCACCAAAGGTGGGAAAAGGGAGAGATCTAGGTGAAATAGGGAGGAGCAAGTATGGGAAATAGAGTGATAAGGGAATAAAGGGGTCTATTTCCACATAAGCAGAGGCTGGTCAGCATGCTTGTTTGGCCACAACCTGTGTCTGATCACTGCAGTCAGTTATGTCTCCTCATTAAATTCCATCTTTGACTGTTTTCTGGTAAAGGACTCTATTTTCTGTGCATGTGTATTCATAGGGGTCTGTGTTGCCAAGAACTGTAGTAAGTGCAGGTCTGCAAGTGAGTCTGTGATCACTAGTGGAGGGAGATCAAGCTGGGCTAGCTGGTGAAAAAGCATGGGAGCTGGGCATGAATGTAGGTCTGTAAGGGCCAGCTCTGACAGCGAGAGCATCTGTGAGCTTCTAAGGGTGAGAGCACAGGGGGGCTGGTTATTGGGACCAGGGGAGTCCTGGCCAGCTGTGTATGTCTCTGTGTGTCTCTGTGTCTCTGTGTGAGCGAGGCAGCCTGCACCGGTAAGGGTCTTCAGCCTTGGGGAATCATATGGCCAGGTTCCAGCAAGTGGGGAGACTGGGATCCAGGGCCAGCTACTGGGCAGACTGCATGTTAGCCCAGCTGCTGGATTGACCCACCTTGCACATATGTATAGATGTATGTTCTCAGTAGTGGACATCCGTCCTGCTCAGCCAGAGAGGGGAGCAGGATGAGGCCATTGGTACAGTCTGTGTTCATGTGAGTGTGTGTCTGTCTACGATCTGTGTGTCTGGCCATGTATATACGTGTATGTGTATATACGTATATATGCATGTATATGTGTGTCACATCCCGATCTGGGGCATGGTGGGGGGGATCCAGGAGGACCTGTAACGATTTCACACATGAGATTAAGACACAAATGAGGTCAGATACTGTCTGCTAAAGCTTTCTTGTTATCTCCCAGCCTTGATTATTGAAACGAACACTAGAGCAAAGGAGGAAGTAGAGGAAAGGGAGAAGAGAGAAGCAGAATTACGGAGTAAAGCAAGAGTGTAGTCACCACCATAGGCCCTTTTTGGCATCTCGACGGTCCTCTTAGCATCAGCAGTGTCCTGTTGACTCACGATCCTCTGATCACAATGATAGCGGGGGTCCCAGGGTCCCAATTTATGGAGGGACACAGTACTAATTTATAGTTAAAGTCTGCTCGATATTTGACCAATCAGTATAGAGGCCACTTTTGCTTGGCCGACCTTTGCGTAACAAGTATCTTAGAAGACGGTTGCTCCTGATGTACCCCTTGGTCGTCACATACCCTACGTCAGCGGGCAACTTTAGCACATCTTGTAGCTTAGTTCAGCAAGTTTTGGGTGCCCACTTAGTTTGGCAAGTTTTGAGAGCCTCTGGCTTCCGTCGCAAACAGGATATGTCTGGTCTGTTTATGATAAGAGCCATCTGGACTACTGTTTTCCTACTGCATATTTTGCTTGTGGTAAGCGAATTTTGAGATATCTTATCGGTCTCCTACAGTGTGTATACGGAGTGAACATACCATGAACTATCAATACACACTCAGTCTCACTAATGGATAGACTAAGGGACCAAGTAGGACTGGGAAAAACCTGGGCCCTAGAGGAGGACCTCCTGGCACAGGAGGTCCGGGTGACATGAAGGAGGAATCTTCTAGGTTTCCAAGTTCATATGATTGGGTAAGCCCAGCAGCCTGAAAAGGAAGGTGTCAGGAGTTTGGGAATATTATGGGTTATTTTTCTTTAACTATGACATTATTTCTTCAGGACTGAATGCTTGCAGAGCAAGATCCTTAGGAGCAGCAGGCCTTATGTAATACTTTGAACATGCTGTAAGAGTAGCATGTGCTGGATTATAAATTAAGTGAATTAAAGGAAGAATGATAAAACAACCTTTGCAAACAATTGAAAAGCTAGTTTTCTATTAACAAGACCATCTATTCAGGTCATATATATTTCACTATAAAAATACTGGGATTTTTTAACACTTAATTTCATTGTTGGTACATTTCAATTTTAGCTTTGTTCTTTGCATATCCTTCAAGGTCTATCCATATTTTAGAATATTTTAAGAGCAGCTGAGGAACTAACAACGTATGTCCTCAGTTGTAATGGCTGGCCACCTTACATTTCATGCTATGTGTAACTGTTCATAAATCTGTGTGCATATGGAGATATTTTCCTGCTGACAGAGTGTTGCTGTCCCTTTCTCTGAGTGAAAAACAGTTTAAGACATATCCTTAACATTTCCGTTTCCCACTGACTACATGAAAGGGTGCAATAACCTCCCATGCAAATGCCTTGGAGCACATGCTTCGTCTAACTGTGTACATGTAAAATCTTCAAATCATGTGCCCTTTCAGTAATTTAATTCTTAAGCTAGATCAGACAGGTCCCTCAATATATTACTCTTTATGGATCTTATTCTGAGCCCCTTAATCCCTGACAGAATTACAACTACCATCTACTGACTATGGAGCACCTTTTTGCAACTTGTCTAGGCCTGTTTATCATAGAAAAATACTCCTTTTCCATGAGTTGAGTGGATGTAGTTCATTCTTTAATGTAGTTCAAATGGGTACTTCCAAACAAAAGGATTTAAAATACTAATAAAATAAGATTCTAATAAGAAATATTTAACCATTTACTAATTAAAATCTCCTGCAGCATGCACATTTACCTAATGAATGTGCTACTGCAATAGATATTTCATACAAAAAACCCTCATATCTAGGCTTCTTTCAAGTTTATGTTTTAATTTATGGCAGTTTATGTTTTAATTTATGGCTGTGTTTATGACAAAAAGCTAAGCTTTGAATAAATCAGGTGGCAGTAATCTTAAGTACAATCAAAATATGAAGTCTATTGTTTGAAAGAGTATATCTTTATTCAAATCCTTTCCATTTTTATTTTTAGTTTTGCTTTGCCTTTTTTTTAATGTAGTTTCTCACCCTTTTTGCTCCAACAGAATCTTTAATAAATGTTAGGTACTAAGTTTCAAAATACAGGACACATTTTCTAATTTGAAGAATGCATCATTAGCATGTCTGTTAACACATTGGTAAAGATACAGAATTATTAAATATCTTAAAATTTCTCTCTGGCACTATAAATTTTAATGATATTAACTTAAAATTTAATATCTATTACTTAATACAGAAAATTAATTTTAATACAAGAAGTACTTGTTAAAATCCTTTAAACTAAAGATAATAAACATTAACATCTTACAGAGAAAAGCCTCTGCATTCCCACAGCTTCAAAATTATATTCCTTATGATGGTATTTCAGGCCTACATCTATATTTCCAAAATTTTTCTGACAGATGAAAAACAAGCGATTGAAAGCTTTTTAGAAGAGTTTTCAAGTCTAAAGAAGAATTATTATTTTTTTTTTAATATATGTTACATCATGGTTTGAAAAATATGAATGCTGTCAAAATTATCAGTAATATTGTCATTGCCCAGGGAAGTGGTTAAATCACCATCCCTGAAGGTATTTAAAAGATGTGTAGACATGGGGCTTAGGGACATGGTTTAGTGGTGGACTTTTCATGCTAGGTTAACAGTTTGACTTGACAGAATCATAGAATCATTTAGGTTGGAAAGGACTTTTAAGTTCATCTGGTCTGATGGAGGCTTTAATTATGAGCTCACATTTAGCGATTACTTAACAGCTGCAACAAAAATGTTCTAGTTTTGATCCAGGCAGGATGTACTATTTTATTTATAGATTAATCTTGAGAAAAATGTTATTTATCTTTGCTACCACAAACAAGTGATTTATTTGAATGGTTGGGCTTCTGAATGACTCTGAAGCATCTTTTTATTTTCTTAGAAATAGAAAAGTATTTTTTTCATGTTAGAAACAATGCTTGGATTTCCTTGTATCATCAGCTCTAGTTTCATGTAATTGTGGGTTTAATATCCTATCAGTGGTTACTAGGATGTTGGGTATTTTTCTTTTTTTTTTTTTTCAAACTACAGTTAGCCTTTTGGAAATTATTGCTCTATTTACTGAATCATGCAATGTCATCTCTACTTTGCCCTGAAAACATAAGTTTTCATCCTTATAGGCACTATAACTTTGCTTTTTGAAAAAATGTTATAATGGCAGTCACTGTCATGTTGATTAAATCAATTATAAGTATATAAATAATATGTAGATGTGACCTTGAATCATGATGGCTTTATCTATTTCTTCTCAGTTTGTGTTTGACCAACAGAAAAACATACTATATCCTATATAAAATATTATGATAAACATCTGTGATTAAACTATCCTTTAATACCCAAACATGTAGGAGTACAAGGTGATCATAATTACAGCTCTTTCATGTGGCACTGGAACTTTTCTAAAAGTAAATTTTAAATATACCATTTTACATATTTGTTATGGTTTATATAATTTATGCAAAGGTCATGAAGAAACTTAAAATCCTTTGATTTTGAAAATGATAGATAAAGGTAATGAATGGTTGTTTAAGGTCAAATATACAGATCTTCACGCAGAATTTGTTTTGGGGTAAAGAAACTTTCGTATAAAAACAATTCTCATGAATCCCTATTTCTAATTTTCTGTTTGTGGTGTCTATGCAAATTCAGCTGTTGCTCTGCATTCTATGAAAAGCCTCTATACTTTGAGCAATATCTTAAACATATATTTGATAGAGAATTTTTTTTTAACTCCATGTTTGGCTTTGGGCTAACAGGTCAGGGAGACCAAAAAGTGTCTTTCCATTTCTGCTATACATTTCTGAAATACTGCTTCTGCGAACACCTCACAGGAAGTCAAATCCTCTGTGTCTGCTGAAGTCTTTCTCAGTTTATTCTTCCAGACAGAGTCCCTGGTCTTTGAATAATCCCTACTTAGAGATTCCCAGATTCTTTTACGGATTCTGGCTTATCTCTATATTGCTTTAGCCCCACTTGCAAACAGTACTCAGACAACCTTTGTGAGAAATTTCCTAGAGGTGGCAGACATTTGCTGTTGATATATCTGTTAGTGAACCTTTTTAGAATTTCTTCTTTTACACAGTTTTCTTGTTGAAAACACAAGTGGAAAAACAGAATATAGAAATATTCTTTCACAGGGAAAAAACCCAAAACAAACAAGAAGCCATAAGAGTTTTTGTATTTCAGATGTGCAACACTGAGTACTTTTTGAGAACATAATAACATATTTTGATTTGTGAGCTTATTGCTTGCTTCTAATAGGATACTTTGGTTTAAGTTCTACATTGAAGATGAAAGTTATTTGAACATGAAAGTTATTCATAACCATTCCTTATTATGATATCTATGATATCCCAGGGGAACCTGGGAGCACCTCAGATACCTCATGACTCCAAATCTGGATAGAGTCCAGATGTACACTAACATCCCCCCGACTGTAAGGGAAGGAGAGAGAAGATGAAAGCAATATAGCAACCACAGTGGTTACTATTGATGTTTTCTAGATTTTTCAGCTTCCAATATTTCAGTATTCACTATTCCAGTAGTTATTTTGAAAATAGAAAAATTACTAACTTTAACATTGTGAAGATTAATTTCAAGTGAAGAATTGTCCTTGACCACCTCTCAGACTTCAATTCACTCCTGAACTGGAATGCCTGATACACGCTTTCTCTGAACTTCTTATTGCCATTTTTCTAATGTACCAATGTTTTTACAAAATGGTATGACAGACATGTCAGGATCTTTTTTGCAGACATAAGAACACTGTCAATGTGTCTGATGTGCCCTTTGCAGAAACTCAATGAAATGGCCTTAAAACAAGCTCTTTCTGAGTAAGCATTGCCTTTTGTTACCGAGTTCAGAATAAATGCCTGTACTTAGAACTTCTGGATTTTCCTACTACAATATAGAAAATAACAAAACAGCATATTTCCATAATGAAAAATAACAATTACTATGAGGTTTCAAGGAAATTGAGAATTTCTAGGGCATAAAATTTTTCAGTACAGAGTCTAAGGACATGGACTGATGTAGACTGCACTGGAGTTAAGCGGAGCTCTGGAACACCTACAATAGATTGATGACATCATTATGTGGGGTAATACAGCAGAAGAAGTTTTCAAGAAAGGTAAGAAAATAATCAACATTCTTCTGAAAGCAGGTTTTGCTATAAAAAGAGGTAAGGTCAAGGGACCTGCAGGAGAGATCCAGTTTTGGGGAATTAAGTGGCAAGATGGGCATCGCCAGATCCCAATGGATATGATTAACAAAATAACATCTCGGTCCCCACCAACTAACAAAAAGGAAATACAAGCCTTCTTAGGTGTTGTGAGTTTCTGGAGAAGGCGTATTCCAGATTATAGTCAGATTGTGAGACCTCTCTATGAAATTACTTGAAAGAAAAATGAATTTATGTGGGGTCTTGAGCAACAACAAACCTTTGACCAAATTAAACAAGAAATTGTTCATTCAGCAGCCCTTGGACCAGTGCCAACAGGACGAGACATTAAAAATGTAATTGGTACTGAAGCACAGCTCCTCCTGGTGCCCTGATTACCAGTACTGAGCTGAATGTTCAAGGGTAAAGTTCCTTCTACTCATCATGCCACCGATGCTACGTGGAGTAAGTGGGTTGCCTTAATCACACAATGAGCTCCAATAGGAAATCCAAATCATGAAGGAAACATAGAATTAATCACAAAGTGACCCAAAGGCAAAGACTGGAATGCCACCAAAGGAGGTGGTGACATGTGCTGTGGAAACCCCACCATATAATGAACTCTCAGATAATGAGAAACAGTATGCTCTGTTCACTGATGGATCTTGTATTGTAGGAAAATACTGAAGGTGGAAAGCTGCTGTGTGGAGTCCTACATGATAAGTCACAGAAGCTTCTGAAGGACAAGGTGAACCGAGTCAATTTGCAGAGTTAAAGCCATCCAGCTGGCTTTAGACATTGATGAATGAGAAAAGTGGCCAATACTCTATATTGACTCATGGATGGTGCCAAATGCTCTCTGCGAATGGTTAAAACAATGGAAGCAGAGCGACAGGCAGTACAGAGGTAAACCCATCTGGGCTGCTACTTTGTGACAAGATATTGCTGACTGGCTAGGGAAACTAATCATAAAAGTAGGTCATGTAGATCCCTGCTTACCTGTGAGTCAGGCCACAGAGGAACATCGAAGCAATCAACAAGTGGACCAGGTTGCTAAAATTTTCCAGACAGACTTGGACTGGGAACATAAAGGTGGACTATTCTTAGCTTGGTGGGCCCATGACACACTTCAGGTCATCAAGGAAGGGATGCAACCTATAAATGGGCCCATGACTGAGGGGTGGATTTAACCATGGACGCTATTGCGCAGGTTATTGATGATTGTGAAACATGTGCCAAAATCAAGAAAACTAAATGGTTAAAACCTTTGTGGTATGGGGGACAATGGGTGAGATATAAGTATGGGGAGGCTTGGCAAATTGACTACATCACACTCCCTCAAACCTGCCAGGGTAAGCACTATGTGCTTACAATAGTGGAAGCAAGCACTGGATGGTTGGAAACCTATGCTGTACCCCATGCCACTGCCCACTGCCCGGAATACCGTCCTGGGCCTTGAAAAGCAAGTCTTGTGGTGGCATGGTACTCCAGAAAGAACTGAGTTGGACAATGGGACTCATTTTAAAAACAAACAGATAAATAATTGGGTTAAAGAACATGGCATTAAGTGGGTATATCATATCCTTTGTCATGCATCAGCTTCTGGGAAAATTGAACGATACAATGGACTGTTTAAAGCTCCCCTGAAAGCAACAGGGGGTGGAATCTTTAAAAATTGGGATAAATATTTAGTGCAACGTACCTGGTTAGTTAACAACAGGGGATCCATCAATTGAGCTGGTCCTGCTCCATCAGACCTTTTACATACTGTAGAAAGGGATAAAGTCCCTGTGGTGCATGAAAGGAACTTTTAGGGAAAACTGTTTGGGTTTTTCCTGCTTCAGGCAAAGGCAAACCCATTCATGGGACTGTTTTTGCTCAAGGAACTGGATGTGCTTGGTGGGTGATGCTGAAGAATGGAGAAGTTCAATGTATACCTCAAGGAAATTTAACCCTCAGTAAGAATACTCAGTTCTGAGCTGTATAATGTTTATTGTTATATAATACTAACAGTGTTCAATAAGTGTTTTTCAGGATAACACAGTAGTGATGAAACATCAGCTAGCTTCATCAAGTGGCATCCAGCAAGCTCTTTGAGATGGGCATGATACCCGTGGGCATGAACCATAATGAATTTCATACCATATTTTCCTGCCCTGAGAGTCTACCAGGATAGATGAAATCCTGCAATCATGAACTAAATGGACTTAATGAACTTTTGTGTATAAAGTTAAATCATAAATGAGTGACCTACATGTATTTATATATATGTGTGTATAGATTTGATAGTGATCTGAGCAAGACGCAAATGGTATGGAATAAAGGGTGGAACGTCCTGGTTTGAGATAAAACAGGATCAATTTGGTTCAGTAATTTTACTTTTTAGCTGGGCCTCTTCTAACTACTGAAATTAACGGCATATTTTGCAGAAACTGTTTGCTCTCAGAGTGATAAGAACAATGTTTGTAGTTGATGTCAAGGAATGGTACACACCACACAGCAGGAGAGGCTCCTGCTTATACTTATTGCTATAACAGCCAAGGCCAGCTAACTTTGTTACCCTGTTGGAGGGTCAAAAGCTTAAAAGCATAGAGGGGTCACAACTGTGGGGAGGAGCAAACAGGACAGGTGACCCAAAACTGACCAACAGGGTATTCCATCCCATCTGCCTCATGCTCAGTATAAAAGCTGAAGGATCAAAGGGTCAGTCCTCTTTTCTTCAATGGCTGGTGTCCAAGGAGGACTCTGTTTTTCTGCCTTTTATCGCAATCCATGCATTCCTGAATCCAGTTCCTGTCCATCACTGAGTCCAGTTTAGGACTTTCCCAGTGCCTGCCGGTGACGTGATCATCATCCTGTGAGCTTAATACGGTTTTGTATATTTTCATTATTTTATTTTTATTATTAACACTTTCATTAAAGTAGTATAGGTTTTTTTCCAAATTCATAATTCTCTTTCTCTGTCTCCCTCATCTCCTTGAAGAAAGAGATGGGGGAGAGCATCTGTCATTCGCCTTAGTGCCAGTCCAGCCCAAACCATGACAAGTGTTTAAATGGTTGTTTCAGAATTGCTAAAATTAAGTTAAAACCATTGTCGTGGTTTAGGCCAAATCGGCCACTGGGGACATAGGGGACCCCAGATGGGACCGACAGATGCTCCCCTCTACCCCTCTTCAAAGAGAGAGGCAGAGGAGGAAAAAGAGACTTACGAGTTTAGAAAGATCTAAACTACTTTAATGAAGTATTAATAATAAAATAAAAGGAAATAATGAGAAATATACAAAACCGTATCAAGCTCCCAAGATGACAATCACGACACCGGCTGGCACTGGGGCAGTCCCAGGCTGGACTCAGTGACGGACGGGAACTGGATTCCGGATCTGGATTGAGGATCGGGTCCAAAGGCAGACGAACAGACAGAGTCTTCCTCAGACATCAGCCGTTGAAGCAAGAAGGGAAAAAGAAGGGCGAAAAAGAAGGGCGAAAAAGAAGGGCGAAAAAGAAGGGCGAAAAAGAAAAAAAGGCCTGACCCTTTGCTCCGTCAGCTTTTATACTGAGCATGAGGCAGATGGGATGGAATACGCTGTTGGTCAGTTTTGGGTCACCTGCCCTGTCCGCTCCTCCCCGCAGGTGGGACCCCATTATGCTTTTCCGCTTCCGACCCTCCAACGTGGCAAATAACACAGCTGGTTGGCCTTGGGTGTTAGAACAATAAGTGTAAGCAAGAGCCTCCCTGCATACCATGTCTGGACATCAGCTATAAACATCGGTCTTATCACTCTGAGAGAGTGAACATTGTCTGCACAATATGCTGTTAATTTCAGTAGTTAAAAGAGGCCCAGCTAAGAAGCGAAGCTAATGAACAAAATTGGTCCTGTTTTACCTCAAACCAGGACAACCATTTACAGTCTTATCATCAGGCTTCTTTCTGGACATGTCCTTGATTTGAGACTGTTTAGGAGTGAATTTTAGTCCCTAAAAGTGACAGCAAAGCACATGGACATTTACATGTTTGTTTTTTTCTTTTTAATTTCCTTTTTATTGGGGGTGGGAATTCCAGCAATGGATTTAAATCAACTCTATGCCCTTAAGAATCTTTTACATTTCTTCCTTTTTTCCTTGCTTTGCCTTGCCTTTTTGTTGTGGTTTGTTCATCACATTCAGTGACATCTATACTTTTATCCCAT
The DNA here is from genome assembly GCA_017639485.1 of Pluvialis apricaria. NCBI lineage: Eukaryota > Metazoa > Chordata > Aves > Charadriiformes > Charadriidae > Pluvialis > Pluvialis apricaria. Next base: position 52,960,342 of record CM030007.1, read on the forward strand.
TTCTTTTTCATTAGGAACACCTAATAAAAGCGAGGGGCAAAATACATTGAAGTTAATTTGGTCTTTTGTGTCATCCAGTGTCTTTGCCTGTTGCTACTTTTACCATTTTCTTTTACTCTAAAAATTATCCAAATTTTAAGCAGTTCTTCTGAGTCATTTAGGCAACTATTTGCTTTTTTTTGCACAAACATTTTCCTGTCACTTATCTTGATCTTGTTAATTTTATCACTGTATTTCTTCTTTTTAAACTGTTTGTTTTCCTCCAGTATTTTCCAGCTTAAGACCGACAACTGCTTTTATTAAATGGAAAACTATATGTATTTCAAAAGCTTCAGAGGAAAAGAAAATAATTTAAACTTCATCTGAAAAAGAAATAATACTATTATTACCAGAAATAGATCTTACTATGCCTTACAGCTTTACTTCTAGTACGATGGCATTTAGATCAATTTGTCTGCCAGAAGGTCATCTGAAGATTCTAGGTTAGGAATAATAAAGCTCAAAACATTTCTGAAGAAGTTTGTAAACAGAGAAGGACTTGTGGGGGATGTGATGGTTGGAGGCTGTCTTGGGCATAGTAATTGTGAAATGATAGAGTTTTTGATTCTTGGAGAACCAAGGAGGGGGGTCAGCAGAACTGCCACCTTGAACTTCCAGAGAGAAGACTTTGGTCTTTTCAGGAGCCTGGTTGACAGAGTCTCTTGGGAGGCAGTCCTGAATGGCAAAGGAGTCCAGGAAGGATGGACATTTTTCAAGAAGGAAGTCTTAAAGGCCCAGGAGCGGCCTTCCCCATGTGCCAAAGAATGAGTCGTCAGGGAAAGAGACTGGTCTGGCTGAAGAGAGCAAGCTATGGCTGTAATTCAGGGAAAAAAGGAAAAATTATGGCCTTTGGAAGAAGGGACAGGCCACTCATGAGGACTAAAAAGACATTGTGGGGCTATGTAGGGAGAAAATTAGAAGGGCCAAAGACCAACTAGAATTTAACCTGGCTTCTGACGTTAAGGACAATAAAAAAAGTTTCTGTAAATACATTAGCAACAAAAGGAGGACTAAGGATCACTTCCATCCTTTAGTAGGTGGGGGCAGAAACATAGTGACAAAGGATGAGGAAAAGGCTGAGGTACTTAATGCCTTATTTGCTTCAGTCTTCAACAGTAAGACCAGTTGTTCCCTGAGTACCCAGCCCCCTGAGCTGGTAGAGAGAGGTGGGGAGAAGAATGAAGCCCCCGTAATCCAAGGGGAAATGGTGAGTGACATGCTACAGCGCTTAAACACACACAAGTGGTGTTCCCCAGGGCTCAGTATTGGGGCCTGTTCTGGCCCACGACCTGGACAAGGGGATCGAATGCACCCTCAGTAAGTTTGCAGATGACACTAAGTTAAGCAGAAGTGCTTGAGGGTAGGATGGCTCTGCAGAGAGATCTGTACAGGCTGGATCGACGCGCCAAAGCCAATGGTATGAGGTTCAACAAGGCCAAGTGCCGGGTCCTGCATGTGGGTCACAATAGCCCTATGCAACGCTACAGGCTTGGGGAAGAGCAGCTGGAAAGTTGCCAGGTGGAAAAGGAACTGAGAATATTGGTCAACTGAAGGCTGAACATAAGCCATCAGTGTGCCCAGATGGCCAAGAAAGCCAATAGCATCCTGGCCTGTATCAGAAATAGCATGGTGAGCAGGACTACGGAAGGAATTGTCACCCTGCACTGGGCACTGGTGAGGCTGCACCTCAAATACTGTGTTCAGTTTTGGACCTCTCACTACAAGCAAGACATTGAGACTCTGGAACATGTCCAAAGAAGGGCAACGAAGCTGGTGAGAGGCCTAAGAACAAGTCTTACGAGGAGTGGTTGAGGGAACTTGGGTTGTTTTGTCTGGAGAAAAGGAGGCTCAGGGGAGACCTTATTGCCCTCTACAACTACCTGAACAGAGGTTGTAGCGAGGTGGGGCTTGATCTCTTCTCCGAAGTAACAAGTGATAAGACAAGAGGAAATGGCCTCAAGTTATGCCAGGCAAGGTTTAGGATGGATACTAGGAAAAAGTTCTTCACAGAAAAGGTCATTAAGCATTGGAACAGACTGCCCAGGGAAGTGGTGGAATCACCATCCTGGAGGTATTCAAAACACATGTAGACATGGTGCTTAGGTACATGGTTTAGTGTTGGTTTTGGCGGTGTTAGGTTGATGGTTGGACTTGATGATCTTAAAGGTCCCTTCCAACCTAGACAATTCTACAATTCTATGATTCTAAATGAGTCTTGTAACTTACAAATATAGTTCAACAGATCACCAGTTTTGCAGAAAGTCCTCATTACTATGATCTGCTGAATCTCTTTAGGCCTATCTGGGAGAATTTTTCTGACATCAATTTTCTTAACATATTGTCTTTGTTTCCAAGCAAAAACTTCCCTAGATATTCCAGCATCCAGAACATACCATTTAAATACCACACAGATGACCCCCTGTAAGAGAGGAAGTAAAAGCTCAGGAATAAGCTACTGTGCACATTTCTCCTTTATGTATGTAGTACTTGAAATCCACCAGTTCATGAGCAAACAGATAATTATCATGCCTGCCTGGGCAAAAGTTATCAGCAGCCGTGTTAATAAATAAGATTATGATGAAATAAGACCTGAGTTCTCATTTACATTAGCAAGTAACCCTGTCAAGTGATCCAAACCAGAAAATCATAAATGTTCATTATCATCAATACCACCCCGTTTCCTCTACAGAATCTGAATATATTTAAAGCCAACTTCTACAAATCAACTAATAATATGTTTTTGAAAGGTATTTAATGCAATAACCTATCTAATAATACAGACCTGAAAAGCTCTTCCAATATATTTTAGGAAATTTGTGCACAGTGAATTTTATCTGTTGAATCATAAACATTCACATGGAAAATAATTTATCTTTCAACTTTTAACCTTTCCACTCTTGATGTGATCTAGATATACGTAATCTCTAAAAATGTGTGTTTCATTTCTGACTTCCTTAAGTGTCTCCGTCTGTCTAATTCAGTTGTGGATTTAAATGAAATAGTTGCACTTTTTTTTTTCACTCACTGCATTTTGTTTGCTTTTTGCTTTTGCTTTTTCTTCTTTTTTTCAATTTCTGCTTAAATTTTTTGAGCAGATTGATTTCTAGGGAACACACTTAGTAGCCATTTTCAAGGAAATGTGTACAATTTAACCATAAATAATTAATTTTGTGTGAGGATAGCAAATACTGAGTTGATTGATAAAGCGTGAAGTGTTTATAACTACTGATACATAATTTGTGTCTAAAACATGCCATCAGCTCTACCTTGTTACAAAAAAAGGAACCTATTCCCGTGTTCAGGCTTCTAATGTGCCTGTGAACACTGCCGCTTGGAATGTTATTCCTGGAACACATTTTTTCTTTCCTTGTCCATAAGTGCAAACTGAAAGAGTAATTTCTTATAATACACCTTGTTAGACGCAAAAAAGGTAGATAGGTGTGTTATATACAGAGTTATTGTTCTTTACTTTTGTATAGAGTAGACAGAAATATTTGCTAAAGTATACATTGATGAAATAATGTCCAGAAGTTAAAATCTTTCACATTTTAAAAGTTATTATTCTTTTCCACTTTCAGAATTAAACATAGAAGGATCATCCTAGGGACAAGCTCTCATTCTCAGTGAAAGATATGCCCAAATGAAACCTATTAATGCCTCCTTCTGTGATCTTGTTTAAACCCCAGTCTTGCTGTCATTGTGCCTGAGGGAGGAGGAAAAAGTAAATAACATCTGATCAACTGAAGGAAACCCAAAACATGCTTGATACTAATTATACATTTTCTTGTTTAGACTTCCATAATTTTTCTTCCACTCTTCTGACACTGTCTTCTACATAATCATTCTTTATCACATATTCAAAAAAGTAAAAAAAAAACCAACCATGGACATGTGATGCTCCAAGTTGAAATTAAATTGTAGGCTTCTGTCAAACAAACAAGATCAAAAAGAAAATGGCAGACTTAGGAATCTGAGAAGTTGCTGCTACTAAAATTTATGTTCAGTTCAGGGAAAAAAAAGCTATATTCCTGTGACAGGCATTGCAGAATTTTCATATGCAACCTAGATTAAAGTCTAGGTTAATGTTTTCAGTATTTTTGTTTCCTAAATTAGTCAATATTCCATGAAAATTTCTTGAATTTTAATTTAAATAAAAGTAATGCAGAACTACATAGATCTTTTATTAAGGAATTATTTCAGTGGTAAACACTTGTAAATTTAAACCACTGGAACTTAAGTGTCTGCTATACAAGCATAATTTTAATGGAATTTACCTGACTTTTAACTAAGGTGACTGTGGTAATCTCGCTGTTTTGAGAAACATCTGGGCAAATAACCCTGTATTTTCTGTAGTCAGAAAAAGTCCATCTGTTAGCTGCCCATACGTTGTTGTAGATGTTATTTCTGTATTAATTACATGACTGAATAGAATCCGACACCAAATTATAGTGAAATAACTGCCATCTCACTGTTCCAAGGCACTTTTTTTTTTTTTTAATATAGAATGGGCTATAATGAGAGGCAGATATTGAGACTCAAAAGAGAATGAGATTCTCTTTCCCAGGTTGTTACTATTGGGACTGGGAAGACACTGCTTAGCTTCACCACCCTGATAGACCCCACCTGGGACCCACCTGCTAGGGCCCAGGACCCCATTTCAGCTGAACCAGGTGCCCGGTGATAACATTCATTGGGGTACCTGTGCCCAGGCCAGTGTCTAGTCCTGCCTCTGGGGCTGGCATTCACTTACTTGAGTGATGTGTTTTAACAGCACTAACCACCAGACAGCACAGGAGAGGACCACTTTCAAGACAGACCTAAGCAATGACCAACCTTAGTAAGATGTGAAGTTAACGGTCCCTTCTTTTTGCAACATTTGGCAAACTTCGGCGGTATGCAAATATCCTGCTCTTTAGATGCCTGTTACTTATCGGTTGTATGAGAATGCCAAACGTCATGTTTGTGAATAGTCCAGATGATAATGTACGTAAAAGCTGGATGTCCAAATGTTCAGTACTGTAATCCATACTGACATGAGGGCAAAGGGACATATTTTCTATGTTTGAAAGTGTGACTAGTGGCAGCTATTGTCATGATTTTCTAAACATGAGCCAAGAGATATGCCAACTGAGTCTAGTTCCATGAAGTGAGACAAAAAATGGGCCCAGAGAGATGTCCCCTGCAGAGCTACCAGAAGAAATTCAGGCATCTGGCTCTGCCTTTCTGGTTCCTGCTTTTTTTGCTGTAGGTTTGATAATAGCTTTGAGTGGAGGAAACAAGGAGGGGTGGAAAGGATCAATGTGTGAAAACTTTGGAGAAAATAATGTCTTGATGAATGTATTTTTTGACATTTTTATGCCCCTCACTTTGGCAGGAGAGGAGGTTAGGGAAACAGAATGATCTGTTTTGGCTGGAAGATGGGAAAAAAAATTGAAGGAATACTATGTAATTTAATTTGCAGAAAACATTGCACAAAAAATAGAATTGTTTTTCTGAAAGTACCCAGTACATAAAATCTCTGGTTTTCAACTAGTAATAAAGCTGCTAAATTCTACCACATGAGAACTTTCTGCATGGTTCTCTTTTAAGACTATTACATTTAAAAATTATTCAGAAGTAAGGTAATAATTTGAATTTAAATACAAGTGCTTCTATGAGTATTATAAGCAATAAAACCGTTGCAGATTGGGGAAAATTACTGTCTTGTTCAAACTTCATTAAGAAAACTGTTAATTAAGTTAAGGCCAAAGTTCATAATGATGATGGTGCAGTAAAAGAAACTATATATCTTCCTATTGAAGATTCCAGTCATCAACAATGTTCTAACTGATGAAGAAAAAAAAAAGAAAAGGAAAAAAAGATAATCTTTTTACTTACTGCTCCATCAGACGACAATACAACTTGAGCTCCATGACTACATTTTTCAGAGAATAGGCTTACTTTATCATAGTACTCAACTGTATGCTTAATTCACTATATCATTTATAGGATACATAATAGACTTGAAATATCAACTGTCCTCTTGCCAAATCCTGAAATCTCAATAATGGGTCTTGGTAGCCACATTTTCTGGATATTAGAGGTATAGTATAAACACAGAAATCTGTATTGCTTCATTAGTGGCATGATTATGACATATCAATCCAGATGTAAAGAAGAAAGGAGTTAATTGAAGCATAAGGAGGATAAAATTCGTAACACAAAATGTTTTCCCATAGCTGTATGAGATTAATTCCATTAATCATTTCTATTAATTCTTCAGACATGAAATTGTTCCTCTCACCACTTACCACAGGATGGAGTTTTGGATCGAAAGTTAACCTCTTCTCCTTATAGTTTAAATACACCAGGTTTTACAACAATAAGGAATATCATCTGAATGTTGACTAGCTAAAAATTTTTACTCTAACTGTTGCAGCTAATATACCACAATTTTCAAGCACATGATAATTAGCTGATCTACATGTATTTAAAATATCAATAAACACCATTAAAGTGAATACTCTCAATAACAGAAATACTACTTTTATGTATTTGTCTAAACATTTGTTTTTATTTTTTTTGAGTGGTTACTTTTCAATTAATTGAGATATTGAACCCAAGCTAGCTGTGAATGTCATATTGGTGACAAGCATATATTTTTGAAGGAACTTCGATTTCCCTATTGTTTTTTTTTAATTTTTTTAACTGAAAAGCTCCCCCCCCCAGCTCTTTCTTAGTAGGTTGAATAAATTATTCCCTCATATTTAATAAAAATGTGTAAGATCTTCTTTAGTAGGCTTTATTTTTGACTCCTGATCAGAAAAGACTGTCATAATTCTTCATGACTGAGAATTTTATTTTATACTGTAATTTGTTCTGTTTCTAAAGGGTATGAGTGTGGTCAATGTGTTAATGGAGTGGATTCCATATTCTGTATGAATATGCAGAAAATCTACCTGGAATGCATTTATTTATATATATTTATATATCTCCATTTTTTGTCTTGATGTATGTTTTCCTTAAATAAAAGAACTGGCTACAATAAATGAAAAATTAAAATGTGGGAGAAAATAATTCTAAATGCATTCATAGTAAAAAACCATAACTTTTCTTACCATACTGCTCCTCTGAGTTCATATGAAACAATATCCCTCTAAATACACTCAAGTGTTACAACTCTTATTCTATGCACTGTGGAACATCTAATATGATACTTAGTAGATATTCATGCTAGTTTCAATATCATTGGTGTTAGTCATCTAAACTAGTCTTGGTAGAGTTTTCTGTTAATGGAAGGGAATAAAGTTCATTTTCAAAAGCAACTTGATTTGATTTGATTTACGCAGTCAAAATTGAACTGCATTATACTTGTTGGACTTATGCCCATTATACAAGTATATCTTCAAGAGGACAGATCAGCTATTTACTGTATCCCTCTCTATAAAATCTATTCTATTCATCATCATTATTATTTTATTTTATTTTATTTTATTTAGGCACAGGAAGCTTATATTCTGGTACCCTCTGTTGCCAATTAAGTTATCCCCAAAGGGATTCCTTCCACTCCAAAAGAAGTACCTAAGATGAGAAGCTGAAGCTTATGATTTTTGACATTTACATTCCCTATCTATTTCAGAAGGACCTTGGACACACTCTTTAGAATAACTACACAATAATTATGGAGCTAAAATTATATAATGGGTAAAACCATGGTATCAACTTAAAATAAACTGATAAATGAAAGCACATATTCTTACAGAACTTGGGTACATTCCCTAATTTTGTATAGCTATTTACACATAAAACTGGAATGAGATCAACACAAATTTTGTAATTGAGTCGTATCTTGCAGATAGGTTGCAACCACTACTGTAGGTCCTTTATGTTAAAAAATAAGATTGTCTAAATCACTAGAGGCAGGAGGAAAAGCTGAATTCCTCTTTCCACAATGATAAATAGCCATTAACTAAAAAGGAACAAATGAATTTATGCAAGATGCCTTACGCTGTACAGTGTATCTTCTCTATCCTACAGCTACTCATACGAAAGTCACAGCTGTTTTATGGGGCTACAGAAGTTAGCAAGTCTCTGAAAGGGGAAAATGCAGATATCTGAATCTAACACAGAAGTTTAAACTCAACGGCAGCCTCAGAATTTGGGACAGGTGAGTTCGGTATTGGTGTAGGTCAGGACTGTGGAACAGCAGAATGGTTGCATATGTGATCCTCTAGAGGATCAAGCAGATAGTGCTATACAGTATTTTTTCCCCAAGGTTCTATGAATGAGTAAAGACGTTCAGTCAATAATGGACCAAGTTTCTAAAAGCTATTAAAATTATCTAATACCTGGTCCATATAAGCAGTCCTGTAAGAGAATACTTAGATTCTGGTGGATGCTTTAATTTCATTTTCAGACTGAAGTAACTGTCTTTGAAATGCTTGTAGGTTTGAGTTGGCACATTTACTATTATTATGTCATGATTATGAAAAATAAACCAATTAAAATATTATAATTTTCAGAATGCCAGGCAAAATTTGTCAACTATATAGGTTTTATAAATTTCCTGGGTTCAGTAGTAAACTTGTGCTGTAACTGTGCACGTTCACAATTTCTGTATGTGTACGTGTGCCATCTATGTGCAATCAAACTCTGAAAATAACATGATTTTTACAGAGCAAAGGAAAAATAAACCTCCATGGCTTTCTAGGGGGAAGAACTGAGGATAATCAGAGTACATTGAAAAGATAATTAGTAGAAAGTGCAAATATGATTGCCAAGGATGGGTACAGCTGTCTGTGCCTACAAGGAGACATAGCCATCTGTATGCACAACAGCTTCATTGCTGTATGACAGCTTCCTTCTGAAAGCAGCACAGCTGAGTTAGGAGTAAACGAGGGGGAAAAAAAGTCACTTTTCAATTAAGCTAGTAATTCATTTGTGCTGTAATACTGTAGACTATGTTTCCTCCATCCTTTTCCAGACGTTATTTGAAGTTTTGTTCCTTTTTGAAGATGAAGAGGACTAGGCCTGAGGGCTTGCTCTTTTCCTCAAATTACATGACTCCATCTGTTTAGAGCCTTAATGCTTAAATAATGCTTAAATGTACAGAATTCATGTTAATAGATATAATTCCACTTAGAATGTATGGGAATAAGTTTCAACATCATTTCCAGAACAAATTGTTTGGTGGAACTGGGAGAGAGGGGACCTTTCATATTGGGGTTCAGGCCAAAAGTAATTAAGAAAATGTTGAGAAATAAGCTATTCATAACATTTGTAGGGCTCAAATATTTAATGTATGTGTAAATAAAAATATTTTATATTAATGGATTTTCACCTGGAGCGCTGTTAAAGTCCCAGTCTAAAAAGTCCTGTCAGAGGACTGGACACACTGATTATTGATAACTTTAACTAAACTAGCAGCATTACCAGTAGAAACAGAATGATAATTTAAACATCGGCAGTCCATCCTCTGTCAGAAACAATCTGACTCCTTTCATCGTCCATCAACAAAGCAGCTGGAATTTGTATCCACAATTGGGTGGAACAGTCATTTCAAAAGATAAAGTCTTGTTGTGGAAGGTCTATAGAACCTTCTGCAACAGCGTGCCTTTGAGTCAAAACCTTCCCTCACCTTTGGAGGGTGAGGGAAATTCATCTCTACATAAATCATTGGTTCAAGTGCACAAAAAAATTTCATACCCTTGGTTTTATTTATTCATGGTTTTAAGTTTCTTAATGCAACTTTAAGAGGTAGCAATATTTTCCCCAAATCCAACCTTCAAGTGTAATCACAGGACTCCAAAATCTCTATATACAATGCTAGCACATAGTTCCTATTTGTTAACCCACCTCAGTTGCTACTCAAAGACTGTAAATCTTTGAACTGATTTTGATCCCATTGGTTCATTTTTTAAAAAGTAAGAGATGGAGGTACTTCATCCTGTTCTTTTCCTCCTCAGCTCTGCACTTCCTGTTGGTCCAACTTTAAGTTCAAAGTTGATTTAGTTCTTACAATATTATGAACCACTTTAAAATATGGTGTACTAATGTACAACCATCAGAACATGGCTAGTTTACACATAGAATCATAAAATCATAGAATTGTTGAGGTTGGAAGGGACCTTTAAGATCATCAAGTCCAACCATTAACCTAACCTGACAAAACCACTTCTAAACCATGTCCCCAAGTACCACATCTACCCTTTTTTTAAACACCATCAGGGATGGTGAATCCACCACCTGCCTGGGAAGCCTATTCCAATGTTTGATAATCCTTTCAGTGAAAAAATTTTTCCTAAGATCCAATCTAAACCTCCCCTGGCATAACTTGAGGCCATTTTCCCTCCTCCTATCACTTGTCGCTAGGGAGAAGAGGCCAGCCTCCACCTCCCTACAACCTCCTTTCAGGTAATTGTAGAGAGTGATAAGGTCTACCCTCAGCCTCCTCTTCTCCAGGCTAAACAACCCCACTTCCCTCAGTCGTTCCTCATAAGATTTGTCCTCCAGACCCCTCACCAGCTTCGTTGCCCTTCTCTGGATACGCTCCAACACCTCAATGTCCTTCTTGTAGTGAGGAGCCCAAAACTGAACACAGTACTCAAGGTGGGGTCTCACCAGTGCCGAGTACAGGGGGATGCTCACTTCTCTAGTCCTTCTCACCACGTTATTCCTGATACAGGCCGGGATGCTGTTGGCCTTCTTGGCCACCTGGGCACAGTGCTGGCTCATATTCAGCCAGCTGTCCACCAACACCCCCAGGTCCTTTTCTGCCAGGCAGCTTTCGAGCCACTCCGCCCCAAGCCTGTAGCATTGCATGGGGTTGTTGTGACCCAAGTGCAGGACCCGGCACTTGGCCTTGTTGAATGGCATACAGTTGGCCTCAGCCCATCGATCCAGCCTGTCCAGATCCCTCTGTAGAGCCTTCCTACCCTCAAGCAGATCAACACGCCCGCCTAGCTTACTGTCATCTGCAAACTTACTGAGGGTGCATTTGATCCCCTCATCAGATCATTGATAAAGATATTAAAGAGAACTGACCCCAGTACTGAACCCTGGGGAACACCACTTGTGACCGGCCGCCAAGTGGATTTCATTCCCTTCACCACCACTCTCTGGGCATGGCCATCCAGCCAGTTTTTTACCCAGTGAAGAGGACACCTGTCCAGGCCATGACCAGCCAGTTTCTCCAGGAGAATGCTGTGGGAAACAGTGTCAAAAGCTTTGCTAAAATCCAGGTAGATAACATCCACAGCTTTTCCCTCATCCACTAAGTGAGTCACCTTATCGTAGAAGGAGATCAGGTTTGTCAGCAATGACCTGCCTTTCACAAACCCATGCTGTCTGGGCCTGATCACCCTGTTCTCCTGCATGTGCCGTGTAATGGCACTGAGGATGATCTGTTCCATCACCTTCCCAGGCACTGAGGTCAAACTGACTGGCCTATAGTTCCCTGGATCCTCCTTCCGGCCATTCTTATGGATGGAAATACCATATATGAGGAAATATTTCCTTTTCATGAGAAAAGTCCACCTTTTCCAACATTAAAACAAAATAAACTTGCAAATATGTTTTCTGAAACAAAACCAAAACCTTATAAAAATTAATTTTATTTCTGGAATGCCGAACTTACATCTTTAAATTCAAAGATTATATATAACATATGCACTTGTAATAAAAATATTCATATTATGTTTATAATTAAGTAATAACAGAGAAATGTGAACAGAAGAAAATGGAAACAAAGTAATATATCATGATTAAAATATTATTTTTTTTCTTTATCATAGAACATGTCAAAATCCTTTTTTAGTAGAAAATGCTTATATCTGCTTTTTTGCTTCATGGACACAGAATAACAATAATCATATGTTATTCAGATGTTCATGAGTATAATGTGAACAACTTGCTTTGAGATAGGATGGAAATTGGAGTTAAAAGGGGATGGAAATGTACATGGTCAACTGAACTGAAAGGAAAACAGAAATCCTCTCCTAACTGATGGTATAGTTATACTTCAGAAATTATAATAACTGCTAAATATAAATAAATAGGTTGAATTTATATTAAACTGGGAGCAAAGCAAGGAGAGTATAACCTGTGTGAAATACCTGCCCATTAAGTACAATCTCCAAATCTTAAGTCCTCTACTTAGTCCTTCTCTGCTGTTATAGTGGCAGTAATTACATTCCTGTGGTGTTTTTCTTGAGGATCTTGGTGCTGTGCAGGTATAATTTCAATCACACAATAGATTATTAGCTAAGAGAATGCAGTAATAAAACATGCAGAAACAACACTTTAATGAACTACCAAAGCAATAAAAAATAAAATTAAAAAAGCCTAGAGAAAAAGAAAACAAAAAAGCTCACTTTTCCAGAATTCAAAGAACAAAGACAAGAAAAGGGGTATGTGCTTTCCTTCCTGTTTCGAGTTCATGTCCTCCTGCGTATCCAAAAACTTCAGTATGTAGAAGTGGTCTTCATGGTTAGTTTTGAGCTTTTAGATGCTATTTTAGAGGTACAACTGACAAAACAGAGTAGTTAAAGTATTAACATTGAAAAGATATATATTCTTTTCTGGTGTCCTCTTTCATTCTTTAAATAAGGATGTGAAAAAACCTTTAATAAAGCCAGATATTGATGCTTTAGAAAAATCAGCCTGAAGTTTCTCCTGAAGAAGGGCAACAAAGCTGGTTAGGTGTCTAGAGAACAAGTCTTATGAGGAGTGTCTGAGGTGAGTGGGATTGTTTAACCTGGGGAAAAGGAGGCTCAGGGGAGACCTTACCGCTCTCTACAACTACCTGCAAAGAGGTTGTAAGGGTGGGGGTGAATCTCTTCTCCCAAGTAACACATGATTGGAAAAGAGGAAATGGCCTCAAGTTACACCAGGGTAGATTTAGATTGGATATTATGAAAAATTTCTTCACCGAAGGGATTATCAAGCATTGGAACAGGCTGCCCAGAGAAGTGGTGGAGTCACCATCCGTGGAGGTATTTAAAAGACTTGTAGACGTGGTGCTGAGGGACATTGTTTAGTAGATGGTTGGACTTGATGATCTTAAAGGCCCCTTCCAACCTAGACAATTAAATGATTCTATGATTCTAAGTCTGCTGAAATCAAGAATTTCTAGAAGGGCTCACCTCTGTCTCTGGGTCTCATAATGCATTCTTCTGTATTCTGGTGAAGCAATTCCGTTTAATTTGACATGAAAACTAAATAGGATATAGGTCTTTAACCTAATTTAAAATAAGTAATTGAGATATAGAAAAATGTTATCAATAAGCATATTGTCATACTGACAATGATTTGCATGGACAATTTGTTTTGATTTAGATCTTATTTTCATTTAATCTACTACAGCGTATGTAGGAAATGGAAACCAACATGACCACAGAAAAGCAACAGAAGTAAAGGGTTAATCATGCATAACAATAACCAGTCAAGCAACCCATCAGTTGGTCTCTCAATTCCACTCTCACAAACATGACTAGACAGATAAACAGAAAACACATATGTATTGTATAAGACTATATATTACTATACAGTTAATTTATGTTTTATTCAGGGAAAAAGTTAGATGTACTGTTTCTGAAAGGAGAATAAACAAGTAACTGTATAATAAAGGCCAGACGACAGTGTCACAGGCAATTTGGAAGCATTCTATGAAAACCAAAATCAAATCCGTATTATAGAAATTAAATCTTGTAATTAAATCACATAAATTAAGTTTCTACAGTGTGGTTACAGTCATTTGAGTTTGGTATATAATTTGAAAATATTATTTCTACATTAATTTAGTTTCTATAATTTTATATATGAAAAAGTGACTAGAAGTCTTCAACATGAGATTAAGACAGAAACAGTTTTACATATCCATCCTTGCTCAAAAAATAATAATAAAAATGTATCAAATCAGAAATTCATTTACCACTTAGAATAAATTTATCATAACAAAGTCATCCTTTTTGCATTCATAAAAATATTAAGCCCTCAGTTCTACCAGGAGGTCCTTAAGGGATGAGAGTCTTTCCATGATGATGTGCTAGCAGAATCAGGTGTTCAAAGCATAATGTATTGCTCTACTTTATAAAACCAGCATCTACTCTACAAGGATTACCTGTACAAAGAAGACATAGTTCCAAAGAAAGATGAATTTTAAGGAGGAAATACCCAGAAAAAATAATCAGCAGAATCACCAAGCCTCTTCCTTCTACCTTTTATATTTTTAAATTACCTTCTATCATTATAATTAAAACATGAGTGGCATAAAAAAAAATATAATCACAATTTTTATTTCATTATATATATAAAAAAAGTGTTTCAATACACATATTTTTGCTTTTATAAAAAGAATCAGATGCTTCATACTTCAAAAGAGAAATTTTTAAGATGCATTCAGTTTCTTAGTTTAACTATTCTCTTCTAAACAGCTACTAGCAATGACGTGACAAAGCGTAGCTCATAAAAGAAAACTATGGCTCTTTCCAGACACTCTCCAAAGTCTTCTTTTACTTAGTGAAAGGGGCTGATTCAAGCACAGTTCAATTCATTATACACCCATGCTCATAATTTTAAACAGATGCTAGCAAGCCTTTGCACGACATGCAATGTTCCCAATGCCAAAGAACAGTGGGCAATCTGTTCTTCCTTTTTTGAAGATGACTAGCCTATTATTCATCTAATTTCTTAATTATTAAGGATGAATAAAGTGGTTTGGATTACCAAAAAGTGAATCAACCTGAAATTTTGACAAAATTGGGCAAAAAGTCCAAATACTTTGGAAAACAAAGTGATATTGGAATCATATTACCTACAGAAAGCAAATGTATCAGAAGAAAATAGATTTTGACAGAATTTCTGACCTCAAAAATGTACAATCCTGCCACTGCTGTCATTATTCTGTTTTAAAACTGGTTTGCAGATCAGTTAAGTTATGAGACTTCACCTTTTGAGATTTATCCATCACTATTGCATCCAAATTTTGAAATGTTTAGTTTCATGTGAAATACTGCATGTGAATTTACAACTTAAATATAAATAGGTTTTGAAAGGGTATATATTACAGGCCAGAATGTAACAATTATGTATTGATACATTCATAAATTGAATACATTCCCATAAATTAAATTACAAATACTGACTAAACCTGGAACTATAAGCATATTCTAACTGGAAAAAAAAAAACACTCCAACTTTCAAAAAACTTACCTTTGGGATGGAAAAGCATACAGTGGTCTTGCAGAGCACTGAAATTCCTTATTGGCTGTGTTTCTCAGTTTTACAATGTTTGGACTGCACACTCGTCTTCTCTAGGAAGAACATGAAAGTAGATTATCCTAATTTAAGTGCAAGAAGAAAAGTTATCTTGTGGAAAAAACTATAGCAATATCCTTTGGAGTTATTTTCAAATGTTACATGTCCAAGCAGATGGTGAATAGCATATTAAGCTATAGCTCTATATAAACTATAATGTCTCATAAACAGCTATGGATCTTTGCATTTTTGTCAATGGATTTATACCTGCATTTTATATAATTGGAATTTAGCTAGTGTGCTGTAAGAAAAAATCCTGACACTTTCCAATCCTGACTTCATAATAAATTGTCAAAAGAAAGGTCTTGTTCAGAATTTTTGTATGTTCTGAATACTTGGTATCTTTGCTGTAAATAATTATGACTTGATTTCTCTTCATGGGGACTTCTATACCTCTTCTGTCCAAGAGCCACTCTAAAGACCCTTTCTGTTGTTAGCTATATCAGTGCTCCTTCCAGACCTCAAGAAGGTACTTTTTTTTTTTTTTTTTTTTTTTTTTTTTCCCTTTTGGCAATGAAAGACTTAACTGTCCTTTTCATGGTGGGTCTGTGATGCAGGAGTTGCAACAGAATAATTTTTTGTAACTGATTAACTAGATTAAAGGTTGTTTACCTGCCTGCTGAGTAGGGACTTGACTGCATGTTGCTTTCAGGCCACCTGGCTCCTGATTTCTTCAGTTGCCATCTCATTCCTTTGGGGGCAGTAACAGGATACTCAATTATTGCTTTATGTACAGAGCTGAGATAAGGGCCTTTGCCAAAAAATCTTTGCTGCTGCAATGATTCCTATCCCACCTGCTTTATGTGGAATTAAAGACGTCCAGTTGGGATTTTACTTAACAAAGATCGAGCAAAAGGGAAACAAAATTTAGTTTGATTAGATAGATAGTCATATTAAGTTTGCTTTCAGGAAGGAAGTACTAAATGCTAACTTTTGTTTTATCGTTATGTGCTAATGACAAAGAACTGCTAAATCTTGTACAAAAATGGTCTTTTTAATTAAAAAATAACCAATACTTCTGTAGAAATGAAGACCATTAAAAGGATTGAAATCACATGCCAGTGGCTTTCAGTGGGCACCTCACATGCAATGGTGCAGCAAGAGACACACACTTGATTTCTGTCACAATTGTCATTATGATCTCTCTATAAAACTATGTTAGAGAGAAAACTGGATGTATTTCTGAACTTGGATCCTCAAATAATACAGTGTGGTACAATAGCACTGAGTAGGTTGATTATGTTCACTCATGCTGACTAAAGATCTGATTGTTTACTGCTTGTCCATTCATAGTTCATATAGAAGGATTTTGGATTTTTTTAAATATTATTTTTATATTATTTTAAAGTTTTCCTCAAGTACACTTAACATTTTTGTTAACAGTTGATGGAAAATGGAGTCTAAGGTTAAATACTAGACTACCTGAAGTGACAAATAAAACAATTATTAGTTTTCATTGTGTCCTTAAGGATGGGTTCATTTCATCTAATTCAACGCATTTAGAAATTTAGACGGTTATTCAGAAGCGGTCATTTAAATCCATCCTTAGTCAATGTAAAGAGGATTGGCACTTCCCCAAAGCAAAACTCTTCCTGTTGTGATGTATGTGTCTAACTAGGCAACTGAATTGCTTCTGGGAGTGAATCTTCCACCGAGGAAGACAGTTTCAGCAGAGAACCTGATAAACTAATTCAGACTGCATATCTAATTCTAAATGGGTAGAATTAAAGACAATTCCTACTCCAAATACACAGATGTAAAATGCAGATCTTCCAGATATTCTCAGGAAAATATTCCCATGAACAGTTAAAAGATTACCTCACATGGCAAATATTTTTTGCCTCTGGAAAACTAACAAAATCTTGACATTCTTTAGAACATGTTTTAATAGCGTGTATGTATTTTTATACCTTTAAACCTATATCCTAAGGTATAATTTATTCTGAGAAAAAAATCTAGCAAAAAATTATCTAATTACTGAAATTCATGGTACAATAGATTGCAATACTATATGTACCACAATATTAGCTACTATAATAATTACTAAAAAAAAATAAAAATAATCTGAAGTATTGCATGATAGAAAGCAGAAAACTGATTTTGGTCTCATTAAAGCAATGAAAATCTTGCCTGTAATATCAGTTAGAACAGAACGGTACCCTAGACATAAATGCCTCAGGTTTTCTTTGGAAACCTGGGCTGACCTATTGATGTAAAAGAGATTTTTGTCATAGGGGCACTGGAAGTGTCAGTATTGGTGTAGTCATTTTGTACGTACTTACCTTCAGTAGAGGTCAAATTGGCTTCTCAGTTACTCAACTTGTTCTATTTACTTTTGCTACAGTTGCTTCCAACATTGATTCAAACCTGACCACTTTGTAATGTTTAGGAATTGGAAATCTAATCATGTCAGTATAATTATACTTCACAGTGTCACAGAAGGCCCTTCCCAGTAACTTTGTGTGACACGGCTGCTCCAAAATATTCTATTTGCTGGCTGAACATATGAATTCTGAAAACTTGCTTCCAAAAACATTTTTAATGTATGTATTATTGCACACTAAATATTTATTTTTGTCTCCAGGATATAAATAACTACTGAAGTTTTCTTGCTGAAAATACGTGGAATATTGAAATATTCTCTTCTTAGCCTCTCATCAAAAAATGTATTTGAAAAGAAGATATCTTTAATATCTTAAATCACAGACCTCAACCACACACTTATAGCTGTGGTTAAATATAATTTTTCTCAGTTCTTTTATTGCTCAAATTCTACTTTGCATTGCTATTGTTTTTTGCTATTAATATTCTATTGAATTTTTCACTCATCACACATTTTTAAGTTACTACCACATCTCTACTGTAGCAAGCATTTTCTTTCCTTATGAGTTCAAACATTCTGTAACAACTAAGTGGATATAATGCAAATCCTTTTTTCACTTTGTCCTTTCAGTTTTCTCATGTATGTCACCCTTTCTAATCCTGTTTGTATTAATGTCTGACATAATTTGTAATTCAAATGAAAATCCTTTTTTTAATTCAAGCTTTTTCCCACTATTATTGTCTTTCTGCTACTATTACAGAAATATGTTAAAGAAGAATTCTATCACCCCTATTATTTTTCAGTTTCTTTCTCTTCCAAGTAGTCTTTACAGGAATATATAAGGAACTGTTTCTAAGTCTGGACGAGACACAACCCTCTGTGCCTTAACTGGTTGGAGCAATTACGAACAGCTTAGCAGCTGAAAGTCACTTCTCTAATTCTTTTACACACATTCATTTTGTCCCAAAGGTACCTCTAATGCTGGTGGAAATAGAGTTGTTTATGTTGTTTTCAATTCACTGTATCTGTACTAAATATTATTCTTATTTAAAAAAAAAAGAAGAAAAATTGGTGTGAAATAAGCTGCTGCTTCATCTTTCTCCTGTATTTATGTTCTGGGAAGGCAGACCAGTACTGACAAAATTCAGTTAGGAGACACATCATTATTGCAGCTGAAGTAGATAGGGGCTAAGGACAGAAAAAAATGGAAACTCTGCAGAAGAGCAAAGATAGGTAGAAGACCAGAATTTTATCTGCAGTATGAAGGAGAGCCAAAGCCAAATGACAGATGTGGTAGAAGCGACTCAACAGACTGGAGTCCCTTCAATCTAAACTCTTAAAAATGCCAGACTGGAAAGAAAGACTAGTAAGATTTATCTTGCAACATAGTGCATCCAAGGATACTTGTTATCAACCCTTTTTATTTAATACATCTCACACAAGTAGATCTAAATTTTCTCTGTTTAAAGAGCTACTTCTTAATGCTTTGCATTTTACTACTATTTCTAAAATTTAAACACTTGAAAAATTTTCTATTTTTTGGTAGAATCCTGAAATAAGAACTTTTCCCTCCTCCACAAACTACCTCAAGATGGGATTTCACAGAAATTATTGTGGTATTTGAGATTTTGTCACTTTTACTATCATGTGAATATTTTTATTTAAATAAAAGCAAAAATAATAACGTGCGTCTTTGCCTTGCATCACAAATGTAAACCTTAGGCTTTTTTTGGCAGAGATAGGAAAAAAGTCATTTGAACGATAGCCCATATATTATTGCTTTATTCAATTTTAGCCAAATGGCCTCAATCATTTTTTCACTTCTATTAATTGATAAATTAATACAGCAATAAGAATGTCAGTACAGAAAATTCTGTGTAGCTAAAAAAGAAAAAAATGTAAACTGTATTATTTAACTTTTAAAATTAAAGCAGATTATTTAACATTGAGAACTGACTGTTTACTGGGAAAGAAGTAGTTTCTAATACGTATACTCCATCAGTGTTAGAAGTGGATAGCATGGGTTTTTTACAAGTATCAGGAGATCTTAAATAAACAAAGAAGGTTTAATTGCTGATATTTGTCCAAAGCTGCATTGGATAAGTAGGACTGAAACAGTGCAAATGAAAAATTTCATTGTCTATTATGAAATAAAATATTAATAATCGTACTTACAAGGTTAATATTTCAATGCAAGTTTCTTAAATGGAGTAATTAAAAACTGAACTGAATAAAGACAGTGGTGGCTGCAGGTAATTTGCTTGTTTACCAGTGGCACCTTGCTTAAAGGGTGCATGCAAGTAGTAAGGAAAAGGCTGCCTGTTTGCCTGATCTTGGCAGCTGTGCTTTAAGTTGTAGCTTTCCAGAGTAGGAAAGAGACTGAAAGCAGCAATGAGTCCTTCATGGGGAAGAAACTTCTGAAGCAAAGATGAAGCTGGTGGTGAGAAATACTGCCAGTGAGAAAACGGTGACATAAGTACATGAAGGAAGAAGGCACAAACTGAGACTCAGCTGTAGGAGGAAAGAAGAATATTTTCCAGTGAATCAGAGGGAACTGTTCAGACCTCGCTGACAAACAAAGTTGCTTGAAACTGCTGGGTAGAGAACAATTAAAGAGGAAATCATCTGTCCTATGAAGTGGCAATGAAAAAGGAGAAATACTCTTTAAATAATTTTATTTTAATGTTTTCTTTTTAAGAACATCTCCTATGAAGCTGTTTACTTCTAATTTATGTTTTATTGAAACCTATCTTACAAAATTCAAATGTGTTTGGTTTTGTTTTATTTTTTTTTTGAAGCTACTGGTAAATCTGCTTTAAGGTCCCAGGTAAATCAGATCTTATTGTGATGATACACAGAAGTGGGAAGCGCTGGAACACTAAGACAAAAACTTTTCAGGGGATTCCAAGGCCAGAGTCCTATGCAAGAAAAAATAGTTTGGTGCCTTCAGCTAGATCCCAGAGTAATATGATAATACCACAGGCTTATTTTGTTAGCATCGGAGTACTGGAAAAACAGACTTTGGTGGCTATTGCTACCTAGACAAAGGTGGCATATGTATGGAATAGTAACTATAGGTTGGTGGGACTGTTTCCAGGTGGCCTCTTTCATGGTGGAGATGAAGAGCAAGGCACTTATAAATTCTGCTCAGGGGGTTTCCCATTAGCCCAGTAACAATGGTGATTCCCATCACCACAATTACAGAGGTGGCCACCCTTGCTTAGTACTAATCCCTCCCACATGGGGCACTAAAGCTTGTTGATGAGAAACCTTGAAAATGAGCAGTTTCTCTTAGCTGAGCATCTTTGTTATGAGAGTTCCTCTATTAAATCTGTAACTGAGAGATAACCGGTGCTTGTAAAGGTTAATTTGCTTAGGCAAAGATATATTTTGAAAATAATTAGGTTCCTGAAGTCACTCGAAATCATTGGAAGAGGGACTTCTTTGTGATGGGCATGTGCCTTCTGATATAACTTGATCAAATGCACTCAAGGTTTCTGAATAAGAATGATTTTTCATGGTTTTGGTCACAGAAGATATAGTCATTTTTAGTCTCTGTTTGACAGAATTAAATGATTCTCTCACAGGACTCTACAAAATCCTCTTCTAAGATCCCAGGAGGTTGCCAAGTCTCTCCATTCAATTGTGACACGGACCTGAGAATCCACAGAAGTATGTTAATTATATACAGGTGACCTTGGATTTTCTTCAGAGTTAGGGCTTTAGAAATGAAATCTAAATACTGATTAAAGGCTCTGATTGACCCAAGAAATAAAATATTTGTTTAAATCCAATTAACTTATTTTTTTAGCCAAATAACAATGGCAAAAAGTTAGACAAAACTTTAAAGGTTATATTGAACATGGACCTAAAAAAACCTTTTCTTTATAGCTTTTTGGTTTTGTTAGTTTGAAATTTATAGATGTGTAGTCAGGAGAGGAATTAGAATTTAAATATGTGGAGAAGATGAGTTTAATTTTTCCTAAATGAGAAGCTAATCTAAAAATAGGATTTTTATCTTTCATTATATGGTGCCAAAATGTAACATTAAAAACTGCTTAGTTTGACCAGATATACCATTTCTTTATAGAAAATAGCCTTTATACTACTCCAAAACATTAATATGACAACATAAATTAATCAAATACAGGGACACATTTTTCAAGTGTGCAAACTTGTTAGCATACTCATGTTGAATTAAATGCTGGGTGATTAAAGCATAAGATGCTTTTTAAAAAAAAAAATTAAAAGAAATGTTTTTCTTTTGATCCATTAGGGTTTGGGGTTTTTTTTGCCATTGGTTTTGTTGTTGTCTCTTTAATCAGATGTCCAGCCTGATTGATTTGCTTTCTGGTGGTTAGTTGGCATAGAGAAGCAATTATAAAGAGGAACAATTATTTAGAAGTATGTTTTGTATGAATGATGCTAGCTAATAAAATCTTTCTAGCTTTCCTATTACTCATTTGCTAGCTAATTATCCATATGTCACAGTATTTTGAAAAACATGTTCAAAATATTTTTGCTTTATTCTGTCTATTCTGGTTTTCCCCAGGAGATTTGGACTATTTTTAGGTATGGAAATAAAAATGCTAAAAAAAACCAACCCCGTATTTTGAAAACTTGTGAAAGAAATTTGTTTGACTATTTGTGGGCATAATATCTGTGGGGACAACTGACAATATTGGTTGTATTGGCTCACAGCTTTAGCAGATATACGTTAGCATAGCTTCGTTGAGATCATAGAAAGAATGTTGCTTTGAAAACATATTTAAGAAAGGGAAAAATGCCATACAGCAGTGAACAGTGAGGAAAAAAGCATGGGAAACAATACCATGAACACCAAGGTCAGAGAAGAAGGAGGGAGAGGAGGTGCTCCAAGCACAAAAATAGACTCTCTCCTGCAGCCTATGGAAGAGACCACAGTGGAGCAGATATTTTCCTGCATCCTGTGGATGCAGTTGCAGTGAAACAGGTATTTCCCTGCACACCGTGGAAAGGACATCAGAGCAGATATTCACATTGCACATCCACTGTTTTTTTTAAGCTCTTCTGCCTGAGGAAGGAATTAAAGGAGATTGCAGAAGAAAAGAAGTAACTTTAAGGTCTTTACTAGGTAGCACTATAATCATCACTAATTCTGAAAATGACACTGACATTGCAGAATGGGATGCACACAATTGATTTGTGTTTTGATGTAAACATCTTCATTTGAAACACTATTATTCGTGCTCCAAGCTTAGGAGTGATGCCCTCCAAGCTCAGGAGCGATGCCCTCCAAGCTCAGGAGCAATGCATCTCTACAAAGAAGGTGGCAGGCAGAAGAGCCAGGAAACCTGCATGGTTGAACAAGGAGCTCCTGGACATGCTCAAAATTAAAAAGGAGGACTATAGTGAGTGGAAACAGGGGTGGGTAGCCTGGGAGGAATACAGAGAAATTGTTCGAGCAGCCAGGGATCAGGTTAGGCAAGCTAAAGCCCAGATAAAACTAAATCTGGCCAGGGACATCAAGACAAACAAAAAATCCTTCTATAAGTATGTCACCGAGAAAAGAAAGACCAGAAAAGATGTGGGCCCTCTCCAGAAGGAAACGCAAGAACTGGTTACCCAGGACAGAGACAGAGCTGAGGTAGTCAATGACTTTTTTGCCTCAGTCTCCACTGGTAAAGACTGCAGCCACACTACCCGTGATGAAGAATGCAAAGGCGAGGATTGGGAAAATGAAGAACCACCCACTGCAGGTGAAGATCAAGTACAAGACCACCTAAGGAACCTGAAGGTGCACAAGTTCGTGGGACCTCATGAGATACATCTGTGGGTCCTGAGGGAACTGGCAGATGAAGTTGCTAAGCCACTAGCCATCATATTTGAGAAGTTGTGGCAGTCTGGTAAAGTTCCTGCCAACTTGAAAAGGGGAAACATAACCCCTATTTTCAAAAAGGGAAATAAGGAAGACCCGGGGAACTACAGGCCAGTCAGTCTCACCTCTGTGCCCGGCAAGATCATGAAGCAGATCCTCCTGGAAACTCTGCTAAGGCACATAGAATGTAAGGAGGTGATTGGTAGCAGCCAGCATGGCTTCACCAAGGGCAAGTCATGCCTGACAAATTTGGTGACCTTCTACGAGGGGGCTACAGCAGCAATGGACAAGGGAAGAGCAACTGATGTCATCTACCTTATGAAAAGTGTTTGATACTGTTCCACACAATATCCTGGTCTCTAAATTAGAGAGACATAGATTCGACAAATGGACCACTCGGTGGATAAAAAACTGTCTGGACGGTCACACTCAAAGAGCTGTGGTCAACATCTCGATGTCCAAGTGGAGAGCAGTTATGAGTGGTGTAACTCAGGAGTTGGTACTGGGACCGGTGCTGATTAACATCTTTGTTGGTGACGTGGACAGTGGGATGGAGTGCACCCTCAGCAAGTTTGCTAATGATACCAAGCTGTGTGGCGAGGCAGACACACTGGAGGGGAGGGATGCCATCCAGAGGGACCTGGACTGACTTGAGAGGTGGGCCCAAGCCAACCTCATGCAGTTCAACAAGGCCAAGTGCAAGGTCCTTACATCTGGGTCAGGGCAATCCCAAGCACAAATACAGGCTTGGAGGGGAATGGCTGGAGAGCAGCCCTGTGGAGAAGGACCTGGGGGTGCTCATTGACGAGAAGCTCAACATGAGCCAGCAATGTGCGATCGCAGCCCAGAAGGCCAACCGTATCCTTGGCTGCATCAAAAGAAGCATGGCCAGAAGGTCAAGGGAGGTGATTCTGCCCCTCTACTCCACTCTCATGAGACCCCACCTGGAGTACTGCATCCAGCTCTGGAGCACCCAACATAAGAAGGGCATGGACCTGTTGGAGCAGGTCCGGAGGAGGGCCACGAGGATGATCAGAGGGCTGCAGCACATCTCCTATGAAGACAGACTGAGAGAGTTGGGGTTGTTCAGCCTGGAGAAGAGAAGGCTCCGGGACACCTTATTGCGGCCTTCCAGTACCTAAAGGGGGCCTACAGGAGAGCTGGGGAAGGACTTTTTACAAGGGCATGTAGTGATAAGATGAGGGGTACTGGCTTAAAACTGGAAGAAAGTAGGTTTAGATTATATATTAGGAAGAAATTTTTCACTTTGAGGGTGGTAAAGCACTGGAACAGGTTGCCCAGAGAAGTTGTGGACGCTTTGTTCCTGTAGGTGTGTAAGGCCAGGCTGGATGGGGCTTTGAGCAACCTGGTCTAGGGGAAGATGTCCTTGCCTATGGCAGGGGGGTTGGAACTCGATGATCTTTAAGGTCCCTTCCAACCTAAACCATTCTATGATTCTATGCTTAACTCTTCCAAACATTTGATGCTGTACAGCTAGTCAAAGAGTGTTCTATCTAAATGAGTCAATGTATTTCCAAGTTAAGGAGTTGGTTAGACAGGTTAAAATGCATAAATCTGTTTAGTCCTTCTCTTATGCTCATAAAAAGATTTGAAGGAATGATGTAACTACTGCTGTGGGTGTGAGTGGCAAGTGTTTGCATTTCTTGTGGTCCAAATCATTACATCCATATTTTCACAGTTTCTCCATGTTTTACTTTCTGGCTTCAATATGAGCACTGTACAATGTAAAGGTAAATAGGGTATATAGACTTTTGCTCAGACCATCTAAATTTTCATGTTAACTCTAAGATGGGGAAAAAAAAGGTGTTTGGAATGTTAGGAAAGCCTTTTTTCCTTAAGTTATTTATTTTTGTTTTGCTTGATCAACCATGTTACATGCAGTTTCAAGCTTCTAAAATTCTATGAAACTATTTTGTTTCCCTTTTCATTATAATGCAGTCTCCATCTGAACCCTTTGGTGGTTTTTCTATCCCATTTTATTAAATAAGGCAAAGAGGTTATACAGATCTGCTGTCAATAACCAGTCCTGTTAAAAAGTATCTGCAACCTTCAAAACCTAAGAAGGTTGTGGATCTTGCTCATGGGAGGGCAAGTTAATAAGCAGAAATGCAAGCTTGCCAGGCTGTCTTATCCAAAACCCTTAATACTTTTTGCATGCTTCTTTTCTTCTACCCTCCTTTTTACCAAAATAAAAAAGCAGCTGTTCAGTTAGATTAGTCTGTCTGTCTTTCTTTTTCTCTTTTTTATACTGTCCTTATGCAGAACTTCTAGAATATAACAAAGATAGAAGACTATCATGTTCTACATGAAGTACTTAACATTGTTTCTGTTATTTTTATTCAACATATAGAATTCAACTATAAGAATACAGTCACATTTTAAATACTATGTTCTGTTACGGACAAAAGCATCCACATCATTTTTATATGGAGTAACATATTTAACATCCAAATCAAAATACAATTATCATTACTTAGTAACAAAAAAAAATTAACAGGTATATTCCAGACTAGTACAGAAAAGTTTCATTAATATACTTTTCCAAGTGTTACACAAGAGGTGACACTAACACCAACCACTCTTCTCTGCCCACAACTCTGGGGGTCCCTGGCTGACTGCACTGGTCTCCTGCAACCTGGGGTAGTAGGCATTGTAGTGAAGGTGAGCACCTTACAGTCCCAAGCAGGAGGAGTAGGGTGCCTGCGGTGGGTGCAGCCCTCTTGTCCCAGGGCCTCTCTTGGGATATGTTTTTCCACATACATCTTCCCCCCACCTTTCTTTTCCTTTTCCGCCTTTCTTTTCCTTTTCTTCAGGCAGCAGCAGCCCAATTATCCCAAAAATATATTAGCACAATTTGAGAAACTTAGAATGGTTTGGGGTGTGAAACTTTGCATTTTGTTCATGTTCCTTGTATTAATTGTTAATTTAAATCCATTTGTAGATTCTACTTGGCAAGATTTAATCTGCTAGTTACTTCAGAGGGAGTGTATTTCTGCATATCCTATGATACTCCCGCCATGATCACTGATGCTACTGTTAGACCAGCCATGTTGTTCCTTATTTTTGTTCATTTTCGCTTCTTCTTTTTATTATTGAAGTCACATTTCGTTCAGCTTCAGATCATTATGAAGCACCAATAAGTAATTTCTTTTTTGGTTGTTGGACTACATGACTTCCAGAGGTTCCTTCCAACCTGAATTATTATTTTTGCTCCCAGGATCAGAAAAGTCCTTTACATACTTAATTTCTGGTTTTGTATGCTTGATAATTCTCTGAAACTTCTGAGCCTGCTTTTCTTTATTTCTTCTTCTTTCTGTCAGATTTCTGAAATGGGAGGCTAATAAATGTGATCTTAAGGGGAATGCCAGTTAAGCTGTCCAAAAAAAAAAAGTAAATATGGTTCTTTTATCACATTCTATCTCGGGAAAAAGTCTTTGTTCTTACACTTATCTTTTCATTCTTCCCTTTCCTTTCAACAATTTTTGTGGTTCCTTCTTCCCAGTAGGGAGTTGAACAAGATGGGAAGTATTTTCTTTTTAGACACCTGAAATAGAACTCTGGTGCAATGTGCCTATTTTTTACTCTTGACGTCTTTAGATGATAAATGTGTAGCTTTGAGTTAAATAGTGGTTAAAAAGGACAACAGCATACAGTTATTTCATTGTCACACAAGTGGATTACTAAGCAGGATTTTGGGGGATAAGTATGCCTGTGCTGGGGAAGCTAGGGGAATTGCTGGGTCCAAGCTAATAATTGCATGCCCTGGTACTACATAATCTATTGCTTAGATACATGAAAAAGAAGCAGAGAAGATAATTATTTAGGAAGGCTAAGGAAATTGTTTAATTTACCCAGCAGGAATCTTTTTCAGATGCCACAGAACTGAAAAAAAAAGATTAATATGTAAGTAGATATTTATCACATAATTTCTCTTGATATTAAAGACACAATTAGTGACTTTCAGAATTTTAAATTCTACCTTATATTTTCTTGAAAATATTTGTGAAGATTACTGAAAAACATTTTTAGTGACAACAAAAATCTTAGGCCTTAATGTCTTCAACTTTTCAATTCTCTAATGCTTTTCCACTACAAATTTCCACATGCGTATGAATTTTCAGCTGTGAAATGTTCCCCCAAATTAATTTTTTTTACTAAAATGTATCTAATAAAAAGATTGGTAAATTTCCATGACACATAACTCATGAATTCCAAAGGTACATGCTCTGAAATGTAGAGCATGCAGGTTTATGTTACAGTGCCACAGAATATTTTTTATAAAATGTTTTGAAAATTGTAAACTTCAATTTCAATTTCAGTTGTAATTTCTCCTGGAGAAACTCAAACTCAAAAAGAAATCTTACAGGGGGCAGAAGTAAGGACAGGTAGCCTGGGAGTAATACAAAGAAATTGTCCAAGCAGCCAGGGATGAGGTTAGGAAAGCCTAAGCTAAAGAATTAAATCTGGCCAAGGACATCAAGGGCAACAAGAAAAGCTTCTATAGGTATGTTGGTGATAAAAGGAAGATTAGGGAAAACATGGACCCTCTCTGGAAGGAAATGGGAGACCTGGTCACCTGGGATATGGACAAGGCTGAGGTACTCAATGACTATTTTTGTCTTGGTCTTCACCAACAGGTGCTCTAGCCACGCCACCCAAGTCGCAGAAGGTAAAGGTGGGGACTGGGAGAATAAAGAACTGCTCACTGTAGGAGAAGACCAGGTTCAAGACCATCTAAGAAACCTGAAGGTGCACAACTTCATGGGACCTCATGAGATTCATCCATGGGTACTGAGAGAACTGGTACACGAAGTTGCCAAGCCACTACCCATCATATTTGAGAAGTTGTGGCAGTTCGGTGAGGTTCCTGCTGACTGGAAAAGGGGAAACATAACCCCCATTTTCAAAAAGAGAAATAAGGAAGACCCGGGGAACTACAGGCCAGTCAGTCTCACCTCTGTGCCCAGCGAGATTATGGAGCAAATCCTCCTCAAAACTCTGCAAAGGCACATAGAAAATAAGAAGGTGATTGGTGACAGCCAACATGGCTTTACTAGGAACAAATTGTGCCTGAGAAATTTGCTGGCCTTCTACAATGGTGTTACAGAATTGGTGGATAAGGAAAGAGCAACAGACATCATCTATCTGGACTCGCGCAAAGCATTTGACACTATCCCACATGACATCCTTGTCTCTAAATTGGAGACGTGGATTTGATGGATGGACCACTCAGTGGATAAGGATCTGTCTGGGTGGCCACACTCCAAGACTTGAGGTCAACAGCTCAACATCCAAGTGGAAACCAGTGATGAGTGGTGTTCCTCAGGGGTTGGTACTGGGACCAGCACTGCTTAACATCTTTGTTGGTGACATGGACAGTGGGATGGAGTGCACCCTCAGAAGGTTGCCAATGACACCAAGCTGTGTGGTACGGTTAACACACTGGACAGAAGGGATACCATCCAGAGGGACCTTGACAGGCTTGAGAGCTGGGCCCATGCAAACCTCATGAAGTTCAACCAAGCCAAGTTCAAGGTCCTGCACATGGGTTGGGACAATCGCAAGCACAAATACAGGCTGGGCTGCATCAAAAAAAGCATGGCCAGTAGGTCAAGGGAGATGATTCTGCCCCTCTACTCTTCTCTGGTGAGACCACACCTGGAGCACTGAGTCCAGCTCTGGAGCCCCCAACGTAGGAAAGACATGGACCTGGTGGAGTGAGTCCAGAGGAGGGCCATGAAGATGATCAGAGAGCTGGAGCACCTCTCCTATGAAGACAGACTGAGAGAGTTGGGGTTGTTCAGCCTGGAGAAGAGAAGGCTCCAGGGAGACCTTATAGCAGCCTTCCAGTATCTGAAGGGGACCTACAGGGACTCTTTATCAGGGAGTGTAGTGACGGGACGAGGGGTAACAGTTTTAAACTGGAAGAAGGTAGAATTGCATTAGATATTAGGAAGAAATCTTTTACTGCGAGGGTGGTGAGGCACTGGAATGGGCTTCCCAAGGAAGTTGTGGAAGTGCCATCCCTGGAAGTGTTCAAGGCCAGGTTGGATGGGGCTTTGAGCAACCTGGTCTAGTAGGAGGTGTCCCTGCCCATGGCAGGGGGCTTGGAACTAGGTGATCTTTAAGGTGCCTTCCAACTCGAACTGTTCTATGATTCTATGATTTTAATTTCCTGACACACGTTGATCAAACTGTGAGGGAAACTCATTCAGATTGTGCCTGGTTTTGACAGTGCTCTAGGAAATATAATAAATTAGAAGGCTTTCTTTGTGATTTTATTGTGTTGGAAAGGAAGGGTTAAGGGAAAATTTACTGCCTTCTGTACATAGAGAGAGGAAGTAATTTGCTGCTGTGATTGCCCCAGCGGGAGACAAATAAGAAAAAGAAAAGGATAGACTGGATGCTTTCCAATTTCACTGTTCTCAAAATGTGGATGGATGGTTTAAACATGGTGGGATTTTAGATTTTTCGTTTCGAGTTTTTCAACCTTTTCCTCATTTGACCTTTCTAAATATAGGGACGTATCCTCTTTGGCTGTTCCTTTGCAACAGTTTTCTGTATGAACTTATTCTAATGTCAAAATGTCTTTCATTTTACAAGCATACAATGACAAATGATTTAATTCATGCTCTCTGCCAGCATTTAAGCAGGTAACTTGCAAATAGTCAGATCAGCAGATGGGAAAGCAGGTAAACATATCAGTTAATCTATGGAAAATGCAGTAAGAATAGTTGGTAACTGGAGGACTGCTAAGACAAATGTGAAGTAGTGATTTTCCAGTACAAACACTAGTCTGCCATAGTTTCATTTATTGTTAACTTAATTCTCTGTGAAGTAGGCTTATAAAATCTACATTACCTGAATAGTTAATTCATGGTAAGAATTAGTATGTTTACACATAGATCATTTCAATCATCATAAAGTAAAGCTTAGTAAAAGCTGAACCCTTTTGTGTAGAGAAAATTTCAGCTTTAGGTGAGGAATTTTCAAGGAAGTCACAATATTTTTGTGACTGCAAATACAAACAGTCAATTTCTGGTTTATTTTGGACAATATTTTATCTGCTTACAATTTAGAAAGTAAAATAATAATAATAATAATTGTATTGAAAGTAAACCATTTTTAATCATGTTGAAGGGAGTGACACATTTCTCCTAAGCATAATATACGTTACACCCTCAATCTTCTTAAGTAACAGAGTTACAGAGTTTTTATTTTACCAGGAAAAAATAAAATCTTCCTCCTTTTAGTTTCTCTAAAGGGCTTGTACTGAATAACTGAAGTCTGAATTTAATCACCTGTTTAATAATAGAAAACAATGATTATATATTCCTATATGAAATTTTCATAAACATTTCTTTTGAACTGTGCCTGTCATCATCCATTCAAACCCATAAAATACTACAAATGTGAAAATAAGGTTTCTCTGAAAGGAATGGGGGGGCGTATGACTCTTCTCATTTGCAGATACCTATCAGTGGCAATTGTAGTAAAACCAGTGCAAATACGGTAATATAAAAGTTACATGGGTTCATAAGGTCTTTTGTGTATTATTCCCTGTAAATCATCTCCTGTTTTTATGCAATAGCTGATGTTTCTTATGAACATTATCATTAGTCCACGTACTGGTTCATTTCCTCTTTTGCAAAACTTAAAATATTTCTAAATGTCTCATTATGAATCAGCAAAAGGTCAATTGCAAATGAAACTCTTTGGAACTAATGAGGGAGACATGTCTGAATTATTTTTATCTTCACTCCTTCAAGACAGGTAAGCATATTGAAAAAACATGGAAATGTCTTTGTTACACTCAGTTTCTTGCAAATATGACATTTTAGCTGAATAAAGAAAATCACATTGTAGAATAGCTGTGCTTTCTCTTGGGAATCTGTTAACAATAAGGTTTTTGTTTTAGTTAGTTTGTTTAACAGACTATACAATTTACTTCATGGTAACAAACTGCAAGATGGTAAAGTGAGATCCAACTTCAAAACTCGCAATAGGCCAGTGGTACGAATAATGGCTTGAAGTAGCAATGTAAGAAGCCTAATATGTTTGAATTCTACAGTCTTTAGTTATCCAACCTTAGGCTTTTAAAATAGTTTATTCTTCTCACAAATTTCTGAAAGTTGAGTGCTTTTTTAAAGATATATCCCGTTAAGTAACAAAAAGCTAAGAAAACCTTAGTTTTAGAAAACTTTGCCTAATACACATACAACAGGGATAAAATGAATAGGAACATGGAGACTAAAGTACATAAAATATTGATTTGATTAATTAGATTGCAGGGGATTTTAATTTTAGTAAGAAGAGTAAAACTACTCAAATGAATATGTTTCTCAGAACAAACATTTCTCAAGTTAGTAAAGAAGAACTGTATATTTGAACCTTCTACTAACAGAGGAAAATTATATTTGAGCAATATGATGTGGGAAGAGCATTGGGCTCAGGAGATTAGATTATACAATTGCTAGTGAAACTTGACCGCATCTTTTCATTGCTGTGAAATTACATACAACAAAAAGGAGTGCTTCACATCTGTGTTCCCTTCACCCACCTGCCCTCCCCCCAAAAAAGGGGGGAAATTTTTTTATAATTTTCATTTTTGAGAAAAATATTAAATTTTCTGATTTTTAGACGTACTGTTTTCACTGTTGATGCAACCTGCTCTTAAGCTGTTTCTATGCAAGAAAAGGCAGGCACATTTTAAATGCATTAAAACAGCAATGATGATTTTGCTGTCCTGTATTTCTTTGATTTAACCTGAGTTGTTAGACTGTTGTTTTTAACTAATCCCAGGTCAGTAGTGACTGAAATTTATTGTTAATTGAGGGCCTGTAAGAATGAATTTAATTGCCACAGGACACTTCCCAAGCAGTAATTATGCACATGCACTAAACAATCATTATATTTCATGCCAGTTACCAGTGTTACTGGCAGTGTCATCAGAGGTCATGAATTAAAATGTTGTGAGTAGAATCTAAGTTACACTTATGGTTGTTTATACACAAAAACTGTTAGTAAGAATTTTTCTACTATATAATTGTTCTTAGGTCTGCATTCGAGGCACGATTTCCTCTCTGTGTGGTCCACATGGCCTCCCTTGTAGGTCCTGCCAGCTAGAAAGTCCCACATTCTAAAATTGTTGTAAGACAAAAAGATAGGAAGGAATGTTGGGAATGTATATACATATTTTGAAGAAGAACAGCTGTTGGTGAATGACAACTTTTCCTGCTTCAAATGTTTGATTAGTAGAGACACACGGCCACTTTCAAATCCTTTAAAGTCTCTAAAAAAGAGCTTGTGAATAGTTTATTTGCCAGACCCGTTGTTCAAGTTTGATGCCAAAACATGATCACAAGAAACCACATCTTGCGTGTGGCTAATCTGTGAAAATATTTTGCTGAGCCTCTGTGCCTGGACATCAGCTGGTGCTTCCCACTACAGAGTATCTTTCACATTCTGGCAACCTTCTCTAGACTTGGGCAGGGACTAGAAGCTTTTGAAGTGAAGAATGGTGGAGATGGAAAGGCAAGGCTTGCAGCTAGCACTTTAGTTGGAGAATGGTTCCAGGAAAGGTTTCTCTGTCAGATCTTAGTTACATACAAGCAGAAATCTTCAGGGATCTGGAAATGTCAGGCTTTACCGTTACTGCCCATTTCCATATTGGGCAGTTAAAGCAAAAGTTCAGTCATTTCATTGAAAGACGGCACTGAAGATGACATTCTTTATTGCGTTTTTTATTAAAGTCAGATAAATGGAGCATCTGCCTGTAATACCTTTGCTCCTCAGGCTATAGTGACAAAACCTGTGATAATCACAAGAATAAACATCAACACCACATAAAAAGAAACAATTCTATAATCCTGTCAGGGAAGCAAAAGCTATACTTAGATGTTGGTTTTAGAAAATCAACCCCAGATAAAGTGGGAAAGCTAAAGGTCGTTCCCGGGTCAGTTTACTGATATAAAAGTACAGCTCAAGGCTCCAAGGTATCTAAAAAGGAAATGACAAGATCCTAAATTGGCTAGAGATGACTAGGTATTTTTCCTGTACTCAGCTCTTTGAAAAGACTCAGTCTTTCAATTCATTTTACATTTTCTTTATTAAGATTTTTTATTAAACAAAGGAAAAAGAAAAAACTGGGGAAAAAAAAAAAAAACGCACCAAAATACAAAACCAACCAAACAACCCCCCCTGCAAATTAACTAGAGAAGCTAGACCAGAAAAAGGTTTACATGCATAAAGTAATAAAAGTTTGCATGGTCTTTTCCCACTATTTTTTATTGCTGACTCAAGCCTCCTTAATATAAATTAACAGCATGCGAGGTACTCAAAAACAAAAAAATCGATTATAGAAAAATTCTTCATTGTTTATGGTGACATCAAACTCTAGTTACAGTTATCTTCTTAAGCAAAGCTTATAGCATTTTTGGTAATCTTTCCCTGTTGTCGTTGCAGGCATGGGAATGAGAAAGAGGCAAATTGCAAATTGTGTAAATAGAAAACAGGGGAATTCTATCTACATTTATCCATGACTACTTGTGACTACCTCAGCTCCATATGTGGCCTTTGAGTCTCTAAGAAAAGCATCAACTTAATTTTGAAGATAATGTCCCAAAGTTCCCAATGCCAATATCTATAATATAGACACTAACTTATAAATATTGTTATCCAAGTAGTAAAAATGAAAATTTGTAAATTTCAGTATTCATATGTAAATTAAATTTAAGGGGCTATATTGACAAGAACCAAAAAGTTGACAGTTAATGGAAAAGGGTGAATATGCTAAGCTTAAATTTAGACCAGTTAAAATATTAGATCAAAAATGATTTATTTGGGTATCCATTTTCCTTTGGGAAGTCTCAAAAGAGGACTAAGAGGAAAGAAGTAAACATATTGGACTTTATTAATCTAGTTCCAGTATAACAATAAAATTTCTGTAAGAGGCTGGCAGACTTTCTTCTCTCCAAAAATCAAGATAAAATAATATTTAGGGAAACTGAATCTCATTATTTTTTATTTTTATTCTTTTTCATCCTGTTGTTTGAAGTGTGATTTTGAGAAACAGAGCTTCTCCAAAGGTCAAGAGATGGCTTGGTGCTTGACTAAATTTACAAGAACTGTGAGTCTGTACAGTATTTCATAGAATGGTTTATGTTGGAAGGGATCTGAAAGATCATCAAGTTCCAACCCCCCTGCCATGGGCAGGGACACCTCCCACTAGACCAGGTTGCTCAAAGCCCCATCCAACCTGGCCTTGAACACTTCCAGGGATGGCACCTCCACAACTTCCCTGGTCAGTCTGTTCCAGTGCCT
This sequence comes from Pluvialis apricaria, assembly GCA_017639485.1. Lineage (NCBI taxonomy): Eukaryota > Metazoa > Chordata > Aves > Charadriiformes > Charadriidae > Pluvialis > Pluvialis apricaria. Next base: position 52,995,198 of record CM030007.1, read on the forward strand.
CACCACCCTCACAGTGAAAAATTTCTTCCTGGTATCTGTTCGAAATCTACCCTCTTCCAGTTTGAAGACCATCAAGGTTCCTTACACCTACTGAAGAGAAAGTCCTGGGTCCTCCTGAACTAAAGATGAGCATGAAAGTATTATCTGGAGCATGACAGACATGACAACTAGAAAATTTATGTGAGTCTGTGAATTACGCATAAGGGAAATAGAAACACAATCAATAGGAAAGAACAAGGGAAAATGCAACACCAAATCTCATACACTTAGAGTTTAAGTCATGTGCAGAGAATAGAATGTTTTTCAGTGTTTATATTCAGGGAAAAAAACAGCTTAAAGTGCTTTCAAAGTTATATTGGCACAAAAGCATTTTTTTGAGACTTATAAGTGGATAATACTTTCAGTCACGCAGTTTCTTCAGTCTTTCCTTTCTTACTGAAAATTTAACTTGTAATCTAAGATAATTGTTGGTTATGAATATTTGTTTTTTAAAAAAATTATCAGCTGTGTGGGAGGAGGAACATAGGGAATACATACTCTTTAATATGAAAATTATTTACGTTCTTTATTTGACCAGATGCATGCTGACAATTTGAGTACTGACGGTGGAAGTAAGAAAATATTGTTCTCACTGAGAAGTCTTTATTAAAGACCAGGGATAGACGGATTTGATTTGATCACATTAACAAAGGAATGAAAGGGATTTGTGTTGTCTTAAAGTACTATTGCAGGTACATACATGTATGCATTGCTATATTCAGTTTTATTACATGACCAACAGTAGATCAAGAAATCTGTCTGAAATTGTTTCAGAACCTCAACACTCTGAAAGTAAGACACCATATAACTTACAGCTAGAGTTTATTAATGACCAATTTATGTCCATCTGTTCAAATAAATTTATCTCTGTGCCTTCATTTAGCTGAACCACAAGCATTTTTTCCCCCTTGTTCTTGTTTTTCTTACATGAAACCAACTCTAATAAACTGATGATTTTAATCATTTTGCAACCATTACTGCTAGATATGTTTCTTTAATCCTGACTGATGAAAATTCAGTGGAGAATTCCAGAGCAGGTTTCCATAATAGATGACTGTGCTGATGCAGCAGTCAATATCTAGTTTTGTAATAAACTTTAGAGAAAATATCTAATATACAGTTTTCTCTATTTTGGCTCATCAATGTAAAACATATGTTGCATTATATTGCCTTTTTTCACTGATTTCTATATGTTGTGTTCAAATTTTACATTAATATTACAAATGCAGTAGTCATTATCAGAGACTGAAAAAAGCTGTGGGCAAATATGTAATGCTACCTGGTAAGTTATGTATATCTGTGTGGTAACTGACAGCTAATTTCTGAAGTATGGCTATGTGGTAACTCTGGACAAATATCAGGATTTTGCTGGAAACTATAGCAAGTGGTAAGTTATGGCTTATATTTGGGATAGGATGGAAGCAAAGCACAACTACCTATTCTGTTGTTTATTTGTTATTGAGAAGAGACTTTCTTCTGTGTTCTTCTTACTAATTCATCAGTGCAAGAGAAAGAATTTTTCTTTTTTTTCAGGTAGATAGTGCATAATTTATATAGATGAAAGAGTAAAACCTATTCAGAAAGTAGCTGATCATGCCTGAAGCATTCTCTGAATGTGTAACAATATATTTTTGATTGCGAACACTTAAGGCAAATAAAACTCTAAATGATATTGTTTCATATCCTTTGATTTGAAGGAAAAATATGAGCCGATGGCAATAGTATTGTCTCTGAGAAGGCATCAGCCATAAGGAGGGAATACTTCTGCAGCTTGTTAGTGTTCATATTTACGGCGGAGCTCCATATCCTTCAGTAACTGCTGTTAGTACTTTCTATTTTCATAACTACCATAACATTTCTCAAAGCCTTATCACAAACTGGTATTTTCACAAAAATGTTGCAACTCTACCAAACTGGAGAAAATGTAGAGCTCTTGTAGCAGTAGCAGTAGCACATTAATTCTTTTGCTTAGTAAGTTGGCAATAAAGAAACTTGTCTCCTTATCCTCCAAGATCCTTGGATGAAGTGCTGTGTAAAATGAAGCAGCTCATATTGAAATTAGGACCACTTCTAATTTTAAAATTTAGATAAATCAGTTCTTCATACAAAAATAATCTTATAAGCAGGACAGATTTGACTTCAGTCATGTCTCCAGTAAAACATGAATAAATAGGGAGAAAGTACATATTTTTCAAGCCCTTACATATGTGTTTTTATTCTTATGTTACAAGTTCATCGACCTCATTCTCCATCTGTTACCCTGGTGGTAGATGTATAACTTCATAAATATATTGATAAAAATTGATTAAAATATAAAAATTCTGCATAAATACGCACAAGTCCTGTGCTAACAAAATTTGCCTAAACCTGGCTCCCCACAAATTTGATCTATGTCTTTCCTTATTTGTAAATATAAGGAAAAAGAAGCAAACGCCAAGAGAAATCAAATCCTTGCTAGAATAATTCTCTTTCAGTTAACAATGGAGGAAGCCAATGAAGCTGACTTAGCTCCAAAGTTTTAGTTGTCCGTATTTAGATACAATCAGTCTGGAAGCTGATGTAAGGAAGGTTTTTGTTGTTGTTTTATTTAAGTTTTGTCCATTTCTATTTGGAGCATCATTAACAGACTTCTTTGAACCTAAGAGTAGTCACATTAAGTGTACATAACTGTACTTTTATAGTAAGCGGAACGGAATGTGGTCTTGTCCTGGTTTGAGGTAAAACAGGACCAATTTTGTTCAGTAATTTTACTTTTTAGCTGGACCTCTTCTAACTACTGAAATTGGCAGCATATTATGCAGAAACTGTTCGCTCTCAGAGTGATAAGAACAATGTTTGTAGCTGATGCCAAGGAATGGTACGCAGAGAGGCTCTTGCTTATACTTATTGGTGTAACACCCAAGGCCAACTCACTTTGTTATTTGCCCCATTGGAGGGTCAGAAGCTGAAAAGCGTGGAGGGTTCCTATCTGCGGGGAGGAGAAGACAGGACAGATGACCCAAAACTGACCAACAGGGTATTCCATCCCATCTGCCTCATGCTCAGTATAAAAGCTGAGGGATCAAAGGGTCAGCCCTCTTTTCTTCAATGGCTGGCGTCTGAGGAGGACTCTGTTCGTCTGCCTTTGATCCCAATCCTGAATCCAGATCTGGAATCCAATTCCTGTCCATCACTGAGTCCAGTCTGGGACTTTCCCAGTGTCAGCTGGTGATGTGATTGTCATCCTGGGACCTTGATACAATTTTGCATATATTTATTAATATTTTCATTAAAGTAGTTTAGTTCCTTCTAAACTTATAAGTCTCTTTTTCCCTTCTCTGCCTCTCTCTTTGAAGAGGGTTAGGGGGAAGTAGCTGTCACTTGCCCGATGGCTGGTTCGGCCTGAACCATGACAGGTTTCAACTTTTCTTAGCTTTCTGACACTAGGTTTTGAAAATTCATTTAAAACAATTCTAACTTTGCTCCATTGATCTGTGATTTTACATTGTAAAGTTCTGAAACAACATTAAAATAAAGAAATATAATTTGGAGTATTTTAAGGAATTTATCTATTGTCTTTAAAAAGAACATTCTGAGTTTAGTAATGTTAGCAACATTTAGTAATGTTAGCAATCACTGTAAAGGGCAGGTAGGCATATTTAACTTAATTACAACTTTATCATGTAAGTAATTAATCAAGACCAGTAAAAGACACAATTTTGTTCTGAATTATATATTACTTTTCTTACTTTTTAATCTCTGTAACCTGATAGACTATAATATTGCTACATTTTTTGTACTGATCAAACTCTAACTACTGGTAGATTAACACATAAGTGAATCCAGTCCTTGTGCTTCCTGCTTGCTATATATGTATCTCAGTGTTTCTTAAAATACCTTTCTCATCTTCCTGCTTATTATGTTCCATCACTCCTTCATTGCTTCAGAAAACATGGGGGTTTTTCTACATGATTTTTACTTTAAATCATAACTTTTTTGCAATAAAAGTCACATTTTCATGTTGTATGAAGGGTACAGCTGACTAGACTCTAAAGATATTATTATTACTCCGGATTAAATGTCAACTCTCTCCTTGCAAGTGTATATTGGCATTAGATGTTTTAAAAAAAGCTTAAAAAGGAAAGTTTTTTTATAAGGTCTGCAGTGCCAAAACAAAAGGAGCACTACCTAAGACTGAGACAAGATTAGAACATTATTTATATATGTATTTATATATATTTCACAAATATTATGTAATGGATATGATATTTGAGGGAGAAACAGAAATTCCCTTCTCAAAAGTGAGTGCAGAGAAAGGATGAAAACCAAAGGTTATTACCTGGCAAATACCAGGGACTTGGCCCTCTCTAGAGGTTTTTAGTTTAGAGTTTCTATGGTCACAGTTTCAAATCTCTTTCTATCAGATTTGTGCAGTGATCAGGGTTTAAACAAAATTTGTTTATAAATAAAGAGGACTGAATCAAATTAAACAGTTCCTTAGAGGAAGTTTCTGCTCATAATTGATACAATCTGCTGGAGTCCAAATGTTAGCTAATAACATACATCAAAAAGAATAATATTCTCATGCTTATAACAAATCACCATGACAGACCACCTTGGATTTCCAATCTAGCTTGTTTTATAGACACGAACTGTGCAACATTATTTCCTATGTCAAGTGAAGTGAATACTTACTGATGTTACTGACTTCAGATGGATGGCTAAACTCCTTATGGCAGCAATGATTTAGTCCAATGGAAAAAAAGGAGAAGAAAAAGAAAAAAAAAAGTAGTAGTTTCCTACCAGGTTACTGATTCAGATCATCTCAATAACGGGTAAGAAACCAGTGCCAGAAAACAAGGGGATGAGGCAGAACTTTGAATTACTTAAAATATTTTGGAATAATGGAAGAATTAAGTTAGATTATCACATTTATTTAGCAAGAACTGGTAGTCTTCTTCAGGCTTTTTTTTTTTCCCCTGACAGAAACCTTACTAAGAACATCAATTTTACAAATTATGGAGAACTTGTAGTTTCAGGAAACTATAAATTACCTTGAGTCAAATATCTAGTTGGTGTTAAACACAGGAATAACACAGTACTTGAAATCACCAGTTTATTTTCAGATATTCTTTGTTTCACCAGAATTAAGGCTTTTGAAGGCAGATTGTTGCCCCTTTCAATACCTGTTCTTCAGTACTTAAATTTAAATATTGGGCTGGAAAGAGGAAGGGACATGGAAAACAACATAAGAAATAACTACTGTCCTTATAGATTTCTTATACATTTGTATTCTTTTTTCCTAAATTAATGTACTAATTAGAAAAAGTGTTGACTTTAAAAAAAAAAACCAAAAAAAAATGAATCCGTATTACCTGCAAAGTGTTACTAAAGAAATTTTCTTCTGTTCCAGAAGAGAAACAGAACTCAGATAACATACTGTCTAAGTAACTATCATGAAAAGTCTTTCAGAAGACATTTTCTGGAAAAGGAGCAGTGTTGGGGAAAGGGGCTGTGAACAGACACTCAACTTGTTTTTGTGCTGTAAGAGAATGTTTTTTTTGAAAGATCAGAGAACATGGCATATACTTCCCCCAGATGTGTAGCGTTGTCATCACAAGTGCTGAAAAACCTAAATAAACACTTCAAGACTGGAAAGTCTAGCAGTCTCTAATGCAGCTAGCAATCGATGAGTACACATGAGAATGTTCTATTTGCTATTCAAGAAGATGTCCAGTAAAAGACAAAAAAGTAGAACAGAAACAGAAGTAAAATTTCAGCACAGGTCAAAAGTTATCTTTGAAAGTTTTGGTTCAAGGTGTTTGTTTCAAGTTCTCAAGAACATAAAATGAAAGGGATACAAACCAGTGCACAAGCCCAGTCAGAAAGATTCCATAGAAACACTAACAAGCCCTCTAAAATGACTGAGAAAAACATTAACAGTTTGCCCTTAGTTTAACTTAGTCTCTTCATTTTTTCTTATTCTGCTCTCTAAAGCCTTCTGTCAGGAAGCATCTTTGTTGAGTAAATATTGCATTATTTTCTACTTAAAATGCCTCCCAAAATTACTCTTTCTTTATCATAATGTGCTTATGCCTCAATGATTAGAAAGTATCTAGGAAGAAAAAATAGTCAAGGAATTTATTGACAATACACAAGCAAACTGAGAAGAAAATTTGCTCCATAGTTTTAGGGTGTTTCATCATAGTTTTAGGGTGTTTCATATTTCATTTAACTATTCATAAGAAAGATGAAAATGAAAAAGGACACAAAGAGGACAGAAGTTTATTGAGAAAGAAGGAATAATATTAGCTGTAGACTAATTTATACAGTTGAACATCAGTATGGGAAGCCAAAACTGTTGATGATGCAATAATCACTTTGCATTTCTAAATGGAAAAATATATAGCATATTTGCAATTTTATATTTGTTGGATTTTATCTTCTGCCTTTTTCACAAGACACTAAAGGAAAAAGTTTCAAAATCAGGAAAGTTTTCATGCTCTTTTTGAAGGAAATGTGAGGTACTCAGCACTTAACACACAGGGTTCTTCACTCAGAAAAAAATGTTGCCCGCAGCGCTACAGATGCTTTTAGAATAAACACTCAATGGCAGGCAAGAATAGCAACATTTGCCAAAGGTCCCAGCTGCTTTCTCAATTCCAGTAAATTGTATGATTTTCTTCTGGATCTACACATTCGTTATTATGAAAGTATTGTTCTGCTATTAGAAATGCAGAGTGACTCCATCCTGATAGTGGCATCCCATCCCCAGCAGGTGAAGACCATACCATCCGTGTAAAACTATGTGGTCAGAAATCCATCCATTAAGCAACTGCATATAACTATGGCAGACATTAATGTGGTTTCAGGCCAGCTTTAAGAAAATTTTGTAACAATGGGGGAAGAAACCAAGAAACTGAAAAATCTTGCTGAGATTCAAAGCTGAGTGTTAAAACTTGTTTTATTCAACAGTTTAATGACATTTTATGTAAGGTTTGTGATGCTTAGCTTTCCTCTGAGGGCATAATAGTTAAGGTCTTCATGTAAATTATCTGTCACATTTATTTTAAATGATTGGGAAGACTTTGAGACTAGCTTGTTGAATTCTGGTTTCTTGTAAATAAATATACATATAAGTATATTATATATGTATGCATACATGTATGTATGTATAGGTGTATAGTATTGTATATTTATATAATTGTAAGCCACATGAAATAAAAAAAATAGTTCTAATTATTTATAATGGAATTGGGTATGTAAATTAGGGTACCAGTCTGTGGTAGCTTTTTCTTTAGTAGACAAACATTATATTAGCTATTAGTTTGTTTGTTTTATAGGATATACTCTTAGTAAATAAATTTGTCTTAATATAGCTTTTTGTTAAAAGGAATCAATAATACAGTGTATGACTGTGATAAAATAAACTACAATACAGCAGATTTTGCCACTATGCATTGCTTAATTTTAGTAGTAACAATATGTTTTATCATATACTCCCAAAACATTTCATAGATGTTTACAAGCAGCGTATCAGGATGATGGTAAATAAGGGAAGGGTGAATGTGTACCTTATAGTTCAGTTGTGAATGTTTAATTAATGTTCAAACAAGCAAGACTATGTTAAGATCCTGAAGGAAACACGAATTTTTAAGGTAAAATATCACAATAAATAAATTGTTATGACAATTGTTATGCATGGTATAAATTTCTCCTTTCTTAGGTTGAACAGTGCATATGTATCAACAAAATTATTTTTTTATTCATTTTTAATTTGTCATGAAATGAGTATCCATGAGACTCATGGGCTTCCTTGGACTGTCCAGAATAGTTGCAGAATTACCCAATATTTCTGTGAAATGGTTAGTTTGAGAACACATACATTTAGAGGAGGCATTTTGCAGGATTCCTTTAAGATTGTATTTCAGAGGAGTTGCATATATCATTATACTTAGGTTTATTTCAAAATAATAAACACAGAACTTTCATTCTTCATATGGAAGCTGATAAACGTTATCTAAGAACTTGGTAGTTTCGGAAATGCTCCCAAAATATATTTGTTTAAGCTATAAAAGCCAGAGAAGAACATATAATTTAGAAATGATTACCTATGATTTCAGCTTCAAATATCAACAGAAAACATTTACATTCCTAGTCAAATCCATGTAATATTTTTTAGTTCTTTTAATAGAGAAAACTGGCTTTTCATTTGAGCATAGTACCAAGTTGTTGTTGTTGTTTTTTTTACAAAGCAGCGGTGTGATTTCAATTGAATTTTAAAATTCTGCTCAGGAATTTCCTTCATCTGGCTTTTGATTTTCATCATTTTTTACATAGTTGCAAACCTAGCCAAGGCATCTGCAAACAAAATGGAAGGTACCTCTTGCCTCAACTTACCCAGGTGCTCAGAGCACAGACTTTGCAAAGGGAACTGTTGGGCTAGACCTTCTCAGGTTGAGACATACTCCAGTCTAGACTTCTGACTTTCTGAATTAACTACAATGATAACTACCAATACTTATGCAAAAGTGGATCTGTTTGCTTTTGTTGTGCTATAAACTGAACCTGATGTTATCTGAGTGATTTGAGCATGCTTAGCTGACTGGTCTCTTCTGAAGGCTCCAAAAGACTGTAGATGCCTCTGCACTGATTCTTCCCACTTTTCCAAATAAAAGCTGCTACACAGATAGCCTACAGGGAGACCAAAAATAGACATCCCAACAGATTTTTGGATACCATGGGAATTTGATGGGAATTAATATAGAGGTCACAGTCACTCTCTGGAATATGAGCATTAGAATATGCATAATTTTTTGGGGTGGAATTTTTAAAGTAAGTATCTAGTCGTCTCTGACTATTTCCTTTCATAAAATAAAAAAATAACACTTTTTTTTGGTAGAATAGTGATGACAGTAAAGGCAACAAACAAGAAGTTCCCATGTTAAGAAAACTGTGGGTTGCTCAGATACATTCTGAAGAGGAGTAGCTATAGAAAAGACTTGCTTAAAACTAATAAAGTATAAAAGCTGAGGGATCATAGGGTCTGCTCTCTTCCTTCAGTGCCTGGTGTCCCAGAAAGACTCTGTCTGTCTACCTTTGATCCTGATCCATGCATTCCTGAATCCAGATCTGGAATCCAGTTCCCTTCCATCACTGAGTCCAGTCTAGGACTTTCCCAGTACCAGCCGGTGACATGATTGTCTCATCCTGGGAGCTTGATACCATTTTGTATATATTTCATTATTTCCTTTTATTTTATTATTACTATTTCATTGAAGTAGTTTAGTTCCTTCTAAACTCATAAGTCTTTCTCTCTCTCTCTCTCTCTCTCTCTCCTGCTTGTCCTTGGAGAGAGAGGTGGGGGAGAATATCTGTTGTTCATTTTCAGTGGCCAGTCCAGCCCAAGCCATGACAAATGTCTTTCATAATTCTAACAGCAATGCAAGTATATATTATTTAAAAAGTACAAATAAAACCACAAAGGATTTGAATAATAGTGTCTGAAATTTTCATATGACCCTAATTTTTCATTACCTTGCTTCAAGGGTGCTGAACACTATGAAATAATACATCGATTCAAAAATAAATATCAGTAGTTTAATTCAGCACATAAGCAAGTTACAGTTTTAGTAAAGATGTTTCTAACAGTCAATAAAAAGCTAATGAAACCAATATAATAATATGACATCACTTGATAATGAACAAATACAACTATATAATAAATACACTGTTGATGATAAAATATTATATGTTTAGCTTGTGTACACAGAAGTGGTTTTTACACGCTCAGTTTTCACAGACCAGTAGTTGCAAACATGTGGTTCTCCAAACAAAAAAGAATTTACTAATTTGGCAGTTGTTTTCGATGCACGTTGATTCAACACAATGAATGAATGTACTGCGCACCATACCAGTCAATACGAGAAAACATTAGAGGTTTAAAATATTCCTTAATCATTGGTAATCATGTATTTATGAATATGACAACATTTCAGTGACTGCATTTCTAAACAAGATATATTTCTTAAGTTTAATAATGGGCTTTAGGAAAATAAAAAGAAAGTAAGAAAATGATCTATTAAAAAGGTGCTTTTGAAAAGTCACATTGGGAATAAAATATTTAAGAATGCCTCAAAGAAAAAACATTTGTTAGTGGACTGGGTGGCAACAAAACAATTTAAACAAATGCTGCTACTTGTATCTTTGATCAGAAATTGTAGTCTCCAGTAAAATCAGATTTCTAGGAAAGAATTAGATTGTTTCTTTGGGTTGAATGTATTTCTTCCTTTTCCTTTCCATTGTCCATAAAGGAGAATGAACACAAACTTGAATGTGTCTACCACGTCCCTTGTGTGCTTTGATCATGGAAAGGTATTGTCTGGCAAAAAGACTTGATGTTGAAAGTCTGGTCCCAGGCTTTCTACAGTAAGATGAGCTGTATTCTCCTCTGTCAAGTGAACAACAGAGGGAGTTTTGTCTAAGACCACATAAGCATAAAAATGGCAGATGTCTTTACTTTCAGCAGCTTCAAGTGACCAGCCTGAAAAAGCATTCATCAGCAAACATACAATAGAGACTGCTAGATGTCAAAAAGAGATGGTCAGGGTGATCAGTGTTACCCGAGTTTCATCAAGCAGCGTCACTATGTCCTCCCCTGGCTGTGTAGTCTAGTCTCTCTCTCGGTGTAGTTAAATCTATCTCACTGCTTTCAATAACAGAAAAACAACCTTTTTGTTATAACAAGTATTTTAGAACAACTGATCAAGAGATATTAAATCAATACAGTATAAAAAATATTAATTAGAGAGGTAACTTCATTAAACTATTAACACCCTGCCCTTTTTTACTGCTGTTCTACTTATGGAAGTGAAAATAATTAAAAATTTTTAAAAAATGGATAAAGTATATCCCTGCTATTTTTTTCCATTGGAGTAAACAGGACTTGCTAGAAAATTAAACTGGCCAAAAAGGATATATATTTATGAGTTTAATTTAAGAAAATACAACAGGTTTTTGAGCTTCTTGATTTAAGAAGAAAAACAAGTGGCTAAGGTTATGGCTACCAGTAGTCATAAGCAACTACTGACAAGTTTATTCTTTAGATATGCTGAATTTTGCTTTCATTTCCTTCCATCAGCTACTGCAGTTAAAGTGCTGTGCTTTCTTTTCTTTTTTTTTTTTTTTTTCAAATATTAGTTTTAAATGAAGCAGCATCTATATTTCACAGCCTTAGACGTTTATGTTCCCAAACTGGCTTAGGACACATCTGAGAGTAAGTTCTAGTTGCATTATCTAATGCACAATAAAAGGTTCTAAACTATTTGTTTAATGCGGATAATATTCTCAGTACTGGAAAGAAAAGGTTCTGTATCACAGAGACAGGTTTCTCTCTAATGCACAACAGTGATGATTAAGAGTCATCTGTTCTGCTACTTTATAAGCCTGGTATGATCATTAACCATAACAGTGTATGACTTTTAAATGGAATTGGGCAATGCATGAAAGTGAGTAAAATCCCAATGTTAGAACAAAGAGCTTGGCTCAAACAAGTGCCAGATATGATAGAAAGGTTTCTTTCAGATAGTTTATTTGCCTTTAAGTTACAACATAGTTTACTTTAGTTTACTTTTATGTTATATGCACTTCAAAATACTTAAGAAGGCAATGAAAAGTAATACACATAATTGAACCTTTAAAATAAAAGTAATTACCTGACTATAATTACCAAATCACAGGAATAACTTCTTTGTGCTTCTACTTCTATTATTGTGATTACAAAATTAGATTTTATTAAGTCCTCAACTGTCTTTTAAGCACACAGAGAGATGTCATTTTCGTTTTTATGAAAATAGTTGATATGAGTGACAGAGAAGTTATGTACCTTCTTAAAGTGATCATAATGAAAAAGTGTCAAATTTGGATCTAGAAGTTATAGGATTATAAAATCATATAATAATTTAGGTTGGAAGGAACCTCTGGAGGTCATCTGATGTAAACCTCTGCTCAAAGCGTGGCTATCTTGCTTCACCTCCTGTCATAACACCATGTCCACGTAACAAAACTGAAATTGGAACTCATCCATCCAATATCAATATCTACAGATGAGTTAGTCATCCTTAGCTCCTTCTGTCAGCAATAGATAGAGATATTTTGAGAATGCTAGAATTTCAACTATGCTAGAATTTCCTTCATGTAATTGTCCAAAGTAAGCTGAAGGAACCACACTATAAAAATGTCTACTGTTCTCCGTCAAATCTAAAATGATCCCAGGTAAACAGATCAGATGTAAGTGTCTATACTGCAGGCATCATAAGTTCAGTCAGGTGGGTCCCACTATGATTGGGGGATGTCTACCTCAGGCTCTTTAGTCCTAAGGGACTGTTGAAAGGTAAATCATCTGCCACGGAGAGAATATGGGTAACTCTATGGGAAAGTTGCAGAGATTTAAGTAGTCTTATTTCAAGATAAAATACAATTATTCTTAATTTGGCATCTTGATGAAGTTTAGTAGTTTCATTTTTGCCACGTTGTGACTGTGTTGATATTAAAAAAGGCAGGTAAGTAATGTATATGTTTTGCTGAATGTGATGTTTCTTTGGAGACTACTCTTCATTGTTGCCGTGTTGATGCATCAGCTCTTTCTGAGTGTTTGAATCAGATTGCTAAAGCTACAGGTATAACCAGGTTACAGCATCCTGCTTTGCCACTGTTTCTCTGATTCAGATTGTTCATATTGGACAGGGCATTGTTTTTTGATTGCAGTTGCATTCCTTAACCTCATCCTTGAGAACTGAGGCCATTCCTCCAGAATATCCTTTTCAAGGCCTTTTTTACACTTTTATACACTACCCACCCCCACCCCAAGTTGCTCACAATGTTAACCAATGTTTTCTTACCTATGTACCACATTAGCTTCAGATGGAGTCTGTTTTCTTCTAAGCTTCAGGTTTACTATGTTGTGCTTGCTTTCTGCTGATTGTTCTGTTCCTGATATGTCTCCTTCTTTCATCATAATCTCATAAAGCTTACTCCTTAGAATTAATTTTACTCCTTAGCACCTACAGAAAAGGGATGCATCAAACCAGGAGTTTCAGATATCAGTAAGAAAGGTTTAAAGAAAATACTAAATTCCTACTGTACAAAATTCTTCATGCTTCAGCACAAGTAATCAACACAGTAAAATCTTTATATAGACAAAGACACACTTGCAAAACATCACAAGGAACAGAGGAAAATAGTTCACAGGCAAGATAATGGATCTCTATGAATCTCAAGTTGCTGTATCAGGGAGATGGATTAGGTATGCTACTAGCTTGTTGGGTGACCTGAAAATGTAGACTTTTCCAGTCTCCCATAGGGGCTGTAATTAGGGATTCAGATCAGCTGTTTGTCTGAGACAACTTCAGAAGGGGAACTGCAATAGGCATCGCTCCACATTATGTGCAATTAAAATAAATATGTAAGCAAATCTTCGATGTAAGAATCTCAAAAAGTCTATACACAAAATTTATCTATTTGAAAATTAAACAAGAGCCAGAAATTAAAGCTGCTGGCAAGCCAAATTCAACATCCTACTAAAACACAAATAATGGGATATTCTATGCAATTTATAAATAACATTATTATTCTTTCCAATACCCATACTGGTCTTATCCTTCTGAATCTACAGTCTCCATTATGTAAATTGCACACAGCTGCAGGTTAATGCATTGAAAGAATATAATTCACTAGACATATATTGAATATACTTGGAGCTCTTTTATCCCTTCACCTTCTGTTCTTGCTCTTATTAGGTAAATCTGTTAAATTCCTTAGCGAGTTAGAAAGAACTTTCTCAGAAAACAAAATCTGAGAAGAATATATAAATATCAAAAACATGGTGTTGCTGTCAATTTCAAAATTGTAACTAAAGTAAACACATAAGGAAAATTACTCAACTTGCATTCCTTGGTCAGAAAGACAGTTTTGCTACTGATAGTTCTAAGTTGGATCCAAGATTTAAAAATGTGCAGCAAGGATTCACTACTTCTGAGAGGACATAATACAAGATGCTCAGAGCGATGCCTAGAGTAACCTCCACACCAGAACAACTCCCACAAGACTTAAGAGTTGGCACACTTGAGGGTGGCTGTAGGGACTCTTGTGTTGCAGATTCCTGGGATGGTATGTCCTGAGCTTATAGCACTCTTCAAGATTGCTATAAATTAAAAACCTTTAATCTTTCCTAGAAATGTTTTTGATGTTGCTTGCTGCAAGGGTGTATGGGATTTGTAGTTAGTGCTTGTGCTGAATGTAGGCAGCTTACTAAATACCTTACTTATTAATGATTCCAGGATCTGAGGGGGTCAGGGGTTTCAGAGTGCTTCTTCAAATGCTTTAGCAATTACAGAAGAGACAGAACTCAACAAATCTCTCTGTATCCACTGAACTGGTACAAAGGGTCACTCCTTCATGCCTTTTCCATCAAATAACCATGCTAAAGTAGATGTATTATACTAGCAATGAGAGTGGGATAATTTTCTATCTCCTTTTCACTGTTCTAAAGTCCTGTGCAAGATCAAAAGCATTAAGGAATCAATCACAGCAGAGGCAGAGGCAATGCAGGCATAGCTTTTTATGGCTTTAGCCATATCAGCTGTTTGGGAATCTAGAATCTGTTCTTGTCTTTATGTAAAAAATGTAGTCAGTTGGTAATCAACTGCATTAATATCAAATTGGAATAATTTCATTGAGACAGAATGAGTCAATGCTTAATTCAACACTTCCATTCTAATTTTTAGCCACACTGCTAAGGATCCCAGAAGAATATGACTTTAGAAAAAAGTAGCATGAACTAATTGTGGTTACCAATAAAATGTATACTGTTCCTACTTCTACAGATGGAATATTGTGAAACTAAAGCACTTCTCTAAATATATTACTGAAAACAAAATCTTAGCATCATAGCTGTGTCACTGTCAGAACTTCATTTAGTATCAGTAACCATTTTGAGCCCCAGACTATGAACAGAAGATTAAAGAAATAGTGCATAATACTCCAAATGTCCTAATTAGAAGAAGGTATTTAAAAACCTGCAGAAAAATGTCTTGAATAAAGAATGGCATTTTTGTTTTCAAACATTAGGTGATAGTGAGGATATTTATTCCCATCTGAATCTCGATGAGTTAAATTATTGTTCACATTAAAAGCCCAGGGAGTGAAAAGAGATGGTTACAGTTAAGAGATCACAGTTACAGGAGTGGAAATAAATTGCTAACAGGAATCTAGTGCAAATTTTACTTTGTGAACAGCTAAGCAATTTTCTTTTGCTGCAGGACCATGAGCAATGAATGATGTGACAGTTAACACTGGATACTTGTTCTGACCTCAGCTGGAAGAGCATTCTCCATTTTCAAAGGCTTGACTTCACATCTAGCAGCTACTATTTATTATTTCTGAGGATGATAGAGAAACTCAAATGCAATGCCTAAGAGGATGGAGAAGGTTACTGACTTCCTGCATGTTAACAGATTTGTGGCTCTTTCAACCAAAGAAAACTACTGATGCAGACATACCTAATAAAAAGCCAATTTGCCTGAACCCTAGACAGAATAACAGAACACTTTAGCTGACATACTGTTTGCATTTTATTATATAGTCTGTCTTGTTATATTCTTATTTTTACTCTTTAATACACATATGTACTATTATTTTCTATATGTCATATGTGAGGTAATTTCCTATTCATTTATTTCATTTTCAAGTAAGTCTTTATATCCAACCTAATGTGGATTTGATACAGCTTAAAGTTCTGTAATGATGGATTTCTATGTCCTGAAAACAAACATTCTGGCATGTAAAAGTGAGACGACTTACTCGACCTGGATGTTTATTTGGAAATATATGTGAAATGACTACATAAATAGTGTTCATAATATAGGGTAATGACACAATGCCTTGAAATATAGATAGTGGATGGACAACCTGAAATTAACATTCTAATTTAAGCTGTGGTGATCCAGAAACCTGTGATGGTCCTCATAGCATTTCTTCTCTCTCAAATATGCAAGAATACGTACAACTAAAGATTTAGTACTTATATGATAGTATCATGTAAGATGAATAGATAATTTTGGCAAGTGGCATCATCTTGGCTTCACCAAGGGCACGTCCTCCCTGACCAACCTAGCAGACTTCTATGACGGAGTGACTACCTCAGTGGACAAGTGAAGAGATATGGATGTCATCTATTTGGACTTTTGTAAGGCCTTTGACATGATGTGCGGTCCCCCACAACATCCTTCTCTCTAAATTGGAGATGTGGATTTGATGGGTGAGCTGTTTGGTGGATGAAGAAATGGTTGGATGGCGGCATCCAGAGCGTAGTGGTCAATGGCTCATTATCCAGATAGAGATTGGTAACAAGTGGTGTCCCTCAGGGGACCCTACTGGGGCCAGTACTGTTTAATATCTTCATTGGTGACATAGACAGTGGGACTGAGTGCACCCTCAGCAAGTTTACCAATGACACCAAGCTGAGTGGTGCAGTTGACACATTAAAGGGATGGGATGCCATCCGGAGGGATCTGGACAAGCTCAAGAGGTGGGCCCATTTGAACGTCATGAGGTTCAACAAGGTCAAGTGCAAGGTCCTGCACGTTGGTAGTGATATTCATAGAATTATAGAATCATAGAATCACAGAATGGTTTAGGTTGGAAGGGACCTTAAAGATCACCCCACCATAAGCAGGGACATCTCCCCCTAGACTAGGTTGCTCAAAACACCATCCAGCCTGGCCTTACACACCTACAGGGACAAAGCGTCCACAACTTCTCTGGGCAATCTCTTTTTCTTCCTAATATATAATCTAAATCTACCTTCTTCCAGTTTGAAACCACTACCCTCGTCCTATTCACTACATGCCCTTGTAAAATGTCCTTCCCCAGCTCTCCTTTAGGTACTGGAAGGCCACTATAAGGTCTCCCTGGAGCCTTCTCTTCTCCAGGCTGAACAACCCCAACTCTCTCAGCCTGTCCTCATAGCAGAGGTGCTCCAGTTCTCTGATCACCTCTGTGGCCCTCCTCTGGACCTGTTCCAACAGGTCCGTGTCTTTCCTATGTTGGTGGCTCCAGAGCTGGATGCAGTACTCCAGGTGGGGTCTCACGAGAGCAGAGTAGAGGGGCAGAATCACCTCCCTTGACATTCTGGCCACACTTCTTCTGATGCAGCCAAGGATACAGTTGGCTTTCTAGGACGCGATCATGCATTTAAGGCTCATGTTGAGCTTCTCGTCAATCAGCACCCCCAGGTCCTTCTCCTCAGGGCTCCTCTCAATCCATTCTCTGCTGAGATGTATTTGTGTTCGGGATTGCCCCGACCCAGATGTAGGACCTTGCACTTGGCCTTGTTGAACTGCACGAGTTTGGTATGGGCCCACCTCCAACCTGTCCAGGTCCCTCTGGATGGTATCCCTCCTCTCCAGTGTGTCTACCTTGCCACACAGCTTGGTATCATCAGCAAACTTGCTGAGGGTGCACTCCATCCCACTGTCCACGTCACCAACAAAGAGGTTGAACAGCACCGGTCCCAGTACCAACTCCTGAGTTACACCACTCGTAACTGGTCTCCACTTGGACATCGAGATGTTGACCACAACTCTTTGAGTGTGACCGTCCAGACAGTTTTTTATCCACTGAGTGGTCCATTTGCAAATCTATGTCTCTCTAATTTAGAGACCAGGATATTGTGTGGAACAGTACCAAACACTTTTCATAAGGTAGATGACATCAGTTGCTCTTCCCTTGTCCACTGCTGCTGTAACCCCCTCGTAGAAGGTCACCAAATTTGTCAGGCATGACTTGCCCTTGGTGAAGCCATGCTGGCTGCTACCAATCACCTCCTTACATTCTATGTGCCTTAGCAGAGTTTCCAGGAGGATCTGCTTCATGATCTTGCCGGGCACAGAGGTGAGACTGACTGGCCTGTAGTTCCCCAGGTCTTCCTTATTTCCCTTTTTGAAAATAGGGGTTATGTTTCCCTTTTTCCAGTTGTCAGGAACCTTACCACACTGCCATGACTTCTCAAACATGATGGCTAGTGTCTTAGCAACTTTGTCTATCAGTTCCCTCAGGACCCACGGATTTATCTCATGAGGTCCCATGGACTTGCGCACCTTCAGGTTCTTTGGGTGGTCTCGTACTTGATCTTCACCTACAGTGGGTGGTTCTTCATTTTCCCAGTCCTTGCCTTTGCATTCTGCATCATGGGTAGTGTGGCTGCAGTCTTTACCAATGGAGACTGAGGCAAAAAAGTCATTGAGTACCTCAACTTTGTCTCTATCCCAGGTGACCTGCTCTTCTGATTCCTTCTGGAGAGGGCCCACATCTTTTCTGGTTTTTCTTTTCTCGGTGACATACTTATAGAAGGATTTTTTGTTTGTCTTGGTGTCCCTGGCCAGATTTAATTCAATCTGGGCTTTAGCTTGCCTGACCTGAACAATTTCTCTGTGTTCCTACCAGGCTACCTACCTCTGTTTCCACCCCTTATAGTCCTCCTTTTTAATTTTGAGCATGTCCAGGAGCTCCTTGTTCAACCATGTAGGCTTCCTGGCTCTTCTGCCTGCCGCCTTCTTTGTAGGGATGCATCACTCCTGAGCTTGGAGGAGGTGATCCTTGAATATTAACTAATATTCTTGGGTCCTTCTTCCTTCCAATGTTTCATCCTATGGCACCATACCAAGCAAATTCTTCAAGAGGCCAAAGTCAGCTCTCTTAATGTCCAGGGTGGTCAGCTTGCTGCACACCTTCCTTGCTGCCTCGAGGATCTCGAACTTGACCATTTCATGGTCACTACAGCCCAGGCTACCCTTGATCTTGACAATCCCTACAAGCCCCTCCTTGCTGGTAAGGACAAGGTCCAGCATAGCTCCTCTCGTTGTTGGCTCCTCTACCACTTGGAGAGGGAAGCTGTTGTCAATACAATCCAAGAATCTCCTTGATTACCTATGCCCTGCTGTTTTATCCTTCCAACAGATGTCGGGGTGGTTGAAGTCACCCATGAGGACCAGGGCCTGTGAACACAATGCCACCCCTATCTGTCTATAGAGGGCCTCATCTGTTCAGTCCTCCTGGTCAGGTGGTCTGTAGCAGACCCCCACTGTAATGTCCCCTGCTCCCGATTTCCCTTTAATCCTGATCCATAAGCTCTCAGTCAGCTCTTTATCCATCCCTAGGCCAAGCTCCATGCACTCTAGCTGTTCATTGACATATAGGGCAACACCGCCTCCTTATTTCCCCTACCTGTCTCTCCTGAAGAGCCTGCAACCTTCCATGCCAACACTTCAGTCATAGGAACCGTACCACCACATTTCCGTGATGCCAATGAGATCATAGCCAATTTGTGCAATCCCAAGAAAAAATACAGGCTGGGGGATGAACGGATTGAGACCAGCCCTGCGGAGAAGGACTTGGAGCTACTGGTGGATGAAAAGCTGGACATGAGCCAGCAATGTGTACTTGCAGCCCAGAAAGCCTGGGCTACGTAAAAGGAAGCATGGCCAGCAGGTCAAGGGAGGTGATTCTGTCCCTCTATTCTGCTCTGGTAAGACCCCATCTGGAGTATTGCATGCAGCTCTTCAGCCCCCAGCACAAGAAAGACATGGACCTGTCACAGTGGGTCCAGAGAAGTGTCACAAAAAAGGTCAGAGGGCTGGAGCACTTTTCCTATGAGGACAGGCTGAGAGAGTTGGGGTTGTTCAGCCTGGAGAAGGGAAGGCTCTGGGGACACCTTCTTGCACCCTTTCAATACTTAAAGGGGCCTTTTAAGAAAGATGGGGACAAACTTTTTTACCGGGGTCTGTAGGGACAGGATAAAGACAATGGTTTTAAACTGAAAGAGGGTAAGTTTAGATTTGGTAGAAGGAACAAATCATTTAAAATCACAGTGGTGAGACACTAGAACAGGTTTCCCAGAGATTTTATGGATGCTGCATCATTGGAAGTGTTCAAAGTCAGGTTGGACAGGTCTCTGAGCAACCTGATCTAGTTGAAGATGTCCCTGCGCATTGCAGGGGGGTTGGACATGATGACCTTTTAAGGTCCTTTCTAACCCAATCTATTCTATGATTCTGTGATTCTATGGTTCTACGATTCTATGGTTCTGTAATTCTATGATTCTACGATTCCACGATTCTCTGATTCTATGATTCTACAATCTTAATTAGCATAATTTCATACATTTTAAAACCCATTAAATATTTGTTGTTGCCTGACTTGGACGATTTCTTCAAGATATGAAAAATTGAGTTGAATAAGTATGTCCTTTCCTAAGGGAAAGGTAAAAAAACACTCCCTTCTAACTATTTTCACTGGTCCAACAGAAATAATATATTTCTTTCCATACTCATTTACTCCTTTTCTCCTTTTTGTTTTCAATATGTACAATGTAACACCTCACAGTAATTCTCTCTACACCTCTGTCTTCATGCTAGGATGTCTACAAGTAACTCCTTTTTCAAAACTTACTACCTCCACTAATCCTGCTCTCATCAAGATAACAAACTATCCCTACTTACCTAATGAGTTGGATCAGAGGGTGGGTTGAGATTTCTTGTAACAATTTAGGAGATTTTTTAGATTTGCTGGGGTTTTGCAAAGAAAAAAGTGGGAGAGATCATATTTTCTAAGCGTGTGATCTCATCACTCTCTACTGGAGAGAGGTAGCTATTCATAGGTTGTCCTTGAAAGGACCTTCTTGCTAAAAGAAGAATGCTTTTTATCTATGAGCATAGAATAGAGATTTCTATAGCTTTAGGGCTGGTGAGAAAGAGTTGCTACTCAGGTGACACAGGTAGCTGGTATATACCAACCTTAGGATGGTCTTGGACTCTTGCATTTCTAGGCAACTTCATAACTCCCATTTGAAGTTCTACCAGAATTGTACTAGAATTGTATGCTAAACATTGAACTGTACTTCTTTATTTTCCCTGTCAAGAAATCTGAAACCCATAAGCATTCTAACTTTAACTCCTAATTCGAAAACCAGGGCAGTTGAGTACAGGCATGTCTACATTACGGCTCAGGCAAGCTCTGGGTGACCAGACTTGAGTTAAATGGAGTGCCCTGGCTGCTAGCAAGGCTGGTTGAGGCAGCTAAGGCCTATTAGTACACTCAGAGCCTTGAAAAGCACACTGTTAAAAATAGAAAATTATTTATGTAGACTTTTCTAGAAGTGAAAGCTGCACTCATCCAACTTGCTGCTGATTCACTGCTGCACGAGAATAAAGAATTTTAAAGTATTTTGGAGGCTTGAACTGCTCTAAGGTACTTACTTTCTGAGCTTATTAATAATGTTCCTGTACCTGAATATAAGTAAACTATTGACATGAAAGTTCTTTTCATCATATTTATCAGTATGAATTTAGCTTAATTTTCACTGAGATCTCAAGAATGAAGTGAACTAAGTAGCCATGCGTTAGGTAAAGATGTTCTCAAAAGAACTTGTTGCTTTTCTGTACAGATGTACACATTACCTTTTAGTTACCATACTGTGAAATATTTTTTCACATGCACGTGTGAAACTAATTAAAATGTCTGTCTGATTTGAGTACTGCGTACCATAGAATACCAAATATGCCATAATTCCCATATACGAAAGACTAAATGTTGTATGTTCTGACAAGCCTGGCAAGCTTTCAGAAAAATGGAATCTTTACGTTATTCAAGGCACAGGGGTTATGCAAGTTAATCATGAAAGCCCCACCATCTGTTGTGCATAATGTTCCATTTTTATTGTCCAAATGGGGCAAGGTAAAAGGAAAGTAATAATAATTTGGATACCGTAAATGATAACCCCTTACTTCCAGAAGTATTGTAATTGGGAGAAAAATCTACTTCAGCCTTTAACTTGGAATTGCTTTTGTTCTGCAGAATTAAAAACAAACAGGCTGTGCCAGGAATGCATGTACTAATGAATGCCAGAGTCAGAAGTTATTCCATGCACAATAATGCAGCTTAAGACCTTTTATATACTTTTTTTTTTTTGGTTAAGATTAGTCATCCTTGATGTTAAATGGTATTCCACGTATCAGCAGTAAAGTACAATTTGGCTGATTCAGATTCCTGGTTTCTGAAGTTCTGTCTGTTCTTTAGAGGTCAGGAATCTTGCAATTTTCACTGTTCATCAAAGAAAAAGCAGAACACTGTTGAAAAGAACAGCAGGGGAGAGAGACAGGAAGCAAGGATCAAAATGTAGCAGCAGGGAAGCAAGTGAAAACAGCATGAAGAACTGGGTGACTAAAAGTACTAGTGAACAGGAGAAGAAAGCGGAGCTCAGACAATCCATTTAAAGTCAGCAGCTAGTTTAATGTTTGCCTATTTGTCTGCAGCATTTGTGCATATTTTTCTGCTCACAGTTTTCAGAGTCTTTTTAGGGTCCCCAGATGTGAAAGAATGCTTTTCACAATTTGAGGAAGTTTAGTATAAACATTTTTTCTTTCTTTCATGTGTGAATGCATTTTGTTTAGTGAAGAAAACTTGCTAAAAAATAAGTATATTCTGATTGTCTTGTGAATGTTTGCCAATATGTTTTCAGCGCATCCTTGTAACACTCATAAGACAGTCTAAGGCAATACAAAACTATAAACCCTTAGACATGAGATGCAGCACTGGGACAGAGACCAAGAGAAATAATGATATAAAAACATAGAATCATAGAATCATTTAGGTTGGAAAATACCTTTAAGATCATCGAGTCCAACTGTAAACCTAACACCACGAAGTCCACAACTAAACCATGTCCCTAAGCAACACATCTACACTTTTAAATATCTCAAGGGATGGTGACTCAGCGACTTCCCTGGGCAGCCTGTTAGAACCATAGAATCGTAGAATCATAGAATTGTTGAGGTTGGAAGGGACCTTTAAGATCATCAAGTCCAACCGTTAACCTAACCTGACAGAACCACTTCTAAACCATGTCCCCAAGTACCACGTCTACCCTTTTTTTAAACGCCACCAGGGATGGCAAATCCACCGCCTCCCTGGGCAGCCTGTTCTAATGTTTGATAACCCTTTCAGAGAAAAAAATTTTCCTAATATCCAGTCTAAACCTTGCCTGGCGCAACTTTAACCCATTTCCTCTCATTCTATCACTTGTTGCTACAGAGAAGAGTTCAGCCCCCACCTTTCTACAACCTCCCTTCAGGTAGTTGTAGAAAGTGATAAGGTCTTCCCTCAGCCTCCTCTTCTCCAGGCTAAACAACCCCACTTCCCTCAGTCGTTCCTCGTAAGATTTGTCCTCCAGGCTCCTTACCAGTTTCGTTGCCTTGCTCTGGACATGCTCCAACACCTCAATGTCCTTCTTGTAGTGAGGGGCCCAAAACTGAACACAGTATTCAAGGTGGGGTCTCACCAGTGCCGAGTACAGGGGGATGCTCACTTCGCTAGTCCTTCTCACCGCATTATTCCTGATACAGGCCAGGATGCCATTGGCCTTCTTGGCCACCTGGGCACACTGCTGGCTCATATTCAGCTGGCTGTCAACCAACACCCCCAGGTCCTTTTCTGCCGGGCAGCTTTCCACCTACTCTGCCCCAAGCCTGTAACGCTGCATGGTGTTGTTGTGACCCAAGTGCAGTACCCAGCAATATGTTCCAATACTTGATAAACTTTTGGTGAAGAAATTTTTCCTAATATCCAGTCTCAACCTCCCCTAGCACAACTGGAGGCCATTTTGTCTCGTCCTATCACTTGTTACTTACACAAACATACAAAATATGTAGCAGTCATATGTGAGATTATCTCATTAATGATTATTCTTAATTTTGCCATTATGAGTGTTGTTCATCCATCTGGTACTTTGAATTAATATGACTGTTTTCATGCTTTTTATCATGATTCACCTTCTGGCCAGAGACAAGTAAAAGATATCTTTGAAAAGACAAAAAGGATTCAAAAGGAAGTCCAATTTATGTTCACTGTTTTAAAATACAAATATGATTTTTTTTTTCTGCTCTACAATGTGATTGTAAATGAAAAAAATGATTTTGTCTGAATCAAAATTACCTTTTGGCAGCATTCTAAATATATATGAAAGGAAATATAGTCATTTTTAAGTTCCGGCTTTAAAAATATTGCATGCATGAAAGCTTCAAGAAATAAAATATTCTCAAACTTTTCCACTGTTCGCCTGTTCTCACCTATTTCATCTTCTCGTCAGATTTCTGAAGTGGTAACAGAAAAGACCATGGGTTGATTGCTAATTCTTGTCATTTGTCAGGAAATTGAACACTTCAGTAGCATAGTGGCCAAGAAAGAAGATGTTTTTGAGAGTAGAGGGAAAGGCAAAAGGTAAGACTCCTTGATGTAGCACTGCTGTCACAACATAAGACATGCCTCATGCTGGATACACAGAGTCAAACTAAATGGTTGAAGTTGGAAGGGACCTCTGGAGGTCATCTGGTCCAATCAACATGCTCAAGGAGGGCAACTGAGAGACGGTTGCTCAGGACTGTGTTCAGATAACTTTTGAATATGTCTAAGGAGGGAGACTCCATAGCCTCTATGGGCAACCTGTTCCAGTGCTCAGTCACCCTCGCAGTAAAAAAATGTTTCCTTATGCTCAGAGGGAACCTCCTGTCTTTCAGTTTATGCCCATTGCCTCTGGTTCTGTCACTAGGCAACACTGAAAAGAGCCTAGCTCCATCCTGTTTACACCCTCCCTTCAGGTATTTATAGACACTAAAAAAATCTGCCCCCCGAGCCTTTGCTATGCTAAACAGTCCCAGTTGTCTACAACTTTCCTCATAGGAGAGATTCCCCAGCCCCTTAATCATCTTTTTAGCCATTTCATCATAGAAGTCTGTCAAGTTGGTCAAGCATGACTTCCCCTTGGTGAAGCCATGCTGACTGCTCCTGATGATTTTCTTGTTGTTCATGTGACTTCAAATGCTTTCCAGGATTAGATGCTCTATCACCTTCCCAGAGACCAAGGTCAGACTGACTGGCATGTAGTTCCTTTGGTTGTCCTGCTTGCCCTTCTTGAAGATAGGAGTGACATTTGCTTTTCTCCAGTCTTTGGGCACTTCTCCCAGTCTCCATGATTGATCAGAGATTGTTGACAGTGGCTTTACAATGACATCCGCCAGCTCCCTCAACACTCGAGGGTGCATACCATCAAGGCCCATGAACTTATGTATGTCCAGGTTGCTTAAGTATTTCCTGACCTAATCCTCTTCCACCAAGGATAGATCTTTGTTCCAGCCTTTCCCCTTGGTCTCTGGGACCTTGGATTCCTGAAGATCCCTTTTGCTAGTAAACACTGAGGCAAAGAAAGCCTTTTCCATGTCCTGTGTAACCAAGTCCCTTGTCTCATTGAGTGATAGACCAACATTTTCCCTAGTCTTCCTTTTGTCACCTATATACTTATTGAAGCCCTTCTTACTGTCTTTGACATCCCTGGCAAAACTTAATTCCCTTTGGGCTTTGCCTTTCCTAACTTAGTATCTGAATGCTTAAATAATGTTTCTGTATTCCTCCCAGGTTACTGTCCCTTACTTCCACCCTCTGTATGTTTCCTTTTTGTGTTCGAGTTTGGCCAGGAGCTATTTGTTAGTCCATGCAGGCTTCCTGATGTTTTTGCCTGACGTCATAGTCGATGGGATGCATCCCTCCTGAGCTTGGAGGATGCGGTCTTAGAATAGTAACCAGCTTTCCTGGGCCCCACTTCCCTCCAGGGCCTCAGCCTGTGGGATTTTTCTGAGCAGATTTTTAAAGAGGTCAAAGTCTGCTCTCTTGAAGTCCAGCGTTGTGAGCTTGCTTTTCACCCTCCCTTTGACCATCAAGATCCTGAACTCCACCAGCTCACAGGCATGGCAGCCAAGGCTGCCTTTCACCTTCACATCTCCAACAGAGCCTTCCTTGTTGGTGGGTATGAAGTCCACCAGAACATCTCTTCTTCTTGGCTCCTCTATCCCTTGGAGGAAGAAGTTATCACCAGTGCACTCCAGGAACCTCTTGGATTGCTTATGCCCTGCTGTGTTGTCCCTCCAGCAGATATCTGGGTGGTTGAAGTCCCCTATGAGGATCAGGGTCTACGAATGTGAGGCTGCTCCTATCTGTCTGTAGAGGGCCTCGTCTACTTGTTCTTCCTGGTCAGGTGGCCTATAGGAGATACCCACTATAATGTCATCTTTGCCTGTCCTTTCTTTAATCCTAACACGTAAACTCTCCCTTGGCTCATTATCCATTCCCAGGCAGATCTCCATGTACTCCAGCTGCTCTGTCACATAAAGGACACAAGATTTCCAAGACTGAGACACTTCTACCGTTCTACAATGCACTGATGTTCTGTCATGGTGGAAAAACAGATGTCAAAGTAACTTTTCAACATCCTAGCTAGCATTTATACAGTCAGATTAGGTTGTTATGACATTTTCTCACATTCTAACTTCAGACATTAAAATAGTTTAAATACCTACGTTTATCACCTAGTGTGTCTAAATTATTCCGGCAGATAGACTTATTCTCCTTTAGGAAACCATAATGTAATTTACACCTGAATATCTTCAGTTCTGCTCATAATAGTATTTTCTTCCACATTTTGTAGGCGGTTCAACTAACTGAATAACTGTGTCAGTTTGTTTTCTTTTGTCTTTGCAAACTTAGGTTTTCCAGGTGTTACTGGAATTTATCATGAAATAGTTTACTGAAGTAGTAAGATAAGTATTTTATTTTATTTTATTTTATTTTATTTTATTTTATTTTATTTTATTTTATTTTATTTTATTTTATTTTATTTTAATTCTGATTAAAGAATTTTCATCTGTCCGAAGAGTTTTATTTTATTCTGTCATGATATGCAGCTTTGAGGTTTAACAATGACCCTTCAATATTTTACTTTTTTGAGCTTGATTATTGTACTTGGAAGTGAAGCCCATCAATTCTCAAGTAATGATTTGTCAGTCTACTCAAAAGACTTGGGTGGTAAAGCCTATGGTTGCTTTGATTAGTACAAGCATTTTGAAATGGGTAATAAAGAATGCTAACACACATACATGAAACTGCAATGATTTGCAAAAATGCCAAGGTTAAAGATTGCACAGATAGGTATTATGATGGAGGAGGTTGTAGCAAGGTGGGGGTCGGTCTCTTCTCCCAAGTAACAAGTGATAAGACAAGAGAAAATGCCCTCAAGTTGCACCAGACAATTCTGTGATTCTATGGGTCTTCCTACATGTATTGTTCTCTAGTGCAAAGACTCTTATTCTTACAATGTATTACTAAAATATTTGTCTGGTAAATTCTAAAAGAGTGATATGGTGATAAAACTGTTCTATAACAAGTCTCCCATGTACGTGTTGACCAATAACCAATTGCTTTCAAAACAGAGAATTAGAAGTATTATGAGTCATATGTGTAGCTCCTTCTATAATGTTTTGAGTAAATGCAGTATTCACCATTTCTCATTTGAAAATGTTCATAGCTGACCACCAAATAATGTGTTTCACCTATTTCATTTTTTACTGTAGAATATTTAGGTGAGTTTCATGAGCCTTTTTTTAGAATCTCTTGCGGTATTCCCTCTGGATACTATTTTATTCTTTTAATAGCTATGGAAACTTGTTGGGGTTTTGTGTAACACAAACTGACCTTGTTGTTGATTTCAAAAGGTACAGCACATTATCATCCTCAACAATTTTTTTAACCATTTTCAACAGCTTTTTTACAGACACTAGTAAGTGTTATAGTGTTGTGTGAACTTGTTCTGTTATGTTTTGGGTGGTTTTTTTATCTTAATCTTCTACATTATGGAAGATGAATTTGACCACAAGAATTTATATTACAGTTGTGCATTTCCTTCCTTAAAACGATTGGTGCACCAATTATTTAAATGTATGTGAACAAATAACAGGTGGTTTTGTGGATCAATATGTCTTCACGTTACAGTGAGGGAATTTGTTATTATCCTGTGAAATATGTTGCATTCTGCAGCAGAATTTAAGTTGTCAATCATTTCACAATATTGAGACATTGGTCGATATGAGAACTATATTCTGTTGCTAGGAGTTTCGACACTGAATAGAAGAGAGTACTTACAGACTTATTGTTCTTGAGTGATTTAAAAACAACTGACCAACCAGAAATATATTACCTGAAGCTGCAGAAGAGCAGTCTGTGCTTCTAAGTGTGAGGAGTAATAGAAGTAACAGTAAGTAAAAGAAAAAGAGGAATTCTGAGAAAACTGGGTTGAAGAGTGTGTATCCATAATATCAATGTATGGATTTTGTAGTAGGAGGAGTTCTAGAAGAATGATGACAAATGTGGAATTATTTCCTGTATTAAAGCCACATTCACCTCTGCAAGCAAGGACAATGATTAAAATAAATCTGTTTTTGAATACTAGGTATAATGGATACCAAGACTGAAGTTCCATTGCAGGGTGTATATAGTTAAAAGTTGACCAAAAAAAACCGGGAGGAGGAAGCTGAGAAGTTGAAGGACAGTAGAATTTAGTCAAACACATAAGAAAGTTAATTTAACAAAAATTACCAGCTCCCTGATAAACCTCAAACCATGAACGTTAAAGAGATTTGCCATTTCGTAGCTGCATATCTAATGGATATTTCAGGAAAATTCTTCAGATGTCTGCCTGCCCTGAATAAATTCTGGGAATTAAGCAACCAGAAATTAATGTATAACATGATGGATGTGAGGACAGGAAACTGGGTGTAAGAAAGTCAGTACTTAGAATAGTTAGAATGAGCTTACTATGAAAGCAGAGAATAAGAGTGTTGAAAAGTTGAATCTCTAAGATAAAAAGCTGTGCTGAAGTACTGGAAAATTTATTAGTAAATCATGAGGAGGAAGACTCTAACATAGACATTTGTGACAGAGACAGAATAAGATAAATGGAATCTGAAAGACAGACAAGTACATAATACTTATCCAACAGAGCAGGGGCCTAAGAGGCAGGAAAATTGTCATTGTCTCTGGCAAAAGAAAATTTTTTCCCAACTGGATGAGAAACAACCAAACTGGGAGATGACTGACTCAAAGATTCCTTGGGCAGCTAACCACAGTGTGATCATTTCCTGCACTAGGAATCAGCACAGAATGTATCACTCTGAATCTTCACAACCTCATCAACACTGATCAGGTTAACATTTGTCAAATTTAAAAACAAATTTATTGCAGAGAAGCTGGCATAATTTCTGGACATTTGCAAATATGTGTCATAAATATAGTACATTTCTAACTCTCTGGAACCCACAACTGCAACCCATGGTCACAGCAAGGGTGTTACACAATAGATGCACAAATGGTACCATATGCATTCAGCAGGAAAAAAAATCCAGTGGGAATTATAGATGCAAATCCTACGTTTCCTTTTTAGGAGTTCAGATCAGGCCCAGAAACAAATTGTTCATTGCTTTCTGAGCTTGTTTACTTTGCAATAATACAGTTATAGCTCTCTACTATGTAAGGAATTTTTTTACGGTTTCATATTTACATTTTAGTTAATTGTTTAAGATTGTATCTTGATGTTTTGATACAAGGCTTTTACATTATTATACTACCCAGTACCATATCAGCATTGAATACATTAGAAACATATTTTTAAAATAAGTTTTTTATCTATTAATACAGACATGATACATATTTTTCTGAACTTTAGAAATATATTTTTGTAGGTCTACTATCAAAACAAATGAAAGTTCTTCTAAATACCAAGACTTTAGTTATCAGAATATTATATTTTTATGAATTTATAATTACTTTGATATTTTTAAAACAGTTTATTTTGCAAGTACATTACGTTTAGATAACTGTTCAGGTCAGGAATCTTAGAGTTCAAATAAAATCTAAAAGGTCATGAAACAGAGCAGAGAGGCAACTGTTTTACAGAACCCACTCTAAAAGAGAACCTGAGTGCTAAAAGCCAATGAGTCTAATTTCCTTCTTTGGTAAACTGGTAGAGGGACCTTCATGTTTCTTCTGGGAGGCCAAGCTAGAGGGTTTGTAGTTTTGTGAGGTGGGGTGGGTTTGTGGCATCTCCTACTGCTGTGCAGAGTGTACCCAGCCTCTTCTGACTCAGAGAAAGTGGACCAAGGCTGACTATTGCTATCCATTGTGGGTGCCATGGGGTATGGAGGAAATTGGTTGTACAGAGAAGCTGGCTTTGCATACACTCCCCAAACAACATTTTCTGTTATCAATGCTAGAGCACAGGACTAGATGGATCTTTTTTCTCACCAAGATAATAATTTATTATGTATTCAGACTAACAAAAATTTTGCATTCTTTCATTATTTAGTTTAGCCTCTTAAATCATTTCACACAAGTGAAGTAACTGTGTTTGCAGGCTTTCATTTTCAATATTCTGTCCTACTATTTCTAGTACTCCTAGATAAATATTTTAACATCTCTAGCTTAGCCAGGCACAACCAAGAGAGACACACTGTATGGTGTATAAATCTGAGTGTAGAACATGATTCATGATCCTAGGCATAGAAATCACAAACAGTGTGACTTCAACCCTCACAGTACTTTCATCAAATAGTAAATAGTCTCCTGCTTTGACTGGACAAATAAAATTGAATCACAGGAACCTGCTTCGTTCACATGATTCATTTATGTTCCTGTTTCCAACAGCAAGTGAAAAGAATATGCAAGAGGTAACATTTTCAAACTAATACAGCAGTTGGGAGCCCTGAAGGAAGGAGAGGTATATGACAATATTTAGGTAATTTTGATAATTTTGTAACATCTCTATGTAGAAATAGCTTGAAAATGTTTTCTAAAATGCCATATGTTCTTGAAATGCATATTGAATTGAATGAATGTATCTGCAATGAATACTCAAACAGACTTAACCTGTTTCCATCTTTGACAAATTTTGAACTGGAAGCACCGGGAAATGGACTGCAGAGTCACATGGGTCAGGCACAATAAGCCAGCTGAAGCTGTAAGCTATAAATATTTGTTAATGAGATATTTCATTGCATGGGGGTCATGGTGGACAAGAAGCTGAACAAGAGTCAGCAGTTTACAGCTGCAGCAACAAAAGATAATAGGATCATGGGTTGCAACCACAGGGGCGCTACTAGCAAATATAGAGATGTGATCATCCCACTCTATGCCGCACTTGTCAGGCCACACCTGGAGTGCTGTCTCCAGTTCTGTTCCCCGCAATTAAAAAAAAAGAAATGTGGACAGAGTGGAGAGGGTCTGAAGGAAGGCCACAAAGGTGATCAAAGTGCTGGAGAACTTGCTCTCTATGAGGAAAGACTGAAGTAGTTATGCCTTTCACCCTGGAGAAGAGAAGGCTTAGGGGCACCTCCTCGCTGTTATCCAGTGGCTAGAAAGGGGATGGAGAGTCTCTCTTCATGAGAACCCACATGGAGAAGACAAAGGGCAATGGGTGTAAGTTGCACGAGGAGAGGTTTCCTCTCAACATAAGAAAGACATTTTTCCCATTGAGAACAATCAGTTAACGAAACAACCTCCTCAGGGGT
Source organism: Pluvialis apricaria (assembly GCA_017639485.1). Classification (NCBI taxonomy): domain Eukaryota; kingdom Metazoa; phylum Chordata; class Aves; order Charadriiformes; family Charadriidae; genus Pluvialis; species Pluvialis apricaria. The sequence continues at coordinate 53,026,712 of CM030007.1, forward strand.
ATGATAGAGTCCCCATCATTGGAGGTTTTTAAGATGGGACTGGACAGAGTTCTAGATAATGTCATCTAGGGTTCCTTTTCCACAAAATGTGGGACCAGATGATCTTTCAAGGTCCCTTCCAAGCTGGGCTGTTCTATGATTCTCTGATACTAGAACAAGTCTAGCAAAGGGCCACAAAGATGATTACAGAATCACAGAATGGTTGAGGCAATTTCTGCCCAGTGTACCCTTTTGTGGTATGTAACCATGCCCCCTTAAATTGGAAATTTCTAGAATTTCATTAGCACTGAAGTAGTGCTACACTAGTACTCTGCCACTTATCAAAGGCTTTTACTTTCTTTCTTTTCACTGCTTCATATTACTAAAGAAAAGATATTCAATGAACTTCATACATTACTTGGACAAAATTTTCCTATCAGTGGACAGCTTTGCAGGTGGATTTAGTGAAGCCATGTTTAATTCTCTTCAATTATTTACAAGATCACATTATGGAGAAACCTGGTTATAAGAAACTTGGGAAGCTCTAAATTAGACAACATGATACACTAGATAGAAACTAGTTTTAGCATCCTTCGACCTAGTGTGATAAGCCCTACAAATACAGTGAATGGATCCTGCATTTCCATTTCAACTTATTTTTTTCCTAACTTGGCATTCCTCCATATTTTGTGTATATATTTTGTATGTATTCACATGTATATATAAATATATAAAAATAAACCTGTAATTCTGTTACTAAGGAAAAAAACAGCCACCCCCAACAACAACACTTAGACAATAATTTCATATGAACTTCCATGGAGAATAGGCCCTACCATTTAATGGTTGGGAGTGCTCATGTTAGAGGCTAAGTTCTACTTCATTTAAGTTTGTATTATTAAAAAAAAGAATTTGTTAAAACACAGGCTAGTTTTAGGAATCTAGTTGGATCATCAGAATTATTGATGGTAGCAGTGATTCTACAGCCCAAACTCTAGTTATTGGCTATTTCTACAATATTTTTCTCTTTTGCAATCACTCACAACTTTTGGTCCAAGGTCCCACCACCAGGTAGGCAAAGCAACAGATTGTTTCTGATGTTTTTAGTGTCCTTTGTATCAAAAACTGTACTTGCTCTTAATACTCTTTTTTTCTTTCCCCTCACGCAATATTATTATTGTATTTCTGTTGTAATTTACTTCCTTGAAAAACTTCAGCTTCTCTAGTGTGTCCCTCATGAAGGTGCTCTTTACAGTGCTTGGTCCTTTCCACGTGCATTTCAACACCATTCTAGTCTGCCAGTGAAACACTGCTTTTTCATCAGTCATTTCATTATTGACCTTTTAAAAATTACTACATTACTTCACAGTGCTATGGCCATTTGTTTTTCTTCTTTAATTTTTGACCTGTTAGAGATTCTGTGTTCAGGTGAAGAACCATAATTCATTTATTTTACAAGAAATTTATTAAAGTAAATAACTTTGTTGCACAGTAAAGTGCAACATATAGTGAGTAAACAAATTTCAGCAGTCTATTCTCTAGTAGACTATATATATAGTAGACTATTGAATATTAGACTATTGAAATAGTAGAAAAAAAAAAGTAGAAATAGTAGACTATTGAATGGGTTCCAAACAAATATTTTTATTTTATCTATTCTGTGATAGGTTGACGTGACTATTCAGTGCCGTTAAGCATTCCCAATTAAAATGTGGGTTTTGGAGCAGCTACAAAAAAAAAAAAAAAAAAAAAAAAGTTGAATTCATATTCAGGAACAGTTTATGTTCTCACAAATATGAAAACGTACCTGGGCTATACTCAGAGATCTGTGAAAAGTCCAGGCTCCTCTCCCTGAAGTCTGCCATGTGTCTGAGGGTTAGACTAACTGCAGAAGAGGAGGTCTGGAGAGGGAAGGTGAGGTCCACGGTTACCTGCACTCTAGTTTGCTGGCCTGCTCACTGTCTTTGCTTTGCACTCTTCCAATTTTCTTTCTCCTAGGCAACTCCCAGTTGCAGTGTGGAGATGATAACCCCGCATGTCGGATCCCATGGCACCTGAGGTTACACGGTGCTGGATTTGACATCTCCCTTGCCTCTCTCCCCAGATCTCCAGCATTTTCTCAGTAACCCTGCAAGAGTTATCCCTTCAGCTTCCTGAGGAGAGGGACACAGATTTGTTTTCTCATTCTATATAGCGTGGTTCTATAGGGTGGCTACACAATTCTGTCAAGTACTTTAGACGGGAAAGTTGTACAGAAAGTTGCAATTACTGTCTAGGATGCCAGGGTCACCACATGGGATCTAGTGGAGGTGCAGAGATACTTGGTCTGTAGTATGGACCCCATCAGTAAGCTCTTGAGAAACTAAGACCTAAGAACGGAGGTTGCTAGATAGTTCCTGACCCTTTTTTATTTAGTGACATAACTGTTAAGTCACCACTTACTTCTGACATTACTGTCCTATCTGAGCTCAGACTGAAAGAATATCAGGAATCTAGGAAAATCATTAAGAATTGAAGTGTACTTCTTTAAATGTCTTTTCTTGTACTCCAGAATTGCTGAGTGATTAATGCCATTTTAGTAAACTCAGAGTAACTTAAATGAAGTTTTTCTTAAGTAAGTACTTAATGTATTTAATGATTATTAAATAATGAAGAGATAAGGTACAAATATGATCAGGATCTTTGCTAGCCATCCAAGAGTCAGCCGGGATTCATGGAAGTAACAAACTGCTATAACTGTCATAAGCTTGATAAACTAACTATATTTGTTGTGTTTCTTTGCATTCTTACTTAAAATAATAATAATAAAGGACCTTTAACAACAGGTACATGATTTCAAATAGATGAAACAATCCTCTGTATTAGTGAAGAGCCAACACTATTTCCTTAGTACAAATATTTATCATTTTTTATTTCTTTCTATTTTTACATTTTATTATATTGTTGTGTGTCTTACCTAAATTAAAAAAAAAAAAGAAACTCAAGTGTGTGTTATCAGCCCATCTGGAATCACTTGTTATTTCTAGATGTATTACAGTCATTGTTTAAGCTTGTTTCATATGCTGTATAATCTCATAATCCTGTAAGTTTTAAGATATATTTTTATTTTATTCATAATTCAAGAATTCTTGAAAAATGCAAAAAGCAGTGGCTGACAGGAAATAAATAAAGGTTGAACAGATAATTTATAACCAATCAGGATAATTCTGAATTTTCTTGGTCACTTCCCTTTCTTATTGCTTATATAATTAAAAAAAAAAATAAAGCAGTATTGAGCCCGCAAATATTTTCTTTATTAATCAGTGTGTTAAAACCTCTCTAAGACACAACACATTTCTTTGCTTTATATCCTTTTTTTTTTCTTGAAAATATATTAAAAAAGCAATGATTGTCCGTATTTGTCATGTTTCATCCAACAGGTTGACTATTTAAAAATTAAAAAAAAAGATCATATATTCATGCTAAAATCCTCCAGGAATACCAAAGAATAGGACTAAAAAATCCTGAAAATAAATTTATTTCTTGTTTTACTTCAAGAAAGACCTGTAGCTTTTTTTTATTGTTGTTTGTTTGTTTGTTGTTTTTGTTTACTATTAGCTCTTTCCCAAAAAGGAATTTTCACAAAAGAGTGCTAAACCAGTGCTTTCAGCAGGGATTCTTCATGAAGCAAAATATTGCTCTCATCCATACAAAAACAGAAAGGCAGAATTTATATCTTGTGCTTTCTTTATGGCATTGTGGTTTTTTTTACTCTCCTTTGTAGTGAGAGGTCATGGTATTTAAATTTTCAAATATATATATATATGCACATTTATTTTGTATTTTCAGAATGCCCAAGACTGTATGTTCTTTTTTTTTTTACAATAAATAAGACATAATCTCTTTTGGATTTACTGGTTAATTAGCTATTATATTTCTTGTGCTCCAATAATATTTTCTGGAAAAAAGTCCACACCAAAACCAAAATCTCAAGTGTTTTTCTTCTGAGTAGAAAGTATTTATTCCTTAGGGTTTTTTTCTAGAAGTGGTAAAATACAGTGTTCATTTCATATAGATGTTACTTCTTAAATAATCCTTGTTATAGTAATCTGTTAAAAAATCACATATATTTTCTATTGCATTTTTCCCCCTAAAAAATATAGGAAAATACCACATATTGAAAACAGAAGTTTTAGATTACCCATTTTGGTATGTTTAGATCTCACACAGAAAGTTTTTACTTTCAGATTTTCTTAAAGCTAGAAAAGTCAGCATAAACATCTAATATAAAAATTAAACCAAAGCAAAATCTTATTTCTTTAAGTTGCTGCTGGCATGGATGGTGTCAACATACTGATTCAGTATTTTTTTGGTCACAAAATAAATATAGCATTTTCCTAGTACCAGTATATTTACACCATAAAATTATATTAGTAATTGTTTCCAAGTCTCTCTAAGATTCCATTTATATTTTTAAATAATATGTGTTGCCTGCATAAGGAACATTACTATTAATTTCCAAAATGTCTCTTCTAGTTCATTCATAAATAATTATACCCATATTGCCGTGCTCTGAGGATGGCATAAGACACAATTTTCCAAAGAAATGTCATCCGACTGTTTTGGACTCATATCTGGCTAGAAGAACTTGCCTGTCTTCTCTCAAACAGGGAGATAGACTGAAAAAATAAAAGAGAAAAAGACATAAAAAGTTTACATATCACTTTCAACAGAGGTGAAAGACTGGAAAACTTCCAGCTTTTGCTGATGTCAAAGATTGCTAATACTTATTCAGTCCCCCTGATATTTAGAAAACTTTGGCAATGAATGAAATTATTCACTAGAGAGGAAATAGTATTTGAAGAGTCTAAAAATAAACACAGGCTATGTTTGTTTCACTGAAGTTAGTACTTTCAAGCATATCAGAAAATTTTGTGAGAATATTTATGATTTGGCAGTTTTATGATAGTAGAAAAAATAAAATAATTTTATGCAGTCATTTCTGTTCTGGTCTGAGGTAAAACAGAACCAATTTTCTGTTTTGTAATTTTACTTTTTAGCTAAACCTCTTTTAACTACTGAAATTAGCAGCATATTGTGCAGAAACTGTTCGATCTCAGAGTGATAAGAACAATGTTTATGGTTGATGCTAAGGCATGGTATGCAGAGAGGCTCTTGCTTGTACTTATGGCTATAACAGCCAAGGTCAGCTAACTTTGTTGCTTGCCCCATTGGAGGGTCGGAAGCTTAAAAGCATAGAGGGGTTGCACCTGTGGGGAGGAGCGGACAGCACAGGTGACCCAAAACTAACCAACAGGATATTCCATTCCATCTGCCTCATGCTCAGTATAAAACTGAGAGATCAAAGGGTTAGCTCTCTTTTTTCAATGGCTGACGTCTGAGGAGTACTCTGTCTGTTCATCTGCCTTTGATCCCAATCCTGAATCCAGACCTGGAATCCAGTTCCTGTCCGTCACCGAGTCCAGCCTGGGACTTCCTCAGTGCCAGCCGGTGTCGTGATTGTCATCCTGGGAGCTCGATACAGATTTGTATATATTTCATTATTTTATTTTAATTTTTATTATTAATATTACATTAAAGTAGTTTAGTTCCTTCTAAGCTCATAAGTCTCTTTCTCTCCTGCTTCACTTTGGAGAGAGAGGTAGGGGAGAGCATCTGTCATTCCACCTGAGTGACCAATCTGGCCAAACTGCAACAGATTTATTGGCTCCCAGTGTGGGGCTCCAACTATTCCCAATATTTCTCAAGAGTAACAGTCATAAGAACCCCACAAAAAATAATTTAAAAAATCTGGAAAGTATCTCGGGAATTCATTTACCTCGTTCTCATACCTGGAAGCAAGAATCACATACACAAAGTTCATGTGCTTGTCTAGACTGTTTCTAAAGACTTTCCATGACAGAAATTTTACAGTTTCCTAAGTAATCTAACACAGTGCTTCCTTATATTTCCTACAGGAAAACACCCTGTCTCTTTCTCTCCTTCACAATGATTTAATGTATTCTTCTTTGTGCTGTTTAACATAGGTTTGGAGGACAGATTAATCCCTTCTTCTGTGCATTAGGGCTTTACATTTAGACTTTTTGTTTCTCTCAACTAAATAACCCAAGTTCCTTAATCCATTCTATACACATCATGTTTTCTAGATCTCTGACCATTTTCTTTTTCTCCCTGGGTTCTTTCCAATTGGCCTACATCCTTCTTGAATTGTGTGTGTCAGAAAATTAAATACATGACTATAGCTGATGACTTACCAATTGCCATGTAGGATGGAAAAATCAATTAATCTTGTTTCAAACAATACATCTATTGTACTCTCCAGTATATTTTCCTTTTTCATACTGTGAAAAACATGTGACATTATCCACTGGAACTCTCAGTTCCCTTGCTCATTTCTACTGCTTATCCACTAATGCTGCCTCTTGTATTTCTTCAGCCGGTTATTACTAAATAAAAACATTTTGCATTTTGCCTTCTCAAATGTAATCTTTTCAGAGTATCTGTCTGAGTAGTTAATATTTGTTCGACTTATCACCTAAAGAGTTTTCAAAACTTCTACTGTCAGCACCAAAATAAATAAAATATTATCTTTTTATGCAAGTTGTTAATATTGAATATTACGGGATCCAGGATGAAAGAATAATCCTTTCGTTTGACAATAAATAACCAATAAATACTCTCAGAATATAGCTTTCCTGTCACTTACATGCACATCTAACAGTGGTTTATCTTCCATGGGACAGCATATTGTTCTTGTGCTGGGTGAGTCTTGACTAACAGCCACTCACCCACCCACCCATACGTTCACTCTCCCTCCTTTGAAGGGCAAGGGAAGAAAACAGGATGACAAAACTTGTGGGTCAAGATAAAGATAGGTAGATTGCTTACCGGTTTCTGTTGTGGGCAAAACAGACTTGACTGGAGGAAATTTCTTCCCAGTTAAAATATATTCTGGTATTAAGAAACAAAGACAAACATTAAGCCAACATTGTTGCTCCCTATCCCCCTTTTCCCACACCCAACTTCATTCCTTCATTCCTGACTCCTCTTACCCACACCAAGTGGTGCAGATGAACGGGACTTGGGGGGGTATTGTTAAGGTTTGCAGCTCCTCTGTAGAGGGCTCTTCCACAGACTGCAGTTCTGGAAAAAATTTGCTCCATCATGGGTCCTCTGCAGGCTGTGGGAATATCTGCTCTGGTGCCATGGAGCACCTTCTCCTCCTCCTCCCTCTCTGACCTTGGTGCTTCCCCTGGTGTTTTACACTTTTTTTTTGTATATATATGTTTTTGACATATGCTTTTGTATTGTTAATTTGCATGTCTGACACTGTAGAGTATCTGACACATGCACACAAGTCTGGCAGATATTGCACAATACCTGTAAAAAAAAAACCATCTTCTTCTGGAATGACAGCTGAAGGCCAGGCCAAGAAAGATACCCTAGACTGTCTCTAGTGTCCTTAGACATCTAGCTGAATAAAAAATCTGCACATTAGACATCTTGCGGTGGAGGGAATCAGCCCTCGATTTAGACTGCTAGAATCAAGTGTTTAAAATGTAAGAGCCTGTGTCTCAGCTAGTGTTTAAGTTCCCATTATTCTCAATGAAGTGTAGAGTTATTCATCTCACCCTTAAAGAGAAAACTTAATCTAGTTAGCTGAGTGACTTAGTTTAGATACCTTTGACTGTTCTCATTAGATTATCACTGACCAAAATGAAAATTTAGGCATCTACTTTTCGGTGTAACCTTATGTCTAAGTGTCCTGAAGTAAACCGGTATCTATAGTGGCACAAATGCTGGAGAAGAAATACCTCTTGAACTCATTTAATTGTACCTGGAAACACATGTTTGAAACAGGTTAGATGATAATAATCTTAAAAGTGCCATTTCTGATGACTTAAGGGGGTTATATGATGGCTAGTTTAGATGTAGACTGCATCTAATCTACATTGCAAATTTCTAAATTCAGGTGTGATGAATTTTACTCCTTCAAGGAAAAGAGCATTTGCTCTAAACTAGACTTTAGCATATCTAAGTTTAAGTCTCACTCTGCTGCAGACTTTCTCTGTTGGCTGGAATAACGCTGTGGGTATGTAACAGTGCTGTTGGTTCAAGTCATAAAAACTCTAATGTTGGTGTAACACTCTGACCGAACTCACTCTGAAGCTTATTTAGAGCTTGCTGTGATCTATGTCAGTAGGCCACATAGACATCCTAGTCACACAGGAAGGGGACAATAATGATTTGTACTTTGTGTTCAGATTTTGTTTTCTTTTAGAAAAGAGACTTCCTGTGTGCTTGTTAAATTTATACCACAGCCAAACTTTAGTTTCAATATTATGTTGGCATCATAAAAAAAGAGGAAGATTGTTAATTTTATTTTTTCTTCCCAAATGCCTTTTTAAAAACTCTTTCATAAGGGAAAGTCATACATATAGCTTAATAAAGATAAAATATAATAACTAAACCTAAAGGAAAATGTACCATTGTTAATCCAGAAGTCTTAAACAAAGTCTTTTTCTAGACAGCTTAAATTACAAGGCTACACTTGAATATTGAAGCAAAGACTCCATATTAAGAACACTGAAAAGAATAACTTTGCAGAAAAATATTTTACCGCTGTTCAAGCAGACCTAAGGAGAATTGAAGGTTCTCTGAAGTTTTCAGAGAAATGTTTAATGTTTCACATTTGACTCATTGGCAGTTCTGTCAACTCCCTTTCAAAGAACTGCCTCCAATCGCCTTATGCAGTAAAGTCCCTTAAGCCCAAAGAGCCTTGACATTTCGTAGGGACAATATACTAGCTGAGCTTTCCTTAGCAAACACTGATCTCCATACCTTTTGCTGAACGATTTATAAAGAGTCAGTGAAAACAGATTACACATCCTGGCTTAATAGATGGATGTACTTTATCCTGTTTAACAGCTTTATCGTGGGGACAAGGGGAAGGACGGCTTCAAAAGAAAAAGTCCTGCATTAGGTATAAAACTTACACTACCCCAGCATACAACAAAATGCCAAATTGACTCATTTCCACATCATTGCTTGTAATTATGCCGGTATTAAATTTTAAGAATAAAGCTGCTATAATGCAAATTCTAACCTAATGCTTTACTTAATGTCATTAAAACGTAAAGCCCAATTAGAGAATTGCTAACATTTCTGCTTCTGTCCAGCTCCATACAGATCAGCCTACAGTACCTTGGAGCAGCATAAAGGGAAGAGGACTGACTTTGTTTTCAGATTCTTCCAATCTGTGATGTGAACAGATAAGGCCAGAGCTTGTTTAAAGTGAGTATTTCACTGGGCCTAGCTCAGTTATGAGAGATTTGAACCTTGAGCATTAAAGGGGGGTGGGGGAGGAAGATCACTAGTGTTGGATTACTGGATTCACTGTGTCACTCTGAGAATTTCTTTTTCAGCATCCTTTTTGCTGCAACATTAACTTCTCAATAATATTATAAAAATGTCCACTCTTTTTTTCCTTTGGAGCTTTACTACCACCTTTTTACATCCTGTAAAGGGTAGAAGAAATAAATAATGATATGTTATGGTATAAAGTTTCCATGACACAAGGTTGGAATAGCTAGATCTTTTGAGTGGTGCAGGTCATTCCAAATGAATGCTTTATGGCCTTCTAGTATCTATGCAGTAAACATTGCAACCTGAAATGGTTTAGTTATTTATTCTCTATTCTTTTTGTGGTTTAAAATTAGATATAATTTATCCTACAAAATATTTTCCTAGTTTCAGTGGGAGCAGAGCAAAGGCCAAACTAGCAATGGTTTAAAAAAAACAGCTGTGCAATAGTCCCTTATATCACTACAGACTGGGTCCAGTCTGTAAAGCCTGAAACAGGATTTAGTTGAAATTTAGATGTCTTCATTCAAACTGTGATCCAAATTTCCCTGCAGCTTTAAGCCTTGAGGTACCTGAACTCTTTATATAAAGTCAGGCATTTACTTGATTTGGAAGTTTTGAAGGCTCTTAAGGTGTGATGTTTGCCCCAGCTTCAGATAGCTGCTGTATAAAGAAAAGAAAGAACTATACCTATGTAGAGTGAGATGGATTTATTTTAGACAGATACCTTAGAATCATACGACATGAAGTGACATTTTTCTCTTCATTAACTCTAAAGTGAGACTAAGCTGTGTATAGAATCACAAAATCATAGAATTGTCTAGGTTGGAAGGGACCTTTAAGATCATCATGTTCAACCATCAACCTGACAGTGCCAAAACCACCACTAAACCATGTCCCTAAGCACCATGTCTACCTGTCTTTTATATACCTCCAGGGATGGTGACTCAACTACTTTCCTGGGAAGCCTGTTCCAATGTTTGATAACCCTTTCAGTGAAAAAATTTTTCCTAATACCCAATCTAAACCTCCCATGGCATAACTTGAGGCCATTTTCTCTCATCCTATCACTTGTCGCTAGGGAGAAGAGGCCAGCCTCCACCTCCCTACAACTTCCTTTCAGGTAGTTGTAGAGAGTGATAAGGTCTACACCAGGCTAAACAACCCCACTTCCCTCAGTCGTTCCTCATAAGACTAGTTCTCCAGACCCCTCACCAACTTTGTTGCCCTTCTCTGGACATGCTCCAACACCACAATGTCTTTCTTGTACTGTGGGGTCCAAAACTGAACACAGTACTCGAGGTGGAGTCTCACCAGTGCCAAGTACAGGGGAATGATCACTTCCCTAGTCCTTCTCACCACACTATTCCTTGATACAGGCCAGGATGCTGTTGGCCTTCTTGGCCACCTGGGCACACTGCTGGCTCATATTCAGCCAGCTGTCAACCAACACCCCCAGGTCCTTTTCTGCCAGGCAGCTTTCCACCCACTCTGCCCCAAGCCTGTAGCATTGCATGAGGTTATTATGACCTAAGTGCAGGACTCGACACTTGGCCCTGTTGAAATTCATACCATTGACACTCTCGCCTGTCTATGACAAGGTGACCCGCTTAGTGGATGAGGGAAAAGCTGTGGATGTTGTTTACCTGAATTTCAGTAAAGCCTTCAACAGGATTTCCCACAGCATTCTTCTGGAGAAACTGGCTGGTCATGGCCTGGACAGGTGTACTCTTAGCTGGAAAAAACTGGATGGATGGCCATGCCCAGAGAGTGGTGGTGAATGGACTTAAATCCAGTTGGCGGCTGGTCACAAGTGATGTTCCCCAGGGCTCAGTACTGGGGCTGTTTCTCTTTAATATCTTTATCAATGATCTGGATGAGGGGATCGAGTACACCCTCAGTAAGTTTGCAGATGATACTAAGTTAGGCGGGAGCGTTGATCTGCTTGAGGGTAGGATAGTTCTACAGAGAGATCTGGACAGGTTGGATCAATGGGCCAAGGCCAATGATATCTGCAATACTTACAGTGTTTACAACAGGGGTGTCTTAACGTTAGTGCAGAGACATCCCACATCCAAGAGTCATGCTTCTATTCATGTTGGAAACTTTTCCAGCCAGAGTAGGTAAGCATATGGCCCACCTGGCCGTTCTTTTACCTAAGGCTTTTGAGGTTCTCAATTCAGAATGCATTAGCCTAAACTAATAAATACATATTAATAACAATAATAGTAACAGTAATAATAACAATAAAGAATTATAAAAATAATAAGTAATTTTTTTTAAACAGGTCCGGTGCACAATTTCTCTAATAATTTAGTAGTGTTAGTATTCACCAAAAATGCAATGTGTAGCATGCTTACTCACCACCACTCTGTTCTGTAGACTCACCTCCATTTAAAACATTGTAAGGAAGCAAAGGTAGGACAACTTAATTCCCTCTCTCTCTGTCTCCTTTTGTGCTGCAGCGCAGCAAAGTTCAAGACCTCTGGGACTGGAAGGTGACATTATGATTGGGAGGTTGATTCCAGGGATGACACAGACTTAAAGATGTTGCTTCAAAATCAGGAGCACCTAAGTTTTAATTAAAAGGCCATCTGCCAAGCATAGTCTATCAAGTAAGTAACTGAATAAGTAAATAAAGTAAGCAAGCCTCTAAAATTGGGAATCAATGAGCCCCAGATGAGGCCCTAGGTCAGATTAAATTTGTATGTTTTGTTCAAAATTTGCAAACTTGTATAGCAAAATTATGGTTCTCAAAACTCTTAAACACAAATATGCTTATTTCAGAACTTTGGGATGACTGAGGGAAATGTCAAAGAGCTACGGAATTTTTTTGAAATAAATCCACTGAATTTATGAAATTCCATATAATTTGGAAGTAAATTACTTAAATACAAACTAAGATAAGGTAAAGCAAGTTTATCCATTAGATGCAATTTTATAAAAAATTGAATTTTATAGCTCACAGTTACTACAGTAATAGGGAATGAGTTTTTAAGACTGCATAGTTAAGAAATTGCAATATTCATGTTGTGGATAGTTTGAGACAGTAAAGATATCCAAGGAAGCTGAGCACTGCAAAGATAACAGAAGTTTTGCTGGAAATCCTTAACCTGGCAAGAGTAAAATAGTGCTATATAAGTAAAATTAACTGACCATCTCCAGTTTTAGCTCATACCTTAGTCTTATTTTTGCTTTGCTTTAATATTGAATAATTTTTGTTCTTTTTCTAAATATAATTCTTAGTGTAGCTCACATTCTCTTTCCCCTTCTTTTGTTGTCTATTTTTATTTCTATTCTATTTCCCATTTCTTCTTTAAAATCTTTGTTTCTTTTTCTTTCTTTTAATATGTCTCTTTCAGTTATCTGTGCTCAAGCTCTTTCTTTGTGATATTTCTGTTGCTCTTATTTCAGTGGTTTTAGATTTTATTTTTTATTTTATTTCATCTTATTTTTTACTTTGCATTAATCTGTTTTTCTAAAGAAGCTTGGCTTACGCAAACATTATTCTTTTTCAGCTGTCTATCTGTCTCACATCGGTAACTTCTGAATCCAATGGCTCATTAACCAAAACTGACAGAATAGTGCAGAGTCTTACAGATAAGGCATTTCCCAATAGGTTTGGGAAAGTTGTCAGTTGGCTAGGGGGCAGAGATCCAAATTGATGTCCCATCAAATGAAAGGTGGTTGCAACCAACCCCTGTTCTCAGAAGCAGCAGTAAAGACTCTGGCGCTGCTATCAGTCAGCCCTGTGCAGGCTGAAACTCGCCTTGCCAAGCAGGTGAGGAGCATGGGTGGGCAGCAGCCCCAGACACTAGCAAGAAGAGGATGTAGAACGTATGTCAGCAGTCTCCAGGAAACTGGGAATCTTCTTTAGTTTCATTGCTCATCAACTTTTATTTTCTCCTCTTCCTCCTACACCACTGAAGTTAAGCTAAGCCAGATGTTTTGACTCTGCAGAAAGCTATTGCAGTCCTCAAGGTGTTGGATTTGCTCCTGATATGCACGACAACTGCCTTTGGTGACCAGGTCAGGAGATGGACCTCTATTCCGCTGTGTAAAAAATGGACCTATTTACCAATATTGGATGAGCAAAGTGGGTGGTTAGAATTTTGGTTACCAAATAAATGCTTTCTGAGGACTAACAGTCCTAAATTATTGCATAAGAGAGGCCAAGTCACTAGTACAGTTTCTAAAAGCAGGTGTGTTTGCATTTCTGTATTTTTATTGTACCAGAAACAAGAACTTTCTGCTGTTCAATTTTGCATTTTTCCTTCATTTTAAGGAGTATTTAGTAATCTTATTCATTCCAACCAGTAAAACAAACAAACAAAACCTCAAAATCTGATTGAAACTAGAAATATTGGATTCCCAAGTAATCTGTTGCAACAGCTGAAGTACAGCAGAAGGAGAAAAATCATGTACTAGGCACACTATAGTACACAGGAAAGATAGGTGCTTCAGCTAAAGATACATGGAGGAATCTCCAACTGAAGTACATGCAGCAAAAGAAGCCAACAAGAAGTAGATAACAGGAAAAACAAGAAACTACATGTTCTATAAATTCAGCAACTTATAAATTAGAAAAAAATCAAAACAGAGATAACACTGCAAGAAGGGACTGTTCTCTGCAGAAAACAGCACAAGCACATACAGCCTGCTCTCTCTCAAACTCACAGTGACTTCATGAAATTACACTTCTTTCTCCATAACAGTATTTAACAGGTAAGACATAGAGTTCTCTTATTCCCACATATCCTAATTAAAGCCTAATCAATAGCTTAGATGCTACAGACTCTTGTGAATGTAAAGTTTTATACTTAATCCATATTCTACCATAGCTGTAAACTGTATGTAAAAAGTGGGCATAATTTACTTTTCTTCCACTTAACTCACTTTGAAAAGGATGCACCCAAGTGTTTTTGAGACGTTTAATCACTACACAATCCAGTCAGTATATGTGAGGTATATACAGAGTGTATCTCAAATCAGATTTCACAACGGAAGTATGCAATGTTTTATTTACTTTCTGGATAATTTTGTGGTTCAGCTGAGACCCAAACAACTTCATCTAGATAGGTATGAAAGAACTGGAGAACTTCCAGATCAACAGAGGAAGAGCTAGTAAGTTTATGAAACATCAAGGGGCTGATGGATGTCAGTGTTTTTATCTTTGTCTTGAACAGGTGAGGGCAGGAATAACAGTGGATTACAGTTTTGATTTTGAGAAAAGAATTTATGAGAAAATGATCTGTGTTTTGGAGGCCTCTATGGCCTTTAGTAGTCCTATCAATGTTTCACCGAAAAAAATATTAGGTTATTACAAACTCAGTATCATTTGAACAAGGACCTCTAGATCTGTAAAAACAAAGGAGAATACACTTGCCAACAATACAAAAGCAGACTCTAAAATGAGATGATCGGCAAGAAAAGGAAATATGTAACACACATCAACCAGTGTCTTATAGCAATGATTTGTCAGTTAGGTCTCTATTCACACTTACCTCTGTAATTCGGAGTCCTCTCTCCCAAATTCCTGGTGTTCATATTTTTCCTTCACTACTCTGCCATAACCAACCCTGACTGATTCTTATTTTTTCCATTCTATTCTCTACTACCCTTAATCCCACTGTATTAGAAATGCCCAAAAGAATGCATTAAATAGACTTCTTAGAGACTGCTCCTGCTGTTATAACTGTCACCATCTACAATTCTTAATCAAAGGAAGATTTATTTAAAGCTTTTACTTTTGATATTCTACCTAATTATAGGATGATCACTGCCACAATGTTCTTCTTCATAATGAGGCTGCTGAGAAAGCCACGAGTGAGAACTGTTTTAATTTACCTTTTATAGAATTGGCAAGCCTGTAAATCTTCCTAAGGTATTTCCTCTATTCACATTTCATTTATTTGCTCTGAAATGCAATAATTGTACATTTAAGTGTAATAAATTCATCTAATGTAGATAACATCTATAAAAATTAACTTTTAAAAAAAATTTTGTACAACATTTGTCAAGGTCTGATGCATGGAAAAACTCAAACAAGCAATGCAGTTTGGATACCAGCTTTCCTAGACTAGAAACAATGAGCTATCTAATGCCTGCTTAAAAATCGTAGGCAGGAATTTGGATATAAGCCTGAGTGATCAAATTGTAAGGTAAAGAGATGTGCAACTTTGTTACAAACTAATAAAATCCACTGAATTTAGATTCTGTATTTAAATCTTAATCTGGATTTTAAAAAATTAAAAAAACCCACCAAAATAAAAACAACAAAGAAAACCAAAAACAAATCTAAAAACCAAACCAAACCAAACCAAAACAAAACAAAAACCCAAACCAGAAAACCTGCAGGATAGCTTATCAGTCACTGTGCCTCCAGCTAAACAAAGTTCTCATTTTTCCGCCAGCAACAAAGGCAACAACTACTCCCAGTAATTTACGTGCTTACAGTTTATAGTTGCAAAATGTTCATTCCTATATTCTTTTAAACATTGGGTCTTTGAAAAGATGGCATCATTTCCCCCTTTTAGATCAAAAAGGCAGGAAATAATGTATTGAATTTCAAAAAATCTTTCTTCTGGAGTGCAAGTAATGACTACATGAGGAGCCATGAAGTAACAGCTTTATTCAGTTGCTGTTACTGTCATCACCCTGTTTACACGCTGCACTGAATTACCTCTTGTGCAGTATCTTTGTGTAACTTTAGCAAAACAGCCATAGCTGAAGCTTGTTTCACTACAGAGTCAGATACTAGCCAAAGTGTCTCTAAATGCTCTTTGCCTACTGTTGTTGAGCTGGTGCTAACAGAAATAGGAAAAAATTACTGCACAGTTTAGCTAGAAATACACATGCCATTGTGGCAAGCGCAGGAGGAACTGAGAGCTGAGACATTCCTCTTGTCAGTAGTGAGACAACAGAGGAATTGAGAGCAAAAATCATTGTATGATGATCTCACTGTGACCATAATTTAGATTTTTGTTTTGTGTGTGCCTGAAAGAGAATACTTATGCCTGAGAAACAATTTTGGGAGAGAGGAGAAATGATTTTTGAATAAAACATCTCATGCAAGTTCTGTCTTTTTTTTTCTTAAAACTGTAATCAATCTCAAAACCACAAAGTTAAACTCTAATGTAGGCTAAGTGACATGAGCATTAAGTAATGACTACAGAAACACAGAAATGCCATTCTGTCTTTTGACAGAAAAACAGAAAGTTACACTTTAGGTAAAACTGGGAATTTAGCATATACTTTGGCACTTTTTTAGTGAGTATATTTTTATATCAACATTTCCAGACCATAAAAGTGACTTCCTTTTAGGTAAGCCAAACCATGAAATAAGCTGGCAGAAGCCTCTTTTCTCCAATGCATGTGTGTTTTGGGAAAAAAAACAAATCACCACCCCCCACATTATAATCCAGTAAGCCAGTATTTCGTTTGCAGTGGTGCTGCTACTTTTACTTCTTTTGATCTTCCACCTTCTTTCTCATTGTCAGTCATGAGTTGCTGATTTTTTTAACTGTGGAGTTGTGTAACATTATTATGTAAATGTTTCCTTATCCTCCAAAGCAGCAGCCCTCTGCTGAGAATTCAAGCAATACTGCAGAGCTCTGTAGCAAGATTTGAGGGCTTGAGACCTGACCTTTGGGTGAATACATTTTAACCAGGAAATTTGATTACCATGCATAGGACCATTAGGGACTGTTTCTCCTGTGCTTGATTTAAAAAGGCATGGATCAGCTCCTCCATAAAGCTTAGGTTAGTAGTGTCTATCTCAGAAAATTCTGCTCTGAATTCCTTAAGTTATGCAATGCCAAGTTTGTCAGCCTTTGTGCACAGCCACGGTGGGCAACACAGAATAAGGCTCACACTACCTGTTGAGCAGTTCCACCCAAATGACTGACTACGCTGAGTCCATCAATCAACTTTCTCGTGCAAGGCATCATCCTCAAATGCTGAAACACAGAGGCTGAGAAATGCTTCTTACTATGCTGAAATTATTCTTGAAGTTAAAAGCTGTGTTTCAGGCAATGCTCAGAAGTTTACTACGTTTACAATGAAGAGGAGAAAGGATGTCATAAGAAAGCAATTCTTCAGTCTTGCTCTGCTCATTATCTTACATTTTTTGACTCATCTTTCAGAAGTTGAATAGCTTGAGACAAAGCTAAATAACTCTTGGCGTCTGATTTAGGTTTATCCTTCCTCTAGTACTTATTAGTGCTGCAGTTCCTTGCTTGACAGGGTAACAAGCAACTTAGATTCTCCTTTAATTCACTCCAAAACATATTAGCCTTAGAGACATTTATCTGAAGTGAGTGAGTTGGGAAAAAGGACTTTTTTTTCCTTTGTTCAACAAAGTAGACTATGATGTTTATCCTCATGCAGTCTGTCATCTTAACAGATTTTAAGAGAAGAGAAGAATATGTCAAATTCATTTGGAGGCTTCAACTAAATCAAACAATTGCCATCTCATAAAATCTGCTTTTAGGGTCTGATTTTTAATTTACCATTAGCAATTCTTAAACTATCCATTAAAAACACTTCTCGGGAAAAGACAAATTCAAATGAAACTCTTGATTTTGTAGAAGTTATCACTGGAGTTGTAATTATGTCTTCAGAACATAATCATTTAGAATTTTTGCATTAGCGGATGTTCTGAACAGGCAGAATTATTAAGAATTTGTATTAATTAACATCAAGCTTTTAACATTTTTAATATATAACTTTGGAGAAGAGAGAGAAGGGTCAATTTAAGGCCAAGACTTGGAAGATGAACGTGCTCTTCTCTATTGGGATGTGAGTAGCATCTGGGATGTGAGTAGCTTTGCAAAAGACAAAAACTCCTGTGTGCAAGCCCTAGAATTATTAATATATATCTTGATGAGTAAAAGACATTAGATGCTTTTCAAACTAGAATTTTCAAGCTCAAAATTAACACCATGCCAAAATATAACAGCATACAGGTTTGAGCGTAAGAGAATGACTAATATGGGGTTGTTAAAAGCAAGTGTTGTTCTATATAGTCTAGCCAGTAAGAATATTACCCATAAAGTTGCAAGATTATAAAAAGTAGATATTTGAATATACAGCTTTCAATTAGTTTTCCAATATCTTTTCTTAAGTTTATCGCCAGACTTGAGCAATGACAACAGGGAGGTGAATCAGGTCCTTGGGTTAGGATAAAAAAGAGGGAGATGGACACCAATGAATATTGCAGAAAAGCAGAAGTTGTGGATATTAAAATAAAGTATGTTTCTCATCCTCTGAGAAACAGTAAACATTATTGATGAAATAGCATGGCCTGGCAAAACCTTTTATGACAACTCTGAATTCAGGATTTTAAATTTCATATACCAGCTTTACTGTCTAATTCAATGCCTTGACTTTCTAATTACCTCAGGTCTTATTTCAAAAAAGATAACATTTCTATTTGCTTTAAAAGTGGTGGTAAACAGATTTCTGTCACAAGCTGACGCTTCTGTGAGTTGATGCTGCAAATCGGTAAATCCTGTAGTTCATCTCGCTTCTCTTGGCCACTCTTTTTAGAATGGAATGGGATATTCCCTGGAAGAGTTTTCTTCTCTGTCTGCTGAAGGAGCCTGGATACTTATCTAAAAATAATTTATGAATTACAATAAAAAGGTGTGGTGAATCATGTTCATAAAGCCGTACACTATTTTCCAGAACTGTACTGGAAAGACACTCTTCCATTCACTGCTCAGGATCCCCCCTAGTACCAAACATCAAAAATTATCATTCTTCCACAGCCTTTCTATTCATAGTCTTTAATGAATATTTGAGTATTCACAAAGATAGTTAGCATTTTTCTGGAGGTTTACAGTAAAGAACTGAAATAGGATCCAGTCACCGGATCTTTATTAACATATTCTGGTTTCAAAAAGTGGATAGAGCTCCTGTGGTTGCTAGATAAGAGTAGTCTAGGTATGTATAGTATGTTGACCCAAGGCTGTTTAGGGTATGTGTTGTATAGGGGCTGCAACAGGAAAATGTAGCTATGGTTAAACTAACAGTGATATGTTTTTCAAATATTAAACTGTCAGCTTCTGATTGGAAAGAAATTGAGGGCATTTTATGTGTTATTTCTTTCTTTCTTCTTCTTCTCAAGGGTACCTTTCCAAGCCCTGAAGTTGTATGGAAAAGAAAATTTACATAAGAACAGGAATACCATTTAAGAATCAACTCCAAGTAAGGAAACATGCATAACCTGACCTTATTTAATTATATTTGAGGCGTTCTACATATTCTTATCCATTGCCAAAGTAATTTATTAAAAATAATTTTTCCTCCTTATATTTCATGCTCCTACTGAAATAAACTATGCTAGGTAAAATAAATGATTTTTATAAAAGATTAGGTGCCAAAAAAGTGTAAAGATTTCACGTAAACGTTACTTTGACTACTTTATAAAAGAAACCTAACATCCCCTTCCCTTCAGCACTCCCTTTCCTCCAAAATCTATAAAAAAGCTTTTTCTTTGCTAAGTGCATCTTGAAACATCAAGTGCCATATAAAAATACCCTGAAATATATTTCAGAAATGTAAGAACTCCTTCATATTTCAGAAATTTGTCACTGGTAGATTAGTTAAAAACAATCATATCATACTTTAACCTTTAACCTTTCTTTGGTGATGGAATGCTTTTTCTTTACGGCTTATCTACAAATGAGACTTGTACTGACCACAGTACATCATGTCTGCCTTATTACTGTGAGTTAATAGTAGCCTGAGGACTCCTTTTGTTCTCAGCTCTGCTGTTTATTCTTTTTGCCCAGAGGTCAGTAGCTGCTCAAACCATCAGGAAATGCTGAAAACATGTTCACATTTTCTTTTGAACCAGCTACTCATTCTGAGACAAAAGCCCTAAATGGAAATCCTTACTAGTGAAGAGCTGTAAAGATATAGTTTTCAAGTTTATTGTAAAGGAATAAGGCAAAGCTTGACAGAATTCTTTTGTGAGATTTATAGTAGAACTGAACATTGTTCAAAAAAAAGTTATTTTATATAGAAATGGAATATTAATACAAAGTAGGGCTGACGTGTATTTGCAAGTACAGTGAAATTGTTAAATGAGTTCTCTGATTTTTCCAAAGGACTACATTCAAACTATTTTTTTAATATTGCAGATGGAAGAACGGGTGAAATCATTGTTTTGGACAAATTCTGAACAGATTAATTTGTCTCTAAAAAGTAAAAATTACTGAAAAAGAATTGAAGGGTTTATTTTTCTTCAGTTACACACATTGGCTGATTTTAAACAGTGAGGGAAAAATATTTTTGCAAGAATAAACTGCATAATAAGGTTATGAAAACCAAGTAAATCATGGTTTTTCATGTAAAATAAAGGAAGAGATTTTAAAACTATTTCTTCAATGTAAAATTCACCCCATTACTCTGGATCACATAAGGTTAAATGTATTACTCACAGCTCACTGAAATGTCAGACTAAACAACACTGGCACAGAACTCCCAGTCCTGAAACTATCTGCAAAGTTACCTGATTTAGGACTGTAGCTTTCAGTTTTAAGATAAGGATAAACCTAGGAGATAGATTCAGTAAAAATTTCTATGTCTATCAAGTGGGACTCAGCTAAAAATAGGTCTAAGAGCTCACATTCTGATGGCTCTGAAGACATGGGTGGTCTGCCCCCGCATGCGTGTTTTTAAGGCCACCTTGGTAAAAGCACCTCTGCCCAAGTGGAGCATAATAATCACTAATCCCCCCCATAAGGCCCTAGAGGAACTTACTTAGAATATGCTTAGCATATCGGTTCAATCAGGGCCACTGCAGGAGGGTGCCACATCAGCAGGAGGGTGCCACATCAGTGGGAGGCATTACTTTCCAGGGTTCTGCTACAGTCAAATTAGCAGCAGCACAATAGCTATTTCCCCTGAAGTCTGTTGTCTCATACAGATTGCCTGCATATAAAAGATGAATTTACAAAATAACCAGAGCAAAACAATTTTCTTCCTAAAATGCAACACTGATAGCCTGCCCTACTCCTTAAATTCTCTGTCTTTTTATGAGTTTATTTTGATTGACTTATTATATATCCCTTTAGTGAAGACAGAACTGACAGTCCATGGACTGCAAAACACTTTGCTGTTTAGAAGTGTTTGTTTACTGAAATCTAAATAGTTAGGAATAAAGTATATTTTAGCAAAAGTTTTTTTGCTTTGTTTTATTCTTTTTTTTTTTTAGAATAATATGTACAGAATTATGGATATGTTAAAATTTTGTTAATACTTTGATTTTTCATTAAAATATGTTACCTTAACTTTTCATTTTAAAACATCTTGTCGTAGCAACTAGAAGGCTTTTAACTGATCTGAAAAGCTTTTTCTTCCAAATTTTATTTTGAAAAGGTTTGATATTTAATATTTCTTTCAAAAAACCCCTCAGAATTTGCACAGAAGATCCAATTCTTACCTGTCTTTATCAGTTAAAGGAAAAAGAATGTATCTGTGCATTATATATTCATTATACACATGCACACACACACGTATAAATCCATGAAGAGGACTGAAGCCTATTGCCTTCCTAAAATAAGTCATCTGTCAGTCTTACTGACTACTGCTGGAGCAACAGGATTACTTAAAAAAAACCCCAAAACACAACAAAAAAAAACAAACAAAAAAAAACCCCAAAAAGCCCACCAAGAAACAGAATCAGCAATGGCATTTGCAGTATTGTATTATGCAATTTTGTTCAGAAACTTAAATCAATTTACCATGATGATAAAGTGTGTGAGATCTGTTTAAACCTCTAGTTCTGTCCCTTGAGGAGCTGCACAACAGAATTGTAAGCCACATGGTGGCAAGTTGTAGGATTCATGAGAGACAAAGAGTGAATTGACTTCTCAGACTCACAAGTAGAGCATCTGAGGATTGCGAACAGAATCTCATGAAACTTAATTTCTGCTCCACTTTGTGTATCAAATGCCCCAACTAAAATTCCACATTGTGCTGTGACTGAAGGAACTTGCTCTATCTGGACAGCTACATTCCCTGAGCCTGTCAGTACCTCTAAAAAGATAACAAAACTGCTCTTAAGAATTAAAAGTGAAAGTCGAGATAAACAGAGGAAATTCACTGATCTTCAGTGCTGTGTTTTTGCATATCTAATTACAAAGTGAGAAAGGGAGGTTTGTTCAGCTTGCATTAAGCATCCTATCATCAAGCCCAATGTGCTGTTTGGTGAAATGGTGTGGAATACCTGATGTTACAGTAAACAAAGACCAAGTAGGACAACAATACTTCACCATCCTGTCTGTTTTGCTTCTGTTTTATAAAGCTTTACATATTCTTGTTTCTCTAGAGAGCACAGAGTACTGTTCAGTTCCTCATAGATCTGGGGTATGTCTGAGGTGGTCTCAGCTGCTATTGAAGCTACTAGTTATTTTTACTAGCAAGAACAAAAAATGCAGTCTCTGCATGTATATTAATTCCAAAATGTAAGTTGAAGTTGGATTTCACTTAGGGGCCCTCTGATGGGAGCTAGCAATGTTGAATTTCACCTTCAGCCTAGTCTAGAAGTGGTGGCTAAGCAGAGAGTAGTTAGCAGTGCATGTGAGGTGGGGACCGGCACAAGTGTGTTTGCATTTCATTTATTAACAATTGAAAACTATGATTTCCTGGTGAGCCTAACTAGTTGTGATTTCTTAATGAAAAGGTTAGTGTTTAAGTCCATGCTCACCAGCAAATCCCGTGATGGTCTGACAAATCCTTTCAAGCAAGCAGATTTGCTCAGCAGCAACTTGCCACCAATGACAACTCTGTCTTGTATGGAGGTAAGATGGCACTGTTGAGCTCTTGGTGATGCATTTTCTCTCTGAACACAGTAATTCTGGGCTTCTGATTTTTACTTGTTCAGAAGTCTGTGTTTTTAATCACACACCAGCATCACTTCTAATTTTCAGACAACCTTGCATGGGTAACAGCTGAAGAAATGTATGTACATTATATATAACATACCTTTATAAATAAATAGAACAGTTAAGCTTGTAAGTATAAATATATAAATATATAAAGAAGAAACAAACAAATGTGTTCATTGACACTGAAAAACAAAACTAAAGCAAAATTATGTTAAACTGTATTCAAGATTTAAAGCAGATAGTATTACTGTAGAAGTTAAAAAATTAACATAATTTTATCCTAAAAGACAAATCCAGAAAATTTAGTCATTATTTAAACCTAGAAATCCTAATGTATTAATGTATGAAGATGCATTTTCAACAGCTGCAATTCTAGCATGCAGTTTGAGTTCTTCTGATGTCACAAAATAACTCTTCAATATGATGGCTTAGCTTACTTTGCATTTAATCATATCATACAGCTATATTGTCTGATTTGAGGCAGTTTTCACTTAAATTTAGCTTCTACTAGAGTGGAAGTGTGAAGCCGATAAGATGGTATTTCTTAAAATGACATTTTTAATATGACATGTGACATTTAAAATGGCATATTTTTAATTAATTCATAAAATAAATAGCATTCGTAAATTCTCGGGATTTTTTCTTCAGAAGTTAACATCCTCAATTTAGGGAAAATGCAACATATGCAACATATGCTCATTTATAACAAAGGGACTTATTCAAAGCTGGTATTGACATCTTTTTGACATTTGACATACAATATACATGAGGATAACACTCAAATTGCTAATTTATGGATGAAAAAGTTAGAAGAAGGAAAATCGAAGGTTGCTCTGCCAGTGTTAAATTATATGTTATTCTTATTGAAAGTATTGAAAAAAGAGTTTAGCTGTCTTCCCAGACACTGACAACCAGAAACTGGTTTCAAAATGATCTTGATTTGTCTGAAGCAAGCATATAGTTCTACTGCAATGTTGGGGTTTTTTTTAGTCAGTCAATTCTATTACTACCTATTTATAAACATTTATCAGAGCCCTATGAGATTAATCAAAACGAACAAAATGCACTCTTGAATGATTTCAGTTAATTATACCAAGCAGAAACTTGGCTGAGAGGGTCAAGTGTGATAATATGTACTCAAAGTGCTCAGTATTCTGCAATAAAATTACTTTGATCTTTGGAAAAAATCATAAAAGAGGAACGAATATCACTAGCTGCATAATTGTGTATATTTCCAATATACACATTTTCCCTAAAAAATTGTAATACAGGCCTAGGACTCCACAAAATTAATTTAGGACTATTCACAAAAAGCTTACTTTCTTGTCAGTTAAGCAGAATTTCACAGCTCTACAAAGGACCAGAAAAAAATAGGCTGAAAATTACAAAACTTATTCTTCCTTAAAAAGTCTTGTGTGTGCAATGAATTATTTGTCTTATAGGCCCAAATTGCAAATATTGAGTGGAAAAGAGTTGCATGTTATTTTTCTTTACTTGCAATATCCAGAATATAGCTTCCTATTTACAGAACAGAATAAATACACTGAGTCAGCTGGAAAGCTTGGGCTTTACTGTTTGCTTGGTTTAATTTGGTGTTCGTCTGAGAGTATGGAGACAGGGGAAAAAGTGCTCTGCACTGGACTGCAAAGCAAACTCACAGCCCAGATCGCTATGCCTGTCACCTATCTGGGCACATGACAGAGAAAAAAAGCTGGTTCTTCATTCTAGCAATGAGATGTATGGAAAGAAAAGGAATTGTATACACTTAGTATTTACTCATGTTTAATTACACACACTATTTTTGCAACATGGACATCTGCTTAAAATTTGGAATGCCTTGTATGAATTATTTTACATACAAACAAATGTATGTGGTTTGTTCATTTAACATCAATGAATAACTGACAAAGATAAAATGTTAATAATCTGTTTGCATTTATAAAATACCAGTGCACAAAACATATTTTGGCTCTGTTTCCTTAGCTTTCTGGGACGTTATCAGCCATGCAGGACCATATGTCACCAGAAATAATCTCAAATGATCAGCTTGTTAGTCTTCTACTTTAGTGCTGAGGAGGGAAAAATAAAAGCCCCCAAAACCAAAACTGTAAAACCTCAGGAACCTGCGAAAGAAAAACCTATTTTCTACAGACTAAATGGATGTCTTAAGAAGTCCAAATTATTTGGGTCCCTCACCAGTTTTAAGCCGAAATGTTAAGATTTATATTTCAGGCAGGCCTGAGAAGATGTTGAATTATTGACCTGCTTAGAAATACATTTGGACTTCCTAGGTTCCGGTTTGGACTGAAGAACTAAGCACCAAAGCAACTACCTTGTCAGTATGATTCCTCTTCTCCTCATATCAAAGACTGTCCACAGATTCCTTCCCATGGAGGTAAAACTGTACATCATCCCAGACAAAATTAAGATCAGTTACAGAGTTAAATGGCTCAAAGAACTGCCTCAATAAGCAGTTTGGACAGCACGATCATGACACTTTTTAAAAAGGAATTAAAATTCAAATTCAGATCCCTAAATATAGATGTCTATAAAGGAGTTCTCTACATGTGACTTAGTTGTCTAAGCTTCATTAGATCAAATGAAGGTTTACTGAGTTGGCAGACTCCTTGTATACTTGATTAAAATAAATTGTCATCCTTAGCCGTTAGAAGGCACCCACATGTAGAAAGTTTTAGGTCTTAATTTAAGAATCCCTTCAGTGGTGCCAAGTGTTGTAATTCCAAAATGTAAGTTTGTAAAGACGGCAACTTCTAAATAAGCAGCTGACTAGTTTATAGTCTTAGCAACTCAGGTTATTGCCTTGTGATAGAAAATGCTGTTTGGGGAATCTACAAGAATGACTTCTCCTGTATGTGCATTATTTGTAGATATTTGTACTTAAAAATGTTAATTAAAAAAACTAATTGAAAAATGTGTTGTCTTTGTCATCCAAATAGATAGTATGAGGAAAACTCAGCCCTTCAATATATTAAAGCTAAAAGAAGGAAAATATTTCTATATGCAAGTAACAGTTTCTGTACTGAAAAGAATTTATTTTTCTTTTCCCAAAACAACATTTCACTATTTCACTGGAAGAATCTAAATTGCATCAGAGGGCTTTGTAGGCTCAGAGTTTCATTTTTTTGTGAGTGTATATTTTACCTGTGAGTTTTTAAATTAGCATGTTAATTACATGGGGTTCTTTTTTTGCTCAATTAAAAAAACCAAAACAAAACAAAACACCAACAACAAAACCCCCAAAACCCAGAATAAAACAACTGATTAAAGAAATACACTCCTAGAATGTATTGGTGAAAAAGGTATTGCATAGAGCTGAGCAGGAGAGACTGTGAGTCTTAAACAAAAGCACTACCGAGGTTATAAGGTAGGAAGAGATTTCTTCCATGAGCTCCTGAGACAAAAATTTATCACTTCCTTTTTGAGCCTGACTGACTGTGAATAGAAACAAGTAATTTCACCTCAGAGACAGCACATCTTCAAAATTTATTTTTTACACCCTGACTTTCAAATTTTTAAGTCAAGTCCTCAGACAAGAGCCTTAAGATTCTGTTTGCCAGAACTCAGGCTCAAAATTTAAATGAATGCCAGAAGTGAAATTTCAATTTTTCAGCTGAAACTGGATCAATGAAATTATTCATCTTGATACTGTCTCTCAATTCCACCAGGAAGTTTACATCTCTGTTAGATTGTGTTATTAGCTTTATACGATGTACTTCTTTTTTTATTGGCTTTATAGGATGTACTTCTAACTGTTAGTGTAACATTTTGGGTTTTTGTTAGCATTCCCATTCTGTTTCTGGAATCTGAACAGAAGTTTCTGGGGTGCTTTGGTGAAGGCAGAAGATTTTCAAGAGATTTTTTATGGATCAGAGGGCTTTAAAAACAAGCCTGTGCTATATGTGCTGCAGGGCCAGTGAGGTGAGATTTTATGCAGCTGAATTAGAATTAGGCTTCATGAGAGCTCAGCTGTTGAAGCCTGCAGAGGTTCTCTGGAGAACACTTACAGAAAAATTATTTTCCTCAAACCATATGTTTTTTTATGGTTGAATATTGAGTCTGATTTTATTTCCTATGGAAATCAGGGTCAATGTAAATGCTTCTTTTTTTAGCAGATTTTGAATGTGGCAGGCCCTGGAAGGTAGTTTCTCAATGTCTGCTAAATCCCTGCAGGGGATACAGTGGAAGCCAAAGGAAAGACAAAGTCATTGAAATAAAAATGAATTTGCTTTTTCTGCATATTTTTCTGCTTCTTATAAATAAATCACTCTATATTTTTCCTTTTTATAGTTATATGAGAGACAAACAGTATATATAATATTTAATTTCTTACTGACTTTATTCCTTTCAAACAAATGGTACTTTGCTTTCAAATGATTTAAACTCGATTATTTCTGTGCATTTTCACCCAATATATGGATCTGAATCCAGAATTATAATTCTGCATTAAACATTAAGAATATCTCAGGTGTGATTGGGACCCTTTTGATGAAGTTACCCCTGAGCCTAAGGTTCTCAGATGTGCTGCTGTTTGTTGCTGTGACTTTAGACAGTGACTGTACTTTGAAGCTGTTTGGCAGGATTAAGGATTTCACCATAGTGTCTTTGTGTATTCAACAAGAAGAAAAATGTTTATATTATCAGGAAAGAGGGATGAAGAAGAATTAAGAAAGCTAACTGTCAAATATATCAAAAGATTGCAAACAAAATCGCCGTTTGATCTTTTCTATGAATCATCTTGCTCTAGTGTCTGTTATTACAGGAATTGAACACCCTATAATAATGATTAGAGTTTTATAATGCAAAGTATACACCATACAGAAAAATGCTGAAAAGCTTGTGTCTTTAGTACAATGATTTTATTCTTACACAAGGTGGGAGGCTATGACCTTAAGACAGCATGTATGCCATAGTGAGGAAGAAATACACAAAAGAGGAAAAGTATTCTTGCAAATACATGTAGAAAATAAAGGAATTCAAGGTTTTCTTTAAAAAAAAAATCTTTCCACGTTTTTTTACCATTTAAGAATGTCAGCACAATAATAACTTTAAAGAAACTTCTATTAATAAGGTGATAATCATATCTCTGGATAATAAACTGCTATGCTGAAAAAAAGACTCTGGATTCATCGCTGATTGTGGTCATAATTCCTGTGTCAAAAACATTTAAATTGCAACACAATAACAATAAACATTTGCTTATTTTAAGAGTCCTCACTAAAACGAAGGTATAGCTTGTAAACTGAACAACATCTACATTAGTCTGCTTGCTGCAGAAGTTTTAGTATCTCATGATTTTGAAACTACACATCAGAACAGTATTGTAACTAGGAATCCAGATTAGAGATCTCTGGATCAGTTATGCAGTGTTTATGAAAGATTCTTTTCATGGGAATCCCTAGCTCTGACTGTATGATACTTCAACTGTGCAAATTTAGTGTAATGGTATCCACTTCCTTTGTTATGCAAATATTGAATAAATCCCTCAGAGTTACCAAGTTTCATACTTAATTGTATTCAGCCTTTATGTATGTACTTGACTATGTGAGAGGGAAGGCAATGAAGCATAAAATTCCTAAATGAGAGAACTTCAATGAGATAATCACAGATTATTCTACATAGGATCTTTTCACACCCTCTTTCCACTCATGAATTTTTCAGAAGTAGTCTTTAAAAGATGTAATATTTGTTGTTTAACATAGATTATTAAACCGACTTCTTAGTAGAAACAGTAACATAACATGGGCTATTTTTACCTCCATAATCAAAATTTGAGACATAAATGAAGTATTGTAAAACATGCTTACAAAGTTGGTTTTGGCAGTCATTGATCTGTAAGTGTTGTATTCATTTATTTTCATTTTGTGTAGACAGTTGTAAGTAGCTCTTTTTAGCACAGATTTCATATCTCAACAATTTATTACTAGTTTGTTTACTACACATAGAACTTTTTTTGTTATTATGTTGTTAAAATATTGTTGATCATAACCTGTTCAAATGTTGTGCTAGTAATATTCAGCAGCATGTTAGGATAGAGTATTGATCCCTGAGCAAAGCCTAAGCAAGCCGAGTTTCTAATCATTAAGAATAAAAGCAGCATCATTGTTCCTTCCTGTCTATAGCCTAACAGTGAGGTGTACGTTACTGATCTCTTTCAGCAAATTCACTGAAGAGAATAAATACTTTAATCTCCACCCAAGCAAGTATAATTCCAAGCAGATTTTAGTTCCAGTGTGGACAGGTCAGTACTTTCCTTGTGTATTCCTGACGCTTTAGGAACTCATTCTACCATTTAGACTTTCAGTTAGAAAAATAAGAGGAATCACTTTTTCTTTCATGGATGCCTTCCATTAAATTAGTTGAATTTTTGGCCCAAACTATGGAGTGAGATGTTAGTCAAGTAATGGATACACTTGTTTATATTTTGGATGAATAACTGGATGCATTTCCAGTTCACTGTTCAAGTGTACTGAAGGTAAATGTGTCAGTTGATAACATTTGCTATCAACTGGCAAATGGTAGTGCATGGTATCAAAGTGTCACCTGGAAAACAAGCTGTGTTGTAGATTTTAAAATAACAGTTTTACAGTTTAAAAGAAGACCATGAAAAAGCCTATTCTTTTCTTGACTGCTGTTCAGAGAACTCCCTCCAGGCCTGAAACAGTAACTGTCTCTCTCACTTCCATGCCATTGTCAGAACTGAAATCTTCCGCCTTTTTAATTTGAGAAGTAAAAATAGTTTAAATACCACATCAGAAGACAAGTTCTGCTGAGGGACACAATGTACTTTCTGTTATGGATATATTAAAGATAACTAAAAAAAGACTAATAGTGATAAAGACAAAGGATATGAGTTTCTTCCTATGTAACTGACTTCAAAGGGTGATCTTTGAAACTAAAATAAAAACTATGACACATATCTCATAAATTATTTTCGGGAGTGTGTGAGAAAGTAAGGTTTTTGTTCTACAGTGACACCAAAATAAAACAAGTCTCAACTGATCTGTGTTTGATTGTTAGCTAGGTATTTCAGAGGAGTTTATTATTGGCTTCATAACTTTGCGGTAAATACCAAAAGAGCACTGGTGTGTGTTTACTTTTCAGACTAGTAAATTTTGATGTTCACCTTAGCTGTAGGCACTACAAAGGCCGGGTAAGGATGCCCTTTGATTTTCTTTCTTATGGAGTTATGTGAGGGTGTGTGAATAAGGTCATTACTTTCTGTGACATATGATGCAACAGTTAATATGGTATTACATTCTGCTTATATATCATATTTAATTTGTTTGTCTAGATTATTTTTGGTGGAAATGGTTTTGTAAATACTGAATGGTAAAATAAAATGTGTAGTCCAACATGCTGTCTTGTCTTAACAAGGAGATCAAATATTTGGTAGTAAATGGACAAAACAAGTATACAGTTTGTATGTGCTTCAGTGTGCAGATCTCTGAAAAGATGTTTAGGCCTCTCACAGCATCTTCACTTTCTACTTGTTTTGCTAAAGTCAGTGATTCTAACAGTTACAAAGATCTTATCTTTTTTACATTGATGATACTTTATAACTTTAAAAGCTCTCTTTCTGATGGCATGCCTTATCAGTATATTTAGTCCTATGATGCTGTAAATATATCAGTATGTATGAATCAATTTCATTTGTTCTGTGTGAAGTAGTTCATTATATTATGTGATCAACTAAATCTGTAAAAAAAAGATATCTTTATGGAAGAGCTTAAACTTCTAGCATCATGGTTCTATAGGTATCTCAATATTAATAAACACGAGCACTCACTTGGAACATGAGGGAATATTAGTAGGACTCTCTACAGAAGCCAGCTTGGAGCGACCTAATAGTAGGATTTGTCACCAAAGCAGTTCATACTGTTGGTTCCTGGATCCTGTGACAATAAACATTTGGAGAACCTGAACATAGATCCTGTCTCTTCCTATAGGGATAGGTAAATATGAAACACAAGACTAACGCTGTTAAGGAAATATCGGACACAAGTTTCAGGAAAAAATATAAGTGGACTCAGAAAGAGAAGGCAGATTTTTTCAGTACAGTTTTCTTACTTAGGTAAAGAAGAACTGCTTGTTATGCTACACTGTGCCAAGTACTGAGAGAACAATGTAATTTCACTATAAAAATAGCCAAAATCTGTGCCATAAGACTGTAAATTCAGTAGGTGTTCCATTAATTATTTAAAGTTGTTTGATTATATAATACAAAGTAAGTGTTGAAGCTGTTGTCTAGCTCTAATGTTGAGACTATGCTCAAATATGACTTTACTGCTTTAAGAATGTTTTCATAAAAATCTTTCTAGATAAAGAGAAATTTTACCTATGATATGTAATGAAATTTTAAAATTTATTCATGAAAAGAATATTTCTGTTCTAAATCAGTCTTGCTGATTCTAAATATAGTTTATAAAGTCCAACGTTCTGAAAAGTGTTCAAAGAAAAGGAAATAAAACAGTTCAAATGCATATGCCTTGAAATGACTTCAGAGGCTTAGCTATTAGAAGTAAAAATTTCCATGATATAAGCATGCATTTGCCATCCAAATGAGCGCCTCATTAGAAAATAAAAACCACATGTTGGAGCAGTCTGCAATACAACTTTTTTATCACAAAGCATTTGATTATGCCAGCCATGTAATTTTATCTTGATCCTTCCTACAAGAATTCAGATGTGTTACTGTACAGACATTCTTGTATTTATTGACTGCAACAGAACTACTCTGAGTGCAAAAATTAACCCCATGGTTATATTTGTGCAATACCAGGTCTGCTATAGAGTTTAACAGTGAAGATTCAGAGAACAAAACATAAAGAGAACAATTCAGGAATCATACTCTAAGTGACAGTAAATATGAGTTAGTGTATGTGATGTTATTTGAAAAGATTTCCAGAGTCTGACTGTGAACACTCCAAATACTTTTTAAGTTAATAAAAATCAGGTGCAGTAATAGCAGTAGATCTCAAGCAACCCATCTGAAGATCCAAAAGCAGCAGTGAAATATTTACTCAGTCATTTTTAGGAATGACAAAAAGGAAAAGATGATGTGGATATCTGCTATTGATCCTCAAGAGGGTGTTAGAAGAGGAATCTCAAACCTTGTGCATAAAAAAGTGCAAGGAATCATGGTTCCTGTGCTACGCAGAGGAATAATAAACAGTGGAATAAATAAGGTACTTCTAGAAATAATTTTAAAAATATAGAATAATCACTAGGTTATTTGGAGGACACGGTAATTTCCCAGAAATCAGATAAATCAGTAAATAAACAATTCTCATAAATTATGTGAAAAATGGAAAGAGACTGTAAAATGTGCAATATCAAAAATCAACATAAAAATTGTTTTAAGTATGATGCTAGTATGTTTGGACTACTTTCCATCATAGGGGTTTGTTTTAAATTAGCACCATACATAAGAAATGAGGTAGGAATATGACACAAATGATTGAAACAGATAACTACAAAGACAGTGCTATATATTTAAGATGATTTTGTACCCAGATTTAAAACCATGTGAAATATGGGAACATTTTTTAATGTGAGTAATCTATACAGGTAATTTACAAATGAATGGAATGAAAAATAAACATTCTAACTTTCAAAAAAATTTGAAATTTTGAAATTTACATCCATTTCTAAATCTTAGATCCACAGACCGGTCCTATTAAAAATTTATTTTGTATTCTGATTATATTATATCTCTGTATTTCTATTTCAGTTAAATGAAAATATAATTGTTTAAAACTCTTTATCACCATGATACCAAGGTGTGTATCCTGGTTTTAAACATCTTTATTTCTTTGTCTGTGTCTGCATCTGGATCATGTGAAGTGATTTCCTGTTTTTCTGATGACAATGGTGTCTGACGCTGTCAGAAAATAACCTGAATATAGGTACCAGCACCAAAGACTTATTTGTTTCACTTTTAAAATGCGTTTAATTTTATTTACCACATATACATGAATGTTCAGGTGTAATTTGGAGATTAAAACACCTTGCTTTTAATTTACTTTATAGTGCAGTTTAGTTAAACTTTGAATGATGCTTGAAATGTCACCTATGTAAATAACTTTTTAAAGTAAAACCTAAAGAGATTAACTTTATCTCTGAAAAGCTTTAATTGTATATGGAAACCATCTGTGTTTTGGCACAGATATCAAAGTACATTTTCTTGTACTGATTGTTCAATCACCTGTGAGCAAATCTTCTGCTTTGAACTGCTTTGGATAATGGAATGAGGTGCCTTTAACGTTCACAATAAGAAAATGCTCTATCCATTTCAGCAGACCAACCTAGTAACGTGACTTTTATTCTAAATAAAATGGGTGTGTTTAATATTTTACTAACGTAGCTAAATAATAATTAAAGTTATTTGAAATTTAAATGCTCAAAAATATTTATGAAATTATCAAAATTATATAGTGAATATAGGTGCACATATGTGTGTAAGGTGTCTATTCTGAGTGCCTATTTCTCAACATTTCTTTTGCTTTAGTTTGCTCCTTTCTCACAAGAGACTTTAGAGACCAGGTTCCTTGTAAAGCATTCAGAAACCTTTGCTACATATTTTACTCCTTCCTCTCCTTCTTCCTTCTTCCTTCTTCCTTCTTCCTTCTTCCTTCTTCCTTCTTCCTTCTTCCTTCTTCCTTCTTCCTTCTTCCTTCTTCCTTCTTCCTTCTTCCTTCTTCCTTCCTTCCATGATATTTGGATTATACCTACTGTGATGAAAGATCCCACATTGAAGCTTCTGTTTTCCAAGCAGCCAAATTAAGTGCATTGCAACTATTTCCCCACTCAATTATACTTCTTCATCAGTATCATAATTTTCTTTTCCTGGAAAATCTCTAGTTCCTTACTGTATTTCATTATATAGCTCTTCACAGAATCACAGAATGGTTGAAGTTGGATGGGGTGTCTAGACGTCATCTGGTCCAACCCACTGCTCAAGCAGGGCAATGTAGAGCTGGTTGACCAGGACCATCTCCAGATGGCTTTTGAAGACTTCCAGGGATGGAGACACCCTCTGGGCAAACACTTCCAGCCCTGTACCACCCTCACTGCTAAAAAAGGTATTCTCTTATGTTTAAATGGAATTTCGTGTACTTCAGTTTGTGTCCATAGCCTCTTGTTCTGTCACTGGGCAAAAATAAGAAGAGCCTGGCTCTTAGTTGTTCCTCCCAATTAGGAATTTATACACACTTACAGTATCTCCCTGAGCCTTCTTCAAGCTGACCAATCCCAGCTTTTTCAGCACCTGTTCAAATGTCAGAAGTTCCAGTCCTCTAATCATCTTCATGGCCCTTCACTGAACTCCCTCAGGTTTCTCCTGTATTGGGAAGCCTGGACATGGACCAAGAAAACTGGACATGGTCTCAGCAAGGCTGGGCAGAGCCCTCCCTTAACCTGCTGAAAATGCTTTTCCTAATGCAGCCCTGGAAGTCATCAGCTTTCTTTGTGACAGGGGCACATTGCTTGCTTATGCGATATTTTCAGGCTGTTGCTTCAGATGTGATTGCCTTTCATTTCTTCTATCCCAGATGCTGCTGGGTGGTTTGGTTTTTTTTCTTTTCTTGACTTCATAGAAAATATAATTGTTAAAAAGCATATTTCCTCAGTGCTCTAAAAATTTTCTCTTTTTCTATTATTTGCAGTCTTTCATTTTTTCATGACTATAATCAAAGGAATAAGATGCAGAAACAAAATAGATCATCAAGTGAACTGAATTAAAACACTTATTGTTTTGGCATGTTACTTTAACTATGCATATCTACTACCTTACTGTTATCAGTGTTTCTATTTCTACCATGAGAAATTTCAGTCAGAACTTGTGGTGGTGCTGAATAATGCATAAATCTCATGTTTAATATACTCTCTGTTGTACTTGGGCTATTATGTGCCTTTGTTTTATCCAAATCAAATGTGTTTATGTATGTGTAGTGATAGTAGATTGTATTGTCCTCAAGACAGAGTTGTCTTCTTTCTTCCCTGTCTGGAATCATGTTGAACAGATTAAAATGACCTATTTATATTGAAATAGGGGACTGATTTCTCTCAATATGGGAATAAGATGAGGAAAATAGGAAGCCTTCCCCTGGATTCATATAAACTTATAAAAGCTAATCTATGAGACACCAAAGATTGCTTCTTTCCTGTATTTTGGAAGATCATGTAACAAGTGGAATAATAATGGGTTAATATTTTTCTTGTTTTCAGTAGAATATGCTTTCTTTAAGAAGAAACAACTGAAAATTCTGTAACTGTCTTGTGAAAAATCAAGGTTGTTTCAACAAGTTTTATGTTCATAAGCATTCATATAAAGAATCTTTTAAGACTTCTCGATAATTTTTCTTATATATAATAATTCTTTCTTATGAGGAAAGGCTCAGGGACTTGGGTCTTTTTAGTCTAGAAAAAAGATGACTGAGGGGGGGATCTTATCAATACTTATAAATACTTAAGGGCAGGGTGCCAGGCAGATGAGAAGAGTCTTTTTTCAGTTGTGCCCAGTGATAGGACAAGAGGTAACGGGCACAAACTTGAGCACAGGAAGTTCCATCTTAACATGAGGAACTTCTTTACTCTGAGGGTGGCAGAGCACTGGAACAGGTTGCCCAGAGAAGTTGTGGAGTCTCCCACACTGGAGACATTCAAAACCCACCTGGATGCCGTCCTGTGCAAGCTGCTGTAGGTGTCCCTGCTGTGGCTTGGGGGTTGGACTTAGATGATCTCCAGAAGTCCCTTCCAACCCTGACGATACTGTGATACTGTGATAATCATATACACATAAGTATAGGTTCTATTTTCCAATGTCTGAAATGCTCACATCAGGCTTAATAAGAATAATGTAATCTTCTGGACATAAAAGAGGACCAGAATCTGGAAATGAGTGGATATTCCTTTTTATTTTTTTTTAACTGTATAATAACTACTAAAGGACTTTTTCAATTTTTAAGCAAAAACATATCTGTGCCATCTGTGGGAACCAATGCACTTTGTCATCGGAAGCAAACTCTGCAGTCATAATAGAAATGTGCCCCTTTTCATGGTTATTTGATCTATGAAGGCTGGGGGGGGGTATATATTCTGTTAATTTATTTTACTAACCACTAAAGTATCTGTGCCATTATGTTGAGATATTTACTAGAAAATGAGTGAGCTGAAAAACAAATGAAAAAAATTCATATATTAGATCCTTATGTAGAGTTGATGTTTTTTTTTTTCTCTTTTCAGCTTTGTTTAGTTGCTGTAGAACAGGCAGCCATACTGAAGGAGAAACAAATAAAATAAAACAAAATACAAAGAGAAAGACTCTTAGCCATCAGAGGAAATTAAATCCTACAAAACACAGCCAGTGTTTAAACAAAGACAGTGTTTTTTCTTGAGAAGACACTCTTCACAACATATTACTTATTTAAATGGGATCTTACAGGAAGCACCGGAGTCCATGCCTTTAGTTATACAGCACACAGCACTCAGGAGCATTCCTGGGCCCTGAAATACAATTCCGTATGCTATCGCCATGTTAGAAGGCCCTCAAACTTGTTTTGTCTTATAGCTAGTAGCATTGCCCCTAACAGTTTCTGGGCAGGATCTGTGAGGTTGAATTTTCCAGGAATTATTCAACATAGGCTGTTATCATGCAGTAACCTTACGCCAAAAGCAAAATGTGTGTCCCAGAGCAGATGCCGGCCAGTCTGTTTAGCCAGCTTCAGTGCTTGTGAAGACTCTTGGGCATATTTAATTTACTCATATAGACATAGCCAAATATTTTCCACCACATTTTTCTAGTAAAATATCAATGATGCTTATTAAGGTATCTCTGAGTGGAAATAAT
Organism: Pluvialis apricaria; assembly: GCA_017639485.1. Classification (NCBI taxonomy): domain Eukaryota; kingdom Metazoa; phylum Chordata; class Aves; order Charadriiformes; family Charadriidae; genus Pluvialis; species Pluvialis apricaria. Next base: position 53,063,819 of record CM030007.1, read on the forward strand.
GATTGTTTATTTTACGAAAGATTTAACATTTGCAGCAGCCAAATAATTGCAAGGGGTATGGCTTTAGACAAAGTCCCTATTACTGTTTAAAGGAGAGTAGTTCAAATAGGTTTTTGCGTGACATATAAACCAACACCAATGTGCATTGTCTATGATCTCAGAAGGGTCTGCAGAACCACTGCCAGCTCTGACTACCAAGAAAATTGTATTAGCACTATCTTCAGATATTTGTGTAATGATCCCTGACAGTTGTTTGTTTGTGAGGTGGTTTTTCCCCTCCTTGAAGCTGTAGTAGTGTTCATTCCATGAGGTTTCCATCACACAAATCAAGTTTTACCAAGATCCTAATATATTTCAAAAATATCACATAACCCTGTGTTACCTGCCTGTCAAAAAATTTTGGTTCAAAAGAGAACTTTTCAGCTATGTGGTCTAGGATTTTGTTCCTGTCTGTCTGAAACAGAGAAGTCCTGTAATCTGCATACCTTGGTGTTTGATTTACACCCCTGCCACTATCTCGAAATATATGTGCATACATATTATATTCTACTTTTCTTTCTGTTTTTGGAACAATTACACTAAGGCTGAAATTTTCCTTGTTTACTTTTAAAATAAATTAACAAATTGACATTTTTCAGAGGAAATATCAACTTTTTAGAACGTACTCTAACAAGAGAAAGGAGATTAAGAAATGCAGAGCAAAGAATAAAAAATTTACTTGCTAGCACCACATAATGTGATAATCCAAATCACACTATGGCCTGTTTTCGTCACCTACTTCAGGTCTTGAATACCGATCACAATTCAGATAATTCAAAGTCATATTCCAAAAAGAAAGATATATATCTCAAAAAATAATACAGGTAATCACAATTAGATGCATAAAAATATATAGTCTGAACTATTTCCAAAGTATTCAGGAGTGTGAAATATATTAAAGATATTAATGATGCATACTGCAAAAAAATCATTATTTTAACTTTACAAGTTGATATAAGGGCTAGGAACTCGTAAAGACTTGTGCAAGAGTTGAGAAAAAGTGAGGAAGATACATGTGATACAACATGGTAAACAGTCCATAGAGCAAGGAGGAAAACAAGATATTGTGAAGAAAGATATTTTTTGTGGTAGGCAATTCTAGTGAATATTGTAGAAAGGGAAAATTTTCTCAATTTCTGTGGAAACAAAATTGTTGTTTTCATTGTTGATCAGTCACTGCCACAGGAAGGCTGTGGTTCAAAATGCCTAATAAAGGGAAACTGAAACACAAACAAATGTATCAAACACTGATCCAAATATCTGAGATTGAGAACACAACAAACTTTCTACAAACATTTCACAGAATAAGTACAAAAAAATCTAAGTACAAAAAAATCTAAGTACAAAGTTCAAACATATTGGTTTTAAGTTGTGAGTTTTGTTTATAGAAGAGGTAAGATGAAAAAGGAATTATGCAACAGCATTGGTTAGTATCTATGCACAATCAAGTTTTTCTTAAAATTGTATAAGAATATATCATTATAAATGTACAATTGAATCATTTTAGTCTGTATTTGTAATCATATAAATTATACATGATTAATTACCATATTTGCTTCTAGATGTAAACAGAAAGTGTGATTTTAATTTTTTTTCTCTTAGTATCCAAAATAACTTCTGTCAATACAGTTATTTGAGTGTGACCACTTGACAAAATTTAGGGTATGGTGAAAACAGGAATCATATTTTCATAGATAGATATAAAAGCATTTCAGATAGTGAAGAACTAGGGAAAAATATAGCAAACACTGATTTTTTTATTGCATAGAGAAAAAGAAAGGTTATTTTCTTTTCTTTCAAGACAGATATTGTGCATTTTTTAGCAAAATATTTTTAAAAATTCATCATTTTCACATTGGTTTCCATTACCTTGGGTGTCCGGCCTTCAAGAGATATTTGGAAATACCTATATACCAAAGAACACGTTTGTGGGTTTTGTATAGATATGTAAGTATGAATTGAGAAAGGAAAAAAATTTAGACACTGCTTCCTGATGTACTTAATCACTTCAAAGTAGATGAGCAACCTTTATATATTTAGAAGTTTTATAATAGCACACAAGAGTACAAGCTAACAGGGAACACACGGAAAGGGGAACATTAGAAGTAATTGTTTGGGAAAAGGGAAAAATGTAAAAACAACAAAGGAAATGAAAAAGAACAACAGAAATACAATATTTAAAATATCCTCTTATTCATACTTTGAAATGGAAATACTAAAAAAATTACAGTCTTAGACATTTTGGGGGGGAAAGAGGAAAGTGAAGGAAACATAAGTGAGTTAGCTAGAAATATGGCTTTCATCACATTTTGCAAATTTAATTATTGATAGAAGGCAGGGAACTGTTTCATCTCACTTAATTATACAATTTCCCTTCTTTGATTTGGGTGTTTCAAATATTACTTTCTCATTTTGGATGGATTTTCTCTCTTCCTTTAGTTTTGGGCTTTTTTTGTTGTTTTTTGCTGTTTGTTTTTTTTTTTTTTTACCTCTCTTCATATCACTTAGCAGATATTGCCATCAGCATACTTCTTTCTGGTATCGAGGCTTAGGTGTTTATGATCATATGCTAACATTGATATCATCAGTGCTTTCAAGGCTGAAAGTGAAGTTGTGACATGGTCAGAAAGTGGGTGGAAAAGTAATTCAGGATAATCAGAAAGGGAAGACTAAACCAAGGAATTTTTACAGTCTTGGTTAAATATGAATTTCATACTTCAAAATATTCTTTACTATTCTAGAGAAAAAGAGCACACACATGGCACTTACTGCATTTTTATAATGTCTTTTATTCCTTTTGGTTTCTTTCACACAACGTTTTATTTTACTGGGCATTTACATTTGTATTTACAAAAGAGGACACAATCTGTTCCCAGATCTTTAGTGGGAAATAATGAAGAGGTTTTTTTTCCTTTACTATTCATAAACTGCAATGGATCAACTGTTTTCACTTTGGACATGGTTTTTCACATTTGCTGAATGTATGTAGCTATTCTGGTCACATGTAATATTGTGATCATATTATAATAATGGAGTCTTTACCCTTTTTTTTTTGTTTGTTTGTTTTTTCCAGTTCTGCAAAATATAATCTTCATTCCTTCTCACTGATAACTGGAACACATTTTTAAAAAAGCTAAGAAATTGTTCGAGAAAGTGTTAAGATTAGGGCTCATTAAGTTGATTGTGTATGTTGAAGAGTATAAGATAGCCTCTGTGAATATTTTCTTGACCCTTTTGATTAGGCACTATTATTTGTTTGACTATAAAGAATTGCAAATGGCATTTTTTCAGGTAAACTGTAGCATGGATCTTATGGAATATGGATAACCTGTGAATGGTAATTAATGGCCAATGAAGCAAATTCACTGTCTGGAAAAAATCGTCAGCTCCTTGAAGGAAAACATAAACCAATAAGTCTTTCTCAAATGTTCAAAGAGCTTTTAACACTAGTAGCTTTAAAAACTGAAAGGAGACAGGCAGAATGAGGTTGAGATTCCTGCCACACATGATGTTGGTATTTATGTCTGAGCTAGTTACCCACAGTCTTCTTTTATCCCAAATGGAGATTGGACCTTTGGATATGATAAATCGAGTCCTAATGTTAACATCTAAAGTAAGTCAGAGAAATTACAATCTTAAAGTACCCATTTGTCTCCATTTTCTGCAGAAGAAAAGTAGAGATAATTAGTTCAGCTACAGATACCAAATTTGTGATAGGTACACCCCTATGAGTGACACTCTAATTTTATATTGATCACAAGCTCTTACAGAAGACTTTGACCACGTTTAAACTTACTTTAATGTAATGAGTTATGTATTTGATAAACAACAGATGCAGTACTCTGACCAGTCCAGCCAAAATTGATGTGTTATGATAGTCTCATCTAAAAGATTCCACTTAGAAAATATTTATTGACAGACAGACAGTTATGGAGAACATCTTATAAGATTCTGTGTTGTAATAGATTTCATTAAAAAGAAAAAAACAAAACAAAAATCTGGTATGTTCCGTGTTTTCTGATCAGGACCATGAAAATCATACTACTCCACATAATTAAAGTACAGATTGAACGCATTTAGCAAGTAGTTTTATTTGCTGTGCACTGACAAGCCCTTTGTGAGGCTGCTTTGGGGGGCTTGGGGGTTTGTTTTTGCTTTTTTTTTTTAAATCCAAGAGCACTATAGAAAAAATGTAGTATTAATCACTGCTGATGTAGTGAATTAGAGGGGAAAAGTAGATTTGAAAATTAATGTGAAAAGAAGGGTAAGTAAATACTCCACAAGGCATCTAAAAGCTGAATATGCCTATGAATCTTGGAAGAGAGGAAGGGAGATGCAAGCAATAAGAATATAGAGATTCTTAAAGTACAGAATGGATTTAAACAAGTAAACCAGTTATGTGAACTGGAACAATTACATGCTTCAGTAATAAATGAAAGCAAGTGTGCTGGGTCTGAAGTCATTATATCAGACTCTCTTTAATCTTGCAAGCCAGTGTGAAACTGCAATGAACAAGTGCTATTTGTAAGGATGTAGAATTTAATTATATTTTTATTAAAACTGTGAAATAGATACCCAGTATGATAACACAGCAATGACATCTACAAGATAGGTGACAAAAAATAATTATTTAAATTAAATTTTTTAATTAAAGAATTGCCACATAATATGTAAATTAATTCCAATTCATTCATTAAAAAATAGATATTGGTCTACAATATGCGCATTCTAATCCATTTGCAGGATTTACCATCAATTTGGAGACGATTTAAAACAATTTCACTGACTACTTAAGCACATAAATAGTGAATCAATCAATGTCTCCAGAGAGACCTTATTGCAGCCTTTCAATATGTAAAGAGGGTTGGTAAGAAAGATGGAGACAGTCTTTTTACCAAGGCCTGTAGTGACAGGACAAGGGGCAAAGGTTTTAAACTGAAAGAGGGTAGGTTTAGGTTTAGATAGGACATAAGGAAGATTTTTTTATAATAAGGGTGATGAGACACTGGAACATGTTGCCCAAAGGAGTTGTGGATGCTCCATCATTGGAAGTGTTCAAGGTTAGGTTGAATGGGTCTTTGTGCACCCTGATGCAGTGGAAGGTGTCATTGCCCATGGCAGAGGGATTTAACTAGATGATCTTTAAGGGTCCCTTCCAACCCAAACCATTTTATGATTCTATGATACTGTGAAAATCTGGTCCAATATTTAGCTACTGTGTAATCTCTGCAAAGGCACTGAGAACCTTTTCTACCAGAGAACTTAAAATAACTTAAGGGGGTGATTACTGTCAAAATGCTTACAGGTTTGCCAGAAGGAAATGTTATTAAGATTTTAATCTTTATTTAGGAAAACATTATTAAAAAGTCTCCTTCTTTTTGTTTTTTCTTTTTTAGGGGGGGTGGTTGGTAAATGTGTTTCTTTCAGCTTTCAAATGTGGAAAGCTGCTCTTCCTTTATTTTAACATATTATTTGTTTTCTATACAATTCTTTATTCTGGACACAGTAAAACTGGTCATTCAGGAAACAAGATATTATCTACCCAAAGGACATCTAATGCAGATGGTTTGTCTTTGGCAACCATATGGCATATGCATTTTGGCAAAAAGGTATGTGACTTTTTATTTGCCAGCTACTGTGCACTAGCCAGATATTTCTGAAACAGATATATAAATAGTACATTACTCCACCTCTTTTTCTCTGTTTTTTTTTCTCTATTTTAAACCTAGTAATATCCTCTCTGAAAAAAATGTATGCTGCAAATTTACAGAAGATGGAGTTCATAAATTCAAAAGAAAAAAAATGCAGAAAACATTTTAATTCTTCAGGGTTTTTTTCCTTACAAATCCTATTTCACAGAACTTGAAACATTGAACAGAAATGTCTCAAATCTGATGACATATAATTTTATGTAAGCAAATAGGAAATGTTTCAATAAGGTCAAACCAGAATATTTTTTCATTGTAAGGTATCTCTTATTTTAACAAGCTGTATGCATGTAACCAGACCTAGAAACCCAGCTTAAGATGCATATTGCAGTCATATCATGACTATACCAGGACATGACTTGGATACTTGGGGTTGGAACTCGATGATCTTCAAGGTCCCTTCCAACCTAAACCATTCTATGATCCTATGATACTGTCATTCTTTTTAACACCTTCTCCATGAGAAAAAGAATCACCTGTGATTGTAGCACTTTGGAATAGGTGTTCTAAGAGATGGCAAAGTATTAGAAACTAAGTTTAGGAAACACCACTCCAACAGAGTTGTAGTATAACCTTTCTACTTTTTAAGGTGAATAGAGATCATAACCTTGAAATCACTATAGCAGCACCATACTTGCACCTAAAATTGCTTCAGACAGTTAGGAATGGACATTGATCCTGTTTGCCTTTTCTTCTCTTGTTCAGCTGCATGGAATAATCCACATACCTGTCCAGTATCAGCTGTGAAAGAGGCCTTTAGTGAGAAAAGGCATTTGTTTGACCATATGTAGACTTTTGCAATGTGCAGCTGAGGTAGCTACCCAAATTTGCCTTTGATGTTGATGCTGACTTTTTAAGGCTCTATGTCTTTCCTAAAGCAGATAGCTAAAATAAGTCACATAACTCACGCCCTGAAACTGTTTTTTCCCTACATTGATACGAAGATGTTATGGTTCAGAAGTAAACCACACTGTTGACATGTTGAGTGACTTGGACCCCACCAAGGGTGATCTAATTGCTATTTCCTAATCAAAAGCATTGAAACATCTGTTTTTAATATAATTTAGTAATCAAGAACTTTTGAGCAACTACATTTCATAAGGTGTTTTCTCCAGTTTTGCAAAACTATAACATTCCACTCTAAGGAGGGTAAAAGTTAGAAGAGACATACCTGTAGTTACACAAAGAGAAGAACTGAATGTGAAAAACAATTTTATTTAAAGGCCTTTCCTGAAGGATAAAATGTTACAGGTAAATTTGTTTTCTAGTTGCAAATAGGGTTATTTTCCAGATGGGCTTCTGGAGCAATTTAATACACCAAACAGAAATAGCAGTTTTATGTAAAACCTGCGTAAAATACAAACTTTTCTGGGAATATATATTTTAAGTATGGTTTCTTTTATCTTTCACTCTTTTTATTTTCTTTTCTGTCCTTTGTGATCAAGACCCTTACCAGGTTTCTCTCCTGATTTTGTGGCTTTTCCATTTGTGTGGATCCAGCATAATAGTAACACACCTCATTAGTACGGAGCACTTTTATCTAGGCACCATGAAAAGTGCTAATATCTTTCTGAATTTCTTTGTGTTCAGATCCCTGTTGTTAGTTGTTAGGATAGCACGATTTCCTCTCCTTTTCAGGTACCTGCATGAAACAAAGTATATTTAAAACAGGCTAAGCATGGTATTCAAACTTTAGAAAGAGCTGGCATACCATACATCTGGTTATCCTTCTCTTATGCCAGACTTAAAAAGATAATCTTAGATAATTTAGAGTGTAAAATATGTATAAATGAATAACAAACATAAAAACCATCTCCTCTCTCCATCCCTCATGGCAACTGTCAGCTTCATTTCCAACTAGATCCTACTCATTGTTTCCAAAGTTGTATATTCCTAAATCCCTCCAGGGTCTGCTTCAAGTTGCATGTTCAGGAGTACTTGCTTTGACTGAAGACAGACACCTTCATTCTCCAACTCATCTGTCTCCAGCAAGTCACATACAATACAGAGTTTTGGGCTTGGGGTTTGTTTTGTCTGATATTCTGCAAGGGTTACAAAGGTCTTTCAAAGTTATCTTGGGTCCTCATTTAAAAAACCTTTAGCATTTATGAATACAATGTCTTCATTGTTTATTGGATCAGATCCTTGTATAAATGTTGTTTGTCACAAATAGAACCATAAGGCAGGACAAAAAAATACATGAATACTAAAGCTGAGAATTCTAGAGATAAAATTTTGGGCAAAGTAATATAGCAAAGCTGTGAGAATGACCTAGTCATGTGACCATAGCAGTGCCCATTGTGACCTTAGGTGAATGTTGAAGGTACAACCTTACAGATGATTTATATAGAAGCAACTTTCAAGCACGCTGGAAATGACAAGTAGGATTTTCTATGGCTTTTTGTCATGTGGTTGGATTCACAGGTGTCTGGTGCAAATCCAGGTAAAAACTTGTTTCTCCAGAGGCTATTTAGGTTTAAACATTCACTGAAGTCTTACTGGATGAGAGAAGTATGTAAGGGTGGGTTTTTTGTCTCATTTGGCTGGCTATTTTCAGAAGCTTGAAGCACATCTTGATGTCTATGATCTCTATGACATCTTTATCATTTTGATCTGTATAAGTTCTTTATCTTTCTAGCAATTCTGATTGAGATTGACCAGAGAATTCAAAAGATATTGAGACGAAGCAAGGCACACAGAGTGTTTTGTGCATCCAGCCAAGCAAACAATAATCACATAAGCTTAATTTCCTTAGGCTAAAAGAAATCAGACTAAAAAGAGATGTTCACAATTCAAATATTCCACCATTGTAACAACCTATGTAAGCATAAAAATATGAAATCTAAATATTATAGTTGTGCTGAAATGAGATCATCTTTATAATATGACAGATAAGTAGTTAGATACTGAAGTATGGTTTCTGATATTCAGCAAAGTACTTGTGAAAGTGTATCCTTACTGAAAGACGTGGCATTTTGAAGAGGAGTTTTTAAATGCCCCTAAATATCTATGTACGTCTTTTAAAGACCTACAGTATGAATCAAACACAAAACAGTCACTGAAAATTTTTTACACGCTTCTTTCAAGGGCAAAGTAGAAAAGAGAGATAGAAAGCATATGACAGAATCATATTGAAGATAGTGACCATATAGAAGAACGCGTAACATAATGGAGTAAGAGTCAACTGAAATATGCATAAATTGCAGACATAGCTGAATTCTCTGGATTCAAGTTCCTGAAAAGTTTAACCCATCATGTGATACTGGTACAGAGTGATAAACTTGCTATTTATCATACTAAAATGAGCAAAGAAATGTCTGTGAAAAAGTGTTCAATAAAATTGTGCTGCTGGGCAAGTCCGGGGAATTCTGGTTTCTGGAGATGTTCTGGTGCAGACCATTGCGATTGGTGTCATGCTCCATTCTGAGCTACCAGGGACAGTTGAGTCAAATAGCAGGAGAGCAGGTATTATGGAAAGTAATGGCTGGTGTGTCAGCTGCAATTGGTAGCCAGCAAGAGAGGCAGACCTTGGAAGGAGCTATTAACACTACCCAAACTCCATGGGTTTTTTTAAGATTTTACAGTAGGCCTGGTGTTACTGAGTGTTCATAGTTGTGAGGTTTTGTCCTCAGACACAATCATATTTCTTGATTCCTGCCTAAGCTACTACATAGAGCTGAGCAATGATCACATTAATCTAAAATATAATGATAAGGGAAGCATATATTTTTGCTATTCAGACAAATAATGAATCACAGAATCACAGAATCACAAAATGGTCAGGGTTGGAAAGGACCTCCAGAGATCATCTTGTCCAACCCCCCTGCTACAGCAGGGACACCTACAGCAGCTTGCACAGGATGGTGTCCAGTCGGGTTTTGATTGTCTCCAGAGCGGGATACTCCACAACCCCTCTGGGCAGCCTGTTCCAGTGCTCTGTCACCCTCAAAGGAAAGAAGTTCCTCCTCATGTTAAGATGGAACTTCCTGTGCTCCAGTTTGTGCCCGTTACCTCTTGTCCTGTCAAGGGGCACCACTGAAAAAAAGACTCTTCTCATCTACCTGGCACCCTGCCCTTAAGTATTTATAAGTATTGATAAGATCCCCCCCTCAGTCTTCTTTTTTCTAGACTAAAGAGCCCCAAGTCCCTCAGCCTTTCCTCATAAGAAAGATGTTCCAATCCCCTGATCATCTTAGTAGCCCTTTGCTGGACTCTGTCCAGCAGTTCCCTGTCCTTCTTGAACTGGGAAGCCCAGAACTGGACACAATACTCCAGATGCGGCCTCACCAGGGCAGAGTAGAGGGGGAGGATGACCTCCCTCGACCTGCTGGTCACACTCTTCTTGATGCACCCCAGGATGCCATTGGCCTTCTTGGCCACCAGGGCACATTGCTGCTTCATGGTCATCCTGTTGTCCGCCAGGACTCCCAGGTCCCTTTCCACAGAGCTGCTTTCCAGGAGGTCAGCCCCCAACCTGTACTGATGCATGGGGTTATTCCTCCCCAGAGGCAGTACCCTACGCTTGCCATTGTTGAACTTCATCAGGTTTTTTTCTGCCCAACTCTCCAGCCTGTCCAGGTCACGCTGTATGGCGGCACAGCCTTCCGGTGTGTCAGCCACCCCTCCCAGTTTTGTGTCATCAGCAAACTTGCTGATAACACACTCTATCCCTTCATCCAGGTCATTGATGAATATATTGAACAGGACTGGACCCAGTACTGACCCCTGAGGGACACCACTTGTTACTGGCCTCCAACTGGACTCTGCACCACTAACCACAACCCTCTGAGCTCTATCTGTCAACCACTGTTCAATCCACCCCACTGTCCATTCATCTAACCCACACTTCCTAAGCTTGCCTGTGAGGATGATGTGGGAGACAGTGTCGAAAACCTTGCTGAAGTCAAGGCAGACAACATCCACTGCCCTCCCCTCATCCACCCATCCAGTCACGCCATCACAGAAAGCTCTCAGATTAGTCAGACATGACTTCCCCCTGGTGAATCCATGCTGACTACTTCTGATAACCTTCTTTTCCTCCAGATGCTTGGAGATGACAGCCAGAATGAGCTGTTCCATCACCTTTCCAGGGATGGAGGTGAGGCTGACTGGCCTGTAGTTTCCCGGGTCATCCTTCTTGCCCTTTCTGAAGACTGGAGTGACATTGGCTTTCTGCCAGTCCTCAGGCACCTCACCTGTTCTCCAGGACCTTTCAAAGATGATGGAGAGCGGCCCAGCAATGACTTCTGCTAGCTCCCTCAGCACTCGCAGGTGCATCCCATCAGGCCCCATGGCCTTGTGAATATCCAGTTTGCTTAACTGATCCCTAACTTTTTCTTCTTTCAGCAGGGGAAAGTCACGCTTCCTCCAGATGTTCTCTGTTACCTGCAAAGTCTGGGACTCCCGAGAGCTGGCCCGAGCAGTGAAGACAGAAGCAAAGGCGGCATTCAGCAACTCTGCCTTCTCTGCATCATCTGTCACCAGAGCACCCGTCTCGTTCAAGAGCAGGCCCACATTTTCCCTGGTTTTCCTTTTGCCTCCTATATACTTAAAGAAACCCTTCCTATTGGCCTTGACGTCCCTCGCCAAGTTCAATTCCAAGGCTGCCTTGGCTTTCCTCTTTTCTTCCCTGCATACTCTGACAGCATTCTTATACTCGTCCCAAGTCGTCAACCCCCTTTTCCACATCCTGTAGACTTTCTTCTTCCACCTGAGCTTTTTCAGAAGATCCCTGCTCAGCCACGCAGGTCTCCTTCCCTTGCCCGATTTCTTGCTCCTCGGGATGCACCTAATCTGAGCTTGGAGGAGGTGGTGCTTGAATACCAGCCAGCTCTCTTGACCCCCTTACCCTCTAGAGCCCTCTCCCATTTGATTTCTCCCAGCAATTTCTTGAAGAGCTCAAAGTTAGCCCTCCTGAAGTCTGAGGTTTCAACCCTCCTTGTCATTTTGTGCATACTGCACTTAATCCTGAACTCTGTCTTCTCATGATCACTACAGCCAAGTCTGCCCCCAACCTTAACATCCTGCACCAGTCCCTCTTTGTTTGTCAGTACTAGGTCCAGTAGTACACCTCTCCTTGTGGACTCTTCCACCACCTGAGTCAAGATGTTACCATCAATGCACTGGAGGAACCTACTGGACTGTGCATGCCTAGCAGTGTAGCTTTCCCAGCAGGTATCAGGGTAGCTGAAGTCCCCCATGAGAACCAAGGGCTGCGATTGTGAGGCGATTCTCACCTGTCTGTAGAAGGCCTCATCAACAAGAACATACTGGGTTCTTCCCTTGTCAAGACCTTTTCTTGGATGCAGGTGTCTCCTCAGGTTTCCTATGAGGAAAACCAAAGCTCCTGGGAGAAAGAAAAGGCTTATACAAGTGCAACTTTTGCCTGACCTTTTGGTCTTCTTGGACAGTTGAATATCGGGGAGAGAGAGATGTGTATCACAGAGAAGGAGGGAGGAAGAAAAGGAAGGGAAGGTGAGGGAAGGGAAGGTGAGGGAAGGGAAGGGAAGGTGAGGGAAGGTGAGGGAAGGTGAGGGAAGGTGAGGGAAGGGAAGGGAAGGGAAGGGAAGGGAAGGGAAGGGAAGGGAAGGGAAGGGAAGGGAAGGGAAGGGAAGGGAAGGGAAGGGAAGGGAAGGGAAGGGAAGGGAAGGGAAGGGAAGGGAAGGGAAGGGAAGGGAAGGGAAGGGAAGGGAAGGGAAGGGAAGGGAAGGGAAGGGAAGGGAAGGGAAGGGAAGGGAAGGGAAGGGAAGGGAAGGGAAGGGAAGGGAAGGGGACTCATGCAAATTCTGAGACTGGCCAGATATACATTTTACACGTTATTTCTGTAAAGAAATCGTAAGAAATTTTAGAAAGAAGGACATGGGAAGAAATACTAAGAACTGCAGACAGTCTGTACAACGTATTTGAGCAAAGGCAAGGGGCGTAGGCACGTAGTGGTCATTCCGTCCCGTTAGGAACCAATCACTGTGCCAGCACTCAGATTTCAGATGGCTTTGTTTGCAGATGGCTGGGGTGCCCGCTATCATTTCCTAATGGCATTTAAATAATCCTTTCTTTATTAAGTGTTTTATTTGCAATATACATTGGGACATCAGCAGTAGAGAAAAGAGAAAGGGGCACAACTTTGTCTTGCAATGTGTTAGCAGAGACTCTGAGTCTGTATAAAGCACTGGCAAAAGGGCAGCTGTGTGTACAACAGCACCATCGACTGCAGTGAGTAAGTGTGGAGCAAATGCTGATCTGCAGCTCTCAATTAACCACAGAGGCTGGGAAATGCATGGCAGAAAAATGGTAAGAAAGACCCCAGGGAGGTCTAGAGACCTCACCTTTCTCCCTTTTGAGTGCATAGGGATTTATCTTTATTCACAAAAATGATTTAGGGATTTTTATTTTTTCTAAAATCCCTTGGTTTGGCCGTAGTATAGAGCTCCCAGAAGTCGGGAGTGTAATTAGTTAAGGCGGGGATTGCTGAGGGTATCAAGTGAGGCTTTGGCTGTGAAGAAAAGATAGCATTGGCTCTGAAACACTTGGGGTGCCAGCTGGGAGAGTTGCACCTGCGGTTCCACGCTCTGCTGACTCCTGCACAATCATTGCAAGCCCTGCAGATCAGTCATGCAATTTCTTTCCCCTGTTGTGGCTGGTGCTTGTATCTTCCCCGCTGGAAGGAGCTCGCCCCCATTCGACATCGTACAGGGCTCAGGTAACTCTTGCGGTGATTAAAGTATTTGTAGCTTTGGGAAAAGCTGGTTTCAAAACTCTGGTTAGGCCTGGCAGAAAGGGGCGTGTTGGCATCAGTCCAGAGAGAGCTGATCTGCAGGAGACGCAGCAAGCAAGGAAGGTTGGGTGTAGCTGACCTGGAGTTCTTACCCTAATGGCAACTGCAAGCTGGTCCTGTTTGAGCCAGCATGATGAGGAAGGGTATTGTGCAGTGTGCTGCGTATGAGTTCTTGCGCTGCGCAAAGAGCAGCAATGGGTGCTGCCTTCGTGTATTGAGCCAGTTGGTTGAGCATCTGTCCACCAGGAATGAGTAGCTGTAAGTGAAAGCCGGAGGGTTTTCTAGTATGGTATTTGCTGTCCAACAGAAATGTTGTCCCTCGTGTCCCTCCCGGATGATACAAACTGCCGTGCATAACACGCTCTGTATAATCTGAAGTTCCCGTGCCAGCTCCCCCGCTGGGCAGATGTGCCAGCTGGTGGGCATTTGCTTACGGAGTCGGTGAGTGAGCCAGCAAGGCCTCGTGCGAGGGGTGGGACAGGGCTGAGCGCGGTACAGGGCTGCTGCGGCTTAGTGGTTGTCCTGCTTGGAGGTAAAACAGAACCCATTTTCTTTTCTGTAATTTGACTTTTCAGTTAAGCCTCTTCTAAGTAACTCCCTCTCTGAACTTAACGGCATATTTTTCAGACAGCGTCGGCTTCTAGCAGGTAAGGTCTGATGTTTCCAATGACTACCAAGGAATGGTGTGCAGAGAGGCTCCTGCTTCTACTTATTGCTATAGCAACCCAGGTCAGCTCACTTTGTTATGCACAAAGTTGGAGGGTGGGAAGCGGAAGAGCGTAGCGGGGTCGCATGTGTGAGGAGGAGCCGACAGAACAGGTGACCCAAACCTGACCAACGGGGTATTCCATCGCATCTGCATCACGCTCAGTATAAAAGCTGAGGGGTCAAAGGGGTCGGCCTCTTTCTTCAATGGCCGGCGTCCGAGGAGGACTCTGTCTGTTCATCTGCCTTTGATGCTGGTCTGTGCCTTCCTGAATCCAGATGGGGACTCCAGTCCCTGTCTGCTGCTGAGTCCGGTCTGGGCCTTTCCCGGTGCCTGCCAGCGATGTGATCGTCGTCGTGGGAGCTTGATACGGATCGCATATATTGTCTATGTTGTCATTAATATTAGTATCTGTTCTTCTTATCTTTTGATTATCAATATTTCATTAAAGTAGTGGAGTTTCTTTACAACTCATAGGTCTCTCTCTCTCTCTCTCTTCTTTTCTCTCTCTCCTTCTCGGAAGGGGGGAGACGTTAAGGAGGGCATCTGTCGTTGGGTTTAGTGGCCAGCCCAGCCCAAACCACAACAGTGGTGCACGAGTGAAATCTGCTGGGCAGAGCAGAAGGGCATGGGTGCCTCTCTCCTCGCCTGCGCCGAGGTGGTGCTGGGGCTGCACGATGCAGCCTCTCGAAGGCCAGGCGTCAGAGCTCGTCCAGGGAATCCAGGCAGAAAAAAGAAACGGGCACCTACAAGGACAGAGACACAAAGGTGTGACTTTGTCCCCCGTTCTTTGCGGGGGCAAGTAAGCAGTGTTGAGAGCTTTGAAAAACGGACAGCAGAGTCTGCTACAGCCCCGGGCTCCTCGTTCTACTTGCCTGCTTGGATTTCCTCAGTTGCCCATCCCTGAGAGCTCTGTCTCCAGCTTTCTCCTCTTCTTGTCCGGTTGCCCATCGCTCCCCTCTTCACGCGCTGGTTTTCGCTTTTGACTTCCTGGCAACCTTCCCATTCAAGAGTATTGTTAGACAGGCAAAGCCATGATAAACTTGAACCAGTTCTGCTCTGAAGCAAAGCTGGCTCATTTTACCTTCTGTCCTCAGCTGAGCTCCTCAGGTGATCTCTCTGTGGAGCGACTGGAGGCACCTGCAATGGAAATGTGGATGTTAACAGGTGGCAAGGACTTATGTGCCCAATTGCTCCCTTAGCTTGGAAAGGCAGGTCCCCTGGATGGGATTGCTCAGCTCGGAGGAGCGAGTTCTGTTGGGATCCCCACACAAAGTGTGATGGGCAACCTGCCTCAGACTTACTCTGCACTTTGGCAGGGCTGCTGGGTGACCTTGCTTGTGCCTGTGGCAGCAGCAGTCCCACCTTCTGAGGGGGGAGGCTTTTGTTGTCCTGCTGTTTGTGGCCCTGACGTACCTCTGCTGTTTCTGCTTGCAGCCCCGGTGCTGGCGACTCCTCAACTGATGCCCCGGCAAGCCCAGCCACCTCCTCCTCCTCAAAGAGTTCCCCATGGTGCTCGATGAGGAACTCCACCAGCTGCGTCACCTGCACACAGCAAACCCTTGGTTTCCACCTTGGTGCCTGAAAAGGGGGCAAACAGCCTCTCCCGCTCCTAAGCCTTGCTTCTGTGCAGAAAGCTGCAGCTGTTGGGTGGCTCTTTCTGGCAGCTCTTCCTGTCCATGAGCGTTTGCGGCAGAGAGGAGGCAGCCAGGGAGCTCTGAGCAGCAAAGCTCGGGTGGGCTCGGAAGGCTGTAGCTGGCTGGTAAACACAGCGTACCTTGCCCGTCACCTGCAGCAGCATGTCTGGGGCCAGCGTGTGTTCCTCGGGTGGGCTCAGGAGGTTTGGCCCCACGCAGATGGCCAGGTTGCGGGCAGTCATCCTGCTGGTGGCCGCGTTTCGGCTGATGTTTCCCAGCAGGGACAGCAGGTGCTTGAGGAGCAGGAGGTTGGCTTCGGGCAACTTGCTGGCCACCCTGAGGGAACGGGAGCACAATGTTAACAAAGAGATGCTGTCAAGACAGGTAGCCCAGGCTGATTTCACCCAAGCCCAGGCGAGGGAAGGCTGCCTGCTCTACAGCAGAGGACCGCCTTTGCTGAGGTACGGCCACCTCCCTCCCTCCCTGCCCTTCTGGCAAGAAGCCCTTCGTGGAGCAACCCCCAATGCCCACCCAAAGTGCACCAAGGAGAGAAACGCTTTTCTATGCCACTTTTCGCCACAGCAGCCAGGGGTGGCTGGCGGAGAATACAGCTTTCTCAAGGAGGCCGCCGCTTTGCAGGCAAGTGCCGGCCTCTGAAAGTCCCTGCACAGGGACTTCCTTTGCTGGTAAATGGCCACCTCCCTCCCTCCCTCGCTCCCCTTCAGGCCAGAGGCCATTTCTGCAGCAACGCCAAAGTCTGTAGGAAGCGCTCCAAGGACAGAAGTGCTTTTTTGTGCTCCTTTTCCCCAAAACCCGACCCCACAGCAGCTAGGGGTGGCTCGCGGAGAACACAGCTTTCTCAAGGAGGCCGCCGCTTTGCAGGCAAGTGCCGGCCTCTGCCAGTCCCTGCGCGGCAGGCAGGCTGCTGGCCACACTTACTCTTTCAGTGCTGCCAGCTTCTCCTGCCTGCTGGTCTTCTGCAGGGCGCCCATCCACTCCCCGTAGAGCCCTGCCTCCAGGAGCTTGGAGGGGATCTTACGCAGGAAGTCCTGCAATGCCAAGGGCTGCGGGTGAGGCTTTGCGCGCTCCCGCCGGGAGCAGCGGCAGCATCCCCGGCACTCTGGCTGACGAGTAGGCGGCCGGGTTTCGTCTCCTGCGCTCGCAGGTGCCCGTCGGCACCGACAGAGGTGGGAGCTGCCGGGCCCCGGGTCAGCAGGGCTCACCTTCAGGATGACGGCCAGCAGCTCCGCAGGCTGGCTTTGGAGGTGGACCTCCGCTCCGCTGTCGAGGGCCTCCCTGAGCTCCCGGGAGGCCTTCTCGCTGGCGGCCAGCCTGAAGATCCCCTCCGTGGATGGGCCATGCTCATTGAGGAGAGCCAGCAGGTCCTGCAGGGCACAGAGGAGGAGAGTTGCTTGGCTGGAGACAGGGCTTGGGGCAGGCGAGCCTGCCTGAGGGGCAGGAGCAAGCGTGCACAGGTCTCCTGCAGCCCTCAGTGGGGCAGGATGCAGGGGTGGGTGACATGGGCAGGAGCCGGCTTTGTCGCCGAGCCCCACCTGGGGTCCCTCTGCTCTGGGCACCGCCTCTGCGGAGGAGGCAGGGGCATGGGGCCCCCCTGGCCAGGCATGCTCACCTGGATGGGCTGGGGCAGCGTGCCGTCCTGGCTGCAGAGGTCTGCCAGGGGCCGGCCAAAGAGAGCCCCCCTGCCACCAGAGCCCGATGGCCCGGGCACCTCTGCAGCGGCGGAGGTCCCTCGGCGTGCAAAGGGCCAGGGCAGATACCTCCTCCTCCTGTGCGTCCCGCCTGCTGCCAAGGAAAAGAGAGCAAAGAGCCGTGGAGGAGAAGCGCCAGGCGAGCGCTCCCGAACCCTCTCAGCACTGTCCCCCCGCCACCGAAAGCAAGGGAGAGGCGTCGTTTGGGAACGAGGGGCCCCGGGGGCTCAGCTCTCTCCTGCCGCAGAGCGATGGGGAGGGACGTGCCCTGCGGGAAAGGCAGCAGCAGCCCCAGTGCAGCACGAGTGCCCGCCTGCGAGAGGAGAAGGGCTGTCCTGTCCCCGTCTTCTCCAAACTCACCAGCCGCGTGGCCAAGTCCACCCTGGCTGCCAGAGGAGGCGGGAGGTGGCCGCTGCTTGGCACCAGCCTGCAAGAAATGCCCTGCGCTCAGCAAGAAGCCCCGCAGCAGAGAGGGCCCCTGGAGAGCTGCACCGGCCCCTGGCCGTGTGTGAGAGGTGGAGATGGCCGAGATTGCAGCCCGAGCGATCCTCACCTCTGCCTGGCTCTGCACCAGCCTCTCCAGGCTGCTGGCGCTTAGTGCCATCGCCTGCGCAAGGGGAAAAGAGCAGAAGGTCAGAAGCGATGCACCTGATGCTGGGCTGGAGCAGGCTGTGGGGGCAGAGCGCAGACAGGAGGGACACTCACAGCATTGCGGCCACTCAGCTCCTTCAGCAGGAGCTTGATGGAAGGCAGCTGGGTCACCCGGGCTCCCTGCACTCCTTGTGGTGGCCTGTGCATGGGGAAGGGGCAGAGAAAGAGCTGTGTGAGAGTCAAGCTGCCTTTCCCCCCTCCTGCCAGCCCGGGGAGTGCTTCCAAGGTGCCCCAAAGCAGGCGGGTACCGCCGCAGTCGAGCGGAGAGCAGCGGCAGTGGTGAGGACAGGGCAGGGCAGGTGTTGGCTGGACACAGCTGGGTGAAGCAGCTCCGCCAGCTCTGCCCGCTCGACAGCTGCCCGCAGCCGTGGGGGCACCTCTCCCCGTGTGGGGAGCGGTGTTTCCTCATGGTGCGCCTGCGCCTGGAGCATCCCCCCGTGATGTGAGCACGGGTTCCCCAGGCTGCACTGCCAGGCAGGGCTTACCCAAGGAGCGCGCTGAGCCACAGCTCCTTCACCACCCGGGAGCTGCAGGAAGAGAGGAGAAAGAGCCTGAGTGCCCGCTGCTCGCCAGCCTGCGGGCAGAGGGGGGCTGCGGCACAGCCCTGCCCCGTGGGGACGGCCAGAGAGGCAGGAGAGAGCCCCGTGGGGCAGGAGAGAGGCGCTGCCCAGCCCTGCCGTGGGACGTGGCACTGACACTCACCAGAAAGTGACCACACAGGAGCCGCAGGGCCAGGCGAGGACCAGGGACTTGCTGGCCTTGCCTTCCTCCTCCTCTTCAGCGTCCCCGGCCGCCCCCTTCCCGCTGCTCAGCACCTGCAGCGTGGCCAGGGCCAGGCAGAGCTGCGGGTGCGGGACGCTGCCACGTCTGCAAAGAGGAGCGGCAGGGAGTGACCTGGAGGTGGCCGAGGCCGGTGGCTCCCCTCTAGCGTGCGCCTGCCACGGGCGCAGCCATGGGTGCATCCAGCAGCAGGGTGCCGGGGGCCTGGGGCTGCTCCTTGCGTGTCCCTGCCCTGGGGCCAGGGCCAGGGATGGGAGGAAAGGCAGCTGGGGTCTGCGAGTCTTACTTGGCCTTGGCAATGACCAAGGTGTCGCTGAAGAGGAGGAGGTCCCTCTTCCTGGTCCTGCGGCCCTGGGTGACGCGCACGCGCTGGCGCTGGAGTGGCTCGGGTGGTGCTTCCTCAGGGACGCACTGCTGCACGGGCTCCGGGTCGTCCCTGAAGAGCAGACGGCGTTGGGCATGAGAAAGGCGGCTGCTGCGGGGCCCGGCTGTGCCGGCGTGTGCCTGAACCATGGGGGGAGCTCACCTGGAACCACGGCAGCAGTTTACCTGTCCCATCTCAACGAGTCCAAGAGGCACTCTCTTAGGACAGAGCTCAGGGGATCAGGACAGTGCCCAGCCGGTGCGAGCAAAATCACCAAGGGGCGTCCTGGCACCGACCAGCACTGGCACAAGCACACTGGGCAAGAGCGGGACTCTGCCCAGTGCCACTCTGTGCTGGAACTGCACCGTCCCTGCAGACACTGGGGCCGTTGCCGTGCCAGCGCCGGGTCCAACCTTGTGACGCCAACAATGGCACTGGGGGATGGTGGTGGGGGAGGGGCAGCGGGGGGCTCTCCCCAGTATGCCCATGTCTCTCCTGTACTGGGGAGCCCAGACCTGGGCACAGCCCTGCAGGCACAGCCTCAGCAGCACTGAGCAGAGGGGAAGGGTCACCTCCCTCCAGCTGCTGGCAAGGCTTTGCCCAGTGCAGCCCAGGGTACCACTCGCTGCCACCGCCGCCTTCGGGCAAGAGCATCTTGGTGGCTCCTGGTCACCTTGGTGTCCACCAGGGCCCCTGGGCCGTTTCTGCCACGCCGCTTTGCAGCAGCTTTGCCAAGCAGCTTTTGGTCATGACGATGTGTGGATGTGTCCCGGGCTGCTTTGTGCCCGTACTGGTGGCATCCGCAGTCGGTCCCATCCCCTTTCTGCAGGTGTCCCTGTGCCGCTGCCGTGAGGCCGAGGAGGGCATGTTTCCTGCAGCCAGAGCAGGGGTCCAAGCGCAAAGGCGCTCTCTTGGTATGGGAGAGGCAGAAAGAGGATGCACCCTAGCGACAGAGTGTAGAGGGGGAGTTTCCACAGAACTCCATCTTTGTCTCTCTCCCCAGCTGCAACATTCACAGCAAGCATGTTCTTCACACAATGCCTGGGCAAACGGTGGTGCTGGCACCGCCTTTTAGACCCCAGCCTCTAAAACATGGAGGGGAAACTGCAAGTTTTGGAAGGAAGGAAGGAAAGAAGGGAGGGGAAAGAGAGGTAGAGCGAGCAGCAGTGCAACGCCTCCTTCTCACGCATTGTATATTTGCAAAGAAAGACGAGTGTCTGAAGAAGGATGTCTAGGATGGCTGAAAAGTGAGATGGGGGAGTACACACATCTTTTCTCTTTGCACCTGCCACTGGCATTTTCCAAGGGTTTCTGGGCACCACTTCACCTGGCTTTTTCGACTCCTCCTTCCCGTCAGTCCCTTGGCACGTATTGTGCCTCAAAGCAAAGCGTCCCCACTTTACGCTGCCAGAGCAAGGCAACAGAAGGGCCAGGGCCCAGACACAAGTCTGGACCTTGTTTTCACCCAACAGCTGAGCACAGGGCAAGTGGGAAGGTACATGAGATCAAAAGCATAGGAAGGTTCCCAAAATACGGAGCAGTGGCCTCCTGTGATGGGCAACAATGTAGCCATTTTCCTTCCCAGATCAGAGGAAGGAGTAACATCACAGAATCACAGAGTCACAGAATGGTCAGTGTTGGAAGGGACCTATGGAGATCATCTAGTCCAACCCCCTGCTACAGCAGGGACACCTACAGCAGGGATCACCGGACGGCGTCCAGGCGGGTTTTGAATGTCTCCAGGGTAGGAGACTCCACAACCTCTCTGGGCAGCCTGTTCCAGTGCTCTGCCACCCTCAGAGGAAAGAAGTTCCCCCTCATGTTAAGATGGAACTTCCTATGCTCAAGTTTGTGCCTGGTACCTCTTGTCCTATCCCCGGCACCACTGAAAAAAGACTATTCTCATCTACCTGGCACCCTGCCCTTAAGTAAGTATTGATAAGATCCCCCCTCAGTCTTCTTTTTTCTAGACTAAAAAGCCCCAAGTCCCTCAGCCTTTCCTCATAAAAAAAAATGTTCCAATCCCCTAATCATCTTAGTAGCCATTTGCTGGACTCTGTCCAGAGGTTCCCTGTCCTTCTTGAACCGGGGAGCCCAGAACTGGACATAATACTCCAGATGCGGCCTCACCAGGGCAGAGTAGAGGGGGAGGATGACCTCCCTCGACCTGCTGGTCACACTCTTCTTGATACATCCCAGGATGCCATTGGCCTTCTTGGCCACCAGGGCACATTGCTGGCTCATGGTCATCCTGTTGTCCACCAGGACTCCCAGGTCCCTTTCCACACCGCTTCTCTCCAGGAGGTCAGCCCCCAACCTGTACTGATGCATGGGGTTATTCCTCCCCAGAGGCAGTACCCTACACTTGCCCTTGTTGAACCTCATCAGGTTTTTTTCTGCCCAACTCTCCAGCCTGTCCAGGTCACGCTGTATGGTGGCACAGCCTTCCGGTGTGTCAGCCACCCCTCCCAGTTTTGCGTCATCAGGAAACTTGCTGATGGAACACTCTATCCCTTCATCCAGGTCATTGATGAATACATTGAACAGGACTGGACCCAGTACTGACCCCTGAGGGACACCACTTGTTACTGGCCTCCAACTGGACTCTGCACCACTAACCACAACCCTCTGAGCTCTATCTGTCAACCACTGTTCAATCCACCCCACTGTCCATTCATCTAACCCACACTTCCTAAGCTTGCCTGTGAGGACGATGTGGGAGACAGTGTCGAAAGCCTTGCTGAAGTCAAGGCAGACAACATCCACTGCCCTCCCCTCATCCGCCCATCCAGTCATGCCATCGCAGAAGGCTATCAGATTAGTCAGACATGACTTCCCCCTGGTGAATCCATGCTGACTACTTCTGATAACCTTCTTTTCCTCCAGATGCTTGGAGATGACAGCCAGAATGAGCTGTTCTATCATCTTTCCAGGGATGAAGGTGAGGCTGAGTGGCCTGTAGTTTCCTGGGTCATCCTTCTTGCCCTTTTTGAAGACTGGAGTGACCTTGGCTTTCCTCCAGGCCTTCGGGCACCTCACCTGTTCTCCAGGATCTTTCAAAGAGGATGGAGAACGGCCCATATATACTATACTTTCACAGAGGCAGCCTGGAGTCACATGGATGCAACAAAGCAATGGATTCTATCACAGCAGGAACTGAAGGAAGAGGAGAATAGATCCTTGCAGAAGCAAGCCATTGTGGTCTTGGGTGTCTTCTAAAACTGAGTCTGAAGAGTAAGGAGAAAAATTTGAGAAAGTAAACAAAGGTCAGATTGTCAAGGACGGCATTACTGCTCTTTCAGTAAGAAGAAAAAGCTCTTTCTCTGTTTTCTGTTTTTTTCTCCCTTGCTTTCAGTGATGTATTCTTTATCCCTAGCACCTCACTTCAGAAGCCTAAGGAAGAAAAGTGGCTCAGAAGTGAGAAATGCACTACACAGATAATTCTTGCCACTTGGTGCTGTACGGAAAGCAGCATAGTTAAGTAAAACTGTTATCTTCATGCTTTCAAATGCTTTCAAGCATTGTGCACTTTGAGGCCACCTATGCTGGTACTTCAGGATGATCAGAGAAGATCAGACTTTTTCTGCTTAACAGTCTCTGAGGGAAATATCTTAGTGAATGCACATTTTAGACTTCTTTAGTGGGCAAATTCATGAAGTCATCTGGGTTGAAATGACTGAAAGAATATTCACTTTCAGTAGGCAAGACCAGGATATTTTACAGATGTGATGTGTTGTTACCCTTACCTTTCTGAAAGAACTGAAAAATTCTATGTAATGATGAACATAGAAGGTAATTCCCACACGAAATTTAATTAATATGAACTAGTTATTTTGAGCAATAATTTCTTTTTATAAATTAATAACATATATATGTTGTTCCCCTAACCCTCAAGAAAATAAATATATTTATGCGCACACAAACCATATGCCCTCTTACATGTTTGTGTGTCTGTGTGTGCATATACATAACTTGAAAAAGTTAAATCACAACAATCAGAAAACCTATCACCTGTGCGAAATCACATTCCATCCAAGTAATACTATTTTGGCATATTTGAAAACAATAGTGGACCCCTCAGAATGAAGAAACAGCTTAAAGATAACAGTAGATCTGGGAAACACATATACATAACATGTACATGTTTGTTTTCTGGGAGGAAAGTTAAGGTACATGCAAAAAGATTGAATATATGAGCGTGTAATTTTCAAAGTAAAGTGCTGTGATAGTAAGGAGGTGAGTAAAAATCTTGTTTTCCTTTCACAAAACCATGGAACATCTCAGACTCGTTAAAATCCATTATATGTTAATAAGTTGTAAAAATAAATATTTGAAATGAAAGGTTGATCCTTTTCTCATTTTTAACATAAAAATTGTACTTCTACATGGAAAAGCACAATTTTAATATTAGTTACTGATAACAAATATAACTAAAAGTGTCTACATTCAATAAATGTTTTCTTTAGACACGATTATTGTTCTCCCTCAAAAAGATATATAATTCTCTCTTGAAACAAATTGAAAGAGTATCACCACTCGATATTAAGAGGTTTTAAATAACAAATCATTTTACCCAAAGGGTTTGGATAATATCCACATAAAATTGGCCCTTAAAAAATGTCAGAACCATTTACAGTCATTAATGAAAAAAACACTTTTAACACTCATAATATTTTACAATGCCAATTGCTTCAGCATGTTTCAATAAATCAGTTATATAAATGCCTGTCTTTTGGAATATGGAATATTACTGTTCTCATTATCAACCAAAACTATAAGTTAACTTAGAGATAATGGACTAATAAAGAAATACAGAAAAAGAATAAAAGAAAGAAAAAAAAATTAAATGTTGGGATTTTTTCGCCTTTATGGTATTATTGGAGAAAAGTTAAATATAGAGTGGAAGAATAACAGATATTTTCAAAGGGAAAAGATTAGCACTTTTCCATGTATTTTGGATACAGCATAGAATAAAGTTTCCAATGTCATTATTTAAATACTCAAGTAATTGCTTTTAAAGGACCAAATCAAGACATTTTTCTAACAACATGTTTTGAAAACAACAAGAAAAGCATTTTAAAAATTGTATTTTCTGTCTGTTTACCTGAGAACTCACCATTACTCTTGGTCAAGGCTGTGGTCTTAATTGTACTCTTGCAAAACAATGCAAGTTTATAGACTTATGTCTGAAATATTCATGCTTTGTAAGAAATTAGTATTTACTTTATTTCAGTTAGTACAGAGTTCGTTGACTCATTGCTTGAAACATCAGGCTGTGGTCACTCTCAGGATAAGAATATCTCACTAGGTGGGACAGAGTTCTGAACTGCTACAGTGAGCCCGTGTTTCTGTAACAATAGATCTCAGAAACCTTTGTTACAGATAAGTTCATATGTTTCGAACAATTTTTTTGCAATGGAAAATCATAGCACAGCTTTTCTTTTGTTACCATCTGCCGGCTGCAGAATAGCTTGCTACTTCACCTCCTCTTTGCTATTTCCATGCACATAACGTGTGCAGATTCTGTAGCCTAGGTAAGGGCAAGCAACCCACTGGAATCTGTTTTGTCCATAATAAAACACCTCAAGTGTATGAGGATTTGAACAGCAGATCCCATAATACATGTTACTGTACTGCAGTGTATGCTCCTTCAGTCTTATCCCTGTATACTCACTTCAATGAGGCCAGTACACATAGTCTAGTAGTGTCCTCAAAGGCTCTCTGTGCAAGGACCTAGTGGTCCTTTCCTGTCTTCCCAGATGTGATTGATGTGGACTGCCTGCTCACTCCTGATGGTCTCACACAAACAAACCTTGTGTTTTTGCTGTGCATGGGACCCATAAGGCCCTCTGCGTAGATGTTAATGCAAATAACAAAGGACCTAGGACACGTTGTAATGCGTATTAAAAGTTATGGGGCCTACCTCTTTGCCATAACAGTAGATGAGCATGAGATGCAGCTACCGCTTTTTTCACAGAAAGGTGAAATGCTATTTATCCAATAATATATAGCTCACCGGGGGTAGGATTGAAATTCTTCGTGACTAGCTAGGGTGATAAGCTTGCTGAAACATAATACCTTCTAGGCTTATTATCCAGGGTCTCATAGCCAGTGGTCAGCAGGGTTAGGGTTTTTTTTGTTTATCTGTTTTACTTTAACAGTATTTGACATGTTGCTGAACTTCTATGCCTGTGAAACCCACAGACAGTTCTTCTATGCTCTACTTCTGGTAGTAAATAAAGAAAAGTTTAATGAATTTCAGCAAGTCTTCTTGTCCATCACATTATGTAGGATGAAAAAGCAGGAATCATGACCAATTTCCATTGTATTCAATGATTTCAGTCAGGGTCTCACGAGCTTTTTTTCCTGTCTTTATTCATATCAGGGTTTGAAATGCTTTTCCTCAGCCAGATTCTGTTGCTCATAAGGTACAGGTCTGCATGAAGTTAAACGAAGTTATATGCATTCACATCAACTTCTACATGAGTTTAAAATGTGCTAAGAAGTAGTCTGTAATTACAGTATCACAGCATCATCAGGGTTGGAAGGGACCTCTGGAGATCATCTAGTCCAACCCCCCTGCCACAGCAGGGACACCTACAGCACGTTGCACAGGACGGTGTCCAGGCAGGTTTTGAATGTCTCCAGTGTGGGAGACTCCACAACCTCTCTGGGCAGCCTGTTCCAGTGCTCTGCCACGCTCAAAAGAAAGAAGTTCCTCCTCATGTTAAGATGGAACTTCCTGTGCTCAAGTTTGTGCCCGTTACCTCTAGTCCTATCACTGGGCACAACTGAAAAAAGACTCTTCTCATCTGCCTGGCACCCTCCCCTTAAGTATTTATAAGTATTGATAAGATCCCCCCTAAGTCTTCTTTTTTCCAGACTAAAAAGTCCCAAGTCCCTCAGCCTTTCCTCATAAGAAAGATGTTCTAATCCCCTAATCATCTTTGTAGCCCTCTGCTGGACTTTCTTCAGCAGTTCCCCTTTAATTCCCCTAACCCTCAAGAAAATAAATATATTTATGCACAAACAAACCATATGCCCTCTTACATGTGTGTGTGTCTGTGTGTGCATAGAAATAACTTGAAAAAATTAAATATGTCTTCACAGCAATCAGAAAACCTATCACCTATGCGAAACCACATTCCATCCAAGTAATACTATTTTGGCATATTTGAAACAATGGTAGACCTCTCAGAATGAAGAAACAGCCTAAAGATAACGGTAGGTCTGGGAAACACGTTTTTTTTTTAATTTTTAAGATGCAGTGAAACATGGCTTCAAGCTTTTCTCCACTGCAGTAAAAGCTAGAAATTTAATTTTGTTCAAGGGAGGATCCTCATTAATTATACGGATTAGGGTAAGGAGACATTAAAAAAAACCCCACAACTACTTGTAATGAGATCTGGCAATGTTACAACTTCTGCCTCCAAAGAAAAGAGAGCAAATATTGCAGAATGCATGATCCACCTTCAGGCATAAACCAAAGAGATGTTAATATCAGAATAAAATGTACTTGCAATCAATCTACTTATTCTTTAAATATATGGTCTCACTCAGATGTTTTGAATGATCCATGCTATGAATTTCTCATAGTCCAGGCTAACAGAATTATATTGGTATAATATTTTTGCTGAACAATTCAGAGCACAAATTTGTTAAAGTATTTCTACATCATTCTTTAAGTTGAACTTTATCCTATGTCATTTTTTTTCATAGAAATACATAATTTGTTAAATTTTGATTGTCCTGTGCTGTGAAGTTGCAGCTAAGGACTTGAAATACATGGCTGGTAATTTGGGTTAAATTATTTGGTTAAATTGGTTAATTTGGGTGTTCATCAGGGGTTGGTACTGGGATTGGTAATATTTAACATCTTTGTTGGCAACGTGGATGTTGTGATCGAGTGCATCCTCAGCAAGCTTGCTGACGACATCAAGCTGTGTGGAGCAGTCGACACGCTGGAGGGGAGACATGCCATCCAGAGGGACCTGAACAGCCTTGAAAGGTGGGCCCGTGTAAACCTCATGAAATTCAACAAGGCCAAGTGCAAGGTCCTGCATGTCAGTCGGGGCAATCCCAAGCACAAATGCAGGCTGGGCAGAGAATGGATTGAGAGCAGCCCTGAGGAGAGAGACTTGGGGATGTTGGTTGATAAGAAGCTCAATGTGAGCCAGCAATGTGCATTTGCAGCCCGGAAAGCCAATCGTATTCTGGGCTGCATCAAAAGAAGCGTGGCCAGCAGGCCAAGAAAGGTGATTCTGCCCCTCTACTTGACTCTGGTGAGAACCCACCTAGAATACTGCATGCAGCTCTTGAGCCCCCAACAAAAGAAGAACGTGGAGCAGTTGGAGGGGGTCCAGAGGAGGGCCACAAAGATGATCAGAGGGTTCGAACATCTCTCCTATGAAGACAGGCTGAGAGAGTTGGGGTTGTTTATTCATCTCTTCTCAGCCTGGAGAAGAGAAGGCTCCTGGGAGACCTTATAGCAGCTTTCCGGTATCTGAAGGGTGCCTACAAGAAAGCTGGAGAGGGACTTCTTACAAGGGTGTGTAGGGATAGGATGAGGGGTAATGGCTTCAAACTGCAAGACTGTAGATTTAGAATAGATATTCGGAAGAAATTTTTCATTATGATGGTGGTGAGACACTGGACCGGCTTGTCCAGGGAAGTTGTGGAGGTGTGATCCCTGGAAATGTTCAAGGCCAGGTTGGATGGGACTTTAAGCAACCAGGTCTAGTGGGAGGTGTCCCTGCCCATGGCAGGGGAGTTGGAACTGGATGAACTTTAAGGTGCCTTCCAAACTAAGCCATTCTATGATTCTATGAAATTATGACTGTCTCGAGAACATTCTCACAGTTCTTTGTTGAGCATACTTGGTCATACTTGGTAAATTCTACAGTTCATTGTAAGTGAGATACACATTTTGCTTTGTAAAGCCAAGCCATACATCTGGTGTGTTGTAGTAGGGTCTTTCTTTTTCATGATTCAGTAGACTTTTAGACACCCTGTGTGAGGCTTTGCTGCTAGTCACCCTGTTGTGCCACTTCACATTGGGGGCTTCTCACAGAACATTTTCAACAGAAATATAAATGAAATTTTTAGCAGAAATATATCCACAGTATGACATAAACCTGTACAGCAATGTGTCCAGATTCATCTTGCCTCACTTAAGAAATGGATTTCCTTTAGTCTCAGTGTGGTGAAAGACATTTCTTAAAAGTAATTCAACCCACTGAAGATCTGGAAACAAGGACTATCTCTTCTCTGGGAAAATGAACACTTAATTTAATTCTGCATAAAATGATATTACAGTATGCTAAGTAAAAGCTATGTCTTTTGTAAGCTCTTTAAAGTCTTAACTGGATTAACTTCAGAAGGAACATGTGTAGCTGGGAAATACTTCAGTTATGTCTTCTTCTGCGTCTGCATGTAAGGGGTAAATCCTAAGCTCTTTTTATATATGCTTAGGCATATATTTCTATTGAGATGTTTATTTGCAAATGTTTGTATCTTCATGTGATTGATAACTCTCTGCTGCTAGTTTTCAACCAAATAATAAAAAAATTTCTGCACAAATACAATCAAGTCATTGAACAATAAATCTAAATATCTATGTAAGAATAGTAGTATTGGAATGATTGTATTTTGAATCATCAACTTACTGAATTTGGAAAGATAAAAAAAGTCTCTACAAAACTTGTTATGAAGAAGAGTTTATGTCTTATTCAGTGAGTATTTAACTGAAAAGATTTGAAATATTGTGGTTTAGAAGAAATATTTTGAGAATTGAAGCATGTTTCTGGATAATATTAGAACTAAGAAAGTCATCTGAGGCAGGAATTCAACTCTTGCTTGTGGAGCTGAAGGAATACCTTAGTATACAAAAGGGATGAAAGAAAGCAATACTTTACAAATGTTCTGAGAATTCCCGTTACAAGACCAATAGTAGTTATCAGATTGCAAATTCATACGCTGAATAGCCAGCCAAAATATCCTACAAAGCCAATGAAATACCGATAGTATCCAATATTTAATTTATCCACCTTTGAAAAAAGTGTCACTGCTTATTTCAGTAAAATGATAAAGAGAAATATAGCAAAACAAAGATGCGAAAAGAAAGCAATATTCTGCTGCTTTTTTCTTCCAACTGCAACGAGTCCATATGATTTCAAACCTTCAAGCCCTCACCTTGTAGTGAGGGCCAACAGCTATCAAGCAACAGCTCTTGAGGAAGACAGCCACAGAAGAGCTCCAGAGTCTTTGCAACTTAACACTTCAGCAACACCGTCACCTTCTTGAGTTATCTGTCAAACAGTGCCTTCAGTTACAAAGATCATTAGAATTAAATTTAACATGAAGGTACTTAAATTAATTTGAAAAATGGTCAGTTGTTTGCACTGCATGTTTCATCACACATCAATGTTTTTAAAATATGAATCTATGTCAACTTTGCCTTCAGAGGACACTGTATCACCAAGTTTTGAATTTGTGTTACTTTTTTATATTTGGTTTCACTATGAAAGTGAAAGCTGCATGAAATTCTGAAATATCTACTAGTGCGACAGCAATAAAAGAATGGAAAAAATTGTATAAGTCTTTCTTTTTGCTTCTCATTCTTTTCAGGACTTAGCTATCACTGTGCATAGTTTATTGTTTCCATTTTTTATAATTTGATAGTCAAATTAAATTAAGTAGGTATAAACTCAGAACATTTGTAAAGCATAATCAGTCTTTGAATAAATATTTCATATTCCTATATTCTGAATCTGTTTTATCAGGTACAAAACTCAGGGCACTATTAGATAAATCAGTTATATTTCTTCTGACACAAAATACAGTAGTTACAACAGTCTGAAAGTTATATAAATTAATAAATAATACAAAATGGCTCAATTTATGATCCATTCATTATCCTATTTTTACAATAGCCTCACAGACAATCCCATTTAAATATTCATCTCCACAAATGAAGTATAAGGTTTTAATATTAAAAATTCCAAACATGTTTCCTCCCCAGTTGAGTTTACTGTTTCCATCTGTGTCATAGTTTAACCCCAGCCAGCAGCTAGAACCACACAACTACTCACTTACTCCCCCCAGTTTGGATCTGGGAGGCAATCAATGTGAGAAAAAACTTGTGGGTTGAGATAAAGACAGCCCAATAGGTAGAGTGAAAGCTGCACACTCAGGCCAAGAAAGCAAGGAATTCTTTCACTGCTTCCCATTGGCAGGCAGGTGTTCAGCCATCTTCAGGAAAGCAGGGATCTGTCATGCATAACGGTTACGTGGGAAGACAAACACCGTAACTCCAAACATCCCCCCTTCCTTCTTCTTCACACAGCTTTATATATGGAGCATAATGTCATATGGCATGGAATATTCCTTCAGTAAGTTGTGGTCAGCTGTCCTGGCTCTGTCCCATGCCAGCTTCTTGTACCCCCCACCCCCCAGCCTGCCTGCTGGCAGGGCAATGTGAGGAGCAGAAAAGGCCTTGAATGCTTAGCAACAATCAAAAAAACCAGTGCCCTATCACACTATTCCCATCCCAAATCCAAAACATAGCATTACGCCAGTTGCTAGCAAAAAAATTTGACTCCATTCTAGCTGAAACCATGACAGTCTCATAACATGTTTTGAGTTCCCTTTGTAGTTACAAATGCAGGAGTTTACTATTTGACCCTTCATTGAACAATCAGTTTCTTTTCAAAATTCTTGCATATGAATAGATTTGGAAGAACAGCTATATTAAAGTAAAACCCCCAAAATTCTATAAGAGGCACACACACACACGCGCTCACTCACTCTTGTAACATCTGTGCTAACACTGTGTATGAATACACTACTCTGGTATGTGGTCGAACCGACCAACTTACAGTAAAGTTAAACATTAAGAAAATCTCTTCCTAGTTTTAGCCTTTTTTTTTTCCCTTAGGTAGGTAGATTTCCCAAACATTCTTTCTAAGAGTTTTTAACTGAATGCCTAAGAATATGAGGATGCTCTTGTCTGTGTTATTGGGCTACATCAATTTAACAGTGGTTTGTTTGTTTGTTAAGAAACCCTCATTTACATTAGTAGAATGAACTGCTGTATGAATTCCTTGGACATTAGCCAGGCTCAGGGAGCTTTCTCTCATATCCTTGTATCTCAGTAAGTTGTTGTTAAGGTGTGATCAGAAAAGATGATGCCTGCACCCTGTCCTGGGGGCATGCAGTGTCTTACTAGAAAGGAATCCACCCAATCACAAAACGCATTGCTTGTGCTTTGGATCAAATAACTATTTTGAGCATTTTCTACTCCACTTCCCGCACAAATTAATCATCATCTTTACAAGTGGAAATTGATACTACACCAAGAAAAACTTTGCCATAAGTTTGTTAGATTTTTTGGAGAGGGACTTGGGGGTGCTGGTTGACGAGAAGCTCAATGTGAGCCAGCAATGTGCATTTGCAGCCCGGAAAGCCAATCGTATTCTGGGCTGCATCAAAAGAAGCGTGGCCAGCAGGCCAAGAAAGGTGATTCTGCCCCTCTACTTGACTCTGGTGAGAACCCACCTAGAATACTGCATGCAGCTCTTGAGCCCCCAACAAAAGAAGAACGTGGAGCAGTTGGAGGGGGTCCAGAGGAGGGCCACAAAGATGATCAGAGGGTTAGAACATCTCTCCTATGAAGACAGGCTGAGAGAGTTGGGGTTGTTTATTCATCTCTTCTCAGCCTGGAGAAGAGAAGGCTCCTGGGAGACCTTATAGCAGCTTTCCGGTATCTGAAGGGTGCCTACAAGAAAGCTGGAGAGGGACTTCTTACAAGGGTGTGTAGGGATAGGATGAGGGGTAATGGCTTCAAACTGCAAGACTGTAGATTTAGAATAGATATTCGGAAGAAATTTTTCATTATGATGGTGGTGAGACACTGGACCGGCTTGTCCAGGGAAGTTGTGGAGGTGTGATCCCTGGAAACGTTCAAGGCCAGGTTGGATGGGACTTTAAGCAACCAGGTCTAGTGGGAGGTGTCCCTGCCCATGGCAGGGGAGTTGGAACTGGATGATCTTTAAGGTGCCTTCCAACCTAAACCTTTCTATGATTCTATGAATATAGGTCTGCTTCTTTTAACTCTCACGGGATTTCTTTTTCCTCAAAAGAATTCTTCGCAGAATTACAAATACGTAGGCCACCATGAAGCCTGATTAGTTACAGGGAAAAAGTATTCACATGTCCTTTGTTATGACTTGACCAAACTTCTAATATGAATAAAATAACTTATTTTTTGCATAGTGGTATGAACTTTAATGAAGCAAGGCTGAGGTCACAAAAATGAAGCTTTCAAACATCTTTCTTTAAGCCTTCGCATTGGAATGTAGGATAATCTTCACTGTTAATTTTATATATCATAAAAGATTTGGGGATTTATCTATTCTTTGTACTTATATAATGAACAAAAGAAAACTGAATAGCAAAGCTATTAAGGAATTTTGCATGCTGCAAACCCCAAACAAAGACAACAAAATCAGTGCTGCAGGCAATAA
Organism: Pluvialis apricaria; assembly: GCA_017639485.1. Taxonomy (NCBI): domain Eukaryota; kingdom Metazoa; phylum Chordata; class Aves; order Charadriiformes; family Charadriidae; genus Pluvialis; species Pluvialis apricaria. Next base: position 53,096,710 of record CM030007.1, read on the forward strand.
GCAACCTTCAAAACAACCAAATTTCAGGCCAATTCTCATGCTTACTGGCTTTTTTCATAGAACTAATTATATTTAAACAATACCCTGCTTAAATGTTTGTAATTTGGCGATTGTTATTTAAAACCACATGCTTCTCCTACATACTATAGAAAGAGTCTAAACAATTCTTTCAGTATTTTGTGTTTCTCGACAGAGGCCAGATGCCTGTAACTTAAGGTGAAGTTCATCGTTACATCCAGTCCTTCTGTGTTTCAACTTCTCTCCTGTCAGACAGGGGTTTATAACTGGTGATGAGAAATAAACACATTTTGTCAAGCACTGATATTAACACAGTGGGGCAAGGGAAATATCTGACTGCTGAATTCTGATTTTGATTTGCCTTTAACGTTAGAATACAAACAATAAGTTACAAAAAAAAAAAAGTTAAATTCATGTCAATTTTTCTACATGAAAGGATGTCTTAATAAGTAGACTTTATTTTTGTGTAACAACATGAAAATCTTTTTCAGTGTGACAAAGTACTTCTTTTAGCTGTTTTGTGCAAAATCAGGCTCCAATGGTGAGTTTCAGCTTTTGGCACCACTGTAATGCATATTTAAACAAAGAGTACATGCAGATTCAGGATTAGAAGAGGGGAAAAATTAAACGTATAAAAGAGGTGGTCCCAGAACTACAGGAAATCTCTGTGGAGTAACAGTATTGATGCTTTTGCTCAGAAAAAAAACCAAAAAAAAAAGTAAAGATCTAATCAAGTTGATTGTAGAGAGAAGTAACAGTTTCATATTCACAAACAATAAGAGTTCAGAAGAACATTTTATGAGATTTAAATACACAGGGAAAAGTCTATCTGTGTTTTGTTCTAAATCTTGTGGTGCTCTCTTTTCTAAGTTTTCTCTTTTCTACTGTATAAAAAGTAAAGATAAACATATTACCAAAACATTTAATTTAAAAAAAAAAACAATCAGAGAGTTCAAGGGTGAGATCCGTAAATGGGAATTGGACTCTACATATCAGAACATTCCTACTTCTAAATTTTAAGTATGTATTAAGCTAACACATTTCACAGACTTGAATTAGTTAGAAGGTTGGATATAGACAGATACACTGGATTGAAATAGTGAGCATGCTGACCAAGGACATGCTTAAGTTTGACAAGTGGAAAAGAAAGTGTGTTTCAACAATCAAATATTAGTCAACTTCACTTTTTTTCCCATTCAGGTAGACCTCTGCCAAAGAGGAAAATATTCCTGGTATCGCTCCTTCGGCTATGTTAATTTAAGTAGGATATCTCTTTCCACTGACCACTAGACTTCAAAGTAACACTATCAAGGCATGTTTAAAAACGTTACATCCTCATTCCTGTTATATTCAACAGTTTTTTGATTAAACTGGTTGTTTAAGAGGTACGTGCTTTCCAAAAGCAGAAGTAGGACATTTCCACAGTGTAGCTGGATTTTAAAGACAGAAAGTTGCTGTCAGAAATGAGAATAACCTCTGCCTTCACTTGCTGCTATGTAGTACTAGCCTTATGTGTTCAGCATTCACTGACAGGACCCAGAAGGTAGTGCCTTATGTATATTTTTAAAAAATCAGAAATATTATCAATACTCTTAGGTTGTGAACTATAATCTAATGTTTATGCTTAACAGTCAGTATTGTTATGATTAAGGGAGTTCTATTTCAATCCAAAGACAAGACTACTGACTAGATCCATTAAGTAGGATGTAGCAAGATTTGGAGTTTGTTCTCTACCTTCTGAAGTATTTTTGTTTGGTTTTTGCATGTCTGGTAGAAGATTATAAACACTCTAAGGTGGAGGAACCAGAACCCCAGTATGCCTTTTTCTCTGGCAGCTTCTCCGATCATTAGACTACTGTGGTGTGAACCACATCAAGCAATGACTCTGCAGAGACATCAGAGAATCCATGGAGCAGCCAAGGGTAGGAGGCATATCAGCTTTTCAGCTTGGTGAAAGGGTTAAGTGCTGCTTGTGCTTTGCGTTGAATTCCTCCATTTTATTGAGAAGACTTTGTATTAAGCAGTTTTTCTCAGGCTGAGGCATTACATTTCATAACTGCAAGGACACACAGCTAATGAATCCTAACTCACAACAGAACTTAGATAAGATATTTATTTGCCTTCTAAGGTGCCTGTACCTCTGGCCATGTGGCATGGCAAAACTGCGGACACCGAAGTACATATCCTAGAGAAAGCAGGTGTCCTCTTGGTTGTCCAAGCAGTCTGGTGTTTATTTTTCATCACTTTCACTCTTGGTCACTTATGTAGTATTTTGATTCTCAGTCCTTTATTCCAGTCCCTTAATTTATAATATGTAAAATATAAATCAATAATCTATTCTGAACCCACATGAGTTTAGTGAATATATAGAGAGAGATATGGATATATAGATATATATGTTTTTTTGCTAGTACTCAACACCGTGTGTTAAGTCAGCAGCTTGGTAGATGTGAAATATGTTTAGCTTTGAATTTTGTGACAACCATGCAGTTCTGAAATTCTTGGCAATTTATCAATATATTTGGCTGGCAATAGGAGAAGATTCAGCAGAAATCTGCTTTTTATTATTTTTTAATTCCTGCTTATAGGTTTGTACTTACAGATATGCACCAGATGTGCAGTATATAGCTAAGATTCTTTATCTGATGTGCTGCAGGTAAAAATACTTTTTACCTTCAAATACTTAAATAATTGTGCTCAAAAAGTTAGGGGGAAAAAGAAAGAACTTTGAAATTTAGCTGACCTTGACCTTTTGTATGCATTTTCTTCTCACAAAACACCGTTGCTTTTGCTGGGACAATATTATGTACCTGCGTCTAAACATAATTGACAGTTCTGGGTTACATACAAGCAGAATTTTCAGCTAAATTCTTACTGCAAAACTGGTAATGATACATAAAACTGAAAAAGCTGACTTTGATTCCTAGACCCCATGGTGAGTTTGCAAGGCTGGTGTTTAGTGATAAAAGATTTTGTTCTTAAACTGAAAAAAAACTTTAAAAATACAACACAGAGCCCTACGATGACATGTTTAGCCACTTTTCAGGAATATAACACTTGAAACCTAGTGTCTCTGAAAATTTAATCTTCATTCTTAACATGTACAACCTCCATTTTTTTGTTTTTGTTTAAACAAAACAACCTACCGTAGCTATAACTGTTTTCATAGTCCTTGTAAGTAGCTCTCTCCACACTTTCACTGGTGATAATTTGATTCTCTAAAGCTATTCTGTTTTCTGATTAAGCTTCGTTTTACAGAACAGTCTCTAATTATTTTGTCTTACTTCACTTTCCTTCAAGCTATCCAAGCTATTTTTCCTGCCTGTCATTCTTAGGTAGTGCACTGATCTTGGCTGAAATTATTTCAAGCTGTTTTCCATTGAGGTCATATAATTAGTTACTTCTAGAAAGTAATTCTTTAGTCAGATCCTTTTGAAGAATTATTTCTAGCCTCTGTGAGAGCTGATATTGCTCAATGGATCTGTAGCACAAGGAAGACAGGATTACAACCTGACAGGTTGGAATGATGTCACTCCCATTTTTGCCAAGCAGAAGCAGACTATTGTCCTACTTGCAGCAGTTCTCAGAAAGGTCAGTTTCTTGGGGAGTGTTTTCTCAGGATGAAGTATCACATTTTCCTCTACAAAATAGATAGGGGTCTCTTAGATTTTGATATTCCTTAAGGAATACTTTTACACAAGAATCAGTGATGTTCTGCCTATATAAACTTTGCCAGTTTTTCTGTGCCTCCTTGGACAGTTTGCTGCATCTGGTGGAAGGTCCTTTGCCTTTGTCAGCACTGGGGGAGCACAGGCACTTTCCTTGTGGGCCTGCAGCATCTGACTCCCTCTTGTTTATTCTCTCTTATGCTGTCAGTCTTGCATTCTTTGAAGAACAGTCGAATTTTAGCAAGGGGAAAAATGAATGTGTGTTTCTTCTCCTTCTTTTCTCCAAACTAGCCTACTCTATAGTGTGTTAATGAGGGCAAGCTCTGGGAAGTGGGAACAGAAAAATGCAATACCCTTAGGGTCAGGAAAATCTTACACAAAGTCTCCAACTCCTTAAGTGCTCTAATTGCTAGGGCCATTCAGACTGCAACACCCTATCACTTGGCTTGAAGTTGATGCTGAAGCCCAAATCAAGTCAGATTTCAGAAACTGTATCTCCTAATGACCCAGACACCCCTTGCATGCTAAAGGAATTCTTCTAAACCCCCTTTTAGTTGCCTCATTTTCAAAGCCTGCTGGTGTTCATTCTTAAAACCAGAGGTTTACATTTCCAATGTTCCAATAATTTGAGTGACAATGCCTAAAGGCTTTCCCTAAGATTAACCTCAATATTTTGAGTGATGATGCCTAAAAATTTTCTCTAAGTCTAACCTCTAGTATGTCAGCTACAGTGGCTTAACTCGATTCTTGCCTTAGATCACAAGAGAAAACAAATATTAATTCATTTGTTGTTTCCTCTACTGCACAACACTCCACATGGTTTACTGCTATTTAAGAGAGATCTATATCAGCTGGTGTAGCTGGTCTAGGAGCACAGAATTTTTGTTCAGAAGTAGATTTATGTGGAGAACTTACAGATATTTGATATTAGTTAAAAAATTTAAAGTCACATACTCATGTGTTTAACATATGTGACTGGTTATAGGGAGCCACTATGTTACAGGTGTGGAATAACACTGAGTTTTTGGAGGCTGCACTTCTAATTACTTACTGGAAAATACTGAGAGGGGACTGATGGTGGATCTCCTAGAAAAGGTAATGCTAACGACTGGTACCTGCATACTCTGGTAGTGCCCTATAATGAATGCAAGCAAAACAGTGAAGGTGAAAAACAAGCAATAAAAAATGTGCTGATGCTAGTTTCAGAGAGGCAATTCACATGTGAAAATGATTTTTCACAGCAGCAGAGTAACTGAGTATGTCTACTGTGCCAGGGTTAAAGAGGGTGTTTCCATGTTGGACTGAACTTTGTGTTTTGCCAGAGGGAGAGGATTTTGCACATAAGAATTGCTATTAGATCAGTCAGGGGCTTAAAAAAAAAAAAAAAAGAAGGAGAAAAAGCTAGTAAATATAAAGACTTATATTTCTCAGCAATTTCATGTTGACACCTACTTGCTTTCTGCATTGATTCCACCTTGTCACCTGTTGCTGCCTCTGACAAGTCCCGCTGTGTGCTGAGCCATGCTCTAACACTAGTCCACGGCAGGTATAGACTTTTTTTTTGAAGCTAATGTTATTTTTTAGTATTGTTGTACTCTTTGTCATTCTACTTACTTTCCAATGGTCACTTCGGGTACATTCTTTGAAGTGAAGGGATTCTCAGCTCGGAAATTGCAGTATGGGTTTATAGGGTAGTGACAGATATTAGTAAAGACGTGATGTTGACTGACAAATTGTTAAAGAACCCAAAGAGAGAGACCCAAAACCCAGGGAAGAACTCCTGCGGGAAGAGAAGGAGGGGGGTTGCAGAGGCACAATACTGTGATCTTTTGCCTTACTTTTTTATTAAAATATGTCTGGTTTTTACTCCAAGAAAACTTGAAAAGGGGAAAATCCTTTTACTTTGGGTTCTCCTAAAAGCCTTTCTCCCCAAAAGAGTGCCTTCTTGAATATGGAATTACCAACTTCATCCCTCTCTTTGAAAATATGGTCATGCAATAGTGGTAAGGATGTGAATGGCTCTGTGACACCTCACGTTTTATTTTTAACATAACTTGTTACTGATTTCTGTCACACAGAAGTGACATAAAGTTGTCAGAAAATAAAGTTTCTCTTTTGCTTTAAATGTGCCTTTCCTAAATGTGCCTATATTTTTTATTGATTTATTTGTGTATTTGCTTTCTTTAAGTATTTTCTTTTGCAGGCTCAAATGACTGTAACTGAATAAAATGTTATGCCTGCATGTTGCAATCAAAACTGCTATCAGCATTTCTCCGTGAAGGGAACTGTGCTCTGTATGAAGTCTGGATAGCTAATGCTCAATCACCAGCTTAAAAAAAAGTTGCAGAGTCATGTAAAACAGAAAAATAATTACTCTTCACAGACTCATAAATCTTCTAGCTGTTTTTAATGGGGGTTTGCAGATAGTAGCCTTTTAATATCAGGCAAGGTTTTGGACATTGTCTGTTTAGAGCAAGCCAAGAAAGAATTATGTGTGAAATTTCTGATTGTCTCTGCTCCAGTGTAAGAACAAGAACCCTTATCCAGACTAATGTTGTATGTTTAGAAGTGACAACATAGCTGTTAAACTACAGTAAAGCTTAATGCGACTTGGAATTAGACAAGCAGACTGATAAAAATGTGATTTAAATTTGCATAATGAGTGGGGAGGACTCATGATATACTATCAAAAAATACTAACTGAACTTCTGGAAGAGCAAATTCCTAAATTAAAACAAAAATCTCATCTAAGATAATGTAGAATAAAGAAGTGGAACAGTAGTGTCTTAGAGTGGCAATGCTGGTTGTCTCCTCTGGTCTGACTCTGAACATTAAAATGATCTTTGCACCACACAAATGCCTTCCATGGTCTGTATTATGCTTCTTTTTATGTATTTCCCATGCTATGTGATGCAGGTATTAAGACTGGATTATCAGCTGGTGGAAATTAGCAGAGCTGCTTGAGCCCATAGATCTTTTCAATGACTGGACCGAACAGGGAAGGAGAATCTTTTTGTCAAAGATCAATTATTTCTTAATTGTAAGTAGTACCACAAGTCTATTAAAGACACTTCCTATGGGACATGAATTATCAATTTAACAGGGATTGGAGCCAAGGTGCCTTATCAGTTCATGCTTATTCAGCTAACTTTGTTCCACTGAACTGTGCCTCAGGTACTCTAAATAATCTTTGCTTATCTCACAGTATTTCTGCATTGTTATGTATTCTTGCACTTTTATTATTGTCATTGTCCCTTAGCTAAATTATATATACGCGATTTATTTTAATTTTTTCTGCAATTTTTCACCAATTTTTCCATCTCTATAGTTTCCCAGTTCTTCCCAAATCCTTTTAGAATTAAGATGAAATGTTACAATTTTCTGATTATGAGGTAACAAAATTTAATACACCAGATGTGATCACACTAGATATCTGTAATGAAGACTGTATCTTTCCTGTGTTACAATAAACTTCTCATGGTTATAACCCAAAAATTCTTTGTGCTTTCCTGTCATAAAAATACTGCTGATATTTTATGTCTCTTCCATTGTGAAAGACATTCTAAGGAGGATCTATTACTGAAAGAACATGGCTGCAGGAAAGAAATAGCACTGTAATCAGACAGAAATGCTTCAATTAGCTGCATAGATTGTGCTGTCACTCTACTAAACAAATGAGGAATTGAATGGGAAAACTTATAATAGGGAACATACTCAGTAGGATTTTTTTCAATTATTATTTTCAGTAATATTTCAAAGTAGTACAGTGGTTTTATAGCTTGCATTGGAAATAGTATGGGTACAGAGAGCCATACTATTTGTATAAGGTACTGTTTGTACCTTTTTGTTAGATATTTTATAGTAGAATTGGTTTTTGGTAAATATAACAGATATATGCAACATCTGCAACATCTTTTCTATTTTGCAACATACTTTGACTACGTCTGCCCTATCCACGTCACTGCTTTTTTCCTATAAATTGGCATAACAGAACCATGTACTAGAGGCCACCAGAACTGTGACCTTTGCTCCACACTTCCATTTTCTCCCTTCTCTGCTTCCTTTCACACCGTGGGCAGTAAATATTTTAAACAAGGAGAAGCTTTATAGGTCAGTGTTCTGCAAGTGCCCGAGGCAGAGCTGGAAAGTCCCTGACACTTTTGGGTTATGACCTTGTCATAAATTCTCAGGTACCACTCTCTGCTTTAGCAGAATCTGTTTGAGTTATGTCAAAAAATCTGAGATAACTGGTTTGTGATTAAGGTTGACTTCACAAAGTCAGAGGCTTCTCTAGTTATTGATTGTATCCTATTTGCAAAGTATTAAAACCAAGGTTTAGCTGTTGGCTGACAGCCCTGGTACTGAAGGGTAAATCGGAAAATGAATGCTGGTTTAATGAAAACATTAACATGTCAATGGTGTATGAAAAATTCTGACCTATGATGTGACCTTATAATACCAAAAAAGAGGTGTAACATGGAATAAGGAGCAGTTTACATTTGTAAGTGAAGCTGAAAGGAGACAATGCAGTGTAAATGTACTGCCCTTCTTCTAACACTTCTGGTAAGTTTCCTGAGGATGTAATAAATTTAGATACAACCTGAAGCAACCTAAATATTACCCCAAATGATACTGAACTGGCTTTTCAAGCACAGCAGAAATGTAATAGTAGCTGAAATTTATGCTGTCCTGTTCTTTGAATCTGCATCCTGAGAATCTGGGTAATAATTTATGAAACAAAATTTTGAATAAATATATCACCGCTTATGGTTTAAGCAATTTCTACTTTTCTTTTCTGACACATCTCTTTTTTTCCTAGGTGAAAATCCACAGATTAACAACTTTTTTGTTGTTCTTTTTTTCTCCAGTACAACTAACCAAAATTTTACACTGCTTCTTTATCATAAAATCACTCTTCAGAAACATTTCATCTTCTTTTCAACGGTACTTCCAAATCTATATCTAGTCCAGAGATGTTTGAATCAGACCATATACTTAACAGCTCCATCTTATTATTGTTTCTGGCTTACTGTCTGGGCAAAGTGCCCATGGCAGACCCAGCATAGTCAGTAATGATTTAAGGTCTTTAATTTTTGTCACCTGGATTAGTTCCCTTGTCAACATCTGCTCTGAGTTAATTCTTAAAACAAATCTGAATATGAATCTACTCTTGTCACAATTTTCTCGTTTTGTTTGTTTCACTGTCTTGAAACTTACAGTATCAAATCTGTGGCAAGGAAGCCTTATCTGACTTGTTTCAGTATCCCAGATAACAACGGTCCTTTCTCAGTTTTCTAGTTTCAGTTGTTTTCATAGTTACTTAACAGAAGAGACATTCTAAAGCTCTCTTACATAAGAAAAAAGAAACAGTGACTGTAATTTTTTTTTTTTTTTTTTTACGAGTGTATTAATTTATCAATTTAAAATTATACAGTTTTTTCCATGCCTAACTCTAGAGGACAGCTAACGTTCCTTGTGTCATTAGTTATTCAATATTTTATGTCTTCGTTAGGAATACTTTCCAAGATATACTTTTTCCATCTGGTATTATCTGTATTCTTCCCTCTGAGATGTATGACTTGACTTTGGCCAGAATGAAATGAATCTTTTCTGATTGTGTTTATTTTGCTGTGAAAAGCAGACTTTTTAATTTCGTTAACCTATTTCTTTAACATAACTTTCAGAGGTCATCTGCAAATTTCACCAGTGATTGTTTTCGTTATGAATTGATGACAAAATAGTTAAACTTTGGAGGCAGACTAAGAGCTGCAGATCATGTGACATCACTTACTGTAAGAAGATAGTATGCTGAAAATTTATACCTATATAAAGGCTGATGCATAATGCATCCTGCATAAGATATGCTGTGATAAACTTATTCATCTAGTATCACATCATTAATCTAAATCATTCTCTTATACTTAAACTTCTACTTTTAAATATTTGAACAAATATATCATTCAATTGCTTCCACCAAACAAAGTTACGTCTTAGTAAAAAGAAATACTGAAGATAGAGAAAACCAAGTCTAGTATCAGCTCTGTCATTATTTTGGGATCAGCGTTGGAATTGTAATGGCCTAACTAACCTCATTTATGAGTTTTTAATGACCTAACTCACCCTATTCATGCTTTTTAGATATTGGCACCACACTGATTTTCTCCTAGGCAACTGTAATTTCATCAGTTCCAGACACTTAGTGAAGATTGACCTTTATCTTCCAAAGCTTCCAGCAGCTAGCTCTTTTAAAAGTGTCTAAAGCCCATTATCTAGATCTGATAACATTAAGATTCTAACATTAATAGATGCCCTTTATTGGCCTCTTAATTATGATGAAGTGGGAAATTTTTTATCACGTGATATGAAGGTCACCTGGCTTTTTCCCCATAAGCACCCAATAGGATATTCATATTTTATATATTTGAATATATAACGTGGATATATGTGTGGTTATATACATATAGTATATATTTACAGTTAAATGTACATCCTGAAATTTTTACCAATCTCTTTGTTATTCCTCAGTTCGTCTTTTTTGTGCATCCTCCCGGCTCTTTCACTTGCCTTATTAATTTTCTGGAATTATTTCTAGCAGTGAGTCAAAACGATCAATTTCTTTTTCAGTTTGTTATATGCATTTGTAAGTGTATGTGTATGTGCTTGCATATGTATGTCTGCTATTTTATACATCTACATGTATACTTATTTTTATATATGTACACTTAATGTGCACTTAATGTTATCACAAATGCAATAGTAGCCTACCTATCAGTTCTTCAGAGTGTTTATAATGGTAGGTAAGATGTGATTAAACAGAGACACTCCCTCAATATTTTTTTTTAATTATGAGTATCTTATGATATTTATATTATCTTCTTTGATCACTGCTCCTTTTCTCAAGATGCTCTTCAAGATACAGATTTTTCTGATTCTGAATGCACTGTTTTTAAAACAGTTTTGTATCTGTATCTATCTATTACTAACACTGTAAGTGTTAGTAGCATAAAAGTGGGAGTTTTCCAAATTATTTTTTTTTACATATTATGAAGGATTAAAGAGTCTGGTCTTATTGTTCTCTTGCATGATTTTATGGCCTGTGAGGTACACTTCATAGTTTTTCTTAGGCTGTTAATCCAAAAACAATCAAGATTTTTTTCAGTTGTCAGTGACACAGAGAAAGGTAATGTATTTTTCATACATATTATTATTTTCCCTTGTTCACTTCATCTTCCTAATAGTTTATAATGTTTTTTTCATTGATATTTGAGCCACATGATTTTTTCTGCACCATTTGATCAATACTTCTGGGACTTTTATACTCATAAACACAAGAATCATGGTGGATAACCAACTAAATTTTTTCTTTTTTTCCTTGGTTGCTCTTGTGTCTTGATTTCTTTAGTTCCAAATATGTGGTCATTTGTTCGCTTCTTTTTGTATTCTCCTCTTTTATTGAGGAATTCCTGTGTATGAATGGAAATTCAGCAGACAGGAACATCAGAGCTGCTCCAGGATAAAACACAATCAACATGGAAGAAGTCTTTGGCGAACACAGCAATTACATTCTAGTAAGCACCTGAGAGCAAACACCACATGAACAGAAAAAAGCTCCGTTATGAGGCAAGGGTGACTGTCGTGCACATCTGCTTGCTAGGAAGTATGATGATGCTAGAAAAAGGATTACCAACCTCTGCTATCTCCTCTCCAGTGATGCCAAGGAAATCACACACCGCACGTCGTATCAGAAGTTTGCCACATGCGCTGAGGCTGCCTGTGTGAACAAGGAGGGATGAGAGAGCTCTGACCAACGTTGGATTGAGTTGGCTGAAGAGAAGAGGGACTTGAATGCACCAAAATGGTCTGTCTGGGCTTGATTGGGGTGTGCAGGTGCAGCTACCTACTGGAGGTTCAGCCAGCAGCTGTTGGGACTCAGCCAGGCAGCCTGCCAGTTGGAGAACAGGGGCCAGGCACTGCTAGGGAATTTGTTTTGCTGTGCACAACAAATTAAAGCTGCAAAACACCACGTGAACCACGAGTGCAAGCTCTGTGAAGATGCTTTCTCGAGGACAGCAAAACATCCAGGAGGACTATAAGTTTGACTGAGTATCTGCTTGGCTGAGTCAGTGTTTTCCACTGATTTTGCAGTTATGCTCTCTACTTCAGATAACTACTCTCAATAAAACTAAGTGGAGGTTGCTTGTATCCCACTTACCACTTCCTTGAATACCAAAATTTGACTGAACTTTTTGTTATGGCTGTTTTCAAATTAAATAAGTGACATCTTAAGATTTTTTGATTTTCTGCTCTGATTATAAAGTAGGTCTGGAATAATTACATGAGAATTCAATTACATGTATAGAGTATATTGCAATTAAGTTGACCCTGTCTATAGCCTTAAACACCTTAAAAGGGTACAGGGGCTTTAGTAGGAACAGTTTTCCCTCTGTATCATCTTGCTACCTAAGGCAGTGAGAAGGAAGTCAACCTTAACTTGATTCCTCTTTCCTACTTAAAGACTAATTTGAAGAACTACGTCTTACCTCTTTTATCAGAAGCAGATGCCTAAAGCTAGTTGTTCTATAAAGCACTGAATACACGCATAAAGTATTTTTCACCATAACTACTGCTACCACAGCAGTCTAGGAGGCTAAAAGATGACACATAATGCAAAGTTCAAAGGTCCCATCTAGCCAACATTCCTATGATTCTTATCATAATTGCTGCCAGAAATAGTCTTACCTAGATGCTACATAGCATTAACCACCAGGCTGCAGATGGAATTAAGGCCAGGTGAACAACAGCTAGCATGTAACTCTCTCCTATTTTAGTAATTAAGCTGCAGCATGATTTTAGATTATGGGCCTATAAGGGTCTAAGTCCCCACAGGTATCATGGCGCACCTCCATATTACAGTTTTTATTCAGATCAGAGCATAATGTGGAGGGGTCTCAGAATACAAGAACAGAATTTCATTTAGATGAAATTGAGCTGGAAGGTTTTCCCAAGACTATGTTTAACCAAAAACAGTTGCAAATGGGCATTCAGTCCACAGCGTCAGACTGACTCCTGTGAATTAAAAAAAAAAAAAAGAAAAGAAGTATGAAACATGACATTTTTACACTATGTCAAGTGAGGATTTTAGAATCAATTCCTTGCTACAGATACATTTGGTTTAGTTCCCAAAATATATTGGCATAGAAATAGCCATAAAGTATCCTGTTTCTCATATGTGCAACGTATCTTCCCTGCATATGCCTGCCACCACCTCTTCTGCACAAGGCAGATTGCTGTTGACGGCTTCTAAACCAGTATATATGTCCAGGGCCCTTTTAAGTAAGGTCTGAGATGCCCTTTAATGTAAGACCTGAGATGATGACGTCCCCAAGACGTCCTTCTTGCTTTTGAGAGATTACATTCTCTGGATGGGAGTAAAACTGAAGGATACTGCTTACCTGGGAATATGGGAAAAACATTAGATCATACACCTGCTCCTGGTACTTTAACCAAAGCCTGTGTGCACGGATTATATGTATTTCTTCTCTGTCTACATCCTGATTACAATATCTTGAACAAGAGTTACTGAGGGATAAGTAACTGTTCTTTTCATAAATTCAGCACATGACCCTATAGAAGGGTAACTGCATGCTTGACTGTCGATTGACTGTTCACTTTTCTTCATGGTCTGTCTGGCAAGGTTAATTACAGGAAAACAAAGAAAAGCTTTTTGGCTTTTCCTACTCAAATGAAGACAAAATGTACACATGGTCCTCATATTACAGCCACTGGACACATTTGACCCTTTGCCTTATTTACTATATCATCAAATAAACAGACAAGGGCAGCAGAGGCAGAATCTGTACCTGAAACTACCAGAAGAACTAACACTTCTATGGTTTACTAAATTAAAACCACAGGTCTCATTACTGAGGTTTGCCTCACACATCCAAATTCCTCCTATTTATCCTATAGTAGATTCCTAGAACAGGAAGGCTACTCATTACATGGAGTCCCCATGTCAATGTTAAGCAATATAGATTTGTTCTGGAAAACCTTATATTTGGCAACATCTGTTACAATTATCACTTTAACCACTGACATTGGTTGCTAAAGAAATTCTTACATTAATAATTTAAAATCTGATGCTCTGTTGCTATCTTTCTCATAAGACTTCTCTGAAGCACCGCTCTTCAAGTTGAACATATTTATTTCTATGATTCAAATGTAATGATGTTAGGGGAAAAGATATAAAAGAAATGTGACTTAAATCTCATGAATAAGAGTATGTCACAGATTCATCTAAACCACCTACGGTTTTCCAGGCAGGAATAAAATTGCATCTAATGTGACTTTGAAGATAGATGAGAGTTCTGAATTTCTAAAACCACCTCTGTGGTGTAAACATTTTAAGAAAAAGTAAAAATATGCATATTTTGAGGAGAAATTGCGAAAATATGCTAACTCCATGGTCTTAATTTTCTGCCATTCTTCTTTTTCAGAATGGCATTTTAAGGTGCAAATCACCTCCATCCCTATCTTCAGAAGAGTACACGGTATATTATTTTTCTGTTCTCAGCAAATCTGAATTTATGAAACTCCCATAAGGCCTGATCCCCAGCATTTTAGATTGCTTCTTATGCAAGTAGCTTTTTTTAAAATGGGCTTTAAAAATTTTCTTTGTTTTAATGAAATTTCAGTTTGTGTACAGGCTGGAGAGGGTCCAGAGAAGAGCCGCAAAGGTGATCAAAGGACTGGGAAGCCTGCCATACGAGGAAAGGCTGAGAGAATTGGATTTGTTCAGCCTTGAGAAAAGAAGGCTTAGGGGAGACTTTATCACCATGTTTCAGTATCTAAAGGGTGGCTACAAAGAAGATGGAGACTCCCTTTTTACAAGGAGTCATGTGGAAAAGACAAGGGGTAATGGGTACAAGTTACTCCTGGGGAGACTCTGGTTGGACAGAAGAGGAAAATTTTTCACAATGAGAACAATCAGCCATTGGAATAATCTTGCCAGGGAAGTGGTGGATTCCTCATCACTGGACACTTTCAAGATTCATCTGGACAGGGTGTTGGGCCATCTTGTCTAGACCATGCTTTTGCCAAGAAAGGTTGGACCAGATGATCCTCGAGGTCCCTTCCAACCTGATATTCTATGATTTTATGATTCAATTATTCTATGATTCAGTTAAACAGAACTATTTTCTTTTCTATTCTGTTGAGGTGATCAGAGAAGAAGCTTACAAATATTTTTGCACAACATACATGGTAATATAAGTGATAGATGTGACAAGCTCCGAATTTAAGATATTTTCTTTAGTTAAGTCAAATAGAAACTCTGCAGTCAGTATGAGGGATCTCTGAGTCTCCTCAGCAAGAAGCACAGTGCCTAGCTGGCCTATGATGGCCATAGGACCCATGCTGGTAAGTTTAAATGACAGCTGGGCTTAAATCAGATATTCACCCTTTGCATATCTAACTTGCACGATACTGCAATGATAGTTGTGTATTGTAACTGACTGAACAAGAAGGTCACTAGATGCAAAAGAGGAAATTCGTGTGACCAAATGGAGTCAGTCTTTGAGACAACTCCTGAACCTCCCTGTATAATCATTGGAATAGAGTTTTCATTTCTTTCCACCGAATGTAAAAGGAGCTGAAAGGATCCACCCAGATGTTGATAGGTTTTATTGTACCCAAAGAAAATAAAAGAACAATCCTTTCATAAACTTTTTTTCCTCTTCTTTCCTGCAGCAGAGCACAACTGTAATCCTTGTACTTAATGGATGGTACTTGAATATTTAAAGGTCACAAAATCTTAATCTTGCACATCATACGCTACAAAGTTTTATTCATAACTCTTGAACTCAGGGACTTCTTTGACTCCTGCAAGCCTTTCAGAAAGGAAAAGTAATCTTGAAATGAAGGTTTCAGAGGATAGAGAATCTTGTTGTCAGATCCTCCCAAGAATCAGCAAGTAAAAAAAGAAGTCAAGCTGATTAAGACTACAAAAGATACACCCTTTAAATAATAGACAGTAAATATTGGAACAAAAGAACAAAAAGGACATTGTACTTTCATACTACTTTTGGGTTTTTTTGAAATATTCTAATAGTTTTTGAGTCCTATGACTCTGAGCAAAACACGAATCATACAAGACAAGGGTTCCTAAATTGTTATGCATAATATTAATGGTATATAAGCCACAGACTTTCACAAAGCTGTTTCTGCTGCTATCTCCACTTACAACATAGGGGTTGGATCCGTTGTGGCTGCTGCTTTACACCACCTTTGAGGCCATCATTAATCCCCAACTTCTAACAGACACTTGAGAGAGCAGAATGCCTGGAAACAAGTAAGACATACTCACCCATTTATCATGATGTAGAGACAATGTGAAGGAACATGGGGTTTCGTATTCAGTTCAGTTCTGTATTTAGAGACTGGGAATCTTATGTATAAGATTTGCTTAAATAAAAAATATTGCTTTAATGTAAAAGATATATTCGGTGTCAAAGACCTAGAGAAGCCAAATTCTAGCCAAAATTGGGTGAGAATATAAGAAAGTAAAGTTGTTTTCACCTGTTGAAAGTTACAGTTTTAACTCTGTAAATTTTGCTTTAAAGATTGTAATGGCAAACTTTGTTAAATGTTGTTTTCTATTTTAAATGTTGCTGATAACCTAAATTGATCAAAAATGTGCATGCAAGTGTGGAACACCATGGGAAAGATCTCAAAACTTTTTTTTCTATGCACTTATCATTATGAAGCAGCTTGCTGTCTGCACACAACTCTCCAGTGGATGGTGGGACAGGAACTACAAATAAATGGACCAGCTTTAGGTGCATTGTGCAAGCTTCAGCCAGGATTATATTACTTAGAAGTGTCTCAGTCAAACAGCCTGGATGATTTTAATTCAGCCCTTCTATCAGAGGCATTTTGACAAGGGGAAAGGGTGCTGAACTTTGGGCTTTGGTGTTAACAGTTGCCATACCAGATCTCTTTAGACAGGCTATCTTCACACCTAGAGACAGGAGATAGAGCTTTCTCCCCCTTCACCTGTCACTACTGCCCCTATCTCTGGGCTGTAAAGTCCATGCTTCCAGGATTAGAAAATTTATGCAGAATTTTCTCAGAATAATCACAATTAAAGGCTGATTTAAAGTTTAAATATGGGGGACACAGGGTCTAATGAGTTGGGAAGTGTGAACCTTGTGATTGCAGAGCTCTTTCAGAAGGACTCAGGTCTAGGCCTGCTTACTTGAACCTACATATTTCAGTCCCTGAAAAATCAACAGAAAAGCTAAACATTGGACTTCAGAACTACTAACTGTGTATTTTTTAATCTAAGCTAGTGCATTCAGAAGAAAAAAAAAAGTGAGGAGCCTGATTCTGATTAGTAATGAGGAAACTGTTCTGTGCATTCCTTTTTCCAGTTCTGTGACACACGTAATTTAATGAGTGTTAAAAGTGTTAAATAATGCCTTTAGTAGGGACCCCTGACCCCAGCTGTTTCAGTTAAGAGATTCTTCTGGTTTTAGTGATCTAAATAACAATAACAATAGTTCATTTCAATACCTCAGTATTTTCTGCTATGTCTGACATTCACTTCTCTTTAGAAGCAGTGAAGTTATGGCAGATTAACATTTGCCCAGTAATGCAGCCAGAACTCTCCACAAAGGAAAATCCTATTCCCCAAATTCTAAAGCTGAAAGGATTACGCTATTTGTGAGCAAACTTTAACAGCCTCTTTTAACTATCATCTTAAACATTGGATTGTCCAAATCATTAGGAATTTTGACATGATTTTGATAAGAGAGGACATAAATTGTAAAAACAGACTGTTTCCTTCTCCTTCATATTTCTTTTCCACTGCAGTGATTTCATGAGGGGTTTTTTTTTCCAAATGCTCATTCACTTCTTTTTTTTGATGTCTTACATGTTTACACAAGTACACAAACTCTCCTGAGTGTAAAAGCAATTAGAGCAGTAAAGATAAACTATAACTGACTTGATGGCTTTATGTCCACCAATCAAAATAAAACACTGGAAAGAAATTAGTAGTACACAGAAACAAGTGTTTTTCCACATAAATCAGTATCAGGGATTCTGTTTTACAATCTTTACTTATGTTGACTGCTATTTTATGGTCAGCTTGATTTTAGATTGGATGTGTAAGTACTCTTCAGCCTTTGTTAATATCGTCAAATATATTGATTAGTATTGTGCCAACATATGCAGTGCTGCCTGGATACTAAATAGAATAGATACTTAATTAAATAAGCAATCACTCAACCGTTGATCTGATACAAAAAATACCCTCCTAAAACCCAGGAAATTCAACAAAATCTAAAAAAAAACCCCAAACCCCAAGGCAAGAACAAAGAAATCCAACCTTAAAAACAGAAGCTAAAATATAAAATAGAGTCACTGAAAATGAACTTCAGATGTGAAAGGAAAACTTAAAAATGTAGTTGTAGTTAATTGAATATATACACATAAATATCTGGAACAGAATTTGAAAAAATTGGAAGTTTCCCAAAAGGGATCACGTTAAAATGTCATGCAGCACAATGTGCATCAGGATTATTCCTATATATAAAATTAGCTCATTGAAACTTCTGCTGATCATGAAAGGAAGGCTCATATGTGTGTATTATGTGTACTTCATTCCTTCCTGAACCCAGGGCTATTTCTCTATGCAGTTATTTTAACTAAAAAGCATTGTATGCTGCCACTTTTTTCAGTATCTTTTCAGTTTCTGTGTTCTCTGTTCATGCAAAGTCTGGATATTATTTTGTTTACTGACATAGAGGGAAAATACTTGTTTTCTAGTTTGTTCTCTTAAATGAAGTTTGCATAATGTCCAGCTGCATAGTAAAAAGAAAAAAAAATTGCCAAATGCAAATCTGCATAATCCCGAGAGATTACAGTATGTGCAAAGACAAATCTGTGTTTATAGAAGGTACAACATGTTGCTGAAATTTTTGCACGGCATTTGTGTGTAAGATGGAGGAATAACAATTAATAATCAACAGTTTTACACACTTACAATTAATGCTAGGAAATGTAATGTGTATTATTTGAAGGCTAGCAAGCCAACAGCTGTGGCTTGTCATTCAGCTAAGTAAACAAAGGTCCCTTCTAAATAGGAAAATTAAAGTAATAAATACACCACAACAACTTTCTGTGCTTCTAAATCTGCTGCCTCTCTCTGCTGGGTCTTTTCAAATGCATCATAAGTTTAACTTTTCAGAGGTACTATGTGTATGAGAGATCAGTGAAACTAGAAATTACTGAAGATGTGTATGGCAGGAATTCCGTATTGTGATGGAACTGATTGAGACCGAAGGCTTGCAACTGAACTGAAGCAAGCTGGACTTTCAGTAAGTGTGTGCCTCACATCTATATATATTATCAAAAGGCCACAAAAGGTTAGAGTATCTCCACACATGACAAGAATGCATCATACATAAAAACTTCTGTGTATGTATAAAACAAACAAAACTATTCTGCAACCAATTAGCAAATTTGTAATGCCATGCATGACAGTGTATTTTTTTCACAGGGAAATGTAGTGAAGTCCAGCTTTAGCTCATGGAGAAGTAATCAACATTTTTTATTCTCTGGTTAGCCCTTTGATACTGTCAGATTTGAAGACTAGGAAGGACAATGGTTGCTGGCTGATGGAAAACATGTCCCTTAGAAACAGCTGCACAGAACGCTTCCTGCGTAAAAAGCCCTAGAGAAAATAACATCTAAACATCCAAAATCCATCTAAACAGGATTTTGGAGTTTGTACAAAATATGCATGCCATCTTGTCTTTTGGGGGAGGAAAGGAAGGAGTAGGTAATAGCACTGTAAGGAGTGGTCCATTTCTTCGATGTGTTGTGTGTTTTAATCTATGAGACACAAGTAGAGATGAAAAAGGATTTCTGTGTCTTCATTTCCTCCTTCTCTTTCCTTTTGTGGCTGTAATTTGCTTGTTTTGGAGGAAGTCTGTTGTTTTAGAAATTACCCTAGGAAGGCAAGGCTAATTTTCCCAATTGCTATAAAGCTGGTAGGCAGATAACAATGCTAAAACAGCAATTAAAAAAAAAAAAAAAAAAGAGTTTGGATTTATCTGGTAGGCTTGAAATTCTGTGTGGACTATGGAGTAAACTGACGGAACTCTAGCTGAAATAGACAGAGCAGAATGTGCTTTGATTGTGAATTGGTTTATGAAAAATGTTTGCCATATGATTTTGTTCAGAGGAAAAGAAATAAAATATTTCACACATCTCTCAAATTGAAGTGTCATGTTTGAATAAGCTAGACTCCTGCGTTGTCTGGGGACAATGCCACAGAGTACCAACAGCTGACCTCTGTGGTGAAGGAACGTACGGTTTAGTCTGACAAAATGACTGTTCAGCTGGTAAAGTAAAATAAAGAAATCCTGCATGTTCAGTAAGCATATCCTCGCTGATATGTTCCAGATATCTTAGTTTCCCATTTTTTCCAATATTACTTCATAGGAATTTGAAAAATTTATCATTTAGTTTTACGCTTCTCGGCCAGGTTAGATCAGAAGCTCTGGAAAGTAGAGTACCTTATAGATTTCCAATCTGGGCAAACCCAGCACAGAAAACTGTAAAGATAGATGGTCCTGATGTCAAAAATATTACCCAATTGGTTTGGTTTGATTATAAAGTTTACCTAACCAAAGTCATGCTCAAATAGCTTATGTTGACAAACTCTACTTTCTTCCCCAGCAAGACAGAACCTATGGATGTACTGGAGTACAGCTAAGAAAGATTAAGGTACTGTCTCTTGACATCTTATTGTTCATGCTTAGTCTGCTGCCCAATGTGGGTATTTTAGGTTAATACACTTCTTTTATAATTGAGGCTGACTCAAAATTTCTTCGCTGTCAATTACAACTTTACAGTAGATGTCTTAATACATGGCAGCACAACTGCACCCTATCATATACCCTTACTTTCAAACTAACTGCACAAGAGTAAGACAGAAAAGGATCATCTTCATTTCCAGTCACCAGTCCCCTGCTCGGGTAATTTCTTCAACAGGATGTTATTAATATGGGAAACAAACAATTGCTCTAGTATTAATGACATAAACTTACTAACTCTGATGTAAACTGAGGAAAGCATAAAGAGAATCTAGTCATGCAGGAACCAACAAGAAACAAAACATTTTAGTGACCCTTGACTATTGCTCTGTTTTAAGTTGAAATCTTCCAGTTTGACACGGAAAGCCTGCTAAGTCTGTGACTAATTTGGATATTTATTTTGACCTTTTATAATTGAATAATGTTTAGTTCTAGGAGACCTTTTCATTCTAATTTAAACATTACATTCTCTGTGAATAAATATTTATTCATTGCATATGGTCTTTTTATTACATGCAGACTGTTTAGTTTTCAGACTGAAAAAAGTCAGTCCATCAAAGAATGCAGGTATCATAATGAAACAAAAACAACCATTTGTGTAATTGTAATGGCGGCAAGCAGTCCAGGCTAACAGTATGAATAATGACTAATTTAATCTATTTCCTTTTATATTTGCATTTTAATAAAAGCAAATGAAGGAAATACATGGAGCTAGGTGGTCCTATTATCCAAAAATTCATGAACACTCAAAAATAATTTTACTTAATATTTTGAAGTACAATAAAATTATTAAAGAAAGATGCAGTGCTGATACAGCTTGAGATTCATGTTAGAAACGGATTTCATTCAGTGACTGTGACTGTAAATACAGTGACCACCTTGCAGAGCATGTTTTATAAATCATCTGAAAGTCAAAATGCCCATAACCATACCAAATCAAAGATTTAACTTAAACATCAAATTCTGCTCAGTGATGACATGTCTATTTGTTGCAATTTGGGGAAATTAAGGAAATTTAAGCAAGATAAATGAATTCTAACAGTGCATTATAGATTTTTTCATTATAACTTCTGTGGAACTAAAAGCAAGTAATCACTCAATGCTAATGAATGGTACAGTATAAAAAGATTGTTCTATCAATTTCCGTGCTTTCTTTCCAAAACCTGAATATTGTACAGCAATAGGCACAGGCAACTAATATGTTACATTGTTAGTGGGTTTTTTTTGAAAGGTAACTATCTTTATGAGAAAACATAGGTATTCAAATGAGACTTTTTTCCTTTTACAGGTATATTATATTTAAAAAAAAAAGTGCCATCATTTGACAGTTGTACTCTTGTAGCTGTGATTGTTTAGAAAGAAAAATATTGGGATAGCTTCTGTGACAGGAAAAATAAAAAACACTTTCAAATCTGAATTCTTCAGTTAGTGGACTTCTAAGCAGCATTGTTTTATCGTACATTGCAAATTCTTCACCCTTCACCTTCTGCTAACCCTCATTATTCCACAAGAATCAATTATGTCTCCTTTTCCTTCTCTTTCTCTTTCTCTTTCTCTTTCTCTTTCTCTTTCTCTTTCTCTTTCTCTTTCTCTTTCTCTTTCTCTTTCTCTTTCTCTTTCTCTTTCTCTTTCTCTTTCTCTTTCTCTTTCTCCCTTTCTCTCTTCCCCTCAGTGTGCAAAACAATGTATTTTCTTCCAAAGTCAGCTTGGAGTAGCCATGCGGTTTTCTCCCTTTGATCATCGCTCACCTGCACAACAGCTTGAGCAGCAGCTGTAAACCAGCTCACTGAAATTACCTGCACTGGGAATAAGACACCGTTTTGATCCTTGCAGTTTCACTCAGCTACATCTGTGAAGGGGCACAAACAGGGACAAGATGGGGAACTCATAAACTGTCTTTCCTTAAAACACGGTGTCATGAAATTACATCTTTTACCCACTGGCTTTATCTTTTACTTCTCTCATTGCTAACCTGTCAGTCGACTCCAAATGCTACCTACCCTTTTCTGTCACACTGATCAGTTAACATAATGAATTGAATTTGATGGCAACTGTTCCCAGCCTTTATATAGTATCAAGTTTACCTCTTCCTTTTCAGACCTGAAGAACATTTGAAAAAACATACCTGCTTCATTTGTTCCCAAGTGTATCAGTGGGACTAATAAAAGATACTGGCTGTCTTCCAGTTTTGGCAGCATGCAGTGGCAGCAGGTAATAATGTAAACTAATGATACTACGAAATGAATAGAGAAATGCAGAAGTAGGAGGAAGAAGAAAGTTTTACATCCATCCTGAAGTTGAATACAATTTCTTATTTTCAGGATTTACATTGCTGTTATCCAAATTGTCATTGTAGTTACAGCACCAGATTCTAACAGCTAATTTGTAAAAGTGTGTTTTATTTTATAATTTAACACTTTTTTCTCCATCATAGTGGCATCAATAAAACTTAATCATGTTTTGATCTCACTGAAATAAGGCAAAATCATTTGGTTGACTCATGACTCTTTACAGTTGTAGGGCTATGATCTTGGGATCACAGAGAACTGATGGGATGGCTCCCATGACTGGAGTGTTGCACTGGAAGGATAATGGCTCTTGAGGAAGGACAGGATAGGAATACAAGGAGGGAAAGATGCCCTCTTTATGAAAGAAAGTAGCTGGAATTCACGGAGCTCTGCCAGGTGATGAAAGAGGAGCCAAGGGAGAGTTTACACGTTAGGATTAAAGAGAGGACAGGCAAAGATGACATTATAGTGGGTGTCTCCTATACCTGACCAGGAAGAACAAGTGGATGAGGTCCTCTACAAACAGATAGGAGCAGCCTCACATTCGCAGACCCTGATCCTCATGGGAGACTTCAACCACCCAGATATCTGCTGGAGGGACAACACAGCAAGGCATAAGCAATCCAGGAGGTTCCTGGAGTCCATTGGTGATAACTTCTTCCTCCAAGAGATAGAGGAGCCAAGAAGAAGAGGTGTTCTGGTGGACCTCATACCAACAAGGAAGGCTCTGTTGGAGATGTGAAGGTGAATGGCAGCCTTGGCTGCAATGCCTGTGAGCTGGTGGAGTTCAGCATCCTGAAGGCAAGAAGGAGGGTGAAAAGCAAACTTATGACACTGGACTTCAGGAAAGCAGACTTTGACCTCTTTAAAGATCTGCTCAGAAAAGTTCCACAGGCTGAGGCCCTGGAGGGAAGGGCAGGCCAAGGAAGCTGGTTAATATTCAAGGATCACCTCCTCCAAGCTCAAAAAGGGTACATCCCAATAAATATGAAGTCATACAAAAATGTCAGGAGGTCTGCATGGACGAACAAATATTGCCTGGCCAAACTCAAACAAAAAAAGGGTGGAAGCAAGGGAAGGTAACCTGAGAGGAACACAGAAACATTGTATAATAATCTCGGGATGAAATCAGGAAAGCTGAAGCCAAAATGGCCAGGGATGTCAAAGACAATAAGAAGGACTGCAGCAAGTGCATAAACGACAAAAGGAAGAATAGGGAAAATGTGGGCCCATTGATCAATGAGAGTTGGACCTGTTTACAGAGGACACGGAAAAGGCCTTCTTTGCTTCAGTCTTTACTTTCAAAAGAGATTTTCAGGAATCCAGGGTCCCAGAGACCAGGGAGGTATACAGAAACATTATTTAAGCATCCAGATATTAACTTAGGAAAGGCAAAGCCCAAATGGAATTAAGTTTTGCCAGGGATGTCAAAGACAGTAAGAAGGGCTTCAATAAGTATATAGGTGACAAAAGGAAGACTAGGGAAAATGTTGGTCTATCACTCAATGAGACAAGGGACTTGGTTACACAGGATATGATAAAGGCCTTCTTTGCCTCAGTGTTTACTAGCAAAAGGGATCTTCAGGAATACAAAGTGCCAGAGACCAAGGGGAAAGGCTGGAACAAAGATCTATCCTTAGTGGAAGAGGATTAGGTCAGGGAATACCTAAGCAACCTGGACATACATAAGTTCATGGGCCTTGATGGTATGCACCCTCGAGTGTTGAGGGAGCTGGCAGATGTCATTGCAAGGCCACTGTCAACAATCTCTGATCAATCGTGGAGACTGGGAGAAGTGCCCAAAGACTGGAGGAAAACAAATGTCACTCCTATCTTCAAGAAGGGCAAGTAGGAGGACTGATGGAACTATAAGCCAGTCAGTCTGACCTTGATCTCTGGGAAGGTAATAGAGCAGCTAATCTTGGAAATTATTTCCAGGCCCATGAATGACAAGATAATCATCAGATGTAGCCAGCATGGCTTCACCAAGGGGAGGTCATGCTTGACCAACTTGATAAACTTCTATGATGAAATGACTGGCTTGGTAAATGAAGGCATAGCACTGGGTATTGTCTACCTGGACTTCAGTAATGTCTTTGACATTGTAGCCCATCAGATCTTAATTGGGATCAGTCCATTGGGATGCACTTCTTTTGAGCTTGGAGGAGGCAATCCTCAGACAAGCTGTTGATGTATGGGATGGATGATCAGCCAGTGAGGTGGGTTGAAAACTGTCCCTGAGAGTGATGATCAGCAGCTCAAAGTCTAGTTGGAGGCCAGTAACTAGCAGTGTACCCCAAGGGTCAATAGTGGGTACATTCCTGTTTGCCATCTTCATTAACAAATTGGATGATGGGGCAGAGTGCACTCTCAGCAAGTTTGTAGGTGACACCAAACTGGGAAGGATGGCTGATATGGAAAAGGATCACGCTGCCATCTAGAGGAACCTTGACTGGCTGGAGAAATGGGCTGACAGGAACTTCATGAGGTTCAACAAAGAGACGTGTACTGTCCTGCATCTGGGAAGAAACCACCCCATGCACTAACATATGTTGGGGGCTGTCCAGCTGGAAAGCATCTTGGCAGAAAAGAACCTGGCGGTTCTGATGCACACCAGCAATGTGCTCTTGTTGCAAAAGCTAATGGTGTCCTGGGCTGCATTAGACATGGTCTTGCCAGCAGGTCAAGGGAGGTGATCCTTCCTCTCTACTCAGCACAGGTGAGGCCACACCTCAAGTCCTGTGTCCAGTTCTAGACTCCTCAGTACAAAAGAGACATGGACTTACTGCAGAGATTCCAACAAAGGGCCACCAAGATGATTAAGGGACCAGAGCACCTGTCATACAAGGAAAGGCTAGGATTTTTGGGACTGTTTAGCCTGGAGAAGAGACGTCTTCGGGGGAATCAAAAGGACCAGAGGGAACGAGCACAAACTGAAACACAGGAGGTTCTGTCTGAGCATCAGGAAACACTTTTTTACTGTGAAGATGACTGAGCACTACACAGGTTGCCCAGAGAGGCTATGGAGTCTCCACCCTTAAAGATATTAAAAATCCATCTAGACACGGTCCTGCGCAAATGGCTCTGGGTTGCCCTGCTTGAGCAGGGGGATTGGCCCAGATGACCTCCTGAGGTGTCTTCCAACCTCAATCATTCTGTGATTCTGAGATTCTGTGATTTAGACTATCATATAGCTCCATGTGAAGTTCATCTCCCTGATTTCTCTAATATCTCCTGTGTAATAAGATGATTAGTAGCATCTTCCAGCATGACTATGACTGAGATCAAGAAGTTATGTTGTTGCTACCTACCAGTGCCTTGTCTTTAAAGAAGTTAAAGAGGAGCATTATTCATTTTCCTCTCACTGCTGTGGCCTGTTCCTCAGTATAACCATATGAAATAGCAGTGTATTACACTGGGGACAAAAATAAACTTGAGCTGCCTACTGAAGCATTTTTAAAAAACAATGCGTCTCTCTCTCCTTCTCACTTTCTATCTTGCTCTCTCTCCCTCTGTAAGATCTGTTAAAAATTGTACTTTAAGGAATTAATGACCTGCTTTCATCATGCAACCACTTGACAAAGTTTTCCGTTGTCATTCGGGTTGAAAATGGTGCTGATAAAGGATCTGGCATCTTTATTCACATACATGAATAATTTTTGGATTAAAGTAGAGATGAGTCCCAAGAGAGGATAAATGGCATGCAAAGGTTCCATGACATTATTAAATGGACTAATATTTAATGTATTCTAGCTATATTTGGATTTATCCAAGTGCATAAAAAATAAAAAATAGAACTTAGATTCTTAAATTGGGTCTGTTATTCTTGTGTCTGGGGTTACATCATATTACAAAGTGTCAGGCTTAGCTATTCCCTAACATATCTCTTCTAGACCAATGAAGTTTAATTTATTTTTCAGAACAGAGTGCTAGATTTTGAGTTTGACTTATAGATCATTCTGAAAAGCTGTAGCCAACAGGAGAAACCACTGCAATGTAACTCTTCTGGTTTTACTTGGAAGGATATGATGAATCATGTCACTCTACAACTTTTCCATTCTTTTTTTCTTTTTCTCCTGTGATCAACATATAAACAAAAACCCTAAAATTATTTAAGGGCAAAACCAGGTATATGAAAGTAATTATTGTTCTCCGTGGTGATAGTCCCTTACGCAACATTAGGGAAGAAATTGAAGACCTGATATTCTGCATAGGCTTAATTTGGGCTTCAGAAGGGAACTGAAAATGGCAGTAATAAGGAACGTACTTTAGAAACTGAACTTTACTTTAAGATCATATATTTGCCTGATTTTTCTCCCACTTCTGAAAGCCTATAGCCAGAAGAAGATGAATGTATTGAGATAGAATTATTTTTAATAGATATTTTTCATGGTGTTTTAAGCTTCGAACACTACTTGCATCTTGAATAACTTGGGCAATGCTGTCTGAGTATTGTTTGAAAAACAACAAAATCCTTTCATCAGGCTGACAGTCTGGAAAAAAATGACAAATAATTCCTCTACAAAGATTTTTTGAAATACTGTGTTTTGATGGGTGAGAGTAGATATTTTAGATTGAGGACACTTCTTGCTTAGAGGGACAGTGTCAACCTTAACATCTTTTTGCTTAAATAAAGGCTTTTCTTTGGAGCTAAAAACACCTTTGATACTCAGACTTGACTTCTCTTCATACTAATATATTTCTGTCACCCATTTTGCAGTATGCTGCTTGTTTTAATGTTTCTCTTGTTTTAAAAGTATAAGCAGAGGTGTTGACATCTTTTTTTCTTCCTGTTTTTCTGCTCCAACAGAATAACATCACATTAACAACAATTGCCCAGAGAACATCATCTTTGAATTCCTAAAGGGATCAAATTTGATATTCTTATAATGTCTTCCAGAATCATGAATGTTAATTGGATAAATTATCTTTTGATTTTTGAAATAAACCAGGTTTGAAATTCAGCGCACGAACCCTCATTAGTACAAATTTTACATTATGACCTGCTCTAGGGTCTTCCCATCAGCTAGAAAAAGTGGCGCTATGGCATTTTTATTTTTGAAAGGCCATAATTAGTTTTTAAAGCATGTTACCATCTTAGTTTCCAGTTGTACTGAAGCACTCTTTTATGAGTTTTCAGATACCCTAAGAAGAGGAAAGATGGTGCTGTTAATAGGACAGGAATTAGGAGAGCTAGATTCATGCACTTGGTTTTGCCACAGATGTCTTCTGTGATATTAAGGAAGCTGCTTTATCTCCATTCCACTCCATTGTGTGACAGCAATATAAGTCAACAGGATGCTCCTTTATTAGATTGTTGTGACGATATTGAAAGCCTAATCATGGCCCAGTGGTGAAATCACACAGCCAGGAACAAAACACTGGAAAGCCTGTTCCCTCAGTTAAATTTGTTTTCATTGAAGAGTTGGTACAGAATTAAAGAGAAGGATCGCAGGCCTCCAGCTGGCTGCAGGAGGACACAGCTGAATCAGACTCTGCCCTGTTCATCGGGCCAGGCAACTCCTGTAGGTAATTTTCAATGTTTCTTGTGCAATACCCTAAGCAGTAGATTTCTGTGCAAAAGTACCATCATTAATACCTTTATGTTCTAATGTAACCCAGCTAGTCCAAGTTGATTGCTTAAGCTAAAAACACCCAGCATTTTGAGCTTCCTTTGTAACTTCATAAATTAGTAATGTATGGGCTACCTCTTAGGGCTTTCAAATATGTAAACCACCTACATGGTTTGCTAAATTGTCAGAAGGGTTATTTTATCTAAACTTCAGAATACTTCTTTTAATTCTGTGCCTATTCATGTTCACAGAGAAATGTCTGTGAAGTCATTTCACTGTC
This sequence comes from Pluvialis apricaria, assembly GCA_017639485.1. Classification (NCBI taxonomy): domain Eukaryota; kingdom Metazoa; phylum Chordata; class Aves; order Charadriiformes; family Charadriidae; genus Pluvialis; species Pluvialis apricaria. The sequence continues at coordinate 53,125,420 of CM030007.1, forward strand.
TCATTTGAAATATTTACAAGATAAATAAAATCAAAAGTTTGTGTACACAAGAACTTATTTTCATAGTCTTCAAATGTGTTTCTTAAATGAAAAGGAAAATAAGAAACCAAAATTAGTAGAAGAGATTTGAGAAATTACCAAACTAAGTGTACTCTTCAGGTCAACAGATACACCTCTTACTTTCATCAGTATAAGTGCATTGATTTATTTCTAAACAATAAGATATACTTGAGACAGGGTTATATATTGAGCATTTTGCAAGAAATTTCTGTGCTGTCATTGTGTGTTCTAAGTTTGATTACCAAGGAGAGATGCTTGTTACCTTTAGACCATCATTTTAAAATATTTAAAATATATATTTAAATATATTTGCAATAATATTTCTCATTTTAAACGTATACTATATGAAAAAATATTAGCTTGGTTTCATTAATGTTAATTTCTCTCAGCTTTATTTTTCTGTCATAATTAATACTTCACTCCTTAGAAATTTCTAACTGAACATACAGAAGTAAATATAGGCTAGGTCTCACTAACTCTAAACATAGTTTCTTCTTTTAACTTTAGCACACAGTGGGTGAAAGTCTGGTCCCATTCAAATCAATGGAAGAGATCTCAAGATCAGTATCATCAGGATTTCACCCAATATTTTTCTGCTAGTTGCTGCATAAGAGACACGTCTATTACTTCTTCTCTGACAGCAGAAATATGAGCAGGGGCTATAGCTCAGTGCTTGATCTCGTCTTTCAGGAACACAAAGCTCTGGGTGTGTTTCTGAGGGCTTGTTGCTTAATGCTTTCCTCACAGGTGTTGACAGCCGAGCAGGGGACAGCAACTTCTTCACCTGGCAATACTGTAAACAGAGAATTTACTATTAAGGGTTCGATTCAAAATACTTATTTTGCATATTTCTCAGGATACATGTCTAGAACTACCTTTGTCTCCAAATACATTGCAAAATAAACACCTTAAACATGCACTTTTTCCCTAGACCAGAGCAGCCTGAAGCACTCTCCAGCTAAGCCTCAAGATTCACTATGGTTCAATGACTTTCAACTACAGTGAGACTTAAGCATGCAGCAGTTCCTCTTGAGCTCTAATTTCTATTGGAAAAAAGATGCTCCATCTGGGCTGGCAGGAAGCCATGGACTGCTTCTGGGTGTCTGAATGATTAGGGGAAGAAGGACCCCAGGATGCAACAGGTGTGTTTCAGCAGGAATTACAGAGATTTAGCAAATGGGATAAATGCATGTAATAATATGTGTTGTCTTATGTCTTTGGAATACAAGGGCACGCAATTGTCTGAAATTCAACTCATATATGAACAATTATTTTAACATAAATTATATTTATACTTTAAGCATCCAAACTGTGTTCAGCTTTGGAGGGTTTTTTTTTTGTTTTTGTCAAGGATGCTTATGTCTGCATAAAAAAGAACATTTTAGGGGAAATTTTTGAAGTTGAAACCTCCGGGTTTAGATATCAGCTCAGGAGTTCTGAACAGTGCAGTAAATAATTGTACTTAGATTTATTAAGTCATCAAATCCTTAGAAAAAAACTTGGAGAGAAAAAGAACTGAGTCGACTGTTATCCTGTATTTGAGAGCAATGGCGTTACATCTTGTCAAGACCAGAAAAATAATACAATTTGGAAATTAAAGTAAGAATATCTCATATACTGTACTATTATACTTTCAACTTGGAAAAGGGATTATTTATAGTGCAGTAACTCTATAATAAGAAGACTCCTCACGGATTATACTATAAATTAATTTTTTCATTATTTTTGATTTAGGTTTTATAGAAAATGGACAAAGGGAAAATCTGTTATCACTACTTTAACAGAAGCACACAGCTCCTTGATAAGTCCAGGGACTGGAAAACCTTTGTGTCTATGTCTTCCTGTCTGTTTGTACTTTGCTTTTTTCCTTTGTGATCCTTATTAGCAAATATAAACTTATTTGGAGTATAAATAAATAACCAGCATTAATAGATTATTCCCTTTCAATACTTCCTCGAGAAACTTTACTGAGTTATTTCAGTAAAGCAGTGTATACATTAACATAACACTTGCGAGAATGATTCTACACAGTAATATTATCTGTGCTCATATAATTTCCTTTACAATAGAAATATACTTTAAAGATAGGTTAAAAAGTTTGAGCACTTCAGAAGGGCTTTCCTTTTCATTTTATTCTAACTCCTAGTTTAGTTTGTGGACATTATATTTTTAGAACAATTAGAGGACTGTGAGGTGCACTACCCTTTTATTGTCCTCTATATCTTCTCAGCAGTATCATTAATAAATATCAATGATCAATATTCTGTTTATGGCATTTATTTCCAAATATTTTAAACATAGCTAATCTCATTATCTCTCTCAAAAGCTGTTTACTTTAGAAAAATAGTTTTTTAGAATTTTTATTTTGTCTCTCTCAACTTTACAGCACAATGAAATGCTCCTGTTTTTGAAAGAATCCCAAAAAGGTCTCTTTCTTTCTTCTACCAAAAAAGGAGATTATTTTACCTATTGCAAAGATTTTTAATTAAAAATTGCTTTTATTAAAAATGGAGGGATTTTTTTCAGCTGAAATTCTACCATTCTTCAAATCATTTACAACTAATGCAAGTGCCATGAAAAGAAAGCTTTTCTTCTGAGTAGTTCTATATAATCAAATAGAACAGTTCATGTTCATAAATTTTGCATAGGTACTACCACAGTACTGCATATCAGAAGAGGTATAAAATATTTTTGGACTGTTAAAACACCCCACAATAACAGGAAATATCTCCTTAAATGTAATGTCCCTTGGCAACCAGCATGATATCAAAACTTTTCTATATATTTTCAAATGCCTGCAAACTCACAATGAATTATCGGAACTAAACTGAGATTAATATTTCTGATGTATGATGAGCCCATTTCCCAAAAAATACTGATAAAGAGACTCTCTTACATACAGCAACATAAAATGACACAAGTTATAAAAATACTTGGAGCTATTTCTACTGTTAAAAGAAGCTTTTTCTCCTGAAATGAAGAAATGCAGAAAAACAAGGAATGACAGGGAGACATGATTTTTTGGTTTAGCATTTTACATAAAATAACAACAGAAGATTAATGCTTTTGTCAAATTCATTATCAGACTAAAAATTTTATTAAAGTACATATTTTAAGGGCAAGTGGCAACTTAGAAAAACAAGTGAGGAAGGTTGCTTGTTTCTGTAGTTGTTTTCACACTAATTCTGTAAAAAGAGTTGAAACATTAAACTTTTTACATTAACACAGGTTTGAACATGCTTTTACCTTTTCTGTACAATCAGAAAGGAGAGCTTTGTAACTGAAAGTTGAAGCTGAAAAGTAATCATGTCATTCCAAGATAGTGATGTGAAGTAGTGAAGGGAAGACACATGTCAAGACTCACAATAAAATAGTAGGTGTTAGCAATATTGACATAAGCACAGTGTTTGGACTTTGGATTTCTAGCATCTCAGACAGCCAGGGAGACTCCTTCCGTCTTTATCACTGCAGAGGGCTGCGGGGATTTGCAGTTTCGTTCTCATCAGCACCACCATGGGTTTGTGCAGAGGTCGTTGCTGAATGGGAACAAAATGGTAGGCAACACTGAGCAGCTGCCTCAACTGCTTTTCCAGTATAGGGGGTGAGAGAAAGTGAGAACTGAAATCCAGGTCTCCTGGATGCTGTACTACTGGATATCCTCTCCTCTTCTCCCCTGCTACCCCCCATTTCTTTTTTTTTTTTTTTTACTAGAAGTTCACTGAAAGTTTGAAAGGCTTCAAGTGTGTGGTAAATGTTGCTAGGTCACTTAGCTGCTTGTCAAACAATGCACAGAACATAACAAATCTGCAGAGTACTGACCATATGAATGGATATTCTAGATGGGGCCAAAATGTTTTTATCACATGTAACATCTGAACGAGGGACTGCTTTCTATAAATATTTGATGCAAATAAGAGCATGCACTCACATGATGAGTCTTGCTGATTTCAGTAAGACATCTTGCATGCATAATGATTTGCAGTGTTGAGACTGTTCTGCAGCCAGTAAGGCTCAGCTGGAAGCTTGTCAAAGTTGGTTCTAAATTTATGTAACATAGGAATCAATCTGTGCATATTTTCTCCATCTTTGCATTTGGCTTGAGGTAGTGTTTGTAGCTGATTGTTTTGAATAGTGGCAATAATGCTTCTATTTTGTCAATGTATTTAACCAAAAAAAGTCACACAGTATTGAAAACTTATTTTTGTTGTTGTTTTGGTTTGTTTTGTTTTTAAAGATGCATAAATACTTAGGCTATTTATGCTTTAAAGATTCTATGCCAAAGATAAATTGAAACTTACAGGTTAAATATTTTCATACCATAAGTTGACAATTTCAGCAGTCCATGCGTACTTAGCAGACTATCTCTGAACTGGAAAGGCACTGAGGCAGATTTACATATAGCAACATCAGTGCATGCCATATGCATTTTAGCGCTCTTACAGGTCTGATTTAGGCACCCACAGGATAACATGTTGAATCCTTTTTTTTTTTGTGAAAGCTGCTCTTGGAAAAGAAGGGATTTTAACTGGAATGTGTGTGTTGACTATAAGAGTACTGGACACCTGATTTTAAGTTTGTCTGTAACCTTCAAGGTGGTATGCAAACTAATGAGATGTAGAAGAATTGCCACTAGACCTGTTCCCATTTGCTCACATTTAAGAGGAACACTTAAAAAAAAATTCATATTATGGAGCCCTATTTGTTGAAAATAATACAATTTATGCATACACATTCATGCTGTGTATTTAGTGCTTGAGGAAAGCAACTAAGTGGGATACTTGTCTTCCTCTTTATATTAATATTTAATTAAAAGATCAAGAAAATTACATCTTGACAGATACTATTTTAACCATAGGAAAAATACATCTGCAGTAACACTTTTCTTGTTTGATCTCTTTTTTTGGGGTCAACTTACATCCATACACAGAAGCACGCACATAATGTTTCCATGATGGGGACACAATGCTGTTAGTAAGTTTTTATGCTTGAGGCCAGGGAAATTATATCACACTTGCTTTTGACTCCAGATCAAGAACTGTAGTTGTAGCATGAAAAAATAAAAATACAGAAAAGGCTTTGAAGGTTTGAAATGCTGAAATTCACAACTCTGACTTGTTAAAGTGGTTTCTTGTTCACAGTAGTATTTGCTGCCTTGCTAATGATCTTCCAGCTGGAATGGATCCAGCCAGTGTATCTACTATTCATTTAAACTCATGCAGAAGTTTGAAACTTCACAATAAACTGTTTTGTTGAGACTTCTGGGGAAAAAAAACAAGACCCAGACAAAAAAGACCCATAAAACTAAAAAATACAGTAACATGAGATGCAAAACATTTTATTTAAACTAGTGGTTTCTAGGTCAAAGTATATTGTATAATTGCTAGTTGAGTTCTTCACTCATGGCACAGTCAAAATTCCTATTGCAACAAAACTCTTTTGGGATCTAAAAATCACCATCTTTCAATTATTACATGTACCTGTCTTCAAAACACCATAAAAGAAGGAGAAATTCTGTGTATTCTTACCTTATAGTTGTTTAACATAATGTCTTGTGTGCTCATAATGCCCTAATTCACAGATTCTCAAGCAGACAAAAGTGTGTGTTTTCAAATAAATTAAAGACTATAGTGAATCTCAATAGTGCCTCAATTCACCCTTCAGTTTGTTTCTGATGAATTATTACTCTAGAGGCCAAATTTCCTGTCAATGATTTATGGACTTCCTGAATATAATCATTCCAGAAGAGAAAAGGGTCTCTGCCACAGGAAAAGGTAGACACATCTGGAAATGACATTACTGTTACTGATTCTTAATATTAAATATAAATATTAGTGTAAGGTTGATGTCTCTTAATATTAATACTAGCACAAACATTCCCTCTATTAATGTAGTCTCATTTCAGCTGAGGCAATGAATAAAAGTGGAATATAGTTGTGCTCTCCAACATTTTTGTCCTCATAGCAATAAATGTGATTAATAACTGAGGAATTGAAGTATTACCTTGGTAAATCTGTCCAGTAGCATTAACATTTAGGCAGTAATGATGATTTTTAATTAGATCCAGATGTCATGAAGCTTGGACTATACATATTCAGGTGGATCAAGCTTAAGAAAAAATACATTAGAGGGGATAGCAAAACAAAAAATAATAAGAAAAAAAATCATATGTCTTGAAAAATAGTTTTGAGGCATTATATTATGGACTAACCAGGGTGAAAATTATTAAATACATACATACAACAGAAGCATCCAAACTTCTTTCTCAGTGGCCTAGATAGCATCCTGTGCATTTGCACAAAGCCTATGCACCTCTAAGCCTACACTTGCCACGTGACCAGACAACCCTGTGCCTATGCATCATTCATGAGCTCTACACATTTACACATATACAATGCTGATGTGTCCCTAAAGAATTCTATCTACTGCATAAGCACTGTTCAGTGTCTATCTCCTTTTACCAGACCTTTATGCACTGGGGTCACGTTGGAAGACTTTTTGGAAAAGGGAGTTTCATACAAGATTTATTATGGTTGAACTTTTTTAGTTTTAAAGGCTGAGTTTTTCTGCACGCCTGTAAAAGCAGCTTTAAGTACCTCACTACTACTGGTACCTGAGCTTTCAAAAAAGGCCAGTCATACACTTTGTAACAAAGTTTTATTGCCAATAACTTAGGTTGGTTTGAACAAGTAACAAAAAGTTCTGTTCTTCAACAGAAATTGACAGAATCAAGTCATTTTGCGATCCCAGTAGAGACTCATTTCTGATGTCTAGGTGACAGTGCAGTGGTACTTACACTGTGGTACATTTCATGCCAGGACAAGGATATCTAACAGCTTTTTGTTAAAAGCAAACACTGAAAGCTCTGACTCAGTCAGCTGGGTTTCTCTCTGAATAATTCACCTTGCCCTGTTCTTTTCAGGGAAATGTCATAGACCCAGCTTCTGTGTAAGTTTAACCACACGCATGCATGTGATACAGTCCACAACATCTTTTCCCTCTCACTCATTTATTTCCACCACCCCAAGCTACACCTGAACTTCCTTTATGTAGAGTACAAAAAAAGTATATATTTTAGTCAAAGGTTACATTTGTAATACTCAGAGAAAGGCAAGGGTGGGTTTTTTTAATGGTAAAATCAAATTATTTCCTTCAGCTTTTGTGATTTATGTCTCTTCTTTGTTTATTATCACAGTCATGTTTTTCTTTACGTAGTTAAACATTCATCCAAACAATCTGAAAAAAAAAAAAAGAAGTTAGGTTTCAAGTGACCCTGGGAAAGATTTTAAAAAATATCAGAGAACAGAAAGCTCTAAATCCTGCTGAAAATGTATAGGATTTGTACACATGCATTCCAAGATGATTTTTAAAAAACAACAAACCAATGAAACCCAAAACCCCTATACTTGATTCTAGAGACCAATCAAGCTGGTGACAACCCAGTCTGTAACAAGCTGGGATTCTTTTATTAAATTTGATTTTGAGATGGGTTTGAGGGGAGGTATTAATGCATCTTCTTAGTAATCCTAGTTATGTGGAGTTTAAACTGTGAGTTCGCAGGTGAAGATCAGTCTGAGCTATTTATCTTGTTTCCAGAAGACCCACAAGCTTCACTTCTTTTCCCTGTTGCTAGAGGAAGCCCCTGCACTGGTCTGTTCCTGTCCTTGCTGCTCTTCCACCCCAGATACTAAGGACCTTAGCTTCAGGTCCTTGTGGGTTTTTAGACAGGTAGATCCACTAGACAGCAAAGAAAGAGGGAAGACAGGCTACAGCATCGTTGTGAAATACACCACAAAACCTGTCCCTGGCACTTAGGACAATGGATGCAGATTGCTCTATGTCCACATGACAGTGAACTTGAAACAGATCAGCTGTTTCCTCTTTGCACAACATTTGTATCCTGACTTGGGCTTCTAACGCTCTCTGAGAGAATGCTCCCCTGATGTCATGTGTGTCATAATCATAAGGCTGAATTATAGCCTGCTAGAGTAATGTTTTTATAGAGCAAAAGCAGAATAATACATTGCTTTCTTTAGATGCTATGAGAGCAGATGGACTCTCTGAGGGACAAACTCTCTTGAAGGACTGCAGAGAAGAAAGAGCCAAGGTTAGTGCAGTCTTGTCTGTGTTGTCTTTCTCAGAGTGATGTGAAGTGATGTGAAGAACACAGATAAGATAACACCTTGTTAACATCTAAGAGATAACAGCTAAGGCCAAAATAGACTGTGACAGGCATCTGGGTGAGTATCTTATTGTGGGTTCAATAGAAAGATGCTAATATAGGAATAACTTGATCAAAGAGATAAGCTTAGAAAAATAGAATAGAATAGAATAGAATAGAATAGAATAGAATAGAATAGAATAGAATAGAATAGAATAGAACAGAAAGTTCAGTTCATGTAGAAGGACCCTACAGACGTCATCTAGTGCAACTGCCTAGATGAAGAAGAAGAATAATTCTAAAAGACGCATTCAACATCTTTTTGAATGGGTAAAGATGGAATAAGGTCACATTTGTTAGTGTCAGAAAATAAAAGATCATAATAAACAAAACACAGGAAGATGGACTGAAAAATCATCATACAGGTGCTATAAAAAAGTACTCTTACAGATTTATACAGATATTAGGTACTTAAAAATTATATTGATGCACCTGTTGCTTATTACTTAGATGTATTGCTTCATGTGTCCCACAAGAAATACTTTATCCTTATCACTTGGTTCACAGGAATTTGAAAATTTTTTGAAAACTTTAAAATTGGGATTTTTGCCAGAACAAAAACTGAAGCAAAATACTCCAACTGACATTAGGATTTCCTTAAATAAGGAAAGGAGCAGATAACCCCAAATATAAATTATGCTTATTTCTCTCTTTGGGTTGGTCCACAAGTGTCATATCAGCCCATACATAGCAAAAAAGAACTACTCGGCAACATTAAATATTTAGCTTATTTCTATAATTCATAGCAGAACCAAAAATATACCTATGAAATTGTGTTTATTCAAATCTAAGAGAAACATTGTTGTCACTTTCTTGAATGGGATGGAAATATTAAACATCTTTTAAGATCAACCTGGCCTAGCTTTAAATGCAGATCTGCAATCAGGTATAGGTGGCACAAACTGAGAATATCAATATGACTAACATATAAGGAATTATACAGATTTTTTTTCCCCTCAGAGATATATCTAGTTGTTTATGCACTTTTTTTTCTTTTTAAGTGGAAAGTAATGTAGATCATTAATATCCTCTGTCTGTGAATTAGGAAAATTTTTTGCTAACAGAAATAGTATAACTTATGAAAAAAATGCTTTGAGCTGTTATGAAGGCGCAAAATGATAAACCCATGTGAGACAGTTCCTCAAATGACATCTGAAAAGCAGTATTATAAAATTATTCAGTTTGTCTCCTGAATTTTCACCCGTGTTTTTTTAATGGTTATTTAAATGGCACAGGCTCATCACTCAGCACCGTGTTCTAAGGCAATAAACACCCTAAAGAAAATGTTTCTGTAAGCTTATGTTACTTAATAGTCATCTAATATGTTCCTAATTGCAAGGCAAGTCATGTGTTTAAGAATACACTTTTCCCTGAAATGACTTTTAAGAAGCTCTGGGTGTGTGTACATGCACACACATACATTATTCATATTCTGCAGCATTTCTGTGACAGAAAGAACTAAAATTGTATGTAAGGTATACAAAATATTGAAGCTATAGCCTAATTCAACCTTTGACAGAGAGGGAAGATTTCTTTTTTCTTTAAGGTTCAAAGTCATGATGGCCTGCTTACCTTTGCTTCTCCATAAAACATAACAGACCCATACTGGTTGACTTCCTTTGGCATTAGCTTTGCAAAAATGTCTCTTTTTATTTCAGTGACACAACAGATAAGATTTTAAAGAGGTCTGCCTGTACTCAAGTTTTGATATTTATACCTCAGTAAAAATATTGTCAACTGATTATGAGCAGAAAACCAGTAATCAAAATGTATGTTTCTCAGTTTCCAACTTCTGCTTCAATTGAATTACTACTTGAAGGAAATTATAGTACTGACTTACTAGTTTCTGTTAAAGTAAATGGGTATGCCCCTCCTGGAACAGAATAAGTCCCTAAATTAGAGTCTACACCTCAGAAAAATAAGCCTACTTTTTTTCCAAAAGTGACCAGAAATTAGTAGTGTTGCTTCCTTCTCCTTTCTGCCTTTTTTTCCCTTCCAAGGTTTCTTCACACTAACCCTCTGATCATTGGTGCTTGTAAGGCTGCTATAAAAGATACTAAGATGCTCTAGGATACATCAAGTTCAGAGCTTTAAAAAAATATGTTTTCTACTAGATGCTCATTACATATCTAGTTACCTATTTATAAAGATGTAACACCTTTCTCACACAGGGAGACAGGAGTGATCCAACAATGTCAGAAGGAGTCTGTACTTTTCTTTGTAAGCCAGAAAACAGAACAATACCTGGATCAAATATACAGGAAACCACAAACAGTTCTGAAAGTCCATTTCTTATATAATTTAAAAAAAAAAATGTTGGAGGGCAGACTCACAAATTAAAACCACACCATGTGTTTAAAAAGACAGGGAAAACAAAGAAACTCCATGTACATTCCCCTTATTTCATCACACTTCTTTTGCTTTGTTGTGAATAATTTCACATGACAGTGAAAAGGACAACCAGCATAAAAAGCTTTCAAGTTATTATTCAGAAAACAAAGCAAACTCGACTGGCACAAATACACATTGTGCTGACTACTCATTGCATTTTACAAACACCAGCTGAGTATAAAAAATTTGTACAATTTTTTCAAGTTTTCATTTTCATAAAATTCTGAAGATAAAAGCCTCTGGAAACTTGTAATTGCTTTAACAAACAAGTATTGTATATTTTAATGTATGAAGGAAAGTGAAAGAAAAAGTTAATTTTGTCTTCATATATTTATCATTACGAAAGTAACTTGTTTTGGGTGCTTCACTTGGAATTGTCTTTCTTTTTTTATTTTATCTTCTTTAAAAAACTCTCTTAAGGTTTCTTAGACTGAGAATACAGATTCAATTTTGTTTTCATTTTCCTGTAGCATATGTGCTGTCAAGCAGCAGCAGTAACTTGTATGTTACCAGAGTCCAGTTTGCTACCCATAAAATTGTTAGTACATTGTTTCTACCCTGCTGATAATTTATTATACTTGCCCTGAAAAAAGTGAGCATATGAGAGTATTGAGTAGCTAAGATGGTCTGTTTTGATTTACCTATTGAGAAATAGTACTGATGAAATAATGTTGGATTACTGGCAGCTTGCATATATTAAGTTACTCTAAGGATTGTTTTATGAATTATTATTTTGAAATAGTTTTAAATAGACAAACTGCCAAAAATCCCATTTGTTTTCCTTTTCACATGCACACACACATATGCTCAAGTGAACTTAAATGAAAGCTGAAGTTGAAATTAGCAGTAGCCTAAGGGCATCACTGTAATTACTAGGCCATTTAAAATATATCCGTATCATGTCTAATATAATAAAAGTAGAGTCATAGCTGTAGCACAATTAAGAACAAGAGACTATGCAAAAGGTTGTCAGATTCAGTTAGCTGAAATCAGAGCTAAAAAACTGCATTATCTGTGTGATTATGGCCATCGCATTTTACCAGGAAATCATCTGCAAAAAGAGGTCCTTTGATAGTTCTGACTCTATTGCTTTTTGCTTTGGGTTTTTTTGTTGTTGTTGCTGTTTGTTTTTTTCCTGAAGAGGTGAATTTACTGAAATACACCAGTATAATCTCCTCTTTGAAACAACATAATGAGCAACAGCGAAGTAAGGAAAATATCAAGACGTTAGGTTATGCAGAAATAAAAGTTATCTGTTAGCTTGCATCATAGGAATGGGCCTAATTATTCATATTAGAATTATTAAGGTTTTTCAAATTAAAGTAAGGGACTTTTTTATCTTTCACTGCATTAATAAGAACTGCTGACAGCAAAAGTTAGGCAAACTTTAAAATGGAATGAGTAATGAGTGAGTGCATCAAGTTTTCTGCACTTAAGGCCTTTCTGAGATTGTGAATCAATTTTCAAGCACTCTGATCTTTTCAGGGATAGATAAATGGACATGGGAAGTCTACCACTGTAGTTAGGGACAGGATGCAAAAGCCTAAGCCAACTCCATTGAGGGTTCTTTCCACAAGGTGAAACCTACACTTATGGTCATAAACCAGGCTGGGACAGCAAAAATACCCTTCTGAAGGATGCATGGGGAGAGAGGGGGTACAAAAAAGCTGTTAAGTAGAGCATCATTCTGTCAAAACCCAAAAGGAACAAATAGATTTGTCTCTTAAATAGGTAACACTGTTATTCAGTCTTGCAGTACAATCCTTTGTATCCCGGACAGCTGAGTATAGCCAGGTGGCTGTTTCCAGGCTTTGGATGCTTGACAGCATGTATGGCAGCATTGACGAGCCTCTTTTAAGTTAAGTCTGTTTTGGTCTTCTGAGATTGAAATGCCCACAACCACAGAATATTTTAAGTTCTAATCTTGATATTTTTATGGCTTGGAGGGTTCTGTTTTTGTCTTTGTTTTTGTTTTGTTATTTTCTTTTTGATATGAAAAAACATTTTTGTTCTTAAATAAAGCTGCTTTTGCAACAAGAATATAAAGAGCCCTGAATGGTATCAACATGGAAGCAAAACATTTTCCTCAACTCAATTATTGCACAAGGGACACATTTAGTTCAAAATGTTCAACAACTCCAAAGAGAAAAGACATCTGGGTTCAATTCATAGAAGCCTAGGGCAAATAACAAACCCTTCTAAAACCACATAGAAGTGGAAGGAGGAGGTGATTGTTTCTAAGACAACAAAGGAAGCTCATCCATTACGCAGACACTTAACAAAATGATATCACTATTTAAAAAAATTGAAGTAATTAAGGAAAATTCAAGGCAAGGAAAAGGAATGAAGGGAAAGACGTTGGTAAATTGCTTTTGTGAGAGTGGTGTGGATGTCTTCAATCCTCTTTATTGTGTTTATAGAGAGACAAGTGTATTATAGTAAAGATTAGCCTTATGAAAATGTCTGGAAATTACAATATGTTTTAACTACATGACATTGTTATACCATACCTATCCAGACATATCACTCAGATATTTCTGGAATACCTTCATTCTGTACACAAACATCCATTAGTCTAGTGTTCTCTTTCTACTACTGACTTCTGTGAAAGCACTTTCATATTCCCAACTATTCAATGACATGTTGTGGGATGATGTTTCTTTGACCACAGTGGTCAACATTTTTGTGGTATCAGCAGAAAAAATCTCTTTCATTGTGTCTCAATTCATGTAACTGCAGCCTTCTTTCTTGCTTGATATAAATACCAACTTTTTTTTTTTTAAGTGTATATAGAGTCATTTGGTTAAGTAGTGCTCTGTGGCATATTATCAGTAGGTTAATTTCACTTCATAGCAGCTGTTTTCCTTTTACATGTGAAATTTTTTAGTATTACACTAAATTTTTTTTTATGACTAAGAATTTAAAAAAGCACAAAACAGAACTGTATGGCAGCATTTACTTTTTTCCCCTATTTTATTTATTTAGTCATCTGTTTTCAAACCAAATACTGTCTTTTAATTTTTATTTTTTTTATTATCATTTCTCCCTCCACACTATCTTAATTTAGGGGAAAAAAGTGTTGTGGGTTTTTTTTTAAATTACAATCTGTTATTTCTCTGTTCAGACTTACATAAGACTTTCTCTAATTTACCAATATAGCCTTTCTCCTGATGGGTAACATTTACTGAAATATAAAACATTAAAAAAAAGAAAAAGCCACCACTCCCTTACCTCTTGCATAAAATGTCCCCATGTGTTCAAGGAATACAGGACAATAGGGTAAATTTCAGAGATGCATTACGCATAAGACATCTTGAAGGAAAGCATCAAGCAAGGAGGAATAGAAAATGCAGTGACAAATGCAGAAAAGGAATGAGTTATAACTTGCATCTAGTGTCCTTAGTTTGCACTGGAGTGAAATACTTGAAGATAAGGAAGTTGTAATTTGCAGTTATTTTCTGTCTTTGATGTACTGTGTCCAAGTCCAAGTCAAGTGAAGAATGTGCTAATATAACATTTCTAAGCCATACTGCTGAAGTTGTCAGGTACTAAAAACAGATGTTTTATATCTTTAAGTATTTACTATTTACTTTCATAAACAGTAAAAAAACTGACAAAAAAATCTTAAACCTAAAATAAGAGGAAGAGAAAGACAAAAGCATTCAGAAAAAAATGTAACTGTAAGCAGAACCGAGTAAAAAGAGAATGAGAAGTATTAAAAAGCCCAGCTAACAAAAATACTAAAAAGTATTGATTAATATTTAACAAAGTAGAATACCTGTTAGCTATTTATTGTTCTATTTATGAAAAACATAAGCCTACAAAGCACATTTTTCACTGGGAATGCAATATGCAGAAGGTGTGTGAGATTATGGTCAAACTCAAAACATCTAAAGGATATAAGGATATAGTTCTAAACCCTGATCCCCTAAAGACTTCTAAATTAGGGTTCTGGGTTGATTATACAATTTCTAAAGAAATTTAGGCTCTGCAAAATGAGCTTTTTAAAAAAGCTTAGAATTAAGAAAGCTTCAGTTCAAAATGATTTTTATGTTGACTTAAGACACTGAGGATTGAAGACTGCTGAATGTCTACTTGAAAAAAATAGCACAAGAACTTGGTTTTTCTCATTCACTTAAGGAACGTACAAATCTCACAGGACATTGTTAAGGATGACTGAATCTGGTAGATTAAAAGACCCAGTTGATTCTTCCCTCCTGGTTCCCTAGAATCAATGCTACTGCTTTTCTTTGTACTTGAATCCAGCTGGTAGCACAACTGAGCACGTATTCCCAATATACGCATAAACACACAGTACAAACACTCACATGCAACTAGTTTACATGCGAACTGGACCTCTCTCTATTTTCCCATGCTTATTTGCCCCTGATCCACCGAGATCCATCCTAACTCCTCCTGTGGTGGGGAGCAGATAGGACAGGTGACTCAAAACTGACCAAAAGGGTATTCCATCGCATCTACATCATGCTCAGTATAAAAGCTGAGGGATCAAAGGGGTCAGTCTTCTATTTTTTCTTTTCCTCAATTCCCAGTGTCCAAGGAGGGCTTTGTCTGTTTGTCTGCCTTTGATCCCAATCCTGAATCCAGTTCCTGAGTTCAGCTCCCGTCCATTGATGAATCTGGTCTGAGACTTTCCCAGTGCCTGCTGGTGGCATAATCATCATCTTGGAAGCTTGATACTGGTTTTGTATATATTTTATCAATTTCATTATCTTCTTATTGATATTATTATTTTTCTCTTTTTATTATTTTATTATTAATATTTCATTAGTTTAGTTTCCTTTCAACTCATAAGTCTCTGTCTTTCTCATTTTCTCTCCTCTCCCCAGAAGAGAGATGCTCTCACTTCTCTGAAGGGGAAACAAGTAAAAGAGAGCATATGCCATTAATTTTAGTGGTCAGCCCAGCCCAAACCATGACCATTACCAAGGCATTGCTGACCTGGTGAGATTCTTTTCCCCAAAAGGTCACAATGCTTCCCTTAAAAATCAGCCATCTCTTGTGCCTCCACCTGAACCATCTGTGATCCAGCAATGTCTCACAGTTACTATTTGTAACTTCTGCCAAATTCTTGTTCAGTTATTTTCCATGTTCAGTCTTTTCTCATGTTACACCCAGAAATTTCTCATCATCTCTTCAGTTAGGTACACCTCACGGCAGGGCTTGGGCATCTGCCTGCAACCTAGGGAACAATAATGTTAAAATACTGTGGAAAAAGAACACTACCTACCTACTTTTGTAGGTCAATGTTTTGCATTGCTCCTCTCAACCCAGCAAATTAGAGACCCAAGTTGAACTCCCAATGAAAGTATAAGGGGACAGAAATTGAATTCTCCTGTCTTTCAGGAGAGCACCTTAACTAAGAGGGTATTCTGGCTGCAAGGCAGAGGAAAAGTTATTTGTTGTTTCTCTTTGGGAGTTTTCATGCTCTCTAGCAAATTGTTTCAGGCCCACTGGTTCAGACAGGGAACAAGGAAGGATATTACTCTAACTTACGGGGTTGAGAAATCTCAGTCTTTGATTTAGCATCAATTTGACATTTTTGGAGGTAAAATACAGAACTAGAAAGCAAAAAACAGACAAAGACATCCCACCACCCCTGCCCCCAGCCTGGTGTGAGTGTACTTGAAAACCAAAGATTGTGTTTCCCAGATAGTTTAGTAGTCACTGGTATTGCGTACCTCTTACAAAGATTTTATCACTCTAAACCCCTGAACTCTTTACTGCACAGTAAAGAACTTTTAACTGTACAATGAAGCAGCTTCAGCACAATAGGCAGCCCCTTTCTTTGCACTCATTCTCTTTCCTAACTGTGATTTAGTAACCAAAGCATTTATTGGAAATTAGAGCTTAGAAGATTTTAATTGCCTCAGTCATAAGAAGCAATGATTTGCCTGGCAAATATTTCATCCATTAGGCAGTAATAAAAAGGGAGACTAAGCCCAGCTGTGTATGAAAGAAACTAACCACACTGTATTTTGGTGGAGCCCGTTTGTTTAGGCAAATATTAGGAATGCTTTGACAACTGTTACAACAATGAGTTTCTTGGATGGTATGAAAGAGTTGCAGAGACCACTTAGGTTTACACCAAGTCATCAACGACAATACACTTAGCTCCATAAGACTCAGAATATCACTTCTGAGTAACTCTAGGAATGCTTGAAAAGTGTTACATTAATAAAACTTGTGGGAATGGGCAGGAGCTGAATCAGGGATTTAGGTCACAATGTTAGACATAGTTATTTCCATTCCACCTAAGCCTTACTTCAGACCTCCGTGTCTGGAGCTTGTCATAAGGCTTATTGTAAATGCTTGACCCTTTTTAATCTTCAAGTTTTCCTCTTTGAAATGAACCACCGAATTTATTAAGATATAAATTTGAGATATAAATCCCAGATCGAAACTCTTCCACAAAATAAATTTTGCAGATTTGTTTCAACATTTTTTTTCATTTGTGGCAAAACTAATAAAAAAGTTCAATAAATGCATTGTATAATATAAACTGTTCTGTGCCTGGAGAAGTAGAAACAATAATAAAGGACTTAAAAAGCCAGTGGCAAGTAACTTTCACCAAGTACCTTCTAATTTTAGATTTAAAATACCAGAACAGCAGCAATGAAACTCAATTTTTCCCTACCTTTTGGATGGAACTAGAAATAATAAGGTCAGGAATTTGGGAATTAATAAAAAAGGAAATTAAATAAAAATGTGAAGCCAACTACTTCAATCTCACAGAAATATATTTTCAAGGTTGTATGATGTGTTCTAAAATGTTGTATCAAAATTCTTTTTTATCACCCCACAAAGAAAAGGAAAGAAAAGCTGGAATGCAAATCTTATCAACTGGCACTGAAAATAGTTAATTTCAGTAAATATTACTCTGTATTTTTTATGGTTCATTACTCATTACTTTAAATGTTTGGGGTTTTTTTTTAATTCCTTTTCCCAAATGGAGGTTAGATTTTGTTCATCCAAATTTAGCTAAGAGTTATCTGCTGTGGCTGCTATTTTATACTGCAACATGTAAACATCAACTTAAGTTTCTTGTCATTCTTTCCACTTTAACACCAATCACTTTATCAGTTGATGTTAACTACCTTTAGCTGTGTTGAGAATTCAAATGATAAATAAACAAATAAATGAGTGGAGGATACGCAGAGACAGAGACAGGTGCTGTGAACTTGCACTGACATTAAATGCTTCATAATGTCAATAAACACGGTCAGTTTTTTGTTTAGACTTCCTTTATAGTGGATAGAGAGAGCTAAATTTAGTCTGAAAGTTTAATAGCAAACTTTCAGAAACCAGGACTTTTTATAGCTGTTTGATAGAGATATGTGATAAAATTTCAGGTATTTTAACCAGACCTTTAGAGCACAGGGTTTACTGTTCTAAAAATACCTAACTCCTTAGAAGGGGAGGCTAGAAACAGAAAAGGAACATGCAGAGCTAAGAATGAAGAACACCTCTAAAACACAGTGATCTTTTTCCTGTGTACTACTTTCCAAGGACCAGGCCTTTTTTAACTATTGTTTTGTCCAATATCAGCAGGAAAATACTGTAGTTTCAACTTCAGAAGTTTGAGAAAAATCAGTGCTTTTAAACTTGCCCATCAAAAAAAACTTATTGTGTCAAGTAATCCTTCTCCTGCTGTATTGTACTGTCCCAAATGATATTCCATTAATATGAGCAGAATAGTAATATATACTAATGTCATTCAGAACACTAATTTTAGTATCTAAAATATTTGATCTACAATATGTGGCACAACTTCTTATCTTAATTATACAAGAATAACTCAGGACATCTTGGATTGCAATTTTTTTTTTTTTAAATGTAAAATTGAGCTTTATCTTTGCTTTCGTATATTAGAATGCTTTCCACTGCATAGCATATTTTATTTTGACTGGTATGAAGAGCTTGATAACCTTTTCGTTATGGACGTGAGATGTTGAAGATATTGTTGCACTGGAGTGAATTCAGGGGAGGACCACTAGGATGGTCCAGGCTAGAGCACTTGTCCTTTGAGGAGAGACTGAGGCACAGGGGCTTTTTCAGGCTGGAGAAGTGGTTGCTGTGGGGAACCTCACAGCAGCCCCCAAGATATGGGGAGGTCAGTAAGGACACCGAGCCAGGCTCTTCACAGCAGTGAGTGGCTGGACGACAAGGGGACATACACATAAATTAAATCAGGGAATTTCAGACAGAAGAACCTTTTTTTCTTGTGTAGGCAGTCAAATAATGGGACCAATTGCCCAGGCAGGTTATACTGTTTTGATCCTCAGTGGTTTTCAAGACCCAACCAGACACAGCCTTGGGCATCCTTGTCTTACCTCAGACTTGACCCTGCTTTGAGCAGGAGGCTGGACTAAAGCCTTCCCAAAGTCCTTCCCACCTGAATTACCTTATGTCTCTGTGAGCATATGGTTAACTTAATAGATATGAAAACAGTGTTCTTGTTGTTTCTTCCAACTTGTGCACAGAACAACCTGAAAATAACATGGGAACGTCCACAAGCAGGTAGATTGCTCCTCATGGGTAAAGAATGTCTTTTGTTTACCTTTTTACTAAATTTTCTTGATTCAAATATTAGTACTTCTTGTTTTAAAGTGAAAATTAGTATTTAAAATTAAATTTATTATAGATATGTAATATATTTTAATATATTTAAAATGTACACAAAATTAAATATATTACTATAAAATGCTTTAGTAAATAACTTTAACTGAAATCTCTGTACAGCCTTTTTGTTTTCCCCTCCTCACTTTTTGTTCTAATACATGTTCTGTTCTGACCCACTTCTGGGTTTATACTCTTGCTTTCCGTGCTGATCAAAAATCCAATAAAATAAGTATCATTATATTTTAAATAGCAACATTTCCTCTGAAGCCTGAAGCTCTGCAGAAAATGTACCACTGGGAAATGGGTGTTCTTAGTACCCAGTGTTGCATGAAGTCAAAGCAAAGAAGTCACCTTGCTACAAAGCATTTCTTTCTACATACATCACAGCAGACAGTAGCCACATACAGATAGAAAAAGGGGAATTACAGGGAATTTGCACTGCTCAATTTCACTAGCAGTGAGTTTTTGGGTAAGCATCTTTGAGCCTACCTATTTTTAGTTTTTGGGGGAAATCTGGGTTTTAGGTCTCTAAGGGAAGAGTATAGGTTGGGTTGGACTCTGGTTTTTTGTTTGGTTTTGTCTTTGTTTTTTTTTTTCAGAGAACACAATTTTAAATGGAATTTCCTGTAGTTCAGTTTATGCCTATAGAGTCTTGTCCTGTTACTGGATACCTCTGAGAACAGCCTGTCTCTGTCTTCTTTACACCCTCCTCTTAGATATTTAAAGGCATTGCTGAGGTCCCCTTCTAAAGAGAAGGACAAATTTGATGTGGCTGACAGTGGGAGTGCATTGTATCTTCAAAAGTGATTAATCCAAATAAAGCAAATGTTGGAGACAAACATCTGTGTGCCGGATTTCTGAGGCCCATTGGAGAATTTTATAGCCTGCCAAAATTAACTTTAGAGGTTAATAGTGTCAAAGGCCAAGACAAGTAAGAAACCTTCTTCACCAGATTTTATTTGACATTTATAGGGAAGTAGAGAGCCTGTGACTTGAACAAAACAAACATTTCCTCAAGATCTGCATAGAAAGTAATGTTTTTAATTGAACAAAAAAGTACTTGAAGATGTGGTCCAAAGCTGAATTAACATTAGCTTTCTCTTAAAATATATATTTAAAAAAATCCCTCTTTATTTGACTTCCAATTTCCTCCTTCAAAGAGAGCAGAACTAGAAATTCCCTATGTATATATTTAATCTACCTAAAATGATGGGACTCAAAAAGCGTGCTTTGTGCATGAGAGTTTCAACACAGGGTTTTACTTAAGCATAATTCTTTACTATCAAAGTCTTATAAAAATAGTAGTCATTTTTACATCTGTCTACACTGAAGTTTCAGTCCTAGCAATTTCTCCATATTTAAATTCATAGAATCCTATGTCTTCAGTAATATTTGCAAGGTTAAATAAAATAGAGAAAATAATTACAGAGAAATTTCTACAAATATTTGGTCTAAGTTTCAATTAATTTATCTTTGTTCTCCTTTCATGAATATTTCAGTTACTTTGTTTAGAGGAACAACTATTCTCAATGAGCACATTTCTCAGTATTTGTACTAGAAATGTTTGTGTACTTATTCAGAAAGACCTCACTCTATATGGCTCATAGTAGTAGCAACAGCTAAGCTATAATTACAGTTGAAATGTAACTCCAATCAAAACTGTTTTTATAAAAGCTGTTTATTTAATATCCCTTCATTTAGAGTTTTCCACTAATTTTTAATTGTGAGATTACTGTTGTTCATTTTATCCATGAAGTTATTTAGTTGAATTTACAATATGTTAGAATTTTTTTAAACAACGACACAACTTTCCCTTGACCTTTTTTTCTAAAGAACAGGGAAACTGGCTAGATGATAACTTTTTATTTAGACAAGCAAGACATGTAGAGGTTAATATTCACATCTCAGCAGGCAGTAGAAATGGTGCCAGCAAAATCAGGTGGGTTAATTATAAGCTTAAATATGTAAAGTATTTAAGTATGGAAGTTTAAGAGTATCTGCATTGTATGTAACACCATTTGGCTATAAAATAACACTTAAAGCTTAAACTGATTAGCTAGAAATGACTATATACTTTGGTTGTTTCTCTTATATCTGTTCTGTAGACTGACTCTTGTTTCTATGTCTTAATTTGGTGCTATTGCTCAGCTCGAGTCAAAATCAATAGAAAATAATAGTTTGATTCCAAAATACAGTATGTATGTGATATGGTAATGGTTTCCATTATTATAAGGGCAGGGGGGAAAAATAAAAAAAAAAAAACAAAAGGAGAAATGAACTTTTTCTAAAGATAAATTATTCAGAAGACTACATTTAAAAATAGCAACAAAACCATTAACTGCTTTCTTCTTATTTTAAATTGCAAGATCAGCTCTGTTACCATCATACCCCATCAGTCTATTCATCCTTCAATAGGGATAGGAAAAGGACCGGTAGGAGTAGACATTAAAATAGAGAGGGAACACATATGGTTAAGAAGCTGTCAAACACCAGCATATAGGGAATAAATAAATCCTTAATTAATCAAATCTGCCATTTCTAATTACCACTCTCTCTTTCTTGACCTTGTGTCTTCATAGGCTCCCATGGGATCAGGTTCTTACATGAAAAGAAATGACAACAGATAACTCCAATTGCCTGATTGTTAAATATATTTGCAGGTTTATTTACTAAACAGAGCAGCTAAAAACAGCTTGAGCCTTTAAAACTTAAAAAGTTTCACTGACATAAAATAGGACTGTATTCTACCATGGACTATGAAGAACTACTCAGGTACTGCATACTGCACCAGTATGGTTACCAAGAGCTGTTGTAAGAAAGAGACATAAAGGTTCTGAGGTAACCTTCTTCTCCTGGTGGTTAACTAGGGGGAGAAAATCCTTGTGATTATAGTATAGGAGTAGAGTTATAAAATATGAATTCTCTAAAAGATACCGCTACAAAATTCTTATGACATGGCCGTGTCTTGTACATGCCACATAAGGGAGTCCAAGCAAACTGTGAACTGCTAAACTGTCTGTTTTTATGCATAGATACGGAGACCGCTTGAATAAAGAGGGTAAAGGAGACTGGAAATGTATAAAACACCTTAGAATAATGAAGAGACAAGAACGGCAATTTCTACCAAAAAAAATAATATTGTAAACACTGATGTAACTCTGTGTGTGTTCCAAGTAAAATGGAAAAATTGGGGAAAAAGCATCATCTATCAGAAAAATATGGATTCATGTGTAAGTACATAATTAAAACAACCACTACCCTCATTGTATAGAATTTGACTTGCATTATGACAGATCTGAGTATACATGTATAAGATGAGAAAGCTGTTTTATTTTGCATCAGGCACTTCTGTGTTAAACATCCTTTCTTTATTAAATCTTCTCAGTTGTTTGGAAAATTGTTGTCAATGATAAAGATTCTGAAGCATTTATATATTGTCATAGCCAAACTGATACTGTGCTCTGATACTGGTGATAATACCATATTGTACCTTTATTCAGAAGGGACAGAATGTAGGGTGTCATAAGAGCCATTGCTAAAGTTTATTTTTTAAAATGTAATTTTAACGTAGTGACCATGGTCTTGTATATTTGTGTATGCATATATATTTGTGTGAATTGTTTAACTTATGTCCATCTTATTGAGGCTTTGTTATGTCTCTTAACCAGTTGAGTCTTGTGCAGGAACCATTTCTGTCCATATGTTTGCATATGGCTGAACTCACCGTTGACATTCAATAATTATAATGAGCTGTCAGAAACTGTTTAGACAGGAAGGATATGACTGATTTTCCTCCTTTGCATCTTTTCATTACAGGCTGTTGGTGAGGAAAGGAAATCTGACTGCTTGCTTGGCTGTCCAACTGATTTGCTCTAGGGTACACTGAGAAACAGCTCAAATCTTCTTAGTAGTGCAGGCAAAATTCGGTTTTGAGGTCACAGCAAAATGAATTTAAGGAGAAACTGTGCTATATTAGTATTTTGGAAGGCTGACGACAGCAGGGAGAGATTTGTCTAGGTCTAAAGCTGCTTTTTAGCAGGTGATGAATGAGAAAGGGAGTCTGAAAAAGTTAGAAGAGTTTCCAGGGAATGAAGGTGAAACTAGAAAGCTTGGAACAATTAAGAGAGAGCTATAACTTGATGGGAGAAGTCACTCTTACTCCCCTTCTTTAGTCTTCTTCATGTCTTTTTACTGTCCCACATCTTTTCTTCCTTCTTGGGGATATGAGGCACAGTTACTATCTTCTCCTGTTCCACTTCCCCACTTGGCAGATGATCCCAATTCATATCACAGACAACCCTTTCTGTCATAATTCCTATCTCATTTCCCCATGAGCTCATTTCCCCCCATTTCCTATGAGCTACCTTCACTTACTACATCTGCTTCCTCTGCAGAAGCCCCAGCACACTCTCCTCTGCAGTCATGCAGTAAGGAAAGCAAAGAACAGTAGAGGCTGGGCTGGGAGAAAGAGGTATAGGGAGCAGAGCTTTCTCTGTCTCTTCCTAAGGCTTGGAGAGATGGAGAAGATGTAATAAGCCATGCCACATGCCCTCAATTCTCCACTAAAGTGAAAAAGAAGACAAAACTCTGACAAAGAGTTCCGCACGACATGTTGGTCCCATAGTCGGTCTATATCTCACGGGGAACATGAAAAACGAGCAATTTGCTGTCCTGTGTGACTATAGCTCTCTTACTTTTAGAACTGACCTTTTTGCAAATGCTTTTATGGTATGTAATATTGAGCTTTTCTGTTAGACATGCATGAAAAATCATGGTGTTGTGATACAAGGAAATGCCTAAATCTTGTTTGAAAATATTAAAATTTATTATGCTTGTTCTGTTTCATTTCTACACTTTGGAGTACTTGTGAAGAAAGGTTGAATTTTGCAAGCAGTCAGTGCCATCTAAATAAGATTCCATAAGAGTAAGTGAAATGAGAAATAGACAATGAAGATATTAGGTTGCTTTATCAATAGTCCAGCAGTTTTGTCACCTGAGTACTACCAAGATAAAAAGCATCTGCCTCAGCATCATTACTAACCTACAGGTTACTCCTCCCTCCATACGTGTCTTTTGTGCTGTGTCTGCACTAAGCATAATTTCACTGGCATTATACCTCCTTTTTAATGGAGTTCTGACTAATAACAATTATCTGTCTATAGAAGCATAAAAGCAATGCTTACAATTAGGTTTTCCCAGTATTTTTCATTATTAAAGATACTTACCACCAAATACTGTAGACAATAAAAGCTTAAAGGAGGAGGTTATCAGAAGGAAATCCATGAAAAAGTATTCATTACAAAGTCACCACCTCTGTGAACTGAAAATTGTTGAAAGGTAACTGGGTATTCAAGCAAAGAAAGTACCACTGTATATTTGCTCATTATTAAATTCTTTCCTTGGTATCTGTTTTGGCCACTGTAAGAGGTAAGATAATAGACCTTCCTCCTAACCCAGTAACGTTGCTATTTTTCTGTCATGTCTTTATTCTAGGGGTGGTTTTTGCATATGTGCGTGTTTGCTTTTGCAGGAGGGAGGGATAGAGCCAGCATCTGTTGTGTTTACAGCAAGCCTCTAAAGCTTTGTGTCCCCTGGGGTAAAGAGGTACTTTTTCTTTGCCACCTGTGAGTATAATGAGGCTTAGCTGTGTAAGATATTATTTACATATTTTTCTTCTCTTTTATTGCTTATATCAATGTTTTGGTTTCATTTCCATAAAATAAAGTTATCCAATAGTAGTCTGAAAGAATGAAAAGCTAGGGGATTCCAGATTTACAATAACTTGTGTAACCTTAATTAGGCTGCATTGTACCTTGATTATCATTGTCTTTAGTTATATGATAATATATAATTTCCTTCCCACATTCTTTTTTGTCAAGTAATACAAAGGCTAGTTTTCTAGTCAGTTGCAGATGTGCCATTTCCAGTGCCTTAGTACCTGAATAGCTATGTATATCATCATAATTTGGGTGATTTGCAGTATTGTAGGCAGTAGGCTACCTGTCACAAGCTTCGCTCCATGGGAAAGATGGGATCCTCCAGGATGCCTTGCTAGGTTAGACTCTGGCACATTTGCTAAAAGTAACCTGGGAGGACTTATTTGACTCATTCCATTTAGACATGTAACCAAGACACCTAAGTTAATTGCCATGACTTCGTTGGTTCCCTTTGTAGTCAGTGACTATACAGTAATAAAGTCTCAATAAAGTTCTTAGAATTACGTAAGATGTGTCTGAATTTGTACTTGCACTTGAGCACATACTGCTAAATTAGCTGATGTAAGTCCTTCTTCCCAGTCCTTACTTGACTGTATAGTAAAAGCACAACATATCATCCCCTATTTTTTTTCCCCTGTACTGAAATCACAGGTCAAAATAATTCATGAGGTTAATGATAGTAAAAATAACACGCCTGGTATGATGTCTCAGATGTATGTGAAGGTTTAGATGTGTGAATAAGAAACTGAGACTAACACAAACAACCACTTCGCACCTGGAAATGAATATCATTGCTAAATCAGCAGGTAAAGACAGGAAAACCTAACTACTAGTAAGAGTAATCTTTCCTCGAAATTGTGTGGGTTCCTTAATACTTACACGGTACATGCATTTATAAATACAGATATTTTGATTGGAGCCAACCAACGACAGGTACATACTTTAGTGTCTGGAGAACAAAAATGTAAGAATCAGACAGTCAGAATTTAGATTTTAACATTTGCTTAAGTTTAGTGGAGATGAAGGACCTGCTAGACCTTTTCATGCTCCTCATCAGGAGGGACAGACTTTGTTACAGGTATGATATGTTCCTATCCGCCTGCACATTTATTAGCGTTTACAGACACGTTTGCAGCACAATGGTACAATAACATACAGAGTGATGATTCATGCTCCTCCCTTCATATTCCTGTGATCTTCCCCTGTCAGCTGCTCTGTTTAGCCACAGTAATCTCCTACATGACAAGATGGGTCAGATGGGGTGGTGACATTGTTCCACTAGCTTTAGCTTGTCTCGGCTAATGTCCTTTCCAAATGTGCTCGGTTACTTCTTGATAGGAAACAGTTTCCAAATACACTTTATCTAGATGTACATTTTTTAATTACTCCTTAGATATTAGCTTTTACTTCAGGAAAATATAATAGTATGGAATTATGCTACATGACAATAAGTAAAAAATAAATGAATTTTAAAAATCAGATATTTCAGAAGAAGGAGTGCAGTAGTATGAATGTATATGAGACCATTGGATTTTAGTTCACAGAATCACAGAACGGTTGAGGCTGGAAGGGGCCTCTGGAGGTCATCTGGTTCAAACCCCTTTCTCAAGCAGAGCCATCTAGAGCCAGTTGCCCAGGACCATGTCCAGACAGCTTTTGAATATCTCCAAGGATGGAGACTTCACAGCCTTCTTGGGCAACCTGTTGCAGTGCTCAGTCACCTTCAGAGTAAAAAATCATTTCCTAATGTTCAGAGGGAACAGCCCAGAACGAGACACAGAACTCCAAGTGTGGCCTCACCAGTGCTCAGCAGATGGGAAGGACCACCTCCCTCAACCTGCTGGTGAGATTCCTCCTAATGCAGCATAGATACCATTAGCCTCCCTTGCCAGAAGGGTACATTGTTGGCTCATGGTGAACTTGCCAGTCAACCCAGAGCATATCCTGATGCAATTGTTGTTAAATTTGAGTTGCTAAAAATGAATACATACTTTCTGAAACATTTTCCAGTTATTTACAGAGATTTCTTCAGTGCTATTATACATTAACTTTCAAAATCCTTTTGAAACATGTGCAATTGCAAAACGCAACGAATTTAGTAGAGGCACTATCATGATAAATACCATAGAGAAATTAAATACCACCCCTAAACTTGCAAGTAAACTTTTATATGACGTTTCAGTGGTTTATGTTTCTATATATGAGGCACTATGCAGAAAAAAGCAAATTAATTTTAATACTTAATATCTGTAGATCTTACTATGTGGAATCTTTCATGCATCATTCTAAGATGGAAATGTTACAGGCATTTGAAGCACTTAGAAAGCCTATTGCAGGTGTGTCCCTCTCTGGAGGCTGATCCTTTATATACTTCTAAAAGAACTGGTTTATATCTTAAATCTTGTCAGGTTTTTGGGGGCTTTGATCCTTCCTCTGACATTTTTTTTCTTTCATTATTATTAGTCATGATTATTAGTGTTCAGAATGCATACGCTGAATTTGTTAACTAGTCCTGACTAGCAAACCTAGCTTTTGCTGATCCTGGCTTCTGCACTTTGCTCAACATTAGTATTATTCTTTTGTGAATCTAGAGAATGGAATTCCAATCTAATTGTCTAGACTCTCTTTACTGCAGAGAAACAAAGAGATTTCTGTGGTGTGATTTAGCCATTTAAATGTTAGAAGCCAAAAATATTCCTTAGCTAACCAAAACAGGAGCCTCAGGTGAATACTGTACTTCTAGGTATTTAGAATGTAGATACTAAAAAGTTAGGTAGTGTTAATCACACTCTGAATATGACATCAAAAATTTATTTCAATTTCTACCACTAGAGAACATAAGACTCAGTCTTTAATAGCACAATCATACCATTAAACTTAAATTCTACATTTGTGGGACTTCACAAACATATACCGGTACGTTTAAACATACAATGTGTCTATGTTGGTGAAAACTTGTCAAGAACTGAAGCTTGGTCTGTCTACAGTTGTCAGAAAGTTAGAGAAAAGATTCTATGAAATGCAGTACTAAGTGCTAAAATAATTCTAAATAACATACTGGAGAAAAGAAAAAAATATAATGATTTGTTTCATTAAAAGAGCCCACTGATGTGAAGTAACAGTTTCCCTACTCAACTAGAATTGGGCTTTCTTGATCTTCTCTCGCACTCAGATGCTGTATTTTCAGATACTCTGATTAGACTCCTGACATGGCACTTGAAAGCCTTCCTCCAAGCCTTAGTTCTAGGCCTGTTGCTGCTCCCACCAGCTGTGCAGCAAAGAACATAGATTAAAACGTAGAAGTGCTCGTAATAGCAGAGAACAGGCTGTTCTTCCCTCCAGGAGCAGCTTGGCTGTACAGATGAATATATTTTTCTAGAAGAGAAAGAATTGTATTCTATGCCAGCCTGTCCTTTCCCTTGAACAGGAGCCAGTAACTATAGTCTTAAAAGCTTTGTGCAGGGATCATAACCGTGTATCACAAGCTCCATACAGCAGTCAGTTAATGAGAATACTTTAGCAAAAGTGGGAGACGATGTGTCTGGACTAGGACAAGCTTGACTACTTCATTATTATTTACATGACTGTCCGCACAGCCAATAAATAACATACATACGAATAAAACATGCATAAAATAGGTAGAATTCTGGCCTCCAACTCTCAATGCCTTTTCTGCATTGTGAGGTGAAATGAGATCTCACTGAGCAGATGGATTTTTTTCACAGTAGACAGGGTTGGTAGGATGATATTGAATCAGCATAGACATACAAGGACCTGATCAGGAGAGAGCCCTGGTTCATTCTGTGTGTCCCTGAGAGAAGGGATATATATGTGGAACACATTTGCTCCCTGATCCACTTAGCTGAATTTAGTGTCAACTCAGTTGGGCTGAAAACCTGGAACCCTATAAGGTCTATCTCCTTAATGACAGTAATGCCATTGTCTGCTTTGGGCCAATTATTTTTCTATGTTTGACCTGCAACGTTGTAATATATTACAAGAATGCAAGTTAGGTTTGGTGGGGTTTTTCTTCTGTTTTGTTTTGGCTGTTTTTTTAAACAATGAGATAAAAATGGTAGAAATATGGAGGGAATTCCATGTTGCAGATATTTTCTTCAAGCAAAACACCTGGGGTTATCTTCTAAAGAAAATGTTCTGCAAAATTGCATTTTTATGTGCTTGGTACTAGAGGCTTACACATTCTGATTGTGTTAACCACGCTTTGTCCCTGAGGTATGTTCATGTGCCAGCATAATTCTGCATACAAGCCCCCGGTATTTTTCAGCTCAGGGTTTCAGAGTTTTAGTCAGGAGTTTACTTTCTCTTGCTTCTTTTTTATTTTTTCTTTATTTCCTTCCCTTCATTTCCAGACTTTATGACATAAACAAGTGGAATTTCCAAGTGTCGTGGAATTTCCAAATGTCATGTATTTCCCTGGGTTTTCTTCCATGAAAGTGAATGGTTTATTTTAAAATTCTTGGGAAAAAAGCAAACTTTATTTGTGCTCTAGGAAATCCTGCTTTAGCAGGGAAGTTGGACTAGATGATATCTAGAGGTCCCTTCCGACTCTGAAAATTCCATGATTCTGTGATTCTGTGATTCGAACACCAATTTTTTTTTTTAATATTTGATCTAGGAGAAGCTGTCGCTAGATACGCAAATATTTTGAAAATGAACTTTCTTAATAAATTGATTATATATACATATATGAATGTAATACAAAACAAAACAGCTACATCTTATTTCATCCCTGCGCCTGCCATAGTGTCTCAGTATCATTCTTGACATGGAAATTATTTTGATGGTTTTTACGCTAGCCTGCTGCTGTGGATTCCTCATAGTCCTACTCCAGTATGAGTCACTGGGGTCTCATTTAAAGCTGGACAGAACATTTACATGTTCAAATGAAATTTGTTGGAGATGTACCTATGCTTGAGGCAAGCATCTCAAGCCACAAGATAAACATTCATTTCAACATGATAATGTTGGCCTCCTTTTCTTGCTTCAAAATGCTCATAGAAGCAATTTTTAGAACATACATACCCAGTGAAATAGCTGGAGATTTACCAGTTTAAAATTAAAGAGCACAGCTGTTTTGTAGTAACAATACATGAAGCAAGTGGAAAAAAAATGTACTTTCATTAATCACAAGTAATAATAACAACAGTTATAACTCTATGTTTAAATGCAGAAATTGCCTGGTGGATCCTTTGACAGGGTTACTTGTCAGTTTGTTAGGGACATGAATTTTCTCTGTACTTAGCCTCAGGTTTACTGCTCACTGGGCTAACATAAACAGGAGGCATTGCAAGGTGACCTTTTCAGTCTCTTGCAGTTTGCATCATTCTTGAGCAATTTAGTGAAGAAGCAGCATTAGCATTGGCCTCAGGAGAGATGAAGCAGTTCTACTTCTCCTCCCAGGTGAAGAGGACATGGCTCTTTTTATGCCTAATAGCAGTATGATGGAATGAACTCACCAACAGCCTGATGTACGAGATACCATTTCCTACCACCTTATGCACCTTGTGTTCCTGATAGGAGATCAGAAATCTTGAAAGGAATCCAACTGCGGCTGTGAAGGGCATGCAGGTTCCCCCTGAATGAGGATGCCTTAAGCTAACTCACCATTGATTAGCTTCCTAACGATAGCCGCAGGACTCCCAGAAGCAGAAAAGAAAGACTTCAAATGCCCATACAGGAGGCTAATAGGAGTTCCAATCTTATTTGAGAAAAATCTGGCAATGAAACTTAATGGAAGTAATCCTTGGACAGATTTTATGGGAAAGTAAGCAGATAAGTTATGTGCCAGCACAGTGTAAATAGAGGAGCATAATGGTGACGTGAATTAATGACATGTAATGAAGTGCTAAGCACTGCCATTATCGCTCCTTCCCAGCATGTCTTAAACAGCTGCAGCTGCTGCTGAAACAACTTGCAATAGGGCTTTTTTGAAGAGTTTAGTGGAAATTGCACAGGATTTTACAATAAGCTGACAGTTTATAAATTCTATTTCAATTCCCCCATTATACAATATACACACTTCATTTTATTATTTGACAGTACACGTTCACTGAACTAAACCACACAGGATAATTCACCCTGCGTTCTCATGTCATAGCTCTGTATCAAGGGATAAATCACCGTGCTTTGAGGCCGTGTTGAATGAATAGGCAGTACCTGTCTGAAAACTACCTACACACCAAAAATAAGCCCAGAGCTCCCAGAGGTTCTAGATTGATATAGCCTCACTTATGTGCAAATGATGGGAGATGATAATATCCCACTGATAATGTTAGTGTGACGCATCATTTAAAAAAAAAAAAGAAAAAATGAAAAGATGGGGTATCAGACTGTTACATGATGTGGTAGAAGAAAGGGTTCATTCCCTGCCATGAGCTACTGGATCTGACTTTACATGGAAACAGAAACCAATCTTGTATTCCTACCCACTGCACGTGGGAACGGCCAGTTATTGTTTTCCAATTAGTTGATGCTTAAGCAGAATTCATACACTTTTCACATGCATAGAAGCACTTTAAAAAAAAAAAAAAGAGTAAAAAATATTCATTGCTGTTAAGCTCTAAGGGTAATGTAGGTCATTTTTAATAACTGTGTATCAATTATGTAGTTGAAACGGAGATAGTATCATTCTCTATAAACATTTCCAAACATCTGAACATTTTAATTAGCTAATGGTTAATGTGATTAGACCAAAATAACGTGGAAGAATGAAGATTTGGCATAATAGATTTGGGAATTAATAAATCAGACAATTATACTTGTACAAAGACAAAAGACTTCTACTTTGTATCAGAAAAAAATATTCAGAGTATTCAGTACCCATTTCTGTAATCTGCTTTCTGATTTACACAATTATAACACCATAGCGGCTACGGGCCAACAAACCTGAATAAAGTTGCTGATCTTCCAAAACTATATTATATTTCTCTACATTTGAAGTTTTATGCTTCAATGCAATCCCATAAATTATTCATTCTTAATGACTTCTAACTGTATAGTCAAAGACACTGAAGATAACCAGGTAAAAAGTTCTCGGTTTCTAAAATATGTATTGTGGCTTATATTAAACTTGCAGGACATGTGTACATACCGTAAAAAGTAATTCTTTGGTTCCACTTCACAATAAAAATCTAAGCTTTATAAGTATGAATTAAAAAAAAATCTTTTTTGTTCAATTTACAAATACAATAGTATGTTTCAGTTCTTGATAAAAATTGTTTAAAAGTAATTTTGATGAAAATAAAAATAATTACTCAGTGAAAATTAATTGCTTTTTGCACACAGAGAAATAATAATGTTTCCTGTAAATAAGTTATTATTTTGATGAAAATTTTTATTCACCTGTAAGGAAATACCCCCGTATAGCAAGGAGGTTCTTGCAGGTTTTGGTACTCAGATCTCTTCAGACTCACAATTGATACCAAATGCTGGTATACTGAAATTTCTGTGCTGGTGATACTAAGGTAGCCTATCATCTTTATGCAGAAGAGTTTCAACTAGAGTGTAAATCTCCCGGTACATTACCTCTGTTTTGGGTTTATATAACTTATTGAATGGTGGAAACAATGTAATGAAGTCTGCCTTTTATGGACAAGGACAACTATTGTTTACTAGTTGCCGCATGTGAAAGGCTAAGATGCCTTAGGATGTTTTTGAAAGCCTACTTCTTAATACGCACAGGGCTTTCAACTTTTCTAAGTAGTGTTGGAAATCTCAAGCAAAGATTTCTGTGGAAAACTCTTTAGGCAGTATCACTTACTTGCACAGGAAAAATCTATGCACAGAGGTCTTGAAAAGTACCTTGTACTTCTGTGAGTGGGGTTCTTAGATTCAGTATCTAATGAAAAGCTCAGCAACACTGTTGTATTGTATCATATGCTTTTAGACACTTTAATATGTTAGGTTCACAGATGAAAGAACTGTATAGATCCTCAGAATATAGTCTTTTAAAACCCGTCTTGCTGTAATACATATATTTTGTCCCTTGTTCATACATTTTTCATTTCGAACAAAACTGATTTTCAATAGGTGTGTGGATAGGGAAGTGGTCTGGTAGTTATGAATTCATGTATCCTTTTTCATCATCTGAGTAAAACAACCTTCCTGCATTTTTAAGTATTGCTTTTCTGATAGTAAATGCAGATACAATATGGACTACCTTACCCTACAGTTAGATGCAGAGGTGGTATATGTTCCCCAGAACAATCATGTTGAGACTCCAGCTTGTGCACTATAACCACGGTACTGTCACGGTACTGCCAGCATCAAGGGCTCTCCCTCCGTCCATTCCCATCCTTCACTTAATTCCTGTCATTCATGCCTGCTATGATGGTACTGCTTGCATCCTATGTACAGCACTGAAGTCCTGTGAAAGGCAGGAAATGCTTATTTATTCATAATTACAGTTCCCTTACAG
Organism: Pluvialis apricaria; assembly: GCA_017639485.1. Lineage (NCBI taxonomy): Eukaryota > Metazoa > Chordata > Aves > Charadriiformes > Charadriidae > Pluvialis > Pluvialis apricaria. The sequence continues at coordinate 53,158,886 of CM030007.1, forward strand.
CAGACTATCCTAGATTAAACGAAGTCTTCATCCCTATCTTTGGGGAGAAGACAGCTGATGGCTCTCATTTTCTGTGCTGCTCTTAGTGTAGTGAGCTGGATGCTGTAGTTTAATACATATTCTTTCAACACACCTATCACTGGAGCAAGTAAGTACATCCCAGAAATGTGACTGAAATCTGTCACACATTGTATGTTTTCACACTTTGTAGTAAGGGAGAAGCAGGTGAGCAGAGTTCATTGTTTTGCTGAGTCTTTGTTGATATTTGTCTGGAGTTTCTTGTTCATGAGTGTTTAATACTCACATTGCTGTTACCTTATATCACACACTGCAAAGACTTTAGAAATATACTGTGTACTTGAAGGGGAAGGTAGTAGTATTTAGTTTATTTAAGAGTACTTTTCACAAGCTTAAGTCACTGTGTGAAAGGAGCTGTCCTTTTCTTGCAGAGATGTGTTGCTCTGACAAGCATTGCCCTTGAGTCAGAGGCACCAGCTTAGGTTCTGTGCTCCTAAAAGAGTGTAGCAAGAGAGAAAGTTCTCCAACCTGCTTTCCTCAGGCAAAGTCCCATCTGCAGCATTATACATCCATGCTTCACCAGTGCGGCAAACCTGGGCTTGCCATTCAAACCATCTCTTCCTGCCAGTCCTTCTGATCACAGCACAGCCTCAGCACTTGCTCCTGGTTCAGAGCAATCCCCATCTTCCTGATTCCTGCATGATTATCCAGTAAGATTTTAACTATAGTTAGAGCAAGGAAAAAATTTCCGTCTATTATTTTCCTTCAGGAGATGGAATTTCATTAAAAAACAGGTGCTGCAGAGTCCTTGACAGGCTTTCACAGTGAGACTGCTAGTCCTTTAGTCAGTGCTGAAGCGTCTCTTCTGGTGGACTAGACATGACCCTGTCCCAAATATATGTAATGGGTCTACAACAAGAAGGAAAAAAAACCCAGTACATTTTCTGTTTCTCATTCCATTTTGGGGTGATATTTTATTTCACATGTTTTTATTCTTTTTTTTTTTTTTTAATTAAAAACAAAGACTTTTCAAATCACTTTTTCTAAGGATTCAGAATTCAATTTACCTGGAATTCCTATTTTAAATCTGTTTGACTTCTTAACTGCCTTTTTTTTTTTGACCTTGGAACCACATCTTATTTTATCGGTTAGAAAAATACAAGAATAAATCTTTTGCAAAATGTAAGATGGAGTGTTTTTCATCACTATGTACTTACAGATCTCTTGGTTTTGGTTCCAACTTCTATCAGAGACGAGAAAAAATTAAGCACTAAAGAACAGAAAAGTAAAGAACCACCTATTCTTTCTGTGAATTTCTGACACTTTCCACATTTGGCAAAATTCAGAACTAGCCTGGGAATCTCCTGATTCAGTTAAATTCTGAGAAAAAATGATGTTTTAATGCAGAGAACAGGAATATCCCTACCCAGAAAATATTTTGAGGGAGGAAACAGAAAGGCCAGTATGGATTATGTGTACATTTAACTTTCCTTCTTTCTTTGTGAAATCTTCTCCTTTAACTGTAATTTCAGATAACTCTGGTGGAACTGCAAAAATTGAGATCTGAGCTTGTCCTAACCACACTCTGTATGTTGAGAAGGAGCAACAATGCTCAGGAATATGCAAATTGATTTTCTGTGAAAAATGAGTTACATAAAAATGCAAAAAGGAATTAAGACCTTGAATAATTAAGGTCATTTCACTCTAGAGAACAGGACAAATTGGTGGGGGTTTTTTTGCATATTTTACCTGTAACTTATTTTGGCTTGAGAATCACATTCAAGAGGGGGAGAACACATTGAAGAGATGTTAATCAGGTTCTATTTTAATATTGATAAATTCAATTACATTTAAAATTTAACTAGGACTCAATAACATAGAATTAGCCTGAGGAATTCTTACATGGACTCACCTATATGTTTTCATGCCTGTTTGAGCTATAAAACTATTGTCCTGCCCAGTGTAGCATATTTATATTAGTTTGTACTGTGAAAGGTTTTGCAGATGACAGGAAAGGAAAGGTGTTCAACTGCATATACATCAGCTAAGCACATCAGGTGACATGGTTTTACATTGTTGAATTTATTGTGAAGTTGCACTACAGTTCTTTTTTACCCTTAAATCTTATCTTGTATGCAGTTATACTGAGGCATACATGCATTTAAAAATCAGTTCATTGAAAGATTGGCTGAATTAGTGTTTCAACAACTCAGTGCCTTGGTACTGAGTTTTTCCTTGTTCAAATGTTTTTTTTTGTATATGTAGATAGGAAATGTGACTTCTAGGTCCCCTTTCTTAAGTGTCTAATCCATTTATTTCTGTCTAAGATACACAGCGTCCCTAACCAGCATTTTGAGAGCTCAGCTGATGCTAAATACTTTCAAAGGTGAAATGTCCAAGGTGAGAAAAATGTATTTCTTCTACACAAAGACTACCTGTTAAAAAGTTCAAATCAAAGATAAACTGTTTTTGATGTATGGAATTAGAGTTAATGTGTAACTGTCACAAGGATTCTGTTAGTATGTCCCATAAATATTTTTCCTGTGAACACAGAAAAAATAAGTCTTTGACTAATATGTGAATACTCTAAATTGTTTCCAGTCCTTTCCAAACACCACAGGAAGCAAATTAACAGACTTTTGAGATATATTCCCACTTAACAATGCTGGAGAAAAGGAGGCTGAGGGGAGACCTTATCTCTCTCTACAACTACCTGAAAGGATGTTGGAGAGAGGTGGAGATCAACCTCTTCTCTCTAGTAACAAGTGATAGGACAAGAGGAAATGGCCTCAAGTTATGCCAGGGGAGGTTTAGATTGGATATTACGAAAAAGTTATTCACAGAAAGGGTTGTTAAGCATTGGAACAGGCTGCCCAGGGAAGTAGTGGAATTGCCATCTCTGGAGGTATTTAAAAGACATGTAGACGTGGTACTTAGGGACATGGATTAGGGGTGCGTTTGGCAAGATTAGGTTGATGGTTGGACTTGATGTTCTTAAAGGTCCCTTCCAACCCAGACAATTCTATGATTCTATGTCTTTTGGTTCTCCTTCCTGTATTTTAAGAGCATTAAGTGCTTTCTTATTAGAAGAAATTTACTGATTTCTATGCAAGTCATCAGCATGCAGAGAAGCCTTCCTGCCTCATCTTTTGTTTTTTGTTTATAGCTGATGTGAAAACAGCCCTTTTCTTCAGTGGGTTTTTCTGGTTCTACCTGCTAGTATAATTTTGACAGTTCCAGTCTTTAACTGGTACATTCAGTATACATTTTAAAACAAAACTCATAACAGGATTTTTTTTTTTTTCTGTGAGTGCATGTGAGCAGAGTTAAGTCAAGGCTCAGTATTTCTGAGCATACTATTTTGGTAAAAATGTTCTATGTGATACCTTGCCGCTATCAGTGTCCAGTAACAGATGCTGCCAGGTACAGGGGAACAGATTGAACTATTGAGTCCTTCAGGGTTTTTGTGAGCTGGATCTTTTTTTTTTTTCCATTGATTATCTGGGTTTTTTTTTCTATTATGATTATTTTTCCATGATTTCATTTACCACTTTCAGAAACATACTACAACTGCTGCAGGTTATGACATGACAGTTTACGACATGTAGCATGACTAAATACCTGGATGTCCCCTTTTATTCCAGCACCTGAATTCATAACTCCTGTGTTATAGATGCAGCATTTTGCACTAGGGAACAGGAGAGAAAAGACATATTGTGAGATATCTAAAACTGCAATTTGTTTGGAGGCTCCCTTCTGTTCACTGACATTAACTTTTAAAATCCTACAAGAAATAACCATTGAACAATTGACATCAAAGTCTCCAGGTGCAATAGCAACTTATCTTGCTACAGCAGCTCTTAGAATTTTTTTCATCATTTTCACTGTGAGCAACACAGCAGGTATCTTTTTTTGTTCTCTGAAACACACATGAATGCCTACCCACTGGCAGACAAAAGGAACTAAAATCACAACTAACATATTTCTGTTCATTTTAAAGAAAACAAATGATTGGTCCCAGATTTTTCTATAGAAACCTGGAGAAATAAAAGCTCAAAATGGTAATTCAGAGGAAATGCTGGGCATGTTTTAGTACAGAAAGAAGTGTAGCATACCTTAATTGAATCTATCCAGAATAAGATCAGATCATGAGAAACAGAAAACTTTGTCTGGCTTTCCATGCATGGGTCAGACAGAGATTTCTGGAGAACCTAAACCTGTGACTGCTATTGACAGTCAGACAGCACTTGGAAGTCACAAAAAATCTAGCTTTAATTATGCTTCCCAGTAGTGACTGTAAATGTCTTTACAATGCATTATTGAAAGGTTCAATCTAGGCACACATTTTACATTGCTCATCTGTGAAACTCTTTTCTTGGATATTCTTTTTCCTCTCATGGTATGGTAATACCAATATATTATTATTCAAGTCTTCACAATAGCTATGACTATTCTACTGGACCCGAAAGTGCTTCTGAGTTTCTCAGTCTGGTTGTCGGATTTGCATATTCTCATCCAATATGCGGTTGAAGCATAGTTTTGGACCACAGCTTTTTTTTCCTACCTGGGTTTCTGCAAATGCTTCCTCCAGTTTTGCAAATGTATTTCACCTATCTCCTGTTGGTGCTGACACTTCTTATTTGTCAGTTCATTCTGTCCAATAAAATAAATGTTTTAAGGGCTTAATTCTTCTTTATCTTTAAATTCACATTCTTTTTCAAAAGCTCGTTCACATACTTATAATAAAAGTGGATCATAAAATATGGTTTGCAAGGCATTTAGGTCGGAATTCTGTTGTTTTTATGCACACAAAAAAGTGGGTTGTCAAGTACTAAACTGTTTGTTTAACACAATGAGCAGATGTAATATTTTTATTAGAAAATAAAACTCACTAAAGTTATTACAGATCAGGATTTAAAACCTCCTGTCCTCCTTTTGAAGCTTCCCCATTACCAAGTCTTTCCTAATGTGTTGCCTATGACCAAGTATTAGTAATTATCAGTAGTGTACATACATTGCTAGTATATACACAGCATATATTATTTAGACTGTTTTGCCAATGTGCAACCCTTTATCACTCTTAAGATTTTAATGTTATAAAGTATGGGCTTCCTGGCCCATAACAAGCAGTAATATCCTTCTTCCACTTCTTGTTGCATTACCATAGGGTTGCATTTCTAGTTTGGTTGTGAAAAATTTATCTGTGTATTCTTAAGCTTGGGTCTTAGACTGAAATATTCATTTCTTGAGAAAAGCACCTGTAGCATTTTCACATACTTTACATATAACATTCAGCCAGTGGTTTGATTTAGCTCTCCCTAATTACTGTGTGTGAAAAAAACCCTACTTTTTTTAAACTTAGTAGCTACAGAGGTTCTGGTGACAATTTTGCAATTGAAGCAGACCCGGGTGGCCTTCAGTGACAAGCAGATAGAAGGACCAAGCTGGTATACAGAAAGGAAAGGAAATGTTTCTGGTTTTGCTGGCTGCTTTGTTTGCATATTTGATGTTTTCTAATGACAGATCACCTTGTTTTTAGGGCAGGGCTCCAGGTGCATGCACAAGCAATATGTTATCATGAAAACACGTGATCCTGAACAATACGGCCAGAATTTCCACTGGGAGAAAGACCGTGAGTGGTGGGTGGAGCTTGCTTTCACACTTGGACCATCAAGATTACAGAGGACAACCAATATCTAGACGTGTATTCCTACTAATTTTTAGAAATTTGTAATCCCAGACTGCAACAGATTTTCTATCATTAGTTTCAGACTGAAAATCTATTCTTGCAGAGGTAGTTACTCAGATTTTCAAAGGAATTAATATGGCACTGTATTTTTTTTGGTATGTTGAAACAAAAAATATTAATAATGTAATTTCAGAATTTGGATTGGTAAACCTTTCAAATCGCTATAGCATTTTAAATCGCCACAGTTACACTGTTGTCTGCCAGTTGCTCAGAAGATAACGGCTTTCTCAGTGCTACACATAAATAACACGGTATGACCACAGGAATGAATGAGTGTATTATCAAAGGCGAAAAAGGGATTGAGCATGCCACTAAAGAAAAGCTTCTTGTAAAGACTGGATACTAAGCAATTATCATCGCTTGCTTTGCATACAAAATAAATTTCCAGTAATCTTGACCTTTCTTGGAATTTCTGGTCTTCAAGTTCATTTATAAAGTGAGCCTCCCCATTTAGCTCAAAAAGAAGAGGGAAAAAATATCCTTCAGCATAATTGTAGATAATATTTCATTGACTAGATTTCATAAATGAAAAAACCCTCCGTATCTATAGTTATGTTGAATGGACTAGTAAGGGAGAAATTTGAGATTATGAGCTGAGGATTCCAGTTATCTGTGTAGATTTAAGGAGCCTTTAATGGAAATTAGTTCTAAGTCACATTGGCTTCATTTTTATTAAGGCAGCAAAGATATGGTACTTTTAAGGATTAAATACTCTTGTATAAATCACAAAAGGTACAGCAATTAGATTCATTCTTGCTGAACTGATTAAGAAACCTTCCTGAACAGCATGAATTCCTCTCTCATCTTAAGTCTTCATTTAACAAAGGCACCTACAGATAAATTCACTGAACTATTCAGCAAACTATTCAGGATCAGAACATTAAAGCATTGGACAGAGTGATTTCATAACCTGAATACATCATTTTTTTTTTAATAATAATTTTAGAACAATATTATTTCAGTTTTCTTTTTTAAGTATTGAAACTGTAGGAAAGGCCAAACTAAAATGTTGTCTTGTTTGTTTATGTTTATGTGAGACTTAAACTCATCATTATACCAGTGACTGAATAGATAGCTTCATCAGTACTTCTCTCAACATAGCCACATACCTGGTGAAATGGTCTGAGTCAGTAAAAGTGGGAAACCTGGCTTCTTTAATTACGTATCAGCTCATTGAGCTGTGGGGTTTGTGAGCAGGACTTAATAGCCTACAGAAATATTGGCTTTCAAATATCCATGGCCAGACAACTGTGGGGAATTTTTGTTGTTGTAACGTGATGAAGGGACAGGGGTTGGAGTGTGTGATAACTGTCCAACTTTGTTGGTGTTGTGATGATGTTATTTTGACTTTGGGGTGGGGAATTACTGATGTAAGTGAAGTTTGTGAAACAATGTGTACTATGAAGGATATTCCTGTCACCATGATGTAAAATGTTTTGGTTCCCAGAGATGCAAGCCAAGGCTGAATTTCACCCATTTGCACATAAGTTCTCATAGTGGAGTCTTATGTTGGCACACAACCTTCTTAGTCCTTTAGTCATCTTATGGCTTTGGAGGTGGGCGACACACTAACTTGAAAATAAAGAACAGTACAGTCTATACAGGCACTGTCTGTCTGTGGTAATATACTTAGAGGTGTTTTCCAGTTGAAACAAAATTTTCAGGTAACTTAAGCTTCTACTTTTGTTCTTTCTTTCCTTCCCCCCACAAAGCTGTATAGTACTCATAATACATCTGCATGTTTGTAACAAGGCAGCCAGTTTGCTATAGCAAACTTGGAAGCAATGCTGTTGCCTTCTTCAGTACCTTTCTTGTTTCCTTTCCAGACTGAGTAATTGAGGTGCATTTTCATTATGATTTAATTCTTTCTTGTGGACCACTGCAGTCTACTGAGAATGTTAAGAGGAGTTCATTCTCTAAATGGTGTTGCATGAAATTGAATGAGATTGCAGGTGATTCGCACATACAGACTTTAAAAGAATGAAACCAAACAAACAAAAAATAACAACAAAAATACACAGCCAGTTTCTCAAATTCCACTAAAACAAGCAACACCAGTGAAAGAGTGGCGGAAACACTCTGTCTGACTCAGTTTGTCTTCACACTTGTATCCTGTTAACAAGTGGAAAACTCAGACTGATATGTGCATTGTGTTGCAGATTTGCCACGGCTTAGTTTCTTGTGATGTGTGTTCCTGTGTGTATTATTTAATTAACTTCAACCATGTTATCTAAAAGGTTGCTGACTGCAGGAAGAAAAATCATATTTCTCTTGTAAAAATGTGAATATAATTGGAAGTGGTTTTATCCTTTATTAAGTGGTAGCATGCCTTGTGAGAGATTTAAAAGTCTACTGATTATACTTTACTAGGTTTATGTATATATCTTTGATTGCAGAAGATCATTTTTAAAGAAGAAAAAAAGGCTGTTCTCTGAACCAGAAAAAGAAAACAAAACCAAACCAAATCAAAACACCCCCCCAAATTAATGTCTTGCACAATAGAAACTATGTGCGAGATAACTCAGTTTAGAGGTTACATTATCTGTATTATCTGTATCTTTCCAAGCATCATCATGTTCTCCAGTCCATGGGATTTTTTTAGATGAAAGTTTTTTCCCATTGTGACCATGTAGGTGGTATCTGTACACTGACAAATCCTTTAAAAGAAGAAAGAGCAATAGATATGTCAAAGCCGTCATCCAGTAGCGGACCTACACTTAGCCTCAAGAACACTCAGAAAGCAAGAGGAAAAGAAACACAGAATCACAGAATGGTCAGGGTTGGAAGGGACCTTCAGAGATCATCTAGTCCAACGCCCCTGCTAGAGCAGATTCACCTAGAGCACGTTGGGCAGGAATGCATCCAGGCGGGTTTTGAATATCTCCAGAGAAGGAGATTCCACAACTTCTCTGGGCAGTCTGTTCCAGTGCTCTGTCAGGAATTTCCTGTGTTCCAATTTGTGCCCATTGCCCCTTGTCCTGTTGCAGGGCACCACTAAAAAGAGTTTGTCCCCATCTTATTGACACCCGCCCCTTAGATGTTTATAAGCATTGATGAGATCCCCTCTCGGTCTTTTGTTCTCCAGGCTAAACAGACCCAGGTTTCTCAGTCTTTCCTCATGAGAGAGGTGCTCCATCCCCTTGATCATCTTCGTAGCCCTCCTGGGGCTACCGGACTCTCTCCAGTAGTTTCTTGTCTTCTTTGAACCGGGGAGCCCAGAACTGGACACAGCACTCCAGATGCAGCCTCTCCAGGGCAGAGAAGGGGGGAGGATAACCTCCCTCAACCTGCTGGACACGCTTTTATTAATGCACCCCAGGATACCATTGGCCTTCTTGGCCACAAGGGCACATTGCTGCCTCATAGTCAACTTGTTGTCCACCAGGACTCCCAGGTGCTTCTCTGCAGAGCTGCTTTCCAGCAGGTCAACCCCTAACCTGTAGTGGTGCATGGGGTTATTCCTCCCTAACCGGTGCATGGGGGTTATTTCTTCCTAAGAAGGAGGGGGAGATGAAAGACAAAACATAGTGTTTCATGCAGCTAGTCATTGTTTATGTTTTTGTGTTATTTCTTCCTGGCCTGACCATATCCCCAGTGATGATTGGCCTGCACACCACAGACCTAACAACATTCCTAATTTCAGCATTTTTGAAATTTTGCAAGCAAGTACTTGAAGTAAAAACAGCTTACCATGCGGTTTCTTCCTGCAGGCTTTTGCCTTTCTTTTTTAAATAAAGGCGTCACAACTTTAGTTCAGAAGTATCTAAGCTAGCATGCTTGATATCTTCACCCATATTGGTAATTCCTCTTTAGATACCGTCTTTATTCAGAATGTAGATGGTGGGATTTTTTTGATGATTAGAAAATAAAAAATAAAAATTGACACTTCATAGGATCACAGAATTATAGAATGATTAGAGTTGGAAAGGAACTCAAAGATCATATAGTTCCAACACCCCTACTGTGGACAGGGACATCTTCCACTAGACCAGGTTGCTCAAAGCCCCACCCAGCCTGGTCTTGACCACTTCCAGGGATGGGGCCTCCACAACTTCCCTGGGCAACCTGTTCCAGTGCCTCACCACCCTCACAGTAAAGAATGTTTTCTTAATATCTAATCTAAATCTACCTTCTTTCAGTTTAAAACTGTTACCCCTTGTCCCATCACCACACTCCCTGATAGTCACTCCTCACATTTTCTATAGGCCCCTGGAAAGCTGCTATAAGGTCTCCTCAAAGTCTTCTCTTTTCCAGGCTGAACAACCCCAACTCTCTCAGCCTGTCTTCATAGGAGAGGTGATCCAGCCCTATGATCGTCTTCGTTGAGGGCTTCAGAGCTGAGTGCAGTATTCCAGGTGGGGGTTCGTGAGAGAAGAGTGGAGGGGCAGAATCACCTTCTTCAATCTGTTGGCCACACTTCTTTTGATGCAGCCCAGGATGTGGTTGGCTTTCTGGGCAGCAAGCGCACATTTGCTGGCTCATGCCCAGCTTCTCAACCACCAGTACCCCCAAGTTGTTCTTGGCAGTGCTGCTCTCACTCCATTCTCCGCCAATCCTGTATTTGTGTTTGGGATTGCCCTGACCCATGTACAGGACCTTGCACTTGGCCTTGTTGAACTTCATGAGGTTTGCACCGACCCACCTCTCCAGCCTGTCCAGGTCCCTCTGGATGGCATCCCTCCCCTCCAGTGTGTCGACCACACCACACAGCTTGGTATCATCAGCAAACTTGGTGAGCACACATTCAATCCCACTGCCCATGTCGCCAACAAAGATGTTAAACAGCACTGGTCCCAGTACTGACCCCTGAGGAACACCACTTGGACATTGAGCTGCTGGCTGCAAGTCTTTGAGTGCAGCCATCCAGCCAATTCCTTATCCACTGAGTAGTCTGTCTGTGAAATCCATGTCTCTCCAATTTAGAGACAAGAATGTTGTGCAGGACAGTGTCAAATGCTTTGCACAAGTCCTGGGAGATGATGTCAGCTGCTCTTCCCTTATCTGCCAATGCTGTAACCCCATTGTTGAAGGCCACCAAATTTGTCAGGCACGATTTGACTTTAGTGAAGCTATGTTGGCTGTCACTGATCACCTCTTTATCTTCCATGTGCCTTAGCAGAGTTTCCAGGAGGTTCTGCTCCATGATCTTGCCAGGCACAGAGGTGAGACTGACTGGTCTGTAGTTCCCTGGGTCTTCTTTTTTTCCCTTTTTAAAAATGGGGGTTATGTGTCCTCTTTTCCAGTCAGAGGGAACTTCACCTGACTGCCACAAGTTCTCAAATATGATGGATAGTGTCTTGGCAACTTCATCCACCAATTTCCTCAGGACCCACAGATGAATCTCATCAGGTCCTATGGACTTGTGCAACTTTAGAGTCCTTAGATGGTCGCGAACCTGGTCTTCTCATACAGTGGGTGGTTCCTCATTCTCCCAGTTCCTGCCTTTGCCTTCTGTCATTTGGACAGTGTGGATAAAGCATTTGCTGGTGAAGACCGAGGCAAAAAAAGTCATTGAGTACCTCAGCTTTCTCCATATCCCAGGTAACCAGGTCTCCTGTTTCCTTCTGGAGAGTGCCCACATTTTCTGTAGTCTTCCTTTTATCATCAGCATACCTATAGAAGCTTTTCTTGTTGCCATTGATGTCCCTGGCCAGATTTATCCCTATTTGGGCTTTAGCTTGCCTAACCTCATCCCTGGCTGCTTGGACAATTTCTCTGTATTCCTCCCAGGCTACCTGTCCTTGCTTAAACCCTCTGTAGGCTTCCTTTTTCTGTTCAAGATTGCCCAGGAGCTCCTTGTTCCTCTATGCAGGCCTCCTGGTGTTTTTGCCCAAATTCCTCTTTGTTGGGATGCATTGCTCCTGAGCTTGGAGGAGGTGAGCCTTGAATAGTAACCAGATTTCTTGAGCCTGTCTTCCCTCCAGGGCTTTATCCCACAGTACTCTTCCAAGCAGATCCCTGAAGAGGCCAAAGTCTGCTCTCCTGAAGTCCAGGGTCACAAGCTTGCTTTGCACCCTCCTCACTGTCCTAAGGATCTTGAACTCCACCATCTCATGGTCACTGCAGCCAAGGCTGCCCTTGAGCTTCACATTCCCCACCAGCCCCTCCTTGTTAATGAGAACAAGATCTAGCACGGCACCTGTCCTTGTTGACTCTTCTATCACTTGGAGAAGGAAGTTATCCTAGATGCATTCCAGGAACCCCCTGGATTGCTTATGCCCTGCTGTGCTGCCCCTTCAACAGATATCGAGGTGGCTGAAGTCCCCTGTGAGGACCAGGGCTTGTGAATGTGAGGCTGCTCCTATATGTCTATAGAGGGCCTCATCCACTCGCTCTTCCTAGTCAGGTGGCCTGTATCAGACCCTCACTGTTACATCAGCTGTCCCTGCCCTCCCTATAATCCCGACCCATAAGCTCTCGGTCAGCTCCTCATTCATCCCCAGGTGAAGGTCCATGAACTCCAGCTGGTCATTGACATAGAGAGTGACACCACCTCCTCGTCTCCCTTGTCTGTCCTTCCTAAAGACCCTGTATCATTCTATTCCAACACTCTAGTCACAGGATCCATCCCACCATGTCTCTGTGATGCAAACAAGATCATAGCCCTGCAGTTGTGCGCACATCTCTAACTCCTCTTGTTTATTCTCCATGCTATGTTCATTTGCATAGAGGTATTTAAGTTGGCCCCCTGATTAACCTAACTTACTGGCTAGAGTGGCTGGAATTCCTTTGTGTTGCACTCCAGGTGTTGTCATGCTGACTGGTGACTCTTCTTCAGGTTCTGGGTATCTATTACTGGTATTGGCATCACACTGGTAGAAGTGGGATGGATTGAGCTTCCCCTTCCCCGGCAACTCTATTTTAAAGCCCTCTTCATTAGCTTGGCAAGCCTCTGATGAAAAATGCTCTTCCCCTTCTCTGTCAAGTGGACCCCATCAGGCCCCAGCAGACCAGGTTTCTCAAAGTGAGTCCCATGGTCTAAGTAGCCAAACCCCAGGTGATGGCACCAGTCTTGTAGCCATTTGTTGATTTGTCAGATTCAATTGGCCCTATCAAGCCCCTTCCCTTTGACTGGGAGGACTGATGAAAAAACTGCCTGTGCCCCAGAGTCCCTGACTGCCACTCCCAGGGCTCTATAATATTTCTTGATAGTCTTTAGGCTGCTCCTGGCAGTATCATTAGTGCTCGCATGAAACAACAGCACTGGATAATAGTCAGAGGGCTGTATGAGGCTTGGTGGCATCTCTGTGACATCCCTGATACAAGCCTTCGGTAAGGAGCACACCTTTCTAGAGAGCGCATCAGTTTGGCAAATGGTGCCTCTGTACCTCTCGGAAGAGTCACCTACTACTATCACCCATTGTCTTTTCTTAGTTGTGCTGGTTGTTTTATGGGGAGCAGATCGGGTTGCCTTACTCAGCTCCAGCACTTCTGGTGCAGTGGGTCTTCCCTCTTCACTCTGCATACCTGTGAAGCACTTCTGCAAGGACACCTCAGGCTTCGGGGGAAGTGTCTTTCCCCTGGTGGTCCTTGCCATCACAAGCTTCCATTCTTCTGTGCTACTGTCCCCCCCTCCCTTCTGTGTGTGCCGGTGTGGGATTTTCTGGCTTTTTGTCTGTGGGCTGTGGGTTGACTGCAGACTGTACTTGGAACCAGTTATTTATCTCCGTCTTGGCCTCCCTGATGCTACACAGCCTCCTCACCACCTTCTGCAGCTCAGCCACCTGCTGCAGGAGGTCCTCCTCCCAGGCACACCTTTTGCAGGCAGGTGTGCCACCTATCCCTGCCTCAGGAGAAAGGTCTAGTAACTTCCTGCAGTCTGGGGTCTGCACCACAGCCTCTCCCTTCAGCATCTCTGTCTGGGTGGAGGTGTTGGCCACCACTGGGATTTTTCCTCCCAGCGAAAGCAAGCTCTTGCATTAAAACAGGGGAATCTATAAGTATTCTAGGCCAAATCAGAATTTTCATCTGTCACCTTCTGTCGCTATTGAAATTGTCACAATTAGAATTGTTACTATTGTAGCTGCGTCACTATTGAAATCCCTACTGAAAAGACTTTCTTCCGTAACCAACATATTTTGCTGCACACACACAAAATACCCTCACTTTTTCTCTTACATTGTATTATAGTTGCATAATGCATTGAAAACTTGTTGGAACCTCTATTTAAGCAGAAGTTTTATCACTATGTTACTGAAACGATGTGAGCTGTACTTCTACGTTGGTATTTTATCTGCTAAGGCTTGGGTGAACCTTCCTACCAAATGTTTCCAAAAGAACCTAAGTGCTTTTAGAACCGGTGTGGACACCTATTGAAAAGTTTTTTAAATCTCGTCAATAGCCCAGGTAGTAACTAAATTATAGAAAGGAACATGGAGGATTGTGCAATGATCTTTACAAATTCTGCATAACTTTAATGTGAGCCCTAGGCATTAGAAGGGGTTTAGTGTAAAATGATCTCTCATGTTGTAGATGAAACTATATTGATCAATATGCACCTCAGATGCATCTTAAATTTAGCAGTATCATCTCACCTGGGAGATCAGGCTGCAAAATGTACGGAAAACAGACAGCAGAATTAACAATGACAAAAAACTCTCATATGCTATCTCCCCAAGCACTGATGCTACAAATGATGCAGATGGTACTCCTGTACTTCTGCCCAAAGTTGCAGTTCTACCATGTTTATGTGACATTTAGAGAAATACTCAGTTAGCAACAGAGTGGGACACATACTGATGTTCCTGATATGACGAACAAAACGGGCAAACTGGTCACAACAGATGAGGTACTCAACAATGTTTTTGCCTCAGTCTTCACTGGCCACCTCTCTTCCCACACCTCTCAAGTGGATGGACTGCAAGACAGGGACTAAGGGGTGCAAAGTACCTACCACTGCAAGAGAAGATGAGGTTCATGACCACCTGAGGAACCTGAACATTCAGAAGTCTATGGAACCTGATGAGATGCATCCCAGAGTCCTGAGGGAATTGGCTGAGGTAGTTGTCAAGCCACTCTCCATGATATTTGAAAAGTGATGGCAGCCAGGGGAAGTCCCTGGTGACTGGAAAAAGTGAAACGTTGCACCCATTTTTAAAAAGGGTAGAGGATCCTGGGAACTACCAACCTGTCAGCCTCACCTCTGTGACTGGGAAGATCATGGAATAGATCCTCCTTGAAGGCACCCTGAGGACCAGGAAGTGATTAGCAACAGCCAGCATAGCTTCACCAGGGGCAAGTCCTGCCTGACCAACCTAGTGGCCTTCTATGATGGAGTGACTACATCAGATGACAAGGATGTCGTCTGTCTGGACTTCTGTAAGACCTTTTGTGCAGACCCACAACATCCTTCTCTCTAAATTGGAGAGGTATGGGTTTGATGGGTGGATTGTGAATTGATTGGATGGTCGCATCCAGAGGGGGGGGTCAACAGATCACTGTCCAGATGGAGGTTGGTGACAAGTGGTGTGCTTCAGGGCTCTGTATTGGGACAAGTACTGTTTGATATCTTCATCAATGACGTAGACAGTGGGATCGACTGCACCCTCAGCAAGTTCACAGACAACACCCAGCTGAGTGGTGTGGTTGACATGCCCAAGGTACAGGATGCCATGCAGAGGGACCTGGACAAGCTTGAAAAGTGGGCCCATGTGAACCTCATGAAATTCAACAGGGCGAAGTGCAAGACACTGCATGTGGGTCAGGGCAACACACTCGGGGGATGAAGGGATTGAGAGCAGCCCTGCCACGAAGGACTTGGGGGTTCTGGTGGATGAAAAGCTGGACGTGATCTGGCAGTATGTGCTCGCAGCCCAGAAGACCAACTGTATCCTGGGCTACATCAAAAGTAATGTGGCCAGCAGGTCGAGGGAGGTGATTCTGCCCCTCTGCTCTGCTCTGGTGAGACCCCACCTGGAGTACTGCATCCAGCTCTGGATCACTGTACACAGGAGAGATATGGACATGATAGAGCAGGTCCAGAGGAGGGCCACAAAAATGATCAGAGGGATAGAACACCTCTCCTGGGATGACAGGCTGAGACAGTTGGGGTTGTTCAGCCTGGAGAAGAGAAGGCTTTGGGAAGACCTTCTTGCAGCCTTTCTGTGCTTAAAAGGAGCTTATAAGAAAGATGTGCACAAACTTTTTAGCAGGGTCTGTTGCAATAGAACAAGGGATAACAGCTGTAAAGTAAGAGATGGTAGATTCAGACTAGATCTAAGGAAGAAGTTTTGTACAATGAGTGTGGTGAAACACCGGAAGAGATTGCCCAGATGCCCCGTTCCTGGAAACATTAAAGGTCAGGTTGGACGGGACTGTGAGCAACTTATTCTAGCTCCCTTCCAGGGAGGTTAGACTAGATGATCTTTAAAGGTGCCTTCCAACCCAAACTATTCTGTGATTCTATGATTCTATGATATATTGCCTTCCCTGCTTTATGCTATGTTTCCTAAATTCTGAAGAGAAAAATATCTTACAGAATGGCATACTAGCTGAATCTCTTTGTTTCTGTTCCTATAACAATGGTCTGGATTTCCTGGAGTTTTACAGATCCATAGGTCCTCTTAGTACATCCTCAAAATGAAAATGCGTCAGATCATGATTAGTAAAACTATTTATGAAAACAAATATAAAGAACCGGTTTCATTCCTTGAGCCACAGCATTATTCATATGAGATTATTTCTTATTTCTTGTAGACTTACAGTTTTGAATTTCTATGCAGGATCTCTCTAGATTAATTATCAGACCTAAACTTCACCTAAGGCCACAAATGAAAAATATCCTCCAGAGAACAACGGTATCTTAGCAATTGACCTTAATTAGATGCTCTCAGCCCTTAGCCACTTACAAACTCTTTTGCTAGCAAAAACATGAAATATAAAGGATTTTTAGATTAAAAAAGGAAAAAGCCTTAAAGAGTTACAAATTTGTGAATTAGCAATCTCAGTGGAAATATCTTATAAATAGATCCTAGTGATGACAGATGTTGCATACTAATATTTTGAAGCCAATGAGCAAAACTATACTTGGAACTTAATACTGCATAGTAATGATGTAAGGAGGTCACATCATTCTTCTGACATCTCTACTATGCTTCTGAGAATAAAACAAAAAGTTGTAGTACATTGATGTAAAGCCAAAAGGGTTTGTTGTTTTCTTATTACATGTTTAGCTGGTAAAACATGAAAAATTTAATAGAATGTCAGAAACTCTCTTGTATACAGAATTTTGTAAAAAATCTCCATCTACCATATTTAGGTTCATTCCAGAGTGATTTCATTAATTCTTTTAGTAAGAAATTAAACCAGATGATCTCCAGCAATGTGCTTAATGCACACGAGTTCTTTGTAAGCATTTAGATCACTATATCAGATCAGAGGTAGTCTAAAGTAAGATCCCTGAAATGAGGAAAGTGAGGATTCCATATCTTCAGCAGGAATTTTCATCATACAAATCCTCCCCTCTTGGTCCAGATTACTTGCTAAAGTATGGATAGACAAGGAGAGCTCAGGACATCTAGTAGAGATGTAGGCAGTTTTATCGTAAGGAGTCTCTGTAGCTCTCTGAGATATTTCTACAGGCATATCTACTAACTAAAAAGAGAAGAAATGTATCTTCCTTCATGTTGCTGTTGGTGTCTTTGCTGATGGCATTTCTTACAGAGAGGTCAAAAAATTTTAAAGGTTAAAGGTTAAATTAGGATAAAATATTGGTTATATAGTTAAGTTCCCATGTATTTTGAAAAAATACCTTCTTCACATTTCTGAAGTGTTGCTGAAAATCCATTTATTTCTTTTTTATTCTGAGCAGATATTATTATGAAGCCATTCTTAGTACCAGTTTTTTATCTTTTTTTGTGAGCATTTGTTGGTTGTTTTTTTTCTATATTCTTACCATAAACACTCACAAAATCTGAGAGTCTGAGTCTTTGAAAACTGTTTAAACCTGTCTGCAGACTTTACCCATTTCTATAAGTGAATGTAACTTCATAAAGAGAACAGATATCTTTACTGGGTGAAGAGGAACAAAAAGGGACAAGATTTCAGGCTCACAAGTCCTTTTTTAGGCGAGAAATAGAAGTAACCAACTTCTGATTAAGTACAGGTTGATGTACAAGAATGATTTTCAGGTATTTTATGTTCATAATTTTTTTTAATGAGGGAAAAGCCTTGTCTGTGAAACAGAAAGGTCTGTTTCACAGGTCTAAGTGGTAAGTGATTAGCTTTTGTGGATTAAAAAAAGAAAAAAGTCCTTTGCAATCTGAAGTGGCTTGTATTTTTCAGCTCTGAAAAGAGTATGCAATAGGCATACCCAGTGTATTAGGCATTCCCTGGGTAACAAAGTAAGGAAAAAAAGAAACAGAAAGGCTTCTGCTCTCCTGATACCAATATTATTATGTGACTAACTGGATTACATGAGTGCAAGAGAGAAAGGGGCAGGGCTGCTACTGAGAACTGGAGGACATCTTTGAGTTCTTTGATGTATACTGTATACACCAAACTTAAAAAAAATTCTATAACTGCACGGAGTGTGTAATGTAGATAATTCTCAAATGCTTATTTTGGTACATTTGGGGTATTCTGCATTCTTCAGTAACAGAACTTGCTCTTCCTGTTGATGTCAACTTTAAGAGTAACTGTCTAGACCAGTGCTACAGTGTGCATTTTCCAAATGGCAACTGATTGTCAGTGGCAAAGTAGAAAATAAAATTTCAAAACAAAGATGTCAAAGTCAACTGCTCCTCTCTGAAAAGTGTAACAATATTTATGTCCCTTGTAACACTGAAGAATTTTTTTTTTTCAAATAGAAATTTACTACTGAAAGTGAGAGACGCTGCAGCTACTTTCAATCATCTAGGCCACTGTTAAATGAATTGCCAGCTCTTACCCTTCTGTTTTCAAAGGTCAGAATATGCCTTGTCTTTGCCATTCCAGTAGCGTTATGCAGTGCTCTATTAATTAAGTAGCATTATGGTTGTTCACTCTGCTATATTCGACAGGCATTTCTTATGTTGCACGTTAAACTGTAATTCTTTCCACAAAGGAAGCAAATCTGGGGCACTGTAGGCGTAAATACTATGAACTGCTGTATTCCAGGGCACTTGTGTTGATATATACTCCATCAATTGAATGGATGTAACAACAGGAGTAGATAATATCTCTGTCTTGGTATAATTAAAATATTGGGATTTGGAAGATTCATCAATGATAATGTTATCCTTTTATTGGCTGTAACGGACTTGCAGTAAAACAAGTATAAGTTGTACTGGACATTTAATTTTCATGCTGTTTTGAACTTCAGTATTTCTTAATTGCCTTCCTTCCAAGGTGTTTGGGATGTTAGTTGTCATACAGGGGAATCTGAAAAACTTGCTTTTATGTTCAGTCAGATAAATTCCTGAAAAATTTGTTACTGTGGAGTCAGCAGAGATCTTCTGCACAGAAACATGAACATTTGTTTTAAAAGAGGGTCTTACCTGATTCAATTCCTAGTATGTAAAACATTTAAAAAAATATAAAAATAAATATATTTAAGGTCTATGTTTTATTTGTCACTTTTTACTCTCAGTAAAGCTGGTGGCTTTTCAGACTAGAAAATAACGGCTGGGCTAAACATTGGCATGAAACTTTTATGTTATGTGTTTGAATTCTCCATTTGATTTTGAAGAGAACATTTACATAGACTGTTAGTGTCAATACCCACAGAAACTCTACAGTTCTTCAAAATGTTTGAGAATTGTAGCCAGGGTGGGACGGATTGTTTAGGGTGGGTAATTTTTTAAACAAAAAAGAAAGAGTTCTGTAATTAGCTCTTCACATATTGAAGATAAAAGCTCTGTGCCACTCTTAGATCATTGACATGCTGCCTGCATTCAGTCTTGTAGACAAGTCTATTCTTCTTATTTCATATTTTGTTTTCATGCCTTTTAAAAGTCTTTTCAATTATGGCTGGACTTTGTCACCCTTCAAGCTAAAGATTATTTTTCCTCATGAGTAATCACATTTCATTCAAATGAAATATACTGGAATTGTAGATGCTATAATGGTATTGGAGACCAGCTTATTGTTTCTATATTTTTTTTGTACTAAACTGCATTAACTAACAGAAAAGAAGTGAAAAAAAATGTGAATGACTATGTGGGTAGACCTAGTAAGCCCTTCCCTAAGGGCTCAGCAAACTGAACCTTTCCATAAATTAGCTCGTGCTCCTTTTGCTTTCTGACTGTTGCCATTGATACTCGCTTCTATAGTACTTCAACACTGCAATTTTCCGACTAATGTCTTTAAAAACATGAAGAGTTTTCCATGGTATTCTGTTTCCACTGGGGTAAAGGTTAAAATAAAAAAAATGTTTTCATTTGTAGCCTTGGCAGATTTGGATCAAGCTCTTGAAAATAAAATTTTCTAATTTTCTTTGTGATTTATGAGTTATGATCTATAATTCGGGCCTTCATGATTTTATTTTGCAATAACTCATAAGTAAAATTCACTTTACTTGAAAAATTAGGCTATTTTTAACATTTTAGATTTATTTAAAGCTGTTACCTTCAACAGCAGAGAACATACAGGAGATACACTTTTTGTTGTTGTTTTCAATAGCAAAAATTTTTGGGTTTTGAGAGGTATATCATAGCTACTTATGATTTTCTTGTCATCATGAAACTTGAACAAAATTCTGGTTTATATTATGTACTGATTTCCCTAGTGACTTTCCCTTAATTATGCATGCAGTTATTAGGATGAAATTCTGCCTCCCCTGTCCACCTGTGACAGTAGTTTCCCACCCTGAAGTTGTAACCAGAAAAAAATTAACATCATTGAAATTATTTACAGTTAGGTGTTACACAACATGAGTATATATGAGTGTCATGATCGAGCTCCAGAAAAGCATTTGCAATGTCACCAACCAAAATTTGTTTAACCTTTCTAAGAACACCTGCAAAACAGGACCTTCATTTTTATATGTTTAGAACTAATGTTTATAAAGAACTCTTTCTGACCAGACTTCAGGAAAAGTACTCTTTGCAACATGGAAGTTTACAAACATAGTAGAGGGAGGGAAAGAGAGGGGAGAGAAGAGGATAATTTAGTGTTTTTCTAAAGCCATTGACCTTTCAACTACATTGCAAAACATAAAGGCAACAAGTATAATAAAAAAAAAGTCACTCTCCAACCATAAGTATAAACCTATCTTCATTTCCTGTTTACAAAAACTTATTTTCTCTACCACTTTATATTGCGTTTTATTTCATATATGTCTGTTTTCCTTCCATTCCTCAAAGTTTTATAATCAACAATTGCAAGTGCCCTTCTGAAAAGGAGAGGAGAGTGAAAACCTACCACTGCCATCCAGAATGTCTATTTTTATTTCCTATAAGTCAGTACTAAATACACTGCCGCTATTGTCATTGACTTTGATTTATTCATCTGCAGCTTCAAGCATCCTTTAACTAGGAACCCGAAGGTACTTTTTATAGTTCTCATGCTCCAAAGATTCAGAGCTATGATATGCACTTGATAGATTAGTCAAACCTCCCCTTAATGTTTTCTTGTATTATAAACACTGATGTTTCAAAGCAGACTTCTAGATAAAATTCAATTCGTGACATAATGAAGAATTCAAAAGGCTGTTAATTTTCATGTCCAGCTTGGAATTCTCAATACCACTGTGTTGATGTTACCCCAACGAGCATACTTTATGTTCTCCAGTATTAGGTTTGATTAAAATTGCCTTAATCATTAGTGAGATGAAAGGCTGAAAATAACTTCTATATTGATTACACTTTTCTCTTCTGATATCAAATTCTTTCAAACTGGTAAGACAAATCTTACCTAACTTAGATATCTTTAAGGCAGAATATTTAACTATTGTAGCAACCATTCTAGTCCATTCAGAGATGGGCTTTTGGGTGTTTCGTGTCTTTGATGTATTTCAGATATCTACTCTGAAATCACATGGGAGAGATACCTATTCTTCTCACTAACGGGGGAGAAGGGATAGGTTAGCTAGTTTATACATGGATATCTATGTCATTACCGAGGCTTCATCTAGAGTCATTAGTGTGATGTTCAGGCTTCTTCAGAACATGCTGGGAACAATCTTGTAGATGGGGAGCGCAGGATCCTGTGGACTTTTCTAAAAACTATGTCTAATGTAGGACTCCAGCTAAGAAGATTTACTTTGTACTTGGTGGCTTGTCAGGTTCCCCAAGACTGTTGAGTGAGTGCATTGAGCAGTAGGACTTATCACCCAACCTATGCTTTCCCTGTTTTTCAAGCATGGCTGCAGCTCTGGCTTCCAAAGAAGGTAAGTTAACCATCTGCTGACAGTGCATGTCTAGAAAGAATCCAGTGTTTTACAGTTCACAGATCTGTCCTCTTGGCTATAGGTCTTTAGGTGTCTATTTTTGCATAGTTCTTTCTTTTCTTTAGGAATTATTTAACTTCACAAACAGAAATTTATTCTCCAGAACACTATAAACAAAATGTTGCTCTGCACCATGGGGGAGGTAATTTTTCGAAGCCATCTCTGAGTAGGTCACACAAGCCACTAATGAATTCAATGTACCATCCTTCAGTTTCACTTAACGCACACTTATGGTACTTCTCTACTCCTAAATCTGCATTTACAAAAAATACTGAGTTAATGGAAAGAAAAATTTATTATGGTCCTGGCTGCAGTTAGTGCAGTCAATTAGCATTTTGCCAGTAGGAGTATAGGATGGCTCTACATTTGTTAAACTATACGTGAACTACCCTGCTTACTTGAAAAACAGAACAACAAAAAACTCTAGTATTTCAGTGAAGCATGGCGCCAGTTCTCAAGTTGTTTAACTTTAATCATGCACCCTCAGTAAACGTTGCTGTGTTGTGAGACTTTACAGATTTTTTTTAAATGCTTTGTGAAATGAAAAGCAATCAGCCTTTGGGAAACTGGATATTGCACAGATTCTGCTCTGACTTTTGTACTCATATGTGGGGAAGCTGAAGCAGCTCTTTAAGAGGTCCAGATCTCCCACTGAGTGTTAGTAATAACCTCTGAGTTCTTGTACAACATCACAATACATGACTCAAATGGAGAAATAACCCTTAGAAACAAGAAAAAAAAATAATTGCTATTTGAAATTTCAGTTTTATCGTGGTCACCTATAAAACACAGAGCGACTTACTATTTTTGGAAAGTGGACAGCAATAGAATGTACCTTGTAAACACCAGTTCATTTACAGTATCCATAAGAAGGAATTATGATGTTAGGGTTGAATAATCGCTGTAAATCTGTAGTGTGGGTATCTTCCCTACAGAACTGAGTCAACTTCTGTGACCAGAGTACTTCTGGGGAAAAAGTGAAGATATTTTTGAGGGATCCACCTTATTTATCTTTACATGCTGAAAATGCAAATGTCTACATCTGAGCCAGTCATATTTTTTTTGTATAAAATCAAAGATCTGTTCTGCCCCAGAATTTTTCAATGAGATTAATTTCTGATCCATTTCTGTGGCCAGGAAGGAATGCAGTAGCAGATACATATGAAATCCTGGTAAATGGATTTACCTTAGAGAATATTTTGTTATTTATGTCAGTATCTGTTAACACAGAAGTTTATTTTTGTATTCCACATCCGTTTTTGTAATGAGAGCAACCTGCAAAATTTTAAGACTACACAAATACTATGAATTTAGGATGTGGAGAATTTAAAATGCAGGGAATATAAGCTTTTAAGGAGCTTAAAATATAAATTATATAACAATCAATCAATTTGCATTTATTACTCATTTCAGTATATTTTGCACTTATTTATTACTCATTTTAGTATATTTAGTATTTATTGCTTTTTTCCATATAAACGTATCAAACACTCCAATAATGCAGTCTCACATTATTAATCTATTTTGTTTATCAAGTCACTGGAATCCTTCAAAATTCTTTAACTCAAGCTCACATCCTTCTTTTACTTGATAGTTACGATCTAAATATCTGAATTAGAAGGTATGACATTTGAAGGCACAAACAATTTATATATTAAAGGTTAAAGGACTTCCAATTTGTCTCTGTTTTACTTCTGTTTATCAGACTGATGCTTGTTCTGGCAGCTGAAGTCTTTACATTGCTTTCAGTGGAGCATGCCACTAAAAGCTCATAGTTTTAAATGTGCCTTAATCATCAGTGCACTTTCTGTCACAATCCAGAATGGATGATGAAATAAAATGACTTTGTATATGCTAAATCTGTTTTACTTTATATACATACATGTATACATATAGATAGGAGTTATTAAAGAGTTTTTCTTTTAAAAAAAGAGAGAATTTCAAAATTAGAATAAAGAGACCTGGAAAGTAAATTTCCACATTTATTTGTATTTAAGGAATTCATATCAAAGCAAGTCACCTGAGAGAACAAATATGTCATTATTTAGTCATACTTATTTCTATGTTGTTAACTTGCATGTGTTAACAGAACAGAAAGTTGCTTAATTCTGAAAGTAACTGATGTAATATCTAACAGAACACTGTCCTCGGGGCAAAATAGAGGGTACCGCTCCTATCCACCATGAAAGCTCTGATATTAATGGGATTTAAGTGCTTCCATAGGTCTTGTGTTGAGGGGAAAGAGACAGAAAGCTGATGGGAAAAGCTATTATAACCAAATAGACCTAATTCCTCATTTTCCTCAGAGATACTTGAAAAGATTTCTGTGACAACTTTAATGGATTAAGTGCAAATAAAGTCCCAAGCTTTTTCTGAATATTCTGAATGTATTCTTACTAAATACATCAAATTGTAGTGAACTGTTTGATGATAAACATTCAAATATTGTAGGATTAAGACTGGTTAATTCCTAATCCTACTGTGATGTGGCAGCATACCACCGATTGTGCTGAAAGGGTTGTGTATATTTACCATATTTATTATCAGTAATTATTTAACCCTCTTTATTTCAAAGTGTTTCAGGCATGTCAATCTAACCATGCTGGTATAAATTAGATGAAGAAATAGTACCACATTTTGAAAAAAACTTGTCAGAGAGAGAGTGAACAGATTCTTATTCAGTGAAACCTTTGATATTTGATAAAACTCTGCAGACTTCAGTGGTACATAAGCACAGACTGCAATTAAACACTTAATTTTGTTACTGAAATAGGATCTACAACACAAACAGTATATAGTGCATACCTGATAAAGAAAGGGTAACATCAGTGTAAGTGAGCACATTACAGAATCATTTAGATTAGATGATGATTATGCCTTTGAAGGGAGAAACTATAAGGGCAGTAACCACTGAACAAAACGGGTATTAGGACCTAAAGAAAACTGTTCACTATGATAAGATTTTTTAAATTATGCCTGATTTATACATGAGACATGTTAACCTTGAATATTCTCTGTGATAGTATGAATCCTACATTCTTCCTCAACATATTTCATGAAAAACTTAATTTCAGATGAGCTTTTCCTTTAATATCAAATAAATGTTTCCTACTGCTTTCTCTAAACATTAATTTTTCTTTTGTTCTTGCTAGCAAAAAATAAATAATGTATTGTCAAATTCATAGTTCTCCTTTATGGATTTTTTGCAAGATTGCATATCTCCTTTCCTCAGAATTAGCAGAGCAATTGTTCATAACCATTATTCTTAGGGTGTAGCTTTCTTCAAGCCTTTTAATAACTTTTCTCATTTATTTTTCTTAAGTCCCTGCAGGTTTTCTTTCTTTGTTTCTTTTCTTTATTCCTTTTTTTTTTCAGATGTATGTCACTGTATTTTCTACAGTTGTTCTATTCCTTACTGCAATGTCTTACCAACTGTTTCATTTCCCATGTAATATACATCTCTCTCTGATTTTCTTCTCATTCCTTTGTAAATTAGAAGAGAATGACCTTATGTCATGACTAGAATCATAGAATCATAGAATGGTTTAGGTTGGAAGGGACCTTGAAGATCACCGAGTTCCAACCCCCCTGTCACAGCTAGCTATGGCAATGCCCAAAACCAAATGGACGGTGCAGTAAAGGCTCAAACCAGTTACCACACTTTCCCAATTGTTGTATCTTCTTCTTGACAAATCCTCTTTCCCAACTCCCTCTTCCCTCTGCTGCAGTCCTTCCTTATCCACCCACTTGCGGACATTGTGATCATTTAACTGTCTGCCTGTGAGGCACACATTTCAAACCCTTGGGCAGGCTAAGAATTACTTCTGTCTCTCCATTATTAGCAAGCTAAATAATTTGCTTGTCCATTAGCTTAGGCTCTTTGGGCATATGCCACATGACGTTTTTTAGGTAATATTTCACTCCAAGTGAGCCTGTCTACCTGCAGATGCACAACGAGGTTAGCTCATGATATTGAAGGTGCAATTTGAAGTATTGAAACAAAATTAAATACTTAAGTGGGTACATTCATTTCAAAGAGAATGAAATGGAACCATTTTAATACTATTTTAATTCTAAATAAGCATCTATATAAAGAGTCAGGTTAATTAATCCATTTCAAGAGATAAACTGTACTAATTTTCCCTTTGTAGTTAATCTCTCTTTACAAAGGTGGTAGTATAATGCTCAGAGTCTACAGAGTAATTTTATTTCACTGGGCTTTAATTTGCTTGTAATTTATGGAGGAAACAATAATAAAGAAGCAGATGGCTACAGATTAATTGTTATGCCTGCTTTAATAACATCAGTAACTTACTGGGTTTTTTATGCTGTTTCTTGTATTTTTCCCTTCAAAAGCTTTGTTCATTTGACTCTTTGTCGAGGACTTCTAAACATTCCTAAGGCACTCTCAGAACTCAGCATGAGCAGCTCTAGCACTTTATTTGAAACACAGAAGGAAATCTGCTTACAAACACATGGAAAGAACTAAGGATATTCAATGTACTATAAAAGCTAAGTTAAAGAAGAATGTGGCTTAAAATAACGGTGCTTATAAAAAGCTAGGTTTCAGACTTTTAATGCCATCTGAATTCCTTTTACTTTATTGATTTAATACACCATAGACAATAACAGAGATATTTTGGCAGGGTGTCACTTAGGCTTTCAGGATAATATTCAGCTCCCTGAACACTTATTTTACTCACAGGTTTCATCTCACTCAAGTTAGTCATCCAAAGCTTAGTCAAAAGAGGAAGATAAGCATCTCCACTTATATACTTCTAATTCTAATCGATCACCTCATAACAATTCCTAGTTTTCTCCACTGAATACAGAAGAGGTCTAAAATAGAACACCAAGAAAAAACCTTCATTAATCACTGAAAGCTATGATTTTTAAGAGAAGTGACAATTTTAATTTTTTTTATTCTAAAGGAAAATATACTATCCTGACTTTGACTTTGAAGAGAGTGATATATGCACATATTCTAAACCTAAAAAGAAAACAGTTGTCACACTCCTTTAGAATACTAACATTCCATCCAGAACCTCTTTTGTTATTTACCTTCATTAATTATAGGCAAAATTATTCATGAAAAAGGCATGAAAAACTGATGGAAACAAACCTGAAATAATTTAATCTATATTAGCTTTTTGGGAAATAATCATGCAGTCATCTACTCCCAGAAGCATGCCTGGTCTTGATTTGGGAAGGAGCTGCAGTGGAGCAAAAGAGAGTCCAGGAGAGACAAGAGGTCAGGGATTCATCATGTCTGGTTTTTTTTCTGTGACCTTTTATTTAGCAAGATAAACAAAGCTTTATATAGATATTAGATATAAATTTCAATATATATATAAAATAAAATATACATATTATAGTAAAAAGACCATTATTTTTAAGGAAACAAAGAAGGAGCAATGTAGAACTACTTCAGAGCCTCCTAGAAGTATTTTACCACTTGGAGAAAATGATCTCATAATACACTTACTGAGAATTTAAACAAAATTCTTTGAAATTTTCAGCTAACTTTGTCAACAGCATCTTGAAAGAGTAATTTTCTGAATGGGTAAAGATAAAAAAAGAAAAAATAATAATTTTCCTTTGGTGGGGAAGGCATATGGAACGTAAGATTCAAAGACAACTTGAGGGATTCATGAGGCAGCAGAATTATTGCCAGGAAAGTTAATGTTGTGTGTCTAAAAAGTTTAAACTACATTTAGAAAAAAAAAAAAAGAGAAGAAAGAGAGAAGAACTGAGAATAAGCATAAACAAAGCTTTTCAGGTGAACTATCACGGAATAATATTTTTTCGTTAAATTATGTTCTAAGGGAAATTTCTTAGTTACAAGTTCTGGTAAATCTGGAGGATATGTTATAGTCTAGCATAAACCTGTGCTAGTTTGGTAGAGATTACAAAACCTACTAACTTCTGCCAAAGAAAGATACTAGATTTTTGGTCTGTAGCAGCTGTGAATCTTAACTTTTTTGCAAGATCAGAAATGCCTTGTTAAGGACAAGCCAAAAAAATCCCAGTATATACATTTTTGCCATCTCTCATCTCTAGTCTAATATGGAAATGATATTATTAAATGTCTGTAATGCTGTTTGTAACATTTCAAAGCCTGTGCAAATAAAAAGTCTTAATCTATGAAACACCCCAGAGGAGAGGAAGGGTGGATTAATTTTGTGCTGTTGAATTCACTTGTTTATTCAGTTCAGTGCAATGATATTGAAAAAGTGACACAACGCTCATTTAGAATAAGAAAAAAAAGTTAAATTTCAGACACTGTCCGAGTGTTTAATATAAATAACTTTACAGGAATTAGAATTGTATCTTTGTACTATCTACATCTATCTGTGTTTTATACATCTGGAGGCTGCTATGTTTAGAGAATCTTCTTCCAGCAATATCCATTCCTTCTCTTTTATATCTTGGTATCCTATTTAATCAGGGCAAAACAGATGTTTTGCAAAATTGTAAAAATGTCTTTGCCACTGCCTAGAAACTTGAATGAGAAGACAATGAATTATGGCAGCACCTCATAGGTATTTATACACTGAGAACTCTGAAATCCACCTAATTATGATAAAGCTAGATTAGATCTTGGATCATCTTCAAAGATTTTGTGATGAAAGTGTGTTCCCTTTATTATAGAGTAATAATAAAAAGAACTATAGCTTTTCTTTTTCTGTCATCAATATTATCGTACAGCTGAATGTTATTGAATTGGCTCAAAATCTCTACTGAGAAAGATTGTTTCTCTATATTATCATCAAACAATGAGTAAATGAACTCAATACACCAGAATAGAATGTGGTGAAATATGCTGACACTGATGTTATTCTTCACTGTGGTGTTAATAAATTTAAAATAGGAGTTTTTACAAGACGCTAATATGAGATACTCAGCTTATTGGGCATCCTGTTAGTTACCAAGTTTGGTATTTTTCAAGGTATTTTATTAGATTTAGGGATTTCCCTCAAGTACTTAACATGAATGGTAAATTCCTAGTTACTTCTGGACATTCTGGACCAAATTAATCATTTTTAATGCATTTGTTATCAACCAAATTTTGTACAACTTTTTCCTCTTCTTTCAGTTTTTAATACATGAGCCGTTTTTTTAGAATCATAGAATCATGGAATAGCTTGGGTTGGAAGGGACTTTTAAAGGTCACCTAGTCCAACCCCCCACCAATGAGCAGGGACATCTTCAACTAGATCAGGTTGCTCAGAGCCCTGTCCAACCTGACCTTGAATGTTTCTAGGAATGGGGCATCTACTGCTTCTCTGGGAAACCTATTACCCACCCTCACTGTAAAAAAATTTCTTCCTTAGATCTAGTCTGAATCTACCATCTCTTACTTTACAGCCATTACTCCTTGTCCTATTGCAATAGGCCCTGCTAAAAAGTTTGTGCACATCTTTCTTATAAGCTCCCTTTAAGCACAGAAAGGCTGCAAGAAGGTCTTCCCAAAGCCTTCTCTTCTCCAGGCTGAACAACCCCAACTGTCTCAGCCTGTCATCCCAGGAGAGGTGTTCTATCCCTCTGATCATTTTTGTGGCCCTCCTCTGGACCTGCTCTATCATGTCCATATCTCTCCTGTGTACAGTGATCCAGAGCTGGATGCAGTACTCCAGGTGGGGTCTCACCAGAGCAGAGCAGAGGGGCAGAATCACCTCGCTTGACCTGCTTCTTTCTATGCAGCCCAAGATACAGTTCGGGGCTGTGAGCACACATTGTTGACTCATGTCTAGCTTTTCATCCACCAGAACCCCCAAGTCCTTCGTGGCAGGGCTGCTCTCAATCCCTTCATCCACCAGCTTGTATTGATACTGGGGGTTGCCCTGACCCACGCCCACTATCTTGCACCTGGCCTTGTTGAATGAGGTTCACGTAGGCCAAGTTTTCAAGCTTGTCCAGGTCCCTCTGCATGGCATCCCTTCCGTTGGGTGTGTCAACCACACCACTCAGCTGGGTGTCATCTGCAAACTTGCTCTTGATCCCACTGTCTACGTCATTGATGAAGATATCAAACAGTACTTGTCCCAATACAGAGGCCTGAAGCACACCACTAGTCACCAACCTCCATCTGGACATTGATCCATTGATCCTTACCCTCTGGATGCGACCATCCAACCAATTCCTCATCCACCAAACAGTCCACCCCTCTGTGGCAGGAGCACACCTTCCCCCCGCTGCCTCCAACAAGGTCTGGGGTCTTAACATAGTGGCCATTGGCACATTCTCACTGTTACTTTTGTTCCACTGGTGATGCACCGTGACTACTGCATCCTTGTTGGGTGTGGAGCAGCTCTTTCTTGTTCTTATTTTCACACCACTTGCAGTGTACTATGGCTGGTGCACATATGCACCCTAGTCAGGTGCAGACCAGCATGCACTGCCCCGCCTCAGTGGCAGGAAAAGGGAGGTGGAACCCTTGGTCAACAGGCAGAGTCTCCAGCCAAAGGTGTGCCTAGGCCTGGGTGTCTTGGGACCATAACCAATAGATGACCACAGTTCAGATCCACCCAGGCTATAAAATGGGGCCTTAGCTGGAGACTGCCTCCAATGGGGAGTCCTGGGACACTCCGGTGGAGGTTAAAAGAAGGTCAAGTATCTCAAGTGACAGAAAGCGTTCATGTATAGGCAATGGGTGTGTATTCCATATATCCATTTACTACCATGGAAGCTTAGACTCATCACTTACATATAGACCCTTTCATGCAGCTATCTAAGTTTAAATGCCTAAATGTGAACTGGAATTCCACCCATGATTTCTATTCACATTTAGATAAAATCAATTTATTCCTATGGAATTCCTTCTTCATAATAAAATCACATTTCTGGCAGGGAGCATCAACTTTATGTAGTTTGCTGGCAGTAAATCCAATACCTGACCACCACTAGCTTTCGAATGCTCCAAAAGCTGTATGAAAGAGGCAGAACAGTAAACCTTGTTTATTTCTTCCACCCCATTGAATATTATGTATTCTTCATACTATACTTTTACCACCTCTCTTCCTTCTTTTTCAAAGGAAAGTAATTTCATTCCTTCTAGCCTTTTATATATGAAAATCTTCTCTACTCCCATTAGTGAATCTCTTAATTGATTCTCTGTCATCTTTTTTAACCTCTCAGTAGGTTGTTTCATATAGCTTTCAAGGTCTGAACATTATTTTGGCTTCAGAGTTTTCCTTTTCTTTTTTTCCCATGTCAACTTTAAATCCTTCTTCAGTCTTCTGCCAACAGATCAGCATTGAACATAATCTTCAATGAGTTATCTGCAGCTCCTCTTTCCTAAGCTGATGCAGTAGAAATAGAACACATTAAGATACATGAGTACTGATCCTTCATGATCATAGTTTAAATACATTTTACTAGAGGAAATGCCAGAACTGCAGAAAGTTCCTCCAATCATCTGTGGATAATTTATTAGCTGGTGTAGTGCTATATTTTGGATTTGGGATAAGAAATAGGGTTGGTAGCACACTGGTGTTTTTGGTTGTTCCTAAGTATTCAAGACCTTTTCTGCTCCTCCCACCACCCTGTCAGCAAGTAGGCTGGGGGTGCACTAAAAGTTGGGAGAGACACATAAAGGACAGCTGACCCCAAATGACCAAAGGGATATTCCATGCCATGTGACATGCTCAATATATAAAGCTGGGGAAAGAAGAAGGAAGGGGGGATGTTCAGAGTTACAGAGTTTGTCTTCCCAAGTAATGGTTACGTGTGATGGAGCCCTGCTTTCCTGGAGATGGCTGAACACCTGCCTGCCAATGGGAACCGGTGAAAGAATTCCTTGTTTTGTTTTGCTTGCGTGTGCGGCTTTTGCTTTACTTATTAAACTGTCTCTATCTCAACCCACAAGTTTTCTTACTTTTACTCTTCTGATACTCTTCCCCATCCCAAATGGGGAAGTGAGCAAGTGGCTGTGTGATCCTAGTTGCCAGCTGGGGTTGAACCATGACAAATACATACATATTGTTTATGAGGGATGCAATTAAGTTTCAAACAGTTACAATTGACAACAGAAGTTAGTAATATTTCAGGGAAAATACAGCTTCTCCTGTAGCGCTTTGTGTTTAAACTTGATTCCTAGTCTACCTTTACTCCCTTGAAACATAAGCAGTATGTCACTAGTTACCTGTGGAACAAGTATTGTGTACTGTGGTGTATGTTAGAATTAGACAGTTAAAGCAGACTACCTAACAGCATGAACTAGTATAATTCTAAATACTAAAATACTAAATAGTAAAATTGTTGTCCTTTCCCTTCAATCAAACAACATAATGGTGTAAAAGCTACAACAGCATCAGGAATAGCAAAATGCTGGAAGAGGGAGAAATAGTTATAGAAGATAAAAATTCCTGCATATAATTTTTAAAATTTCCTGATACGTAACTTGCAAGGAAAGGAACAGTTAATGGAAAACAAAGCTTAAACTTGACAAGTAGAACTGCCATCAATAACTGTTCTATTAAAGTCACTTAATGAAATTGTTGGCTGATTTTCCAGGCATCTGAGGAGCTTATATAACAGAATAGACTAAGAGAAAAAGTAGGAGCAGAGATTTTTGATAATGAATAAAAGTTTAGGTTAAGAGCCTAGTTTGGAAAAAGTCTGGGACAAAAGACTTTTGGAAAGCTGGGGCACAGGAAAGAATCAATCATGTATACAGATGAGAAATTAGGAGTTACTACAGTCCAAGCAACAAAAATAAAGCTCATATAAAAAATCAAGCTGGCAGAGAAATAACCTGTTTTGGCAGAGTGAAGAGAGAGAACTAGACAGGAGACGAGCATAAGAAGAGATTCCTTTTGGCTTGGAAGAAGATTGTGCAAATTGGAATGAGGAAAAGATAAAAAAGTAGAAGACAGCACCAGAGCAGATTGGAGCTGGATTTGCAGGAAAATCTGGAAAACTAGGAAAGCTGTGTAGTCAGGACTGGATCTGAGATAAGAAATTATGTTCATCTAATGCAATTTCAGTTGTCTGTCATGAAGACATCAAGAGTTGAGCTACATGCACTACATTTCCTTTACAGACAAGGAAAAAGAAATTTCTTCCGTTTAAGGGATTCTAAATGCCTGCATTAGAACTGGGCACCTAACTATTACAGTCAAGACTGACAAAAGTATCAGCTGAAGGAGTCAGGATAGGAAAAAAAAAAAACCAAAATCAAAACCAACCAAACAAAAAGACCCTGAAGTTAACTGCAAGGCTTTTTCTTAAACATGAAGAACCTAGGTCAAGGGAAAACAGTGCCTACTAAATTGTAGAAGGCAATCTAGAATTGAAAGTACTATTCCTCAGTTAATAGCCTCTGAAGTCTTTTCCCTGTGGAAAAAAATGTCCTTTTTTGTTTTTGTTGGTTCCCATTTCCTACCAGATATAAATCTTAGTCACCCCATAACAATGGGGCAATCAGTAGAGCACACAGGAGAATTGGGCAGAAAGAGAGGGAAGAATTAGTTTGGTTTTTTGGGGTTTTTTTTCAGTCTTAAGCACTTCATATTCATTCACACACACAAGCAAAACAGTCCAGTGCAATAACCTTATTACTATTGTAGATTCAAGAACTCTATAGTTCAGAAATACCCAAGGAAAGATTTTCTGTATAACCACAATTAATTAATTAATTAATTCCCTTATATATTCTCAGCTAGTTCATAATTATATCACTAAAATTTATTGAAAATAGTAGTTGCCTTGCTTTTTTTTTTTTTTTTTTTTTAATCTGTATAATGTGGTTTCAGTCATCTGGAAGCTACTTATGAATTTGAATTAGATTCAAAGAGAACGTGGTCTCTCATGTTTTGGGTTTTTTTTTTGTGGGGGGAGGGTGGGGGCGTTTCATTTTGGTTCCTTTTTTTTCTCTCTTTTGGAAGAAACAACCAAAACCTAACTGAGAAGGTACTAGAATTCAGAATTAGAATTCAGAAGACTTCCAGAGGATAGGTAGTGCCATGAAGGAGTGGTGAACTAACAATGACTGCGACAGTATGCTTTTTACACAGTAGCTTAATGGATAAAGTTGACAGGAAAGTTGTGGAAAAAATGAGGTAAAACATGCACATACACACACACAAACATATATATTTGTAAAAGTGCTTTGTAAGCTGAAAACTGTTTGAAAAATTTCTGAATTTATAGAGCTACTTGATTTGGCAAACTCACTTCAAACATTTACTCAAATATTGTAAATATTTACCATGGGGAGATATGTTACTGTATAGTATAAACAATTTCGTAGTCGAAAAAACAGTTTGATGTAAATTAAAAATCTGACTTTGTGTAAGGGAACTATATTTCATTAATAACATGCCCATATTTGTAAAGTAAGTGACATGTAGTACTGTTACATGTCTGAGCTATGAGAAACAGTGGAACAGAGTGTGGTTTGCAAAAGCAGAGAAAAGCATGGATTCAAATCTTAAAAGTGACAAAAGGAGCAAGACAGAATTAGAAATTTTCCAACTGGAGAAAATTATAGGCAGATTTTTTTGTTCCTTTGTATTTGAAGTTCCAAATAGAACTTGAGACTTAAACTTTGATGACAAGGTGATCAAGCATCTGTTTTCTGTTGGTTTACGTTAAACAACATGAATTAAAGCATTGTAAAAAATAAAGTGGAGGAAGCTTCATTTCAGGGCTTGGATTTTTATTGATGTGATTGATCTATGTTGAAGTCTGTAGTGGCATGTTTCAGTGGTATTTTTTGTGTAGTTTTCATAGTTAGACTAAATTAAGTTGTGTATTTATCCCCATGTTGCAAAGAAGAGCCAACCTTAAAATACAAAGCAGGTGAATTATCAGCTTAATTAGCAAGGTTGTCAATGCTTCACTTTCAGTGGAACTCACCAAAGAACTACTAATATGGATTCAATACCTTCCTCTGCTATTTTTCCTTACTTGTAAAGTTATTTCAAAGCACTGCACCAGCTTAAGTCCAGCAGTGCATGAAGAATAGAAAAAGCCACTAGTATTTTATTTTTACTTTGAAGTTCTTGAAAAAAGCATAACACTGTCATAGTCCCACATAACAGCTGTTTCATATTGTAGATTTAAGTGCTAAAAATTATGTCTCGTTTAAGCTTTTTCTTTTTTTTTTTTTTTAATCTCCAGTTAAAACAGTGGCATACTGGGTTGGAAAATGGTGGGTGCATTTCTTAAATTCATACTGCGAAAGGAATCTTATGCTACATTGCTTGCAATATTTCAAGTAAAAAGTTAGAAGTCTGTGTTTGTTTAATGCATACTTGATTTTATAGCACAAAACTGGAAATCTCCATGTGGGTAAATTAGGAAGGTTTAAACGTATTTAATGAAATTTAGTCCTGGGAAGAGGGCTGGTCAAAAACTCATCTTTACCCTTTTGGAATTAACACCTTCGATCAGTAGTAGATAAAGTTTGGGATTAATTGGTAGCTGTAGTCAAGTTTCATTCCCCATATGAACGAACATTCTAGGTGCTCTTGTCATCTGTGTGGCTAATTGCAATCAGTTTCCTTGTCTAGGTTGGAATGAGGTTTGGCCAATCTATTTGGAGAACATATTTGGAAAAAGGGGTTTCAAAAGAGCAATTCTATAATAGCTGACATGATAGTCTTTCTATTTTCTTCTTCATAGCCATGGGATACTTTTAGTCTTCATTTTTTTCTACATCATTAAGGATTAAAATAAGACACAATATGGTTAGAGTTTTGTTTTAGGTCTCCCTGAACATTCGCCTTAAACTGAGCTTTCCAAAGAAAAGAAAAAGGGTCTTTCTGAACTAAAAAAGCCATATTTTATTAGAAAATTAACTAGGATAATATATATATTTTGAAACAGATGTAACTCAAACTAATTAGATAAGACAGAATAGAGATAAAAGGAACATATAAGGAAATATCTCCATGTACACTGTGATTTTGCAGACTGGGACTTGCATTCACATATAGTTTTTGCCAGCTCAGCAGCTCCGTAGGTTCCTACAGACTGCCATCACAAACATCACTTGTGCTGTAAGTACCCTGAGCTTCCCTAAAATCTGGAAATTTTTTTTCCTGAGCTTGCGCATTCACTGCCAAAGGCAGACACAATCTCATGTTATCTCCAGTAGTCCCACCACATTCAGTCATCATGGTTTTAAGTGAAAATAGCATGTAAAATGAGACCAAACAGATAAAAGACATTATATTCATCACAGATGCTAAAACTTGATTTTTTACAAAAAAACAATATTGAACATCACTCTAGGTAGCTCAAAGAAAAACAATGAAGAAATGATACCTAAGATAAAAATGTTGGAGTTGGCATTACAGAAAATCAGAGGACTTTAAATTGCAAAGAACCTCTGGAGATCATGAACACAGAACTAAGTTCAGAGGTACATCGGGCTCAAGGACCTGGAGGGCCTTGACTATTAATGTTTTCCAAGGATGAAAATTTTACCATCACTCTGGGCCTAACCACTGTCATTACAAATTTTTCTTCTCCTTATAGTTAATCAGAATTTTTGCTGCATCCATTGTTTCTTGCCCCTTTGTGTGTACCTATGAGAAAAGGCTGGCTCTGTCTTTCTTTTAACATCCCTTCATGCTCTGGAAGGCAACAATAAATTCCCTCCCTGTGTTATCTCCAGGCTAAACAAACCTGTCTCTCAACCTCCCCTTGTGTGTCTTGTTCTCCAGACCCTCTAAGTGGCACTCCTACAGACTCTTTCTAATCTGTTAGCACTGACCTGGCCTGGGGGTCCCAAATCTGGGCGTATATGACCACTGGAACCTCCCAGGGGAGATAGTTACTCTCCTCAGCCTGCTCTTGCTGAGGCCACCCTTTATGTCTGGAGGCACATTCCTACCATATTCGCCTTGTGGTTCAAACTCCCCACCACCTCCAGGTCCTTTTCTGCAGACATAGAAAGCCTTCCCCTGCAGCTAAAACTAAGAGCCTGTAGACATGTGACTCCCTTGTGACCAGATTACCTAGTCTACTTAGATTTAGCATTTATTCCCCCTACTCTGGGTTAGCATGAAATAAATCACTAGAATATGTTCACTAAATCTTACTAGGAAACCTGGGTGAACAGCTTACACAAATGAAAAGGAGCAACATCTGCCTCTAGCTCTGATATAAAAATATAAACACTTTTCTTAACAGAACAGAGCTACCATCAAAGTACTGAAAATGAACTCCCTGTAAATTTATTTCGAGAAATTTCTTAAATACAGATGTGTAAGCACATATTTAATCATTCTCTACTTAGTGCATAATCACCCTGGACACAGGATCTGATTGATCCCTTTCTTTTCTCCCAATGGGTTAAATAGGTTAAGAAGGCAAAAATCATTTTTTAGTTTCCTAACCTCAGATGAAATTAATCCATGACAGAGTTTCTATCAATTTAAATGATGTTTGTATGGATAATTCAGAAAATTGTGCATTCAGGTGTATAATACATAGGAAGATTTGGGGAACATTTGCTGAAATTTTGCCTTTCAACTAAACAACAGATACACTAGAATTAGTCTTGTTTCAACAGCCTACCTACCTGTGGTATTTTGTGGTAGAAATCTGTATTTTTATTTTGTAAAAGAACAGGATAAAATAAAAAATATTGTTGATAAAAATAATATTTATGTAGTGAGGGTAATGATGGCATGCTGAAACTACTAAGAAAATTCTGAGTTTCATTATGCAATACCACCAAGAAAGCCAGTACATTCACTGCATGAATGCTGTTAAGTGGTCACCAAAGCTGAGAAATTCTATTATCAGCTTCTGTTGGAAAGGTTTTGCTATGAAAGATTAAGCTTCTAAAGCAGCAGATGAACATCCTCTTGAGAAAGGACACTCATCCTCTAAAGAAGGCCAATCCTTTGTTGACACACCATCTTTGGAAATGATTCAGCTGTTTTGTACAAACTACCCCATGCTGCAGAACTAGTGCTTTTGAAATCAATGAATTTACTTTCAGAGAAAGTCATATGTGAAAGGACTGATGTACGCTAGTTTTTCTACATGCTAGACTTATATTACCTGCCTACTACAACGTCAGCTACTAAAATCTTAATGACAGTTTTTCTTCCCCCCTTCTTTAACTTAAATACAGATTAGCACCTTGATTTGTTCACTGACTTTTGACTACGAGTTATGAAGTCATTCCATATTTCTCAGATCAAATGTTCCTCAGCTTAACTCTGTGTGGAAACAATACTGAAATGTGTCAACTCAAATTTTTTTTTTTTTTCTCATATAAAATCAAGGTCTTAGGGAAAGAAAATCCAGGGAGTGTGTGTTACAACAGTTTTCAATATTTTAATATTTTGTATTTTTACAGTATTTTTAGATTCTGTTATGGCTGGAAATATTGTTAAATAGCTATCAGTCTCAAAAAGCTACATATTTTTTCCCGTCAAAAAAAGTATGGGCATAAATGTTTTCCTTTTAAAGTTTTCTTCATGAAGTGCTCAAAAGGCAAAAAAACATACTTAAATCTCTTAGAAATTAAGACATTTATTAGAAATATGTAGAGTTTCAGCATCTGATGCCTTTGTTTGTTTCTTTGTCTGCCTCCTGGCATGTTTTATGTGGAAATATCCTTCCTAAAATCTAGACTATATCCCTATACGCACTGTAACATAAAACAAGAAAGAAAACAAGGCTGTAAATTGATTAACACTGCAAAATGTAAGAAGAAAATAGCTATAGAACACCTTGAGTACTGCTTCAAAGTGATATAAAACTGGATTTTATATCCTTTTGAAGAGAAAACAAATTAAAAATATTCTAAAACAACAGAGGGCTGAAGTTATATGGAGCTGAGTTTTTTTCTTTCCGTATTGCAGCATGAGCATAATGTAACAAGGGAGAACACCCCATCACAGCCAGGCAAGCAAAGGGATTTTGATCAGAGGCTCAACACTGCTACATGAGCACGAGTTGTGAGAACAACATGTGTGTCAGATGTGGCTGGCATGACAAAAGCACACTGCTTTGCACTCAGTTTGTAACCAGGTTTTTCTTGTCATGTTGGAAATGAGTAATGTGAGCAAGATTGCTATTAATGTTCTTTGGCGTGCTTACAGGTGACAGATGTCTTCTATTCCAGTCCCAGCAAATATGCATTTATATATTTTTCACAAAAAGAGGAAAGAGAAGGGAAATGTGCATTAGGAGAAGCAATTGGACTGCTATTAAGTTAGTTTTCAGTTATTTTCTTATTGTTGCTAAATTGAATTCTAAACATAAATTTAACCGAATAAAAAAATAAAAAGTAAATTAAGAAACACTTTGTTTTCTCACATTGGACAACTAGAAAGGTTTCTTTTTTAGCACAAGCTGTTCTAAGTTGTAACATATTCTGAAAGATCTTCCATGATAAACAAGTCTACAGATCAACAAAAAAAAGAGCTATCTATTTTGCCAGTTCCAGTGTATTTTTTGATGATCTATGTATGGATGCAGATCTCTTTTAAAGACTCTTTATGCTCTCTATAAAAGGGTACATATTCATGCCCAAATTCCAGGACGGGATGATTTGTGATGTCCTTTTCAGTTTTGTATTCATGGAATGCCTTTAATGAGCTTGCTACATCCATTGAGAAAAGTGTGAATGAGATGATCATGCTGCATTTTTTTAAAGTTTGTATTGTAAGTTGAAAAAATAATACATATACATCTTCACAAATCTTGAAAAGAATAGGTTAACTCCAGGGAAAAAATATTCTGCATGTGTAGAAGTTGAGAGATCTTTTAGTATATTAACAACAAGAAATATGTTGAAAACTAAAGAGTTATTATTTTGTTTGAAGCAATCAACATGTATAAAAGCATTCCTAATTCCATCTAAATATATTTTTAAAAGATTAGATTGCATCTACAGAAGTTTTCATCCTCCTGATTTTCTTCATTATATGTTTCTATGAGCAACCTGCATCTGCTGTGGAACAAATCCTTGACCAGGCCTATATGATTTTAACTAGTTCTACATAGAAGGGTACTGTGTTGTTTTCTTCATATTTCTGCTAATATATAAAAATGTATGTGTATGTGCATGGGAGAGGAAGAAGTGACAGTGAAAATAATAACTTAGGCCATTTGAGAAGAAACAATTTATCTTCTTCCTTATTTAAAAAAAATATATTATTCACATAATTTTCAGTTCTTCTTGAGAGTTTAAACAATAATGTTTGTGTTCTTGTCTGTGAGAATACAAAAAAAAGGAAGCAGCTATTTTCTGATTTTAATTTAGTGCCTTTTGTTGCTGTATATTAGCACTGCTTAGTGGTATTTGCCAACTTGTAGTAACTTTACAAGTGACAGAAAAGCTAGAGAACTTGAGAAAAATACATTGTTGTGTACAGGCTATTCACAATACCAAGTTTTTTGAAATACAAAATAAAATATAGAATTCATTCCTACGATTTGACAACAGTAATTTTAATGAAACGAAACTGGAAATGAATTTGAATCAGAGAATTGGATGAGAACTGGTATTTGTTTTCAGTGACAACATTCAAACTAGTCATATATTTCTTTGAATTGAAATCAGTATGTCCAAATCTTGTGGCCACAGCCTTTAGCCTGACACTAAGGGAGACAAGCTTCTGTTCTCGTCAGGGCTAGCAGGATTAGCTAGCAAGCTAAGATTAGTAGTTTGCATCCATACTGAAGAACTCAAATGTCACCTGGCTTTCAGCGATGTTGAAAATACAACAACTTCTTCTGAAGATTGTTCTGTTCTCCAGTGTTTTTTTCCATGTTTTGCACAGGTGTGTTTAATTGTTTTCCTCCTATTAGCTGCAGTATCCTGGTTTAAGCATCTGTTTTGCTTTCTTAGTAGCATAAGGGCACCAGGCAACTGAAGAGACTTACCTTCTACTACCAACACTTAGTAATTAAACTGTCAGAGCAGCAAGATTTCTGAAGCAGTAATAATGTCATAGGGATGTATTTCTTTCTAGTTACAAAATAACATTACAATATATGTGGGTATTTGCACATATATATACACACATTTATATATATAAGTAGATATATGAGAAAGAGAAAGAGAGGTTGTATATGTCTGTAGCTTTCTATATATGTTTGCATATATATTACTGTGCGCATTGTATATCACATCATTTTTATATGCAACAATGTATTCTGCATAATTTTAATAACTACACTATCCCATCTTTCAAATATAGGTATCTGTTGTCTTTTGTAAAACAGTATTATCACAGGGCGAAACTTAGTCATTCAGACAAAATAAGTCTGTCCAGCTTTAACTGATGAGATGATTCTGACATGTGCCAGGAAAAGAAAAAAAAAAAACCAAACAGATAATTATCACAAAGGTGTTACCTGTAAGCACTGCTAAATGAAATCTGGACTACATCTGCCTTGCTTGCAATTAAAGTATGTGTGGGAAAGAAACAAAACACAGAGAAATGGTAACAACTTTACATCCTTTTTACACACTTGGGCCAGAGGCCAGAAGGTGATAGTAAACCAGATCACAAATGGTAATTGACTTTAGATATGGAGAAAGTCAGAGAGGTTGGCCTAGGTGGACATGACCAAGGAGGCAATTGGCAGCTTATGGCAACTATTTAAATTAGAAAGCAGTAAATAGTGACAACAATAGGCCCTGAGGTGGGGAAAACACATCCAGGGATGTTCAACAGCATGACAAAGGGGGAGCACAAGACAGGTAAAAGCCAAGCTGCCTGCCAGGACAAGGACACCCGCTGGTTGTTCCTCAGAGAGTATAGCGCCCATCACAGCCCAGCCGGGGCTTAATTGCTGAGTGTATATCTTGTACAAAATCTTGGATCCTCTGAGTTCTGTAGAACAGAACCTTAGCAAAGAGATCCCTATCTATTTGCTACACCCATCCCACCTAATAAATATTTTTTATGTCACTGGTGTGATTCTGTTTTTTCAGCTATCCCACCCTAAGTTCTCCCATGGCAAAAAGTCATAGACCTTATCAGCCTGTCTTTTATGATGACTGAACTAGTTCTGATGCAGTTGAAATGCAATGATCCTCTTCTAAATCAGCTTGCTTTTTTATTCTCCACAAAATAGCAAGCTGCAACTACAAAACTTCACTGTGAATTATCTT
This sequence comes from Pluvialis apricaria, assembly GCA_017639485.1. Taxonomy (NCBI): domain Eukaryota; kingdom Metazoa; phylum Chordata; class Aves; order Charadriiformes; family Charadriidae; genus Pluvialis; species Pluvialis apricaria. The sequence continues at coordinate 53,201,117 of CM030007.1, forward strand.
TCTCGGGTCTATTTCCTTCATTTAATTTGGATATAACAATGGAATTTTTTTTCTTACTTTTTTTTTTCCACAGCAGGGAAACATAAAGATTTATACCTAGCCATTTCTCTTTGTTTTCAGATCTTACTAAGGTTTTGTTTAAAATAAAACTGCTCTCTTGTTAAAACAATCCTGACATTCTCAAAGTAGGTTAAATGGAATTATTAACCCATAGCAGATCCCAATTGCAAAATATAAAGTTCAAAGACGCATCACCTCTTGGTGATCTGTTCCATACCTGGATCCCACCTCTGGCTTAAAGGTGAAGAATGACTCTCTCCTGTTCCACCATTTCAGTTTATTTTGCTTTTTTTTCAAGGTTGTGCTGCTCCCCAAGATTATTCTTGATCTGTGGGTAAAATGTATAAAAAAGTCTTTAAGAAAACACCCTCACATTTTACTGATTTATGACAAGAATGTTATTCTTTGACACCAATATGATACTTTGATGTTAATCGAGAAGAAACAACTTTGTCTTTTGTTTGGTGTCATATAATTTTCCCAATATTTTTTACTGTACTAAATATTTTGCAAGTTTGTACTCTAAATTTGATAGCAATGACTGTAGTTCTTAGGACCTTTATGAATCCACATATTTAAATTTCAGCATCTTATATATATACATAGGAATTCTTCATTTGACGAAAATTAGGTGTCTGCTTTGGGCAAACCAAATAACTTGCCAAATTCCTTTACAAAATCTCAACTATAAGTTAGTTAAGTTTAATGGAGCTCAGAAATCTAGCTACCATAAAGATACACCCATTCAGACACACACACAAATGAATTCTACACTGTGAAATGGAATCTGGGGCCTTGATGTGTGTTTTTTTGAAAAGTTTTCCTTCTGCAAACTGGGAATGTTCACTCTTATTTACCTGAAAAACAAATTCTGTTATGATATATGAAGTAATCTTGTTAAAGAGGTGTCCTGGTTTGAGATAAAACAGGACCAATTTTGTCCAGTAACTTTGCTTCTTAGGTAGGCCTCTTCTAACTACTGAAATTAACAGCATATTGTGCAGACAATGTTCCCTCTCTCTGAGTGATAAAACCTGTGTTTATAGTTGATGCCAAGGAATGGTATGCAGAGAGGCTCTTGCTTATACTTATTGCTATAACAACCAAGGCGGACCAACTTTGTTCCTTGCCCCATTGGAGGGTCGGAAGCAGAAAAGCGCAGTGGGGTCCCACCTGTGGGGAAGAGCAGACAGGACAAGTGACCCAAAACTGACCAACAGGGTATTCCATCCCATCTGCCCCATGCTCAGTACAAAAGCTTGAGGGATCAAACGGCTTGCTCTCTTGCTTCAGTGGTTGACATCTGAGGAGGACTCTGTCTGTTCGTCTGCCTTTGGCCCCAATCCTGAATCCAGATCCAGAATTCGGTTCCCGTCCGTCACTGAGTCTAGCCTGGGACTTCCTCAGTGCCAGCTGGTGTCATCATTGCCATCCTGGGAGCTTGATATGGTTTTGTATACATTTCATTATTTCCTTTTATTTTATTATTAATATTTCATTAAAGTACTTTAGCTCCTTCTAAACTCATAAGTCTCTTTTTCCCTGCTCTACCTCTCTCTTTGAAGAGGGGTAGAGGAGAGAATCTGTTGGTCCCATCTGGGGTCCACTATGTCCCCAGTGGCCAATTTGGCCTAAACCATGACAAAAGGTTGTGATGTATTGTTATTGCAAGGAATAACATAACTCAAGTGAAAAACTTATGGAAAATATAAGGGTCAGACCTTGCAGTAATGTACACTTTGTGTGGCATTTTCACCCATCATTCCACTGATATCAAAGGAATTATCATCAACATATGTGTTTGTCTATACTTTGCAGAATCAGAGCTTGAAAAAATCACAGTAGTCATCCTTCCTCCTATGCAGACTACAACATGATTGTAACGGGCATCTCCAAAACACTTCATTAGAAGTTGATGCTGAGGAAAGCTGTTATTCTCCAGAAATTACCAGAAGACATTTCTTTACTTTGAAACAAAAATAAATTTCATATACAAACTGAGATTTGTGTTATAAAAGGATGAACCTTTCCCGTTGCTATTAAATCATATGTAATTTTTTCCAGTACCATAGAATTTAAATTTTCTTGTAAGAGAATAATCCTAATGATAAAACAATTGTGGGGTTGGGGTATTTTTTCCTTTTTTCCTTTTTTCTTTCTCCTTTTTCCTTTTTTTTTCTTTTTCTTTTTTCCTTTTTCTTTTTTTTTTTTTCCAGGTTTAGAGATCCCTCATGTTTAAAGGGTCTTTCACAGGCTCAGAAAAATCTGTATCATAGAAAAAGATGCAAACAAGAATACTTATTTTAAAATACAGAGAATGAAAAACATGAAATGATCTACCAAGAGTGTTTATAGACAAAACTCAAAAAAATGTTCTTAAATTAGTATGGTTATCCTCCAGATTTCATGGAATACAAACACAAACCTAGACACTTACGTAGATTTTCAGTTGCAGAATGATCATGTTTATTACCAAATATGTTAAAGTTTTAATCTAATCTAAAGAGGTTCTGGAAAAAAAATAAATCCCAAAACAATGGAGTTGCGCAAAAGTATGATGTAATGAAAAATACATGGTATGCCACATGCATTTTTTAGATGAGTGCAGTCTTATTTGATGAGTAAAAGAGCAATAATGAAGGGCTTTGTCAAATTTTATGAGATGATGGAAATCATGTTTTCAGTCACATAAGTAGGACTGTCGTTTAATTCCATTACTGTATTTCATACAGTTGTTTCAGTAAGATGATGAGGAATATCAAGAGAAATGTTGCTTTTTCTAAAGATTATCAGCAGAAACTTTAAACAAAATTTTAAGAAAATATACTTTAATTTAAATGAGTTTTGAGAAAATAAACTTTAAGTGGGTTTTGGATGAAGTTGTTATTTATGGGGCAGGTCTCCTTAGTACTGTTTGAAAACTGTACTCTTTTGTTTCTTGTTTCCTACAATGTGTCTGAACGTTTCAGTTACTCTGTTAAACTATTCGTGTGATGACAATATATTTGCCATTTTCTAGACAGAAGAATCTAATTTTTCCAGTGCTTACTGAAAAGTACGATTTATTTTTAAATTCTTAGCCAGCAAGGTATCAAATTCATTTCTATGTTTATTAAATACGTCAACCTTAGGTACTGATGTATTAGAATTAATGTTTACAAAGCCAAATATAATGCTCTTAAAGAGGCTGTTTTCAACCTAGGATATGTTTATATGATCTACAAAGTCTTCCACTTCAAAGGCTAAATGAGTTCTTTGTAAATGGAATATTAAGGCAGGCAAATCATTTCATTATCTGGCTATTACATCAACACATCAGGATTCTTTCTGAATGCAGCCTGTTGATATTCCCCTGTCTTCTTTCCAGCTGGCAGTTTCTGGCACTCCACTGAATTTTACAGTTCATAGTAACCTCAACAGTAGAGTCCATTCATAATCTTACACTTTGAAAGTCTTTCATATAGTGTAGGCCTAAATGCCATACATACAAACAAATTCTCTCAGACTAGGGTTCCAATAATATTTTTGGCTATTCATTAAGGGAATTTTAAAATGTCATATATTTTGCAATGCTCATCACATGATCATATTTTTTTTCTTATTTACAGTATATAAATCCAATCATACATTCTATTTAAAATGATTTTTTAAAAAGTATCACTGCACATAAATGTGTGGTGTAAAACCTTCATGCCTGATCCCACACACATTACTGAGCATGCTTAGTTTCTTACCATTTTTCTTTCTTTCCTTTGTTCAGAAGACAACATGCATGTTCTGTTATCTTCCAAACTACACAATGTGGAATTTGGCTTGTGGCTGTTCAAGTTCTGTCTGAGCTAGGATATGTGTTCTGCTTTGTGGTGACACTTGGCAAAACATATAAAATTAAAGCCTGACCTGGCCATACCCTTCTTTCACTGACAGGTTCCCAGAGGCAGGACATCTCTGAGCAGCAACTTCCTTTTAAGCCAGGTTTCTCATTTGCTCTGGGTGCCAAGGTTAAGTTCTTGAAGAAGATTCATCCAAACAATTCTCTTGAATGTCTTCCCTGAAGGGTGTCTGCTGTAGCATCAGTTTTTAAGAGGCAGGGTTGATGAACTCTGCATTTTGAAAGGGAATTATGTCATTATTTATAATGGAAACAAAGGAATGAGATGCCATGAGTGGTATTTTTGCGGATTGGTTTTGTGTTTTTCTCCAATTATTAAAACAATTTTTTAGCAAATGCATCTTGCTTTCAATGAGTATTGTTCACAGTGCAATATCTGACAATAAGACCATGAATTTTAAAAGAATAAGGAAATTACTGGAAAACATTCAATAGATTTTTGGGTTAGGTGTTTACTGGATACATGCACCTCTGAAGTATCTGTGTTTTTATTTGCTGTTCATTTTGATATTTTATCATTCAGAGTTAGAAATTTGAAGACTGGCAAAAGCATTAAAAAAACAGAAGCGAGAGGAGGAATTTGTACCCCTAATAGCGAGGTTGGAGTTTTAAAACACAAGACTTACTAACAGAAAAAATACTGAGTAGGACTGTTAGATACAGATGTGTAAAACTTGAAAAGCACAGCATGAAAGTAAGAGGAAATGGCTATGACCACAGTCCCGTTATCTTAGCTGTTAGTGAAATTGCTGTGTTGTTAGATTCTGCTTTTTATGCCAGCCCATGAATTGCTCTCTGAAGAATGTTTTTGCCAAGATTCATTCCTCTCTTTCTTAGCATTCTGCTATATGATTTAGAAGAAAACATCTTCTAGGAAGGAGAATCTTTAAAATCATCATTATCAGCTTCAGAAAAGAGCAGCTCTTACATCTTTTGTATAACCCACTGTATGGAACTAAGAAAATTTTTGCTTTCAAACTCCCTAATTGCTAGAGATTCACAGAATCACAAAATGGTTGAGTTTGGAACAGACCTGCTCAAGCAGGACCACGTAGAGCCAGTTGCACAGGACCATGTCCAGACAGATTTTGAATATCTCCAAGTATGGAGAATTCACAAGCTCCCTGGGCAACCCGTTCCAGTGTTTAGTCACCCTCCCAGTAAAAAAGTGTTTCCTGATGCTCTGATGGACCCTCCTGTGTTTCATTTTGTGCCCATTGCCTCTGGTCCTATCACTGGGGACCACTGGAAAGAGCCTGGCTCCATCCTCTTTACACCGTCCCTCCAGATATTTGTATACAGTGACAAGATCCCTTGAGACTTCTCTAGGCTAAACAATCCCAGCCTTTTCTAATAGGAGAGATGTTCCAGTCCCTTAATCATCTTGGTGGCCCTTCGTTGGACTCCAATATGTCCATGTGTCTTTTATACTGAGGAGCCCAGAACTTCTGCAGGACTTCTGGTGTGTCCTCACCCGTGCTGAGTAGAGGGGAAGGATCACCTCCCTCAAAATGCTCCCAATACTTTACCTAATGAAGTGAAGAATATCAATAGCTTTTTTTTTGTGGCAAGGGCACATTGGTGAATGATGTTCAACTTGGTGTCTAACAGGACTCCCAGGTCCTTTTCTGCGAAGCTACTTACCAGCTGGACAGCCCCCAGCATATGTTGATGCATGAGTTTGTTCCTCCCCAGGTGGAGGATTCTGCACTTCCCCTTGTTGAACTTCATGAGATTCCTCTCAGTCCATTTCTCCAGCCTGTCTAGGTCCCTCTGGACAGCAGCGTTCTGGCATATGAGGGTAAGGGGGCTCAAGAGAGCTGGCTGATATTCAAGCACCAGCTCCTCCAAGCTCAGGATAGGTGCATCCCAAGGAGCAAGAAATCGGGCAAGGGAAGGAGACCTGCATGGCTGAGCAGGGATCTTCAGAAAAAGCTCAGGTGGAAGAAGGGAGTTTACAGGATGTGGAAAAGGGGGCTGATGACTTGGGATGAGTACAAGAATGCTGTCAGGGTATGCAGGGAAGAAATGAGAAAAGCCAAGGCAGCTTTGGAATTGAACCTGGCAAGGGATGTAAAGACCAATAGGAAGGGTTTCTTTAAGTTTATAGGAGACAAAAGGAAAACCAGGGAAAATGTGGGCCCGCTCTTGAACGAGATGGGTGATGTGGTGACGGATGATGCAGAGAAGGCAGAGTTGCTGAATGTCTTCTTTGCTTCTGTCTTCACTGCTCGGGCCAGCTCTAGGGAGTTCCAGACTTTGCAAGTAACAGAGAAAGTCTGGAGAAAGGAAAACTTTCCCTTGGTTAAAGAGGAACAAGTTAGAGAACAATTAAGTAAACTGGACACCCACAAGTCCATGGGGCCTGATGGGATGCACCCGCGAGTGCTGAGGGAGCTATCAGAAGTCATTGCTGGGCCGCTCTCCATCATCTTTGAAAGGTCCTGGAGAACAGGCGAGGTGCCTGAGGACTGGCAGAAAGCCAATGTCACTCCAGTCTTTAAAAAGGGCAAGAAGGAGGACCCGGGAAACTACAGGCCGGTCAGCCTCACCTCCATCCCTGGAAAGATGATGGAACAGCTCATTCTGGGGGTCATCTCCAAGCATCTGGAGGAAAAGAAGGTTCTCAGAAGTAGTCAACATGGATTCACCAAAGGGAAGTCATGTCTGACTAATCTGAGAGCTTTCTGTGATGGCGTGACTGGATGGGTGGATGAAGGGAGGGCAGTGGATGTTGTCTACCTTGACTTCAGCAAGGCTTTTGACACTGTCTCCCACATCATCCTCACAGACAAGCTTAGGAAGTATGGGTTAGATGAATGGACAGTGGGGTGGGTTGAACAGTGGTTGACAGATAGAGCTCAGAGGGTTGTGGTTAGTGGTGCAGAGTCCAGTTGGAGGCCAGTAACAAGTGGTGTCCCTCAGGGGTCAGTACTGGGTCCAGTCCTGTTCAATATATTCATCAATGACCTGGATGAAGGGTTAGAGTGTACCATCAGCAAGTTTGCTGATGACACAAAACTGGGAGGGGTGGCTGACACGCTGGAAGGCTGTGCTGCCATACAGCGTGACCTGGACAGGCTAGAGAGTTGGGCAGAAAAAAACCTGGTGAGGTTCAATAAAGGCAAGTGTAGGGTACTGCATCTGGGGAGGAATAACCCCATGCATCAGTACAGGTTGGGGGCTGACCTCCTGGAGAGCAGCTCTGTGGAAAGGGACCTGGGAGTCCTGGTGGACAACAGGATTACCATGAGACAGCAATGTGCCCTGGTGGCCAAGAAGGCCAATGGCATCCTGGGGTGCATCAAGCAGAGTGTGGCCAGCAGGTCGAGGGAGGTCATCCTCCCCCTCTACTCTGCCTTGGTGAGGCCGCATCTGGAGTATTGTGTCCAGTTCTGGGCTCCCCGATTCAGGAGGGACAGGGAACTGCTGGGGAGGGTCCAGCAAAGAGCTACAAAGATGATTAGGGGACTGGAGCATCTTTCTTATGAGGAAAGGCTCAGGGACTTGGGTCTTTTTAGTCTAGAAAAAAGAAGACTGAGGGGGGATCTTATCAATACTTATAAGTACTTAAGGGGAGGGTGCCAGGTAGATGAGAATAGCCTTTTTTCAGTTGTGCCCAGTGATAGGACAAGAGGTAACGGGCACAAACTGGAGCACAGGAAGTTCCATCTTAACATGAGGGGGAACTTCTTTACTCTGAGGGTGGCGGAGCACTGGAACAGGCTGCCCAGAGAGGTTGTGGAGTCTCCCACACTGGAGACATTCAAAACCCGCCTGGATGCCGTCCTGTGCAACGTGCTGTAGGTGTCCCTGCTGTGGCAGGGGGGTTGGACTAGACGATCCCCAGAAGTCCCTTCCAACCCTGACGATACTGTGATACTGTGATATCAACCACTCTTCCCAGTTTGGTGTCATCTGCAAACTTGCTGAGGGTACACTCTGCCCCATCATCCACATGAAGGGCCCTCTGGGACTAGCCATTCAGCCAATTTTCAATCCACCTCACTTTCTGCTCATCCAGCCCACACATCAACAGCTTGTCTGTGAAGATCTTGCTGGAGACAGTGTCAAAGACCATACTGAAGTCCAGACAGACAATATCTACGGCTATGCCCTCATCTACCAGGCCAGTCATTTCATCATAGAAGGTTGTCAAGTTGCTCAAGCATGACTTCTCCTTGGTGAAGGCATGTAGACTAACTCTTAATGATTTTCTTGTCATCCATGTGCCTGGAAATGGTTTCCAGAATTAGCTGCTCCTTCTCCCCTTCATGATCTGGGTAAGCTGCTTCTCTTCTTCTATCCCTGTTCTGTCAAGCAGGGCTGAGAGTTCTTCCCTGTTATGCTAATAAAAAATGACAGTAAGCAACATTTAAAAAGTCAGTTATGAGCCATTCACATAACTCCAGAAAGGCGTACTATGTTGGGAAAGAGACAGTATGCAATGTAAAATGATGTAGATGTACCTGAAGATGAGTCCTAAGCTAGCTTAGGAACCTTGGGATTTGTAGTTGTATCAGTTTGGTACTTCATTTGAGTTGATTATCCCTAGTATAGCTGATACAGTTGTGTGCTGTTCTGCTTCTGGAATTACAGAGGGCTTTTTTGGTGCTATATTATAATGTATAGGCATACTAATTGTTTTGATGTTGCATTGTGCTAAGTGCATCTTCTACTGCAGACTAGCCATGTCCACATTAGACAGAACTTGTCTCTGCATTTTCTATGAACTTTTTGTGGTGCCCCTTGAGTATAAGATCTCATAATTTTATATTCTTTTTGTGTTAGATGTCAAAGGTAATAAGGAAAGCTTTTATAAATAAATAGGTGAGAAAAGGAAGACTAGGGAAAATGTGGACTCATTGCTCAATGAGACAGGGAAACTGGTTACACTGGACATGGAAAAGGCTGAAGTACGGAATGTTTTCTTTGCTTCAGTCTTTACTAGCAAGACTAACCTTCAGAAATCTCAGATCCCAGAGAACAGGGAACAAGGAAGCAAGGAAGATCTACCCTTGGTGAAAGAGAATCAAATCAGGGGATATTTAAGCACACTGAACATACCTGAGTCTGTGGGACCTGATGGGGTTCACCCATGAGGGCTGAGTGAACTGGCAGGTGTCGTTGTGAGGGCACTCTCAATAGTCTTTGAATAATCATAGTGATTGGAAGAAGTACCCAAAGACTAGAGGAAAGCAAATGTCACCCACATCTTCAAGGGCAGGAAGGAGGACCCAGGAAACTACACGTTGGCCAGCCCTAGCTTTATGTCTGGAAAGTTTTTCAGTGAATCCAGGAAATCATTTCCAAGCACATGAATGACAAGAAAATCATTAGTAGTAGTGATCGTGCCTTCACCAAGGGGAAGTCATGCTTGACCAACTTAGTAAATTTCTATCATGAAGACTCCAGTTACTGTGCCTTTATTGTTTAAGATGCTTCACAAGATCCAGAAAACTTAAAGTGGGTAAATACTGCCTAATTCTTCATCAGTCTGTATCTCATCTAATCCTGTATATTTGACCCAAGTAGAGCCTATTAAAATGTATTTGTAGATGCTACTAAACAAATATGGGAATGTTGTTTCAATTTCTTACAAAGAACGGGAATGTGTTTATAGATAATCAAGCCTTTGTTTATTTTGATGTTGATTTTTGATCAGTAGCTGATCACCCCTTTTAAAAACATAAAGTTTCCTTTTCTTTTTGATTTACATGTAAGTCTCCAATGTAAATACCTGTTTTATATACTTGCATGCTACAATGACCAAAATATACAGAAAGACAGGAACATAGACTTTTATCTGATGTCTTGTGTGTATAGTTTAGATCACAGCATAAGAACAAAGGCAATTGATTTCTTATCCATGGGTTTCTAGTGTTCAAGCTGCATAACACAATCACCAAAATGTTTCTGATGTTTTCTTCTCTTCAGACTCTCATAAATTCTTACTTTGATATGTTAGTCCTCTTCAAGTAGGTCACTAAGTTGCAAAAAATTACGCCTAAGTTATTTGAAATATGATATATATTATACAAAGAAAAAAAGTTTTGTAAGAAAACACAATCACAAACAAGCAAAGAATAAAATCCACAACAATGGACCAGAATGTAATCCTTTTTGGGGAAAAAATATTCTTAAAATGTGTCAGTCAGACTGAAATATAGTTCTGCTCTCATTTATCAGTACCATATGTAAATGCTAAGACTTAAACTAGTTAGTTCTGTCACTAATGAGCATTGGAGGAAAAATCCAACCCAAATATAATCATGCATTGTTTCTTATGTTTTGCAAAAACAGCTACTTGGGATGGAAAAAATAAAGATGACCAATAAGAAGACTGAGGGTTTCAAAACATTCTTTATTCATATAAAACAATACTTTGAGACAAGTTACAAATGTAGAAGCATGAGATGCAGCATTTCTCCAGAAGGATCTACAACTTTAAACCTCTACAGTTTACTAAACAAAGATGTAGCTGCCATCCATAGAAAGGTACTGCAGTCTTCAGTTTCCCTTTGCTTAATGTGCAATTTATTTTCACTCTAAAAGACTCTGGTATGCCAAATATAGGGAATTAGAGGAAGGAAACAGCTCAATAAAATAAAGCTGTAAGAATAAAAGAAACTATACCTTGTGGAATACTCACAGCTTTCTGGAGTTAAGGTAAGGGGGTGTATATGATGTATCTTAACCTTCACATATTGTATAGAGTAGGAACCGTGGCATATGATTTCCCCCTTAGCTATGCCAGTGCTATGCCCATGTCATTGCAACAAGCTTTGTAATAAAAATGCAGCTACATAAAATTGCAGCAAGAAGCAAACCACATCACAAAAATATTTTTGCATCCAATCATACATTACAAACAACCATCACCTACAGACAAGCAGTCCCAGCTGAATTGTTGTTGCAACAAAAGCAATCTTGATTCTGGGAATTTTTACTTAATTAAATTTTTTGGCCAATTAACAATGACTTCTGATCATTGATTCCAGTACTGGGGGGGGAAAAAACCCACAGTATAACCAGACAAATACTTAAGTAAATAGCTTTCCTCCTCCTTCTCAAAATTCAACTTAAGACAAGCATCTTTTCTTATTCATTGTCTCTACTTCCCTTGTTATCTCTGAAGGCTGCACTCAGTCAGTCCTGTTTTCTCCAATGAAGTGACAAGCAGCACTGGGGTTGGGGTGTGGGGTCTTGTGCATTAGTGATTTCTTGCTGCCACTCTTCACTTCTTACTCATCTTCCTATGCTGCTTTTTGCCTATCAATGTCCCTGTCTTGGCATGGGTTGCTGACGGGCCTCAGTCCCTCAGGCATCACCCTGCCTCAGCATGGGTCACCCATGGACCACAGTCCTTCAGGAGTGTTCCTCCTTTGGTATGGAGTGCATCCTTTCAAGAGCGCCTCTCCAACTGTGTCTTCAGCAGCCTCTCCCTCCTCCTGCCCCTCTTTCTTGAGTATGTCTGGCCTGGGACACCAAAGACTCCACTTAAGACATACTATTAAACCAAATTTTGAAACGCAAGTGAGCAAAGTTAGGTCACAATGCCCATTGGTAGGATCCTCAGTTGCATTGCTCTGATTCTCATAGTTACCGAGCTCTCTAAAAATCCTGAAGTTCACAAAGACCAGAAATATAAGACATCCACATAAATATTTTGTTTTTTTAGATGATATCCAAAAGGATTATTTCATTAATAAAAGAGAGTAAATTTTTGCTCTGCTGTTTCCTCAAATGTAACTTGGTGTTATTATCAACACCAAAATTTCTTTCTATGTCAGGAAAGAAAAGGCTGCAATAGCAAGTAGCATGGATCAAAGGGAGCAGACCTAAAACCCAAAATGTTTGGTGTTGGGGACCTGATATTTACTTTGCTTTAGACAAGCTATAGCCTGGCCCCATGGACTCAGTGACCTTTTGCAGCTGGAGTGCATCAGGTATCCACCTGACTTTATCTTCCAGTTCAGCAGCATCTGGAAATAAACCAGTTCATGCACACCATGTTGTGAAACAAAGCATGGTAAGTGTATGCAGTCAGGATATTTGATTAACAAATGCACCCCTGATTTGAAATAAAATGCTTATGTCCAAGAAGTCTCAAAAGACAGTAAATATACATGTAAGTCACATATGGCAATAGCAGTTTCTAGCACATTCTGCATTGCAGAAAGTATGAGAGCACTATTCTTTCATATCACCCCAAAATACATCTTTCTTTTGTCCAAATACCTTGTCTCAGAGGAGTCTGATTAGCTTTACTCTTCCTTGTATGTATGCATCCTGCAGACTACAGTGAAATCTCATGTTTGGGAACTTCAGAATTATAGCACATGCAAATCAATAGCAAGGTGTGCGCAGTCCACCCAAAACATCCTATACAGAAGTCTAGAAAGGAAATTCATCAGCTGTAATCACACTGTACTAGAAATGAAGGCCAGATCCTAATGTAGTGTCAGCTGCACAGACTGCCAGATGTCATGACAGACAAAAAAAACCAACAAACCAGAAGAGAAAAGGTGAGTGGGTTCCTCAAAATGAAGTTTTCAATATGACTTATTGTGCCTGAAGAATTGAGGAGGCCAGGCCATTTCCACAAAATGTATGTTGAAACACTTAATCCAAACTGTATATGTGATGAAACAACAATCCCGGCTATAAAAGAATGTCATGTTCAGACACAGAGCTGGTCTAAAGCTACAAGAAACAACTGGCTGAAATTCCTTTAATGTTCTGCAAATGTGATGCTTTCTCTTAAATCTGTTAGTTGGAAACATAATTAGTATAACTTTATAAGTCGGACTATTTTAAGATTGGTATGATTTATATTTTCTCATTGCCTCATTGTGATACCCAAATAAAAGCCAGTGTCCTTCAAGAGGAAGTATCAGTTGTCTGAAAAGTGGTTCAGTGTCAGCTACAATTTGCTTTTTATTTGTCTATCAGTTTATTCCACTATTCTTCATCTTCATTATTGCTATTTGCTGATGCGGACAAAATAGCTCATAGCTATATAATTTTTTTCTTTTCGTTTTTTTTAACACATGCAAGCAGAAATAAAGTGGCAAAAGAAACAGTGTTGTGGATGCGTGCATCTGTGTGACAGATCAAAATGTTGATGGCCATGTTAACTGGTTTGCAAACTGTCACAGTTTATTTGTTATACATCAGTAATGTCAAAAAACTTTCTTTATGAAAGGTATTGTTTTTGAAATAACCTTTAATGGCCTTATTTTAAACATGTATTGTGTACAATTAATTTCCAATGAAAGTTATCAGCATTTTTAAGCATTTTCTGTGTTATTATTATGAATCATTTTTCTGTTTTTAAGATCAATCCTTATATTTCTTTTTAATCCCATAGATAAATGAAAGGTATTACCTTTAAAGAAAAAAGAATTCAAGAAGCTTTACAGATTTGACAAAAATACAGCTATATTGCAGCTGACTGTGCTTTACGAGTAAATGGAAAGATCACAGTCACATATCAGATAACACCTCTTAACGCCTTTTAGGTGCTAAATGAAAGCTGTGCTCTTACTATCATGTATCTTTTATATAATTAGTCTTATTTCCAAAATATAAAGAAGCAGCTTCTTCTAAGGGAAGTTCATGGCTTAGAGCGAGAATCTGAACATTTTTAATCTCAGCATGAGGTCCATGTCCAATCTAAGGTCACATTTTAATAAGCATTTTTTTTTTTTTGTCACAAACCTCTCCTTTTCTGTGCTTAGTTTCTCAATAGAAAAGAAAGATCAAATGCACATTTTCTTTAGCATTGGATTTTTCTGTTAGTTTTTAAGTATACTATTTGAGAGAGATTTTTCTCTAGTCAACAACTCCTCATCACTGACCAGCAGAAAATATAGTCTGACTTTCAGATTCTGTCCTGGTTCACTCCAAGAGAAACCTATAACCAGAAGAATAGAAAATAAGGGGGGAGGGGGGAACCCCCAAACATTTGTGCAAGTATAGTGATTAAAAGATATCAATAACTCAGTTTTTCATGTTATAAAGGATATATGTGCAAGCAGAGTTGAGCAACTGTCAGAAGATTGCAGATTAGGAAACAGTTTCATCTGCAAATAGGAAAAAGGCTACTCTTATTTGGATGTTGCAATTATGCACCAGTTCTGCTTTCTGTATGAACACTTCTGTGTAAAAATATCTTTCTGTTGTTTCCTTTCTCATCCACCCTGTTATTCAACCTAATGGTAGGAGTACGGTATACAGAAATTAGACTTCTCACTGCTCTTTAACCATGCAATCCTCTCTTTTTACAATCATTCTTCTTATTCAAATTCTGTGCTATAGATTAATTTTTATTGCCAATCTGACCTCTGATGTTATCTGTCCTCTCTTAAACATAAACCCAAAATAACCCATAAGAGTATGAATACTACTGCCTGACACTCCAGGTTGTCAGCTCCTTCCAAATAAAAGTGATAGCAGAGACAAATATTCAATGAATTTTTTGTAATGAACATTTCTCACATTCTAACGTAGATATTATCTTGGAGTAGATGTCCAATATTTTATTTTATTAAAACAATTAGATGAAACTCAAGTATTACTCAACTATTTTCCCCACATACTTCATGCTGGAAAACAATGTGATATCAAAGGAGATGTAATATAAAGAAGGTATTCGTGATTTCATTTTAAATTAAGGTATTAAAAAATATTTTGAAATTACGGTAATGTCACCTGATAAGGACACAGTTTAACTAATTGATCTGGAAAACTACAATTGTATCCCTACTCTCATGATCTTATACTTAGGTCACTAAAACATCAGTTTCTTTAGTCATGAAAAATGGACCCTTACCTTGCTTATCCATAATTCTGTTGCAAAGACTATTTTTATGGTCCTTTGCTTTGACTCTGAGCCAAACTTAGATAGCGTAATCAAGTGCCACTGGTGTCTAAGACTCTAAGGTGACTAAGATAAGCACCACTGGTACATGGTATGAATACATCCCATAATATTGTCTTTACTCTATGACTTCTAATATAAAGTTACTTTCAAAGGCCTTAATATCCCAAGATCTCCATATATATTGTGTGTCCTTCATGACTAAGAGCCAAACACCTCCTTTCTAATGGTTCGGCCCCCACTTCTAACCAAATAGATTTTCACATAATTGTGTTCCCATTTTCTCTGCACATTTCAAGCTCTAGCAGAGACAAGGTCTTTAGGTCATATAGCAATGAAAGTAAAAAAGAAAGAATATGAGACACAGTTACTATGTGACTAATGAGGTACAGATGCACAACATTCTAGGACTCTAGCTTTTGGAGGACAAACTTAAACTAAATGTCCAAGTTCCTTAGATTTCAATGCGAAAGAAATCCAGCAATATATAGACAACTAAGATTTCTCCAAATAGAAAAGCAGACCACTTCTGTTATATGTGTACCTGCCTTATCTTCTTGCATTACATATAACATTACCCAGCAAATGGGAAAGCCTGATGATAAACACTCCTAAATCCCACAGTATTTGTAACACTTGCCTAAAATAAACTCTTAGCAAAATTCAAGATTATTATTTGAGTCGGCTCTGCTGATTTTTCTTCGCTTTCCTCCTTGATTACTGACTGCAACATAGTCCAGCTGCAAAAAGGGAATCAGATGAGGTTCAGTTTTCTTCAGGTTTGAAATGGTCATTATATTCTATATCTCTGACATCCTTAAGATTTAAATTATCTATTTAAAAATAATAAATAAATATAAAGTATAGAAATATATGGATGATACAGGAGTTAGTTGAGGTGAATGAAGATGCATGAGTATGTATCGCATGCTGGGGATAAGAGTGCCAATAGTCTTTTCTTTGAGCTTCTTATTCCATGATAAAAGTGCTAGTAATATATTTGTGGAGATATTTCCATTGGTTTGGCATCTGAATTAATAGTCCTTATATCTTACATCTTGTTATATCTTCCATATAGAGAAGGGCTACTACAAAGCGTAATTTAATTCTTGAGTATACACTGATATTCTGAATTTCTCCTTGGAGAAGTCTATTTGTCTGTATTGACTAGGGAACACAAGAACTTAGACTTCCACATCGGAATTCATTCCTTAATCCACAAGACACAGAAGCAGTACTTTTGACCCCTTCCAAGTCACAAAATACTTCTGTGCTCTGGAGTAGATTAATCATGGGTACATGGAGGCTTTGATGTGGACATTCAGGCCTTATGCTTCAGGGAGGCCATGCATACATATTATGGAATTTTCATTTCTGTGAATCATATTTTAGTTCTATTTTGAAGCTGATGTAAGCAAAAATATTTCATCTTCACTAAAGTCACTTTTACTAAAGCAGGAATCCTTCCTCCATTCCTCCCTTTCTTCAAGCAATGGCTTATAGTAGAGAGGTCATATGTGCCTATATTTTTCCTTTTGAGGGAAATAGATAAACATTTTTTTTTCTTTTTGTAGAAATGAAAGTTATTTCACATGAAAACAGATGTTCTTAAAATTCTTAGATTATTTAAATCTATTTCATATTCATACTAAGAATATAAACGGAAGGGTTTGTGTTGTATTTATCTTTAAAAAAAAGTACTGATCTTTTTCATCTTTCAGCAACTTTGGTGGGATCTGTAGCTCTGTAATTGGTATTTGTATAAATTTGATGGAGTAGAATGAATAACTGTGCCTGACAGTCCATGACCTGTAATGATTTATCCACCATATTGTTGCTGATTTCAAGATGTGCAAGTAGTGTATATCAGCTGTGATTTGGCCAAGAAATTATTTAACTAAATTCTTTTAAATTATAGTTTATATGATTTTTTTTAAGTGACATTCTAAAAAATTCTAAGGAAAAAATCCCCACATTACTCTGAAAGGATTGTGGCAGCAAATACTGCCAGTGGCACATTTGTCTTTGATCTGACTATTAGACTAATGACATAAAAAAAAAAATCCCTAAAAGAGCAAGAAAAGCCAGAAGGAATGACCAGGACTGGACGTCTTTGCAAACTCACTGGATTGAAATGAAGCATTTCAGGCTAGTAAAAATACAGTAGCTATACTTTCATGAGAAGCTAGAGCTTATAATCATAGAATTGTCTAGGTTGAAAGGGACCTTTAAGATCATCAAGTCCAACCACCACTAAACCATGTCCCTAAGCACCACATCTACACGTCTTTTAAATAACTCCATAACTGTTAAATAACTCCAGGGATGGCAATTCCACCACCAAGGGGTGGTGACTCAACCACTTTCCTGGGCTGCTCGTTTCAATGTTTAATGACCCTTTTGTGTGAGGAAATTTTTCCTAATATCCAATATAAACCTTCCTTGGCACACCCCCTGAGGCCATTTCCTCTTGTCCTATTCCTTGTTACTTCAGAGAAGAGACTGACCCTCACCTCTCTACAACCTCCTTTCAGGTAGCTGTAGAGATCGATAAGGTCTCCCCTCAGCCTCCTCTGAGCTAAACAACCCCGGCTCCCTCAGCTGCTACCTATAAGACTTGTCCTCCAGACCCCTCACCAGCTTTGTTGCCCTTCTCTGGACACACTCCAACACCTCAATGTCTGTCTTGTAGTGGGAGCCCAAAACTGAACTCAGTACTTGAGGTGGCGTCTCACCAGTGCCGAGTACCAGGGGATGATCACTTCTCTAGTCCTGCTTCCCACACTATTCCTGATACAGGCCAGGATGCCGTTGGCCTTCTTGGCCACCTGGGCACACCGCCAGCTCATATGCAGCTGGCTGTCCACCAACACCCCCAGGTCCTTTTCTGCCAGGCAGCTTTCCACCCACTCTGCCCCAAGCCTGTAGCATTGCATGGGGTTGTTGTGACCCAAGTGCAGGACCCAGCACTTGGCCTTGTTGAACCTCACACTCTTGGCCTCAACCCATCAATCCAGCCTGTCCAGATCCCTCCATAGAGCCATCCTACCCTCAAGCAGTTCGACATTCCCACCTTTCTTAGTGTCATCTGCAAACTTACTGAGGGTGCAGTCAATCCCCTCATCCAGATCATTGATAAAGATATTAAAGAGAACTGGCTCCAATACTGAGCCCCAGGGAACACCACTTGTGACTGGCCACCAGCTGGATTTAACTGCATTCACCACAACTCTCCGGGCATGGCCATCCAGCCGTTTTTTTACCCAGGGAAGAGTACACCCATCCAAGCCATAAGCAGCCAGTTTCTCCATGAGAATTCTGTGGGAATTGGTGTCAAAGGCTTTACTGAAGTCCAGATAGACAACATCCACAGCTTTTCCCTCATCCACTAAGTGGGTCACCTTGTCATAGAAGAACAGTTTTGTCAAGCAGGACCTGCCTTTCATGAACCGATGCTGACTGTGCCTGGTCACCTGATTTTCCTGCATGTGCTGCACAATGACACTCAACATGATCTGTTCCATAACCTTCCCAAACACCGAGGTCAGACTGACAGGCCTGTAGTTGCCCGGATCCTCCTTCCAGCCCTTCTTGTGGATGGGCGTCACATTCGCTAACCTTCAGTCAACTGCGACCTCCCTGGTTAGCCAGGGCTGCTGATAAATGATGGAAAGTGGCTTGGCAAATACTTTCATAAACTAGTCTTATGTGTAGGCTAAAAGGAGCAAACGTCAAGGAGGAAGCCACGTCTTATAAACCATCTATGCTCAGGAAACTAATTAAGATTGGGATTACAAGGTATATAAGTGATTTTGGGAGCAGCTGAACTAATTACTTAGATATATTTAAGTTACTTCTTGGAATTTATTATTATTTTGTATTGAAGAAGATTTCTGGTATATACTTTAAAATGAAAACATTCCCTTTTCCATTCCAAGAAGATAAAAATTATCTTCTATTTTATTTAAAAACCTTTTTTGTCCTAGTTGAAAGCTTAAAAATAGGTTTATGATTTTGTTCAATAATAAATTCTGAGAAAACATAATTTTTTTATAAAAACTCTTTGGAAAAATATCTGGTGTCTTGTTTCAGGTATATTTCAAAATAGATTTTAAAATATAATAGAGTCATCAGGTATCTCAGGTTTTCATCCACATTTAGAAAAATGGGTCAGCTGTCTAGTTCCTGCTGGCTGACCCAAATAAGATAGGTTGAAGTCTGTAGTTAATACACAATCTTAATGGCTGGTTAAGGGAAGGCTTGAAAGGCTATTACCGTAAAATTATTTAAATTAAGGTTCAATTTTGGAGTTAATCTGATTAACTAGTAAGGAAGGCAACTCATACTATAAAACCAGGTCAAATAAATTTAATTGTCTATGTAAAAGAGCATCTGAAATCAAAAACTTCTACCATTCTAGAATTCTAAAAAAGAAAGAGAAGAAAAACTGTGATTTGAGGACAAACTGTGAGGAAATTGGTGAAACATGTCACATTTACATTTATTGGTGAGTAACAAATTTAAAGATAATCTATTCTGAAACATCAGATTCAGAAGACAGGGGCCAGTGGCAACAAGTCCCCACCCGACGAGGCAGGCGTGCCTCCCAGGAAACCCCCACACTATCCCAGGTGCTGTTACAGAACAGATATGATGTTCTGGAAAGGGAAGTAGAGGATGACAATAACAGTGCCTTGCCAAACTCTGAATTGCCACTGAAGCCAAGACAGGTTACACCTCGTATAACAACATCATCATTTAGGAAAAAAAGACGGGTCCTTGTAGTAGGGGACTCGATTCTGAAGGGAGTGGAAGGTCCCATATGTAGACCGGACCCAATCTGTAGGGAGGTCTGCTGTCTCCCTGCAGCCAAGGTTAAGGATGTCCAGAGGAAACTCCCTACCCTAGTTAGGCCTACCGACTACTACCCTTTATTGGTTTTTCAGTTGGGTAATGATGAAATGCCAGTAAGGAGTCTGAGGGCGATAAAGAGAGACTTCAGGGCCCTGGGACGGCTGGTCAGGGGATCAGGAGCGCAAATAGTGTTTGCTTCTATCCCAACAATTGCAAAGATGGATGCGAAGATTAACAGGAAATGCCAGCTAATCAATGCCTGGCTCAGAGACTGGTGTCGTCGGCAAGATTTTGGGTTCTTTGACCATGGGCTGCTTTTCAGGGCACCAGGCCTGCTGGCAACAGACACCAAAAGCCTGTCTCAGAGGGGGAAAAGGGTTTTAGGGCAGCAGTTGGCGGGGCTCATTGACAGGGCTTTAAACTAGGTTCGAAGGGGGATGGGGATAGATCCAAGGTTGCTAGCAAAAATCCTGAAATTGGTGGGCTGGCACTAGACTTGGAAAAGACAGGGGGTGTAACCGGGCTCCTTAGGAAGATGTCTGGGGATAGCAGAACTTTAGCTCCCTCTAGTAAAAAGGAGAAAGGACCTATAGCCCACCTGAAGTGCTTATACACTAATGCACGTAGCATGGGCAACAAACAAGAGGAGCTGGAAGCCATCGTGCACCAGGGTAATTATGATGTAGTTGCCATCACAGAAACATGGTGGGATGACTCTCATGACTATAATGTTGCCATGGATGGCTATAGACTCTTCAGGAAGGATAGGCGAGCAAGAAGAGGCGGGGGTGTGGCCCTCTATATCAGGGAGTGTTATGAATGCATTGAATTAGAAGATGGTGATAATGGGATTGAGTGTTTATGGGTAAAGATCAGGGGGAGGGCTAACAAGGCAGATATTGTAGTAGGAGTCTGTTATAGACCGCCCAACCAGGATGAGGAGGCAGATGAAATATTCTATAAACGGCTGGGAGAAGTCTCAAGGTCGCGAGCTCTAGTCCTCGTGGGTGACTTCAATTTGCCGGACATCTGCTGGGAATACAATACAGCAGGGAGGGAACAGTCTAGAAAGTTCCTGGAAGGTACTGGGGATAACTTCTTAACACAGTTAGTGAAAGAGCCAACTAGGGAAAGTGCCCTGCTGGATCTGTTGTTTGTCAACAGGGAAGGTCTTGTGGGGGATGTGATGGTCGGAGGCCGTCTTGGCAACAGTGACCACGAAATGATAGAGTTCTCAATTCTGGGAGAAGCAAGGAAGGGGTTCAGCAGAACTGCCACCTTGGACTTCCGGAGGGCGGACTTTGGGCTCTTCAGGAGCCTGGTTGAAAAAGTCCCCTGGGAGGCAGTCCTCCAGGGCAAAGGAGCCCAGGAAGCCTGGATGTTTTTCAAGAAGGAAGTCCTAAAGGCGCAGGAGCAGGCTGTCCCCATGTGCCGGAAGACAAGCTGTCGGGGAAAAAGACCGGCCTGGCTAAGCAGGGAGCTAGTGTTGCAGCTTAGGGAAAAAAAGAGGATATATGGCCTTTGGAAAGAAGGGCAGGCCACTCAGGAGGACTACAAAGAGGTAGTGAAGCTATGTAGGGAAAAAATTAGGAAGGCCAAAGCCCAGCTAGAACTAAACCTGGCTTCTGTTGTCAAGGACAACAAAAAAAGTTTCTATAAATATATTGGCAATAAAAAGAGGACTAAGGATAATCTCTGTCCTCTAGTAGACCAGGCTGGTAACGTATTGACTAAGGACAAGGATAAGGCTGAGGTACTTAATGCCGTCTTTGCCTCAGTGTTCAGCAGTAGGACCAGTTGTTCCTTGAGTTCCCTAACCCCTGAGCTAGAATACAGGGATGGGGAGCAGAATGAAGCCCCTGT
The DNA here is from genome assembly GCA_017639485.1 of Pluvialis apricaria. NCBI lineage: Eukaryota > Metazoa > Chordata > Aves > Charadriiformes > Charadriidae > Pluvialis > Pluvialis apricaria. The sequence continues at coordinate 53,222,671 of CM030007.1, forward strand.
AATCCAAAGGGAAATGGTGAGGGACCTGCTTCAGCACCTGGAGGTGCACAAATCTATGGGGCCGGATGGGATCCATCCAAGGGTACTGAAGGAGCTGGCGGAAGTGCTCACCAGGCCACTCTGCATCATTTATGAACAGTCCTGGATAACCAGGGAGGTCCCAGCCGACTGGAGGTTGGCAAATGTGACACCCATCCATAAGAAGGGCCGGAAGGAGGATCCGGGGAACTACAGGCCAGTCAGTCTGACATCGGTGCCTGGGAAGGTCATGGAACAGATCATCCTCAATGCCATCACACGGCACATGCAGGAGAACAAGGTGATCAGGCCCAGTCAGCATGGGTTTGTGAAAGGCAGGTCATGCCTGTCAAACCTGATCTCCTTCTATGATGAGGTGACCCGCTTAGTGGATGAAGGAAAAGCTGTGGATGTTGTCTACCTGGACTTTTGCAAGGCTTTTGACACCGTTTCCCATAGCATTCTACTGGAGAAACTGGCTGCTCGTGGCCTGGACAGGTGTACCCTTCGCTGGGTAAAAAACTGGTTGGATGGCCGTACCCAGAGAGTGGTGATAAATGGAGTTAAATCCAGTTGGTGTCCAGTGACAAGTGGTGTCCCCCAGGGATCGGTGCTGGGACCGGTTCTCTTTAATATCTTTATTAATGATCTGGATGAGGGGATTGAGTGCACCCTCAGTAAGTTCGCAGACGACACTAAACTGGGGGGGCGTGTTGATCTGCTTGAGGGTAGATTGGCTCTGCAGAGAGATCTGGACAGGCTGGACAGATGGGCTGAGGCCAATGGTATGAGGTTCAACAAGGCCAAGTGTCAGGTCCTGCACTTGGGTCACAACAACCCCATGCAGTGCTACAGACTGGGGGCGGAGTGGCTCGAAAGCTGCCTGGCAGAGAAGGATCTGGGGGTGTTGGTGGACAGCCGGCTGAGTATGAGCCAGCAGTGTGCCCAGGCAGCCAAGAGGGCCAACAACATCGTGGCCTGCATCAGGAATAGTGTAGTGAGCCGGAGTAGGGAAGTAATCATCCCCCTGTACTCGGCACTGGTGAGGCCTCACCTCGAGTACTGTGTTCAGTTTTGGGCCCCTCACTACAAGAAGGACATTGAGGTGCTGGAGCGTGTCCAGAGAAGGGCTACCAGGCTGGTGAGGGGTCTGGAGGACAAGCCTTATGAGGAACGACTGAGGGAGCTGGGGTTGTTTAGCCTGGGGAGGAGGAGGCTGAGGGGTGACCTTATCACCCTCTACAACTACCTGAAGGGAGGTTTTAGAGAGATGGGGGCTGATCTCTTCTCCTACGTGGCAAGTGATAGGACAAGAGGAAACGGGTTCAAGTTATGTCAGGGCAGGTTTAGATTGGATATTAGGAAGCATTTTTTCACTCAAAGGGTTATTAAACATTGGAATGGGCTGCCCAGAGAGGTGGTGGATTCACCATCCCTGGAGGTGTTTAAGAAAAGGGTAGATGAGGTGCTTAGGGACATGGTTTAGAAGTGGGTGTTTTTAAATCAGGGTAGGTTAACGGTTGGACTTGATGATCTTAATGGTCCCTTCCAACCTCACTTATTCTATGATTCTATGATTCTATGATTCTATCAGTCGAGAAACTACATTATACTCATAATGACACAATACTGCCAAAGATATTAATACTTACTGTATTAATAAAAAGCATAGATAATGTACTTTGTATTATCAGTATACATGAGCACAGTATGACCACGTACAAAATAAAGCTTAAGTTTCAGTGGTTTTGGGTACTGGTTTTCCTTCTACCCCAGTAAATTATCCTCAGCGTGGATAAATCTCATCCATGCCACGGGAGAGGGAATCTCAGGAAGGAATGGGAAGAAATGGGTTGGAGCTCAATAGGGATTAAAGGTTACTGAAAATCTACCATTTTCTTCTTCAGATCCCCAAAACATTACTTTCTTCTTTCTTACTCTGTCATAAAGATGTTAATCAAACAATAACAAACACCTGAAAGAAGTCTGTCTCAAATTAAAATCAAGAAAACATTTTATTTCACTGCTTTTCAAAATCCAGGTTAGATATATATCACCCATACCTCTGAAGTATTGGATGAACTGATGTCAGAAAAGATATTACAACTACCTTACCTTTATCAAATTCTATTGTGAAGGATTTTAAAAATAACATAGTTTTGTAAATCATCCCCTCTTGACTGAAACCTTTCAAATTCTCTTTACAGAATCTGAAATGACTTTTGTTATGAAGCTTTTCACCAAAACATCACATTTTTTTTTCCCCATAGAAATTCATAATAACATTAAAAATTTCTAATAAAAATTCTCACCACTGTGTTAAGCAATCTTTGGTTTGAAACTGACAATTTGGCACCTTCCTGAATTTTTATACGTCACTTTCCAGCAGAATATCAAAGTAACTCACTTCATTAGGAAGCAACAATGACAGACTGTCTCCATTCCATTTCACTTTATACCTTTGTGTTAATAACTGAAAAGAATTTACTGAGGGAAAACAAAACTCAAAGAAGTGAGCTGCGTGTTTTGCTCAGAACATGATGATGTTTGAGGACATTCTCATTAGATTAGTGAATTCCTTAATCTTGTTTCCATTCTTGTTGGATATCTGTCCTCTTTTCTTAGAAGTCTGATGAGGCATAGCTGTCAGGTGGACTGAGGACCAAAAAAAAAAAAAAAAGTACACCCCCACCCCCCAGTTAACTAATTTATCAGTCTTACAAAGGGCTTTGAAGCACAGACAGAAATATTGAATAGATCTGAACATTTAATGTGAAAGCACCAGAAAGTGATTAATGCCCTGGAGACCTGAGTTTCTCTGAAAACAAGCTTCTAAAGTGCGACTTTGAGGGGGAGTTTTTGGTGTTTTGCTTCTCTAGTACATTATTTTATTTTTAGAGGAGAGAAAAATAAACCTGGAAATCACAAACAGGCAAATTATCACAGCTCACATAGAGCCTTAATAGAGGGACAAATCTTCCAGTCATTCATAGATCATACAGAACTGATGATGAGGTTTGACATCTGCCTCACCACTGGATGCACTTAACCCTCAATTGCTGCAGGAGAACATTTAATTTAAGTGCTCCCCTTCTCCACTACTCTCAACTTTGTAGCCGTAACTACTTTCTTTTCATGCATAACCTAATTCAGTGACATCCTCTAAACAATATATTGAAAAAGTTGTGAAGCTACAATAAATTTCAGATTCAGCAGCCTTCCAGACAGTGAGCTTGAAAGACAGCCTCAAAAATGGCCGTAGTATGTATGGTGTTCAGAGTATGCAATACTCTGTTTAGCTGTGTTCACTTACTGCTTTACTATAGAGAATCCTTCAGATGGAAAGCCAGGGTAATTCAAAGTATGCTGTGCTTAGGTCCTCTCTGAAGCAGCTATGAAAATAGTGCAGACGTAGTCAGTTAAGTGATGAACAAGATGAAATGGTGTGGTTAATATTTGTCTGCAAGAAGATGAGGAGCTAAGCATCACCATTTTCTTGTAGACGACATTTCATAACTTCTATGCCAGTGATAACTAGCAATGCTGCTTGGAATTAAAGTGTTATTGGAAGCATGAAACAACTTTCTTAGTGATAACTTCATTTAATTATTTAATTATCTTTCAAGGGTAGAGGTCTTACAATTTAAGCCACTTAAATTTGAATTACAGTTGAATTTCAGGAACTCCAACCACTTAAAGTCTTATGTATAGATTTATATAACTAATATATATATATGTAAAGGCTAGGAAGAGCAGTCTATTGTTAACAAAAGCAGCTGAAATGTCTCTAGCTGTCAACACATCTAATTCAGGTGGATAGTTTGAAAAATGTGTCATTACAGTGTTTATCATGGATATTACAGAAGGTTCCTCTTGTTTTTCCAGTCTGAGGAGCCAGGATATGTTGTCTCATAAAACATTCCAATACTGTATATCTATTTTTTTTCCACAAAGGGGAAAAATACAGCCACTAACAGCTTAACTGATTTGTAATTTTGCCTCTTATTAAAGTCAATTAAACTAAAAACTTTGAAAAATCTTGAGTTCTTTAGAGTAATTCTGCAAATATGCTTATCTATGGAAATTAAAGCCAGATTACAGCATTTCTGTTTGCTCCAACTTATTTTCATTTTATTATCTCAAACAGAAATTAACTAATGGTAGTATTTTCTAAACAGAAAAAAGTATTGGACATATGCAGGGATGGATTTAATTTATATCCCCATAAACAAGCATAATAGAACTAGAACAAATTTCACTTTCCCCTAGAGATAGCCTCCTGACTTGCTCAAGGATTACAATTACTGAAAGTGATACAACTGTTTTAAGTGTGACCTGCATGAATATAAAGCCAGGAAGTAATGAATTTAAATTCATTACATTTCACATAAATGCTTCAGGATGTGAAAAATAACAATGGCTAATGGATTACCATTGCTATCTTCATTTGGAAGGTGACAACTATGAAAAAAAAAGAAAGCTTTCAGGAATTAGTATGTAGATAAACAGTCTGGGTTTTGATTTATAGCATTTTGGTCAAGGAAAAGTATGAATTATATTTATAGCACTGCCTTTCCTGTTTACAAAATGTCCTCCTTTATTGCTGTTTCCAAATGTTCATTGTTTTAAACTCTGAAGCAGATGTTACTTTCTATTTTCAGGGAGATAAGCTTGTCACTGTAGATGTCTACATTTGGACCCAAAATGTTAAGGGTCTTTTCTGGACCTTTTTAAAAATAATAGTCTCTGTGTAGACTTTGATCTGTTTTCCCCCCATTTTTTAATACTAAGGTAAATTGTACCATGAAAGAAACTTTTTAGTAGCTTGAAAATCTCCATGTAAGCAAAAGACGCAGTACAAGTACCATGTGCTTTTAAACATAATTCTTTGTTACTATTTCATCCTGCTTTTTTCATAAACATAGAGACTCAGAATATCTATTGAAGACATTTGTTTGACATTTTGATATTTTAGCAATAATTTTACGTTGATTTATAGTTCTGCCTAGCTCCAGTTTTCTGGTTAATGCATCAGTTAGAAGACAGGAGAACTAGAGTTTCCAGAAATGTTCTTTTGCTTTATTTTAATCCAACAACACTTACATGCAGTTGCTGTCCAAAAGATGAGCATATCTCTAACCATTTTCTGCTTTGTCAGGAATGCAGATATTAAGATGAAGACAGAAAACATTTGCTACCAAATAAAACACCAGCATTCTGAGAACTGTCTTTAGTTTTACTCTTTCCATCTCAATAACTTTGTGATGGAGGTAGAGGAGGTATAGAGAAGGACAGCTATACAATGTGATCAAAATGTAGTAGCTGCCTCAAGAGAAGGGCTTAAAAAAGATGGAACTCCTGGAGAAGAACAGGCTGAGAAGGAATATGGCTGAGATTTACAAAATCATGAAAGCAGTACTTAAGCTGAACATGAACAGTTATTCACTAAGGAGCACTCAGTGAAACTTGAAGGACATCTGTTTCAGATATATAAAGGAGGTACTTTTTTATGCAGCAGTTAGGGAACATCAGAAACACAATGCAGAGAAAAGTGTGAACGTAGAAAGGGGCTGTGAAAAAGATACATACAAAAAGGGGTTAGACATCCTGGAAGACAGCCCCAAAACCAAGTTCCGAGCAGCTTGTATTGGGCTTACATGGCAAGGTTTTGGTAGCACAGGGGCTGCAGGGGTGGTGTCCGTAAGAAGAGCTCAGGAGCTGTCCCCATGTCTAACAAAGACAGTTCCAGCTGACTCCAAGATGGACACGCTGTTGGCCAAAGATGAGCCAATCAGCAACTCTGGCGGGACCCCTGCAATAACATATTTAAGAAAGGGTGAAAAGTACTGGGCTGCAGCTGTGTGAGAGAGGAGTGAGAAAAACTAGGAGAGAGAAAAAAACCCTGCAGACACCAAAGTCAGTGAAGAAGGAGGGGGAGGAGGTGCTCCAGGCACCAGAGCAGAGATTCCCCTGCAGTCCATGGAGGAGACCATGGTGAAGCAGGTTGTCTCCCTGCAGCCTGTGGAAAGGACCACAGCAAAGCAGATATCCATCCTGCAGCCCATGGAGGTCCTCATGATGCAGAAGGTGGATGTACCCTGAAGGAAGCTGCAGCCCATAGAGAGCCCACACAGAAGTGTGTTTTCTGGCAGGATCTATAACCCATAAGAGCAGTTCTTGAAGGACTTTATCCCATGGGAGTGACTGTACGCTGGAGCAGAGGAACAGCATGAGGAGAAAGGAACAGCAGAGATGAAGCATTACAAATTGACCACAATGCCATTCCCCTGCAGTGCTCAGAAATGGTGAGGAGGTAGAAGATTCAGGAGTGAAGTTGATCCTGGGAAGGTGGGAGGCGTGGGGAATAAAGTGTTTCTAGTTTTGTTCTTATTTCTCACTGTCTTAGTCTCTATTTAATTAGTAATAAATTAAATCAATCCTCCCTAAGTCGATTCATGTTCTCCCGTGACTGTAACTGGTGAGTGATCTCCCTGTCCATATTTTGATCCATGAGATCTTTCATCTTATTTTCTTTGCTTGTCTTGCTGAGGAGGAAGAGTGAAAGAACAACTTGATGGACATCTTGAAGCCAGCCAAGGTTAACCTACCACAAGGGCTATGCAGGGATATACTGTGTAATGCCCCCATTACAAGAATTCTGGATAGTGGAGAAATACAAAGGGGATGGACCAAGCAATTGTTCTTTTCCTTAATTGCATCCCCCGTTGTCACTGTCTGACACATCATATTTAGCTAGATAGACTGACCCAGACTGTCTGACCCAGTAGGACATTTCCTATGTTCTGATATTCTTATGTAGAACTGAGGAAGTAATGGTAGAAGCACTGGATTTTTTCTGGTGTTTTTATTTCCTTTAAAAAGTCACTGGTTATAAAATGAAGATGTCTTGAGCATGTACGGTATGAGGTCAGAAAGACACAGATACTAACAAAAGTTAGTTGTTGATATAGATAGGTAGAAAAAAACACATAACCAGAACTTACTCTTCTGGGAGTATTTTCAGTATGATAAATATAAAAGCTTGCAAACCTGTGCAGTTAATTAACAATTCCTGGCCTCAGATGTCGGGAGGTACAATCAGTCATTATTTCAAACATTACCTTATCTGAACAAAGTGGAAAAAACTCTTGCTGTGCTTGACTTGGAATTAAACGAGGTAAGACTCACAGGGAGAGGTAATATATTTCATTTGACTGATATAACCGAGAAAAATAGCTAAACTTTTGGACACCAAGGGATTTCTATGGCTCTATGAGAGAATTTAAGTGGACTGCATTGTCTCCTCTTTTCATACTATCACCTGCTTCACCACAGGATCTCATGTCAAGAGATACAATCTCAGGAACCACAGCTCTATCTCTCTGCTTATAAAAGGGGTACATTTATTTCTAAGTGCCACAGTAGTATTCCAACATGTTTTATGACATGACCAGAACAGAAGGAAAATTAACACATTCATTTCACTTGTTTCTTCCTTAATGGTTGGATGTGATATTTGTAGGAAATTTGTGCTATGAATAATTTAAATCTTTTTTTTTTTTTTATGTCTTTAGCGGATTCAAGATTAGAATTGAAATTGATCAGAATGCTTGCAAGCCATGATAAAGTTCAAACCTGTTTTTTTGCATCCTAATCAAAGAGAAATTAGAAGTTCCCTTATGGGTTATGTAATTATGTCCTATCACAGAACAGTGAATTATACTGGTAAAGAAAGTATAGTCGGAGTACTATGATTTTTAAAACAATGTTTGAAGTCATGTTCTATCTTTCCAAACCAAACTTGAAGAAAATACTGCATGATTTTATTACAAAAATCAGCAACAAATCAGTTGATCTCAAATTTATTACCAGGGTGCTCTTGCCTCATAGGGTCAGATTCACCAGTTACCACCAACAGCAATTCACTGGCTCCTCAATGCATTTGTAAATACAGATATGGAGCTAAAAGAAGCAAGTACTGAATGTTTTACTATGTAGATTTTCTTTCATAGTGTAAATATTCTTCTCTAAATGAAAACAGAGTTGAACACCCACTCATCCAGGTTTGGCTTATCAACAAAACAAGCATACAAGCAAACATACAAAATACATGCTGAGATAGTAAAATCCAGCTGAAGTTTTGAAATGTTTGGTTGCCCAAATTTCTTGTATAATCGAAAGAGTGTTTCTTGTACATCAGCCTCAGATTACAAGCCACATTGTCATTTTGGTGTGTCATCAGGAAGTGCTTAGTTATTTTCCTAGAAGAAAAAAAAACCAAAACAAACAAACAAAAAAAACCAAAAACAAAACAAAAAAAAAAAACCAAACAAAACCCCAACTCTCTCCAAAACCCCTAACAATCAGCAAACTAAGACAAATAAGGAAATCATGTTCTATGGCTATTGCTAAAAAGGATAAATGAATTCTCCTTCATAGGAGAATACAGTACCTGCATGTCAGTTCTAGCTAGATTTATCACTGTTTTTGCAAAGGAAAGGTACTGTAAGTCAGATTGATATATGTGAGGAAGAAGAATGGCTGCAACCTTGACAGGGGTGGGAAGGAAACAGCATTGAGATCATGTCATATGAGATGGAGTTCTGTCACTGTGTCAGGTGTGACTATAGAAGTATGGCCCCATGAAATCCTTTCAGGTCTCTTACGGCTACACCTGGAAAGAATCATACAACTCTGTACAACAATACAATTTTTACCTTCTATATAGTACTTACAGGTGGTTGTCAGACTAATTAGTTCCATCTAGTTCATAGGACTGACAATCCAGGGAAAACTGCAGTGCTGCAGGACCCACCAGTACCATGGCAGGGAAATGGAAAATGGGAACTCACAGAGGGAGCAAACTCCTTGTTAGTCTCAACTACAACAGCATGTATGTGTGTATGGAAGAATACAGTTCCTCCTGATATTTGTTTTATAAATCAGATCTAAGTCCTCTTCTTCACATCACTTGTCCTTTAAAGCATGCTAAGTTTACATAGTAATAAAGAAAAAAATCTGTAGTAAATACAGGCTTAAATGAAAGTATAGAAGAACACTGCACTCATCTTTTTCCTTTTATTTTTCTTTATTTTGTAGAGTTTAGTATGACTTTATGATCTCAGAGCACAGAATAAAGGAAAAAAGCATCTACTTCATAGTCTAATTTGCATAGTACATGGTATAATGGATATTTTAGAAACACAAAATTTCTCAGGAGGGCTTCATATGAAAGCTTTACAGCATCTCCACAATGCTGAAAATAATGCAAAACCATTTATATTAAAGTCTGTGAAGGATGAAATATGTTTGTAAGTTTGATTCAGCTATGCATAGAAAAATGGATATATTTTTTAAAGGTATCTAAATTTAATGACTTCTTAATTTATGAATTGAGTTGTAAATTCCAAAAAAAGGTTTTGCATAAGACCTGCATTTCCAACTGTACTTTTAGCACACTTGGTAGTCTTACAGTACTTTCTTTCCCTCTAATATGTCACTGTTTCTGTTCTGAATCATGAACAAATGCAGACTGCAGATAAACACACATACTGGGGGAGTGGGGGTTAGGGGAAAGAAGTAAAAAAGAAAAAAAAATAACACAACATTCTAAGAATGTTTACTGAGCTACTCAAATTTCATAAACAGGTCATCTGAAGATTAAAGAGAGTTCTCATTTCCCCTTAAGTACATAAAAATATTTTTAAAATATCTAAATTGCCAGACTGACTTAAAGAGTAAGTAGAGAACAAAGAAGTTAGAAGATAGTAGGCATTTTTAAGCTCTTTGACATACAAAATGTTCCAAGGTGTTAGATAAATCCCAAAGGAACTCTGAAATGGTGAAATCCGATATCTATGCTCATGAGAAAAGCCACATAATATGACCTTTGCTTTGTCTACTTCCTTCTCTTTTCATTTTCTAGTTTTCATAAGAAACACAACAGTTTTCTTTGGTTTTATTAACAGAAGACAATTCCTTTTCATCAAAGTGTGACTTGCCTGTCGCCAACAAATTACAAGGTTTGAACAGGTTTGGGGATTGCTCTTTTCATCCCGTTGTACCTTCCAACTAAACTTACTGGAGTCTAATGGAGACCCAAGTGCCAAATTTTGTATGGCATGGACATGGCTAATATGATTTTGAGGGTAAAAGTGTATCTACAAGCCAGTCTGTGTCATTCAACCTCTGGTTAATAGTCTGTAACCCCATTTTATATTGTTGAATATAGTCTTTGTGCTTAATTGTCACTGATTTTTCTTCCATTTGTTTTCCTAAACTTCTCTTGAACCTACAGTGCCACTGCAAGGTCCTCTGACTAGAAATTCCACAGTTAAATTACAGGTTATATGAAGATGACCCCTTCCTTCCTTCCTTCCTTCCTTCCTTCCTTCCTTCCTTCCTTCCTTCCTTCCTTCCTTCCTTCCTTCCTTCCTCCCTCCCTCCCTCCCTCCCTCCCTCCCTCCTCGCTCCCTCCCTCCCCTCCTAATAATTTAGTTTGACATCCTTTAGTTCTCACTGAGGGAGAAAAAGTAATGTCCACTCACGTACATGATTTTGCTGCATATCCCAAGGCTGAACCAGCAAAATCATAAACATTCACCAGTATACTTTCATATCAATCTTACATTGCAATTAATTTCTGGGGATTACACTGAAGAAAACCTTGAAGTAACCTTAATGAAGACCAAGAACTTTAATGAAAATCTCTTCCTTACAGCATCATTCCAATTCCTTATTTTCTAAGGGCACTGACAAGAAACTATTATATATTGTTTCTTTTAAAATTTATTCAGGGAAACAAAAGTCTGAGAGAGAGACCAGAATGGGGAATTCTCAAAAAAAAACCCAGAAATATTTAATGTCAAAGGCTTCTACAGCTCCTGAGATATTTATAGAGATTATTTTCAATCCATATACCTCAAGCTTCATTTCACAAAGTCCTAGACTTATTGATTCTACTAGAACGCATGATTTAATGAAGTGTAAGGGGAAAATAGTCAATCCATAAGAAAATTCAAAATGTTAAGAAACTTTATAATGGAAGTATTTTTTAAGAAATAGAATAAATAAGTAGTGAGTAACGACAGAGTCCAGAGATGAACTGAAAATTTTAAAATTCCGGAGAAAAGATATGTTATTCCAGTTCGGTATTATAGGATGAGCAGGAGAAAAGTTTATAGTAATTTTCATTTCTTTTTTTTTAAAAAAAACCCCAAACAAGTAAATTTTTTTTTTGTCTGCATAATATATTTTAACATAATATTTCATAGGAAAGCAAGAAAGAGTGAAATAGTCTTATGTAAATTGTCAGACCGTATTCTATTCTGACTAGATCCTCCAATACTCTGACTTCTTTGGTACCAAACCAAAAACAATAATAATGAAAAACCTAATATTTTCAGCTCAAGGAAATTTTCTGGCATAAGAATTTGAGAGAAATTACTCACAAACATTAAGATCTTTTTTTAATTGTCCCACATCTACACAGCAGAGAAAAATCCTACAGCATGCTGACTTCTATTTAATTTGGAAATTGTACTTTTATTTTTTTATATTTTTTTAAATATAAATTCACATGATTTATAATCCTGAGAAATTAGGGAATTCAGAATCTGAAAGTTTGGATTAGTTGGATTAGAAAAAAAAGTTTCTATAAATACATTAACAATGAAAAGAGAACTCAGGATTATCTCAGTCCTTTATTAGACGGGGGTAGAAACATTGTGACAAAGGATAAGAAAAAGTCTGAGGTACTTAATGCCTTCTTTGCCTCAATCTTTAACAGTAAGACCGGTTGCTCCCTGAGTACCCCCGAACTAGTAGACAGGGGTGGGGAGCAGAATGAAGCCCCCATAATCCAAGGAGACATGGCGAGTGACCTGCTACAGCAGTTAGACACACACAAGTCTATGGGGCTGGATGGGATCCACACAAGGGTACTGAGGGAGCTCGCAGAAGGGCTCACCAAGCCACTTTACATCATTTATCAGCAATAAGAATTCTTAACTTAGGTTGATGGTTGGACTCGATGATCTTCCAACCTAGAGGATTCTATGATTCTATGATTTAGTAAGTAAATTTCCTTGAGCTAACACAGAGGGTGACATTTATCTAATCAGATGCAGATATTTGCACCAAACAGTTCATGCTAATCTCCTTTTAAAGATAATGAAAAGAAACCTTTTTAGGGTGTAATTCATGTAATCCTTAGGTGGACTTCTGTATTTTATCAAATTAATTGTACCCTAAAAATGCTCATTTCTCCTTCACTGTCTATAAAGGCAGACTAGAGTATCTACTTCAGCCATAAATATCTATACTGGAGACCTTTAAGAAGGATGATTCCTATCAGGAAGTCCTCCCTGGACTGATTAGTTATACACTCATTACTCTTAATGTACCCAGTATACGCCTATTAAATCTATACTTTCAAGGCTTGTGGTAAGACCAAATGATCTATCAAATATTCAGATTTAGTCTAAATAGCACTGCATTAATAATAAAAGAAGTGTGCAGCATCACTGGTTTAAGTATAGGTCTACCATCAGATCACTAATGTATTTTTTCTGTTTATTTTCATGCAGAAAATCAGAAACTATAAATCTGAACAGAGCTGCACTTGGTTGAAAAGTATAACAGATAGTGGAAGTTTAATGTCGTATCATGAATGTAGGGAACTTGTTGGCCAAGAAAACACATTCTGCATTCCTGTTTGAAATGTCATCACCTAACTGTGATTGCAATGCTCTGCTGTATACAAAATTCAGTAAGCTTAGTGAATTATACAAATTTGGTCTTGTTTTAGGGGATTGTATTAACTCACTCTTTTCATATTGGTTGACATACTATTCTCCTTTTTTCCCAAAAAACACTCCTGTAAATTGCTATGTCTTCACTTTCACCATTTGATATTTTTTTCATCTGGAATAGTTTGCATTATCAGAGATTTGCTATGTATAGTCCTTTAGAAAGTTAATTCAAAAATATAGTATTTAAGATGAAGTAAAATTAATCACCTCAACCTTTTCCATCAGCAAATGGAAAATGTAGTAATTCATGTTCATCTCTGAAATGAGCCAGGTCTCCAGCTGGTATAACTTAGAGTTACACTTTGAGGTACATCAGTTAACACCATTTGAAAGTCTGTTTCATTGTTTTTAATGCAAGAGTGAACAAAGTATACATGAAATTTCTGAAGGCTTTTAAATGCCAAAGGGAGTGCACAGCACTTGCATTTCCTCTAGAATCATTTATTGTGGGTGCACTCCAACATCATCAACATCAGTCTTGTTATGTGACAAGACACAAGAAGATTCAATGCAAGCAAACTGTAAATAAAATAAATTTCCTGACCAAGTGAAAATTCTTTCTCTAATTTGCCCCTGTCAGCACTTTCAGAATAAAGCATAAATAAATTAATAATTAAAGGTGATTTCAGAAGATGATGCATTATGTAAGAAATACTTGTGTTTAAATCATTTCTAAGAAGATTTATTTGACTTTTCTGGCCTTTGGATAGCTTAAATTTTTCCTTTTGTGCTAATATAATAGATAAACAACACAAGCCTGAGTGCAGCTACCAAGCAACATGTTTCTGCAACAGCTATGCAGATAAGGCATAGGACCTTACTCTTAAAATCTGAAAAAAAAAAAATGCTGGAAACTTTGATGTCCACTGTATCATGTTTATGATGCAGTTATATTTAGTATAAACTTCAGTATCCATGAACTTCTGTACTATGATGAGAACTACAGCTCTGGTTCATTAAAGTCTCTTAAGTGTCGTATCCTTTTTAAAACATTCATTAATAAATGAACTCCATGGCTGCTAAGATGAAATTTTGCTAAATAGAATCTTCCTCACTCCATCCTTCTTTGCAAAGTATAAAATCCTCACATGTGATACCTAAATCTTCTGGGAAAAGGCAAAATAGATGACGCAGCAGGCTGTATTGATGACCTAATTCTACATCGCTTTCAAGGAATTACTTCTTCAGTACCATTGTTAAAGGATTTCTCTAAAAGTGGTGTTCCTTCCAGAATTATCTTTTGAACAGAATAAGAACCAATCAACTCTCTGGCACTAATATGTATAACATACTGAATTATCTCTGTGAAGACTATTCTCAGCCATGCATTGTATTAAATTCGAATGTGTTCATTTATACGGAATGATCTGCTGAGGCTTTTTTTGCTCTGCATTCAGACAATAAGACCAGAAACTTTCATCTGTTTCTGTAGTCAGTCTTAGGTGATAATCATAGTTCCTGAAGAATAATAACATATACATGAGAGCAGAAATGAAGACATATTTCTTTCTCTTACTGATAATACAACCAAGGAATAAATGGATTTTATGCAAAAGCATTAAGTTACTTAACAAGCCTATTTGCATTATCTGTACATAATTCTGTTCTTACTGTTCTTACAGGTAAGTAAGTACGGAGTACTGCCATGAAGAACTAGAAGTGCTAGGCTTCCCAAGATAAGTTAAAGTGAATATTTAAATATGGAGAGAAATTATAGAAATGAACTGATGCTTACCTCCTAAGCAATGGACAAATGGACTGTCAATGAAGTGTTTTTTCTTCTGAAATTTTACGTCATTAAAATAACTCTTATCACTAAGAATATATGTATTTCCATCTGCTTTATTATTAGATGTGCAATAAATAACTTTACAAACCTGCACCTTGGTATATCAGTAGTACAAGTATCCATATTCTTTCTTACTTCCTTACTTAAATGATTTCTACAATGTTTGCGAAATTAAGAATGTCCAGCATAATTCTGACTCTGTTTCTAAGGGTGAACAAAGGGAAAATGCCAAGCAAAGGTTAAACAGCTTAATGAGCTGAAACATAATAACCAAAACTGAGTACGAATAATGAAGATATAAGGATTAGAAAAGATAAATTATGTAGTAATTAGTGACTTCTGCAAGTGTTGAGAATAATTAGCTTTTTTTATTATATTGCTTTTAGTTAGAGGCCCAAACTGAAAGTCCAGACTGAACAGAAGCAATCGGAGCAAGTGTTCAGGAATCCAGGACTACATCCTACAGTCAAATGTCCTTGAATTTCAGAGGAATTTAAGTGAAGGTAGAAATTCTCTGCTGTAAGGCATATTAGTATCTGTGTCTCCCTACAGCATACCCCCAAGCATAATTGCTTCCTTTAGTCTGTTCTCTGGCATCCAGACAAGTTAATTGATTCTCCACAGTCATTTGAACTCAACTAACACAAAACTGAGTTTTCTTGTAGTATGAAACTTGTCAGCCTTCCCTGTGGATCTCTGAGCGTTTTCCTAGAATTCTTGGGCCAGTTCTTCACCAATGTTCATCCAACTCATGCATCAGTCAGAAGTTTCCTGAATA
Source organism: Pluvialis apricaria (assembly GCA_017639485.1). Classification (NCBI taxonomy): domain Eukaryota; kingdom Metazoa; phylum Chordata; class Aves; order Charadriiformes; family Charadriidae; genus Pluvialis; species Pluvialis apricaria. The sequence continues at coordinate 53,238,068 of CM030007.1, forward strand.
TCCATTTCATTGTAAGTGAAAGAAGGAACACTTTCTTGTGGCACATTAATTGAGACATCAAATGCAATGTAAGAAGGTCAGATTTATATATTTTTTATTTTGGCCAACACTGAGTAGGAATTAAATGGCTGATTATCAGAAAGAAGAAAGGAAACCTAACTCTTGATATACTTTGTTCAATTTTTTTACCTCAAAAAGATTCCAGAAGTTAATTTCACTGAAATATTTTTTCACAGCGCAAGTGTTGTTAGCTAAACCTGTAAAGGTCCATTTCAAGAAGTTTAAATTATGGCACTTAAACGTCATTTTTATGATGAAGAATTCATGTAAAACTTAAAAAAAAATAATCTCATCCTGGAAATCAGCTTTCAGTCAGGTTTCAAGTCTTTTATAAAACTTTATTTGGCTTTGATTATCTATCATAATGCAGCTCAAGATGGTAATCTGATCCACTACCCTTCCTTTGGGACACAGCTACTTTCTAAACTGGAAATTACAGACCACATTGGCAGCTTAGTTGAATCTGATACTTTTGTACGTTATTGAAGAGGATAAAGAAAGTAGGTCATCCGTAATAGTTTACAGTAATAAAGCACAGGAAAGAAAGCATTAATTGTCCGGGTGTCTTGGTAGCAACACTTCATCCTGTTATCCCGCAGAAGGGCCAGGTTTGAGTGTTCCCTCTATTGGCTGACAAACAGAACTACATTATTGTCAAGCTCAGCCGTCGACAGTTCTACTCACTTTAAAGGAGGAGAGCAAGATGGGAAGAAAACAGGAAAGAAAAGCATGATCTTCCAAATAAAAAATAATTTTCTACTGTATTTCCAAGGAAGAAGAAGCCGTAATGCTTCTAAAATTTGACATATTTCAATGCCACATTTTGTACAATAAACATGACTATTTCTTGAAACTAGACACATTTCATTATTCAAAACATATGACAATATATTTTCAAAATCATGGTGTACAAATATACCACATTTTAAATGTCTTATGCATTTAACAACATTAAACGTATTTGTTTTTTAGCATGGATTGCAACATGAAAGAAAGTTGAGAACAGATTGAAATGTAACATCACACTACTTTATCAGTCTGTAATACACAATAAATTGGTAGCAATGTAGCTGACAAACACAATTTGCTTTACAAACAGAATTTTGAATCTTAGTGAAGATTTAGCATGTCATTTAGACACAGCCCAAAGGAAGAAGTGTTGCAGAACTTCACTGGCATGGGTCAGTATCCCGCAGATTTCTGCCTCAAAGGGAGAATTGTTTTCCAGAGTCCCGAAGTGTACAGCTGGTTGGTAAACAGAGAGGTCAGAATTGTAGTTGTCTTTTTCTTTCTTCATATGTCAATTTGCATTCAGGAGTACGGTGTATAGTATAATAAGGAGCTGAATTCAGCTGAATTCATCTCCCTAAATATAGACATCTGTAAACATTTGAGATGCCCTTGGGTATTCTACATGACTCACAGCTGCTTCTCCATAAGGACATGGCATCCCTCTAAATCTTGTATTGTATTTGGCCATCTCATACAGATGTGTCAGACATCTCAGTCATAATAACACCTATATTCAGGCTACTGAATGTAGCCCTAGGTGTCTTAAGAGTGAGCTGTATGGCTCTCTAGGCTCCGTAAACTGTACTGAAAAGCTTGTCACTGCATATATGAGTAACTTAGGCACTTCACTGACACATAGACATCTGTCTGTCTATCTGTCTGTCTATCTATCTATCTATCTATCATCTATATTATTTTTCTGGGATTGAATACCTCCAGTAAATTCAAGTGTCTGAATCCATGATCTCAATCCTATGCAGTGATATGGGATTTTTGTTTGTGATTTCTTGCTATGCTGTCTTTGTACTGAACTAAAGACTCAATTCAGATGTCCACAGGCCAACATCTCTTGACATTTAAGACAGCTTAAGGCAGTTGACATGGCCTCCACATGAGCCTGAATAGATTAGAGACCTTGTGTCATATCTATAAGGTGTTTCAATAGGTTTTATGCACTTCAGTGTGGGCAACTGACTCGAGTTTATGACTATGAATAAAAATTGGTTAGACATGTATCTGACCTGCAACATCCTGTTGTATGAAGAGAAGCTACCTGTTAATCTAAAGACTGTTGCAAATAAAGGGGAAAGGCTTTGCTTCTTGAACATATGCAACGAATCCACGTGAAGTGTTCTATAATTCATGCACAGCTATGTTGTTATTAAGAGATTCACACAGCTTTACATAAAAAGACATAGAAACTTTTTAGTTAATATTTATAATGCAAAGTGTACCTGGCTAGAAGTATTAGAGCATGTATAATATATATTCTTTTAAAAAAGCCCCAAACTTGCATTGTTTTTTGTAACTTTATTTTTTAAACTTTCACATGCAACTGCATGTTTGACCAAGCAGACTTCTTATGGTTCCAACTTACATATATCTTGATTTTGTTAATTCATAAAGTTTTGTAAGGTCCTATACAACAAAAAGCTATTGTTTGTGAGTTCTTCAATTTAATTCCTCTTCAGGTATCTGGATTGTTTTTCAGAAGCTTACAGAATGTCCTGGTTTGAGGTAAAACAGGACAGATTTTCTTTTCAGTAATTTTACTTTTCAGTTAAGCCTTTTCTAATTCTCTGAAATTAATGGCATATTCTTCAGACAGTGCCTGCTTCCACAGTGATAACGCTTGATGGTTATAGTTAATACTAAGGAATGGTAAGCAAAGAGGGTCTTGCTTATACTTGTTGCTATAACAGCCAAGGTCAGCTAACTTTGTTGTGTATCACATTGGAGGGTCAGAAGCAGAAAAGCGTAGAGGGGTTGCATCGGTGGGAAGGAGCAGACAGGACAGTGGACCCCAAACTTACCAACAGGGTATTCCATCCCATATGCTTTATGCTCAGTGCAAAAGCTGAGGGATCAAAGGGTCAGCCTCTTTCTTCAATGGCCAGCATCCAAGGAGCATTCTGTCTGTTTGTCTGCCTTTGATCCTGATCTGTGCATTTCTGAATCCAGTTCCTGACTCCAGTTCCCATCCACTGCTGAGTCGAGTCCGGCACTTTACCAGTGTCTGCCGGTGAGGTGATTGTCATCCTGAGAGTTTGATACTGGTTTTGTATAGATTGTACATATTTCAGTATTTTCTTATTAATTTTTGTTATTATTATTAATATTTCATAAAAGTAGTTTTAGTTTTCTTTTCAACTCATAAATCTTTCCCTTATTTTCTGTCCCTTCTCTTGGGAAAGGAAACAGAGATTAGAGAGAGCATCTGTCATTCATTTTAGTGGCCAGCCCAGCCCAAACCATGACACAGAAGCAGGGAGTTCCTTCTAATTCACTGGCAGAAGCCACTAGGCAAAAACTTATGTAATTAAGTGTGGCACCCAGAACTGATTTCACCTGAATCAGAGCACAATCAGAAAACATTATTGAATAAAACTCATCTCTGGTTGTTTTTGACCTCTACACAGCATGATGAGGAATGCTAAGCATGATTTTGAACACCGCTATTCATGGAATGCGAAAAGGAACACAAGAGTTTAACCAAAATTCTAGGTGGGTGGAAGACGTTCATTTATATGTGCAGGCTGAGTTATATGGGTTTTGAGTTCAACAGGAAAAAAAACCAAACCAAACCAAACCAAAACTTTGCTGGAATCCAAAGAGATCACCCAGTGCAAATACCTGGAAAAATTTAAGCCAGTAAAAAAAAATATGGGCTCCGTTCAACTGCCGTAATATGCATGCCCAGTGCCTTTGGAGATATTTTGTGTTAACCAGGTTCTCTGTATAGGGATGATACAATATTCAGCTGACAGGCTGATAAGGTTGATAAGATATTCTGTATCTTATATAGAATTCAGAGAGACCTGTCCTCTTTTTGATTTGCAGCTGAAGGCCAAGTGGGAGTTCCAGTTCAAAACCAAGTAATTAATACTTGAATTTTTCACACTCTAGAATGCAGAGAGAGAAAAAAACAAACCAAACCAAAACAAACCCAACACTCTATTGATTTCAACTTAAATGATTAGTAAATGAGAAAAGGGGCCCACAGAACTAGACACACGCAATTTCAATATTGCATATAGCCAGGGGATATCATGCTGAAGCTCAGCAAAATGCTACCAGAAGTTTATTAAGCTGTAAGCTGTTAGGTAACCTTAGGTGATATGAAATAGGTTCTATTTCTATATAGGATCTACTGTTTGTGAAATTGAGCAGAACAAAAAAACTCCAAGCTGTTGCTTATAATGCAACAGTTGAAGGAATGCAGGTTTTATACACTTGTCTCTGGAAAACAGGCAGTGATACGAGTAATTCTGCTAGTGAATAACATAACAGCCATATTTCTTAATATATCCACAGAAAACTTGACCAGTTTAAGTAACTAAAAAGTACTCCACACCTTGGATGAACCCTAGCTCCATTCCTATGAATAGGAATTTGTCATTGATTTCCCTTGGAGTCAACAGTATATCCTTGGACTCGATGATCTTAAAGGTCCCTTCCAACCTAGAAATGCTATATATTACTAAATTCTGTCCAAAATGACTCTAATTACCTATTTCTAACTATCATTAACTAGGTTGGATGAGGCTTTGAGCAACCTGGTCTAGTGGTAGGTGTTCCTGCCCAGGGCAAGGGCATTGGAACTAGATGATCTTTAATATCATTTCCAACCCAAACCATTGTATGATTTTATGTACAAGTTCATTAGATATAACTTCTTCCACACAAATTGAATATTGCACAACATTTTAATGTTTTTTACCTTTTTAACCATAACAAAACAAAGAAAAAAAAAGTAACAAAAATATTTTAAAATTAAACAATAAAGTAGTCATAAGAGTTTTAAAGCATCATTATAAAATTTTTGGAGTTATTTCAAAGACTATAAAGGCAGACAATTTTCCCGGAGCAAAACTGAAAAGCAATTCTGGAAGTTTATATAAGCCCATCTCTGATGAAGAAAAGAAACAAAGAACTTTAAGTGCAAAAGTAAGGGGATAAATAGATTAGGACAGGAAATAAAATAGGCAACGTTTTATTGGTGAATAAAAGAGGATCAAAGTTCCTTGATCACTCATATTTCACAGAATCACAGAATAGTCAGGGTTGGAAGGGACTTCTGGGGATCGTCTAGTCCAACCCCCCTGCCACAGCAGGGACACCCACAGCAGGTTGCAGAGGACAGCGTCCAGGCAGGTTCTGAATGTCTCCAGTGTGGGAGACTCCACAACCTCTCTGGGCATCCTGTTCCAGTGCTCTGCCACCCTCAGAGTAAAGAATTCCCTCCTCATGTTAAGATGGAACTTCTTATGTTCAGGTTTGTGCCTGTTACCTCTTGTCCTGTCACTGGGCACAACTGAAAAAAGACTGCTCCCATCTACCTTGCACCCTCCCTTCAAGTATTTGTAAGTATTGATAAGATCCCCCCTGAGTCTGCTTTTTTCCAGACTAAAAAGCCCCAAGTCCCTGAGCCTTTCCTCATAAGAAAGATGCTCCAGTCCCCTAATCATCTTTGTAGCTCTTTGCTGGACCCTCTCAAGCAGTTCCCTGTCCTTCTTGAACCAGGGAGCCCAGAACTGGACACAATACTCCAGATGCGGCCTCACCAAGGCAGAGTAGAGGGGAAGGATGACCTCCCTCGACCTGCTGGCCACACTCTTCTTGATGCACCCCAGGATGCCATTGGCCTTCTTGGCCATCAGGGCACATTGCTGTCTCATGGTAATCCTGTTGTCCACCAGGACTCCCAGGTCCCTTTCCACACAGCTGCTCTCCAGGAGGTCAGCCCCCAACCTGTACTGATGCATGGGGTTATTCCTCCCCAGATGCAGTACCCTACACTTGCCCTTGTTGAACTTCATCAGGTTTCTCTCTGCCCAATTGTACAGCCTGTCCAGGTCACACTGAATGGTGGCACAGCCTTCCGGCGTGTCAGCCACCACTCCCAGTTTTGTATCATCAGCAAATTTGCTGATGGTACACTCCATCCCTTCATCCAGGTCATTGATGAATTGTAGTTCTCTCTTGATTTGTCTTTGTACTAGAAAAATCTGCTGTAGAGGGAAGTAGACATAAACCAAGTGAAGTCAAAAGTTCCCATATCACTTGGTTAGTTTAAACACTTACTGTTGGAAATGCTTTAAAGTATTTGTAATTTATATTGGGTACATACCTGCAGAGTTCAGAAAAAAAAAATTAAAAGGAAAAATTGTTTTATGCTGGGGAGAGGTCTTTGCAATTGACAGAACTGATGTCTAGCAAAATACTTAGAGGAATACAAAGCTGTAATGTCTCCTGCTTTATCTCTTCATTACAAAGTCTTATTGGCATTATGGTTAATAAATCATTATACTCAACAATCTTGGTTTATTTGTTCTGAATCAATGGAAGTCTTTGTTCTTTCAATGACTGAGAAGTATGAGGAAACTGGAGAAAAAAGGAGAATGAATTGTGAATGGCTTAATGTCCACATGGAAACTGGTGACAAGTTGTGTCCCTCAGGGTTCCGTATTGGGAAAAGTATTGTTTAATATTTTCATCAATGACATAGTGGGATCGAGTGCACCCTCAGCAAGTTTGCTGGTGGCACCAAGCTGAGTGGTGCAGTTGACATGCCTAAGGGACTGGTTGACATCTAGAGGGACCTGGACAAGCTCAAGAAGTAGGCCTGTGTGAACCTCATGAAGTTCAACAAGGACAAGTGCAGGGTCCTGCACCTGGGTCAGGGCAACCCCCAGTATCAGTAGAGGCTGGGGGATGAAGGGATTGAGAGTAGCCCTGCCACGAAGGACTTGAGAAAAAGAAAAGATGAAAAGATGGATGGGAGTCAGCAATTTGGATTGCAGCCCAGAAAGTTGATCATATCCTGGGCTGCATTAAAAGAAGTGTGGCTAGCAGGTTGAGGGAGGTGATTCTACTCCTCTACTCTGCTCTCATGAGACCCGACCTGGAGTACTGTATCCAGCTCTGGAGTCCTCAGCACAGGAAAGACATGGACCTGTTGGAGTGGGTCCAGAGGAGGGCCACAAAAATGATCAGATTGATGGAACATCTCTCCTGTGATGACTGGCTCAGAGAGTTGGGGTTATTAAGCCTGGAGAAGAGAAGGCTTTGGGAAGACTTTCTTGCAGGCTTTCAGTACTTAAAGGGGGCTTATAAGGAAGATGGGAACAAACTTTTTCACAGGGCCTGTTGTAATAAGACAACGGGTGATGGCTCTAAAGTAAGAGAGGGTAGAATTAGACTAGATATAAGGAAGAAATGTTTTACAGTGAGGGTGGTGAAACACTGGAACACTTTGCCCAGAGAGGTGGTAGATGCCCCATCCCTGGAAACATTCAAGATCAGGCTGGATGGGGCTTTGAGCAACCTGATCTGGTGGAAGATGTCCCTGCTCATTGCAGGGGCGTTTGGGCTAGATGACCTTTAAAGGTATCTTCCAACCTAAACTGTTCTATGACTCTATGATTCTGTGATTCTATGATTCTGTGATTCTATGAATCTTTCAGATATTCAGGAATTGTGCATTTATTTCTCTGAAATTGTGGATGATACTAAGGATCCTTTCATTTTTTTACTGTCTTAGATGTCAGAAGTGTCATAAATATCAAGCTAAGGGGGGAAAAGTATGAATTAATAATATATATCCATTTAAAGGGGGCTTGAGGGAACAGCACTGTTTTTGACAGAAGCTAAGTAAGACTGAAGCTGCCTGGGGCTCTTTGCTTATCTTCAATCAGATTCCTTGAAGCAAGCTAACCACAGAGTCATACATATTCTATGTACCTAACTTTGTGCTTGATTTGCCATGGTTGGGCTGTATTCAAGGCGAAAATAATACATTCCAAAAGTGGCTTGCACCTGTTTTCTGAACAGAATTTGAACTTCTGCTAGTTGTGGCAGACTATTTAAAGATTCTATTTTTTTCCCCAGATTCTCATACTCCTGTATCTACCTCTTTCTACAAGGTTTGCAAAATGTCATTGATTTATACATGACTGAATATTTATTGAACCTCTTGCATGATTCCTCCCTTAGGAGATCCTGTCTCATGACCCTTTAAAGGGAAGCAAAACGAATCTACATGATCATCTACTCCTACTCACTGGCTATCTGAGAAAACAAGTATTAAAATCATAGAAACCTGCAGGGTTTTCTGCTGGGTTATCATGTAAGCATTGCAAAGGTATCATTTGTTCTGTCAATTTGTAGTTACATCTAAAACAGTAAAATAAGTCAGGATCAGAAACTTTCCTCTGTATTATGTAGTTTATCATTACGGTTGTTGAGTGCAAAACAATCTTAGTGCAAAACAATAAGGTCAACTTATTTTTGGCCTATCCTTGCTTTTGATTCTCTATAATAATTTTAGGCGTGTGATTGTTCTCTGTTCTCATTGCAGGAAGTATTATTATTATTATTATTATCATTATTATTATTATTATTATTATTATTTGCTGGGTAAAGGGACACTTAGTGTCTTACTTAGTGTTACTGAAATACATCATATTTTGCTCATTGATATTAAATGAAGTCCTGGTTAAAAGGTCAGTAATCAGTAAATATATTTGCTTTTTGCTAATTTTGCTTTGCTGTAAAGACATACGCAGACCCTCAGCTTCAATATTCTGTGCCTGTTTAATTGGGTTATGACTGCAACATTAATTTCAAAGTCAATTTTGGGGAGAGTGCGTGAAAATAAACTCATAGTCTTTGGAGCAGTAAGATTAAGATCCATATTGTAAACACGTATTGGTGAATACATGTGACATTTAATTTAACACTGTTTGAGATGTCACATGACTTCTACGACATCTACACAGAGCTGAAAAGTATGACCTACGGTAGGTCTATGCTGTTGCAGAACATCAACTGTAGGCATGTCTTTGGGCATCTAAACTAACATCACATGTCATATGTAAACATCTGTATCAAGCTCTACATTGACTGTCTTGGCTATGGCAAGATTCAGTTGCCCATCAATAAATTTCTAGTACAATTTTAGTTACCCTTAGACATCTCATCTACTAGACCTGGCAGGTTACAAGTGTCTGTCATATCTGCCAGCTCCATGTTACTGTTTTGAATAACCTATTGATTATCTCAAATAATAATATTTGGCATCTCAAATGGCACAAAATTTGAATGTCTAGACAATTTAATCAAGTATACAATCTGGAGAGGCTTTCTGTTCACTCTAAAATGTATGTTTATATTTTATCAGCTGACTAGAGACAGAAATCAGTTACCTAAACATACATGCCTATTACCTCTCCTAACACTATGGGGCATTCTGCCTGGACTACAGCTGCCATTGTAGAAGAACACAAGTTTGTCACAAGCCAATTTTGTATTTACCTGCCTTGTATGGATCCCTTGGATATCCTATAGCATCCTACCCTTAGGCTACAGTAAGTGTGTAGGAATGAAAACCTGAATGGAGCACAAGTTCTCTGTTGAGTACAATTGTAGACACTTAGCTCATCTATAAACACCCACATTTGAGACACCTCTTTTTAAGAGTCTATATCTGAGTCTGGATGCCTCCCTGTAGTTCTGCTGCTGGGTAAGGAAATCCAGAAACAACAGAATTTTACCGCAGACTGACTTGACAATGCAGTTAAAAACAAAAGTTCAAGAATTCACGAATAACAGGGGAGCACTGCTAGTTTAAAATCCTCAGAAGCCAGCTCTAGATTGTACTCTGTGCACAGGCACCAAGTTTGCTCAGCTTAGAGTGATGCTGCAATGCTGACGTGGCACAACAGAGTAACGCTCAGAATTGGTGGTTTATACCTGAAAGCAGTACAATGATGGGGGCAAGGCACAGGAGCTCATATTCCCAGCATTTGAGAGCACATTTGGCTTTACTCCTTTCAATTCTAGGATTATGTGTGGGAGATCTAGCTTTGGAGTCACTAAGTTCCTTATATATCTCTTACAGAGGGACAAAGTGAAGCACAGGAATGTGCTGGCTACAATTATGATCTCTAATTTTACAGTATCCTTGAAAATCTCAGTCAAGTTGAAAGCCAGCAGTGAAAATATTCTTGTATCATGCCAACAAGTACTCTGACTTTCAGCTCATACTCCTTTGGGGTTTTTTTGAAAGTATGTGAATAAAGGCTATTTATTATCCTTTAATCTTATAGTGAAGTAAAAGGTGTTAGATATCTAAGCACATATTTTGTTTCGTCCCCTATTCACTCCTTCTTTGTAATGACTTATAGACAAAATTACTGTTTACAGAACATACAATAATAAATTTCATGAAGAACTAAAACTTAGACTTTGAGTTGAAACTGTTGATGGGATTTCCAACACTTTCAGAACATCTAAGAAGTAAAAACATAAATATTGAGATTCCAAACTGTTGTCCTCTACACTGTAATTACTTGGTAAATTAGATCTATATTAGAAGAGATTTAAATTAGAAGAGGTGATTTAGTAGCAAATGATACCTTCAGATGATCATGAGAAACTAAATATTGTGAAGGGGCTATGGTTTGACAAAAAAAATCTAGCATCTTCTTTATGAGATCTGTCTAAACTTTAAAATTAAAGTGATTTTTTTTTAACTCTTCAGAATGTAACTTAAACAATATGGTACAATACAGCTCATTTCTGCATTTTTGTTAGGGGATGCAGTGTCATGCAGGGTTTTGTACACTACCTATGCAGGAAAGCAGAAATACTTTGTTGGATTCTGTGAAAATCATGAGGATTTTTATGAACTGAGAAGCTGCTTTTCATCTGCATCGCACTCTGTTGCCTGCATTGAAAAGAGTTTGAAAACTTTCAAAGTCTTCTCATATTAAATGTAGTTCCACTTCCAAATTCTTATGTATCTGAAAACATCCTCCTGAAAAAAGTTCCTCCTGTTGTTTAAAGGAAAAGCCAATTATAAATACTTAAATCTAGCATTTTGGGAATCTTTTTTGTTACCAATGAAGAAGGCATAACCAAACCATGATCTTTGTATATAATATTATCATGCAAATTCTTACTAAAGAAATATCTGTATCAAAAAGTTTGAATTTCTGCAGTGCTCACAGACTGTATTTTCTAGTAGGCAATTGGTTTCATAGAACCGTCACCCCCCCCCTTTTCAATTAAATATTTTTACCATAATACTTATTCTAATCATATCGTGAAGCTGCTTCATTGTTAAGATTCATATTTTTCTAGTAAAGACAATTCCTATTCTTTGTATTCTTACTTTTTCATTAGTTTCATATTAGGAAAAATACAAAAAACGTATGTGTTTTATACATCAGAATTACTTAGGCATATGGCAACCATAACTGCTGGAAATTATGTGGTATTCTCCAGATGAAGTTTATCTATCTTTGAGACTACGGAATTTCTATGTTTTACATTTACATTGAGGCTATTTTTGTGTAATTTCTGTGTTCATAGGTGGCTTTGTTTTTACTTGTCATATCTGTTCGGTGTCCACTGATTAGCACAAAACAATATTATTTGGAATTCTTCCCAGGTTACAGGGAAAATAATTTGGAAACTGTATGTAAAAGCCTGTATTTCTGTCTATTCTGTCACTATAAGGCCTTTGTGTATTCTAAAACATGCCTTAACTTTTTTTTTCTTTTTTTTCCCTTTTTTTTTATTTTGGGGTGTGGTTTGAATGAATATTTAATGCAATTGATATTTTTTAACAACTCTTTTTTCTTGGATACTCAGGGATTTCTACGTAATATTTATCATATCTCTATAAACACATTTTTGCATGTACTTACGGCTGAGTGAACATAGCCTGAATGACAAGGGATAGTAACACCTGATTTTCTAACTCAAAAGGCTGGACTAATGTAATAAATGCCATCTGAATGTAATGATTAAAACCACCTGGGAGAAAAACGAACCAAAAAAACCCACTGCATGCACACACACATAAAAAAACCCAATAAAAATCAAGAAGATCACTTTATTGTTTCAAGCTCAAAGACCCAATCTCGCTATTTCCAAGCCCAGAAGGAAGTTCTCTCCTTTAATGCCCACAAAATTGCACACACTTATATGTGGCTATGTAGGACACACATATATGCCCCTATGTAAAGTGCAATTTACTGTTAGATCCTAAAAGCACTCAAGGGTTTTCTTGCACAACTTTTTGCATATGGGCCCAAAACTCTTCTGGTTATGTTTTAAATGTGCTGCTTGTGGTCTATGTTACAAGCTGTAGTCACTTATCTTTCAGACTAGGTAACTCAGGTCCAGTTGTTTCTACATAAGATATCAACAGCAGATGGGACTCTACAAAGATGTTACTGATGTTTTAATGCCTATTCCTCAAGGTAGAATACAAACCTAATGTTTGCTATTCTTAGTGCTCGAGAAGGTTTTACTATCTGAGATGTTCAAAAAGCTGTCTAAAGTTAGTTATTAAAAGACATGGTCTACTGAGAGTAAATCCCCATCTCTTTCTGCAGATCTAGCACCTGAATCAGATTTGCAAGGCTGTACCTTCACCTCTTTAAGACCAAGAACGCAGAATATTCTTTTGTACTGCCACTTTTTTTTTTTTTTTTTTTGAAAGAACTGATTACAAGATGTTGCTCTCTGTCTTTCATATATTAGCCCAGAAATTAGAAACCTTGACCAAAGGCTTGAGGTATGGATTGCAGAATCTCTTAAGCATGTCTTAATAAAGAATTATAACAGGCACCTGTCTGGTGAGTGCGTTAATCCCCATACTGAAAATAGAGGTGCATTCTGTGCTTGTGAATTCTGTTTTATTTTTTGTTTTGTTTTTTTCTTTGCTGTGGTGGTGGAGGGGAGCTATTTGGCTTTTTAAGACAGTTATTCCTTAACGCAGTATGCATATATAGTCCTGGAAACAGGAATAAGAAGCCAGGACACGCCCTTCAGATCAGTCTAGTAATAATTGCCGTACAGACTCATGATCTTTCTCTGGCCCTCTGTATTCTGAATTATTTGCTACTAAGAGGCTCAAAGGATAAGGAGGCCACCTTTTCCCAGCTCCTTATTCCACACTTTCTCCCGAAACACTTTCCCCAGAAATGATACATTTCTGTTTGAGTTCTGTCAGGCTAGAAATCAAAATACACCTAATCAGCTGCAGAAGTGCTTTAGTAAGTTTATGTAAATGACACTGGCAATATCGCTATATGTATACATTACATAAGCTTTATAATTACATGAAAGTTTCTTTAAAGAGATTCTCGTAAAACTTTGCCATATACCTGCTTGTGTCAGGTCTGGTGTTACTAATGTCCTGGCTTGCTTAGTGGGAAAGAGGAGGACAGCACAGTGAAATGCTTTCCAGGCTGCAATTTTATTTTCTGCTTCCCTGTGGTTTCAGAACTGTGTTTTTTGAACCACTTTCATAATTTCAGACACAGAGTGGCATTCATCTCACCTATTGTTAGCTAGTGTTTAGACATCTGCACACGATCTGGTTGGCCAGATTTCCTTTATAATTAATAGAAAAATAAGGCACTTCTTGAACTTAATCAAATTATTTTACAGATCTGTTTTAAGATGAGATGAATCCCTCAGATATGCACATCTACATATATGCTACCCTTGTTTGCTCATGTTGTGAGTTCTTCTAAGTACTTATTCTTTTTTCTGCATGTCAGAAGCTCAGTGGCATAAGTCATCACAACCTAAGACAGGCCGACATATAAATCAGGTTTCTGTATCCTTTTGTGACAGCTTCACAGGGCCTTCAGATGTGTGGCCAGCAGTCCTGGCACCATCTGGTCTGACTCTTTCCGCTGCTAATCTGAAATGATGGGTGTCTGACTGGTGTCTGTGACAGCATTGGTGATGTCAGAAACAAATAATAGTTAATACTTGACTCTTTCTGGTAGATTAAATTTCTTGCTTTAAAACATATCTTTGCCACTAAAATTGTTTTGCTGAATTGCATACAAGTTCAACAGTTGCTCTGTGAAGTCTGTCACTCTTATAGCTGTTGTTGTGATTGCAAAGTTGGCTGTTACCAGGGGCTTTTACTTCCTGCCACGGTCTTAATGTATTGCACAGTTTATGGGGAAAGGATAAGAGAATAAGCAGTATGTGATAAGGGCAGTAAATAGGTAAAATATTTCTTGGTCCCAGAGGCTTGGATGGTAGATATCTTGAGTGGACAATTGGTAGGAAAATAAAATGAATGTTAGAAACAGCACAAGTATTTGACTGCTATCTACTGTTGTGACCTAGGAGTACCAAGCTTTGAACGCAGACAGAGCTCTCAACCGCTGGTCACTGATGTCACTGTATATCTGTCTTCTCACTTTCATTTCTAATTTAAAATATAAATACATTGCAGACTATGATTAACAAATTACCTTTTTGTATCCATGACAAAGTGAAATCATGGATACATGCTTTCTGAGAACAAAAACACCTCATGATAGCCTTTAATATAATTATGGGTTACTGTAAATAAGCCCTTATGGTATTCTTCAGTTTCCCCAAATACCAGCTAATGTGCAGCTACTGAGTTTTTGGCTCTTTCCATTTATTTGAATATAGTAATGTGACACTTTAGTCAGTTGCTATCTTAAACCACATGAGAAGTTTCATGCCAAAAGTGGCAGCTCCAATGTGAAAAAACATTTTCTTCTACAAGCAATTGTACTGATTTCTGCTGACAGTTCTATACCCAAGTGGACTTGGAAGTCACTCAAAAGACTTGATTACAAATAAGAGGTAATGTCAAGAGATACATCACTTGGCAGAACACTGTGACATCAATATTCAGGATAATGGCAAAACCTGATTTACTTGTGAAAGCTGTATTTGCTTAGCAATAACTCTTCATTCATTCTTTTGTGTAACAGTACTGCTAATACTGTATTTATCATGTCTACTATTGATTATATTTGTAGACAGGGATTTATATTTGTCTATCATTGATTATAAAATCAGCTGTTTTTTTGTGTCTCCACAAACATGGCTAGTGGAGCATAATTACTGATTAAGGTACCCTTTTTTATCCTGTACTTCTACAGTCTCTTGTAAATACAAACAAAAGCACCATCATCCATGTTTATTTTAATGTATATCTGAGACATTTACCCATTACTGAAAACTATAAATAAAATTTCAAGATACCTGGAACAGGGAGAAGAACCTTATATGTGTGCATGTGTAGGAATGCTAAATCATCTGAGGAGCACAGAGATTGAGAGAACAGTTACATCTGCAAGCTCAGCAGAATATTCCAACAGACTGATAACCAAAATCATGCTAATCTTATCTTGATAGCATTTCTTTATTGTTTGTAGGATATCCACAGTAGGATAGACTCAAAGATGATTTCTGATTTGAGGTTCTAATTTTTCAGACTGTTGGGAACTAAAAAATTATTGTTCAATAGTGTTACCCTGAGTTCACTCTGTTATTCTGCTCTTTCCAAGGTATTCGCTGCTGCATGCTGCCAGAGCTAGACCCTGCTGCAATTTTGTCTAAACTAGTATGCCTGTTCTTATTTGTAATTCATACGGAGCAGATTTCTGAAGATGTCAATACTACAACAGCAGTATTCTACAGTATGCCCATCAGGGGTATAAGGAAAGGGCAAACACCAGTTCCATCGCTCTTACCTCTACAGCATGACCAACAATATCTAATCTCTGAGAGGAATCAATGTCCAAAACAATGAGCAATAATTCACAGAATTCTTCCTGATGTTTTTGACCTAGTTTTTGAGTATCCTGTTCTTTATACAAAGAAACACAGAGTCTGCCAGATGGCAAAATAAAATAAAAAACGGCGACAACAATGAACCCAGCATACACTAATTATATCTGTATCAATTTTAAAATCAGGTCATCTGTCCAAATTGCTAAGGCATGCTCAGCAGCTTGTATCAGCAGTTACAAAGTCTTGGCACTGCTATACTAAAATTAAAGCTGAAAAAGACTGAACTTAACCCAGAAAACAGCAAAGAAACCAACATGAAAATGAATGAAAACAACAGTATTGTGAGAAATTGCAGTTCAAACTGAGGAACAGATTTCAGTCCCTGTTGGAAGTGGAAGGAGGTGAGACAGTGTGGACTTGAAAGAAAGATGGTGATTGCTAACTGGTAGTGTGAGTCAACCTGTATCTTTCACAGTTGGATACTGACATGGATTAAGAACTGGAGAAGCCAACAAATGAGGTACTGAGGAAAAAAAAACCAAAAACAACCACTGAAAGGAGAATCCCTAAATACTGAGTTCAGTAAAACTGTGGGAAATAAATTCATAAGGAGAAACAACAAAACAAAATGTAAGTATCAAATCAGAGAAACCTTTAAAAAGGAAAAATAAAAGGAGAATCATTATTAACAAAGCAAAACTAACTTTTATGTTAGAAAAAACCAAAATGTACCAGGCTATAAATGATCTTTGTGGAAATTTGTAAAAATAAAATAAACTGAACAGAAGGATATTTGGTAAAAGGACTACAACTGTGTTAGAACAGATGGGCAGAGGGCTTCAAACAACTTCAACATGCATTACCTTGTATCAGCACTAGATTTAAGTGAAACATGAACTAGAAAAATCTCACCTTAACAAGGATGCCGTAAAGATATCTAAAAAGCAATCTGTAGTCAAGATACTCAAACATAACAAGGTGATTGGTAATAATCAAGTCATAGTGAGCATCCTGAAAGCATCTTCTGCTTTTTGTCACTCCAAATAATAAATGAAAAAGTGCTAGAACAACAAGCCTAGACACATTGAGCTGTGACCCTCTAACCCAGTAAATATCACACTGTTAATGCCAGTAACAAGTCACAGTCTTTGTACTATTGCTGTGAGGCCTCAGGACCAAGCCTGGGTAAGTTTTCTGTCTCTGGGCTTACTTTGGTGTTGGCTGGAACTTTGTTTTAGCTTGTTTGGCTGCAACAGCAATTGCCTAACAACCAGGTGATTATTACCAAACTTGTTTTAGCATAGCTTCGTGTATGTGATGATGTCCCATTGCTACAATGTTTTTTTATGGGTCTATAACTAACATATAGTAACACAAGCAGTTATTCTGTGTAAAATAAACTCTCCACAACCCCAAAATTAAAAGGCAACTTACAGAAGTGCAGATTTGGGATGACAGCAAAGGCCTTGAAAGTGTGGGCATAATACCAGAGGTCCCAGGACTATAAACAAGCCACTAATGGCCAATTATTTGTCATTAAAGAAATGTAACCTTGGAAGCCAAGTAAAGCCCCTTTTTCAGCAGTGTCCTGGTTTGCGGTAAAACACAACCAATTTTCTGCTCAGTAATTTTACTTTGCAGTTAAGCCTCTTCTAACTAACTGAACTCTCTGAAATTAACAGCATATTGTCCAGACACTCTTCACTCCCAGAGAGATAAGACCAGATTGTTTCTAATTTATGCCAAGGAATGGTATGCAGAGAGGCTCTTGCTTATACTTATTGCTATAAAACCCAAGGCCATCTCACTTTGTTATTTGCCCCGTTGGAGGGTCAGAAGTGTAAAAGTGTAGAGGGGTCCCACCTGCTGGGAGAAGCGGAAAGGAAAGGTGACCCAAAACTGACTAAAGGGGATTCCATCCCATCTGCCTCACGAGCAATATAAAAGCTGAGGGATCAAAGGGTCAGCTCTCTTTCTTCAATGGCCAACATCCAAGAAGGACTCTGTCTGTTCGTCTGCCTTTGATCCTGATCTATGCGTTCCTGAATCCAGATCTGGAATCCAGTTCCTGTCTGTCATTGAGTCCAGGCTAGGACTTTCCCAGTGGCTGCCAGTGACATGACGTGATCATCATTCAGTAAGGTTGACACTGGTTTTGCATGTAGTGTATATATTTCCTTATTTTATCATTATTATTTTATTAATATTTCATTAAAGTACTTTAGTTTCTTCTAAATTTCAAGTGTCTTTCTCCATCTTCCTCCTCTACTGGTAAGGAAGGAAGAGTATCAGAGTGACAAGCAGGAGCAGTGAACAAAAGAACAAGTATCCAAAGTAAGTAAAACATGCATAGTAAATACCTAATCAGTGAGGAATTGTGTAGCAACGAAGAAAGACCAAGGTACAGGGAGTGTTAGAATATGTCTAGAAGTAACTCCAAATGGATTTCTGTGCAAGAAGCACTCCCCCACAACATCAGGCTCTCCTGGGAAAGGACTCTGGATGCTGACAGCTCCATGTAACACACCTTCACACTGATTGAGAACATCAGCCTTAGATGCACAGAGGCAGTGAGTGAGCATAACAGCAGAAAGAAAGAGTAGATACTAGAAATGTGAGCACAGCAATTCTAACCAGATTGTAAATGACAGAGGTTTTTGTTTGGTTTTGGATGGTTTTGCATTTGTTTGGGTTGTTTGTTTGTTTTTTTTTTTATTTCCATTACTTAATTTTCTCTAATGATTATATCTGGATTAAAGACAATTAAACTGTTGAGGTTTCAGTTAGATTAACCATTAATTCTTGGCTTCGAGTATAAGGTATACTTCTTTGGTCCAGACAAATTTGATAAGTTGCAGCACAATTAATTGGTGGAGAATGCATGCAGCCAAAGCTGTAATTCGGATGCAGTATGTCAAAAACATAAACACAATAGTATCAGATGGGAAATGTTAAAATTACCGAGGCTTTTCTGATTAGATTATGCTATGAAGCTAAGCGTTTGAACATTCCTTCAGTAGTAGAGACTGATGGTATTAATTCTGATAAACATATTACAACATATACACTCTAGCAGAAAAAAAAGCAGCAACATAAAACATCTGAGTGGGCAAGAAAATCTTACAGAAGAGAGAGTTGAAATAGGTCAGCTGCATCATGAGTAGGTATTGGAGACACTGAGCTAATGCCTAACAGAAAGATCACTTTCCCTGCTACCTTTCTGACCTCAGTTCTGTGAGTGGTGCAGAAAAACAGCTTCTATTCGTACTGTTTTTCTCTCCAGAATTTTTCCCCTCTATTGTTTTGGGGAAGAGAGAAAACAGAAGCTTCGGAAAAATATTTCTCCTTCAGTGTACAGGTAGCTACCAGAAATGAAAAATTAGTACTAGTACTGTACTTTACCAGTTTTTGCTCTTACAGAGTTGATTTTCTTCATAGTAGCTTGTATGTTTTAGATCTGTGACCAAGACAGTGTTGGCAACAGGGGGATGTTTTAGCTATTGCTGAGCAGTGCTTACACAGTGTCAAGGCCTTTTCTGTTTCTCACCCCACCCCAGCCAGTAGGCCAGGGGTGCACAAGAAGTTGGGAGGGACATCTGACCCCAACTGACCAAAGGGATATCCTGTACCATATGATGTCGTGCTCAGCAATGAAAGCTGGGGAAAAAGAGGAGGAAAAGGGGTTGTTCAAATGTTTGTCTTCCCAAGTAAATGTTATGTGTGATGGAGCCCTCCTTTCCTGGAGATGGCAAAATACCTGTCTGCTGATGGGAAGTAGTGAATGAATTCCTTATTTTGCTTTACTTGCACATGCAACTTCTCCTTTACCTGTTAAACTGTCTCTATGTCAGCCCATGAGTTTTTGCACTTTTGCCCCTCCGATTGTCTCCCCCATCCCACTGTGGGGGAGTGAGCAAGCAGCTGTGTGGGCCTGAGCTGCCTGCTGGTGTTAAACCACAACAGTTCAACGCTTGTGGGCAATGTGCATTGCTTGTGGGCTACAAGCTTTAATTCTTGTGATAGCTACATACCATTCCTCTCCACTGGGAGCTGAAAAGTAAATATTAAACTGTACTGAATTGCGCATAGATCATTTGACAGTATTCAACTTCTAACTTTTAACACCACCACCCACCCACACCCACACACACCCATTAGCCTTGAACTGGTCACCTGAAGAAAAAAAACAAAAATCAAAAAATACTCACATTTCATTTGGTCTCCCTTTAGTTATCTTTCTCAATAACACTAGGTACTGTGAGATAGAAACACTGGAATTGTGTCAAGCTTCAATCCACTTCATACATAAGAAAGACACAAATCTTTCATGAGAGCTAAGGTCTTTTAGCCACCTGCACGTTTTCTTCCTGCTTATCTCTGAGAATTTAAAGCATTATAGTGTCATGTTCAGACGGAAGTTTGGAAGAAATTGTGATGTTATTTAAGTAGAAAAAGTCAATAGACTCCTTCTCCTCTCTTCATATTACAAACGCCTTTTGTACAGTGCACCTGGTCTTGTGAATTATTAGCCACTGAGGAATCCAAATAATTTTTGTTAGGTAAATATTTGCTAAGTGAATATGAATAGTATCAGCATAAATTCACCTGGCAATAACAGTACATTACAAAATATACTTTTACCAAGTTTGTATTTGCTAACTTACCCCTTTTCAGTTGTGACAAAGGGTGAGGAGGAACTTTTATGTTTAAGTGTTGAAAGAGGAAAATGGAATCTAAAGTCCACCTCCAGGTTCTTTACTTCTATTCTCTTGAAAAAAGCTAGGTGCTTCAAAAAGTATCCTCACTGAAGAACAACTAAGAGATCGTGAACAGAGCACACCAGTTTATATCTAAACTATAAAATACAAGAGACTAAAACTAACTGACATGGTATAACTCACATCAATCAAATTCCTTCTCTTCATTTCTCAAAACAGTATGGCCTTATCCATACCAACTGTTGAGAAGAACCTTTGGGCCATATTATGTACCCAACACCATGATGTTGTCTGAGAGAGTGTACACAGGCCAAGACTATACAAAAGAGTATGTTAAATTTAAGCAGCATGGGAGATTTATTTCATGCTGATGCTCAAGTCTAGCTGAACAACTCTTCCTTTTTAACTTATACAGCTTGGGAAGCTGGAATAAATTCCAGAGATTGCATTAGCTAAAGTTTTTTTTAACTGTAACCTACCCACAGCTGTGTCATACCATTTGAGATGCCTTAGGGTACAGTGGCTGTCATCTCAGTGCCACACGAATGAGATCTCCAACAGGCTCTATGTCAGATTTCCAACCATCGTATCTGTTAGATGTCTCAACTATCTCCATGGTTAGGTAGATGAATTAACCCTCTCATCTCTATTGATGATGGTGATAATTTAAACAACTCATTCATTGTCGTAGTTTAACCCTCGCCAGCAACTAGAACCATGCAGCCACTTGCTCACACCTCCCCTTCTTTCCCCCAACCCGAATAAGGGTAGTGAGAAAGAGGGAAAAAAGAAAAGGAGAGAAAAGGGAGAAAAAACCCAACAATTCATGGGTTGAGATAAAAGACAGTTTAATAGAAACAGTAACAGAAAAGGAAGAATAACAATAATAATAATGACACTGTTCACTCTCACTGCCTGGTGAATTGGCACCATCCTGAGCAGTGACCACATATTCCTGCCCCCCAGCTAACCCCCATTTATATACTGACCATGATGTCTCTCTGGTATGGAATATTTCATTGGCTACTCTATCATTCTGTCTATGCTTCTATAGGAAGCTGAAAAAAAGTCCTTGAATAGTGTAAACACCCCTTAGCAACAACTAAAACCATAGGTATTCTTGACATTCCTTTCACAGCAATCACTAGAAGGAAAATTAACTCTTTCCCAGCTGAAACCAGGACACCCATGAATAGAGAGTAACATGTAGGCACTTATATTTAGATGTCTAACCACAAAATGAATTCCAACCGTAGTTTTAATTCCTTTTCAGCCAAGTAATTCAAACCCACATGTCTTATGAAACTTCTCCTCCCATCAGATACTAACCTTGATATTTTTATAGTTTTTCAGTCATTTGGAACCTACAGTGTTGACAGAATTGTTTGTTCATGGGCAATTTATTAATTTTGTAATATAGACTTTAATGACTTGTTTATACTTTTCTTTTGCTATTTACTTGGAAAACAGACAGTGATTTAATGATCACCTTTGACTACAGGTTGTTATTCTACTCATTGTTCAATTTGAAAACTCATAATTTATTTAGTGGACATTATGTGAACACTGCTGTGAAGAGACAAGTATGCACTAATGCACCACCAAAACACTACCTTGTCTGCAGGTACTAACTAGTTTATATTCACAACATCGGTATAAGAGAAATAATGCCGTCCCCTTTTTATAAATGAAGAACTGAAGCACCAATATTTAAGGTCAAACTATCTGCTGGTTTTGAATAACCAATTAAAAATTACATGCTCTTATTGTTTCTGGAAAACATAGCATTATATATTAACTCTGTGCAGAACCTCATTCCTTCAAATCTTAGCATCCATTGATTTTTCAGTTACAACTATAAGTATTCAACAGTTATGTAGCTCATACCAGTAAGTCAACTGACAGATCCAGGAAATGTGAAACACTATTATTAACAGGTTCTCAAACCTCTTTTAAATAAATGAATTGCTATCAAATAGTAAGCAAAGCACAGGCACAAAGCACCTGAACTGGGACAGAGGTGGAATTTAGCTATTTAAATCCCCAAAACATCTCAGACCACCCATTGTACAAGGTTTTGCAACCTTCTAAGAACCTAATAATGATAAGGAAGTCAAAGATCAGACTAAAAGTCTCAGAAATGCCTAAAGGTAAACATTGTGTTTATTCATTGAAAATTTAGAGTTGCAGTGTCTTTTTTTGTTTGGTTGTTTTTTGTTGGTTTTTGTTTGTTTGGTTTTTTTTTTCAGAATAGATTAGAAATTCATACAACTTTTTTGTGAGGTATATAAACCTGGAAGTCCTTTTCCTGAGCCCACAGCTCTTAATTTTTGTTACGGTGCCCTAATTACTTAGTCTATGAATTTTGATAGAATTTAGGTGCCTCCTCACTGAAATATGGCAGTGGAGGCACTCTCTCCACAACAGGGAGTTTTTGAGAGTGCATGAGTTCATTTACATTTTGCTTGCACATTACTTGATGAGAATTTCACAACTGTATATTACAAGTACCCTATTTTGTCTCTCAGGTGTCACTTTTTTGCATCTGTAGGCATACAAAGAGGAGATAAATATAAAGTTAAATAATTACTATGACTATGACATGTCAGGTGACTAGAACAAGAAGCAGAAAGACTAAGACAATATAGAAATAACAGTTCCAATGACATAATTTAAGAAATATTCCATTCCAGTATTTTGAAGATTGACTTATATATGTATTCACAAAAATTATATATTCTACCAGTTTGACATGTGGTACAAAATGTATTCTGAAAAAGGAAGGCAAGGTGTGTCCTTCCATGTAGTTCTGCAAGACTCATCAAATCAAGAGGAAGCATAATTTAGTTGTTTTCTTTAAAGGTCTAGCTATGAGGACCTCCCTAAAAACAGAAACGTTTGTTAATTGCCACGTCAGTAAAGAAATGAGGCAGAAAAGGAAAATCTCTGAAGGAAAAGTGTAAATAAATAAATCGATTCGAAGTTGGATATTCTTTCTACAAAGCTTCACCAAGGCTGCTGTACAGTCAGCCTCCATGTTCTGTGACTGATACATACGATAGAACTTAATAATTGAACAACAAAAGCAACTGTGCATGATTAAACACTGTGATGTTGTTTCAGAAGTGACATACACCTTTATCCTTAATAAGATATTAATTTTTTATTTTTAGGAAATAAAATTGTCTGTCTTTCACTTACTTGGTAAAGCATAATAAGGGGCGATACCAAAGTTGATTCTCAAAATGCTGGAGGCTGATTTGCTTCCTTGTGGGATTAAAGTGTGGACTCCTTTGCACCAAGGTCTTAAACTATAAAATATTTTTTCATGCAGAAAACCTGGAAGTGCTTTAAAATTAATGCTGTTGGTGTAAATAGCTCTTAATGGTCTTTTACATCTGTTAGAATGTATTTTAAGTAGTGAGAAGGAGGGTTTATCAATTCTGCAGACAACATAGGTAAATGTAGACAGGGTTGGGACTAAAGTAAAGTATGGCTATCAGTTATTTAGGTTTTTTGGAGACATCAGGAACTTTTATATTTTGAAACACTAAAATCAGACCCCTGGAAGATAAAATTGGGGTATTATAAAATAATATCAAAAAAGTATGATGGTTTTATTTAGATCCCTAGGTTCTAAAAAAGAGGATATTACCACTTTTACTTAAGGTAGTCACTGAGACTTGTCTACGTATTGCACATACATAAAATTTTAAACTTAAAATAAATTTTCTATAGAATGTGAGTATTGAAAAAACACGCATCTAGAAAAAAAGACTTTGCAATGTGACTTAACATCATAAATTTGCATAAGGCTTAGTATGAATTCCTTTACCAGCATTATTAACCAAAACGTACGTTCCTTTAATAATTACTTTTTGAAGCAATTACAGAAAGAGGCTGTAATTTCTTACTCATCTCATGACTGCATGTATAAATTCATTTCTTAAAGTTTATAGCTCATTCTGAGGATGAAAACCCCAATAAATGAAGAATCTTACTAGTTATAAGCTGTAGCTGCTTACACATGCATTTTTTCCACTTACTTTCTGGCCTCAGGTTCCAATTAAGTCTTTTCCTATGGCTTATAAACTCTGATCTCCTGACTCGGGTGTTAGCATTACCAAATCCTATCAATATAAAGACAGTACAGAAGCAAGTTAATACACGTAGGAAAGTCTATTTATTGAGCTCCTTCTATTGAAAATATTAAAATTATATATGCATATATATCAGTAATATTAAAAATAACTGTGGTACCATTCTGATAATTATTATTTCATTAAAATATTTCAGAATATATAAAAATATTTTCTTTCAGAATTTCTTTGCTTTCTGCATTGTTTATAAGGAATTGCTGGGGGTACTGAATATGTTAGGATCCAAATGTGTCCACTGCATAAATCTATGTAGTATCTATATAACTAACTGCAAACATACAGATCTGATTTTTATCTTTTTAGATGGATTGAATAAATTAGTAGAACGTTTTTTCTATTGTTCTTCAAATGTGTGTTATAAGTAATATTAGTAATACAAATAATAGGCTTGATTCTGACTCTTATTTCAGAGGCACTAGTTGAGGAGTTTGCCCATTCGGAGAAAGGAGAGAAAAGAAAGGAGTGCTATGTAGAATTGCACTTAGAGTTTGCATATATCTGTTTAGGTTTGTTAAAGTTTTGAGACATATAAAATGAAATACAGTCATACAGAAAAAAAAAAAGAGAACAAAAACCCAGTAAAAAAAAAAAAAGAAAGAACAGGCTTTTTTTCTGCAACTCATGAGAGCATGACATTATTGGCAATAGAAGGAACAGATCCTATGGCTCAGGAAAGCAGAAACTTTTTGTTACAGCTGACCTAAATTTCACTACAGATACTCTGATGGAGAGAGAAAGGATATGTTAGAGTCACATTGATATGTCAATTGGACAAAAGACACATAAGGTGCTTCAAGTGCTAAGTTGAATTGTGACTAGCCTAATAATAAGTTTCATAAAACATTTATTTTCTCAACTTTTCAACAGAAAAAAGATAAGCAAATTAATAAAAAAGAAACAATTTTGGGTTTCACACTTGAAAAGATTAATTACTACAGGAATCCAAATCCATTGCAAATTTATTTGATTTGGAATTGTAGCATTTCTGAGATTTCTATGGTGTTAATATCTGGAGAGTGTTGCTCACAAATAAAACTGAAGAGTGATTTCTATTCACTTTGACTGAGATTATTATAGAATATATAATTCAACTTTTAAAGAATTCTACAGATGAGAAAGACCTTATTATTTTTATTCAAAGTTACGGCAGAACAGTCAGCAGACATTTTGCTGTGATACCTCTTCCTTCCTTCCTTCCTTCCTTCCTTCCTTCCTTCCTTCCTTCCTTCCTTCCTTCCTCTTTCTTTCTTTCTTTCTTTCTTTCTTTCTTTCTTTCTTTCTTTCTTTCTTTCTTTCTTTCTTTCTTTCTTTCTTTCTTTCTTTCTTTCTTTCTTTCTTTCTTTCTTTCTTTCTTTCTTTCTTTCTTTCTTTCTTTCTTCTATTTTCTCTAACACCACTCCCCCCCCCCCCCCCCCCCCATTTTGGATTAGAGACACCAAGGATAAACTTCCATGTGTTTGGTTCATATGTCGCCTTTGACAAATTTCAAGGAATTTTGCATCTCAGATGGACAGTACACGTAAGCGATGAGAGTGCTCTCATTGCTTTGGGTGGGAGCATCTCTGAAGAAAAAACAAGATGAAGTCAGGAGCAAGGTGGTAGACAAGTTGCATGTTCCTGTTCTCAGCTCAAAACTTAAAGGAGGATTGTAGTTGCCTGAAACACAATCCTTTTTGAAAGCTGCAACAGGCAGGTTCTGCATCTCCCATAACTGAGGATATACTTAAATAGAACTGTTTACCCTTTAGTAATTTCACAGAATTTTCTTGCCCTTGGAGTTTTGTGTCACTTTCTTAAATTTATGTTTGTGCACATCTTCAAGATTAAGTTTTTTGTTAAGGTATAGCTCTGTGGTGGTTTGTTTTTTTATAATTTTAAAGCTGAAACTGCTTTGGGTTTCAGTTTTTACCGAGGAAAAGTAATATTTTTTTTAAGAAAAAAAGGTATCTTAACTTTCTAAAACATAGAATTTTATGACTAGCTTACTAAATCTTTATTGTCACATGCAGCTTTAGTCATAGCTCCTAAAAATCTTTAGTATTAAAAGTGCAAAAACACCACAATCGGAGTCTTTAAGATGTAAGACATTCATGGTAACGGGGGAAAAAAAAAAAAAGGAAAGAAAAAATTCCTGAGTCCATGAACTCCCGGAATAGGTAATTTCTACATGGGTACATCAGTGTTTACAAAGATGGAGTATAGTTTCATTGGCATATTGTTCGTGAAGCTACTTCTTATATATCCATCGTATATTCCTCTTATTATATAGCATACATGTATGATTTGAAATTATTTCTACATGGGAGATTTTGCAGTCTAAATAGAAAAATATGAAAGATGGAAGAGGAAAAAAAGAAAACTTTTTTATTTATTTATCACTCAGGGAGTTGAAACTTAGACTAAGTGACTGGCAAAGCTTCCAGAGAAATGTGTTGATGTCTAGAAATAAAATCTTGTCTCCTGAATGTCAGTTTGGTACTTCTCAACAAGATCGTTAAGTATGAAGAGTATGAAGGCAATCCAAAGAAAGACAAGTGATTTAAAGCTAAGAAAAATGGTGTAATGGTGTAATAATTGGGAAGATACATCATAACAGCAATCCTGTTACTGAATCTTCAAAGAAAGCATGTTATACCACTAGAAATGCAATTAATTCATTCACAAGGGAAGAGATGAGTAGCATCAAGGTAAAGGGTGGGATAGAAACCTCTTAGTATAAAAAGTAGTTCAACATTAAAGTTATCTCAGCAGCTGTAACATTTGGTAAAGTGTTCTTTTAACTACATAATGTGGCTTAGAATTTTTTTAATTGCTATTTTTATAATGTTGATCTAAGCCTATGTTGTGCCATTAAAGTTCAACATTGATACAACAGATAACAGTATCTTGCCTTAAAATGTTTAATTGGTGGCATTTAAGTAATATATTTCAGAAAATAATACTATAGGACTGATTAGTATTGTTCTACACAATAAATATTAAAGAGCTAAATTTCATTTAAATGTTATAACATTCTGGTCTTTTCATTAAATTAAGATTAATCAATTTTGTCACCAAGCATATAAAGAAGAAATTGAGTCATCAGGTATAATAATAAAAAAAAAATATTTTAATGGACCCATAACAATTAAAAGAACTGTACTGTTAGAGTCACGACACATTATGTTATTTTTCAAAGAAAGAAAACAGTAGTAACTGCAGGATTAAAAAACATATCTGCAGTATCTAATGCCTCATCATTAGAAATAGCACAAATTCTTCACTATTCCATAAAGCCAATAGAAAGATATCAAAAATAAATCATTTCAGGCACAATAGTAAGGCAAAACCAAATTAACTGGCATTTTTCAGGAAATCCTAGCTGTGCACACATTTTTCTTTCTGTATCTCTGAATAAAATGCACATTATTGTGGTGACACTACAGAGATACAGCTAGCCCTTATTTCCCTTTCTCTCTCTCACTTCCTATATGCAGCAACTGTGAAAGCAGTTTCAACTCTGAAACGATGCTGAAAAAGAAAGGAGCAGGTGCAGAGTACCCATGTCTGATCACATAGTCTTTATTTCCTTCTCCAAGACAGGACTGCGAGCAAGAGCAGTCAGCTTGCCATATGGCACTTTGTCCCAGAGGAGCAGGAGAGAATTTAGGTCCTGACTCACTGGCCTCTGAAATGACTGGTAGCCATTTCACTGATCTTGGTAGGCGCAGGACTGAATCTAACTATGGCCCATCAGTCAGAGAGGAAAATGAAAAGGATAGGATATTTGTCTTGGCTAATGGCCAAAGTGGACTGTCAGCAATATAAAAACCTAGGCACCTGCTCTCATAGACTATTTTTCAATGTACTATGCCCTGCCTCAGATTACCACTGTAGGCACCCAATTAAAAGCCTCAGTTAAAGGGTTAGAGGCCTTATTTTGGATGGCAGTATAACACTTTGGTCATAAAATTGCAGTAGCGTAAACTCCATAGCTGGGGATGGAGGGCTGAAATAAGGTAATAGTTAAAAATACCGGAAGGCAGGAACATGTTTATAGTAGCATGCAAATCTTCAAAAGTGTAAATAGATCAGGCTCTGTTTTCCTGTGGAACTATGCTTCTGTATGCAAGTTACATGCCTGAATGCAGATCTCCAGCTACCCTACTGCTTAACATATGTTTAAATTCAGGTTTAGGAAGACTGATCTTTCCAAATGTATTGTATTCTTTTCCTAGATATATCTCTTAATAAGAAATGTGTATCTACACTGGTGAGCACAAAAGGCAGGCAATCACAAGTACTTCAGTAATTTACTTTAAGAATTAAATTTCTTATGATATTTCATACATTCATTGCACAAATTATTTAGAAATAAACCTTTAGTTATCCTTGATAAAAATACATTTCTACAGTATGTATGACACTCGCCTTGCTGGACAAGAAATTTCATGCTGCAGTGCTTGATTCAACCTCACTGGAAGGAACAGACAAGAATAACCCAAAGCCATGAAATTCAGCTGATCACAGTTTGCCCAGATTCATAACCTTCCTTTTGTCTATAAAATACCAGTACTGGTAAGGCTGTGCTGTCACTGCCCACTGCCAACAACATTCTGTGCATAGGGAAAATAATACTTATTGTATGCACTGTGTATGCCTCCCTTTTCTTTTGATGATCAAATATTTTATTTTGTCAACGATTTTAATAGATAACAGTTCTTGTCCCTCAGGGAATCTCTGTCGCATTGAAGCAGTCTGTTTTCTTTCTAAATAGAAAATCTGTCACATATGTCTCTAACTCTAAGTGGGATGGCATTTAGTATTGTTGCAGTCTCTTGATGAGAATAACCTTCTCAGTAGGATGAAACAGCAAATAAAGAGGAAATGACACAGCTCTTTTATCCTAGCATGCATTTGTATCTTTTAGTGAATTAGTCAGCCTTTTGACAAATCATTTTGGGTGTAGATGGAACTATGAAAGCCGTATTTATGGCAATCTATAATGAATAGTAACGCCACTAACACATTTTTTCCTGAATTTTTGCCAATATGTTGTCTCTTTTGAGTTGAATGCATGCTACTCACCGTTGGTATTGACATCTTTTTAACTGTGTATGGATTTCAATAACTATTGTTTTCATGAAATCTTAGTTTCATAATGGATTTTTTCAGAGGTGATCTGATAAATCTCATCACTTGTATTTATGTGATTTTTTTTCTGGCATATTTTTTACTATACGTTGCAGTGCTCGTTTACAAATATTTAAAACTTTCAAATTACTATCATATTCTTTTCCCAGGGAATATAGATTTATAAGATACAGAATAAAACACTAAACTTCAATTTTATTAACTTTTTTCAAAAACATCAATTTTTTTTCAAAAATTAATTTAGGATCTTATGTCTCTTTCAAAGTTCAAAAAACTTAACTTAGAAGGATTATTTTTTTTCCCAAAAATTAACTTTCAGATTTACTCTGGATACTTAAGTGCTTTTAAAACATGCTATCCTTATTTCTTTTTAATTGATAGATCTTCTATAAACTAACAATAAAATTATATACAACCTTTTGTCAAAGTCAATCTTTCAGTTACACATCAATTAAAATTCAGTGTAGCCTGAATTTTCAAATTTCAAATTTGCATAGTTTGAATTACATTTGCTTAAAGTGAAACAATGCATATCCTGAAATATCCTTGTTCAAATGGCTCAAATGATTGCCAGTCACAGAGAAAATATTTTAAAAAAAAAAAGGTAGGGTGATTATATCTTGAATATTATGCTTAATTTTAACTGTTTTCTCTGTTCCCTCATAGTTATATTTTAATCATTGGAAAGGTGTCTGAATGTATTTTGGATAGAAGAAAATGGAATCCAATTCATGAGATAGATGTTAAAATTTTAGAAATCGTTCTGTGGAAGTGGCTGTTTCTCCATTAAGAGAGGGATGCCAGAGAACAAGTTTTCCTCAACTTTTATCAGAGGCAATCCTGACTAAAAAGGTAAGATTACTCTGGATTATGTATTAAAAAATACTAGTAGCGAATACCAAACCCAAAATTGGTATGTGGCATATACAATGTCACAAGGATGTGTTTATATATGTACACGCACATATATATTTGTTTGTTTACACGGAAGGGTTTCTGGTTTTATTTGGTGTGGCTCAGTGCATAGAGCCAACATATACATTAGCATGTTCTGCAGTGCAATAGGAGTGAATCTGCAGAGAGAAATGGTTGTTGTCAAAGATCTAGGGTCAACACTGTACAGGTTCTGAGGGCTCACTTATGATAAGCTCTAATCCAGTCATGTGTACTGAATCACATGACTGCATGACTGGATCTGAATTAAAACTTGAATGTAGACACTTGTAGAGCACACTAGATGAGAGCCTCGCATCTACTACTGACCTCCTGGGAGACATCCTAGTCACTTTATGCCCTTATGCTTCCTTTTTTGTCTCTGTAATAGGGGTAAGAATACATGTAAGGGGGGTATTACAAGAGCTCTGATGGTAATCGTAGCTGAAGAGTGGAATGTTACTATTATCCGTGTGTAGGAGAAAAAAATGTGAACAGCAACAGATTTTTTCTTCATGTCTAGTTTATTTTTTCAGTGGGAACACAGGTGGAAGTACATTAGTTATGAGTCTCTCAAGTCTAGCATTTGTTGAAAGCTGTTCCATGTGGGAGAAGAGTGTCTTAATGATTGTCCCTATCATTACTATTCATCCTTATGAGAGTAAGTCAGTTTTTCACTATTTAACACAGAGAAAAAAAAATAGATAGATGAAGAGCAGGACTATAGACTTTATCAGAAAAAAGTCCTTCTTGGATCCCTTGACCAGGCACCTGGTTCTTCCCTCCTCTGCTTGAGAGAGAAGGATCTTATTCTCTATATAATCCAATTCAAATTAGAGGATTCAAATTAGTGGGAAAACTCATGGCTCTGCCCAGTGATAATAAGGGTTACAGAATCACAAACTTTGGAACATCAGAATCTTTTTTTCTTGAATGTGTTGGTTCCTCCATGGTGCTGCCGTAGAGTTCATGCGTCGTGACAGAAGGAACAAGGAGCAGTAGGATGCTAGTGAGCAACTCTTCCTGATAATACTGCTTTTTGGTGTCATACAGCCAGTGACCCCATGACAACAGCAAGCAGCATGTAAAGGCCAGGTCCCTTCTGTGACTCACAGTTTAAATTAGGTAATAGTCAAATTAACCACAGCAGCTTCTTGTTTAGAAAAGAAGTCAGCTCTAATTCTGCTTCAGTTTTTGCTTTTTATTGGAGCTGTGCCTATGCATGCATACGCAATGCCTGCTGCTTCATTCCTTCTGTAACTTGCTGAAGAGTGGTGTGGATAATCCACATTCAGTTGGCCTGTTTAACTTCAAAATCATTGTAACAGCCAGCCATCTTTTTGTATCACAGTGACAAAACCACTGATTTTCAGTTTATTGGCATTCTGCATGTTTATGGGAAATACATAAACATGACAATTTCCTTTTCCTTTTGTTTGCACAAGCAAACCAGGCAAAATAATCACTTGAGAGAAGCTTTGGGAAAATTTTGCACTGAGGAAATAGGCTAAGTACTTTAGAAACATAAGCAATCATCAGAAATCCCTTCCTGGAGACTAAAACTTTAATTTTTTTTGGCTGATTTCAAGTGTATCGCATCTCCAGAAACTGGAGAAACTTAATAGCATTTTTATGTTAAGTGACAACAGGACCCTTGCAAAATAATTTGCTGTACAATCAAAGAATGTCAAGTGGTTGGCCTTTTTTGACTCTACAACCAGTTTGCAAAATTTGCACAAAAAGCCCAAAGAGTTCTTGCTGGGGCAGCAGAGAATTTGCCTGGTAAGCCTGCTTTGCACATATTAAATTTGAATATTTTGGAAATCCTATTAAAAGCCTTGAAAACACTGTTCAAAGCTTTTAGCTGTTTGCTTATCTCCAGGGGATAGTATCTACCCTCATTCACAGAGAAAAAAAAAGTAAACAAAAAGGTATAATTAAAAAAAAAAACAAAACACAGAGATACTTCATATCTTTTGCATAAGGTTATTAGCTATGTTTCTAGATCTGAAGCTTGCCAGTGTACATTTCTGACAATGTAAACATTCTGCAAGATGTGTCACGATTAACTTGAAATACAGGCTAATTATAGCTGAAAAGAAAATTATTCTCTAATTATCTTTGTAATCTGGTTACAAAATGTCTGCATATAGCTTAATCAACCAAAACAATAACAGACTTTTTAAATTCTATGTTTGAACATCTATGTCTGTGTTTGTAAGAAGGTAATGCAGCCCATATATATATATATGTTTGCTAATACATACAGAAACAGTGCAGAATGACCATAAAACATGAATTGAAACTGTCAGATGCTTATGTAGTAAAACTGTTATATGTTTGCCAGTTACAAAACCAGAAACTTTAAACAAAAAGTAAATTCAAATCACTATGCTCCTGTCTCTTTATCTAGAAGAGGATTATATTTCATTTAGTGAAATTAACATCTGTGCATAGCTCAACCCAACAAATTCAGATCTTTGCTTCAACAGTATCAGAAGTCCCTACACAGGACTTTTTTCAATTTTTTTTTAGAGTTCAAATTCAAATGGGATAGAGAAAATTTGCTCCACATTTGGTCTCCTGACCAAGATGTAAGAGATCAAAGTGCA
Source organism: Pluvialis apricaria (assembly GCA_017639485.1). Classification (NCBI taxonomy): domain Eukaryota; kingdom Metazoa; phylum Chordata; class Aves; order Charadriiformes; family Charadriidae; genus Pluvialis; species Pluvialis apricaria. The sequence continues at coordinate 53,271,290 of CM030007.1, forward strand.
TAACTTTTGATACTATAATTAAATATAGAAACTTGTCTAGAGGTCATTAAAGTAGAATTCAACATTCCCTGGTAAGTCCAAGAGATACCATTACACCTGATTTCACTCCTGAGATGTAAAGAACAGAGAAATTAAGCTCAACATCATCAGAAAGCCAGCCGACCATCATTCAGGCCAGCTGACCTGAAACTATTCTGATAAACTAATAGAACTGTATATGGGTATTTGCAATCATTAGTCTTCAGCATTTTCCAGTCCTATGCCTCCAGACTGACCATGCAGCATATGATCTTGTATTGATGTCCATTTGACATTCTGAATTCTGATGAGCTGCAAGTTTCTGAAGCAAATCTCCCACTTTACTATACTTTCTGTGTGTCAGGTCATTTTGCAGTGGTCTCAGGAAACATGAACTAGATCCCTCTTGATTACCCTGAATTGGAAGATGTGCCATAACAGTGCCACCACGGTGCCTCAGCTGCAGAAGTTTTCAGTATCTGGGACCAGATTGCACCAACTGTGAAGTAATACTCCTGAACCACACACAGAATACATGTTGTGTCACCAGCACCAAATATCTGCCAGGCCCATTGGCATGTTTCTTATAATACGTGGTGCCCATACTGGCAGCAGCAATGAGCCCTCCAGTAATATAAGCAGTGGAATCTAGAGATCTGATCAAACAGAAGTGTTTATACGAATGTGGGAGGTATAGCTTTTCTCTATTGTACACTTTTTGATTCCTGGAATTTGTTCAATATTAAGAGCAGGACTGCTAGTTCACGTGTCAAAACCAAAACTGTAAGCACTTTTTCCTCTTCTTTCAGTCCTGTATGATATTTGCTACTCAAATTCCTACTTATTCAATAAGTAAGACAGGAGTCCTACTTACAAATAATTCCTTCCCTATAAAATTGTGATTTCTTTTCAGAACACTGTCTTGTTCTGTGAATGAATCAAGATCTTCTGGGGGAAAAAATAAAGAAAGAAAAAAGAAAAAAATACAGAATTAAAAACTTTGTCTCATCTACCTTTAGCCATGAAAAAATTGAACATCTAGTCCAGTCTAATTGTTTAAAGAGAGGTAAGTATCTCATAAAGGTAAATAATTCCATCTGGTTTATTATCAATAACATTCTGGAGTTATATATCTTTTTGAAGTGACTATAGAGAGAACCTACTCATCTAGCTTAGACTAGAAACCTAAATTTTAGATGGCTGAATTTATAAGAAATATATTCCAGTCCATGTTATCCTGCTATTAAAAAACTGGTTAGAAATGCACAAAGTAAAGCATTAATTATTCATGGTAAGCCTTGATTCTAGTGTTCAAATTACTGAATATTTTATTTTGTTACATTAATATATTCTTAATTATGAAAAAATAATACTGCAAAAGTTATTATATAGTATACTAATGTAAACATTTAGATGTTCAAATATATACATCAGTCTTTCTTTAAGTCTGAATTTTTATAAATGTGCCAAAGAAGTTTGCTTGCCTTAGGAGGGATTTTACTTTTTCACCCTCTAGACTGTGAATGTGAAATATTTAGCTCAACAAACAGTTAACATTTCATCAAAGATGCCAGGATTTTTTACATCCTCACAAACAACTATCAAACATAAAAAGTTACTACACAATTTTGATTTGTAGTTCTGTAAATGTTATTGTCAATGCATGACAGTTGTTTTGTAGGAAATGTCAAAAAATAGGGAACCAGCTAAATCAAAGTATTTTCCATCTCAACAGTCTTCATCCCAGATCCTGAAACTTGCCTTCAAAAAAAAAATTTAAAAGTGTTCTAATCTATTTTGTCCAATAGGTTGTCCCACCTTTCAAAAAACAGAGATATCCTGTTAACAAGGACTACATCTCCAGCTGTGCTAAAAGGTACTTTGAAGACAAAACAATATGAAAGGGTCACCCCACCAAAGGTGCTTTAGCTTCTTTTGCTCACTTTAAAAAAAAGGTGAGCAGTCCAATTATTGACCACCTAAAGCATTCTTCAGAAGGAAGTATTCTAACATAGTAATCAAGCCTGTTGCTTGATAAGAACTGCCATTGGCATGCACAAGGTCAGCAGGTGAAATTAATGTATATATTGCTAAGTTAATCACAGATTCATGCTAGTTTAAAAGAAAGTTGTTCCACAAATCTCTTCCTTGGGACTATAAACATAGTCTTTATTTTATTAATACATACAAATACATATTCGTATACACTGTAACTATATAAACATCCCAGTCTTTTTTCTTAGGCTGAATGCTCTTGTGCATACATCCGTAGGAACTTGCTGTCTGAAATCTGTCATGGAAAAGTACATGTTCAACATATAAACCAAAGACTAACACAGCCAGATGTATGCTCCTTCTGAATACCTGCATATGGGATCCCCAATGAAGATTATATATGTGAAAGGTATTTCCAATAAATGACAATGGCTCATTTACATCTTGTAAGCATATTGCATTGTTTTGAATTGAGATTTATTTTGTATTTTCAAAAGCAGAAAGAATAGTACAGTACACAGCAATGCTGAATTAGATGTAGGCAATGGGATAATTTGCCAAGTAATTTGTCCACACAAATCCATAGAGACTGAAAGTCGAAACCATAAAAGAATGATCATTCATTGCTTGTTTATGTGGAAACAAAAAAAAAAAACAGTAACTCTATATGAAATAAGTCACTGCAAATCTAGGAAGAAATTAGTATTCTCAGTCAGGAGTTCCCTTTTGGCATTTAGCTGACTTCTGACATATATGCAAACCCGAGATTTGCCAGCTTACCAATACCCTTCAGTTAAAGCTGATGTATTCATTGACTTCCTAAAAGCATTTATTTTCTTTGGTTCTTAGATATTCCACCTATAGACCACTCTCTACAAAGTAGTATTTTTTAAAACCCATTGTGGATTTCTTCCATTTAAAGCAATGTGCTTTACCTAAAAACAACATCCTTTTTCTGGTACTATAGGATACAACAGATCACCTAATTCAATATTGTACTAAACTTATGTAAAATAAATATTTCTGCCTTTCCAATCTTAAACTCCACTTGGCACGTAAAAAAACATTGGTTTTGTGGCATCTTTTAAGAAAAGTCAATTTTTGTCAGTTTCTTGAAAGTTATGTCAGGAACTGTTCAGTCTTTGAAGAAAGATACAACTAATTTGGAAACAGTAAAGATAAAACAGAATGATCACTTGAATTTTGTTTCTATAGTCACATCTATATGAGTAAATGGCTGGCACTGAGGCCAGCTGGCATGGCACAGCTTGTGCCTAGGCAAGCAATCTCCTCTGCCTTAAAATGCCATGCTCACATCCCCACTGAAAGCTACATGGCACAGGCCCCAACACGGAATGTATCCTCCGGGCATTTCTACACATCCACCCACATAACTCGGCAGCATGTTATGCAATACACCCCTCCTCTCTGTCTCACATGGCACATATGGCACACCAGGGAGATTTAAAGGGGCCCCGTGCCCACATCCTCAGGCAAGGAGCTTCTGTTGAATGGTCCCTCACCCTGCTTGTGGCATGCAGGCACACCTGACACACGATTGTGGATGTTATCTTCCTTCTCCATCTCCCTCCATAGTCCTACAGTCCTATATCCCTTGACAGCAAACACTGAAAACGAAGTTAATGCCCACCAGACCTCTCCCAGGATCTGACTTCTTTATCCAGTCTGGTTGTGGTGGAATAATGGAGAAGTGCTCTTGTGGCAAAGCAAGCAAAAAGCCTCCTGGCCTGCATTAGGAAAAGCATTTTCAGCAGGTTAAGGGAGGTGGTTGTTCCTATCCTGGGAGGGAGGGAGGTGATCTTTCCCCCTGGAGAGGCCACATCTGGAGTGCTGGCTACCTAGGTCCATGCTCCCCAGCTCAAGAGACATGGACATCCTAAAGTGGGATGTCTCATCTTACGACAATTGAGGGCTTGGAGCAATAGCTGAGTGAGAAGAGGCTGAGAGAGCTGGGAGTGTTCATCTTGGAGAAGAAGAGAAGAGACTTAGGGTGCAAAAACACGTGATGAGGGGCAGTAAAGAAGTTGTGACAAGACTATTCTGACAGGTGACAGGACAAGGGGCAAGAGAGACAAATTGAAATAGATGAAATTACACTTAAACTTAGGAACATTTTTATTGTGAGGGTGATCAAAGAGTGGAATTACTTGCCCTGACAGGTTGTTGAGTCTTGATCCTTTGAAACTCAACAGGAGAGGGCCTTGAGCAATCTGAAGTAGCCGACCCTGCTCTGAGTAGAGGTGGTTTGGACTAGACAATTTGCAGAAGTCCCTTCCCACCTAAAGTGATTCTGTGATGCTGCAGTTCCAAGCACAGAAATTACTCTGTAGGGCACTCCCTGGTGTCTTCACCCTGCAGCCAGCTCTTCAGAAAGATTTCTTTGGGGATTGGCTGTCGGAGTGGGATTGGAACCGGAGTAACGACGCGATCTCAATATGAGTATGATCGTCCTCCTTTATTGCGTATTTTAGCAGAGTATATATAGACTCGCAGCAAAGCATGCATATTCAACAACGCTATGATTGGTCCAGCTCCCCTGTTCACGTACAACGCCCCCCCAACCCGATTGGCTAAGACCCTCTGTTCACGCGCCTCTGTTTAACTTTTCTCCCGGGCAGGGTGATGTCACCTTTCTTGTTTACTTAGATCTTTTCTCCCTCACTCTGGGTGCTTAGTTCAAACCCTGGGTTGCTCACCAGAACCAAACCATGCCTTTTCTCATTTAAGAATCTCTCCACAATTCCCCCTTCTTCTTTTTGAGCAACCCAGGCTTGGTGCACAATTTTCATGAGCATGCGCTGTAGACAAGAGAAGATACATAATACAACTGATATTATAACAACTACAATGAGCAAGCTAGTTTTCACAATCATGGCTATCCAACTTTTGATTCCCCAACCTGATAGTATTTGATTCAACCATCCCCATTCATCATCTTTTCTCAGCTTTTGCATTCCTTGATACAATTCTCTGATGCTTTGGTGTACTGATTTGGAGTGGTCTGAGAGGTTCATACAACACATCCCGTCAAAAGTCTTCACACCCATGACATGCGTTAATAACAAAATGTATGGCAGCCTTATTCTGGAGTGTAGCGTTAGATTGTTTAGCAAGCCAATATCCTAATTTATTAAGCGTGGTTAAAGCGTGTGCTGCTGCTACTCCTAGTGCAAAAAAACCAAGGCAAAAATTGTTTGTGTAGTACACACAGCTATCTATCATGAGTGATCCTACAGGTTCTAGCTCTTGCGGCTCGGCATGGAGGCGTGGCAGATATGCAGCCCATCCATCCCGGCTATCAGCAAGAGTTGCAGAGCCAATACCTAGGAATTGCGTTTGTAAGTTGGAAGGCCATTGGTCAGACGGAAGACGGACTAGACAGGTGGAAAATGGATTCTCGGGTGATGCTGTGGATAGGCAGATGGAATCTTGACCGGTCATATTTGCCAAAGCCACCCAGACATTCCTTTGAAACTGCAGGGGTGATCAAGCCCTGCAATTTCTGCATCCAAAAGAAGGACGCAACTACTTATTAGCAAGCTCTTAAGATTCTTTGGGCCCATTCTGTTGCGCCATCTCCTGGTATTGGTCTGTCCGTCATCTTTCCAATGCTGGTTTTATCGCTCTGCTCGGGACCCACACTGGGCCTGTTCCTGTAGAGACACACATGTACCCTCGACCATTAAAAATGACTGGCACTGGTCCCACCCATGCTCCGGTGGTCGGGTCTTTATAATGTACCATAAATTTAGGCAGGGTAGTGGTACTATTCAGCTTAATGTTTTGATGGTGTATCACTACTGGTGGTTCCTCTTGATCGCCCATAAGACACAAGTAATTTAGCGTAAACAATACTCTGTGTAATCGCTGTTGTGCATCTGTGTCTTCACCCTTTTGCTTATTTAGATAATCTTTTAGCACTTGATGGGTTCGCTCAACCAAGCCTTGCCCGGTTGGTGAGTGGGGTATTCCTGTTGCGTGCTTAATTCTCCACCTCAGTAGAAAAGTTCTTACCTTTTGACTAGTATATGCAGGCCCGTTGTCTGTTTTAATCTGTCCGGGCACTCCTAACACGGCAAAGCATGCAAGTAAATGCTTGCATACATGATGCGCTTTTTCCCCTGGTAATGCTGTAGCCCATATCATTTTTGAAAAAGTATCAATTGTAACATGTACGTATTTCAATCGCCCAAATTCTGTAATGTGTGTTACATCCATTTGCCATACTTCCAGTGCCTTTAACCCTTTCGGGTTCATCCCTAGTCCCACTCCTGGTCCATGATTCCCACACCTAGGGCATGCTCATATAATAGAGTGTGCTTCATTTTCGGTTAATCCAAATTGCCTTTTTAAACCTTTAGCATTTTGATGGAAGTTGTCATGACTTTGTCTGGCTTGCTGAAATTTGTCAATTGGAGGTAAATGTCGCACTGCACCGACCAGGTTATCGGCAATTTGATTACCCAATCCTAAACCTAAATCCAACTGATGGCTGCGAATATGGATGATACAACAAGACGCAGTTCGTTGACCCAGAGTGGATCTCAACTGGATAAATAATTTTCCCAACCTTGGGTTGGTTGTTTCCCTAAGGAGGGCATCTTCTAGTCACGGCACTACCCCAGCCACATACAGGGAGTCTGTTACTACATTTAAGGGGGCTGTTAGCCAGTTGGTTAGTGCCCAGACTACCGCAGTAAGTTCTAATGTTTGAAGGGAGTCTTGTGGCTGCCCCTCCAGTATGTGCTGGCACCATTGTCCTTTATCCTGCCAGACACACACCGCACGGCAAAGGCGCTTTCCAGTGTCTGTATACACCGTGAGACCATCAGCCAGTGGTTCTCGCCTGACTTTAGTTTTTGTCATCCACTGATTTCGTTTTAATACTTGCCACATTTTCCCTTTTGGTTGTTGCGAATGTATACGACCACTATAGCCTATTAATGCTTCTTGGATGGAAGTTGAGTTACGCAACCACCATTCTAAATCGGCACCATTCACTGGAATACTGACATCATCAGGTTCCATTCCACTAATCTCTATGATTCTTGTTCTGCCCTTCCTGATCAACTCCCCTATTGCCTCCGGTCTTGTTTGAATGCTAGACTTGGGTTGTACTCTTAAAAAGACCCATTCTAAAATCTTAAACATGTCTCCTGATGATTTGTCAGCTGATGATTTGTCAGCTGATGATTTGTCAGTGGCACAGGTGGGGCGGGGGAGAATTTCCCCCTTTCCTGTTTGCCACTGACAAATAACCGCATACGGCGATTCAACAGTATTACAAATTAACAGAGAAATTGGCAACTCAAGGATACGCCGGGCTGACCATGCCTCTTGTAGTTTCTGTAGAATTTGTTGCAATGCGGCTCGCTGTGTTGTTGACAGTGTGACGATGTCGGCTGGTTGTCATCCTCTTAACAGTTCCGTTAATGGTGCAATTGTGGTGTTCGAAATGCCAATGCAGTTGCGCACCCATTGGATGTCTCCTAGTAAAGTCTGTACAAGCTTGTTGCAGGATCTTCCAGTCATGCGGCTGCCATTTCGCGGTGCCATTTTGTTGATCCTGAATCACTGGAAAAGCCAACTGCGAGGTATTACCTAAGCTGGCAGTGGCAGTCCACTGTCCCTCCAAGATAGCGTCTCTAATGATTCCGCTCCACCGTTTAGGCTTCAGAGGTGCTGGCGGGGTTTCAGGGTAGGAAGGAGGGTTCGGTTCTTCTTTGCACATCAAGGGGTGTTCGGCCTGTAACATTGTGCCCTTTAATCGTAAGTCTAAGTCATCAAGACGTTGCAGTACTGTTCTTAACACTTTATCTGTATTCTCGTGTGATTGATCCTGGCAGTCATCAACAGGTGGTGTTGAAGGATCAGATGAGTCGGGGGGGGGGGGGGGGAGCAGAGGAGGAGCCGAAGGCATAGGTCGTCAGGTTTCTCCTCCTGGCTGCGATGGCGACTGCGGCCGCACCCCCTCTTGGGTCTCCTGAGGCGCCACTTCCGCCTTCTGTTCAGTCGCTGCCTCGGCTCGGGAGCGGCCACTTCCGCCCTTTGTGTCACCGGAGCGAGGTCAGCGCCCGCGCGGACCTCAGCAACAGTTTTACACGTAGCTCCAGTCATCCCTTTCACCGCCGGCTGCCCGAAGAACCGTGCCCACGCACCAGGTTTCATTTCAGTGCTCTTATATTCTGCTCTATTCGGGTCTGGACCCAGCATTTGAGCGGCGGCACAGGCTACCTCCCTCTCTGCCTTCATGGCCTTGAAAGATAACACCGTGCGCCAGAACTCGCAAACAGCCTTTATCTCCTTCTCCTCTTTCTCACTCCCGGTTACCGTTTTTTCCCACATTATATCACCGAAAGATCGCCACTTCATGGGGGAAAACATCATACACGTATCTTTAAAATGCTCCCTACGTTGTTTCAACTTAATCAGCTTAATCCGCTGTTGCGGCGCTGCCTCAATCCCTCTCTTAGAGAGGATACTTGCGAGCAGCGTCGCTGTTGCTTCAAGCTCCATGATAGCAACTTCACCTTTTTTAACCTGGAAGGCGAGAGGCCACCTCGAACCATGTCTGCCGTAGTCTATGCTCCCGAGCAGCACTCCTTCCAGCCGTGTTTCCCACTCCCCTCCTCTAGCTGCTTACCGCAGTCTCGGAGAACTCAGTCGTGCTGAAGGGTTACAGTTGACGTCCTCTGCTACCAGATGTCGGAGTGGGATTGGAACCGGAGTAACGACGCGATCTCAATATGAGTATGATCGTCCTCCTTTATTGCGTATTTTAGCAGAGTATATATAGACTCGCAGCAAAGCATGCATATTCAACAACGCTATGATTGGTCCAGCTCCCCTGTTCACGTACAACGCCCCCCCAACCGATTGGCTAAGACCCTCTGTTCACGCGCCTCTGTTTAACTTTTCTCCCGGGCAGGGTGATGTCACCTTTCTTGTTTACTTAGATCTTTTCTCCCTCACTCTGGGTGCTTAGTTCAAACCCTGGGTTGCTCACCAGAACCAAACCATGCCTTTTCTCATTTAAGAATCTCTCCACAATTGGCAAGCCTGTGATGGTCCCAAAGGGGAAATCTGGAATCCCCAAACCTAGGTGATAAGCAACGAGGGACACAGGGCAAAAGAGCCAGTACAGCCAGACATAAAAGCAAATATGCTGAGCTGCACCAGCATATTGACAGTGATATCTAGCTAAAATGCATATTTTTACTTAAGAAAAATTAAAAATCTCTTTCTCTGCAGTAATTTTTGAGGGCTTTTTTTTCCCTGCCATGTCATTTTGTTGTTGGTAATGCGATAAAGCTAGCCAAAGCAAAATCTGCACCCCCAGCACACTCCTGGCCAATATCCCTGAGGGCTAAAGGGGGTGACCATAAAACATGAGGACAGCAAACAGAAGCAGCTCACAGATGCAATAGTTTGCACAGCAGTTTGCACAGAAGGGCTTGTGGAAGAGAGCCAGCAACTATTGAGGACAGCATGGGACTGCTTAACATGTGATGATGTGCCACAGGGCACGATACCCAAGCCCCAACAAAAGCAAGTACCCCAGCACATCAGAGACTCTCTCTCAGACAAAGCTTGCACTGCAGGGAGTCCAGGGGTCTCCCACTGGGTTTGAAGCCAGTGAAGATGGTGCCTAGGTTTGCAACTGTGCTCTGGCTGAGAAGCCATGTCACCTACTAAAGAAGCTGCAGGAGGAGGTGAGCAAACTGTGCAGCATCAGGGAAAATGTAAAAGAGATTGACAGGTTCCTTACAGAGGCCCTGCAGAGACAAAAGTCCAAGACCTCAGCTGCACAGAAGGAGGAACATCAGAGACTGTGCTCATTCAGGTGGCAAATGGAGACAACTACAATGGTAAAAGCTGGGACCATGTGACTTTTGGCAGCAGGAAGATGCCTCCTTTTCCAGCAAACCTGCAACTGCAGAATAGGTTTAGTGCCTTGGTGTCTCACACATGGAGGATAAAACTCTTCCTGCATAGGCACCACAGTGGGCCAAGCCTAAATTACACATCTGCATCAGGAGGAAGCAGTGGGTGGTAGTTACAGGGGATTCTTGACTGTGGGAAATGGAAGTCTCCATCTGCCAACCTGGGACTACTAAGAAGGGACGGACTGTGCCTGACCAAATACAGCAAAAGCATCTCTGACAACAGGTTGGTGAAGCTGGTGAGGAGAGCTTTAAAAGGGGAATAATGAGGGAGATAAAAAACCACAGTTAAGTGAGGAAATGGTTGACAAGGGTGGAAAGCAGCATGTATAAAGACAGTTACAAGAGACCTCAGGAATCGCAAATTGGGGCAAAAGGACACCAGTCTCAAACATATATGCCCAAGTGCCCACTGCCTGAGAAGCAAACTGGAGTAACTAGAGCAACTCATGCGGTCACATACCATAATGCTGTAGGAATAGCTAAGACACAGTGGAACAGCTCACATGGCTGGAGTGTTACAATGGATGAATATACGCTCTTTGGGAAAGACAGGCAGGGAAGATGAGGGTCAGGGGGTTGCCTGGGAAGGTCAAACGTACAGAGTTGTTGTATGGGCTGGATGACAGGCAGGTTGAAAGCTTTCTGGTCAGGATCAGACCTGATAGGGGCGATAGCATGGTGGGAGTTTGTTAGTTTGTTACAGAGGAGTCATTGTCTAAGGTACCAAGAGCAATTAGAATTTCTTTCACTCGGACTAGTTTTTTTAGTAATATCTTTCAGCCATGAGGAGAAACATGACAATACCAGTTACTTCTAATTTCAGATACTTCAGCTGTGCCTAAATTGAAGCAAATCTATGCCCCTCTTCGCCTTTCAGCCCTCAGCTCCAGTTCATTCAGAAATGGAAACCTGTTTTGAGCACTCCAGTTCCCAGTCTGCCAGAGTAGTTGGGTTTCCTTCCTGTAGAAGTCAGAGATAATTCAATGGATGTGTACCTGGAACCGGGAAGTGTCATAGGTCCCACTCTGTATACGTAGCTTTGGTGAACCAACATTTCCATTCATCACTGAATTTGAGATGTAGTAAAGATCAATACATTTAAATTTAGGGATCTGCTGACATGTAAGGCAGGAATCTGACCTCCTATTACCATAGATGGTGATCTAGTTACAGTAAGTGAAACCTAAAGAGCACCTCAGCTGATGAGGTACTCTCACTCAGAGTAAAACTCAGTTACCTATCCCAGGACACAAAACATTTCCACATCTAGGATATACTGTTAGTTTCTGCCCCAGAAGGGCATACATCTTCTTTAAGACCTATGGCATACGTGCCAGCTCAGTGTAGCTAGCTCAGGTACTTTAGGGTCTGACAATTGGCACTACATGTGTACAGCTGGCAGCTGAACTGAGGCTTAGATTTCCACTAATTGTAATAGGAGCTGTAATCTCCATATATAGACACAGATTTAGGGATCTTAATTTGGAGCTGATTCTCATCCTACCTATCAGGCTTCAATGCCGTTGCCCGCCCATAGGCTACCAGTATTTGAAAAGCCACACAGTACTCAGTGTCATCTCCAGCTAGCCCCCTAGAATGGGACAGGTTTCACTTACTCGCCATTCATATACACATATACCCAAACTATCCCAAGGGATTCTGCTAGCCTCACAGCACTGAGATATCTCAGATATACTAGAATGGCATTATGTATCTGTGTGTCTGTGAGCAACTGGGTTTAGCCCTTGTAATATGGTTATCTACATCTCAAAGAATCAGGTTCCATGGATTCATTTTGCTAAAAACACATATTTTTTTAATTTATTTATTATTACTTCAGTTGTCCTAGAACGCCAAGACATCTGCATAGGACTGCAGATAGAGCACAAGACATGGGAGACACACACTCATCTGGAGTGGAGGAGCAGGCAGGCAGGATGTTCCACCAAATCTAGAATGGTTCTAGAGAATGATGTTTAGGCAACTGAATTGTACCTCCATGTTTACTGAGAGTCAAAAAGAAAAGCAGTCACTTCGCCTCAGCTATTCTAGATTTCAGTTTTAAAATAAGATAAAATTTGCTGCTGACATTCCTATTTCTACCCACTAGCTATAACAGGAAGTATAATAGTTAGTTCAGGTATAGGTGTTGGTTTTGGTTTTTTTTGTTTGTTTGTCTTCTTTTTCTGATCTGTTCCACCCTAAATGTCTAAGATCTCTGTGTCATCAGGATAGGAACAGTTTTCTATGATTTTCAGAGAGCCTGTCTCTGTAGGTTTGGGCACCCTAGACAGACAGGTTTATTCTGTGCCAGACATGGCAGTGTTTATCTTATTCATCTCGTCATACAGGAAGCTTACTTTAGGAAAATTAGTTTACTTTTTACTAGATACTGAAAATAGAGGTGCAAATTAGGTTTTGAAGTGAGGCGTACTGTGGACTACCATGGCTCCTAAACTGGATCATATAATCTGTAGATTAAAAATGTGTTTTGTCAAAGGCAGAAATTAATCTGATTCCATGTTTTTAAGTGGAAGCAAGTCCCTGTCAAATATTGAAGGTGAAAAGGAATGACACATACTGTTTTGGAATGCAAAGGATCTCTTACTCTTTGTTGCAAGATCTATAATATTTATTTTTCTTCTGGATTCTATCACTCCTATCTTAGCATTTCACCTGTTCATTTTAATAAAGTTATTGTATTACTGTTTTCAGATTCCTTAGACATAGTCATGATTTTTTAAGACTTTTTTTTTTTTTTACTGTGCTTCTGGTTGAGATATTTAAAATATTGATATAGTACATCAACTGTTTTTTTGTCATGATTGTGGAGAATATCTTTATTAACAATTGTTGTCTACAGAATATAACACAAAGTATCCTAAATTCAGATGTAGATGTTATCAGTGACTGATTTTTACTGCAAACTGCTGAACACTTGAACAAAATCACTAAAAGAATGTCATTAATATCTTGACTTCAGTATGAGGCTTTTTATGAAGCACGTGGCCATTTGCAAACTGCAGCTTATGAAACAGATTTTTAAATGTAACAAAAGTATATATCCCTCCAGAAAAGGAACTAAATGGATAGCTTTTGAAACAGTTTATGACAAATGTGAATATGCCTTTGGCATTATTATGCAAGACAAAGAAATTAAAGCACGGGTTAATTATAATAAAACAACATTTTTCAAGGACCAAAAGTACAGATTCACAGTGAGAATGTTAGCATAAACCAAATGCCTCATAGCTATGAAACTGAAGCTACTTCTCTAGGCTGTAGCTTTTAATGAACTGTAGATTAAATTTTGCTTCCATAATCCTAATACTCACTTTTTCTTCCCAATCAAAGCCTTCACTTAAAATAAATCTAGTTGTTGTCATTTTAGGAAAGTAAAAGAATATTCTTGGGCTGAACCAATTCTAAAAGAGACTTAGATACATGAATATACACCTTTCTTATCTTCAAATGTAACTGTTGACTGAATTAAAATTCTAGAGTATTTTGGACAGTAAGAATTGGTTTTCCAAACTAATTCTTCTGAATAAAAAGTGATTTTTTTCTGAAGAAGTTTCCTTTAACTCTCTCTATAGAGATGTGACAGGAATACACATGCCCCTCCAGTGTGAGACTGAGCTCTCAGAATGAATTTCTCCATGCAAGTGCCTATCATATTTCTTTAAAAGTATTGGGAGCTCAGCATGATTAGAATTATCATCTCAGTTTAATTCATGCAGTTAAAATGAAGCTTTTGGGGCACTGTTGATGCACTACAAAATTGGAAGTCCAAGGCAGAAACTAAATACTACAGCATTAGCAGCTTCCAATAACATTAATGTTACTTACTCCTAGCATTTTGGACCATGCCAGAAATGGGAAATGTCATGTGATTCCTTCCACTTTACCATGCAATCACACAAAGGGTATGATTTCCGTGGATTTTTTACCTGCTCGTATTAGGCAATGTGTTTTTCTAATTTTGAAAATAACTAAGAACTAAATCTAAATCAGAACTGGTTCTCTGGAGCACAAATCTTTCACTTTCCAGATAACTCATAATCACAATTCCTCTTTGGTCCTATGAATTAAAAAAAGCCCCAAACTTATCATTTTATCTCAAACTCTTCTAAATTAGCCATTTAATGGCGGAATTCTTCCAATTTTAACCACTAAAATGTTACTGTCCAAGTTAGCCATCTAGGTAATGATCTTTGTGCAGCTGCAGACTGTCAGGCTACACATCCAGTCAGGTGTCACATCTCTAACTTTATTGGAGTTTATTAGAGAAACTAATTATTAGAGTAATAATCAACTAAGTGTATATATATATACACACAAGCATACACATATATGAGTATATATACTTCTAAATGAGTAGATTTAATTAATATAATAGTTAATTAGTTAATCTAATTATTAGATTAACTAATAACGACTCTAACAGGTAGCTAGTTTCTCGACAAGAAAAATTCTAAGAACATATGAAATAATACTTCCCTCAGAACACCTTCCTCAGCTGCCAAAATTCCATTGTTAGGGTATTTCTGGAGTCAGATTTATTATGTTTCTCTTCTTATTTTATAAAGATTTGATGGATTTTTCTTCCATTATCTAATACGACAACAAGTTCTGTAGCTTACGTGTGTATTTTGTGGGTTCTTGAATGTTCTGCTCAATATTTTCATTTAATATTGCTCAATAATTTCATGTAATGTCTTATAAATCTTTTATTAATAAAATGGTGAAAAATTGTGTTCTCTGCTCAATGTCTCTCTGCAATCTTTTGTCTGCCAAGTTGCAAAGGTCCATTAAAATGCATATCTTAGATACCTCTCTTAAAATAACCTCTGGGGTTAATTATCTCTATTAATAGCAGAGAAAGCATAGACAGCTAGCATAGACAGTTTAAGTTGCAGAGGGATCTAATTGCAAATGTAAATATTGATAAAATGCTTATTTTTTTTTAAATAAGCAGTACTTTATCAAACAAAATATTTTCTATTATAAGACAGTTCAACCACATTTCAAAGTTCCTCTTTGAACCATTATTCAAATGCAATATTATACATTATTGTTACTTCTGTTTAATTTTTTTTAGAAAATAAGGAACTATTTATGCATTTTCCATTTGTATTCCAAGCCTCAGGAGTTTGGCAGTGTGTGAAACAGGAAGATAACTGACAGAACTTCAGATTCAAGAACTTAATGTACCACAGAATTGAAAACAGATAATATTGATAAAACAGAGGAAAACAAATAGCTTCAGTGAAGACAAAAGTGCAATCAGACAGCATAATTTCTGCTCTAATTAGTTTATTATTTCTACTTAATTAAAAATAAATGTTTAATTTACTTTTAGAATTACATGAAAATTCTGTGGTTAAACTTAAAGGGACTTGCCTGTTCCAAAGAGTAGGTATGTGTAATAAGTAGGGTTAATATCAAATTAAAGGCTTTCCAGAGTTTCTAAAACTTCTAAATGAGCCTGGTCAAAAATTTGGGTGAGTTTGCATCAATGTGTAGTCTCCAAGTAAAATAGAGAGGTTGTGGTACACCTCAAAGCAACATATGTCTTTTTACTTTAACTGTGAGTTTTTGAACTGAGTAAAAAGCACACTTCTGAAAATTCATGAAGTGAAAAGAAAAAAAAAAGGGAATCAGCTCCAGTAACATATTAAGTGATAGTACTGGATATTCTCTGACAGTGAGTAAGCTGACCCATGCTGCTCCTGTATCTGCTGCATTGGCTATGTCATCCAGATACAAAACTGGTGTATGGATTTCTTTCTAAATTATTGTGTTCTTAGTACTGGGCATAGCTACAAACACTTTCAAATTTGTTTTCTCAGGTACCAAGAGCAGTTAGAATTTCTTTCACCCAGGCTATTTTGTATCTCAGTGCCAGGCCTATTAATATTATCAGGTATATCACTAGAAGACCTATAGAGTTTTACAGCCTTTCAAATGCTGCAGGACTTCCATCTGTCCAATGGACTTCTCTATTTACATTCTTGGATAAATGAAGGACTCTAGCCTATTTTCTTTAACAAAGGCCAGGAATCATTTGCTGTATAATTGTTAGGCTCAACTAAAGCGTAACTAAAGCTTCTCTTCAAAGATCTCTCACCACATGTTCTCTACCTATCATTCCCTGTATTATTTACTATTTTGTAGGTTTAATTGAGGCATTTCTTACACCCAGATGGCTTGTTAGGCTGGTATTACGTGTCTTTGTAAGAAACTAAACTTGGGGTTACAGTGCTAAGGTGATGTATTAAATACTTCTCTGCTTGCTGGATATTTTGGCATATACATACATACATATGTTGATACTTCAAAACATCTCTCATCATATCCAGCAATTTCTAAAACAAAGGTGGAACTTCATGTATGTGAGTGGCAATATAAATTTTACTTCTGAAACAAAATATACAGAAGTCTTCTGAGTGAAATATACATAAATGTATGTAGTTTTGAATAAAGTTTCCTTTTCTGTAAGTTCCAAGAATAGGAAATAGGTAATTTGATGAAGCTTGCTTTTTATTCCTTTTCTTTATTTCTTTATCTTTCTAGCAAAATTGTAACATAGTAGAATGGTACCAGAGCTTGGTATTTAACTGCAAGTGTTTTCTCACTAAATAATTATTGTTTGAAACCTATTGTACACTCAGAATAAATAATGTGATTCACAGAAGAACAGATCTGTTAACTAAATATCTGTGAAATATTATCACATCTTGGCACGTATAACAAAACCCCAAATAATTGTTGTTCATAGTTTCTTAATATTCTAATTTGAAGATAACTTCTCCCTATATTTTCACTTCAGCCATGTAATTAATGAACAATGAGAGAATGCTAGTGTTACGGTTTGAGAGACCCATAACAAGTTATCGTCATTTAGACAATCATTCTATCACCCGATGACCCCTCCCCACACAGGTAAGTGAATCGGGAAAAACAAGGAAACCCGGCAGTTGAAGTATAAACAGATTTAATAGAGTAAGATTAGATAATTAACATTAATAGTGCTAAAGAACCAATATTGATCCTGATACCAATACAGAATGTGCAAAGATTATACTCAGCCAATTCTATCAGTAGGAAGCTGTGCACTCCCAGCAGCGGACAGCAAATGTGGGGTACTGCGAGTGCTATGGCTTCAGGAGGAAAGGAAGGCCTCAGGAGTCCAACACTGGGGCATAATGTTCTCAGGATGGCAGCCATCAAGGGAGAGAGAGAGAACTTTGTAGCAAACTTCCTAATTTATAGTGAACTTGACGTTGATAATATGAAATAATCCTGTTGGCCAGCTTGGGTCAAGTGCCCGGGTCTTGCTCCTCCTCATCCCTGCACCTGGCAAGCTCAAAAACACTGAGACCTTGAAACCCACACACCATAGCTGGCTAGAAAGTAAATATTTTCACAAATTCAGACACTAGAGTCTTCTAAAAGTGCAGTCTTCCCAAGTATTAGAAGAGAAATTAGCCCTGTGTCGCTCAAACCATGACAGCTAGTTAAAGTGTAAAAAAGTGTTATTGTGACCATAAAACATATACCTCATTTTTAGACTCGTCAGTGCAATTAGAAGAGGGACAGGAGATTCTAGTAAACACTTTTCTTTGTCAAGAAGCAATAACATTTCTCAAGAAGCAGTTTTATACTTAGGAAATTAAAAATAATGTTTTAATGACCACAGATTTAAAAAAGAAGAAAAAAAGGTCAAGTCCTTTATTATCGTACTGGTTCTGGCTGTGATGGAGTTAATTTCCTTCACAGCAGTCCGTATGGCTGTGTTTTAGATTTGGGACCAAAAGAATGTTGATAACACACTGAAGTTTTAGCTATTGCTGAACAGTGCTTGTAGTTAAGGTCTCACTCTGCCCCCCAGCAAGTAGGCTGGGGCTGGGCAAGAGGCTGGGAGGGTACACAGCTGGGACAGCTGACCCCAACTGACCAAAGAGGTATCCCACAACATGTAACATCATGCCATCAATAAAACCAGGTGGAGTAAGCAAGTGACTGGGTGGGGATTTACCTGACAGCTGGGGTCAAGCCACCACAATTATCATTTAGGCAAAATAAAAATTTCGGCAATATTCATATATACACTCTTAACAGAAAGGTGTGAGACTCATTTATGCTAACACTAGGGTATGTCGGCATCCTTGATCTACAGTACTCATATTTGACTTGCATTGAATTGCATTAGTCTCTGGGAAGTTCATGATTTTATTTGTAATGATGTCTATTATTTTGTAGAATTTACATTTTCTTAGATGCCACGTTAAAATATGCTCCCTTTCCTGAATTACCTGAATTACCTTTTATATAACTGTACTGCTGAGGGGCCCTTGTCACAGTCTAGGACTCCCTTGAGCAGTACAAACATTGAACAAAAAGATGAATTTATCCCAGACATTTCACAAGCTAAGTATAAAAGAAGATACTACAGACTAACACAAGAAGTCTCATTTGAAATACAAAGCAGCGGTGAGATGGCATTGGTCAATATCTTAGGTATTTGTTGCAGTGAAAAAATTCATTTTTTTAACAACAATATAAGTGTTAAGAACAAAAGCACAAGATAATGATACTGCTTTTCAGACATTTGGGTGGGGGGAGAATAAGAGGGATAAAAGACATAAAAGAGATTCATTATTTCAATTATTTGATACAGGTTATAAAGGCCATGTTGTGGCACACTTATTTATAAGTGCAGAATATTTTAAAAATAAACCAATGAATATGGCTGACTCACTGATTTGGAGCTTTTCAAAACAAGAAGTCATTTTATAGAAAGGGACTAGGATAAAAAGGACAATGGCCACACACACCCCAACAAATTCTTTAAAGCTAATGCAGTCCAAAATAAATGTGATGAAATATTACCTCAAAAGGTAGATAAAAATATTTATCTAAAAATAATAATTTTATTAAAATGCTGCCTAAAAATATCAGACAGGTCAGGTACTGTACAAACAACAGTATAATCACATTTGTGTGTGTGCATGTGACAAGAAGGATACAGTTTATTTGATTTGTACTTGTGACTCCATGATAGCTCTAATCTTTTATGTGCACAGGCTTTAAGAAATGGATTGTTTTACTGCACTCATGAGCTAACCAGTAGAAATCTACATTTGCAAGTGTCAAAAGGCAAATGCAGGTGAATTAGCTAAACTGTGAAATACAGAATATGTTTTTGATTAAACAAGTAACACTGTCACATTGTTCACAATGGCCAGACACTTCACAATGAAAAAATACATAAAGTCAGTATCATGATTGAAAGGAAGCTGGGGAAATTTATTATCTAACTCTTCCACCAGGATGTCACATCACAAGCATTGCCATCACACTCTCCAAATGTGTTCTGAAGGGGCAAAAAATAAGAGACAACAAATATCAGCTTCAATCTTATCTGATTTTGACCCTTACATGAACATTTTTCACATAGTATGAAACAGTGTCACTTGATAAAAGATCAATAAAAAAGTCAAATGTCACTAGGAATTACATCTTTCTTTACTGTTAAATCTGGTAAGGCTTTATATTTCTATACTGACAAACTGCAGAAGGATTATGAAGCTGTATAGAAAATTTTATATAGCTTTTCCTTGGAATCAGAATCACTCCACCGGATTCAAAGGACTTTTCTAACATTTAAAAAAAAAAATCAAAATAATAATAGGAGGAGGAGTCAGTAGTGTGAAAAGACAATTCAAAAAAGAGGAAGAAATCCAAGTAACTGGCTATGTGCTAGTTATTAAAACAAAAGGAAAAAAGAATAATAAAAAAATTCTTCTTTTTGTGAATTAACTATTTACTCTTACATCAAAATTGTACTCTTCTTGTTAGGAGATTTAGCCTTTTTGGCCAAAAGTGAAAGTTAAGCACACTTTTCCTGTGACTCTATATATGCCCACAAACACATGTATTGTGATGCTGGATTTGTTTATTGTACTTGCTGCTTATTAAAGCATTCTGTATGTGTTTCCAATTTGTTGGAATTAGATAAGGTCCATTTTGAATTGTGCAAATTAAATAAATTAATGATTATTTTACAAATTTTTTTTTGCACTTGAATATAACACCAATGGTAAATTCAAATGGCAAAAAGAACATGCTATCCACTTGCTAATTGCTACCATAGCCAAAAAGACTTTTCAGATAGTATTGCTGAATGCATACATGTACACACAAACACACACAAACTCACATACTGCTGCGTGGTTTTATGCATTGTACTTACACTTGAATAATATCTAAGGGGTTTTAGTACTGTAGATTGGTTTTTTGCAAGGTCTTAGCCTAAAAGGTACCCTGAAAAGCTTCAGAGATCTTCACTGGAATAGTTATGCCCAGAATAAACACTTTGGAAAACCTTTCCCATAGTGTGTGAATTTAATCATAAAAATCCAGTTGCATATCACATTGTGCTTATAAAGAATATTAGTTTGAGTGATTTAGAGAAGCATGAGTTTTCAACTGTGTCATTTCAAGTATGAGAGCACATCAAGCAATTAGAAACTATGAAAAGTCAGAAAAACAATACTGTTCATCTGCTTAATCTAAAAAAAATCAAAATTACACTTCTACACTGTTTTTACCTTTGTAAGTAAAATCATACAAACCAGATATATTCTTGATGCTACATTTTTGGGGTGGTGGATGTACCTGGAACAGGTAATGCAATCCTTTTTTTTCTTTTTGTTTTTCCAGTATGACAATGTCTGGGAAAACGTTGAAAGCTAATTCAATGTGTCACATCCCTCTCATCTGGCACTGACAGCATAAGCTTGTGGCAGATGGATTACAGCACATGCCCGCTGTGAATGTTGCTAATGTTCTCAGTTCTTGCATGCAGCTGAGACAAGAGGTAGAACTGCTCTGTTTCCTATTATTACTAATAAATGAGACAGATTAGTAGAGGTTACACAAGTCTGGTAATATTATAGAAAGAGTGAATGTGCTCCATAAATTTGCATATTTTAAAGGATAACACATAACTTAATATTTTGAAAATTATTAATTAACAGTAGCAATAGGAGAATAATGTCATGGGAAAAATATATTGTAGCTGCTGCCAAACTGAATTGTAATTTTAAAACAGGAAAGGCAAAATGGTTTTTTTGGCAGGTAGGAAAAAATGCTTTTGCTGTAGTACAGAACAAAAGGTTGGGATAACAAAACCCGTTACAGTGTATAGGCACAATATTCTGGATTTTTTTCAGAGCTTTCTGATTATTCAGATGGAAATTAATTTGTTACATTGGTGTATTTTTGATTAATTATTGCTGCAGTCTGTGTAGTTGGAAATGAAGTATGAATTTACTTATTTTTATAAGGCAGATTGTTCAGTGCTCAGAATTAGATTTTCAGAGCACTACTGAGGATGGGTTTTACAAAAAAAATTCACTTCCTCCTAGGTTCCTAAATAGGGACACAGTCTAAAATTCTTAGCATCTAAGTGCTTCTACTGTAACATCACCTGAAAGATTCAAAAATAAAAATAACCTTGCAAACCTCAGCACTGATCCTGTTGAATTACTGATGCGGTGCATGTTTTTTCTACTTGTAAAATACATCAAAAATCAGATTAGGAAAAAGACAACACTGAAAGTGGTGTTGAAGTATCAGTGAAATATGGCTTAGGTATTGTAGTAGTTAGTATTTAAACACAAAATAAACATAAGTCTTTGAAATAAGTAGTGAGGTTGAATACCAAAAACAAGGTTGTTCATCCCATGGATAGAAAAGAAAGACCTGCATTTTAAGTTACTATTTAAAGTTCACATCACTTTTTAACATTTACGTTGATTGCGCTTTCCTCCTGAGTGTAAGTTTTCATTACTTTCAAATGCATAATTAAATTACCATAAGCTTTATTGTTATGCTGAAATGATATTTACTTATCAGTAGTTTTTATATATTTCAGTTTAACTTCTTTGGTGTTTTAATCATTTGATACAATTTTGCCCATATCCCAATTTAGATAACCATAATTTGAAAATCAGGTCTCTATTCTATTTGCACAAAGAAAACATCGCTTCTGCTGCTTAGAAGGATGCTGATAACCCATTCTTCAAACACTAAGGTGCTAAGGAATGTAGGATTTGTAGCTAGAACATTTAATCTATTTCAAAGACAAGCTCCTGAATCACAGGAGATGTTGAAGAAACCTTAAGCGATACTCGAGGGTTGGAAGCTGTCGAAAACATAGACATGGGCTGCACAGAGGTATCGCTGGTTTTCAGCACAGGAAAATCAAGCTGCTGTAGTTCTATTAAAAAAAAATAACAATATGATTTCAAGAGGCAGAGCAAATCCGTAGTACTCAATTCAATCTCTTTTCACTTTCACTGTGTTTAACAGTGATATATTTACACATGAGTTCTCCTGTTACCCCATGAAGTCCACATGTCTGTCTTTCAAAACATAGCTGCAATAAGACCATTGAGTGGACAGGTGGGAGGAATGACAACATTGAAGAACTCTTTGCTCCACACCATCATCTACACAGAGTTAGAACTCTCCTTCAATTTATGAATTCAAATTATCATTGATTTCTAGTCTGATTCTATGCTCTTTGTTCATAAGATTTTCAACATACAGTTGGACAGGGTGCTTTCCATGAAAGGTTAGACCATATGATCTTCCAAGGTCCCTTCCAACCTGGGCTGTACCGTGATTCTATGGTTCTATATACTACTGGTTCACCTGGTTTTTATGCTTTCCACAATAGATGAAGTATGCTAAAAATGAGGGTTTGTTTGTCTGAGCATTGTATCATGATATTCCATACACAGAGAGTTACTGATATTGACACAGAGAGTGAGAAAGATTAATCTCAGCTAGCTGTGACCATCTGAAAATTAGATGTTTAAATTTAAAGTACTTATCTTCACAATCAGGTAGAAATAGGTACTGTAAAAGTGCAGTCTACGCCAAAAAGAGACATGTCTGGGGCAGCTATACTTTTAATTTAGACAGCTCAGTTGAACTACAAGACACTGCTCTTCATAAACACCTTAGGTTAGTGTATTTTTAAATTAATCTTTCTAAATAAATTAAATAAAATTGACTACTTTTTCAATGTTTCTTTTGCTTTTTCTAGGAAACTGAAGGACTGAAAAATTACTAATAATTTTCAAACAGTTTGTCTTTAGCTGCTTTGCTGAAATCTCCCTTCCTCACATGTTTATGGGTATAAACAAAATTCTTACATCTGTAACTGTTAGCAGGGTCGTGTCATTTGGTACCCAGTAATATTTTTGTGTTTATGCCTTCTAATTAATAGACATACAATATGAACATTACTATTGTGTTACATAAAGAGAATAAGAATATATTGCTTTGGATAGTCTGATTTATGGACTAGCCCTTACATAAAAATATTAGCACACATGAATGATTGTAATTGAAACAAAAAGTGTAATTTAGGTTTCTGGTAATCAACCACAGAAACCCAAGCCCTGCTTCTGTGCCCTAAGATTTCTGTAATGGAGTGGTAGCTCTGTATTACATGACTGGTTGTCTTTTAAAAATCAATTTAATTCTTATGAAAGCTCTAGGAATCACAATACTGGAAAATTAATCTTTCTATCAACAGAACAGATACTGCAGGGGCAGTGATGGAGTACAGTCTTCAACATGCGGTCCAAGTCACTTTATATCCTCCTAACAAATTCAAGGGTAAGTTTTAAGCTGCTGATAATCTTAAATAAATGGCACAGTGCATAGAAGTGTAACTGCTAAAGTAATACTGTTTTCTTTCATTAATAAACTCTGATTTTGTGAACTTCCCAAACACTCTTAGTAAAGTATAAAACACAAACACACACATCAATAGTCTCATGTCTGCTTGTGTAGTGTAAAAACAAACAAGCAAAAAAACCCAACCCCATACTCTGAAGTTGGTTATAAAAACATAATTGTTTCATTTACCAAGGAAATAGTTTCATACCAAAAATGCTACGTCTCAATAAAACAAAGTGTTAAAGGAAAATAAAAAGAAGCAGAATGTAACAAAAGTTTAGAAACATGTAGTATCTTTATCTTTTTTGTGACCTTCTCTTGTGCCTGGTAGACTAAAAAAGAATAAGAAATATGAGAAGGTGAATCATGTCCCCTTGTACTTTAACATCCTGTCATTGGGAAAAGTACAATACAGACATTTGCAACATCCAGCATTTTTCTGGTCTTTTCTGGCATATTAAAATAAGAGAGGATATTTTGTCTGAAGGAGCAGTCATTGTTTAGAGCAAAAGGTAACAAACAAGCAAACTCTAAGTATATTAAAACTCATTTTGGATTTTAAAAGTTTAGATGTCATTTCAACTACTAGGAGCTCATAATCTTTAAAAACTGAGCAGTCCTTCCATTGCTGTTAGCATTTCACCATCCTTAATAGAAATGGATTATATATGGAACTGTGAGACCTTAGGGAAAAACAGCTGAAACAAACATGCTGCCAAAAAAAAAAAAAAAAAAAAAGAAAAGAAAGGGGAAAGGCAGAATAAAGTTTGCCAAGTTGAGCCTAGGGACAGTTTAATTCAAATCAATGAGACCTTTAAAAGTGGGGAAAAAAGGGATTGAGTAATAAATTAATAACAAAGAGGCTGCATTTTCAAACCAGCTTAGAAGGACCTGAAAGTCTTTGATGTCATTTCTGAAAGAAATGAAGGATTGGATTTGCTAACAATGGCATTCACATCACACAGGAATCACTCTAAACATAAATAGGAGAACATCCATCAAAGAATCTCCAACATTCTTTATCCTTAAAATGGGTTTGATCATTTGGGGGCTTGCTCTGTAAATATTTCTGCAAATATTTATTCATTTTAGATACTGAAATCAGTGTCACAAACACACTGTTACATTTAAAGGTGCCTGCACTTCTTTCCTCAGTTGAATGTCTACTAATTGGTCCTGCTAAAAATAACAAAAAATCCTATTGTGTTCTTTCTTGCTCTTTTTTTGTTTTTTTTGTCATTGCTTAAACACTAGACACACAAACTTAAATGACACAGCCAAATTCATAAATTCTACTGTCTAGTTCTTCACCTGCAAGCCAAGCAGCAGTAGCTTCTTCTGGAGGAGACAGGCCACATCCTTGTTACAAAACATTTGACACTGGATCCCTATCCAAGTCCCACATGACATGCTATAGCTCTAAGATGCGATTATAATGTTTTATGTGTTTCTTTCACCATAAAATGTCTGAAATAATAGTCGAAGTCCTGTTTTCATAGTAGAAAACTATAGCTTATATGACAAAGAGTGTTGTATAAGGGTTCTGGGATTACTAGAATGGCTCTGGAGGAATGTGCAGACTGAAAGAGTATAAGCATGATACAGTCCCAGTCATAAGAACCATATTGAAGGTTGTTTTTTTCCTCTGGAAACCCGTTCTTTAACTTAAAAATGTAGTCTGGAAATAAACTAACACTCATACAGTATGAATGATAGGGTGATTTGGGTATGGAGAGCTAAGTTCTTTGGCAGCACAAGTAGATCTTTCGATATTAAGTTCTTTGCCATAAATATATATTTTCTTCATTAGTTAGGAATGAATCCTTTCAACGACTAGTTCCTAAATGTGAAAAAGCAACAGGCAATGTATGACACCATCTAACCAACCTCAGACACCATTAGATACAGAAATTTGTAAGTTTGTCTACTCTGAATATAGGCCAAAGAAGAACCCCTCTTGTTTCATTTTCAATTTGTAATGAATTAAGGCTTCCCATAAGCCAGCAAAATGTCCTTTTAAGTTTGGAGTGCAAAATACTCTGGTGCTGTGGCCTTGGATCTGCTCCAGTTATTTAATTAAATTTTCAGTACACTGGAAAGAGCCATGGAAGAGCACCAATTCTGTAGCTGTTTGTTAGAGCCCTCACTCACATGCTGGGAAACAGGTTCGTGACTTTGTCCAGCTGGTACTCAGCTGGTCATAAACTGTAGAACAAGTTCAACAAGAATACATATAAAGAGAGACCTGTCTTAGGAAACAAATGAGTCTGTTCCTAGATGATATATTCTCACAGAATGTGTGAGGGGTGTTCAACTTCGTATTCTAAAAACAGGACAGATACAGGGGTAAACCTGATAGCGCAGTTGCTTACCACTGACCTATAATAAAATAAACAGGCTCCTTAAATGCCTTTTTTGTTTCCATAAAAAGCTACCTTAGTTGTTGAAAATAGAAGAGATTACCATTAGCAAAGAGAGGGATTTTACTGTGAAAAGACACTTATTTTCCAGGATCAATTGTTTGGTGTTTAATAATTCTTCTTTGCAAGTTGGGAAAATGTACACAGAGACTATGTCTCCCTAAGTCAAATACTTTCCTCAAATAAGATTGGCTCTTTTTTCATTATGGTCTTTGTCACAAAAAGTCTAGCAGAGAGTTTTTCGTAAAGGAATATGATATTATTGACTTGCACAAGGGAAAGCAGACTACATGCTCTGTCAACATTCATTGTCTACAGAACAAAATTATTTGTATTCCCTTGCATTGTTTAAATTTTACTGTCTTTCAACTTCCCCTTGAGTTTCTTGTCTTTCAAATTAATTAGATTTCTCGCATTTCTTTTTCATCTAGTCTTGACTTTAATATTAATAAATGAAAACATCAGATGCAAATTCTGCTGAAAGCAAGCTGAATATATCTGCAAAAATAGGCATCTGGACATTAAAATTGGATAGGTGATTGTCCAGACACAGAAGGAAGAAAACAAGCTTTCAAGGACTGGTATAAAAAATACGTCTACATAGATTTTGTTATAGACCAGTAAATACGATTTCTGCCATTACTAGTAAAAAGCCATGAGGTTTGTACTGACCTGGCAGTGCAGGCACTCAGGGCCTCCTTGAGATTGCCTTGGCCTAATCTAGCTTTAGTGCACAATAGCAGACAAGGGGGGTTGATATTTGCATTTATAATAATATGAGGGTATTATTAATGTGACTTTTCTATGTTAATTAGGACTATGAATGATAGCGCTATTGTAACAGGATTAATAATAATTGCTGCATTTTGAGTATGCTGTTAAAATACTAATTGGGCTGTCAATAAATACTTAGCTCCATACAAATGGCATGTTCTTTTTCACACACATAGATTTTGAGGAAACTTCACAGTGAATGTTTGTAGGCTCTCTTAGAAAGTATTACTTTTAATGGACCTACATTCAGGTGGGCATACAAACAGCACTAAAGTTCAGCCATGATATTGTGCTTGGAGGGTTTCTTCACAATGTGTTGCAGCTTCTTATCTGGAATTGACATTACACGTCATTCAACAACATTCATCAGTGTCTGAACCTTTACTGCACCTCTTCTTAAAAAAAAAGAATAAAAATGCCACTAGCCCTCCATCAGCCATAAATCTTTAAATCTTAGATTTCAAATATATGACATATTCTGTCTAAATTTCTAATATTGCTGTATTCTATATCAGAAAAGTAAGCTATCAGCTATTTCAATATGAATGTACTCAATGACCTAGAAGCTAAAGATGTGCTATTATTTCTCTTTTACAGATTGAAAACTAATGTGCAGAAATGCTAGGTGGACTGACAGGCTCAAGTGTTTGAAATAAGAGATGGACCTCTGGATAAGTCTCTGCATTCCATTGCCCTATCAGTGGGTCATCAGACATATATGCAGAAATCAGAAATACATACTTATTAAAACTAAACCACATTGATATTAGGCATGGTAATACTTAAGCAAATTAATTTGGATTCTGAGTAGGTTTAAAAGAACTTGCAAAAAAAAAAAAGACTTGTGTGATGTTTAGATTATTGCGTGCAAGTGTTGTTTTGTTTACAAAGGACTGTTAGAAATATTAATTTTTTATATTTATGCTAAGGTATAGTATGCCTGGAAATGTAGGCTAAGTGTCACCCCTTTAAATTAGAAGATTGTTTGTAGGTGAACCTTGAGTCCAAATCTTAGATTGGTTACTTTGCTTGCAGTGTTACAAGCTATGCAGCAGTTCATCATACAAGAAAGTGTATGAATTCATGGTTAGATCCATGAAACCCAATACATTCCATCTTTCCCTCTCAAAACTTATTTCATAGGAATATGCAGAGGATCCTTGCAGAGTCTTTATTAAAAATAACAGACTGATTTTGTTTCATCATGGTGTCCTCTCTATTTACTGAGAGGGTGACTGGATTTTTCTGTAAGCACTAGTGATCATAATATAATGAAGATAATATTAAGTAATGGAATACAGCAAATTTTTGTTTTGTTTTGTTTTGTTTTTTCAATAGAAACACTGATTCGCTGTGCAGCAAAAAAATAAACATGGGTACCCCTAGTGTAACTGTGGTTGACAATCCTGGAGAATAGTGGGATAGTACTTAGGATTAGAGCCCACTGTAGGCACAGTATAGCCCAGGGCTGTAGGCTGCTCGTGAATGACAGGCAAGGAAGAAGTGAAGAGGAAATTTTCCCCTCGATTTGGGACCTGTCTCACTGACTCCAAAATGGAAATGAGGACATGTCTTTTGAGACTATCTTGTCAAGCTGTATTCTGCGCATCATGGAGGAGGTCTATTACAGACAGCCTGACCAAGAGGAGATAGTGGGTAAGGCCTTATAAAAAAACAAGTAGAAGAAGTCTGTCAGTTGCTTGGAGAGCAACATAATGTTGGTATCTAGGTTTCTAAACCATGCTAGTAGCATTATCCTCGTTTGTTTGCTGCAAGGACCAACCAGGGGTAATGCCTGCTTGATCTGCTGTTCACAAGCAGAAGTGGTGGTGAATGAAGCACAAAGGACAACACGGAAGCAACCATGAAGTGACTGCATTCATGATCCAAAGGGTGGTTGGAAAGGCAAGTAGTTTATTGGTGGTTCTTTTCAAAGAATGTTTTTTGAAAGCTCAGTATAAAATCATCCTGTTGTAAAGGAATACTAGCAAGTTTTGCAAAGGTTCGCTTAGCTAGGCAAGGAACTTCATCAATTAAAAGACAAAAAGAGTACATAGAAGAATTGGAAAGAAGGCAAATGTTGTGCTTAGCTTTAAGAAAGGCAGGAAGGAGAACGTAGGGAGCTGTAAGACAATCAGATTCACCTATAAAGTCACAAAATATGTGCTCTTGGAATCTCTTTCCAAGCACATAAAAGAAGGTAAGCCGGATTTACGAAGGGCAAACCATTCTTGACCAAGCTGATAAATGATTGACTATGTGGATGACAGATTCAGTCTACATTGTGTAGTAAAGTTTCCACATTGCCATTTAAGCTGCAAAAGCATGAGCTAGACTAATGGACACTTAAGTGGGCTGATACACCAAAATCAGCCACTTAATGATCATCTGAATACAGTAACAGTCAGAATAAACCTTTTGGAAATTTGAAAATATATGCTAAATAAAGTCTGGAATGGGGAA
The DNA here is from genome assembly GCA_017639485.1 of Pluvialis apricaria. Lineage (NCBI taxonomy): Eukaryota > Metazoa > Chordata > Aves > Charadriiformes > Charadriidae > Pluvialis > Pluvialis apricaria. Next base: position 53,300,691 of record CM030007.1, read on the forward strand.
AAGAAGGGTTTACATGCTTGCACTGGTTTTGACTGGGACAGAGTTAATTTTCTTTGCAGTAACTTGTATGGTGTTATGTTTTGGACATGTGATGAAAACAGTGTTGATAACACACCCATGTTTTTGCTATTGCTGAACAGCCTCGAGGCCTTCTTTGTTTCTCACGCTACCCTGCCAGTGAGTAGGCTAGGGGTGCATGAGAAGTTGGGAGGGGACAAAGCTGGGACAGCTGACCCCAACTGACCAAAGGGGTATTCCATATCATATGATGAAATGCTTTTCAATAAAAGCTGGGGAAAGAAGGAGGAAAGGGAGGGAATTATGGCATCTGTCTTCTCAAGTAACTGTTATACTTCGTGGAGCCCTGCTTTCCTGGAGATGGCTAAACACCTGCCTGTTGATGGGAAGTAGTGAATGAATTCCTTATTTTGCTTAGCTTACGCATGCAGTTTTGCTTTACCTATTAAACTACCTTTATCTCAGCACATGAGCTTTCGTGCTTTCACCCTTCCAATTCTCTCCCCCATCCTGCTGTGGGGGAGTGAGTAAGCAGCTGTGTGGTGTTTGGCAGCCTGCCCGGGTTAACCCACAATGGTCTTTTTTGGAGCCCAATGTGGGCTTTGAAGAGTTCAAGAAAATGACAGATTTGATTGGAGCATGCTAGATGGAATTTATAGCTGTTCTAGCTGTTTAGTTACTAATTGGCAGACTCCTGTGCTTGCCATGGGGCTTTCTTTCCTTACCGTATATTAGAGTATAGTGCTTGTTAGTGGCTGCTTTTTGCTTTTCCTGCTTTCTGTACTGCCTATTATCTTACTCTGCTATGTCTGCAAACGTTTTAAAAATAGCAATAGCAATGACCTGGGGTGGCAGATTCCCAAGACATTTCTGCTGTTCCTGTGCTGTTATACTGGAACAGTGTGAACATAGGTTGAAAGGGCTGTGACCTGTGGATAAGTCCACACAGGAGCAGGTACACCCTGAAGCATCTGTGGACGTGGATAAGTCTATGCCACAGCAGGTACACCTCAAAACATCAGTGACTGTGCATAAGTCTGTGATACAAGCATGTGCACCCATGAAGGGACTGTGGCTCATGGATAAATCCATGCTTGAGCGGGGGCAAGGGGAGCAGTTCAATGAAATGTTAAACCCTATAGCCTGGTCCAAAGGGACCAAGGGTGAAGATTGTAATGGATATACCTTTAAACTGTTGTAACCCATGATTTGAGTCACATGATATAGGAAGTACTATATCAGGAACCACCAGAACCAGTGGAGGACAAACCTCACAAGAAGCAGTGCAAGTGCAGCAATGAACAACTTCAATGGATTAAATCCAGCAAGACCTTGATGAACTTGAGGACTAAGCCACCAGAAACCTCATGAAATTCAGTAAGGACAAGTGAAGGACTATACACCAATGGCAGATTTATTAATTTATTATTATGCATCTCTACAGGATAAAAAGTAACTGGCTGAATAGCAGTTCTGCTGGACAGAACCAAGGATTACATTGAATGCCACCTTTTCATAAAGCAGCAAAGCATTCTAATTGACAAACCACAGCTTGGACTACATTTTGATGGATATCATCCAGGGGCCTTGAATACGTGACGTATGAAGCAGGATTGAGAGAGTTGGACGATTTTCACCTGTTGAACTGGAGGCTCAGGATAATCTAACGGTTTCCTACCACTATTTGAAACAGCTACAAACATAATGTCAAAAAACTCATCTTTGTAGTAGCAGATGATATAACAAAGGATAATATCCACAGATTCCATCTTGGGAGGTTTGGACATTAGGAAGAAACTTTTGCACTAGGAGATTTGATGAAATCTGAAGATGTTACCCAAAGAGATTGCAGAATATTCATCCTTGAAGATTTTCAGGAGTCAAATAGACAAAGTTAAAGCTGACTTGGTCTTGTGATCACAGTAGTCCCAATATGAGTGGCAGGTTGGACTAGATTACCAACGTTTTGATGATTCTTTAAAAAAAAAAAAAAAAAGAAAGAGAAGCTCAGACTTCAACCAGTTTTTGTTATTTCAGTGAGACATGCTAGAGAACTGTATGAAGTTAACCAAGTTCTAACACGTCTGTGAAAGGGGAACACTTTTATTATTTCATTGTTCATAGAAGAACAAGATTAGGTATTGAATTATTAAGTAGAAAGACATGGAGGGAACTGGACATCAAAGCTGTTCCATCTATTTTAATCAAAAGTTTTCCAAAGGCTTAAGTTGGTACCTGCACAAAAGAAAGTTATTTGGATGAAACCAGTTATTTTTAATGGATAATCAGTTATGCCATAATTTAGTGTTCGGGCCTGTGAATTTGATTAATGATTACTTTATTTAAGAGATTTTCCTTTTTTTTCCTTTTTTTTTTCATTTCCCTAGATGCTGTGTACTACCAGTGGACAAGGTATGCAAAGGAACAATAAACTCAAAATGGAAATATTTCAGATACCCAGGCATTTCAGGAGACTTATAAATGAAGGAGGACAGTTCTACCTTTCTGACAGGACTGCTGACTTTACTAAATAAAAATTTACATTAGGCCACTTGTTCAGTCCCTAAATCTAGAAATAAGATATGCAATTCCTTATTTTACTTGGAGAAAAAGAGCTACAAATCTCAAAATCCAGCAGAGTTAACACTTTGAATATCAGCCTACCAGTCCTGATCTCATTAAAAAACTATCAGTGCAAGCAATGAGATTGTATTGAAACTCTTGAGGAAGATATTGTATTTGAGGAGTTAGTGAACTTGAGCAAGGTATGTCTGCTCTGTTGGTGCCTGTACTTCAGGCTTGAAAAACCTGCATGGTAATGAATGACCACAGTGCAACCCCTATATATAAGAATGTAAGGGAATGTGCTGGAATACCTTGGATAATTGCTGTTCCTGGGTACAGTTCCTAGATATGTGTAGCTAGATATGCTCTGAAGGGCATTATGAAAGAGATAAGATTTCTGCCTGTCAAGACAAGATGTATAATTTTGTTTGTTACATCAGATATAAGAACCCATGGTATAGGGGAGAGGGCATGCTACAGGTATACATATGGGTGTCCCATACGCTCAGTGTGCTATAGGAGGATTCATTTGGGTGGCCATCTGATGTTGCACAAAAGCAAGTTCCCAGTACCTGAAGGGAGGTAAAATTTACTTGCTATCTATATTTTTCTTCCTATTTCTATCTTATTATTAAAGCTGTTTTACTCTGCTATTTTGTCTTGTAGCTTCTTACTGAGATCCAGAAAGAACCCTGCACCTCCTCCAGTACAGAATAGGCATGAACTAATATATACCTCCTGAAGCACATTTTGAGGCCCATATCTCTGAAAAAAACAGGCCTACATCCATTATACAGCAGAAAATAGGGTCTTAATATAACCCCGTCAAACTACCTTAGTGTTCGTATAAATACAGAGTTCGAAAATCTGTTCTTTTCTCTGCTTATCACAGACTTCTCTTTCTGTTGCAGACAGCTTTCAGAGTAATAATAGACATACACAAGCTGGAGGTCTGGATGTTTTACTTCCATGGAGAAACAATCCCTGGTCACCTATTACTGCTGGCAGCAGCAGCAGGAGGAACAGTGTAGCTGGCTATTAAGATCACTAGAACTACAGTTTAAACCATAAAAATAACAAATCATTTAACTCCTTTTAACAGTATTTTTTTATTTAAAGTTGTACTGGCATATTTTTGGACTTTTTTTACTATCTTGGGTTTTTCTTTAAAGTTTGTCAGTTCTAATGGGTTAAATTTCCTATGGAGCAAGTTTGAATTTTATAATTATTTGCTCCTAATTAAAAAATATTTTTATGCATTATTCTGATGTCCACAGTTTATTACAACCCCCTGTAAAGGGATTAATCAAGGTGAAGTTATTTAAACATGTTTGCTTACAGTACCTACAGTACATGTATTTTGTGTTTTAATTTCCACTGGCCAAAAATGAAAGGTTTCTTTTTTATTCCAATGCCACATGTGGTTCTAAAAACTGCATTGGAAATAAATAAAAGCAACAAAAAAGTGTTTGTGACATCTGAGAAGAAAGTGGCCTAACGTGTTATAATTTTACCAGCCTTAGCAGAAAGGCCACAACCAGCACCATGACAAAGGGTTAGCAGTCTGAAAAAAATGAGGGCCACATTTTTGTATTGCTCATTGGCTGACAGATATGTTGAGATTGACACATTACATTTTTCCCCAAGTACTGACATTTTTATTACTTGCCATTGCAAAATATAGCCCGGTGTGTATCAGGCTATATCAAAGCAAAGTTGTATACATACCACAATCTTACTTCCAGAAGTCATAGTTCTTAGAATTCTTATATGTAAATGACATCACTAATGTGTATTGATGGTGGGTGTTGTAATGAGGTATGAATTCAGTTTCACTCAATGCAGGAAAAATGCATTATGATTTTTTCACTCATACAAAAAGAGATTCTGTTAATTATAAGAAGGGGAAATTATTTTCTGTTCATATTCTGAAAGAACGAACTTTCTGAAATTGTACATTGCTGCTTTTGTGCTTGAAAAATGCCTTTTGAATTTTCCAGAGATCATTCATCTTTCTGAATATTTTCTGTTTCTCTTTGATAGACCTTATAGAATGACACTTACAGTGTTAGTTTTCCCCCTCCCAAATTGCCCCTTTCTCTTTGTTAATAAAATTTTCTTTATTTTTTCTTGTGCCAAACAATCTCTGTTTAAATGACATTATTAAGATATTCTTACAAGACAATTTTATTCCTAAAAGTACAAAACAAAGCTACTTAACAGTAGAATAATGCAATCTTATGCTTTTGTCTCAGTTATATTATGCCAGATGAGATACAAAAGATGTTTTATAACTAGATCTTTATTTAATGGATCTGGGAATAGATTAAATTTACTGGCCAACCAAATCCTGCACCAAAAATTAGTTACCCAGAAAAAATAGTTTTCTGTAACTACCGTTACATCTCCACAGCATCCTAGCTAGACTCATAGATTAATTTAGGACCCGATAGACACAGTACAGTACGAAAGTTAAAGGCCAGAGAAAAACATTGTTTTCTTGCTACAACAAAGACTATATTCCATTCCTCAGTTTCTTTAGGACACACATTCTGCTAAGTCTGCTTTCGACTCCAGCTCTTTGGAGAACACTTTCCATATGGCATGAAAACTGTGCTGGAAAGTGTCATGTGTCAGAAGATCATCCAGTTTTTGTGGTTGCCTCTTCTCCAGCAGCTGGTATTTGCTACAGTTAATGACGCCCTTTTTAATACATTGCTTGTCAGTCATACCACTGAATAATTACAACATCTTCAAGCTTGCAATATGTCACCTGAAACTCTGGCCGTATTTAAAAAACAAGCAAACAAACAAACAAAAAAACCCCACCAAAGCAGCTTTCTGCTGCTTCATACACTTCAGCATTTCAGAATATTCAAGTGGTCTACCATCCCTCTATTCCTTGCCATTTAAATCACCTCCCTCGTCAAATCCTCTGTAATGTTCATTAAATTGTATCATAATCACCTTGGCTGTCTTCTTCCTTGCTTTCCTTTTTCTTTTCCTATATTAGACTTGCCGCACCACTGGAGCTCAGTCCAGATCTAAAAATTATAATTAGTACAGTGACTAAAAATCCAAATATCGGTTTTTGGGACTCATTCACTAACTCGCTCTTTCCTTCTTCTTAGGCTAGTTTCTAGAAAAAATTCATTCAAAAGAATACGGCCCAAATTCCACTTCCAGTTGCAAACACCTACACCATAATATAAGAAACCAGACAGTAATAAAACTAATTTTGCATTAATGCCTAGTTCCTGAAGGAAGATTCCAGGAGGCTCTAACGAGCCAGCAATGTACCAAATGTGAAATACAATGTCTACATTTTTGGTGTCCAGTTCCAAAAGGTTAGCCATGTAATCTTGAGGGAATGGGCAACAAGTGGAGTTTAGCACATGAAAAAGTGAATTATTCTTCATAATAGAGCGTCTACAACCACAGTTCATATGATTCCTTTCTACAGCTGACAGCTTGTAAATGGTGTTCTATTGATCAGTAGATCTTCATCAACATGTAGTCTTTGAAATAATTACCACTCATTTTTCCAATGAAGAAAAAGTGCTCTTGTATTAACAGCAGCTAGCAATAGAGTTCAGTTTATTAATTTGATGGTGCAAATTCCATCATCTGTACCTTTTTACAGTATGATGACTCAATTCTATACTATCTTTTTGATACTTAGAATGGTATGATATCTGATCCCAGAACTTTCTTTACCTAAGCAAAATTTTTCATTTGTCCTGATAGGGACTACCATTTTAAGACATTATTTATGAGTTTAAAATCTTTGAGGAGTTTCCTCTCTTTAGGATAACTCCGGGTATTTTTGCCCTTAAATAGAAGTGAGCAATATAAGTGATAGTTGATTTACTCTGCCACAAACTGTTGGAAAACAAAGTCACAAAGGTCTAGCTGTGTCCAAATATATTAATCAATGGATCTTAGCATCAGCTATCACATTCTGCTATTTTATATCATGAATGACTTCAAGAAATATCAACTACTTCTATGGACAACTGCCAGCTTTGAACTATAGAACTCCTACTAGATTTCAGTCTTAAAAGCAGTCACTGTTACATTCAGGTAAAAAGAAGTTTCTTACTTCGTTTATTCAACAAATATTTATTTTCAAAACACGCAAACTTGCAAATATTTTTAACTCTTCCTGAGTTGAGAAAAAAATTTTAAAACTTTAGACTTGGAAAATTCTCAAAACAACAGAGAGGATTTTTGGGGGGAGTTTTTTGGTTGTTTCTTTTTGGGATGTTTCTTTTTGCGATGTTTCTTTTTTATTGTTGGGCCAGTTTTCATTTAGCTTATTTTCTTTAACAATGTGGATGAACCAAAAAAATCAGTTATTCACTCCGCTTTAATAACTTCCGTGAGGACATGAAGAAACTCCTGCAGATATATATCTGTACCAACTCCTCCAGTGAAAAATCTTTAGAAACTCAAACTCGGTGTCTCAGTAACAGATGCAATTTAATATTCAGGTTGCGGTTTGACCTCTGTTCTTTCCTTCATTCTGGTATTTATAGGCTTATTAGAGAAAAAAAAGACGTCTAATATTTACCAGATAATAAATTGGATCTTCCAAGTTTAAAGAGTCATTTGATTATGAAGTTTTAAAAAGAATTCGGACTACTTCAGTTCTGGTATGAAAATAAAGGATGTCTAAGTTGGCAGTTCATGAGCCTACTTCCTTGGGGCTTTTGTTCTCCTAACAATACCTTTATTACAAACTTCAATGTTCATGTTTTCCTAACAGTGAATAGATGGTGAATTTTCAGTGGAATGTACCTACTCAAAGCAAGACATTCAGAATTGCAAATAGGACTGTTAGCTGTCTTGCTCGACATCTTTTTTCTCATTCCTCTTTAAAAAAAAATTAAGATTCATACAATGTCTTTATCTAGGAGTCATCTGATTTAAATGTCTGAGTGTCTAAGTTGCTTACGCACAGGCCCCATTCGGATGTCTAGCTTACATTCAGACACTGCTGTGATGCAGCCAGGTGTCTAAATATTTCCATCACTGTCTGCAAAATCATGAATTCTAACTGAGACCAGATCACTCAAGCCCATAGAAAGGCTAAAGACAAAACTTTCGAGCTGGCAGTGAAGTTTGGTCATGAATACAAGAGCACGTGCTTTACATACCTAGTGAGTCTGCAGACAGCATGTACAAGGAGACAGAAGAAAAAGCCTGCAGGGAGTTTCTGGCTTTGTCTTATCGTGTGGTTTTGTCTTATTTGTTTCTGTTTGAAACTTCTGTTTACATCAGTATAGAGAAGGTGTCAGTATACATAGGTTAGGGAGTGGAAGGAGATAGTCACAAGTATAATTCAGAAGGGAGAAATAAAGTTAGAGATGTTAAAGGCTGCATCTGCATTGTGACACACTCGTATCCTGATGTAACTTCAGTGTGGACTATGTGATTTAAGAAGTGGGATGAATAGTGAAAGGGATTTGGAAGAGTTGGGGTCTTTTACACAGAATTGTTGATACAATACAATTGTGAAAGTCCTGTGTAAACCTGGAATTGTGGCAATATGATGTAAAACATCTGCTATTGAACAAGAGAGATGATGACACACTTTTATATACCCTTATCTATTGTATTATTGGCCAAAAGACAGGGCACTCTTTTCCCATGGTTAAAACGTTATTTTCTGCTGTAATTGTAACTTGCCAAGGGCTATACAGCCTGAAAAAATTTGGGACCACAAATCCATGTGTTTCTTATGGAACAGGGCATTCTTCATGTGGTCAGGAATAATTCTGAGGAGGAGTTCTGTTAGAATTCCTGGCTTTTTCTTATACAAATAACAATAGTAATCTTTATGTTAAGAAAATAATTTCGAAGATGTCTGCAGTAGAGTTTAAAAATCATCATTTAGCATTGTAATCATTGCTGCTGATCTAACTTGTTTTCTTTAGAAATAAGGTTATGACGAGAAGGTATGCCATTCTGTTTTTCTATTTTTAAATGCTTTAAAATTTCTCATCTGAGATTAAGTTTTAGTACTTTAATTTCTTAAAAAAAAACCTCTCTGCAAGTCCCTTTTGTGTTATTGCTCAACCTCAAATCATTAGACTGCATTTAAATACAGCAGCGAAGCCCTACTACAAGCTTTGATCTTGCTCATTCGAATGACTATACTTTCCACAAAAGAGAGAACCAAAAAACAAGAACAGGGTTTTGGTAAGAAACACACCACTGTTGTAGTTGCCAGTTATTTGTATTTATGTAATATTCATTTTCTCATCTGTTTTCTGCCTTCTTTATGTAGAACAAAAACTCAACTTACTTATTGCTACTTACTATATACACATAGAGCCCTTATCCCTTACTGAGATATAAATAACTTTTTTTTCCCCAAATATTTTAGTTTTTACTACCGAAAGAACAAATAGTGGCATGTTGTAAAGAACAGTGGTTTAATTTCCCCAACTTTGTGAGTGACTAAATATTTCATTACAAGCAGAAGTTAGATAGCATCAGTAGTTATCATAACAGATAATTTTTGGAAATACAGTACAGCAGATGCATTGTACATCAAGGATATGAGTCAGCTAATTAGTTTTTTAATGTAATTCACTCAGCTGCAATCCTAACCAGGTTCAATACATAACCTGTTTGTTATTTCAATAGTGTCTTGGAACTATACAAAGTGGGTTGCACAATGTGGGTGTGGTAATGAAAATACTTATTTTACTTTACAAAAAGGAGTTTGCCTAGCTATGCATTTTCTAGTATTGGCTATATCAGTAAGGAGGAGTATCACAGCTCAGTCATACATCACAAGGACTTAGAGATCAGTGAAAACTGGAATTAATTCCATAGGCATATTTATTTTTTCTTTATGTTCAAAGCAGGAAATAAGAAGTTCTGAAATACAAGAGCCCAGGTGTAAGTGACTCTGAACTTTACTGCGGCAAAACAGACAAGACAGAGTCTAGAGAATACATTATTTTCTCTGTTCCTAATTTTACAATTTTGTGCCACCTTTTTCACATTAATGTAGAATTTCACACTCCGCTATCTTCTGACAAAAGCCTAGCAATTGTAACTGGAGAGTATATCAGATATAAATACTTCCATTCCAACTCCTAATATTATCAATGTTGATAATAAACTGGCTTTTTTCTTTTTTTTTTTCCTTCATGATTACAGTTTCTGTCAGCTTCATTATATTCAATTAACACAAATCAGTAAAGATATACCTTCCAGTCACAATCTCACACAGTTTCCTAAAGCAAGCAGGTTTAATCACCAATAATAATTTTACTGCTAAATGAAGACATTTGAATTGTTCTGCAAAAAGTACAGCTCAAGAAGACTGTCATCTGAACTGATAAAATTGTAAGTGATGTGAATTCAGTGAACTTTCATGTTTGGTTTTTTTTTAATTTAATTATCAATAATTATTTAATCACAGTGATAGCTTTTGGATACATCTATCTAGTGTACTTTTTACATTTCTGCTTATTTCATCCATTATCTGTAGAGAAATACTAATAACTGAACACTAATAATTTTAGGTACAGAGCTAAATATCATTTAGGCTATCTTTTAATCTGAACTTGATATAATTTGAGATTTTTATGCTGCAAAGAATTTATGTATATATAGTCGTTATTGTTGTTGTTGTATAGATTAAGCCTTCACCCACAAGGTAAGATCAGCATTTGGCATTTTGGAAGTGAGTTTATAAACTTATATCATCTCTAGCCCTTATTGTTATAAGATTCTGAACCAAACATCTAACTTCAAACCCTTAACTTTGGCCTATTTATTTTAGAATTGCTTTTTCTCTATTAAATCTTTCTTTTGCAAAACTTTTATTTTTTCTTTCCCCTTACACACCCTTTAAACGGAGATGAAATTTTCCTTAAAATAGGGAAAAAACAAACTTTGCAAGTTTATGTCATGGGAAACCACTGAGTTGGTCATGACCACATAAGAGGCTCATAAATGTTGTGTTATGAGTCTGGTTTATGTTTTAAGTAACATATAAAATAGATTCATCAGCTTGAATAATTCAAGTAGTACAGAAAAAGACATTTTTTCTCATCCAGTTTCTCACAGAGTGTGGAATAGGCATGGACATAGTATGGGAATCTCTTAGCCATGTAGAAATCTTATGAATCATAATTCAAGATATGCAACATCTATTAGGATATTGTGACAAGAACTATGACATGAACTGACTGCTGAGCAGTCACTGTATCCATGTTTGTTCATATGACTGTAGTACAAGGCTTCAAGAAGAGTGACAGTGTCATTTGTAATTATTTGGGACACTGAGTTGACTGAAGCTAGTGGAAAAAAAGTTTGCTTCAACTTTTCTAGAACGCTATAAGAGTTCAAAAACTTTCCAAACAGAGAATGACAAAACTGAAGTGTTGATTCCAGTCTTTGACCTTGGGATAAGTGAAGAAAGCATTTTAAAGGCACAAATAAGGACGGGAGAGCTGATGCTTCCAATTTTCACATTCATAGTAACTTAATGTGAAAAAAGATCAATAATAAAAGTAATTCCATGTGCTGTAGGAGAACGTTCTTTGATAATGCAGAAAATCCTGAATTGCTTTGGAGACAGCAGCAGATTTTTGAAGGACTTGAGGAAGGGAGATCAACATATTCTATAATTTTGTTCAGTTCAGTGTATTTTTTATATTCAATTAAGAGCACTGTGTTTAGTAACCTGTCAAAAAGTTGGTTGCAAAAGCTGACATTATCTTACGCTCCTGAAAAAAATATATCCAAAAAATAAGATCATAAACATAGTTTCAGTTCTCAAAAAGAGTAGTTGAAGAAGAACTTCCTGAGGTCCAGTATTTCAGATGGTAGAGCTGCCATACAGAAGTGGTATCCATAATATTTTTACCATGTATGTCTATTCCAAATTCCATGACCTGAGAGAAACCTCCCCCAATACTACTAGATTGCGATGCTGTTGTCTAAGCAGAGGAGGGACACATTTATTGCATTGGCAAAAAAGATCTTAAGGAATACAGTTCAGGGGAACGTCTGTGAGGGGTAGGCTTGTGTCCTGTATGACAGCATATTTGATTACAGCTCTGCCTTGAGAACCATGACAGAGCCCTTTCAAGAAACTACAGGATGACAGACATACAGTGGATTTGATGCCAGGTGTGTCTTCAACCACAGAATGTTCTCTCATGGTATTCATGGGTCTGTAGGTGCACAGTCCTGCCTGGACAGATGTATCTGATGTGACTGCTTCTCTCACATTTCTTTGGGGATATGTTATTTTATGCATCACCTGCTACTCAATAGTTGTTCTACCCTAACATGACTTCCTCCGTCATAAGGGTTTAGTCAACTGTGGAGCTGTATCTTAAAGCTCCTCAAAATTAAAAATAACAACTTCAGTCTGTTGATTATTTTTTCTCTATAATACCCCTATAACTACAAGTACAAATGATGGGATAATGCAATGAACCAAGTCTGCATAGATCAGCACTGCTGTCAGAACTGTTTGTCACATTATATGTTATCTAATGTCTTTAAACACTAACCTCCTTTTACTCTAGATTTGCTTTGATACATGGCATACATAAGGCACCAGTAATACTTACATGATCCTTCTTTCACATATAGAGAATAAGCCAACATTTTCAGCTTCATACATATTTCAGAAATATTTCATCTAGCAGTCTTTTATGGCATCTCACCATAGAGAAAGTCCAGATATTAGTAAAACAGAAATGCAAGTCTCCACTGGAGTTCATATCTGGAGAACTTAGTGAAAATTCAGAATTATTTTGTGTTTGTTAAAAATACTTGTAAACCAGCCTAACTTCAGTAAGAAATCAGATGAAAAAGAAACAAATTTTGAGGGAAGTAGGATCCAATCTGAATCTATCATCTGAATTACAGCTTGCAAACTTTCCTTCTAATCAATGTAAAGAAAGGATGGTGTGATTTATCTTACCATAAAGTAGATGACTATAATAAATCAGAGAAAGCTCATCCTAATACGGCCGTTTTTCTTTATGGATTTTGAAGGAGACCTAAGATTACCTACTCGAATGTAGACTTGTACATTGTAGACATGTGGAATTAGCCAGTGAAGATAAATCATATATCAAGGCTCTGCTCTTTAATGCTGGTAGTAATTGACTCAAATAATTATACAGTTACCAAAAAGCAGTTGTGAAGGTTTAACCTTGCCAAAGGGCAAAACTCCCCACACAGCCACTCGCTCGCTCCCCCTCTTCAGTGGGACACAAGGAGAGTATAGGATGAAAAAGCTCATGGGTCAACATCAAAATAGCAAGATCTCTTAACAGTCTTAACTTGGTGAAGTTAGTTTAATTTATTGCCAGTTAAGATAGCCTTGGGCTCAACTGTGCTTTGTGGTGGGTCTACTGGAGCTGTCTGGGACTGGCTGTGTCCTGCACGGGACAGTCCCTGGCCTCTTCCCAAAGAGGCTGCCACCACAGGCCCCCCCAAACCTTGCCGTGTAAACCCAATACAGTAGTGTTTCTAATACAGCTAAAAAAAAATTCACATTAAATGCACATGGAGCAGCCATTCTGGTAGCTTATGTTCCCTGGAAGGTCACATATGTGAGCCTTCCTACAAGTAATACAACAATAGTTCAAGTAATACTACACTTTTAACAAAATGTGTCCCACATTTTATGAAAGGCAATAAAAATCTAAGACTGCAGAGTGATAACTGTCTACTTTTGGGTGTCAGGGAAGGGTCACCCCTTAAGATTTGGGACTGTTCTTTAAAACACAGACACTGCCAGAAAATCAAATCTGTTCGAAAAGTCTTATAGAAAGTTAATTATATCAGCAGTCTAAGTCTTCACATTTAGAGAAGCACTCAGGTATCAAATTGTTCAGTGGTTTTCAAATAAATGGCAAGTAAAAATTACATTGGTATGATGGAGAGTCTTAAAGAAATTTCACCTCTGGTGATGGCCCAAGGTGTAACAAAAAGCTGAGATGCACAGATCAGCGGGGCTGAAGATAAAGCAGGATACCCAACAGTGAATTCATATTAAAAATCACAGGGTTTGGCATATTGCCAGTTTTACAGAGAGATTTAACTAATCTAATTAGGAGACAGAAGTGAGAGGACAAATTCTGTGACTGGCTGTAAGCGCTGAAAACAAGGAATACTGAGTAGTAAAATGGCTGTAAAGGAATACACTCAAGACCTAAAATGATAACCAAATTGTACATCCGGTTTGCTACACTACCAGTACTAAGATTGGCTTTCTTTCTCATATGAATTCACCATAAATCAGTCGATAATCCTGAGATTTTGCAGCAAGTTTAATGAAAATATATTTTACACAACATATACAAAGCAAAGATGAAACAGATGAGAAAAATAAAAGCAGCTGATCATAACTTCTTCTAAATAAACTCAGTAATGTCATTTTTATACACTTGCTCCAAAAATTAAATCTTTTTTCTTTTAGATATGGAACAAGGTCAGGGTTAACTCTAAATTCATCATCTCCTTTGAAACAGAAATAGCTCTGTTGACGCTTTCAGATGATTGCCTGAATAAGGTAGTAAAAAGCACTATTCTAAGGGATCAGAATAGAGCCTATAATGAAGAGAAGGTGGAATAATGTTTTATTGACTCATGCATTACAGGACATGCAAGGCTAACTTTTGGCTAGTTTATGACCACTAGTATATAATGAATTCTCAATTAGATAGTGCATATATGAATCCAGTTACAAAATATTATAGGTAACCTTTTTGTGTTTATTCATACTTCTGTTTGTTTGGAGCTTATGCCAAAAATCATACTGCATATAAAAAGAACTTTGCCTTACATGCTGGGAAAAAGCAGTAAGTGAGTTTTGCACATCTCAACACTTCAGAAACAGTCAGCTTCTATAGTCTTATTCTTTCTACTTCTGATATATACAAAGTGGACAGCTGTTGTGGTGGCAGAATTAGGAAGGCAACACTTCTGCTTTAGCTGGAAAACTTACCTAATTTATTTCTCTGCAGTTGGTGCACATCTGTGCCCATTAAAATCAATGGCAAAATTCTTTTTTTCTTCAATAATGTAAGATCAAGTGAAAGCATTTAAAGACTGAGATATTCCCACCCTCAAAACTAAGTATCTTTGTGATGGCTGGGTGATATGGAGGAGGAAAGAACCCAAGCTGAAGGTCTGTTTTCTGTCATTGATCTGTAGAGTTAAACTTGTCAGAAATAGTAATAACAGTTCCATATGGATCTTTGCGTTCTAAGTACACATTTAGCATTTTCTTAACATACATTCTAGCTGTAATACCAATTCTTATGGTTAATGTTGTGTTACACATATCTTAATAGGCAATACTTTCTTCATTGGCCTTAAAAGCCAAAGTAAAAATTGATAACGTTCACTGGGTGTCATGTGGCACAGAATATCTTTGTAGTAATAAGACTAAATCCTCTAAGAAATCTTAGGTTTTCACCAAAGTATCAAAGAAAAAAAAAATGAATGGGAAAAAAATAAAGAACTCTAAACAGGTCAAAGATAAGAACCAGAGACTGGATAAGGCTTGATACTGTTCTGGGCAGGATGTCAATTTGTCATCTCTGCTCAAATTTGCAAATTGTAAGAAATAAATTACAGCTTTTAACATATATTACAAATACAGCCTTCAAAAAAGCCCCATAGTGACTAGGGCAGTTAGTAAAATTTTGCACAATTCCATCGAGTTTTAGGAAACTTGCACCGTCTTTATCATCTTTGAGATCTTTACTGCTGTCTCAAATGTGGTTGAAATTTCATGGAGAGTTGAAAAGTTTGCTGGTGAGGACAGTGATCACAAAGACATACAGACAAACAGAGGGATGTCATAAACTCTGATTATTTAGGAAATCAGGTTACTAAAAAAAGACCAAAAATTCTGCTTTTAACACACTACATGAAATGGAGAATAGCTGTGATTGCAGCAGCCTATCTCCCAAGAATGAATTTGCCACATCTGCTAGGAAGTGAGCAATAAACAAGAAGATCAGGATGAACTCAGAGGAATAAAACTCTTGAAGACTCCTTACAGAAAGAGTCTGACTAGTCTTGCTTCCAGACAGCTTACATTTTCTAGTTTAGATCTTTCAGACCTTGGTGCTCACTGGTGGAAAATATGTTAATGGAGCTATCTACTTTTGTTGCCTTCTCACAACGAAAATCATTGTCCATCTAATCTTTATAGAGGCAAAAATTTAACATACCTCGTACACGGAGACAATTTATTGTTTTCTCAGGTAAAATTTTAAAAATGCAATACAATTATAACAGTTATCATGAGTCCAATTACAGTAATACTAAGACTTACAGTCCAACTTAATACAGAAAAATAATACTCTAGAAGAAAGCATTACATTGGAATAGAGTTAAACTAATATTTATCCTTTTCTTTGGTGCTATACTCACTCCTGTAATGTTCTCAGGGGTCCTAAGCATAATGACAACAGTGTTCCTCAGTTAGAGAAGTGGTGTGTTGCCACAAAACGTTAATGCCTCCAGTTCTGCAGTGCAGGAAGTATGATGTTTGTGGTGGTCTGACTGTTCACTCAGCTCCTGCTCAGATTTTGGCTAAGCCAGTTCATGCTAAGGCCTGATGTATGCTGGTAGCAGCACGATTAAGTCAAAGCCAGAGCACCAGGTAGGCAGGACAGGTGGCCAGGAAGAGCTGAAGGGCCATTATGCAGCTATAATCACCTGCAAATTGCTACCTCCGGCAGCCATTATCTTTTGTCAGGCAGTTTCCTCAGATTCCACTAACTTATGGAAATAGTATAGACCAAACCTCCAAGCTGGAGTGTATACAAGATCAGCTTACCCGAAAAGCTTTTGAAGTGGATCCAACAGCAGCTGGATTGCTGAGGCTTTAATGCTGTGATAGAGGAGGGAGGATGAAAACTCTCACTGTCAGCTAGGTAACTAATTCTTTTGTTTTGCTCATAGGTGCACCATATTAAGTTACGGGTTATAAGTTATGAAATCTTATTACTTAGGTGATGAATAAGTGAATTAATGTGATAGATTAGTCTGGGCAAAAGGGGGTTGAGCCCCTGTTTGTCGTGTTTGTTTATTATATTTCTTAATGAGTTAATGAAATAAAATTTAAATCACAGGTTATGTTGTAGTCAATAATATGGTAAAATGTAGTTCCTTGTCAGTTCTCTATTATTTGTGCTACAGTGTCATCATAGTTCACCTGTGCTAGCATGCTGCTCTTGTCTGGAAATTTGCAAATGAGAGGCAGCTTAAAGATATCTTTAGCTCCTTTAACCTGTCTAAACTCAGCTTCCAGTTGACTGAAAACTGACTTTCAGAACTAGTCACCTGCAGGAAAAACTAACTGGTAGTCATGACTTGCTTTGGTGGTTTAATCTTGCCTGTTTTGTCTTGCTGGAACAGAGACTTAATGAGCTGCCACAGTTAATTACTAGATAGTTACCATGACCAGAAGCTGGTAAACAGTAGCTTTCTAAACTATACAGTTGTTTATAGTAACTCCAAACTGAGACAGAGGGTTTATGGATGGATTTAGTACCTATGAAAATGCTAAAAAAGCAATATATATTTTGCAAGTTTACACCTCATTCTTGAGCCTCAGATTAGGACTGAAAACTCAGTAGCCTACTCATGTAAACATAATTTTAAGCTTAATGGTTTATCCATAAGGTCACGCAGTGCATGGGCCAGGTAAGTGTACTGACCAGCCAGCTGTTTATGCAGGACCGGCCCTTTTTACTAGCTTATCCCTCTGTTTTCACACATTTGTTCCTCCTGAAATTATGTGTCCTTCCCTTTCCCCACCTTTTGTTCCTTCCCTAAACATCCCATAGTAAGTCTTGTGCAATCCTAAAATGCTCTTCCCCTACACCCCATAATATGTCCCATAACCTTAGGCAGTGAATGCCCTCAGACCTAAACGTGCTCTGGAGAGCTGCTTATCTTCTTGATTGGTTTCAAGCCTGGATGTTGCTGTGGACGGTATCCTGGGAAGGGCCTGAACGTGGAGTCCCTTCCTCTGAGTCTTTAATTTGGCTTCCTGCCTACTTTTGTGCGCCTGTGCTTCTTGGGGCTTGTAGAGATGGGCCTTTGATGGGATAATGGATCCTGTGATGGGCTTGGAAGTATCCTAGTGGGGTATTGTTTGGGGTCCTCCACCTGTCATTGTCTCTCTGCTACTTTGTATCGTGCAGAAAAGCTTTTCTCGCATAACCTAACACTCTTCAGATAGATAGAACACAGTCTTCAGATAAACATGCCATGCTCTCCAAACTAATTACATATAACTGAGTAATGAACCTGGACGCACTTTTGTGTTGTCTTAATTATTTCTTAGGATCTACTCAGTGAGAGAACAGTAGAGAAGCTAGCATTTCTATATAAATTCAACAATAAATTTTAAGGTGAACAGATACATTTCTAACTAGACAAATGATATACCAGGACCAAAACTCACAACTTGTCAAAGGCTTTGTGTAAAGGAAGTGATATTTATGTTATCTGTTTAATGCCTTGTTGAATAAGATGACACTTGTTAATCGTCTGTCACACTTTTTGCACTGTTACAGCCTGAATTTTTATTCTAGAAACAGTATTTTCATCAAAGATGACTTAAAATAGATACATTTACGTCAAGAAGTGAGAAGAGTGTCCTTACACCAGCATAAATACAATCAGTTTCTTAGAAATTATTAAAAAATATTTGTGTGTTTAGATCTGTTAAAGTGTTCTTTTAGTGTTTAAAAATGTATTTGAAGATAAAGTCTCTTTTGGATAAGACCTCTTTTTTTTTTTTTTTTTTTCAGAGATGCTTGTCTTTTTTTTGTTTTTATTTTAAGTTCCGCTTTAACACATGTAAAACGTATCTTATATTAAACAGTTATTTTAAGTTTTCCGTTAGACAAATTTCTAGTAAATCTGTTATTCTTACCCCACTGTATAATTTTGGAAGCCTTTCATTCCATGAGCCACTGGTAGAGTCCTGACCTTTCTTGTGAAATTTCCTGTGTCAGACAGCAAAAGCAGAATCGGTGACGGTGTCATGCTCCTTTTCCTCTTAATTATCATAATTTGAAATCTGCGTACTGAATGTTACAGTTAACAATTAAGCCTCTTATAAGATATCCCTCTAGTTTTTTTTTTAATCCTTGCATTATTGGGATGTGATTAATTTCTAATTGTGAAGAGGTTTATGTACCAAGGATTTTTAAGATTGAGGAATACACTTATTGCAACATGTGTGCAAGACAGTTAAACTGCTGTACTGCTGAAACTGCAGTACAGTAAACAGTAAAATTACTCTAATAGTATCAGTGACACTGATAATACTCTACAAAGGTTTATTGTTAGTTTCCTCCAAGCAGAATAATCTTGTCACGTTTTTTTATACACCTGAGACCAAATTCAGGTGCTGAGAATTTCAAGGTCTCCAAAAAAAAAAAAAAAAAAGCAATACTTATTGGTGCATTATAAATTCTCTGGAATATTGTGTATTACCCATTCTGGCCATATTTTGAAAGTGAGCACACATTTTTACACTCATTTGTGTTTGGCTTTCGTACAGTATGCTACTCTCACTATAAAAGAAGACACCGCCCTAGAATCAGAAACCCCATACTTTTACTTTTGTTAAATGATGATCTCTTTACTACAGGGATTCTAGATATTTTGCCACTTGATGAGAGAACAGATGTGTTGGTGATCAAACATTGTTTTTATCTCAAGCATGATATTGTGTGACAGCATCTAATTTCAAAAGCCAGTTTCTTTTGAAGTTTATGTTTATTTTCTCAAGAAAATACTGCTACTAAACAGATTCATATTGAGAGGACTAAATCTAAGACTCCTGACTGTCCCTTTATTTGCTGGTGTGCAATTATAGTTTAGACAATAGCATTTAAAGAAACTGTAGAATTTGAAAACATTTGGTACTTCAATTTTATTGCATCTTTTAGAGGACAGAATGAAATATTTCTGAAGTGACATCTGTTTTACATATTTCTTGCCCTTCCATGATTCCTATCCTGACTGATCTAACATCCATATGGGTATACTTGTTTTATTATTCCAAAAAATAATGCAAATAAACATGACCATCGTGTTATATACCATTTGCTCCATACAAATGAGCAACACAGCATATACAGGCTTAACACAAATGAAACTATGAGTTGTAGCTCAAGTATGCAGACTGCCCTCTTGAAGTACAACTCGGAGGCAGTGTGTATGATGTAGTTCAAAACACATATGGTGCAGCTCATTTAGATGCTTTAGATGATTTAGAACCTTGCAGGTCTAACATACAAGGAAAAATGTCCTTTCATTTTCTGCTGAGAAAGATATAAATTGTTCTGTTGTTAAAATGTTCCTCTATGTGATCATGTCTCTCATCTACTTGAATGAGTAAGAAATGATGCAGGAACCATAATCTTTTGCACAACAGTTAAGAGAAACTATTAACTTTATAGACTATTAATGACCTCCTTATGAGTCACTAAAAGTTTCCCTTAACTGTTGGCAATTATAATTTCTAAATCATGTCTAATCATGTAGTAAAATAATGTAGCAAATATTTCCAGAGAAAGAAGGGACATAATCAGGTTTTTGGGAACAAATACACATTTTCTTATGAGGTGGAGATAAATTAATTTAAAATCAGATTTTTGATCTGGAGAAAATAAGATAACTGGATAAAGATTTAGAATATATTTAGATTTTGATAAATTTTCTACACATTGCACTGATTTGAATATCAATATTGTCATGAAGAACATTATCCTACATTAAAGGGCTGTGAAGGAAATAGGATGTCCAGTAATGGTTTACTGTCAGAATCACAGTTTAGACAAAATTAATTTTAATCAGTTCAGTACTGACCAGTTCAGTATGTCTCAGACTTTTTGCCTGCTCACTACTTCCTTCTGAGATGCTTACATACACGTCTGTCTTCTTTTAAGGGAACAAAACTAAGAAAATTACAACACTCAAAATTGGACAGAAGGGAAAACAATTACCATTCCGAGAAAAGAGATACAGTGTCCTTCAGAAGAAAACACTGTTAATTGTTGGTTATTAGCTTCTGTAGACACTATGGTTCCATCGTTTCCTGCAAAGACAGAACTATGTCCAGAGTTGCTACTTGAAATTCACAAACTGGATGTTTCCTTGTCTGAATTAATTGAATTCTTGGATGTGATAGCTAACACATATCAATAATTTCAAATTTGGCAGAAAAAGCAAGAGTCATGATATCATGATACTTAAGTTAGTCATCCATACCAAGCAGCCTCAATACTACCCCACCCTAAATTGTCTCCTTTGTTCTGTATCCGGCCTCCTAGTAGAAACAGTGAAAAGCCATGTTACTTTTAATATAAACATTAATTCCAAATCTGTATTAATCTGATTTGTACTATAAGCCATCATAAAACCATTCTATGATAAAGCACAGGCATAATAATTGCTTTTTATATGCTCTGATGCATAAATATAGGAAATACTGTTCTTATTACTATCCAAAGAATATAAATAATAAAACATTTAACTTGCTGGAAGGACCAGCTTATGAAGACTTTGACAATTAAATACACATACCTTGACTAAAATAGAAATTAATGGAAATATGATGGTATAGAACAATCATAAACAGTTCAAAACTAACAGGAAATACTTTTTGTTGGAAAAATTATTTTTATAAAAATTGTTAGAAATTAGGTTACAGAAGTTCTAAGAGGAATGCAAAAATAAATAAATTCAGCAAGAGGTAGGTCAAGGAAACAAATTAGTTTTATAATTTTTTATTTGTTTTTTATGATGATTATGATGGCATAGAACAGGGCTGGCTTCGTAAGTTTTTTCTTGCATTGTGATCTGGGTCACTGACCTTTATTTCAAGAAATTATTGAAAAAAGATTAGGTTGTTTTTTTTCTTGTTGCTGCTTTAGTGCTCCATTTAGTACTCTAAAATCTTGAGTATGTGATCTATTTCCTAGAAACCTTGGGAGAAAAATCAATCTCTCAGGTCATATTTGTCAATTTATGAGGCTGTTTTAAAGGGTCATCTATGAAGATTTGTTATCAGTACAATATTACATTGTTTAATACATTCCCTAGATACTCAATATTACATGGTAGCATAAAATGCCTTTTAAGATGCGGGAATAAACTTCTATCTTTTTCTGTTACTCATTTTTTTTCTTTTATAGCAAGCTGTACATCTGGAAAAAACCCAGAAATACACTAATTGTATTCCCCCCTTGTGCCAATAATGACCAATATTTTATGTTGCATTGAAGTTTGTATGGAAACATTCGTGTAAGTTGGAGAGAAGAAATAACAGTGAAATGTCTGTGCTTTGTTTCTTTTGACAGGTTTTCTTATAGACCTAACCAAACACTATATTCTACAGTATGAACAATGATTGTTTACTTTTTGAGATCTTTAGAACTAAAAGGATTATGAATGGGATTGTGAAATTATGTTAGTAGTATAACTAAGAGATATGATTTCATAGTTCAGTGCTAACCTGTCATTCACTGACATCAGTGACGGCAACATGTGGATATCTAAAATTTCTCATTGTCCTCCTTTAACTCCTTAGGGTCACTTTTTGAACTGAAATGCGTCTGACGTTCACCAGAGTGATACTGGGGGGATACAGCAGGGAAGAACAGGCTTGGAAATGTTGAAGATGTCTCCCTTTGTCTCAAAGAGGCTTTATGTGCCACTGTACTGTTTTTTGGCTGGGATATAATTATTTTTCTTCCTAGTAGCTTGTATGGTACTATGTTTTTCATTTGTGACCAAAACAAAGATGATGACACAGGGATGTTTTAGCTATTGCTGAACAGTGTTTACACAGCCTCAAGGCCTTCTTTGTTTCTGTTTCATGTGTATCTTTCACTTTACCTGTTAAACTGTCTTTATGTCAACCCATGAATTTTCATTTTCACACTTTTGCCCCTCCAATTCTCTTCCCCATCCCACTGTGGAGGAGTGAGTGAGCAGCTGTATGGGGTTGAGCTGCCTACTGGGGTTAAACCATGACACCCACTGACCACGCAATAGGCAATACAGTCCAACTGGATCTTCTCTCCTCTTCTGTCCTCTCACTAATAGAGACCTTTCCTAATGTAGTCATTTGAAGCTTCTGCCTTCTTTCAGATGCCCTCTTTATTTGTTATCTTTTAACATATTATCAGCATAAATGATACTTTGATTTCAGTAGCACAAAATCAATTTTCTTATTGGAATGCTATTGAACAAGTAACAGTGGATATTTATGAATTTGTAGAGATGCAGTTGAGCAGATAGAAGTAGAATTTGGAAATTAATCACTAATTATTAACAATGATTGCTGCTACAACTGTTTTCCAACGTGGGAAAACAGTGAATGAACAGCCACAGGATACCTAAAATAATTTACTGATGAATCTTATACTTTTTGTACACAGATATTTTTGCAAGATGATGTATTTTCTTTACCATATTTCTCATGGGTAACATAGAAAGTGTAATTGTGCAGGCTGTGGATGAACTACAAAGAGCTTACCTGAATTGGCTATGTATTATATAGTTGAAGTCCTTTAACCTTGACATTGGACACTTAAAGGATGTAGTGTTTGCTATTGGAAGACAATAATTAATGGAAGAAAAATGAAAACAGAAATAAATTGAGCATGGAGGTTAAGGAGAGTGAAATAGATGGTGAAAAGTACAATGAAAAGCAGAATCTTTCAAATATGAGATTTTTCATGTTATCTTCTAGCTAATGACTGTAAAATACAAAATGGAAGGGTATCTCTTGTGAGAAATAATTTTCCATTTAATTGCTTTTTACTTCAGATGTCTCTTTCTTAGTTTACTGTTCATAACTAGTTCACCCTTAAACCATCTTATTTCTCTCTGCCTTCGCAGCTCAACAAAGATTTTTCAACAAATCTAGTCATAATCTAATAATATTGCTAGTAGTTGCTAAGAGCTTAGTCCTGGATGCTCACTTTAAATGCACTTATTAGTAGCACTTGAAAATGCAGATTGGCTTTTTTTTGTTTCTTTTTTCTTTTCTCCCCCCCCCCCCCCCCCCCCCCACCTTCTTGACTTCTGTGTATACAGACATGTTTATGCAGGGGAGAGAGATATAAAACAGATATTATAACTATGTCTCTTTTTCTGTGTAAACAGTTCCAGACAATCTTACATCCCCAGTTTAGATGTTTTCATTAGCACTTCCACTTGTCACAAGAGAACTGTTTTATGTTTTATAAATTTAGATTAAAAATGTTCATACTTGTCATCTAGGTGAAGTTAAAAGTGAAAAAGTGTTAAGAGATGCTATATTGAATTTACTGGACACCTACAAAAGCACAATGCTTTGTGCATAAACTGTAGTTTCTGAAAGAGTGAAACACTCACATTGTATTTTTTTTTTTTTTCCTTTCTGTGCTGATGAAGAGAATGTTTTCTGGATCTGATGGATGAGACAATTCATAACTACTGGAATCTCAATTCCCACTGCTACTGAGGAGAAGTGGTTTTTGCATTCACTGTCTACTCCCATAAAAGCCTTCACAGAGTCCATCATGAATTAATATTTCTGTGTAGCAGTGAAACTCTATCTTCCCTTCTGTGCCACCCATTGCTGGGAGTCTTAGAGTCCTATTAGCTGTACTGTGCTGTAATGTGTTTCTGCCTTGTCTCAGATGAAGGTAGGAAGTAACTGATTGTTAAAAAACACCTCTAATTCCTTTGTGTTGCAGAATCCCTATAGGGATCAAATTTTCTTTACATAATTTTGCATAGAATGTGGCACAAAGGGAATGAAAATAAGCTAAGGCAGGAGCAAAGATATAGGGTTGTTGGATTGAGGCTGAAAATAACAAGATCAGAGGCAGTAAATTTTGTAATTTTTAAACAAGTCTGATGTATGCTCTGGTGACTAAGATGGGGGTTTAGACTTCACTGCTTTCGTGTCTACACCCAGTCTCTCACTGCCTTTGGCCTAGAAATAAGTCTTTCTTCCAATGCCTGCCATCCTTCTTTAAGTACTGGGAAATAACAAATTCCTTGGTCTACATCTTTAGTAGTAAATAAAGCATAGTCAGGAAACAAGCTGAAGCACTGCATGTCTGATCATCTTCACTGCTTAGCCAATTATGTATTTGCTGCCTATGTTCCAGGCTGCTTCAACTAGCTTTTTACAAGTCAGCTATGTCTACAAGACATACTGCTTGGGCTATCTCTAAGCAATATAGATGTGAGAGAGTTGGTGTCATTTGGCCTTGGACCAGAGATAGTTCCCTTGCTGGTTTAAGGCAGTAGACTAGACATATCCTTAGCTTTGTACACATTATAGAATTAAATTTTCAAAAAGTCAAGGCCTAGGTCAAAGTCAGGAAATTAATGACATTCATAATTTATTTCTGCAATGTGGCTCTTTTTATAGATGTAAATAATTATTTTTACGTATGATTTTATTCTATATGCCATGTCCTTAAAATTTATACTGAAGCAGGATTAACCATAATTCTTATATGATTGCTTCATTTCAAAAACCACAGGGTTTTAAATACTTATTCTAATTAGGATCTGACTGCTAATATGTGTTTGCATGGTCATGACACAGTATCATAGGATTTGGGCATATTTATACCTTCGGAGAAAAGGGAGAAACTACATGACAATATGTTGTCCTGAAAAAATGATCAAAAGAGTTTACTTTAGTAACTCGCTTATGAACTTGCTTAGTCATCTTTGCAGGAAGTGCAATAAGAACAGATGAACACAAGGAATGACCACTACTGCCCTAAATCAGTGATCCATTCAGCTCAGCGTCATGGTTCGTATTACTGCAGTACAAGAGGCTGCAGAAAAGAGCATTACTTCTGCAGTCCTTTCCTTGTCCTCGCTCCTGTAGTTTTAGACTGAGGAAGTTAAAGCATACACCACTGCCCATTCCCTTTAGCTTTTATTTATGGCCAATGTTATCTGCTCTATAATTAAGACTTAAATACTGTGAATGCAGCAAATTGGAAGTTAGAAGGGATTGTTCTTTGTAACATTTGATGCAGTCTAAGACCATAAGGACTGCCTTCTGTCACATTTTGCTGCAGATTCTCTCATCTTCTAAAAATCACACACACACACGTATATAAAATACATATGGTATAATATAATGTATATACATATGTAGTATAGTATATAGTAAATACACCTTGCATATAGTTTATATATAGAATAGAATATTTTTAGTTGGATGGGACCTACAAGGATCCTCTAGTCCAGTTGTCTGACCAATTCAGGGCTGACCAAAAGTTTAAGCGTATTATTAAGGGCATTGTTCCAATGTCTCTTAAACACCAATAGGCATAGGGTATCAACCACCTCTTCAGGAAACCTCTTCCAGTGTTTGACCACCCTCTCGGTAAAGAAATGCTTCCTAATGTCCAGTCTAAGCCCCCCCTGGTGCAGCTTTGAACTATTCCCAGGCATCTTACCGTTGGCTACCAAGGAAGAGCGCTCAGCACCTTGCTCTCCACTTCCCCTCCTCAGGAAGCTGTAGAGAGCAATGAGGTCACCCCTCAGCCTCCTCTTCTCCAAACTAGACAAGCACAGAGTACTTAGCTGGTCCTCACAGGACATACCTTCCAGGCCTTTCAACAGCTTTGTTGCCCTTCTCTGGACGTATTCCAGTACCTTAATATCCTTCTTAAATTGTGGGGCCCACAACCGCACACAGTACTCAAGGTGAGGCCACACCACCACTGAATACAGCGGGATAATCACTTCTTTTGACTGGCTCATTATACTGTGTTTGAAGCACCCCAGGATGTGCTTTGCCCCCTTCGCTGCGGTGTGTTGCAGAGCACCCTACTGACTCATATTGAACCCACTGTTGACCAGCGCCCCCAGATCCCTTTCTGTGGGGATGCTCTCCAGCCACTCCTCTCCCAATTTATACTTGTGCCTGGCATTACTCGACCCTAGGTGCAGAATCCAGCATTTTAACTTTTTAAATTTCATCTCATTAATCATAACACAATGCTCCAATCTTTCTAGATATGCCTTTGCATGGCCTCTTATCTCTCGAGGGAGTCAACAGCACCTCCCAGTTTGGTATCATCAGCAAACTTGGTAATGATGCATTCAGCTTCTGCATCCAGATAATTGATAAATATGTTGAACAGAACTGGCCCTAGAATTGACCCCTGAGGGACACCATTGGTGACCGATCACCACCCAGAAGTAGCCCCATTTACTACAACCTTTTGAGCTCTGCCCGTCAGTCGGTTCTTCACCCAGCACACTGAGAACCTTTCTCATTAGAAATCGGTCTCATATAGGGACCACAGTTTTTATAAATCATTCGTAGTATTGTAACATGGAAAAGGACTGGGAGAATTCTAATACTTTCAGCATTCTAAGAGTTAAAATGAGTTAAAGATGAAACCTGAATTCTTCAAGCTATGAAAAGACAGATGTTAACCTCTCCTGAGTCCTCTTCCAGCCACCTGCCAGTCTCAGTACAAAAACCAACACAAAATGTAACACACTTTCATATCCATAGAAAGCCTTTATAAAGATTAAAGCTTTGCATTATCTTTTCTTCATGAAAAAAAAATCTTTTTCCCTCAGTGAGATCTCCTTTTATAACAGATTTCTATTGTGTGTTAGATTTCTTCTTTAATGGCAGTGATTCAGCTTATGGTTTCTTCCACCACTTCCCCCCCAAATAAGAAGCAAAACTTGTTAAAATTAAATAGAGGTGGCTACAAGCTGACATCTGTGTCAATGTGAAGAACAAGGACAAACTTTCCATGGCTTTCTTTTAAGAACAGAAGGACCTTTTTTTTTCTGGAATTCTGAAAGCACTCTAAAGGATTATACATGTAGCCTTTCTTTATAAATGAAAGATGGAAGTGCTGCAACAAAAAGAATCAATGTTCTGTAAAATAATAAATAAAAAAGTTCTTATTTGGGAAAATATTCATGACAAAAGGCAGAGCTATATACATACTCTCTAAGATGCAGTGTTCTATAGTATACTTCATATTTGTATTTTTATACATGCATTGCTTACTTTTAAGTAGACATTTTGTCAGAAATTAAATACCTTTGTGCATAGGTGCAGAGAGCATAAATGCTACCTAAAAATAGAAACTATTCTTTGTCATCTGAATAGAAAACTGAAGGTTAGATGCAAGCTGACAAGTGTACCCTTCTGTATGAGTAGCCCATGAGTATGATAATATCTTGTTTTTCAGAAGAGGTACTATGCAAATTGCAACAGGTGAAGTTATAATTACAAAAAGCTATTTTTCAGTAACACCATATCACAGACTTTTAAAAGACAAAAGCTTTTTTTGAATGTAGGATATTAGAAAATAATAATAAGCTGTATTTTGCTGGATTTTGAAGTTTGAATTTGTAATGAGGATAATTTAATCTAAAGCCACAAGTAAATGCATGCAGTCACATCTGCTGTGAGATAGAATATATCATGTTTCAAATCTTAGGTGTATTAATATTTTCTTTAGTGAAAACTATGTATCTGCAGTCCTTTTTTTCTATATCATCTTTCATTCAGAAGCTGATCTTTAAAAGTATGAAAATGAATCCCAGGATCATTCCAAACATGTTAAAGATGAAAGACGGCTGCTCTTTGACGGTATGTAACATCAGTACATCATCATTTCTAACAGGTAGCACAGAAGAATATTGAAAGAACTATTTGTCAAACCGCATTTTAGAAATATTTTTGTTTCCTTTAAATTAAAAATTTTTGAGAAAAAATTACTATTCTATAGAAATTCGGTTCTTTTTATTTAAAATAAATGCTCAATATTAATAATTAGCTTTTCTCATTAGGTTGTATTGGCTTGTGTTCTGTAACTCTTCTTTTGCACAAATTCCCTAGACAGGGACTTTTCTTAATAGATATCACTTCCGTGTGACATCCATGATGAATTTCCTCCATTCCCCTTAAGAAGAATCACTGAAATATTTCAATAGCTTAGGCTATAACTGTATATAAGAGGAAGAAAGAGTTTGGTTGACAAAATCATTGCTGCTTCATGGTAAAAGTTGAAAACTTAAGTGTAAGGAACCTTCCTCTGCATCAAAAACACAAATATTTTTATCGACATTTACATTTATTTATTAATTTTCATTATTTTTACAAGGAAATTAACATTTAGAGAAATATCTTGTCTTTGAACACTTATAAACTGATTTTCCATGCAGTTAAAATCTTTTCTTTGTATGCATGTATTACGATTATTTTAACAGGAGGGCAAGATACTAAATTATTGATTTTCTTTGGCCATTAGAGTGAAATTATTTTGAACTCACATTTAACACCTCAAAGTTTGACACTAAATCTAGTCAAGTCGTCTCTGGCTTTCATTACCTTCATGTAAGTCAGAGTGCAATCATTTTGGTAATATTAGACACCTTTTTTTTTCAGGAATAGAAAAGTTACCATCCAAATGTGCCTTTCTTTTTTCATTGTCTGCAAAGGAAGCCTGTGGCAATCAACTTAGAATCAGAATTCAGCTTTCAGTTTTCTAAAATTAGGGTAAATGAAATCTGTCCTAAGCACCCTTCTGAGGTCATCCTACTAGATACTGAATAGATTTAGTCCTGCCTGGCTTGGAACGTCAGATAACATCACACCCTCAGGAGTTTAGATTCTTACACAGTACATCAAATGTAATTTCTGGTACTTACTACATGTTTGTATTTGCTTTAGATACACTATTATTTTTCATTCAAGTTTTTGTTTTGTGTGTTTAATTAGAAAAAAATAATTGGACAGCCAATGAAAAGTGGTATTTTCTGTTTTTAAAAAATGACATTTATAGTACTAATGTAAAAAAAAAAATCACTTAATGAAAAGGAATTATTTTGATTATTGTTTTAGACCATGTCTGATTAGACAGGCATTTTTTAGCACTTTCAAATACAAGCCTCGTTCAATTAAGAAGCCTTTGGTATATGTGAGACATTTCTTTTAACAATGTTTCTAGACAAGTATCTCTTAAGACAGATATTTTTTTTTTTAAAATAAGAATTTATTTTGTAATAGCAACCTCAGATCAGCATGTTATGTAAGTAAATGGAAAGTTGTATGTATTACAAGGTATCTTGGTGAATTGGTATCTAACAATGGTAATTATTAACATATTTACCCTTATCACTCCAGTACATGGTCATCATGCCAGTTATTTTTATGTACTACAAGGCCCTCCTTCTGCAAATTGAAAAGCACTCTAAAAAAGCACTTAATCACTTATTCATGTCTGTAATCTCACTATCTTCAGTTATTCATTACCAGGTACAGTGGACTTGACATAAATCACATGTAAAAACTCAAAAATAGCTAACAGGTTCAAAATATACCCCTCAAGAATACGTACCGTAATCAGTTTGGAATTACGTATTGTTTAACTCAGTTGCATTAACAAGCCACTCTTCCTTATACGCATTCTTGGAGGAAATAAACTAGATACCTATTTTAATGTGATTATAGCAGGATACAAACAGAAACATAAGTCTGTTCTAGACTTCTAAGACAGGAAGAGACACTAATATTTTGCACTCAAGCTCAAATCCAGTCTCTTTCAATAATAATGAAAATGTTATTCAAACTAGACAATAGTAACAGCATAGATGGAATACATTCTACTTTTAACTTCATAGATTATACAGTTTAAGTCACCTCAGGCAAAAGAAGGATTTCAATAAAAGTCTTATGACATCAAAATATGCGCTCTGACCATTAAGCTAGAAAGTATTGGGCAAGAAGGCTAAGTATATCGCAACTTCTGAGAGATTTTTGTGTGTGTATGCTAAAGGTCCTTAACGTCAGGAGATGGATCATGAATCCTAAATGGAGAGAGCTTTTTTCCAGATCAGAATAAAGTGCCTCTCTTTAAGAAATGAGGCGTAAGACCTGCAGCTCTCCTCAGCATTTTCTGCTAGCAAATTTACTCTGCTTAGTTCAGCAGCCTGGCTTCATGGATTACTTTAGGTCTGTAACTCTCCTTAAACACTATGAGGGGTGTTTGGGCACTGAAAATAGGGTATATATTCTACTATGTGGTGAAATATATGAAAGAACAAGAAATTGCCACATCAGGCAATCCAAGACTTACCTCCAGTCTCAAATGTTTTTTATGTAATGGAAAATAATGATGATCTGGTGTCTTGGTCCAAGAGTTTGTTATCAGTTCTGTGTAACATACTTGCTACCAAATTAGAAAAAAGTCCTTCTCTGCCTGGATGCTCTTCCTTCCAGTATTTTAAATATACATCTAGGTAATGAATCAAAGATATTTTTTTTATTAGAAGGAAAACAAGAACTTAGATAATATTCTTGCAAAACTGCATAATCAATAGTATTTTTTTCCTGTAGTAGTGCACTCTGGAGTAGTGAATCATCATAGACTGGAATAAAAGTGAATTCAAATTTTGAATCTGTTAAAACTGGCATTGCCTGTGTTTTAAACGTGAAATGTCTTCATTTGGAGCAGAAGCCCCAGAAAGGCAGTTTTTATTCTGATATATATCCCTATAAGACCACTGTGTGACTTTATATTTGTCTATTTTTAAATTGAGAGTGCTGTATTGACACCACTGGAAAACAAGGTTCTTCACTCAACAATTAAACATACAGAAGTCATGTGGAGATATCAGAGGTTTCTCTTCCAGTGCTTCGGATTGACACTAGCATTTGTGTAATACATAGTTATGTCTCTGCTTTTTTTTGTGTTAAGCCATGGTCTGTATGGTGGGTTGACCTTGGTGGGCTGCCAGACCTCTACTCAGTCACTCACTCCTATTCCTCAACAGGACAGGGGGAGAAAATAAGATTAAAAAGTTCGTGGGTCAAGATAAAGACTGGAGCGTGAGCATTGTAGGGGTATGAGGAACGGGGTTTGTAGCCAGTCCATAACAGTTCTTCTCTGCTGCTCCTTCCTCCTCCTGAAGTTGGGAGGTTCAGTAACTGCACCAAAGCGGTAATAAATTATTTTTCATTAAATACTGTTAATATCATGGCCTTGGCCAAAATGTGATTTTTTTCCTGTCTCCAGGTAGTTATGTTAAATTTGTGTCATTTTATGAGAATTTTAATATCCATATGGAAAGAAACAAGTGTTACCAGCTTGGATCTTTAGTCATTATTTTCAGTGGGTACACAATAATGACTCTCACTTTTCCATCATATCACTGCAGTTTTCCTAAAAAGAATTTATGAAATTAACTATGAAAAACAAGCTAGGTAAAGTCTGAGTAAAGTTTGGATGTAGGTGGTAATCTGTACAGTATTCAGGACTTTTAAAATAGCTTTTTCGGGGTATCTGACTTGTTTATATGAATTTAATTTAGTCACGTGTATTAATGACTTCTCATTAAACCTTCTGTAATAAAAGATTTCAACTCTTCAATTCATTGTAACAAATAAGAGTTCTTTGAGCAAAATAGGCTCATCTTGAAAAGAAAAACACAGCTACATTCCAAGATCAGACTGTATTTTGCTGTACTTTTCAAGCTTTAACTACTCAGGGCAAGACTATCAACATTAATTAAACATTTCAAAGGTAAGGAACAGATCTGGTTAGCTTTAACGTGTTCACAGTCTGATTTATTTTGTCGAATACATCAGAGACAATTCAAGAAGGATTTGCACCTAACTTTAAGTAGGAACACTTAATTTAAAGCATTTTCATGATTAGATGTGACATACTCCTTTTGCTAAATGCTTCACATTTTCCATTGCATTTCCACATAAGTGTTCCCTATTTTTACTTTTTTAGTCAATATTTTTTTATTAAGCAAATCTCTTTTTGTACAGAACAAAAAATTTCATGTGCATGTTGACTATAATTGCATCATTTATTTTTTGCATCATTTATTTTTTTGCCTTTATTTTTTGGATCTGTTGTTGCTATCAGCAGCAAGTTTCTGCAGATACAGTGTTGTCTGTACAAAGGAATAGTTGTCTTTTGAAACAGATACAGCTACCAACACTGGTCAGATCAAGATCGAATCATAACAGCTTAGCCAAAGCCAAATGCAGTCTAGTTTTCAGACATATCTTGACTTCAGTAGGCTTTGTATCAGGCTCAAATGCCTGTGTTTTTCCATCTCCATTTTCCTCAGGCAAGCAAGTGCTTGTTTGCAGGAAAGTCATCTGGTTCTGCGGTGTAGGAGCTGGCTGTAGGAGATCAGAGCATGAGGAGCTCCGGCCAGTGCAGAAATGTCTTCTGAGCCCCAGGAAGCCCTGAGGCTGAACTGCACAGTTCTACCAGTCTCTCATGCGAAGAACTTAAAGCAGCTCAAGGCGGTAGCTGAGCAGTGGTTAGAAAGAAGTAAAATTGCATCTTCCAAGATTCTTATGGATCAGAAAAAGAGATGCTCATTTAAAATGTGTGCAGATGAATGTGCTGAATGCTATTTTAATGTATTTATGTTGAAACTATATTTGCACATTTTTCAGGTACATCTAAAGTTTTTTTTTTCTAAATGCGGACATCTAATGCTGACAAACTTCATAATTTTGTACCATTATTAGGGAGTTTATCAGTAGCTAATGTATGAATATAACAGAAAGCTGACTGCAAACATTTTTATTGTTCTGTAGTCACTAAATGCACTATTAAATTGTCAAAACAAAATCATACAGAACTTGCTGTTTCCGAGCCTCATTACCAACCCAAATCAGGTTCAATCAAAGGTCTGTAAAGCTTTGAAAAGAACTTTTGCACTGTTTAGGGAAAGGTCTGTGTTTTACACATGTATTTTGAAATCACGGAAAATAGAGAATATACCAAATCACTCAAAAGATATATACAAAATTAATTACTACATCATAAACTAAAATACATAAAAGAAAGTCACAGGTATTTAATGCAGGAAAATTTTCCAGATAGTCACCCAGTGAGACAGAATTGTGGTGATTATGAACAAGATTAATATTACTCTTATTATGGTAGCATCTAGGTCTACAGCAGATCTGTAATCATTTGGCACTTTAATAAATTCTGTACAAACTCATACTACCCAAAAGGGATAAAATAATGTCCTGGTTTGAGCGACACAGGACAAATTTCTCTTCTAATATTTGGGAAGAATGCACTTTTAGAAGACTCTAGTGTCTGAATTTGTGAAAATATTTACTTTCTAGCCAGCTATTGTGTGGGGGTTTCAAGGTCTCAGTGTTTTTGAGCTTGCCAGGTGCAGGGATGAGGGGAAGTGAGATCTGAGAGCTTGACCCAAGCTGGCCAACAGGATTATTTCATACCATCAACGTCATGTTCACTATAAATTAGGAAGTTTGCTACAAAGTTCTCTCTCTCCCTTGATGGCTGCCATCCTGAGAACTTCATCCCCCGTGCCAGACTCCTGAGGCCCTCCCTTCCTCCTGACGCCGCAGCGCTCACAGTGTCCGACATTTGCTGTCCACTGCTGGGAGTGCACAGCTTCCTACTGGTATAATTGGTTGAGTATAATCTTTGCATATTCTGTATTGGTATCAGGATCAATATGGGTTCTTTAGCGCTATTAATGTTAATTATCTAATCTTACTCTATTAAATCTGTTTATACTTCAACTGCCGGGTTTCCTTGTTTTCTCCCGATTCCCTTACCTGGGTGGGGAGGGGTCATTGGGTGATAGAATGATTGTGAAAACGACAATAAATTGTTAGGGATTTCTCAAACCACAACAAATAATTACAGGAAGAGGAGCAGGAAAGGGGAAGTAGAAAGGGAAGGAAAGGAAACTTAAGGGTCTAATAATATCTTTGTTTGCCAAATAGGAATTAAAAGTGTAATAATATTAAGTAACTTGATCAAGGTGACAAGGAGGCACTGTTAGTACAGGACAAAGGAATTACAGCTGCTCCAACCAAATCGGCCGCAACGAAGACACGGCTGAAGTGCCTCTTCACAAATGCGCGGAGCATGGGGAACAAGCAGGAGGAATTAGAGACGTGTACACTCCTCCAAGGCTACGATCTCATTGGCATCGTAGAAACTTGGTGGGACGACTCCTATGACTGGAGCATCGGCATGAAAGGGTACAGGCTCTTCAGGAGAGACAGGCAAGGGAAACGAGGAGGCGGTGTTGCCTTATATGTTGATGAGCAGCTGGAATGTATGGAGCTCAACCTGGGGGAGGATACCAAGCCAACTGAGAGCCTATGGGTCAAGATTACAGGGAAATCGGGAGCAGGGGACGTTACAGTGGGGGTATGCTACAGGCCACCCGACCAGGAAGACCAAGTGGATGAAGCCCTCTATAGACAGATAAGGGCGGCATCACATTCACAGACCTTGGTTCTCATGGGTGACTTCAACCACCCTGACATCAGTTGGAAGGATAACACAGCCAGGCACAGGCAATCCAGGAGGTTCCTGGATTGCATTGAGGACAACTTCCTTCTCCAAGTGGTTGAGGAGCCAACGAGGAGAGGAGCCATGCTGGACCTTGTTCTTACCAACAAGGAGGGGCTGGTTGACAGGGTCAAACTCAAGGGTAGCCTGGGATGCAGTGACCACGAAATGGTTGAGTTTGAAATCCTCAAGGCAACGAAGAAGGTGCGCAGCAGGCTGATGACCCTGGACTTCAGGAGAGCCGACTTTGGCCTCTTGAAGAATCTGCTTGGTATGGTGCCGTGGGATGAAGCGCTGGAAGGAAGAGGGGTCCAAGAAAGTTGGTTAATATTCAAGGACCACCTCCTCCAAGCACAGCAGCAATGCATTCCTACAAAGAGGAAGGCAGGCAGAAAAGCCAGGAGGCCTGCGTGGATGAACAAGGAGCTCCTGGAGGTGACCAAAAGAAAAAAGGAGGCCTACAGGGAGTGGAGACAGGGCCGGGTAGCCTGGGAGGATTACAGAGGAATCGTTCGAGCAGCTAGAGAGCGGGTTAGACAAGCTAAAGCCCAGCTAGAACTAAATCTGGCCAGGGACATTAAGACAAACAAAAAATCCTTCTATAGGTATATCAGCGAGAAAAGAAAGACTAGGGAAAATGTAGGCCCTCTCCGGAAGGATACGCAAGAACTGGTCACCCGGGACAGCGACAGAGCTGAGGTACTCAATGACTTTTTTGCCTCAGTCTTCACAGACAAGGACAGCAGCCGCACTGCCCAAGACGCAGATTGCAAAGGAGAGGATTGGGAAAACGGAGCACCGCCCACTGTAGATGAAGATAAAGTGAGAGACCACCTGAGGAACCTGAAGGTGCACAAGTCCATGGGACCTGATGAGATACATCCGCGGGTCCTGAGGGAACTGGCAGATCAAGTCGCGAAGCCACTAGCCATCATATTTGAGAAGTCGTGGCAGTCTGGCGAGGTTCCTGACGACTTGAAAAGGGGAAACATAACCCCTATTTTCAAAAAGGGAAACAAGGAAGACCTGGGGAACTACAGGCCAGTCAGTCTCACCTCTGTGCCTGGCAAGATCATGGAGCAGATCCTCCTGGAAACTCTGCTGAGCCACACAGAAAACAAGGAGGTGATTGGCGAGAGCCAACATGGCTTCACCAAGGGCAAGTCATGCCTGACAAATTTGGTGGCCTTCTATGAAGGGGTTACAGTGGCAGTGGACAAGGGAAGATCTGCTGATGTCATCTACCTGGACTTGTGCAAAGCGTTTGACACTGTCCCACACGATACCCTGGTCTCTAAATTGAAGAGACGTGGATTCGATAAATGGACCACTCGGTGGATAAAGAACTGGCTGGATGGTCGCACTCAAAGGGTTGCGGTCAACGGCTCGGTGTCCAAGTGGAGAGCAGTGACAAGTGGCGTTCCTCAGGGGTCGGTACTGGGACCTGTACTGTTCAACATCTTTGTTAGCGACATGGACAGCGGGGTAGAGTGCACCCTCAGCAAGTTTGCTGATGATACCAAGCTGTTTGGCGAGGCAGACACGCTGGAGGGGAGGGATACCATCCAGAGGGACCTGGACAGGCTGGAGAGGTGGGCCCAAGCCAACCTCATGCAGTTCAACAAGGCCAAGTGCAAGGTCCTACATCTGGGTCGGGGCAATCCCAAGCACAAATACAGGCTCGACAGAGAATGGCTGGAGAGCAGCCCTGTGGAGAAGGACCTGGGGGTGATGATTGATGAGAAGCTCAACATGAGCAAGCAGTGTGCGATCGCAGCCCAGAAGGCCAACCGTATCCTGGGCTGCATCAAAAGAAGTGTGGCCAAGTGGTCAAGGGAGGTGATTCTGCCCCTCTACTCCGCTCTCGTGAGACCCCACCTGGAGTACTGCATCCAGCTGTGGAGTCCCCAACATAAGAAGGACATGGACATGCTGGAGCGTGTGCAGAGGAGAGCCACAAGGATGATCAGAGGGCTGGAGCACCTCTCCTATGAGGAGAGGCTGAGAGAGTTGGGGCTGTTCAGCCTGGAGAAGAGAAGGCTCCGGGGAGATCTTATTGCGGCCTTCCAGTACCTAAAGGGGGCCTACAGGAGAGCTGGGGAAGGACTTTTTCCTAGGGCATGTAGTGATAGGACGAGGGGGAACGGCTTTAAGCTGGAAGAGGGCAGGTTTAGAATAAACATTAGGAAGAAGTTTTTCACTTTAAGGGTGGTGAGGCACTGGAACAGGTTGCCCAGAGAGGTTGTTGAAGCCCCATCCCTGGAGGTGTTCAAGGCCAGACTGGACGTGGCCTTGGGCAACCTGGTCTAGTGAGAGGTGTCCCTGCCTATGGCAGGGGGGTTGGAACTCGATGATCTTCAAGGTCCCTTCCAACCTAAACCATTCTATGATTCTATGATTCTATGATATGTGGGAAGGTATTTTAAATCTCCTAAGTACTAGCTCTATGAATTATCTAGAACTAATATTCATACGTATTGGAATCTCTCCCATTTAATTGTCACCCTTGATTTTCTTTTCTCACAGTAGCTTTCTTCTCTCTTTCTACACGTTGACTTTCAGGGAATCTGACCAGGAAAACTGGTCTCCCCTCAGACTCCTTTTCTTTAGGCTAAACAACGCCAATTCCCTCAGCTGCTCCTCATAAGACTTGTTCTCTCAACCCTTCACGAGCCTCATTGCCCTTCAACTTTGATTGCAATCAACCTTTTAAAAAATCACACACTATCAAAACCAAAATAAAATCAAGACCTTGTTCAGTTCTTCCTGAGGCAAATGGAAGAGCAAATGTAATTACATTTTTTATGCGAGTTGCATTTACTTCTCTGGTGAATGCTATTTTCAAAAACAAAGCCTCCTTGGTGTGAAGTAGTAAAATTATGAAGACTTATAAAACCACAAGTTCTCTTTACACTTGGAGATATGTCTCCCTTTCTTTGGAAATGGAAGAAAAGACATATGATAAAAAAGATTTAAACAGAAAGTAGGTATCTAAATCTAAAATTGTAATGCCTATTCATCTGTCACTGAATTGAAAGGAGATCATACTAAATCAGGCCCTACACTTACTCTTACTATTTTTTTCCAAGTTAGAAATCTTGAACAACTTAGCATCTGCCCAATTCCTACTGAGAAACCCAAGTTAAGATGTAATATAACACACAAAATGTAATTGGGGCAGCTGTATACTTCTAAAATGCTTTTGAAGAAAGATTGTGAAGTGCCTTTAAACAAATCTGACAGGTTGAAGTATCTATTCATACAATGAAAACCTGAACTTCAGTTTCCCTCCATGCATGAAGGATTGCGAATGTACATTTCTAATCCTCATGACAGTCACTTAAGCACTAAACTGGAGGCTGTCAGTTGGGTAGAAGAAAAGGCAGTAACACTTTCCTTCTCTCTAAAGAACCTTTTGTATTAGCAGAATATGTCAAGATTTACTGGGCCAGGAAAAGAAACGAAATGTAAACGTGTCTTTTTAGCTTAGAGTTATGACACCTAAGCAGGAACAAAAAACATTGATTGCCCATCCCTGTTCCAATAATTTATTAAATTAGTTTAATTTTCTAATGAATTTTAATATAAGCAACTGTCAACAAAACTGTGAACAAAGAAATAAAACCCTTCAGTCCCCTTTCCCAAAACACCCTGCTAACTTTTGACTGTTCTCTTCTTAATCAGGTAATTTAAAATTATTTAGTCTTAATAGCCCATCTTAAGCAGGAGGAAAGTAAATTGTGCTAGACTTATAAAAACTTTCTAAATGTGCAACTATGACACTTCTATAAAGACAGCAAATGTGTGTGTGAATTCCCAAAGCAAGTAAGATAAATTCAGCATTGATTTTCTGTGACACAAATGAGACCAGAGCTAACAAGTTGTTTTCAAAAAGTACCTGTGGTTTCACATATATATTTTCACTCTAGAATTAGCAATCTCCAATGTGGCATCAGATATAAGAGACATTCTGCTGCTCAGCACTTGACTGCTGGCTACATCAATGTGCTGGTAACTTTGCATCTCATTTTCAGGCCTCCTTCTCTCCATGTGCCCTGTGTAGAGAGCTCTGGTTTCTAACACAGGGTCCTCAGTACCCTTCCAAGGATACTACTAAGCACAGAGGCACCAATATTCCCTTTTTAAAACTAACTCATGGTTACATGTACTATACAAATACATATAACTGCCACAGCTTATGCTAGAGAGAGTTGGATATAGTTGAGTGATGGATCAAAAAAGGTAAGGCTCATTTTACTACATATCAGCCTTCAAAAGCCAGGCATTATTATCTAGGTGTAATTCATTCCACTGTTAAAGGATGTGCTAGAGGGCTTTGTGCTCTCCACTGACTTTGGAAAATATCCAGGAAAGTTTATGTAGGATAAATAGCCAACTTTTAGAGAGTTAATCCATTTCAAATTATGGGTCTATGCACACAAGATGGTTAAGCCTTTCCTCTTAAGTATGTTAGCACTGCAAAGAAAATACTCAACCTTCTCATGGTTTGGCCTTTTTACCTTTTAAAGTTGAGTCCAGAGCAGAAATTTTCTGAATACATTAATTCAAATTCTAATACACAACTCCAATCCATAATTAGGCTTTTTTTCTGTTTTATTCAATCATCCGTTGATTGTAAAAACAGAATGGCTCCTGGCTTTTTGAGGGCCCCTTAGGCAAATCACATCATGTAGCTATAAAATAAAACTGGTGTAGTCATGCCTACCACTAAAGAGATATTTGATATAATGTGTTATGCATTTTGTTCAAGAGCACCAGTGAAAGGTACAAAATGAAAGCTTTGAAATTATTAGAATGAGACACCTGTAGGGGAATCTTGCTGTATGGTGCATACAACAAAAAGATACAATCGTGCCGGGAAAATTAAGTGCAGATATCCACCATTATTTTAGTAACCAAAAATAATCCATATACATTTTACCTTTGTTCATCCATGTGAATGCAAAGTAAGGTTATTGTACAGACTCAGAATTTTAGTTTTACACTTAGATGGTTTTTTATTTGAAATATGTGTTACTTAAGTGCAGTCAGTGTGAAAACCTCACAAAAAGTACACTTTCTCATGAAATCTCCTTTTGCTCTATTCTATTTTCAGTTTTGGCTTTAACACTAATTAAAAAGGAATTTTTTAATAGTAATTTTGCTAAGTATTCCAGAACCTCAAATATAGCTATTTATGAAGCTTATAACATTTAAAAGATGCATTTATATAAATGTAGTTGAATCCATATTAATTCAATGTTATGTTATACATATTTATGTAAAAGCTAGACTTATAAGATTGCTGTATTGTGGTGCAACATTTGTTAATGTTCCTAATGTCTATAGCAAAACTACTGTCATTATTG
This sequence comes from Pluvialis apricaria, assembly GCA_017639485.1. Classification (NCBI taxonomy): domain Eukaryota; kingdom Metazoa; phylum Chordata; class Aves; order Charadriiformes; family Charadriidae; genus Pluvialis; species Pluvialis apricaria. The sequence goes on from CM030007.1 coordinate 53,341,063, forward strand.
TGCTTGTATATGCAAAACTAATGAATAAATCCTTTTCATTACTAAAAGGCAGTATTTATTTTTAAACAAGAATGACCATTGCAGTGGTTCTTGGGAGAAAAATGCATTGCTTTCCATATATTAAAAAGGTGGGAGATGTGATTAAATTATTTTGTATATTCTGCAGAATAAGAAGGGCATTTACTTCTTAATATGGGCATCTACATCTTAGCACAGATAACTTTGGTGATGTTGACGGTGGTTCCGTAAATTCAGAAAATCTTCGGCGTGCATTTGACAGCAAACGCTTATGCAAAATTATGTGAGATGAAAAAACCTATTTAGTAATACTAATTTCTCTTAAATAATTGAACAACTGTTTCTAAATTATATAATTCAAGAGACAGATTGTGTCTGTATAGGTAGAACAGCAACATGCATGGCAAGTGTCGTGGTTTGGGCCAGACTGGCCACTGAAACAAATGACACATGCTCTCCCCCACCTCTCTCTCCAAGGAGAGGAGGGAGAGAGAGAGAAAAGCGACTTACAAATTTAGAAAAAAAACTTAACTACTTTAATGAAATATTAATAATAAAATAATAAGAAAATAATTAAATATATACAATATAAAAAAAAACCAGTATTGAGCTTCCAAGATGACAATCACATCACTGGCAGACACTGGGAAAGTCCCAGACTGAACTCAGTGACAGATGGGAAGTGGATTTCAGATCTGGATTCAGGAATGCATGGATTGGGATCAAAGGCAGATGGACAGAGTCCTCCTCGGATGCCAGCCACTGAAAAAAGAGACCTGACCCTTCGATCCCTCAGCCTTTATACTGAGCATGAAGCAGATGGGATGGAATACCCTGTTGGTCAGTTTTGGGTCACCTGTCCCGTCCGCTCCTCCCCGCAGGTGCGACCCCTCTACACTTTTCTGCTTCCAACCCTCCAATGGGGAAAATAGCAAAGTGAGCTGGCCTTGGTTGTTATAGCAATAAGTATAAGCAAGAGCTTCTCTGCGTACCGTTATGTGGCATAAATTATAAATAATCAGGTCTTATCATAGAATCACAGGGTCACAGGATCACAGGATCACAGAATCACAGAATCGCAGAATGGAAGGGGTCAGAAGGGACCTTCAGAGATCATCTAGTCCAACCCCCCTGCTAAAGCAGGTTCACCTACAGCAGGTTGGACAGGAATGCATCCAGGCGGGTTTTGAATATCTCCAGAGAGAGTGACTCCACAGCCTCTCTGGGCCACCTGTTCCAGTACTTTTAGAATACACTGTGGCCACAATCCCAGTGAGAGTTTTCTGTATTTCTACACTCCTTACATTATAGAAAATTGAAGTACATAATATACATGTGATTACTGAAGATTCAATATACATACAATTACAGGGACTAATTACAATATTTCCTTTGTTAGTAGCATCAGCCCCAAGTGAATATACCATAAATATCACTCTGTATGTGTGACCCTGTGTGTATGCCTAGTGTGAGTGTGTGTCCATAGACTGGAATATCTGACATGCTCTTAGTAGGTTAACTATTTGGTGGGACTATACATACAATTACTGCGAGATTTTGTACTTGGTTTTTCTCAGTACATGCTTTCTTTCAAAGGCCAGGAAAATAGTTTTAAGTTAACTCCACTGTCATTATGTTACAACCTATTCAGAATTAAGTATATTTGGAAATGATCTCCTCCAGATGAGGAATTTGTCAATTTCATCAATTGACACACTTGCACAGAATCATTGTGGAGATAAAATTTTAAACACTGTTTGTTTTTTTTTTTTGTCAAATTTCCATGTTGTCAGTAATAGATTTATCTAGTGCATGCCTACAGAGTTTTTTTACATTTTTTATCTGCACATATTATCGTTTATCAGTATTCTCCCTTGTTCTGAATTTCAAGTTATCTAATCTGCATAAAAAGATAAAAAAAATACCTTAATATGATTTATTCATTTCTATAAAAAAGGTTATTTCTTTTCTATAAGGTGTAAAGTCTTTCATCTGGTAAAGTCTGGAGGAAGAAGCTTGGAATCTTGATAGGTATGAGATAAGCAAAAACAATAAAAGATTTCATGGCTGAAAGCCTATAGATTAAATAGAATTACATAACATTGTAAAATATCTCAAATTGCTTTTCAAAGTTACACATGCCCTGCCTACTGAAGCATAGACAACACTATGAGGTGTGGAGTGAATGTCCATGTATCATGCCCTGCAGCCCACCTTTAGCCACTGAAGCATGAGTAACTTTGCTGTTCTTGGCTCACAGTCCCTAGTCTTTCCTCTGTGTTTTCATTTAGAGGAGAAGTTCATATAATTTACTAGAAATGTATAAAGCTTCAGGTGTCAATTACTATGCAATGATTTGCCTATGGATCAGTCACAACTCTGAGAGCAGGTATGTATGTCATGGTATAGCTTTTTTCCTTCCAGCTTTGGCTGACTCAATTTTCCTAACCTGCCCTTAGCCAGAGAACTGTTCTGAAGAACAAGAAATGTGCTCCTACACAAAGAGGGGAAAACAGATTCTTTATACACTTTTCCTCTCCATTTGGCCTCACTTTATTTCTGTGTGTGGTTTTGCTTTTTGACCTTGCCTGAATTAGTCAAAACAGTTACAGCACTGTAAATATAAATGTATTATTTGCCCTGTTATGCAAATATGGTAGATTATGTTATCTGCATAGGTAGATGGGATAAAAATAAGCTAAAAGGAGAAAATGGTACACCATTTCAAATAAACACATATATTCTAATAATTTGTTATTTATATATTCCTGGTGTGGATGATTCATTTAACTATATGGTTCCAGGCCTCTTTAGTAGCATTGCTACTGTTATCCTGTTTATGTGTCACAGGTCTTTTTCTTGCCATTAATTTTTTTTTTTTAATAGAAAGGTCATGTTTTCTATTTGTCATTTTTTTTAATGCTTAAACCAGAATCAAATGTTACCTATTATATATAATACAACAGCTACATGAAATGTAGTGATGTAGCTTATGGAGACACAGAAGAGAAAATTGGAGCTATCTACACATTTGTATCTGTAAAAGCTTGGAGTTATGTAGACATATACATATATTCCTTCTCTCCAAAGCTGTAGTCAGTTTGGGATGAAGACATTAAGACACTTAAAGCTTTAAGATAAAGTATTGGGTTTCATTATTCTTAAGATAAGAGTCTCATGATTTAAGACAAGCTCAATAATTTAGCTGAGCTTTATACATTGAGCTAGCCTTAACTGTTTAACTCCAATTATAATTATGAAGTAATATATGCTATACTGTATTCACAAAAGGTATTTTGCCTTTATTTATTTTGTAAAAGTTGTAAAACGAGGAGATTGAGAGCACCGTCAAGTTTCCAGATGACACCAAGTTAGGCGGGAGTGTTGATCTGCTTGAGGGTAGGAAGGCTCTTCAAAGGGACCTGGATAGTCTGGATCAATGGGCTGAGGCCAACGGTATGAGGTTCAAAAAGGCCGAGTGCCGAGTCCTGTACTTGGGCCACAACAACCCTGGGCAACACTATAGACTTGAGGAAGAGTGGCGGGAAAGTTGCCCAGTGGAAAAGGACCTGGGGGTGATGATTGACAGCCAGCTGAACATGAGCCAGCAGTGTGCCCAGGTGGCCAAGAAGGCCAATGGCATCCTGGCCTGCATCAGGAATATTGCAGCCAGCAGGACCAAAGAAGTGATTGTCCCCCTGTACTCAGCACTGGTGAGGCCGCACCTTGAGTACTGTGTTCAATTTTGGGTGCCGCAGTATAAGAAGGGAATTGAGGTGCTGGAGCATGTCCAGAGTAGGGCAACGAAGCTGGTGAGGAGTCTTGAGAATAAGTCGTATGAACAGTGGCTGATGGACTTGGGGTTGTTTAGTCTGAAGAAAAGAAGGATGAGGGAACAGCTTATTGCTCTCTACAACTACCTGAATGGAGGTTGTAGAAAGGTGGGCATTGGTCTCTTCTCACAAGTTACAACTGATAGGACGGGAGGAAATGGCATCAAGTTGCGCCAGGGGAGGTTTAGTTTAGACATTAGGAAAAACTTCTACACTGAAAGGGTTATCAAAGACTAGAGCAGGTTTCCCAGGGAAGTGGTGGAATTGCCATCCTTGGATGTATTTAAAAGCTGTCTAGATATGGTGCTCAGGGACATGATTTAGAAGTGGGCTGGCAGAGTTAGATAACGGTTGGACTTGATGATCTTAAAGGTCTTTTCCAGCCATAATGATTCTATGATTCTATGAAATACTATATTCAATATTTAAAAGTTTTGGTTTAGCACATGAAGTCTGTATTTAGAAAATAAAACAAACCCCCAGTAATACAAAGTCAGTCTTCCAAAATGCTTTATGTTTGGGAAAGGAATCTCATAAACATCACAGTCCCGATTCTTTGTTTTCTAGGTCATTCTGCAGCCATGCAAATTGGATGATGGATATTGGTTTAAAATGATCTTGTACTCTGTGTACATACACAAAACTAATTACACTCGATGAAAAGCTGTACAGAATTAAGCCAAAGAAACACTTGGATTTTGATAAATAACTTATTTTCCTCTGTCTGTAGTAAAATGATGAGATGCAAATGCAGACGTAATAGAGATATTCCCATTCAGTATTTTAAAATTATAGTTTAGAAACATGCTAAATGGAAATGGTTTGAACAACTACTAAATTTTGTGAATAATTAGTATAGAAAGGAAAATTTAGTATGGCAAATAAGGAGAGGGAAGTCTAGAAACTCTGATTCATTACTAGGAAACAAAAAAATTTCAAAATAAGTTTTAAGAATTTAATTCATGGATATTTTTAAGGCCAATACTTTCTCTTTATTTTTCCTTTAAATATAAATACCAATAAAATACACTTGATCAATTAATTAGGAAGCCAGTGACTTAATGACTAGTCAGAGGTATGAATAATTACATGGAGGAAATGAATAAATTCAAGTGACCATAAAAGCATAGAAAGCCTTTTTACCTCCCAGCAATGCACCCTCAGTCTTTCCCCTCCAAATTCTATAAATTCTATATTTGTAGACTATCATCAGGACCATTTTTTTTGTCAGGAAAGTGTTACTAGAAATGAGACCCTGAAGGACCTGCACTGAATTCCCTTTGCAAGACATCCTCTGTGAACTTGGAAAAGTCCTAACAGCTCCCTGTGAGGGTTACGTCACATACAGCTTTAGGCAGCTATGATAAAGGTGTCTATATCACCTGGTGACCCATTATAATCAATAGAGAAAAACTTTTTTTAGAGGAGATTCATGTGATTTACTTTAAATGTCCACATTGTGAAGAGACAATGTGTCTCTGTCATGACCACAAAAAGAGCCTGGGCTGAATACCATTGTACACGTCTTTCTTTTGTGAACTCTAAAATGAGGAATGTAGTCCTGCCTTTCTCCTCACAAGTATCATGAGATTTAAATCTGAAGCACTGTGAGTTGCATGGGTATTATAGATAATGATTAACCTCTGGGCACTGAAATAGAATTTAGAGATCCAGTTATTAACAAATAATTCTGATATAACTACCCACTAATGAATTACGTAAAGTCAAGGGGAACAGCTCTCCAGATCACCTCTGGGACTGAGAGCGCTCACTGCGTACAGGTATGAGACACACTACAGGATGTAGGGGAAAAGCATTTTGGGATTGCAAAGGACTTGCTAAGGGATGTTTAGGGGAAGAACCTAATGTGGGGAAAGGGAGGGATGCAGGTGATTTAAACTTGATGACTGAAGTGGGACCTCAGGTCATAAGGGCCTGTGTATTTGTGGTGTCAGGGACTGGAGCGAGTGTAGGTCTTCAAACAAATGTATTGCCATCAGTGAAGATCAAGGTGGTCTAGACAGCGAGCAGGTGAAGTGGCTGGGGAGACAGGGGTGTATGTGTGACTCTAGGCTGAGCTGGCTGTTGGAGGGATGAGGGGTGTCCCTTTCAGCTGCTGGAGAGACTCTGGGATCTGGGGGGTCACCTGGGAAACATGCTTTGTCTGTGTGTATTTGCAGGGGTGAGGCACCTGGGGAGGATCCAGGATGAGGTATAGGATCTACTGAGTATTAATGGTCAGCTACTGGGGAATCTGGCATGTGTGTGGTTCTGCACCAGTAGTGGCTTCAGGGTCTTGTATGTCTAGGTGCCAGAAAATGGGGACACTGTGATCCAGAGGCAGTTACTAAGCAGACCGGGTGTCTGAGCCCAGCTGCTGGAGGGTTCCACATTGCACATACATACGCATGCATATACATATTTCCCACTAAGAGATCTTCACCTTCATCAGCCAGACAAGGAAACAGGATAAGGCCATTGGTGCTGTTTGTGTTTGGGTGCTGAGTGTGCCCATCTGTGTTGGCTCTGTGTGTGTATATGCATACGGGTATATATATATATATACATGTGTACATGTTGTATGTGTGGTTTTGTGCGTGCATGTGTCTACTAGGGATACATTCTCAGCCTTACTACTTGTTGACCTGGGGGCATGGAGCTGTGGCAACCTCACCTCTGTTGGGCTGTCAAATTCATGCCCCATTCCCCAAGCCCCAACAGCCCTAAATAGTGTTTACACAGGTGTCCATCCGTTTCTTCCTCTCCTGCCAGAAAATGATAGTAATGGTAATGATAATAATCTGAAGTTAGGAATGTTTCTTTAAACAATTATCTCTAAATTTTGCCTGGGAAATAAAACATAATAATGGGATATAGACTAATGTTGTTTACAGAACATTGCACGGTGTAAAAATGTAAAGTAACTGGGAGAGCTGGTAGATGTGAGCAATCAATCTCCTATCCCTTATCTGGCAAGTTTTCCTAGATCATGCGTCTGGTTCTTGAGACTGAGAAAGAAACAGAGAGAAGAAGAGCATTGTTTGTCCAGTGGCCTGTATGTTAACTGACTTCCTTCAAAGTAGAAATGTTTAAATCCACAAAAATGGGATGCTTACTCATCACAAATAAAAGTGACAGGCTTAAAATCTTTTCAAGACATAATGGCAAATGGGCTTTCATACGTGACCTGAAGAAGAATGGAGGTGGGGACTGTGGTATAGACATAGTGTGTTTGAAAAGGTATCAGAGACAAAACAGTGTATGGATGTGTATATGTACGGATGTACATATGAATGCTACTGCATATTTCACACATTTTACACAAACACATACAAATTTCTTTAATGTACTATTCACTCTTTTCCACTCAGAGAGAAAGTTGCTCGCAAGCACTTGCTTTGAAGGAGAAAGACATGTCCGTCTATTTGATATGCTAGATAATTTCTAAGCTAAAGAGGTAACTTACGGTATTAAATGTTATCTTCTTAACAGTATTGCTGTTCTGCAATCATTAAAAAGAAATTGTAGTGTGGAACAATACACAGAGAACATCTGCAAAAAAAAAGATACATTTTAAATGGTTTTGTGAATACATGCCCTGTGGTTAGGTATAACTGTAGAATTGTGTTTGAATGAAACCCGAGGTGACAGTTGAGGGAGCACACTAATTTAATAACAGTTGATGAATTAAGAAACTGTATTACTTTTTAAAATCACTTAGGAAGTTTCCTCTCAATCGCCTTGGTTGCCTGGTTGATTCTTCTAGACAGAATGTCAAAAAGATTTGGAAACACGCAGTCTGTACAAACCGCTGTGTCTGGTTTAGCCTCTTTTTCACTTTCTAAAGAGACTTACATCAAAGCTTTATATTTCCATTCCAATAAATACGCTATATATGAGAGTTTTCCTTTTGGGACAAAATAGTGCTGACTATCACAAAATTTCTTCTAAACTGAGTACATAACCTTTAGCATCCATCACTTCTAAATATGTTTCCTTTCAAAGAAGAAGAGTATGTTAATGACACAAAGTCCAAGCATCCTTAATGGTGATAAACCACTCCTTTATATTAATGCATAACAGAAAATGAAACCATTTACAAAAATGTACCTTTCCAGGAAAAACTCAATATGACAGCACAAGTATCTAATGATTAAAGCCAAATACCACAAACATTACAAACTCAGTGCCAGCAAAATGAGTATGGAAGAACTATTTGAGCTTGACAGTTGTAGTTTCTAAAATGTTTTCAAAGCAATCAGGGAATGACTACGATTGAGGTAAAAACCCTTACATACCCAAAAGAAAATTCCCACCACTCACAAAGACCTCAAACAAAATAATTTCTGTTACTTTTTTATGGATATAGACCTTCTCAGAGTTACACTTGACATTTCCATTTCTAGAATAGGTTATTTCAATGAAATCTTCATGAAGCACAAATTAATATGTTGCCTGATCTGATAAGAAATCAGTGCTCCTCTGAGTAGTGGTAGATAAAGGGAATGTCATTATATATAAAAAGACAGAACTTCTGAAACATGGTTTTTTTTTTAATTAGAGACAGTAATTATAGTACAAATAAATATGTTTCTATGCAGCACAAGTTCTAGCTCCGACTTTGCATTTCTCAGAGGAGACTCCGAGACTTAAAAAAACAGCTAGCACTGAACACTATAAACAATACTCTAGCTTAACAGCTCCATGAAAACAACATTAAATGGAGTACAATACACCTGCTAGTTAATTTTCTTGCTTTGGAAGTGATTCAAAGAGTCAACAATATCCTGAGTTGCGGATTAAAAGTCTTCTCCCATGAGAAAGATGAATTCTCTGCTCCTGTAACAGCGGTAATAACCTACTGTGCATATATAGCACTTGACCTATGATACTATGTCTCCCTGTCCAGACTTTAGGATTTACATTATATTGCATACATGCATTTAGTCACAATGACTATAAGAAAAAGAAGGACTTGTATTTTTTTCCTGGTCTTGCGTGTCTTAAAATGCAGAAATTATTATAATTGTTAGCTATGTAAAAACAAAAATCTCACTATTGATCTTAGAATCCTAGACCTGAAGTGAAGCCCCCGCTCCAAGGATACACTAATTGTAGTCACAATATTCTTGACAGGTGCTTGTCCAGCTTCATATAAAGACCCTCATAACAGAGATTTAACAGCCTCTCAGACAGTGTATTGAAGTGTTCTGCTATCTTTATTATAAAGTTCCATGTTTTTTTTTTTTTAGCGACATCTAACCTAATTTCCTCCCATTAAATTTTAACACCATTATTATTTTCACATCTTAGAAATTATTCCTTTCCTCTTTACACCATATTTTGAGGTATTAAAAAGAATGTCAACTTGCTCCTTCCATGGTTTTCTCTTCATTAGAATAAACAGTCCCAGTTCATTCAATCTTTTCATAGAAAATATGTTTTCTAGACACTGATCTTCTTTCTGATGTCTTCTGGTCTTTTTCCAGCTGTTCTAAATCATTCTTAAAGTATGATGCACAAACCTGACAATAGGAATGTAGCTGAGGCCTTTCTGGTTTTGAATTAACAGGAAGTATTACTATTTGTTGTACATCCCTTTTCTTTGCAAAAGTAAACTGGGGGGGCGTGTTGATCTGCTTGAGGGTAGATTGGCTCTGCAGAGAGATCTGGACAGGCTGGACAGATGGGCTGAGGCCAATGGTATGAGGTTCAACAAGGCCAAGTGTCGGGTCCTGCACTTGGGTCACAACAACCCCATGCAGCGCTACAGGCTTGGGGCGGAGTGGCTCGAAAGCTGCCTAGCAGAGAAGGATCTGGGGGTGTTGGTGGACAGCCGGCTGAGTATGAGCCAGCAGTGTGCCCAGGCAGCCAAGAGGGCCAACAACATCCTGGCCTGCATCAGGAATAGTGTAGTGAGCCGGAGTAGGGAAGTAATCATCCCCCTGTACTCGGCACTGGTGAGGCCTCACCTCGAGTACTGTGTTCAGTTTTGGGCCCCTCACTACAAGAAGGACATTGAGGTGCTGGAGCGTGTCCAGAGAAGGGCTACCAGGCTGGTGAGGGGTCTGGAGGACAAGCCTTATGAGGAACGGCTGAGGGAGCTGGGGTTGTTTAGCCTGGAGAAGAGGAGGCTGAGGGGTGACCTTATCACCCTCTACAACTACCTGAAGGGAGGTTTTAGAGAGATGGGGGCTGACCTCTTCTCCCACGTGGCAAGGGATAGGACAAGAGGAAACGGGTTCAAGTTATGTCAGGGCAGGTTTAGATTGGATATTAGGAAGCATTTTTTCACTCAAAGGGTTATTAAACATTGGAATGGGCTGCCCAGAGAGGTGGTGGATTCACCATCCCTGGAGGTGTTTAAGAAAAGGGTAGATGAGATGCTTAGGGACATGGTTTAGAAGTGGGTGTTTTTAAATCAGGGTAGGTTAACGGTTGGACTTGATGATCTTAATGATCCCTTCCAACCTCACTTATTCTATGATTCTATGATTCTATGATTCTATGATTCTTTAATCATAGTCAGTACATGAACCCCTTTGAAAATGTCAGTTTTTGTAAAGTCAGTATTTAATAATTTTGTGGTGCTGTTATTTGGATATCTTACTGTTCTGCCTCAACCAAAAAAACCCTAATGCTTTACCAAGGGATTCAGGTTTTTTTTTTATTTATATGTAATATATACGTATGCATACATGCTCCTGCACAACTATATATGCATGCATATATATTTTAGACGGTGATCTTTGTCCATGATCTTTTATTTCTTTCATACATCTGGTTGTTTTTCCTTCAAATAAGCAAATAAACAGCAAAAAAAGTGTTCTTCATTGTTATTAGAGAGTAAATGTGATCATACTCAATGAAATGATTCAGCACTGTAGAGCTGCTTTGTGCTACCTTAAGCTGTCCTATAACTTAAATGAACAAGGCCTGTGACTCATTGCTGAAGAATCGAGATTCTATCATGGAGTGTGAACCTCATTCTCTTTCACGTCTACAAAGGGCCAGTTACACAAATAGCATGTTATATGCCAGGGCAAACACAAACAGACAGATTTTAAGCAATGGAAGAGTGAAGTTTGGGAATTACTGAATTTTGTCTGAAATAAATAAGAAATCACATTCTAGAATTAAGCTGTTTAATTTAATTTTCAGTCTGCAAATTTACCTTTATATAATATAATGACCTAACGATTATTGAAGACCATGAAGCTACAGTTTGTTCATTGATACTGCACAGCTGACATAGCTCTGGGAAAGTGAGTTAAATTCTTGTTATTAGAACTCTGAATTTAAATGACATGTTTTCTGTAAACCAGAAAAAATGTCATTTGCCTGTCAGATCCCAAAGTAAGATAAGTAAGATAACAAGACTGGCAGTTAAGAAGTCTTTATTTTTCTTTTTTTTTTTTTTTTTCCCTATTTGGTATAAGCTGTAAGAAATTCTCTCTGGAGATATTTACAAAAAGAAATGAGCAGTGTTTTTATAGCTTTGGTCATTTAGGTTGGCTTTATCAAAGGATCTTGGAAAATAAAGAAGAACCCAATGTAAGTTTATTGCCCCTTTGTTTTTCCTATTCAGGTCTGCAAGTCAAGAAGAGCAAGCACCGAAGACAAATAATTTTTTTTTTTCTTCTTTCTCCCACATTCATGTGGACACAGTCACTATACAGAGGTGAAGGAAAATGAAAGATTCATGCTGTCATTTCAGGGATATTTTTATGCCATATATATTAAACAATCCATTTAACACAAACGCATTCTTTGATAAAATACTTATTTATTAGAGGGATAACCAGTCTCTACGTCGTCTTTGTTGGTATGAAAAAATAAGAATATGACTAGTGTTACAGTAAAATGTTAATAATCATGGAAATGTACTAAATTTACTACTTAAACTCTCAATGATTGTATTTCAGGAATAGTAAATCTTTAACACTTCCTTCAATACATTAAAATGGCAAGCCCTGGTCCTACACTTGCTCAAGTTCTGTCCCCTATAGGTTTTCTGGATCAGTATAGTGCATATATATACTAATATATAGCACTATGCACTAATATCTAATATCCTATACTAACTACAGAGCATTCATAGGTTTCTGGGTGCTTAACAGACATTTAAGAGGGCAGGGAAGAAGGATTTAATGTCTAAGAAGACAGTCACATGGACGTAAACAGTAATAGTATTAAAAAGTCCTGTTCATTGACGATGAGGTTCAGCTGTTTCTCATTAGTGCTGCAATTTTGTGATTTTTGTTAAAACTTACCCTGTTTAGAAGCTTAAATTTCCGGAACAGAGAGCCCTTAGGTATTTCTCCTTTCTTGTGACTTAACCCTTGCACAGCCTCCTCTTAGAAGTATTACCTTTGTTTCCACTATACCTCAACATATATGCTCCACTGTATGTATGAATAGAAGTAGTTCATTTGAACAACATAAAGTACAGTCTTGCCATTGCTTGGAAAATAAGGTTCTAGGAGCAAAAGTAGATGAGTAGTATAAGCTACAGGGAAATACAGCATTTTTATTTCTTAAAAATCATCTTGATAACTTAAAAAGCAAGATGTATAATGGCAAAAGGATTCTTGCTCTGGAAAAAAATTGGAAACCATTAAACATTAGTTCAAGAAAAAATACCACTGTAGCAAATTCAGATTTTTTAATAAATGAAACAATAAATAAAAATAGATAAAAATGTAAAAGTAAAAAGCTGTATTCCTTATGGCCTAATGTTCATGCAGAAAGATTATTGTAAATTGTGCTCTTTGAATGAAAATGATAGTGCTGATTATAACATTTTCAACTCTCACTTGGTTTTGCTGATGAGAAATTGGTTCAAGGTATAGTATAAAAGCCAATCTGCCAAAATGCTATCTCAGTGCTTAAACCTTACTTTTTGTTTCTGCATTATATGTATTACTTAATTCTATTGATGTCTACCTCACCAGAAAGTTTTCTCAGTATCTACTCAAATTTTGTTATAGGCAAAAGGGAACACATCATAATCATGGAGCTGAGAAATTATAGTTATTCCAATTAATGTTTTAAATGTCCAAAGGTCTAAATTATCTAGTACAGAAAATTCTCACTAATTACAGAGGTAGGTTTATTACCAAAGCAAGTACTGCTGGGATTTCATCTTTGGTAATACACCTAATATTACCAAATGTGAAAAAAATTTGATAACTGTCACACATTTCTTTTATACAAAAATCCAAACCATTTACCAAAGATGGAATTTGTTATCGAACTTCCTGAATTTGAATCTTAACCTGTGGATAGGCCAGACAACTTGTGTATTCCAATGCATGTTTGCTTGGAATGACTGACAAGCACATGTAATGGTTGCTGGAGTAGAAAAACTGATCCATCACTATACCCACAGCTTAAGAAAGATTGATAGGTAAATAGGTAGAGAAACACACATACATCCGCATCAGATAAATGCTAGCGGAGCAGCTTTTTTATTTCCCCTCAGATTTTTTTTTCCTGTTTTGTTGCTGGTAGCAGGAAAAAGTAAAAGTCCCACAGGTACATCTGAAGACTTGGTCAGAGGATGATGTTCAAATGGAAATGAAGAAACAATTATGAAACATTATTACAAGAAACAGCTTCTGCTTTATGCTTCACAGCAGTTGCTCTTAAGAAAATAGATGATCCAAATGTTACTATGCTTGTTCAGTACTTTTAATCTGTAATTCTCCATTCTCTTTTCTAAGTAGTATAGAAAGTACTAGTATTCTCTACTTGAGACAAGTACTAAAGTAGAAAGTGTTTCCTCAGGTTACAAAATTATTTCGCAGAATCACAGAATGGTCAGGTTTGGAAAGGACATCTGGAGATCATCTAGTCCAACCCCCCTGCCACAGCAGGGACACCTACAGCAGGTGATCCTCTAAGATCTTTGAAATATCCTCTTGAACACCTCTTGAATTTTTACATGATTTTAAATCCCTTAATAATTGGATTACTGACAGTATACCCGTGACATGGTGTTTCTACTGTAATGAAGTTTCTGTGGTGTAATATGCAAATTGAGCAGAAAAGAACTAAAATCAGTATCTTTGTACAAAAGGTCAATAATAAATTACAGAAAAATCACTGAATTGTCATGATACTTATCATTCCTTCATATTAAGGAAAATTACATGGTTTTTATGACAGAGAAAAGAAAAGAGAGAAGAGAGAAGAGAGAAGAGAGAAGAGAGAAGAGAGAAGAGAGAAGAGAGAAGAGAGAAGAGAGAAGAGAGAAGAGAGAAGAGAGAAGAGAGAAGAGAGAAGAGAGAAGAGAGAAGAGAGAAGAGAGAGAAGAGAGAGAAGAGAGAGAAGAGAGAAGAGAGAGAAAAACAAATCCAAAAGCACTAAAAACTGAAGAAAAAGGACAAGCTCTTACACAGAAACTGACCTTATATTTTCCTAATAAAACAAAATTAGACTTTTTCAGTAGTTATCATTTCACTTTTTCTTATGCCCATGAAATTTTCTCTAAACTAGTGAGAAGGGAATTGCAGTGAAAGATTTTGATCCACCACTAGAAACTGTTCCAGGCTGTGGGAATCAGTGGTACAGCTCTTTCATCTATCACATGAACATTAAGGACATGCTGCAAGTCATCTATCTCCTTCATGACCCCCTTTAGTAGGTTGGAACAATCACCTGCTACTAATCCAAGAGCAGCCACTGCAGAGGCTTGCAGGCCTGGCAGTCAATTGATATGGGTGATCTTAGTCAGGTGTGCATTTTAAGAGTCTGGCATCCAAACCTAGTAATTTGTATTCTTATATTAGGTTCATGAGAACTGATAATCTTATGATACCACACAAATGATTTGTTGTGTTCCACACACAGTTGTTCAAACAAAAGAGTTTGAACTTCAGCTTTGCTTAAGCTTGTACTAAAACAGAACGTAAAATAGAAAAATATTGATGAAAAGTTGTTCATAAATATGTTCAACTTAAAAATAAAAGGGGGGGGGGGGGGGGGGGAACATATATCATTCCTAAAGGGAAACATTCCATTTAATTTTGTGTGATCTGATTTTCGCTGTTACAGCCACTGAAACTTGTCTCAGAACTGCCATAATACTCTGCCATCTTGCAGTCTGTATTTCCCACATTCCTCTTACTTTTGTGTGGCCAGGCCTTCCAGCAATCAGTCTAGATGGAAAACTGTAAAGTTATAATGAAAAGTGTTGCTCAATGAATAAACTTCTTCAACAACAACAAAAAAATAAAACCATAAGCTCACCTCTTACAATTTTCATAGGTTTTTATGAAAGATTAGAGGTGGGTAATGTCAAAACAGTACAGTCTGACAAACTGAAATATTTAATTATTGACAACTGTGTTCAACTGAAAGAATTAGGTGTTATGTTTGGCAAGAAAGTCTTCCTTTGTGAAACACTGGGGGTTTTGAAAACACATTTTTTCCATCAAGTTCTGCTTTGATGGAAAATGCCCAGCCAGCTTGAGCTGTAATTCCTTTATTTTTTTCCTCTCCTGTATAAACATTGCTTTACTTGTTTGTATTGTGATGCTTTTACCCCAAAAGAGAAAAAAAACCAAGTAATGAGTTATACACTAGTAAGTTTATCAGGAACTTAGACATCTATTTTGTTTTAAAAGCCCAGGATAGAGACTGTGCCATTGTCCAATGGTGAGTAACGAATACCTAGAAACATGCTACCCAAAATAACCACAACTGAAATTTATTTGGGCCACAAACTTACACATGTATTAAAAAAAAAAAAGGAAAAAAAAAAAGAAAAAAAGAAAAACAGAAGAAAAAAGAAGCAAACCAGATGTTAAAGAGAAATATACGATAGGCTATGCAGAGAGCAATGGATAAATACTTGAAATGCTTTTATCATGTCTTTAACCTTTTTTTTTTTTTCTTCTTAATGATTTCTTTCTTTGTGTATTGTTTTGGGGTTTTTTTACAGTTCTTTTGATTAAAACACTGGTTATGTTTTTCAGTCCTCTCTTGGATGTTCCTATTAGAATTGAGACTGAGGAGTCACTGCAGTACTAACAGAATACTATGTATACCTGTGCATTAAATCAGTTATTTTCCATAGCCTGTTTAGGTGTTTCTCGTCTAAAAAAATTTTTATGTGGGAAGAAAATTTTCAAATTTTTGTGGGAATGCACTGTCATATGTAGGTAGAAACCAATCACATATTTTATTGACATTAATATCAAAGAATTACATTACTTTTGTCTAATTTTCTAGTTTTAAATTGTAGGAGTAAGGAGCATTTTTGTGTCAATATCTGAAAAACTTTTGAACTCTTATGTCTGTGCTTAAGTTCAAAGTAGCAGATGTTTCATTAAATTTTTATGGATGATTCTTTGTGATTATTTTAATCATTTGAATCTTTCACTTCCTCCTCAGGTGGCTAAATAATTGCTCTGGTAGAAACACATCTAGGTTTGTACTATCTTTCAAAAGCTTAGTTTGCAAGATTAATATAATACAAACCTACCACAAGAATGGAAATTATTAGGAAATTCTATTAAAAAAGATTCCATAAAAAAAGCCAAGAAACCACTTCTTGTTATATTTATGCCTGAGAAAATTGGTTTCCACAGTGATCCTACACAAGAGCTTATATGAACTTGCTAACAGCCATCCTAGGCCAAATCAAAGATCTGTTTAGTATCCAGTCTCCAAGAATGACTAAAATACCTACCTAGAGAAGAGTATAAGAAAAAGGAAAATATCATTGTATGTATTTTTGCTCTAAATCTGTATGGAAGTATCTGATTTCAAGTAATAGATAACATACTGTACAAGGACTGTGAAAAAGACTGATTACTAGTTAACACTAGCATGAAGCACTGCGCTTAGACCAAAGAAAGGACTGATACTCTTTCCACTGCTCAGCATTAATATTGTCCATACCTTCTTTTCCTTAACAACACACTCTAAGAAAACACAGGATTTGAAAGTTGAAGAAAAGAAGTCTGATCTATTTTCTGAGATAATTCTAAAAGTCCAACTAAAACCAGAGGTTTTCATTTGAGAAAATATATGTGGATAAATAAATATTTTAAAGTAGTCCCACTGAATACTTGCATTACATGTAAAGGAATTAATATGTTTTCTAATATTCATCTTTCTTAAAGAGTTGTCATTTATAGATTTTTGATGGGGAAAAGAAAGTGACACAGTATTATCTGCAGTGATTCAGGATACAAAAGAAGATGGTAATACCTAAGACAATTAACTGATGTGATGATAATCAATGTGTAATCAATTATCAATAAACATATCTGTGATAATGTGTTTATTGGAAAAAAAGTATGCTTACATCAATCATCAAAGCCTAGAAATTTCATATTTTTAAAAATTCTATTGATACAGTTGTAAATCTGATCCTAGCTAAGTGGCAAATTAAGCTGAGGAAACAATAAAAGCTGAGTGTACATCCAATACTACCCATGGAATAGAGCAAACTGTTAACCTTTTTCAGATAATTTGTTAGGTATAGTGATTCTAAATGCTACTTAACTATACTAGTTTCTTAGGAGTTGTTTCTTAGGAGTATCAAAAATTCTCCGTGAGGTTTCTGTTGCTAGAAGCATCATAAGCAAACAAAAAAAACAACCCACCAGTCCCCCCCCAAAATCCCTGACTGTAGACCTATATGATTTTTAACAATCATATGATTGTCATATGATTTTTAGCAATGAAAATCTACTTATGTCAAATAGATCCGGATTTGACTAAATCAATTACATTCAGAGAAACACCTTGCTCCAACTGTTGGTTCATAATCCAAAAGATTCAAAGTAGCATTTTATGTAAAAAATATTTTTAATTTAAAATGTACATTAATCATATACTGCATAATAATTTGGACATCTGACAAATAAGATATATAAAGCAAGAACTGTTAAAAGCCTGGAAGATCCTTTGAAAAAGTAAGATTATCATTACCTCTGAAATGTGTGAAGAATTACAACAGCAGTATGTCAAGTAAACAAGGCTCATTAATTCAACTAGTACAGAAATGGATCACTCTTCAAGAGTTTCAGATAGTGTCAGTATTTTATTTGGAAATTTGAAATCACCTGCCATGTAAAAAAAAAAAAGTCTTTAACAATAAACTTACTTGACCACAGTTCACATGCATTCTGACCAACATCAGAGAAGTACTGTTTAATTTGATGCAGCATCAATATTACTGCTTCTCTGTATATTACAGAACTTAGTTGAAAAGCTTTAATTTCATGACAGTATTTGGTGAGTATTGCCTTTTTCCTTAACTGCATATTCAGGAAGCCTATGTATACAACGAAATGACTCTCCTACTTTGACTTCAAAAATCTTTTGCAGAATCATATTAGAACCACAGATATTTTGCCTGGAAGGGATCTCTGCAGGCTGTCTAGTCCAACCTCCTGCTTCAAGCAGGACTATTGCTTCATCTAGACCAGCTGTGACTTTGTACAGCAAAGTCCTAAAAACCTCCTGGGGCCTAAGGTTCCACAGATATTTTGGGTAACTTTTTTTCAGGGCTGCACTACTCCTAGTAAAGAAGGTTTTCTTATTATCCAAATATCTTTCAGGTGTTTAGTATTGGTATTGACCCTTATAACCTATGTTGTGATCTTCTTTACATAATTATCTGTTAGAAAAAAAGAGGGGAAAAACCAGACACATTCCTTTCACTATTTCAGGGGACGGTGTCATGGGAATATTCAGAACAATTTTTGTGAAGATAACATATGGTTGGGCCTTATAGTTAAGAGCAGTCACTGGTCTTGTCTACTTCCAATTCATTCTGGCTGCAAAATGACTTGGTGCAGCAACACCCCTAAGTTTTTGAACACTTTTTTTTCCTATATATATCTGTGCAGACAAAACGATAGACTTCTAAGATGATGATGCATAACTCCAGATTCAGAAGATGTAATTCCTTAGCTTTAATGGCCCTTGGATGAGGACATGAATCAAAAATTCAGAAGGCATAACTTTCTTTACCAAATTCCTTTTGTATAGGAAAATAATAAAGTTTCTGTTTATTCTGTGGTCATTTCTATGTATAAAAATAATCATGGAATCTGAGCCTGAAAGAAGTCCAGTTGACTTCAGATGACACTTCAGTGCTCAGAACAGTGATAGATTTCAGCCTATAATAAAAAATTTCTTTAGAATCTATAGAACATAATTCAGCCTTCATAATAATCATGTACGACAGCATAAAGGTAGCTATCCTCAGCACAGCATTTCACTTCAGGAAATCTGAATGCATGAGTGGTCGATAGATGGCAATGCCACCTTCTCCCCATCTCTCCTGAAGTTATATATTACTCAAAGACACTTATGTAACACATGAGGCAGTTAAATTCGCCATATCTTAATCTTTGCTTCATGATATCTCATGGAATCATTTACCTTTTGTGAACAGCGGCATTTAAATGCTACATTTCTGATTTACTAATGTTTTACATTCATCCTTAAAACATACGACACAAGGCTGTGGAATATTGAACACCTTGGGCCAGATGAATAGAGCAATCTAAATCTTTAACTGTTTCTCAAAAACTCTTCCTCTATAACACATGTCTTTAGAGGTTTTTCACTGTCCTCCAAGTCCTCAAAGATCCAGGGTGTCTGGATGCCCATAAACTAGCCCAGAACTGGCACCCTGGAATTTTGCATCTTACCAAGTTTCATATAGATTTGAGAGATATTTGGGGTCTGATCCAGCAGATATATTTCAAGGATATTTGACACACACGATTTTTTTAAAAAATGAAGTTAAAACAACCTTTCATTTACAAAAGAATATGATTGCATAGACTACTAGTTAGGTCAATCCCTTCTGTTAAGAAGATCATGAACTTAGATAATTACATCTCATATGAACTGTGTGAACATACTCCATCACAGGGATGGGAATCCATAATATTCCACTTCTCAAAAAGTGCATATAACAATGTTACAAAAGAATTCATCTTGCTTTGTCTCCTTGCCCAGGAAATTAGCATTTTTTTTTGCACAGCACACTACAGAGTTTCAGCAGGGAAAGACAGGGGGAGTATCAGATTAGAATTAACAGTATTTTTTTTTAATTTGTCATTGTATGGAACCATTTAATATGTATTTAACCCAAATATGTGTCATTATGGAAGAGTTATGTTGGATTTTAATTTTAAAAAATGCAAAAATGCTGGGATGCCTCTTAGTTTAAAACTAAAAATAACACTAACTTTTATGAGCTAACAAAATAAATTTTATAGTTTAAAGAGCAAGTTTATGCTAACATTCCATAGGATTTCTGCATATATAAAAGGTTTCAGACTTCTTTCTGTTTGAATAATTAATTATGTATTCTTTTATAGTTTATTTGGTAATTAATTACAATTGGCAGATTTAAAAATTTCTTAACTTCTAAAACAATTTATCTCAAAATGAAATAATCTGGATGAATTGATCTACAAAGGCAAACAGCTGAAGTTAAAACAAGTAACATTTCTCCTTGAAATATGAACCCAAGTTGTTTCTTCTTTTCTGTTTTCCATCATTCCATTGCATGAACTAGAACTAATAGTAGGAGTAGTCCTTGCAGTAGTAATAGGAGAAACATACTGTGAATATTTTGAAGTTAATGTCCTAAAACACAAAACTTTGGTAAATGTTTTATGAAATGTGCTGTGCACATGTACTTGCACTCCATCTTGATAAAGCTGAATTAAAAAAAAAAACAACTTTTCATTGCATCTTTCATAGAGCTGAACAGCATCTGGCATTTTACTTTCTTTCTCAAGCTTAGCTGTTTTGCATTAGACTGTGGCTCTTAAGAATTTGTTCTGCTGTGTAAAAATCTGAAGCTGACTGTTAGGAGATGTGCAGGAAAGAAAATGCCATGCTATACCTTTCCAGTATGGCGATTAACTTCCCCACATTGGTTCCAGCTATGGTTCACTTCTGTTTCAAGGCAAAAAAGGATTTGATACCAACTCCTCAAACAAGATCAAGAATGTTATAAACTTCAGAAAATCAAGAAGGGACAAATCTTTTGACTTATCGTAGAAGATCATTTATAAATCTATCTTCCCTGTCTCAAATCCAACAGGGTGCACCAAACATCAAGTTCCAGAGAAACTGACCACTGAAGGCAATACACACACTCCAAAACCTCTCCAAGGAGTAGGTTTCAATTGCAACAGTAGATTGTGCTGCCAAAGGGCTGTCTATGGCTAAGCAGGATTTGTCTGAGATGGAAATTCATTAATGGGAATTAAGGTATTCTGTGTTGGGGAGCACAAGACAAGAGAAATGTGCCTGAGTCTTTAGCAAGTTTTTCACTTGATCTTTTCAATTAAATGCTTTACTGTTTTTTTCCCTTATAGTGATTTCAGTGCATCTATGTGAAACTTGCAGATTGTGTTGGTGTGGCTGATAAAGTATAATGCCGTAGACAATGGGATCCTCAGAATGATAAACCAGAATCACTTCTGATGATGACTTTTGGGATTCAGTCTCTATTTTTCCCTTGCCACTATCACTTTATCTTGTGACATAATGTTTTATTTGTGGTAAATACCCCTTTTTATTAACACACCAGAAATGGATTTTATAAGATGATTTGTCATCCCAGTCAAACTTATCTCTTCAGTTTAGCATACTATACAATTAGTAATATCTATGCAGGTAATTAAGTGGCACATTGTAAACATCTGCTATTTGGAGTCATACTGGGGACTTCTTTGTCATGCAAAGAGGGGCCAAAACCTGATACTTAGATTCCAGAGAAACAATGATGGCAGGTGAAAAAGGCTTGGATTCAAATCTGGTAGATTTGACACATCGGTATGAACTCATTTGCAATCTGGAATTTGTTTACAGAAAGGTTAATCTGTAATTCTAATGGAGAAGAATGTGTGAAAATATCGGACCACTTCTGAAAAGGCAAATATGCTAATTTATGTGTAAACGTACATGTTTTGTTGGAAGGGTTTTTTGGGGTGGGGGATTGTTTTTTTCTGTTCAGAAGCTTGAAAAAGCATCACTGCAGGTAATATATTTGAGTATCAATACTAAAACCCTGTGTGAAAAATGCCTGTAGCAGGAAGAAAAAGAAATACATTTAACTTTTATGAAGTTGAAAAGATAAAGCCAGTTTAAAATAAAAAAGTGCAGTAAATTGCTTTAATATCTGTTTATTTAGGGAACAGGTCTATAGTGTTATTTAATATATTTTCTTCACTCAAATTTGAGGGGAAAAAAGGTAGTACTGGTTACCTTGATGTACGCTAACAACAATGACATATCTGCCATGTACACCAGTGTGCTTGACGAAGCACTCTTCTCGCACTCAATTAAACTATCATGCTGACAGAAGAAAAATGGATCCACTTTGTTGCAGACTGTCAAACATGCTTTGCCTTCCAGCCTCCACTATTCTAGCTAAGTGAAACATATAAACCCACTTAACTGTGCCTGTCACTGGAAAAAAAAATAAAAATATCAGGACATGGTTTTAACAAAAAAATTTCTGAATACCCCTCCCAACTTTCTGCAAACACCAATAACATTAAGGACACATTTCTAACTTTTTTTAATGAAAACGTCCTAAGGAACTTTTAGGAACAGATATTGCATCCTTCTTTCTTTGTACGTGATACCTTCCCTATGTCATGATTCGATTTTTATCAGCAGCTATTGATATTCTTTAGCTGAAGAATAACCGTATAAGGCCAAATTCTTATCCCTTTTTGTTATGGCAATATAAAGTTTCCTCATAGCTGGAAAATCAGTCTGAGAATGTTATGAAGAGATAAGGCTATAAGCAGACCCCCCTCTCCTCATCATACAAACTTTCACTACATGGCAGTCCAGTAGGGACAAGTGATAAGAAAGTGGTTGATGTCTGCCACATTCTAATGATTCCTGGATACTGCAAAACCACTTGCAGTGTTACAGACTGCCACAGAGTACAGTTGCCCTTATATAAATGATTTATGTGAATCTCCCTGCCGAGGGAAAGCTAAAAGCTGAAACTCTCTCTAATTCTGCTGAGTGGTACTCTGATATAGCTGTGTAACTGAGTTGCTTTGACATGAATTTAGCTCACACTTTTTCCTGGTGCTTTGAGACTGCAATGAAAAATGTTTTGCCACACAGTTGTCCTCAACATCCTGCCACATAACTGTTAGCAGCTAAGCAAAGCAACATCTATGCATGTGGCAATTGTCTTTACTACTTCTCTTAAACCTAAGCCTGAGGGCCTGAATCATCATTTTCCTGCATCTTACCAATTGTAGGGTATTATTTTTACACCCATTTGTTACTAATAGAAATAACTACTGAAATGAAAGACATTGAAATACTAAAATCTGTTATCAAGTACTATGTACACTTTTGTTCTGTTTTTCTTTTTTCTTTACACTAATTTGAGATCTCTGAGAATTCGTAAACCAACAACATTAGTGGGTCTGATTCATTAGTCAAAGCTTTCAAGTGTCACTTCCATTCACTGAATTCAATTTTTCATTGAATCTTAATGCTTTCAAATAAAAAAGTTACTTAGTTGTTTTGTTTTTTTTTTCTGTGTGAAACTAAATTGTTTAAATGTAGGCATCTAGTGTCATTTTGATGCTTTAAGCCACCCCACCCAGGCTCCAGTTGCTCCCCAGGTCAGGGCATGGGTTTCCATGGGTTCTATGGCATGTCCATGAAACCCATTCACGTGTCTTGAATATGCAAGGACAGCCAAAATAACACTGGATACCTAAGTTAATGTAAAGTTAATGTAGCTGCATTTTCGCTTTTGTCTTACCCTTAAATGAGCAAGTAATACTTATCATTATCTTTACTTGTCTGGAATAAAGGTAGCAATGAAACAAATATGTTGTCACCAGATTTACTCTTCCTAATCCTCCTAAATACATAGGTTTGCTGAACTAAATTATCCTCAGTCATAGAAAGAGGAAATGATACTCATTTTCTAATAACTGTCATTTTGATTTTAGGAAGCCAAGAAGTTTGACTTCCCTAGCAAAAAGTGATGACACCTCAAAAATATTAAGGAGGAAGATGATTTGTTAACAGAGACAACATGTGGTCAGATCCTCAAATTACAGAAATTAGGATAGCACCTTCAAAGTCATTATCTCTATGCAAATTTGAAAGAACTGAGAATCTGACTTTTGTATGTAGTTCATGAAAATTTTCTGTCAGAATCTTATGTACAAGGAATATGAAGAACTCACATTTGTATATACAAATAGGTAAGACATCAACAGTAAGCTGAACTAAAGAATATAACTTTTTACTTTGAATTTATCAAGACTTCAATGCTAGGTTTAGCATACATATGTAGACATGTAGTAATTAAGCTGATCTTCCGCTATACAAATAGAAATCAGAAGAAAAAAAACTCATGCATAGTCAGTTTACAAAAGATTTGCTTAGAGGAAGATAAATGCAGGTCAGAATTTGTGTTTTGGCACCATCAGTCATGCACAGAAATTGAATAGCCTTACTGCACTCTGGAGAAGATGCTTCTGTCCACATGACAACAGTGAGAAACGTTGTGTTTAATTCCCAAACAGTTCTAAACTTGTGCATGCAGAAGTTGCTGCCTTCTTTAAAAAGTGACCTTTAAGAAAAAGACATTTAAAAACCTCTTTATTTCTTTTTCATTGATAGCTGTTCCTTGATTTGTTTGAAAGGCAGCCAGGAATAAGCTTTTTCTTTTCTTGTGAGTTGAAAAAAAATACAAAATTATACAGAATAAATAGTAAATATAAATCTAGCTAGAATTCATTGCAAAAATAAACCTGCAGTGTTCTACTTTTTTTAGCTATTTTTCCCACAACACTTTAATTTCTTCTAATTTCAGAAAATATAACATATTTTTGTACAAACAACTAAATACTATTATTGTTCCTCATGTGTGTGATTTGTTGCAGTTATTCTGTCTGGGAGTTGCTTTTGAATAGGGTGGAAAAGGACCTGTATTTGCACTTGGAAGTTCTTAGTCACAGCAAACTCATTTCCTCCAAGAATATTTAAAGCCAGCACAGAAGTTATTTATATATATATATAGATAGATATATAAAAACCCCAAACTTATTAAACACAGTAACATATTTACAGCTGATTCTCAGTAGCTTTTCAAATTGCCCAGGATTATGAGTTGAAACACCAGTGATGCACAATATTTTATAGCAGCAGCTCAAGAAAAGATTGTCCAAACTTAGGTAAAGCTATCAGGGAAAGTAGCAAAAGGCTTGCTTTCTTCTTATTATTGAAGATGTTGGGTAAACATAGTTACATGTTTTTCCTTCCAGATACTGATACAGAATGCACAAGATGAAGTTCCATGTAAAATACTTAAATATTTGCAGGCTCTGGGTGCATACACAAAAAATTTTCTTTTCTTTTCTTCTCTTTTTTAAACTGACATTTAGTATGACAACATTTCAACTCCTTTCATATTTATTATAAGGGTATGCTAGGTGTGGTTGTAGACAATGGTCATGTATGCAGTGCAGGTACTAACCTAACAAATAGACTCTAACCTTATAACTACAAACACAGGTGTTTTTTAAAAAGGAACCTAATTAAACTGAGGAAGAGTAAAGGTAACAAATATTTTCCACAGGTTGGGTACAGAATGTAGAGTGCCATACACACCTTTTTAAAATGCTGAGTAATATTGCAATAAGCAATCTTCCTCCCACAGTTCAATCACACAAAGTTCATGTTTAACTTGGGGTGAGACATATTGCCTGCACACAACCTCATGGCTTCCCACAGTGATCCCTGAGTTTTTTTTGCTAGGATTACTGCTGTGCTTAAGTTCTGACTGTTGACATGTAATTATAAGGCACTTTTATTTACAATGGTTCCAACTTAAAATAGGATTACAGAAATTCGGCCCCAGCCCAGCGTATTATCACTTCATGTTTGCTGCTCCAGGACTTCCAGGTAGTCAGGCTCAGCATGTAAATTAGCTTTGAGTTCAAAATACTCATTTTTAGTTTGTTCTAGAAAAACCTTTCTTGGCCTGGAGTACATGAGTGTCTCCATTAGCTTTAGCTCCTCATGTGTTCCAGGATAATGAACTTCCATGTCAGGCTGGAGCTGGACAATATTTTTTCTTAGGTACTCCGTGATCCCTAGTTGTTGCAGTTCTCTCTCTTTTTCAAGAAAGTTTCTATACAAGCAGCTGGCATCCTGAAAAGACAGAAATTCAGCAGACTGATCCGTAGCCTTATATTTCACATTTGAACCTGTAAGAGGTGAACTGTTCTCTCTTTCCAGGAGACTACGGCGGAGATGTTTGGAATCATTAGCTTCTTTCTCACTTGCCTCCTCCTGTTGCTCAGTATGCTTGGGACTGAAGGATGGGCTGCGGTAGACCTGAACCATGGGAGTAACCATACGTTGCTCATAGAGAGTTGCAGCTGGGCGTTCCGTTGTGTGGTGTGTTGTCTTATGCCCATACATGCTGTACTGAAGGTGAACTGGGCTGCTATCCCTCATTTGTTCATCTGCTTGTTTCTTTTTGCATCTTCGTCGCCGATGCAGAACAAGAACAACTATTCCTGCTGCACAAAATACAATAGTTATAAACACAATTAGAAGTCCTAGTATTAGAACAGAAAGTGGGACAGCATCTGTAAGAGACCGCAGGATGGTGTCTGCAGTGTTGGTAGTAGTAGAAGATGTTGTCACAACTACAAAACTGGCATGAGTTGGTAGGGCAGGGCTGTTTATTAAACCTGGACACAAGACTTCACTGTTCAGGGATTTCAGTTCTTTTTTTGCTAGGTGTCCTGGAGATTTACAAAAAATATCACCCATCATTGTGTTCTTACTCAGTTTTTGTATCCATTTTTGTAGCCCAACTGAATCACAGGTACAGTCCCAGGGGTTGTCTTCAAGTTCAATTTGTACCAGCATATCCAATTCATCCAAGACATTGCTTACAGGCAAATGAGCAAATTGGTTTGTTTTCAGATTTAATCTGGCGAGTGGAACACCTGAAAAGATATGGGGTGGCAAAGTCTGCAGAAGGTTGTTATTTAAGTAGAGGACTTTAAGTTTTGGCATTGCACTAAATGTCCCTGGCAAAACTTGTTTGATGGCATTATATTCAAGGTACAAATATTCAAGGTGCTGAAGGCCAAGGAAGAGATTCTGACTTAGCTTTGTAAGATGATTACCATTGAGATATAATTTCTGCAGTCTAGTCAGATTCAAAAAGGATCCTTCCTCAAGCATTTCAATGCGATTGTTCCCCAGATGAAGCATTTCCAGGCTAGCATAGTCCACAAGATCTGATTTCAGTAATGTCTGAATAATATTTCCAGCTAGAATAAGCTTTTTAGGATTTGGAGGAGGTGGTCCTAAATCAGACAAGCTTTCAATATTTCTCTCCTGGCAGTGCATGAGAACTCCTGAGAGCATATGGCTGGTGCAGTGACAAGGGACAGGACAATAGATTCCTGGAAACTGAGTAGTAGGCTTTGAAGTATGAAGCATTAAACTTGGTTCTTTAGTGGGAACTTTCAGGATAGGAATCACTTTAGTTGACAAGTGACTATCACTGATAGAGGTGGTTACAACCAAGGGCAGCGACCCTGAAGGATCTTCAAGTTCATTGACAGGATGAGTGGGACAAAGTGATTCTTTTTTCAACCGGCTTAAGATGCTGCCTTTGATAACTGGAGGACTATTGCATACAACGTCACCTATTATTGACTGAGGAGGCATGTTTTCTAGCCATATCTTCAGCTGCAGCAAATCACAGTTACAGGCCCATTTATTATCTTCCAACTGGAGGTCTAGTATTCTACCAATGTGTTCTAAAAACCCAACATAGGGCAGTGTCTGTAACTGGTTCCCACGAAGATCTAAATGGGTCAATGGCACAAACCGAAATATGTTTGGAGGAAGATACTCAATGGCATTATCATTCAAAATAAGCACTTTAAGCCTGTTGAGCTTGCTGAAGGCACTTGCTTCAATCACTGTGATGAAATTGTTGTCTGCTTGAAGAAACTCCAAATTTTCCAATCCATTAAACGTATCTTCTTTAAGTGTTTCTAAAGAATTGTGATTGATATGAAGTTGTTTAAGAAGGCTGAGACCGTTGAAAGCCCCAGGCTCAATATCTGCAATATTATTAAATCCAAGATGTAGAGAGATAGCATTAACAAGGCCAGCAAAATCATTCACGTGTAACATAGTCAGACCATTGTTTAACAGATTAAGATGGAAAGGCCGTGATGGTGGGACATTTATTTCTGATACCATCTTGATGCCTCTTTCTTCGCAGTTTATGATCATGGTATCATCCTTTTCTTCACAGGAACACAAACTCTGACAAGATCCTCTAGCTGAAGAAAAAGAAGGCTGTGACTGGAAAGGATCAGATGCAATCACAGTGGAATATAGAATAAAAATCCAGAGGTTCATCTTGCCCAGTAGATTCTATAAAAAAAGAAAAAAAGGAAAAACCAAAAGTAATAGAGTCATGCTTTCACAGGGTTAATTTTTTTTTTTCCTGGAGCGGAGGGGGGGAATAACCATTCCTAGTACCTGTCATCGGCTGCCTCACCTTTCAAACATTATATGGTACAAAACATTTGAATGATTTTCTAAGCAGAGAAAAATATATTTAATGTACTGAATCAATAAAAACAGGCATAAGAGGAGTGTTTCAGTATTTTCACGCTGATACACCGAAGTAGGGGATAATCAGGAATGTGTTGTCTATATTTATATATCATATAGAATGTTTTGCCAGTAAACAACAGGAATAAGTTACTACCCTGAGCAAATTATATCAAAGCTAATATAATATTTTGGATCGTTGCTTTGTGTCACCATATAGCACTGCAAATTTTAGGAGTACCTCGCTAAGCTCAATTTAATGTTGTCCAGCTGCTGAAGAGAAGGAATAAGATTTGGTTTGGTCCAACAATGTGTTGTGAGCAAAAGCTCATTCAGTCAGGATACAGGGAATCTCTCCTTTGGTTCTGTATTATGTATGCAAATCAAAAGGTATTTCCTCTGCAAGCCTTGTACCCCCAAACTGAAAAAGAAGCAGAATTTTTTTTTTTCTTTACTTAAATTTTAATGCTTATGTTATAGTTTGTGGATATTTAGTGAAAGTGGGAAGGCAGCACATAGTAGTGCAATATGTTTTAATATAATATACATATAAAATAATTGTGTACACAATTAAAATAAAAGAGAAGAGAGAGCTAACAACACAGTCCATGTCAGAAGAAACAGGTAGGCAAGGGGCAAACATTTTTTTTAAGACTAATTATTAGACTCCTTCCAATTATTATAAACATTAATTACCACAAATTTTTCGAAATGTGGATGGAACTAACTGAGTTTTATGAGTTAAAAATGATCACCAGTATCATCCATATGTTATATAACTCAAATTATCAGCTGTCAAGCTGGTCTTGAACTTTGCAATACCTGATAAATGCATCATTACAGTAGAACTGCGGACTCACAAGCAAAATTTACAGACTGAAATCAAACATTTGTTATCATTGGTTTGAATTACTTTATGCTACACTCTTCATTTGAAAATTCTCTGTTTCTTTCTGTCAAGGCTGTCTAATTAGCAAGAACAATGACATTTCCTGATATATGAGATGGAATGAAATCTGTTTATAATCTCTAATTAAATATTTCCACATTTCCTAAAAAAAAAATAAATAAATGTTACAATGGAATGGGTGATTTAAAGCACAAGAACTTTTTTGGGGTGCACTATTTCTTCTAGGACTAAACTAAGCAGGTTTCTTAAGTAATCCATCTAATAAAGGTCACTTGATCTTTCAAAGTAAGCTATTGAAACATGGAGTACAGAATGTCACTACACAATTAACCAGCTGAAGTGTTAATTTCTGAAAGATTAGAACCCTTTAGAAGAATCTGTTCAATTACATGCATGCACATTCTTACAGTGTGGCCATAGGATTTGGCATCTTATCAATACAAATTTTAATTATCATATACCTTTGTTACTAGCAACACCATTTCTCAAGACTTCACTTAAAACAGATTGCAAAGATTTATACATGCAGGCACTTAAGTGTCATGGTATGAGTATTACACACACACAAAAGCAACAACAGCAAATGTGTGCAGTGAATTATGTTTTTCTCCATTAGTAGTTCCTGATAAGTGGGAGTAGATGTATGAGGTTAGAAGTAGGAAGTGCAATTCACAGTGTGAGAAAAAGTGTCCCTAAAAGTATGAACTTTTATCTTTCTTTCAGTAAAACAAATAATTTTGTTGTCTCATATAACACTCCTTGAAGTCCAGATGCCTATGTTTAATACATATGTCTTTAAGTTTGCTTCCCTAAGAAGTACTGGACAACATGTCAACAAGATGTTATTTTGAAGTATGCAGAATAATTCTAGGACCATATTATGTTAGAGATTTATTCATGTTTTACGTGCATCAATATCCTTTCCAGTGACCCAAGGTAAAAAATGCAGGCTCGTGACACAGATGCCACCTTTAAACCTACTGTATGATTAATTAGACTTTATTTCTGTACACTTTTTCTCTGTAGGAATTCCAGCTTCAATCCGCATCAAATTCAAACTGCACAAATAAAGTCCCTGAGCTAATTAAATGAAAAAAATATTAAAATCTGAAAAGCATGTTGCATTATAGTGCATATTGAGAAATTAGGTTAGAAAAATGAAAGCCATCTTCTCAGAGATGAAAGTAATAACATTTGTAACCAATTGGAAAACATTCTCATTTTAATCATCATCATACTTCTGTGGGCAACACTGCCAGAACTCTCACACACACATATACACACACCAAAAATTAATAGAAGAGTTGTATTCTTTTTTCCTTATTCCATTTTTTTTTTGTCTGAACACTCAGGAATATGTAATGAAGCTCTCAGTGGGATACTATTGTAAAATTAAAACTGCTTTCAAGTAACAGATGATCAACATTTAACTGAAATAACTCACAATAAAATAAAATTTAATTTAAAAGACTTGACAAAACTGACCTTTTTCTGTTTCATGTGGTGAGGTTTTTCAGCAAATTCTGGATGGTAACTTAAGTTTGTTGGCTTTATCTGCTTTCTAACTAACTGCATAATGTAACTAAGCTTTTTGCAATATAAATTGTGAAAGACTAAAAAATGTCACAGTCCTTTCTACGAGGCAAAGTTTAATACTTTCAGAAGTAGTCACCTTATAGCAAAGGCATCGCATGCTTGACAAGCAATAATCAACAACGTGGTTTTAAAACATTGAAATAGCTTCTTTCATTTTACTTGGGGTTTTGTTTGTTTGTTTTAATTCAGCTATTTAAAAAATGCATGTTGAAGACTTTCAAAGCCTCAAGCTAAGAATTAGTAATTTCTAAAAGCCTTCAGGATTGCTTGCTAAATTCTGAGGGGAATCATAGACGCATTTAAGACCACTCTTGCACGTCAGAAAATAAAAACAAACACCCATTTCTCCCCCCTTAAGGGATCTCAGATCAGCGTCTCTTTAATACACACATTCTATGCAGTTGGCAATTTGAATAAATGCACCTGGCAGAACATCTGAAATACAGTATAAACTGCCATCATTTAACATAAAAGTTACACAAAGTCATGCAGAAAAATAAATTCAACTGGTACTGAGAAATTAATTTCTCATACACTAACCTAGTTAGCTAACTGGAATCTTTCTTACCTGTACAGCAGTAACACTCCCTGAAACGCTCAGTATTGCACAGTTGGAGCAGATGTTTCAACGCGATGTAATTTCTCCCTGTGAAAAATGCACACTTTCGTCTGAGTTTCACTCTGCTGCAAGCTTTGGTAATACTACAGCTCCATAAAGTTAAAATCCTGCTCAGAAGACAAAGTACAAAGCGTTCAGTTGAAAAAATCTTCCAGACAGCGTGCACATCAGACCATCCTGTAAGCAGTTGTCCTTTTTCCTCAATTAAAATTCACCGCATACTTCACAGCTATGCTGGCTTTTCTGCATGTAGTTAACTGTTTGCAAGCATTTGGATGCAGTAAACAAACAAGATGTTCAGCAGAGCTTGACTTGATCACTTGGTTTGTCAGATTTTTTAGATCCAAGCTGCTTCTATGTTCTCTCTGCTCTTTCTAGTCTTTCTTGTTAGCTCAGTTTGTTATTAGTCAGATTGCCAGGGGCTGGGAGGTAGGCGTAAATAAAGAGACTTCTTGGCTTTTGACTCAGCCTTTAAGCCCTTCCCCACCAGAGAGCTTTAATCTGCCAGTGTCATTTAATACAAGATACAGCTCCACCTTGAGACAGATCAGCTCCTCCTCCTGCAATTTCTCTCACCTCCTTTTTCCCTTGTCTAAGTGAACCTCGGAAACTAAAATTAAGCTAAATATCTTCTAGATTGCTTAAGATCTGTTAATGGCTGATTTTGCAGAACAGTAAACAGCCACTGCAGCTCTTGCAATTTGTTTTCTTGGGCAGATCTTGCCTTTAGTTTATATCTGAAAATGCTTGCTTTAGAAACTGAAAGCATTCAGCCCAAATACACTCCACAGAGCACACCACAAGGGAAACCTTGTCCTCTGGAAAATATGCTTATCACAATGAAGTGCAGGATTATTCAAATATATAAGTGACAGTACAGCTCTCAGCCCAGCCCACCCTATGTGACTGGGGTAGGGATGGGTACGTGCAGTTGTGCATACCTTATTTTTGAAAAAAATAAATTGTGGAATATTAGTGCTTATGGTTGCACAATGATTGCCGTCAGTCCTTTTTAAAACAGCCCATCTTGTTCTGTAGGAAGAAAACTGGATTGATTGTAATTGTCTGTTTTACAGATATTAGCATAATGTGTTGGTATCTATCCGTGTGACATTGTAGTGTATTTGCATGAGACGTTGCTTTGATAAAAAACGGTCTGGTGTGGAGGGTTGAGGGGAGTGTACTCTTAAAGGCACGTATCATGCTTAAGGTGTTATTTTCTTCATGCTCATAAGTAAGTAATTAGCAGATACAGTAAGGCTGCAGGAAAATGTTTATTCCATGCAAGGAACATTTTCCACATCCCTCCTGCGCTGCATGGGATGGTTTTATATGCTGCAAATGATACTTCCTTGTTCATCCCCATGCCACAGAGCCACAAAAACCTTTTGGTGAGCAACAACAGATCTGGTGCTTCAGTGTATTTACCATGTAGAGCATACCATTTCTGTTTTGTTCTTAATTGTGTCTGGGATTACTATCTGTTACAGCCTCAATACCAGTCAGATTCCAGTAATGTTATTTGTACTGATAGCTCTTCACATGGCCTCATTGGCCTTTGAAGGCATATTGTGACATACTGTTCCATGTGATCAAGGCTATCAAGATCTTTGCGTTATGTATATGCATATATAAATATATACATATGTTTTTATATGTAGGCATATATATATGCCTCGGCTTATTAGGATGAGTTCTTTAGTACTTATTTTTCTACAGATAAAGTATGCAATTTAGCAAAATAATAAGAAAAAGATAAAATATTCCTAAGAGACACCAACAATTTGCTTTCCTTTCATTTCAACATATCACTTATTTGACCGCATTTTGGTACTTTTAAGGAATCTTGCCATTCTATCTTGACTTGCAGACATTTTACTGTTAAGGCTCAAAGATTCTCACCTATCTGTGTCTGGCCAAATAAGCCATTATTTTGCTTATTCATTTTGAATTTCTGAATTGTAAGTTAGATTCTTTCTAATTTTAACTGAATATTTTAGAGGTGCTCACACTTCACTTGTGGTTGATTGTTTGAGATGGGGAATAGCTGTACATACAGATCCTCATATTAGAAGTGAAAACAACATAGTTCTTTGCTTTTCAGTTAACATCCACAAGAGTAAAACCTGATCACAAAAATATTTCCAGAAATCACCTACTTAAAATAGGAGAGCATTTCTTAACCATACACAATTAAAAACCACCAAGAATGGTTATCAATAATGTTTGTCATTCCACAAACTGTATATTTACCAGGTTTATAAAAATATGGTTAATGATTGTTTTTCTACCACAGTTTTATGAATCATTAAGCAGTTTATTATAAAGAATGTAATTCTGCAAGTGCGACTGCATGGATGGTGTTGAACTGACACAGACTTTTTATCTTGTACTTTAAACATTCACCTTTATCAATTTCTCTGACAATTTTAAAACTTCTGAAGCTGCATAAATAAAATCTAAAACTGTCAGTCTCACTTACTTCCAAAAAGGCCTTAAGCTTTTATGTCATTCCTCTTTACCTCTTCACAAAGTACAGCATCTACATAGATCAGAAATGAGACCATACCCCTCTAACTATACATATATTGTGCATAATTCTCCCCCAGCTAGTGAATTTTCTTTCTTATCAATATATACATGTGAAGATAGACGTTTTAATGCTATTAAGTGTGTAGGTCTTGTATAAAATCCTTAAAAGAGGATGTTCTAATATTGTGTACCATATTTTACTAAATTCTGTGTTATATGGTAAGATGTGCAGGTTTCTTTATCTGTATAAATTACAGAGGACACACCTGAGCCTGAATTACATATTTTTTAATTTTTGATATGACCAGAAAATAGGCTCTTCTGGAATCCTGTTTTTTCTTCTTAGCCATACATTCCCTCCATTCAGGAAAATTTTGAAGACTACAGGGATGCCAGTATGAAGCAGAGGAATGCTTTCTCACACCCTTTCAGTCAGAACTTACTGGTACCACTTCTAGATTGCTTTGAAGAATGTTTTCCATATAAAGAATATGAATTTCAAATGTAGAAATTAGGCTTACAATTTACAGATTTGTCTTCACAGTGTGAATTTTCATGGTACCCTACTTATTTATTGTAAATTCAGTGTTTAAAAATAAAAGGAGGAATAAGGATCTGCATTTGCTATTTCAGTGGAAGGTAAAGCTCTGCCCCCCTCCCCACAACTCATCGCCATTTCTCTGTATGCACATAAGGAGTCATTGATTCCACACAAGATGTATGAGCCAAATAATATTTCCTGCCCTGCCTGCAAGAAGCTGCTAGTCCACATCAGCAACTCTTTCTCTGTATTTCTTGCAACACCAACTCTTTGAACTCTGTGTAAGTACTGGTCTGAGAGCTTAAGATACTATACTGAGAGGAAGTCTTCTTCTGGAATGAATAAGTAGCACCTGAACATTCATACCTGAGAGAGCAGACTCTCCTCTCCTCTCCTCTCCTCTCCTCTCCTCTCCTCTCCTCTCCTCTCCTCTCCTCTCCTCTCCTCTCCTCTCCTCTCCTCTCCTCTCCTCTCCTCTCCTCTCCTCTCCTCTCCTCTCCTCTCCTCTCCTCTCCTCTCCTCTCCTCTCCTCTCCTCTCCTCTCCTCTCCTCTCCTCTCCTCTCCTCTCCTCTCCTCTCCTCTCCTCTCCTCTCCTCTCCTCTCCTCTCCTCTCCTCTCCTCTCCTCCTGAGCTTGGCAATATTTGAATGTCAATTCAAAATATGCCTAGAGGTGACTGGTCTGTAGAGAAAAAAAGTCACCTGAGCACTTACAGTCTTCGGTTATGATGAATCAGATGTATATTTTTTGAAATGTACTCTTCTTGCCAATGACCCAAATAAAAAATAAAAAAAAAATTGAGTCATGGTTTGGCATTGTACAGCATGCTAGCAGTCTAAAACCCTCTCTATTAATCTACCTATGCTCCCTTTTCGTTGTAGCTTTTGCAACCCAAGAAAAATTACTATCCGTTGACCTTAAATTGCCATAGTTTTAGAGTGTAGTGATCCTCTCCGCTACCACATAGCCAGCTGACACTTTTTTGAAGCCAAACGGAGTAAACTGCTTTTTGTCCATGTAGAAGAGAAAACCCGGTGTGAAATCAAAAGAATTTCCCTTGATTTCTTTGGGCTTTGACTTAATTTCTGATTTCTCTGGACTTCCAGTCAATATTCTTTCAGATATATTTGAATAAAATCTAAATTTAAAACATCCTTGTAAGTTTATAAATGCTATTTAAGTTCTACTTAGGGTGGGGTTTTTTTTCGCAATATGATACGGTCAGTCAATTAGTTACCAACTGCATGTCTAAGTAGTCAGCCTCAGATTGTAGTTACAAATATTCCAATTGAAGTATAGTCAGATTTTTTTACTTTCATGTCTGACAGTAGCTGAGTGTCTAGCTTTCATAAAAACCTTGAAAAAAAAATCAATTCAATACTTAGAGTTGGTACAACCCATAGGTACAGGAATTGTGTAAAGTTTTTGAAATAAGTAATGGAATATTTCGATCTTCTGCATCACATTCTTTTAAAACCAAAATTGCTTGGTCTTCTGTTCCTAAGATGGAGAGTAGAGAAATACACACATACACATGCTGTATGAGTTTGCAATGTACTTATGATGTTCTTTTTTAAACTACAACCTAAGATGTTCGCAGTTCCAGATGAACTGCTAACTTTAGATTTATCTGTCAATAGTTTAAAAAGTTTACTGCCAGCACACAAAAGTGCAGATATGTTAATATGTTATAAACCCTTTAAAGGAAAAGGAAAAGA
Organism: Pluvialis apricaria; assembly: GCA_017639485.1. Lineage (NCBI taxonomy): Eukaryota > Metazoa > Chordata > Aves > Charadriiformes > Charadriidae > Pluvialis > Pluvialis apricaria. The sequence continues at coordinate 53,377,478 of CM030007.1, forward strand.
AAGAAAAAAAAAATCACTGGGTGTGCAGTAATCGATGATCAAAACAAAAGAGATAACATAATTTACATATGTTTACGTTTATTTGTTCAGTGTTAAAAAATTACTATGCTTAGTCTTTTTCAATAAATCTGAATAGGAAAACATGAAATATTGAAACTGATGTGTAAAACTATTTGCTTTCCTTTTGGCTATGAATAATGCATTGATATTTAACATTAGTATCCTGTTAAACACAAATGAGTTTCTACATGCTGACTATGCCTAAGCCTATTCATGATAATGTATGCCAGTGCCTAACCTAATTGTGCATTACTACCATGTTACAGAAATCCAGCTAATGTAGATTATATCAGACAACTTGGAAAACACCTGAGGAGTAAACTCTGCAGTAGTCAATCAAGTTTGAAATATCAGTAGATTGCAAATAGTCATGCCATTCAATTATTTTCTCTTGAGGATACTGTATACATACTCAGTAAAATTCACAGAACCAGCACAAGTCAAATGCACTAATGAATTAATTTTTAAACTCTGCTTTGAAGAGTATTTCTTCTTCTTTCTGATAATGGATATCCTTTACAGAGGTGCTTACCTGTGTTCTGAACTCCAACTTTGAATATGTCATATAGGAACTGAAGCAACTCAGCGCACAGGTCAAAAAACACTCTTTGTATCTGTAAAGTCATAGGTAGTGTTCAAGAGAGTAGTAGATCTCAACAGCTGGAAGCAGGCCCCTCACCACTCTGAATTCCCAATACAGGATTGATATGAGCCAATTTTCAGTCTAAAAGTTTGTTAAGTCCAAGTTCATTGACCTATTGTCCTTCTTTTAACGCATGGAAAAATCAAGGATAATTTGTCTTGTATACCTTAAGATGCCAGTCTTTGGAATGCATTACTCTGGAAGTCCCTGTAATTCATTGAGATGCCTAGAGCTTAGCTTAAACTTGGACGAGTAGTTTTTAGGCATCTGCAATAGCTGAGATAAATCCTACCCTAAATAGTTTTCTGAGGTTGGCAGCTAGCAATGTATACTAAGTCTGGCTGGGATGGAGTTGGTTTTCTTCAAAGCAGCCTGTATGGTGCTATGTTTTTGATTTGTGCCTAAAACAGTGTTGATAACACACCAGTGTTTTGACTGTTGCTGAGTGGTACTTGTATAGTGTAAAGGCTTCCTATTTTTCCAACTCTTCCCCACCATGGGTAGGTTGGAGGTGGGGAAGAGGTTGGGAAGGGACATAACCATGACAGCTGACCCAAACTGACCAAAGGGATATTCCATGTCATATTGTGTCATGCTCAGCAATAAAAACTGAGGGGAGAGCCATTTTTAGAAAGAAGCTGTTGCTTGGAGACAGGATGGGTATTGGTCTACTTGCACGAGGTGGTGAGTGATTACCTTTGCATCCTTTTTTGTTTTTACTTTTCTTCGTCTTTCCTTTGTTTATTGAACTATCTGTGTCTTGACCCATGAGTTTTCTTGGTTTTACTCTTTCTCTTCTCTCCCCCACCCCACTGGGGGAAGGGAGTGAGCAAGCTGCTATGTGGTGCTTAGCTGCCTACAGAGTTAACTCACAACACAGAGGTACAATAAAACTCCCTGTCTCTGAATTCGCAGGGGTCATGCTCCTCTTTTGCACAATATCTGAGTAGTCAGGCTTTTCATAAAGTGGTAGAGCTGGAAAAAAAATCTCTTTATTTTGACTCTTCTCTACTTCCGAAAAATCTGTAGGAAAAGTTACACTTCTCTGGTGCAGTTGCTGTATGGAAGAGTAAAGACTGCAGGAGAACTGGGCTCTAATAAGAAGTACACAAACTATAAAAACTCTGAATATAAATGACTACAGATACAGCTTAGGAAAGGTGTGACAGATCTGTGCTCTGTTGTCCATGCTGGAATACTTTTAGTTGGTTAAAAATGCACGAAAAGGAAAATAATGGATCAAGTAGGCCAGCATCATTCAGTTAATCTCAGCATCTAAATCCTCACTCTTATGAGCAGCTACCTCCTTGAATATGTTTTCTTAGCTTTTCATTCTGCCATGTAGCCATACTCCTTGTTTCTGTCCACACTATTATCACAGAGCAAATAGAGTCCATTAAAGAAATTAAATCTGCCAAATTTAGAACCTACTTCAGCCTTTCTGTCAAAGTGGGAAGAACACACAAAACCACATCTGCCAATGATTTAATTTTTGGCTTCTATTCTCAAATAGCCATTTATTTTTAGAAAACAACTTTTAAAAATGTGAGGATAATGTTAGTCACTATAGAAATAAACACATCAGGTAGAAGAAAAATGCAATGGACAGAGTAAAAAGTAAGCAGTTTCCTGAATTCAAAAAATATTTTAAAAGTTTCCAGGGGACTTCTCTCTATTGAGGAAAGTACGTAGCTATATCTAAGCCCGTTCTTGTGGAAGGAATGTCAGACTTCCGCTTTGATGACCTTTAAAGTCATTGAGACCAACCATTAAGCTAGCACTGCCAAAACCATCACTAAACCGTGTCCCTAAGCACCACGTCTACCCATCTTTTAAATACCTCGAGGGATAGCAATTCCACCACCTCCCTGGGCAACCTGTTCCAATGTTTGATAACCCTTTCTGTGAAGAAATTTTTCCTAATATCCATCCTAAAGTTCCCCTGGTGCAACTTGAACCCATTTGCTCGTCTTATCTCTTGTTACTTGGCAGAAGAGATAAACCTCCACCTTTCAGGTAGTTGTGGAGAGCAATAAGGTCTCCCCTCAGCCTCCTTTTCTCCTAGCTAAAACCCCCAGTTCCTTCAGACACTCCTCATAAGACTAGTTCTCCAGACCCCTCACCAGCTTTGTTGCCCTTCTCTGGACATGTTCCAGCACCTCAATGTCTTTCTTGTAGTGAAGGACCCAAAACTGGACACAGTATTAGAGATGTGACCTCACCAGTGCCGAGTACAGACAATCACTTCCCTAGTCCGGCTCACCACACTATTCCTGATACAGGCCAGGATGCCGTTGGCCTTCTTGGCCACCTGGCCAAACGTCTGGCTTATGTTCAGTTGACTGTTGACCAAAACCTCCAGGTCCTTTTCCACCTGGCAACTTTCCAGCCACTCTTCCCCAAGCCTGTAGTGGGCTTGTAGTGGGATTGTTGTGACCCATGTGCAGGACCCAGCACTTGGCCTTGTTGACTCTCATACCACTGGCCTCAGCCCATCAATCCAGCCTGTCCAGATCCTTCTGTAGAGCTTTCCTACCCTCAGCAGACCGACACTTCTGCTTAACTTGGTGGCATCTGCAAACTTACTGAGAGTGCACTCAATCCCCTCATCCAGATCATTGATAAAGATATTAAAAAGAACTGGCCCCAGTACTGAGCCCTGGGGAACACCACTTATGACCGGCTGCCAACTGGATTCAACTCCATTCACCACAACTCTTTGGTTCCAGCCATCCAGCCAGTTTTTTACCCAGCAAAGAGTACGCCTGTCTAAGCCATGAATAGACAAATGTATGCCTCAGGTGTATAAAAGGTGTTGAAAAGCATTAAAAGGTATTTTTTGATCAGTTCAGCATGCTTTATCAATAGCTTAGCTGTAATTTTTGTGGTGTAACTTCAGCTCTAACATCAGACTCATTAGGCTAAATTCAGTTTTTTTTCCAGAATAGGCTTATATTATTTCGTACTTTTTATTTAGGCAGATGTGGACTCCTGCTTTTTTTTTTTTTTTTTTATACAGTCAAATAGTGCAGACCAAATGAACCTTTGAATTCACCTTTGAGCTGAGAGTAAGAATTTTTATTCATATACAACAAACAGCTTAATATCTTGAAATGTCCTTTATGGTTCAGATCTTGTGAATCTGGGTTTCTTACATGGACTAGGAAGAACATTAGTACAGGAAAATCAGACATTTTCCCTCTCTGTAAAAGGGAAGAAAATCCTCTTTAGGATGAAGAAAGAAAAATTCAATTTAGTGTCCTCAGGGGTGAGCGATAAGGACAGGAGCGGGAATATTTCCAGTAAAGAAAAAAACCAGAAAGTAGGTCAGGAAGAGTGAACTTTCTGTTCTTTCTACTATTGAAGAAGATGAGAATAGGATAAAGTAGTGACTTTATTGAGAGAGTTCATCTCATCAGCTGTGGTGACATTGTTGCACACCCTTACCTTTCCTCAGTGACGCAGACAAATACAGTAGGAGGAATATATACATTATTTCTGCTGCCAAAAATCTAGTGCCCTACACACTACCTGCTGCGTACCTTGCCTATGTCTTTTATGGAAAATTAACCTTTGCAATTAAATTAGCCTTGTTTTCATATAAGATTTTACAGATAAAGCAGCTTTGTTTAGAACCCATAGTAAGGGTTCTGAATTAATTTTCTGACTTTGTTTTTCCTAAATCTTTATCTGACTTAAAGGTCTAACTACAACTGACCATCTACTGGCAACTGTGCAAAGCCATATGGATTTCACTGAGTCACAGACCATGAGCAGGTGTGAGCTGCTCTGTAGGACAGCTACTGAGTCAGTATTAGGGCCTGGTATTCTGCATGACATCAGGGATGGATTTTTTCATCAAAATCACTTACAACGTGGTAGTCACCATCTCAGTCCAGTTATTAACAAAGGATGTGGATGCTCAATTACTACAAAGTGCTGAGCAATGTGTAGTGCAACCTGACTAAAAAAAATATTATTTCTCCCCCTCTGTTTTCAGGTTGTAGGTGCTTTTTTTGAAACAATAAGACAAAGACACTCAGAAAGAGAAATTTATTCTTTTTTCAGCTTAGGGTGCCTTTATTGCATATTATCCATCTCAATTAGAAAATTAAATACCTAGATTTAAGACTGAACATAATTTTCTTTTTGGGAGGCTTATTTGTGTAAATAATAACCATATGCTTGCCAAAACTGATCTTCGTTTTTCCATTGATATTTTAAATCTTTCAGAAGTCTACCATGCATGTAACTGACGTGCCTTCTACGTGTAACAAATGAGTGGCAGCGAACATGCAGAACTGAAAAAATAATCTAAGAAAAAGCAACGGGTGACAGTAGTAGGCAACTTTATTCTGAAAGCTGTGTAGGCACCCATTTGCCAACCTGACACACACTTTGGAGAGATGTGCTGCTTACTGGGGGCTCATATCAGGGATATCACTGGGAGACTACCAAGCCTCATGCAGTCCACTGACTGTTACCTACTGCTGTTGTTTCATATGGACACCGGTGATATAGTCAGGAGCAGTCTGAGGAGTAACAAGAAGGATTACAGAGCCCTGGGAGCAGCAGTCAGGGACTCTGAGGCACAAGTAGTTTTTTCATCAATCCTCCTGTCTCAGGGAAGGGGGCTGAAAGGGCCATCTGAATCTGGCGAATGAATAAATGGTTAAAGGGCTGGTGTCACAGCCAGGGGTTTGGCTGCTTAGACCATGGGACTCACTTTGAGAAGCCTCATTTACTGGGGTGGAGTCTACCTGTCAGAAAAGGGGAAGAGCACCTTCAGTCATAGGCTTGCCAAGCTGGTAAAGAGAGCTTTAACCTAAAGTTGCCAGGGGAGGGGAACTTCAGTCTGTCCCACTCCTACCAATTTGATGCCAATGTTAGCAATAGATGCCCAGAGCCTGGAGAAGGATCACAGGTCAGCAGGAGTGCACCAGGAGTGTAACACAAAAGAATTCTAGCCAGTCCAGTCAGTAATTCATCTCCATCAGCAGCCTAACTTAAATGCCTCTATATAAAACACATGTAGCATGGGGAATAAACAGGAAGAGTTAGAGTTGTTTGCACGCCTGCAGGGCTGTGATGTTATTGACATCACCGAGATGTGGTGGGACAGCTCCAATGACTGGGGTGTTGGAATGGAATGATACAGGCACTTCAGGAACGACAGGCAGGGGAGACGAGGAGGGGGTGTCACCCCCTATGTCAATGACCAGCTGGAGTGCATGGAGCTCTGCCTGTGGATGGATGAGGAGCCAACTGAGACCTTATGGGTCAGCGTTAAAGGGAGGGCAGGGAAAGGTGACATTACAGTGGGGGTCTGTTACAGGCCACCAGACCAGGAAAACTGAGTGGATAAGACCCTCTACAGACTGATAGGAGCAGCCTCACATTCACAAGCTCTGGTCCTTATGGGTGACTTCAACCACCCCAATATCTGTTGGAGGGACAACACAGCAAGGCATAAGCAATCCAGGGGGTTCCTGGAATGTGTCAATGATAACTTCCTTCTCCAAGTGATAGAGGAGCCAATGAGGAGAGGTGTCATGCTGGACCTTGTTCTCACCAACAAGGAGGGGCTGGTGGGGAATGTCATGCTCAGGGGCAGCCTTGGCTGCAGTGACCATGAAATGGTGGAGTTCAAGATCCTTAGAACAGTGAAGAGGGTGCAAAGCAAGCTTGCTACCCTGGACTTCAGGAGAGCAGACTTTGGCTTCTTCAGGGATCTGCTTGGTAGAGTACTGTGTGATAAAGGCCTGGAGGGAAGAAGAGCCTGAGAGAGCTGGTTACTATTCAAGGCTCACCTCCTCCAAGCTTAGGAGCAATGCATCCTAACAAAGAGGAAATCAGGCAAAAATGCCAGGACGCCTTCATGGATGAACAAGGACAAAGTCAAACAGAAAAAGGAAGCCTACAGAAGATGGAAGCAAGGACAGGTAGGCTGGGAAGAATACAGAGAAATTGTCCAAGCAGCCAGGGATGAGGTTAGGCAAGCTAAAGCCCAAATAGGGATAAATCTGGCCAAAGATATCAAGGGCAACAAGAAAAGCTTCTATAGGTACGCTGGTGATAAAAGGAAGACTAGGGAAAATGTGAGCCCTCTCCAGAAGGAAATGGGAGACCTGGTTACCTGGGATATGGAGAAAGCTGAGGTACTCAATGACTTTTTTTGCCTCGGTCTTCACCAGCAAATGCTTCAGCCACACCACCCAAGTCACAGAAGGCAAAAGCAGAGACTGGGAGAATGAGGAACTGCCCACTGTATGAGGAGACCAGGTCTAAGAACATCTGAGTAACCTGAAGGTGGAAAATCCGTGGGACCTGATGAGGTGCATCTGTGGGTACTGAGGGAACTGGCAGATGAAATTGCTAAGCCACTTCCTATCATATTTGAGAAGTCTTGGCAGTCCAGTGAAGTTCCCACCTATTGGAAAAGGGGAAACATAACCTCCATTTTTAAAAAGGGAAAAAAAGGAAGACATGGGGAACTGCAGGCCAGTCAGTCTCAGCTCTCTGCCGAGCAAGATCACGGTTAGCATAGTGTGTGTGTGTATATATATATATATATAGTTTCCTCCTGGAAACTATACTAAAGGACATGGAAAATAAGGAGGTGATCAGCGACAGCCAACATGGCTTCACTAAAGGCAGATTGTGCCTGACAAACTCGGTGGCCTTCCACGATGGCGTTACAGCATTGGTGGATAAAGGAAGAACGACTGATGTCATCTACCTGGACTTGTGCAAAGCATTTGACACTGCCCCCAACAAAAGAAGGATATGGACCTGTTGGAGTGAGTCCAGAGGAGGGCCACTAAGATGATCAGAGGGCTGGAGCACCTCTTCTATGAAGACAGGCTGAGAGAGTTGGGCTTGTTCAGCCTGGAGAAGAGAAGGCTCCGGGGAGACCTTATAGCAGTCTTCTGTTACTTAAAGCGTGCCTATAGGAAAGATGGGGAAGGACTCTTTATCACAGAGTGTAGTGATAGGACAAGGGGTAAGAGTTTTAAACTGAAAGAGAGTAGATTTAGATTAGATATTAGGAAGAAATTCTGTATTCTGAGGGTGGTGAGACACTGGAATCAGGTTGCCCAGGGAAGTTGTGGATGCCCTGTCCCTGGAAGTGTTCAAGGCCAGGTTGGGTGGGGCTTTGAATAACGTGGTCTAGTGAAAGGTGTCCTTACCCGTGGCAGGTGGATTGGAACTAGATGATCTTTAGGGTCTGTTCCAACCCAAACCATTCTGTGAGTCTATGATTCTATGAGATGCTTTTCAGTTTGCTACAGCACGAATTTCTTCTCCATAATTTAGGGAAGACCTATAGAACTTTTTAAAGTCACATGGAAAACAAAAAATGGAATCTATTAATGTTTTGATAAGTTCCTTAATATATCATTAATATGAAGGCAAAATTTTACTTTGCACTGTGGTCTCCTGTAGTCTTTATATCCTGAAAGAAGTAGCAAAAGAGAAAATGTGTGAAATAGTTTCCAAACCTGTACCGAGATATAGTTAATAATGTGTAGTTCCCTTTCTTCTTCTGCTGTCAAAGCAAAGATAGATGCAGTATATAGCTCTTATGTTGAAATTATTGGTATTTTGAAGGGAAAAAGTATTCTTTTCATCTGAATGAAGGTTTTTAGGTACCAGCTAATTAGACTCTCTTTCTATAAGAGAGCAAAAATATATCTTGATTATCTGCATCAGAGAAAATGAAAGGATAGTATGCAAAACTATGGCTTCTCTGTATTAATATCCTTGCATGTGTTTCATAAGAAATACTTTCTCTTAAGATCAGGATGAAGGTATAAACTATACAGAATAAAGTCAGAGAGACAATTGTGTGGACAATGTCTGCAGCTGCAGTCTAAAAGTAGCTGTATTATGAGAAAAGTTCTCTACCAGAGCTACATGAATTTCAAGAGCCACAATAGCCACCTCCTCCTTCCCACAAACAATGTTGTCAATCTCACAACTTAGTGTAGGAAATAGTCTCAGTTCAGGAGAGAAAATATAGCATTGTCTTGTTCAACTCCAACATACGATGAACTCAATCATTATCACTATCTAAGCCTATCAGTTTTTTCCAGTTGAATTTGCATGATGTTTGAATTCATACCTACAGAGAACACCTTTTAATTTGTCATTGCACTCAGTAGTAATATTGCAGAAAAATCCTTACTCTATTTCTTCCAAAATTTCTCTCATTTGTGGTTAACGAATATTGTAGTGTTATAAGTATTCTTTCTCCTTAAAAAAGACAACCTATTTCATCTTGTCAGCCATATAAACATGAGAAAATTTATTTTACTTTTAAGACCAAAAATTATTAGTCGGCTAAGAAAGAAAGAAAGAAAGCAAGAAAGAAAGGAAACAAAAAAGTGATGATGATTTCGGTAGAAATTAAATTCTTAGTCTATCATCAGTTGATTAGATAAGTTGACGAAATAATTTTTGATGGTTCAATCACTGAAATGACAATCATCAAACCATGGAGCAGGTTGACCAGAGAGATTGTATAGTCTCTGTCTTTAGAGATATACAAACCCCAACTAAACATGTTCATGGGCAAACTTCTGTAGCTGACCCTGCCTGAGCCAGACAGGGTGAACTAGGCAATCTAAGCAGATCCCTTCCAACTCCGATGATTTTGGGATTCTTTGTGGTTCTGTGAAATGCTTTGAGAATGCAACTTCTGGTAGGTTTGGAATTTTAAGACACATCACTTTAAAATAGTCCTTAGAACTGTATTACTCTATCTCATAGCGTAATAATTAGCATGTAATTAGTCTTACACAAGGTCAGGTACTGTCACATGGTTTCTCTAACATGGAGGGAAATGGAAATAATACTTTAATTATCTGAAAACGTAGTGTATATCTCTAAAATACCATGATAATGTGATATAGTTCATAGTAAACAAGCCATGCTTAGAGAAATTCCAATAAATTAAGAATCTCATTTAATACCAACTATCATAACTAAATGTTCATTTGAAAAATATTCAGTTTTCAAACTTACAGTCCCTGGACTCATCTTTGATTCACTGCTGATATTTATGGATGGTCTGAGGTAACATTGACAGTGATCTTCTCACAACTGAAAATAGTGACCTAATCTAGTTTTGAAAGATATCATTTTAAGAAAAAATGTATGCCATGAGTACTACTTTACCTGATATTTCTTGTTCTAGTCTACAAAAAGGATAATCAAAGCTGCTAGTGTACCTGTTCATCTTTAAAAAAACTGCTCACACTCCTGCTTCTGTGACATTTAGTATATCATTTTGGAAATACACTTTATTATTAAAGCTATTTTAATGAAAAGATTTCTCATATGGATGGGTGTCAGTTTAGAAGTACTGGACACTTTCAGTGAACTGCTAGCTAAAATGTGGACCAAAGCATAAATCCGTACAGAACCTAACTTTAAGATCACAGGTCTTCTGCCTAAAATTGATCAAAATGATTTGGTTGTCAATTTAATTATCATTCTAAAAGACTGAAGCAAAATTATATTGTTTAGTGTGTTTAAAACATGAAACAAGCAAGCATTGAATATCAAGGGGCTGATGCCAGTACAATGATTATCAAAATATTGATCATCTTTCACAGCCATTCAGTGTGAACACACATTCCTTAAGTAATCATTGATCTCAAGCTTAAACAGATATACTTTCTTTAAAATGCATTACATGTTCTTATTAAAACACCACAATTAGAATCAATTCATCTCTATTGTCTTAGTGGATGTAAGTAGGAAAAAATACAGTGTATTTTTCCATCCTTGCAATACTGCCACATTTTGTTTTAAAACTTCTACATTAACTATGTTTCAGTTTCAGTTAACTTTTTTTATTCTTTTGACTCTGTCAACATTATGCTAATTTTTTTATTTTCTCTAAATATGAATCACTTTTCATAGCTGGTGTTTGACTGCATGTCTTTTTTTAATTGTGGAAGTATCAACTGTTCAAGAGCTTGAACATTAATGCATTCATTTTTTATTTATATAGATAGTAAATGAATCAGAGTAAACAACTGTAATGTCTGAATTTGAACTTTAAGCAGCAGAGACAAAATCATGCAATGTGGGTAATTAAAAATCAGCTCTTTATATAGACTATTGTATATATAGCTATGTCCATCTGATTGTAAAGATAAGGAGTGTGCTTGCTATGTGTTATCTTGTTGTTGTCCAGTTGTGTGTTATCTTTTCCCAGGTGATGTTAATTAAGATTCAGCTGCTGAAAACTCGATACGACTAACACTGAAGTAAATCCATTTATCAGGACTTTGTTAATAATTAGTATTATATAAACAAGTAATTGACCAATTAGTGTTAGCTAATATGCTACCATTAAACATGCTTGCATCTTTCCCAGTACTAACTTGAAATTTTAATTTCATTTTCGTCTTCAGTTCTGTAAAATTTGACCTACCAGGGAAGAAAAACCCAAAATCATAAAACACTGATATCCAATGTTCTGAATCATATTAAGAGATACTCAGAGTATGTAAAACTTCATTCAGTGTAATCCATTTCTACTCATTACCCTGCATCATAACAATTAGATATAGAGGAGCAGGTTTTAAGCACAGATCAGTGAAATACAAATGTAAATTCTGCAAAAATCTGTTTGTTCATTAGTAAAGAGAACACTGATCAGTCTGTACAAGGCTGCGGGCAGATCCTCAGCGTGAAGTTGCTGGAGCTAAACTACAGTATGGTTGACCTGAGAGTAAGGTGGTGGCACAAAGTGAAGATGTCTTGTGGCTATGACCATGATTTCATATTGCAGACTACTGCATTACCAAGTAAAGAATGGGAGCCTGATAAGAACTACAGTAATAATACCGCTTTCTTATTTCCCAGTTTATATGAAAAAACTGTTATAATTAATTTTGCATCACATTTTACACATGACCATAGCAAATATCATCACTTGTCCTTCATAATCTGTAATTCCTTTGTAACTTCATAAGAATTTACATTAGGAAAGTGATTCAACAGGAAAAGAAAAAGAATTGTAATAAGAATTTTAATTAATTTTTAAAATATGGTGTTAATTATATGTCTTCTTTTTTAATACACATATATGTTGATATTATACAATTATTATGACTTATTTACAAATATTTGCCTTTGGGGTTGAAAGGGTGGGAATTCAACAGTGATATTTTTCCTTCTCTATTAGTTCTGAAAATTTACGTAGAGTATATTTGAAAACCTTACAGTGCCCAGTGAACTAAGTATTTGTCAAAATAGAAAGTTTTGTAATGTTTTTTGTGCAAAATAATGTATATAGAGTCATGTGAAGACAACGTACAGTGAAGGCAGATGAGATTGCTTTAGATTTATAGCTCAACATCACCCTCTCCTGGCAGTATGCCTAAACTAAAATATCATCAATGGACAGTTTTGAAAATTTTACAAGAATTTTTGCATTGTTTTTAAAATATGAACATCACTTTTACTAATTTAAACAATATGCTTAAGTTAATGGAGAAGAAGAAAATTAAAATCTTCTTTTTTTTTTTCTTGTGAGAACTGCAATCCACCAAAGTTAAACCTCCTACTATATATTCACCATGAATTTAAATGATTCTATTTTAGATTCATTTAAAGGTCTGTACAAATTTGACCAGCCTTCAGCCAGTTCCCAATCCGTGTTTAGTTAACACTTTTATATTTTAACCATTTACAAAAAATCTTTATTTGTTCCCTCTGTTGATTAATCCAGGGTACCAAAATGTTAGGGGGAAAAGTATCACCAAAGAAAAGGTCAGAAATTTATCTCAGTTTCACTATAAGGTGAAAAAGTGAAGAAAATACGACTGGAAATGCTGGGGAGAGCAATAAGTAATGCATTTAGCTTACCAACTTGATTTATACATTGCTGAGGAATCGCAGCTTTTCCTTCTATTTACCTTGTAAGCTCTTTGGAACTGCTTCTTATGCACTTACAAGTTTCCTATCACAATCAGTTTCCATTACTGACTGTGTCTTTGGCAAAATTTCAATAGCTATCTGAAGAAATATACTGCTACTGTATAAGCAGTAAAATCTATCCAGTCATGACAAGCCTAAGAGAAGAGATGTGGTAAAGGTCATCTGGAATCAATTCCTGTTAACATCTTAATTTTTAGTGATTCCAAAAATAATAAGCATGTGAATGTGAAAATTGAAAATAGATGACCCCTGTCATGAACAGCAAGGCTAAATTTGTTTTCAGGGCTCAACATCTTTTTCACAGCAGCCAAATGACAAGCCTTTGACTGAATTGGAGCTTGATACTAACATCAGAAATTACTGTCACTCTCTCTACAATTTTAAGTAATAATCATATTTCATGAAATAACATAACTGTCAAAATATATACACATATCTGTATGCAACTATCTAGCACAGTTTAGAATGTTTTCACATTTTGGCCCTATTGAAATAATTGGAAATTTTGCCATTCACTTCACTGAATCAGCAGTTTCATTTGGCAAATATAAATATGCATGCTTCTGCTTATCTCTTCCATATCCGAGTTTTGGTGATCTTATTCATGCTCATAAAACTGATTATTTTTTTAAGAATTACAGTAATGCAATGAAGTAGTAGTCTGGCAATGTTTGGTAGAAATACTCCACCCAGTTACCAAGTGCTCATATTTATTTTTTTTTGGCTCGCATTTCTGCAGATTAGATAACAAAACTGAAATCTTAAAAAACCACCCACCTAGCAATGAGCATGACAATGATGAAAATTAAATTGATTACAATAAAAGCAATCTGTGATTATTTTCTGTATTTATTTTTACATGAAGCAACAAAAGCATGAAAGTGTGTTTCTGCTTTGTGTGTCAATAGTGGAGTGGGAAAAATGAGCTCAGATGTTATCAATAGTTAATTATACTTATGGTTGCAAAAGATGACCACCCAAAGAGAGAAATGATCATATATAAATAACAAGATCATTTAATTAATCTGAAAAAACAGCAATACAACAAGACCATGAGTGTCTTTTCTGCATTCTCTGTAGCCTTAGAATGAAACCTTCCCTTCAAATGTTGTTCAACTATCAGTTTATAGTTTTCCTGGTCATGGACAGTAAAATCTAAATTGCTTGAATTCATGGAAGAGAACAAGGTTTTGTGTGCCTAACTCAGAAAGTTCTTTCCTTGCTTCTTTTAGGCTTGTTGGGTTATTATAGAGTAAGATTATCTGCAAGGCAGTAGTTCCTTCAATGGAAAGTGCTCCATGCAGATGGATTAGAATATTACGTTTCAAAAGGAGGGAATTACTCACAGTCAAAATTTAGTAACACCATATACAATTACTTTTTTCTTCATCTTTGATTTTAAAACAGCACTTTAGTTTTAAAGAAAGGTTTGCATTTGGGTTAGCAGTTTTCTATCCCTAGTGATACACCTGTGTATCTTTTGCATTCTTTTTTCCACTGAGACTTCCATCCAATGTTAGCTACAAGTTCTTGTAATATAAAGAAGGTTTCCAGTGTTGAGGAAAAGGATATCAAAAGCAATCCACTGATTAGACAGTGAGTTCAAGATTTTTATGAGGAACAACAGAATAGGAGATAGAGAAAGATAATCAGGCATCTTTTCTGGCTCTGTAGTTTTTAACAACGACCTTTTTGTAGGTAAGAAACCCATGAAACTTTTAATGAAATTTCTACATACTTAGCTGAAAAAAAATCTAATTGGGTTTTGGTTGATTTACAAGTTCAACCTACTGGAAGAATGTGAAATTTACATCTTTAAAGACTGCTTCAGCCTCAACCTTGATTAAGATGTCCTACAAATTAATAGATTTCATTTCATACTTCCAATATAGGAATAATCAATGAAACATGGTAAACCACTGGTTACAGAAAAACCTCAAAGTCAGATAAAAAATCATTATGTACTTTGGAATACCTAAGAACTCTTCAATCATAGAGACGTTCTAAAATGTTGGTAAATGACATGATGTAATATTACAACACCATAAATGATAAAATATTACTTGACTGCTGAAATATAAAACCGAGAGTTATAACCTTCCAAATGCGTTTTATTTACCCTCCAGTAAAAAAGACATTGTGAAATATAAACCTGTCTTAAGTTGTTCATTATCACCGATTTAATCTTTTCCAAAATATTCTTATTTCATTATATTGTAAATGTTGACATTTCAGAAAAGTTTGTTCAGTTATTAGCCTTTGATGACCTGCTAGCTCTTTTCTTTCTAATAATAAATAACAACAGTAACAAGTAAATACAATAGTAGATTAGTGCTAGTTTAAGTGTTACTGCTTTATTTTAAGTATCTTGTTACACCCACTGCTGCTGAATAATCAGGGTAATTCACCAAGAGTATTCCTTCTTTTTTCTATTTTTTGCTGGCTGGTGTATTTTTTATACTTGCTAGAAACTAATCAAGAACATTAGATATTTAATTTTGTTGAAAAAATCTGTAAAATTCTTGAATTATTTGAAAGTTGAAGCATTACAAAAATAGATGCTATCATATATGAAACAGAATTATTTTCATTAATGAATGTATTTATTCAATATAGAATGTGGATGAAATTAAAATCATTCTTGCTGGCTTAGTTTTTTGATCAGCTGTGTGTTCTCAGACTAGAACACAGAAGCTATTTAATCAGATGGTGTCTATCCTAACAATTTTTTTTCCTTCTGACTCTATTTTTTTTTCCAGCTGTTGTAGCTGGAGTATCTTCATTCAGACCATGTATTCTTCTACTTCTTCGCTTCTACTTCTGGGAAAAGCATTCAGAATCACAATAAGCACAACAGTGATCTCAGTTTATGGATTCTACAATGTGGTTACCAGCTGATGGGCTTGAGGACTACATGGTCTCTTTCATTTTTACCTTGCTGTTACTTCTCATAAACTTGATAACTATTTTATAATTACTTTGCAGGGACATGATAAACAGAAGCAAGACTCCTTCAAATTAGTCAGCATCTTGAAATTTATCTTATGTCTGTTTTTAAAACTTGTAAAAGCACATACATATTTATTTAAGAGGTGTTTTTCCCTTAGAACTCTTGTAGATATCATAGTGTACATTCCCGTATTGACCTACAGACTCCATTATACCGTCAGGGTCCTGAGGGCCCCATTAAGCCTTGCTGTCTTTGGCCAGCCACACCTGAAACCCCCTGCCTGTGGACCCAGGAGCTCTATTTCAGCGCAGGCCTGGGTACCCAGTGCTGACCTGGGCTATGTCATAGGTGTGCCTCTGCCGAACTCTGTCCCCCGATGTTCCTGATTTGCTGATGGACTTCCTGGATTGACTTAGCTCTGAATTTTCACTTTGTATTTGTCTAAGGTTCTTTGGACTGTTGATGAAACCTGTTGCTGACATGAGCCCTGCTTTGGCCACCCTGCTCTGTTGCTGTGGGGCTGCACCCCGTCAGTAAGGGTAGGGCCTGCACTGGGGTCATCTTGGCTCCATGCTCATCCTTGGGAGCAGGCCCATTCCTTCTGCTCCCTGACAGATGCTGCCAGGTCATACAGTCATGGAAATACTGAAGTGGGAAGGGAGTCTAACCTCCTGTTCTGATCCAAAACAGGGTCAACTCAGGTCAGATGGGGATGCTCAGGCTTCATCCAGTCAGGTCTTGAAAACCTTCAATTTTAGAGACTGTGCAGTCTTTCTGGAAAAGCTATTAGTATTTAATTATCCTCACAGTGACCAGTTTTCTTCTTTATATCCAGTTAAAACCTCAATTGTTTAAATTTATTCCTGTTGTCTTTCAACCTCCCACCATGCCCTTCTGGTAAAAGCCTAGCTCTGTCTCCTTTCTGACCTCTGGGAGTGGGGTGCAGGCTGCTGTTTGGTCCCACCACAGCCATCTCTTCTCCAGGCTGAACAAAACTCATTCCCACAGTGTCTCCTCACAGGGCAAGTGCTCCAGCCCCAGCCGTTCTGGTGGTTTTCAGCTAGACTCCTTCCAGGTGATCAAAGCCTTTCTTTGTACTGTGGGCCCCAAACTGGACATAGTATTATATATGTGGTCTAATCATCTTCAAGTAAAAGTGAACAATCATTTCTCCTGATCTACTGGCTATGCTTCCCTTGATACAGTTCAGTAAGCAGCTAGCCATCACTACCTAAGCATGCTGATGACTCCAGTTAGCCCCTTTTCTCCAGGTCTTCTTTCAACAGTTGTTCTCCAAACAGCTAGTCAGTTGCCAGCTTTACTCTTGCAAGGGATTAGTCCAATCCAGATGAAGGACCTTGCATTTTCTTTGCTGAGTTACATGATGTTGCTGTCTGCCTGCTCCCCAAGCCTGTCTAGTACCCTGAGAATAGCAGCCCTTTCTGCAACTGTCTTGTCTGGTTCTTAGTTCAGTGCCCACAAACTTGATGAGGATGCATCACTGTCATGGTTTAACCCCAGTCAGCAGCTAGGACCACACAGCTGCTGTCGCAGTTCTCCCCTTTCCTCCAGAAGGGCAGAGAGAAGAGGGAGAAAAGGGGGAAAGGGAAAAGGAAAAAAACTTGTGCATTGTGTTGAAGACAGTTTAATAGAACAATATCAGAAAAGGAAAAATAACAGTAACAACAACAACAATAATAATAATAATAATGGTAAAAGAATATACAAAACACAAGTCACTCTCACCACCCGGTAAATTGGTGCATTGGCACTGTCGCGAGAACTGATCATGAGTATCCCCCTCCCCCATATAGCCCCGTTTATACACTGAGCATGATGTCTATGGTATAGAATATTCCATTGGCCATTCCATCATGCTATCTATGCTCCTTATCAGCTTCTGTGGGAAGCTGAAAAAAGACCTTGAAAAGTATAAACATCACCTGGCAACGACTAAAACAATATGCATTATTGACATTCCTTTCATACCAAACCTGAAACACAGGGACAACTAGAAAAAAAACAAACTAAACCCAACTCTTTCCTAGCTGAAACCAGGACAATTACGTAATGTTTCCCAGATAATTGCTAAAGATATTACATATGGCAAGTCCCACGACAGACCCTGAATATATTGCAATATTAACTTCTCTTTTCTGTTTGCCATGGTTCTCCTAATGTAGCTCAGTATGTTTGCATTACTGGCAATTAGACAACCCTATTGTCTTATTCAATCTGCTGCTGAATCCCACATCATTTTCATTGGGGCTGCTACTTGCTCTGTTGCTTCTCAAACTCTGCCAAGGCTGGGCTAAGCACCTGGTTACTCCTTCCCAGGTGCAGATCTTATGACTTTTTTTTTTTTTCAAACTTTGGGAGGTTTCTCTTGCTCAAGTCCCTCTGGATTTAAGCTCTGCTTTTCAACATGTTTAACCGTTCTCAGTCCTACTTTTGTTACTGTCTGCAATTATGCTGAAGGCCCATTCTTTCTCACCACCCAGGTTGCTGATACTATTGAACACTATGGAACTCAGCAGACATTTCTGGGACATTCTCTCTGTAACCAGCCAATAGCTGGAACCTCAACATGCTGAACACTGCCCTGAGTATACAGCTAGTTTTATGCTCATTTATCCAGTCCACAATTCCTCATCTTACAAATGAGAATGTTGAAGAAGGTGGTATCACAGACCTTAACAAAATCAAGTACATCCATCACTGTACCATCATTCATATAGTCAGTTATTTCATCATAGAAGCCAATGGTGTTGGTCAAACAAATATTATAATTAGTCCAGTTATAATAAGACTGATTAGTGGTGAGTGCAAACATTAAAAGTTTTATTGTAACTGGGTTAGCAGTCATAGATGAAATTATCTAATTATTACAGAAGCCTAATTAATATTACAGTTTAAATGAGTTATTAAAAAGCTAACCAGCTTCTTTTCCTTTTTTTCTGCGCTTAAGCTCATTCTTCCAGCATTTCTCTTTGCCTTAAGGTCCTTGGCTTTATTCTTGCTCAGGAAATGTTAAGATGCATCATTAGTGTCCTGAATTCTTCACTGGGAAGAGTTGAAGCTGATGGTAAGGGTGCCTTCCTCCTGACTTGTCTCTGCCTGGGGTTATTTTTATGTTTTCTTAACACAAAAAATACTTGCTCTGCTTACTTGCTCCTTAGCCAGTGGTTGCTCTGTGAAGTTTGAACATCTTCAACTGGTAGCTATTAGGAAAAGTTACACAGTAGTTTTCCCAGGCACAATTAACATAAAGGGCTAATATTTGTTATTCAGTGACCATATAGATTTGTCTGACCTTTACTGTATAATACAGTATTCATCAAGCTAATATAGAACTAGTTAGACAACAGTCCACAGTCCACTGACTGCTACGCAATTGCTATCACTGCTAAAACAAACTAAAACCAGCTCAGGCTAAGACAAGCTCAGATAAATCCTGAGACCCTGCAGTGTCAAGTAAATACAGCCTTTTAGTAGAAATGACAAAATCATATTTACTTGGCATCTTTGGAAATGGATTCCAAGAGGTTTTTCTCCATAACATTTGTACAGATTGAAGTGCGGCTGACTGACTTACAGTTCCCCAGGTACTCCTTCTCACCCTTGTTAAAGATAAACATAACATTTTCTTTTTTTTCCCAGTCAGGAATCTTCCCCCAGTCACCACAGTTTTCCATATTTCATATTCTTGCAATCACATCAGCTTGCTCTTTCAGTACCTATGGATGAATCCCATCCAGCTTCATGGATTTGTATACACCCAGCTAATCCATGTTCCAGCCCAGGAAATAGAATTTTTGATGCAGCTAGCAGAAGTCCATAGACTTTCTAAGTAACTGACAGTGTACAGTATCAGAATTTGTCTGGTTTGCCTTGGCTCGAGATTGTTTAGAGTCTCCTTAAAGTTGCCTAATGGAAAAGTTTGCCAGGGAAAATGTGGGTCCCTTTGACAGACCAGGGAGACAACCAAGTGATGGAGTCACTTAGGGTAGGCCTAAGTGCTCAGTGCTCGTCATCATTCCTCACAGCATAAGCCTGCGTACACCTGAACAGTTTGGGTAAAATGAGAAAGTCAACAGTGGAGGAAGTGTGGTTCTGTTTTGGTGGACAACCTAATCTCAACGTTCTTGTGGTAGAGGGGACAGTCAACAGTGGGGGTCAATAAGAAAATGGCTACTTTGTTGCACTCAAATCTTGTTAGCTTCTTGGGGTTGTTTTTCTTCTTTGTTTCCTTGTCGTCATCTTCCAGTGGAAATATGAAAGACTGAGCTTCCCTCAGTCTCATTTAATGTAAGGGTTATTATTTGTTACATCATGATGACCTATGTTTGTCAGACCTGTGCTATATATAGTATACTCAGAGCCTAAGCTAAAATAGGTCTCAATCATCAATGGATGACATGAATTAACTTACCATTAGACAACTGTTAGGAGAAGCTTAACATTGTCCTGTAAAATGCTTGCAAAGAAGCAAAGAAATTAAATATTTCTGCTGCCTGTCCATTTGTCATTATAGCAGTTTAGGTAGAAAAAGAGCCGTGCTATCAAACTAGTACATATTTGATAAATAATGGAAGAGTGCCTGTAACTAGAGTGATATATTTAGTGCAAGGAGAAAACAGTCATAAAATTTTTAGCTCACCTATTTTTCTCTAGTAAACTGATCTAATTATAATGTAAAGAAGGTGTACACATTCCACTAATTACACTGGGAATTTTTTTAACTCTTCTACAATGTTTTCCTTGGAAATGAAATGAGATACACATTGTTCTCACACAGATTGATCTGATTATAATTTTTCACATTAGTTCTCGAAATGAAATCTGCGTGTAAAAAAAAATTATTCCTTCTTTAGGTAATAGAAAGAGTCCTAAGCTACTCTCATTAAAGTTAAATTATATGATGGAATACATACATGTTGAATATCGTCAAGCTGAAGTTCCTGTTGTGTGGGTTGAAACTGAAATAAAGTAGAATATATGCAGCTAGATAAATGCATGAAATATATTTTTGTTACTCATCTCTTTTGGTTCTTCTCATGTAACCACAACAGGCATGCAATGACCAGTGACAATTTAATGATTTTTATAAAGTATTGCTGACCATTTTAGACCTTGCCATGTGTTGTAGAATATAGACCTGTAACTAGAATGACCGTTTAAAAATCCCCAGCATTAATTTAATGTAAATTTTTTTACTTTCAACCCTGAAGAGAAAATTCCTTTGACAGGAGCTGCTTTGAAAAGCTAGCTGTTCTCTTTCAACTTTTGTGTTTGTAGAAAATTAGGCACATATTGATTCAGATTTTCTGGGTGATGTGCGGTAATACAATGTGTCATTCTATATCAAGATGCCTTGTTACAAAGGGGCTGGTAATTTGAATTCATTCATCCATCACAACAAACTCATTTGATCATCATTTCGGGTCAGTAGATCTGTCCATTAAACAGATGATGTAGACTAGCATTTGATTAGTGAAAGCAATTCTGCTTTAAAGTATGACCCACTGACCTCAGAAACGTTACAGAGGTGCATAATGAAACTACAGCTTGAAAAAGGGACAAGATCACTAAGTAAAATATCAATTACCATGGGTTGATCAAAACATCACTATTTGCAGTCACACATCTCTAGATGACATGCAAAACTCAAGAGGTTGAATTTAGTGTGTTATGTTCCTGGTAAAGGTTGCATTTTTAATGATGAAGACTGTAAACCACGAGGAATTAATAACATTCCCACTTTTTGTAACAATTTTCTTCTCCAGAGAAACCGAAACACACAGAGGAGTAAAACAATGTCTCTAGATAATCTAATGAAAGTTAAGAGTGTAGAACAACACTCAGTGGAGACCTAGGCAGGAGGGCCTAGGATATAAATAGGCTGGGATGTAAATGTGCATCTGGTGGTATAATATATGTCACAATATACTCCCACTTAAATTAGATGCTTCAGGGTGAGGATGTGTTCATTCCAGAACCTGCATTTCCACTTAAACAGGGATATCTTGATCCTTTTGTATGCCTGCTGGCAACAGATGGCGAATGCCTATCTCAAAGGGGAAAAAGGATCCTGGGGCAAGAGCTAGTGAGGCTCATTGAAAGGTCTTTAAACTAGACTCAAAGAGGGATGAGGATAAAACTGGGCTTGCTGTCGAGGAGCCCGGGACTGGCATGCTGGTACCTGTGGGACAGTGTGGTAGTAAGGTCTTAGAGTTGGCCATCTCAGGGGTGGTGGGGGATGGTGATCCATGCAAAGACACAAAAGTTTATAGGCTGATAACTATGGAAACATCTGAGACTGATCTGGTGGGAATTAGGGCTTCTCCCTCCAAGAAAGCAGCAGGATCATTAGCCCAGCTGAACTGTATCTGTGCCAATGCATGCAGCAGGGGCAACAAGTAGGAGGAACTGGAGGCCTTTATGCAGCAAGAAAACTATGGTATAGTTGCCATCATGGAAACATGATGGGACAACTCGCATGATTGGAGTGCTGCCATTGATGGCTACCAACTTTTCAGAAGGGATGGGTGAGGAAGGAGAGGTGGCGGAGTGGCCCTCTATGTCAGCGAGAGATATAAATGTCTAATACTTAATGACAGTGATGATAAGTTCGGGTGTCTATGGGTAAGAATCAAGTGGAAGGCCAACAAGGCAGATATCGTGGTGGCAATTTGTTACAGACCGCCCAATCAGGAAGATGAGGCTGATGAAATACACTATAAGCAGATGGGAGAGGTTTCACGATCGCTACCTCTTGTTCTCGTGGGGGACTTCAACTTCCCAGATGTGTGCTGGGAATACAATACAGCAGAGGGAAGTTTGTGGAATGTGTGGAAGATAACTTCCTGACACAGCTGGTGAGCCAACTAGAGAGAGTGCCCTCCTGGACCTGCTGCTTGTTAACAGAGAAGGACTTGTAGGAGATGTAATTGTTGGAGGCTGTCTTGGGCATAGCGATCATGAAATAATAGAGTATTCAATTCTCAGCAAAGTAAGGAGGGGGGTTAGCAGAACTGCCACCTTGGACTTCCATAGGGCAGACTTTTGCCTGTTCAGGAGACTGATTGGCAGAGTCCCTTGGGAGGCCATCCTGAAGGGCAAAGGAGTCCAGGAAGGCTGGACGCTCCTCAAGATGGAAGTCTTAAAGGCGCAGGAACAGGCCATCCCCACATCCCGAAAGATGGGCCGGCGGGGTAGAAGACCGGCCTGGATGAACAGAGAGCTTTGGCTGGAACTCAGGAACAAAATGAGAGTTTATGGCCTTTGGAAAAGGGGGTGGGCCACTCAGGAGGACTACAAAGACAGAGTGAAGTTATGCAGGGAGAAAATTAGAAAGGCCAAAGCCCAATTAGAACTCAAACTGGCTATTGCTATAAAAGACAATAAAAATGCTTCTATAAATACATTAACAACAAAAAGAGGACTGGGGAGAATCTTCCATCTTTATTGGATGCAGCGGGAAACACGGTGAATAAGGATGAGGAAAAGGCTGAGGTGCTTACTGCCTTCTTTGCCTCAGTCTTTAATAGCAAAACTAGTTGTTTGCTGGGTACCCAGCCCCATGAGCTGGAAGACAGGGATGGGGAACAGACTGAGACCTCCATAATCCAAGAGGAAATGGTCAGTGACCTGCTGCACTATCTAGACATACATAAGTCTACAGGGCCAGATGGGTTACACCCAAGAGTGCTAAAGGACTTGGCGGATGTGCTCACCAGAATACTCTTCATTATTTATCAGCAGTCCTGGCTAACCGGAGGCGTCCCAATGGACTGGAGATTAGCAGATGTGATGCTCATCTACAAGAAGGGCTGGAAGGAGGATCCAGGAAACTGCAGACCTGTCAGCCTGACTTCGGTGCCAGGGAACCTTATGGAGCACATAATCTCGAGTACCATTGCATATTATTTACAGGACAACCAGACGATCAGGCCCAGTCAACTCAGGTTCATGAAGGGCAGGTCCTGCTTAACGAACCTGATCTCATTCTATGACAAGGTGACCTGCTTGGTGAACCGGGGATATTGTTTACCTAGACTTCAGTAAAGCCTTTGATACTGTTCCCCACAGCATTCTCATGAAAAAAACTGGCTTCCCAAGGCTTGGACAGGCGTACATTCTGCTGGATCAAACACTGGCTGGATGGCCAGGCCCAGAGAGTGGTGGTGAATGGAGTTAAATCCAGCTGGTGGCCAGTCACAAGTGGTGTTCCATAGGGCTCAGTGTTGGGGCCACTCCTGTTTAATATCTTTATTAATGATCTCAATGAGGGGATTTTAGAGCATCCTCAGTAAGTTTGCAGATGACACTAAGTTTTTCTATACACTTTATAAAAGATATCAGTGAGCTAACAAAATATAACTAGGTGCATTTTAAAATATATTTAAAAGGTTCCATTCTTCCCAATCTAGCACCTGAGAAAATTTAACGAAACAAGACACAATGGCAAGCACTAAGGCATTTAGGCGTTAATAGGAGTAGGAGATGCAAACCCTGTATGCTAGGTTCTTAAAAATACCAATACTCATTGTACTACTTTGAAAAAGTTTAAATGAACTGAACATCATTTTCTGTATATTTAGCTTTGTGTAAGATTAATTGTATTTACACACAGTAAAATAATCTATATATTTGGAAGGATATGCTACACACATGCAGTTAGTACGGATAAGTTCTGTTAACAAGCTATGAAATAAATCATATACATAATATTCGATTTAAAACACTTTATTTTATTTCAGTAAGTATAGCAATCTGAAGCAATGCTTTTATTTTATCCCCCTGCCCCGGACATCAGGAAATATTACTTTCCCATTTTCCCAATTAGTACTACTTTTTCCTTTCACAATTAATTTATCATGCTTATATTTTTTTTTGTCCCACCATCTTGTTCTGTTACTGATTACATCTCATCAATAATTTTACAATTAACTTAAATTATGGTCTTAGTAATTATTTTAAATTGTTTTGATGCACCTTAATTAATACCTTAATTAATGGTATTCAAATGAATGTTTAAAGTTGAATCTGTCTTTCATTCTCTTGTAGTCTGTAGATAGCTCAGGAATTCATTACCAGTCCAAAATGACTAATTTATCACAAAAAAAAAAATAGTTCTAGTAGGAATTAGTTCTAATGTATTTAAAAAGCTATCCACCTCTGCCCTCTAGTGGTCATGTCTTTTCTCATTCACCTCTGAAGAGGGAAAAGAAAACCCAAACACCACGAGAAATAAAATCTTTATTAATTGTAGCTTGTTTCGTATTAGCTTACAAAATCCAGGAACAGTTTTTGTGCAGCATGTCCTTAAATTCATGCTTAAAAAATCAAAAAAGTACTTTATAAACATCCAAATAATGTTATTTTCTATATCCAGTATTATATACAGTAAGTTTCAATTACATTGCAATACAGTTTCACTGAATCCTTTTAAAGGATTTTCAGTTTTGAAGCACTGCAGCATGGGAGATCATACCCCAACTCATTCAGAGCAATTTGCTTGAAATCCTGATAGTTTTTTTACCTTAAAAAAACTCTAGAAGAAAGAAAAAAAAAAGAAAAAAAAAGAAAAAAAAAGAAAAAAAAGAAAAAAAGAAAAAAACAAACATACCCCCAAAACATTTTATTATAGTAATTATTTTATTATAAAAAAATATAATAACAGTGTATTATAAATTAAACCTGTATAATTTGTTCGTCAAAAGAAACCAATTCCAAGCTATTAGCTTAATGTTAGTGAGACTTTTCCCTCACTGCAGTGTCTTTCCCCGTAGGTTCTTGCTTCTAGGCTTGATGTCAATGAAAAGAGCCACTTCCTGGCTGGAAGCCAACTCTAAAAATCCTCTTTTGCCCTAGGAAGTTTTTCTTACCCACACCACTGAGGCCTGTCTGACAGTTCATTAATCTTCTCAGCATCTCTGTTTGGTATGCAGGTGGCAGCCTCATCTGCTGTATGTCTGTTAATTCTGTCTGCTCCAAACTGTTGACTCTTCTTGAACCTTCTCTTCAAGTCCAATTGCTCCCAATAGAAAGGGGCAGCCTCTCCCATTCATCAAGGCTCACCTGAATCTCCCATTTGCTCTTTAAAGGAGCACAGAATCATAAAATAATTCCAGTTGGAAGGGAGCTCTAGAGACCGTAAGTCCAAATCCCGCTAAAAGCAGGGCCTATTTAAAATCTGCATGCTGTTGCTAGGGGCTTGTCCTGTCAACCTTTTAACATCTCTAGGGATGAAGGCTTCGCAGCCTCTTCAGGCAGCCTGCTCTAGTGTTTGATCATCCTCATCGCAAAGACTCTTTTTGCTAGTATCTTATCTGAACTTTCTGTGTTTCAGTTTGTGCTTCTTCCTCTCGTCCTATCAATGAATATTCTAGAAGAATTTGTTTCCATTTGCTTTGTGTCCTCTCACTGTGTAGCTAGCAGCAGCACCATAATCCTCTCCTGAGCCATCTCTTCTCTGGCTGAGGTCGAGGGAGGTGATTCTCCCCACCTCCTCTGCTCTGGTGAGACCCCACCTGGAGTACTGCGTCCAGCTCTGGAGTCCTCAGCACAGAGAAGACATAAACCTGTTGGAGTGGTGTCATGTTCCAATCCAGAGCGTGGCGGGGGGGGGTCTGGGAGGACCCGTAACGATTCCACGCATGAGATTATGACACAAATGAGGTCAGATGCCATCTGCTAAAGCTTTATTGTTATCTTCCAGCTTTGATTACTGAAATGAGCACTAGAGCAAAGGAGGAAGTAGAGGAAAGACAGAAGAGAGAAGCAGTATTACAGGGCAAAGCAAGAGTATAGTCACCACCATAGGCATCTCAACGGTCCTCTTGGCATCCGCAGCATCCTGTTGACTCATGATCCTCTGATCACAACGATGACGGAGGTCCCAGGGTTCCCCATTGTGGAGGGACACGGTACTAGTTCATAGTTAAAGTCTGCTCAATACTTGACCAATCAGTATAGAGGCCACTTTTACTTGGCCAATCTTTGTGTAACAAGTATCTCAGAAGATGGTTGCCCCTGATGTACCCCTTGGTGGTCACATACACCACGTCGGCAGACAACTTTAGCACATCTTGTAGCTTAGTTCAGCAGGTTTCGGGTGCCCGCTTACTTCAGCAAATTTCGGGTGCCCACTTAGTTCAGCAAGTTTCAAGTGCCTCTGGACCCTGTCACAATACAGCTCAGGATGTTATTGGCCTTCACTGTTACAAGGGCATACCCCTGACTTGTGTAAACCCTGACTTCTGCAAAACTGTTTTCCATTCATTCTTCAGTACTTTCCAAAAATCTCCTGCATTGCTTGTACCCAGCCACATTGCTGTTTAGAAAATACTGGTATGTTTAAAGTCATCTATCCAAACTTGGCCTTGTAATCTCGATGCTTTTCTATGTTGGCTTCGTGATCTCCCTTCTTATTCTCACCCAAAAATCTCTTAGCTAGTCAACCAACCATTCCCAAGCAGAGCTCTATGTATCTGAGCCTCTCCTGAGTTCAGAATGCAACTCTTGTCCTCCCTTTCCTGAGCTGTCCTTTCTAAAGGACCTGGACCCATAACAGTTCTTGCAGTCATGCAATGCTACCACATCTCTGTAATCTCAGTGGGGTCATACCTTTAACATCACGCAAGGACTCTTAAATTCTTCCTGTCTGTTTCTCACAGTGCCTGTGTTTGCGTACAGTTACTCAAAGCAGGTTCCCAGTCACACTGCTTTCTCAATGGAAGTGAAAGACTTCATGGTTGCATAGGAGTTCCCCATGCAGAGAGGGCTTGAAGGCGTTGGTCCTCCTTAATCAGGAAAGAGCAAACATACAGAAGCCTATCTTTGTTGTGAACAAATAGCTGCTGTGGTAACTATAAAGTTCCTGCTTGCCAGGCCAGTTTGCTGCCCTTCTCAATATAGTGTAACTGGTGGGGGGTGGGAAAAGGAACATTCTATTGTGCAACAGTCACCTTAATTTTTGAAGTGTCAGGTGTTTTATTTGTATGACACTATATATATTATATTTCTCTAAAAATGCAACAGGCAAGAAATGTCCCATTTGTGCAGCACAACAAAGATTTAAATGCTGTTGCAAATAAAGGTCAAGGTGCAAGAAAGAAAGAATTCCTAGGAACCAGAATGGACTGCCTGAAACCCAACACAGGAAAAAGAAACCGAGTTGCCAGCCTGAAATCGAGCTAGCAGCAAAAGATCAGCCTGCAAGTACAAGAAGCAAAGGATCTTTATCCTTTTTGGTTTATTCTTGTCTTCCCTGAGTTTCGTGTACTTTTTAAAGTTACTTGTTCTACCATGAACTAAAATACAACTTCTTTTAAAGCGCTTTTTATCTTTTGAGAGTGCCTACCACAACAACGAAAAAAATTTTTGACAGATAACTTTTAAAAGTCTGATCAAGTTAGGTTCCTACTATAACTCTCCTAGCATTTTGGACTTATTTCAATAGCAGGAATAATGAGCATTGTGTATCAAACATGCCCTTATAAATACTGTACTTCAGGTATGCAGGTTAGCTCTTTCTCAACTGATGTCAGCAAAAAGCTTCCCATTGGTGAAGACAGGCTACTCACCATCACTACAGCTGTTTATTATATTCTGTTTATTATATTTATTATGTTGGGGGCTGTTTATTATATTTATTATGTTGGGGCTGTTCAGCCTGGAGAAGAGAAGGCTCCGGGGAGATCTTATTGCGGCCTTCCAGTACCTAAAGGGGGCCTACAGGAGAGCTGGGGAAGGACTTTTTACTAGGGCATGTAGTGATAGGATGAGGGGGAATGGCTTTAAACTGGAAGAGGGCAGGTTTAGATTAAACATTAGGAAGAAGTTTTTCACTTTAAGGGTGGTGAGGCACTGGAACAGGTTGCCCAGAGAAGTTGTTGAAGCCCCGTCCCTGGAGGTGTTCAAGGCCAGACTGGACGTGGCCTTGGGCAACCTGGTCTAGTGGGAGGTGTCCCTGCCTATGGTAGGGGGGTTGGAACTCGATGATCTTCAAGGTCCCTTCCAACCTAAACCATTCTATGATTCTATGATTCTATATCCTAATTAAAATTTTTTCAGTGAAAAGTTTAATCTATACTTCTCAATCGGTTTCTGTCACTTGTACACACTTTAGGAGACCTTCCTTGAGGGGATCCAGACATTCTTATGTGGTGTCACTATTCATTTTATCTGTAAACTTTAGCATCTGCTCAATATTTTGACAGTAAGAATTTTTGATGTTCTGCACTGCTTTTCAGCACTTTCATTTTTGTCATCTAACAGCATGCTGGATGTTTTTAGACATCATCAGATGACTTTCAGACGACTCTCAGACTGTTTTTCTCATGGCTGCCTGATCTGCATTCCTGGTACATGGTTGCTAGGTTTGCAGCTTGGCACACCTTTTCATGTTTGGCTCATGCACACTTTGTTAATACCATGTTTTCTCCTTCTAAATGGTAACAGAAGGGCAATTCTAATACCACCATGCCTTGTTCTGTCACTAATACAGGGAAGGGATGGTTGAACAGTGGTGTGGCAGAAGACTACTGCACCACTACTGGAACAGTATCAGCAGTTACTTATTGCTGATTTATATAATGTAAAATTTAACTATTTTTTCTGCTTCATATTTTTATTAACATTACAGGAATGCGGTAAAGCATTAACTTTTGTATGTACTTATCACTTACTCTCTTCCTTACTTTTCTGCAGCTGACTGAATGAACCAAGGTCCCTCTCAGGAATTTGATGCAAGAGAACTAGAAGGGTAATGGAAGTGGGGTTTTAATATGGGTTGGTTTGGGGTTTTGTTTTGGGTTGGGTTGGGGTTTTTTTGAAAGACTTCAGTTCCTGTAAACTTTATCTCAAACTAGTTTTCATATGTCTTTGAACCAGAGAGGAGCATGGATGTTAGCACACACTTAGTCACCTTGACTCTTTGCTCTTGCTCTTCTGCAAGACTCAAAGCTTGAAGAACTTTCCCTAAAGGCTTCTTTGCATCCAACTTGTATAAGATAAGATTCTTGATTAAATTATATGTTTTTCTATTTCTTCTAAGAACAGTACCTTTATGTTCTTCATGGCACCCTCATCTTCCTCAGTAGCTGTGAAATGGGACTTTACAAGCTACACTTGGAGTGATAGGGGATTTTCCTCTCTTGTAGGACCTCTCTTCATTTTGGCAAGTATTACAGATTGGTTCGCTACTACACTGTTAGATTGGTTTCTCTGGGATGGACTGTGTCCACTCTAAATAGCAATTGGCATAGGTCTTCTCTGGGTCCCATGTGGTGCGTCTGTGGAATCTATAATAATGTATTATTACACTTGGTCTGGGGATGAGCGGTAGTGCAAAAAATGTAAATATTGTGAAAGCAGTGTCCCAGTCCTGACAAGTAGTACTTAAATAGTATTAACTCTAAGGGTGTATGTTAGTGTGTGATATGAAGGTAACTAGGATTGTCTGAAGTGCAAGATCTTCAAAACAGTTTTGGAGTAGAGGAGTACAGGTAGCCAACTGTGACAGCTTTTCCGGGTTAAGCTCTTAGGGAGCAGTTCCTGAAATGATGTTGGGAGAGTACTAGTTAATTTACTTCAAAGGGGAGCCCCTGAAGAACTACAATGGATGTTGCGGGGATCTTCAGGAGCCCACAACCCTAGGAAGACCTGTGAAGTTAATTAGGTATATTGCTGCACCAACACGGTCTTTAAAATAATGCAGTACAACAGTGACATAAACATCCGTATACGAATACAAAGAAGGGACATATAAGTGTCTCCTACCATAAGTGGAGGATATAATGGATGTCAGTCTGTAAGGAGGTAATGGTAACAGGAAGAGGCGGTCTGGGCACTAGTTGTGCACGATATCAGCTCTGGTTTAGATAATCTATACAAATTTTAGTATAACTTGCTTCAGTAATTAGTACTGCTAAAAAAAGTGAAGCTGACAATGAAATATGTGTATTTGTTTTGTCTTTTACTTGAAAGAGGTTGCAAGAATAATTCTTTTGTCAGGAGTAAGATACGAGCTCTAAATAATTTGGTTTTAACCCACCAGATGGCATTGTTGAGAGGCTTAATTAAATTCTGACAGCATAGCGTCTTGTTAAATTATGGTGACAATTAAAAAGGGAATGAGGGAAAGTGAGAAAGACAAGACTCATTGTTATTACTATGAATTAGTAAAGCCGATCAATAAATAACCTTACTATAGTATAGAAGTTAGACTCCTGGAAGAACTTTTTTGTTTAAGTGAAATTTAAATTATAGATTCTCAGTCCTTGTACACTAGCAGAAATACTTCTTTCCAGTCTCTAATGCCTACCTTGCACTGTGAAACAAGCAAAAGAACAAATATTTATGTGAAAAGACTGTTTAATTGTGTGAGTTTTGAGCTACTTGATGAAAGCTTTTATCACTGTACACAAAAAGCTGATACGAAGTAATTTTGTGCTATGCAGTGTACAAGCTTGGGTAGATTTCAACAACTTATAGGTAAATATGTTTTTGAAAATGTTGTGGTTTTTTTTCTTTGAAATATGCAGATGCTGCAAATGTATTACATTAAAAGATTGGATTTTAATAGAAGATTTTATAAAATACCTTGAAGTACAACTCTGGTATGTATTGTGAATCCTGTTGCCACTCTTGAAAATGATACCTGAAAATGATACAACAAACCATATCCTCCAGAAGCAAAATAATTTGTTCTCAAATATCCAGTTATTGTAACTTTAGTCTAGTGTATGTACTTTCCTGAAAATTTGAATGAAGTTGGCAGATTTTTTTTCAGTTAAACACACATAACTTGTGTGTTTAACTGAAAAAATCAATGAAGTGTAGAACTTTTGATTGTTAAACACATGCAGGATTAGTACTTGCCCAAATGCTTGATTAGTGACCTAATATATTTTTTCCTGTTAATGTTAATATTATTTATTTATTTAATGTTATTTATTATGATAGGTGTTAATGTCATCTCAGAGGACCAATAAGGAATGGTTGAAATAAAATACTAGGAAGTACTGTAAATCTCCAAGAGTTTGTCAGCTGTAATAAAGAAATATACACATGGTAGATAAAAGCAGGTGGATGAAATAGGGACATGAACACAGGGTGAGCAATATCCTTATTGACTGAAAGACATTATATTCTCAGCCTGTGCCTACATTAACAATTAACTTTGTAAAACAGAAGCAGAACACAGAAGTTATACCAGTATAAATTCCCTGCATCTGCGGTGTGCATGGCTCAGGTTTTTACTTTGGGTTAGTTTTTGTCTGCTCTCTGGCCTGAATATTTGGTTCAAAATTGTCCAAAGAACAAACCACTGGATCTTCAACGATGTCCTGATTCAGGCTGGAGCAGAGTTCACGCTTCACTGCATCTGAAAGGAACTTGACTTACATGAACTAATGCACGTAATTTGCAGCAATACGCAATAAGAGAGGATGATTAGGGGACTTTCCTCAAAATTACAGTTCTGTGAACTAAAATGCTGACACACTCCCAGCTTCAGCTTGTACAGTTTAACAAAAGAGCTTCATCTGTGTGTATTCTTAAAGAAACTACCCAGCCAGATCTAGTCATTGGTATCTCATGCTACCACGTGCTTAAACATTGTCAGAAGTCATTCATGCTCTTACAGGAAAGAGCATTATCCCACTGACAAAATAAGACAATAGTGAACTGTCTGTTAATTTTGCAGGTTTAGATGTAATAGATATAAATATTGCACTAAAATTCTATTGCATTACTTTAAAAATACCATATTATTAATTTTCAGTGAAACAGTTTCTTTTCAGGACTTTTCAGAATGATTACATGCCTTTTCATTTTCTTCTGACTATCAGAGATTTTCAAAGAAAATGGCCTAAACAGTCCTGATCCAAGAATAAGGTGATTGTGATAAACGAGGATAATTAATCTGTTTCACTTTTGTGCATATGCTGCAACTTTTAAACTTTGCTCATGTATATGTAATCAGTAACATTCCGCAAGATACCTTTTTTAAAACTTTATCTTGAACTGTAATTGACCTTTTAAGTTTGAAGGACTTGTCTATGAGCCAAGACAAAATGTAGTGAGCACAATTACAAATGCTAATGAGTTTGTATTCAAGTTACTGTGGCTAGTTTCAAAGATTTTATTATCTATACAGAGGAAAAGCATTTAATTATTATTACTATCTGGTTTTGTTTATCAAACCAAGAAACAGACTTTCATCTGCTTTGCAATCCCAATGACTTTTGAGGTCTGAAGAACTACAACCATTTGATATACTTCCAAACTTTTTGGGTTGTAATATTTACTAAAGCAAAAAACATTGTGATACTTAAAAGCCTGATTTTGGTATTTACTTTTACCTTTTGCTGGCATTTATTTTACCTTGATAGTAAAACAGTTAAATTGTGTCAACAGATGTTTGCTGTCAATTCTGAAGATTCGGATGAAAGCAGAAGAGAGCACAATTAGGTGTATGGAAAGAATCCCTGAGGCAAATAAAGGAATCATTGATGGATGTGGACAGTCCAAAGAACTGATGATAAAGATTTAGAAAAGACAAATATTAGATGAATGCATAGAGAAATGGTAGAGGAGAATAGTATCACCAACAAACAGGGGACTTTTTTTAAGAGAAGAAGTTTTTTAAAAGAAGGTGATTGCCTCATTTCATTTTTAGTATTCATTTATCTTTAAAAAAATGAAAGGAACAGGTGAGTTTAAGATGCAGAAATATGCTAAGCTACTCGGCAGTTTTCAAAAAAGGCGAAGTTTAAAGAAATATAAGCTTATAGAAAATTGAATTTTGTATTTGTTTTGTGATGCAAAAAAGCACACATGCTTAGAGTTCCAACTTTCTCTCAGAAGCAAGCAAAATGTACCTTATTTAAATTTTATTTCATTTGACAAGAAGTAAAAATGTATTTATTCAGATCAATAAATTATGTGATAATATTTTCTGAAATTGTGTTCCTATCAGTGGGGACAGCTATAAGAAAATATATGCTGGTTAAATGACACAAACCAAGAGATTAGAAGGTTGCAGGTTTTTTTTTTCTTTAATATAAGAGGATAATCAAAATGCAAATTATAATTTCATTCATAGTAAGTACATATTTCAGAAGTCATAAACATTACCTGTGCCTCAGGCACAGTCAATATGTTTTATTCTTTTATTCAGGGAAAGTCGGCATATAAGAGTGTATGTGCACAGAATTACTGTGTAACAGAGGTTATGAGTCAATTTTGTAGCATGACAGTAGTGCCACTACTTTAAAGAAAGGTTAGCAGAGAGTGTAACTTAGTGATTATTGTCATTATATAAACTGCGCCTTAGATCCTTTTAATACATAAGATACAATGAAAAATGCACTAAGTTCTTTTCAACAGCACAAGATCAACACTAGTGTCGGCTAGATGGCTCTTGAGATTTTTACAGTAACATGACATATAAATAATTTGTGGTAATAATTATGAAGCCTAATCTTATTCATATGTAAATTATTGCAAACTTTAGAGAACTGCATAAGAAAGACTGCAAGCAGGGGAAAGAATCAACCTTATATTTTCTGTCCATGCCAGTAATGCACAAGCCACTTAATGTGTCATTATTATTAGCATTAGAATTATTCAGTTTGAGGTTATAGAAGGTGATGCAGGGATTCATCCTGTCTAACTGTGACCACCCAGATACAGGCACCTAGAATTGTATGGTAGGTAGGAAAAAGGTTATACCTTCTATCTTGAATACCAATCTGGAATATTAGACTGTAGTGGGAGGTTAATTCAAAACAAAAAAAGTACTTCATCATTATAATGATCATTATTATTGTGACACAAGCCAGTAGGTCTGTGGAAGGAATATTGTAAATGCAAGAAAATTGCATAGGTTTGAAAAGAAATTTGAAAGACAAGAAACTTGGAAGCACTTGGAAGCAAGATCAGTTTCTGGCTAACAAACAGACAAATGCATCCTCAGAAAATCTGTGTTGAAAGTAGTCTGAAACTAAGAAAGTATTAGTCCAAGTACCCTATATATCTGCCTTGTGTTTACTCTGGTGTCTTTTTGCAGTCACAGTTGAAGACACTACTGAGCTAGATGGACCATTGGTCTATAGCACTATGAATTTTCATCTTTTCCTAATGCCTTTTTTTTTAATAGTTTTTTGTGAAGGACATGTTCTAGATAATTTTCAGTTAAAGCATATCCCTAAATACCCATACAGAAATATTTAGTACAAATAAAGGCATAATTGTAGACATGTTTTTTAGCTTTTATCTCTTCTGCAGATGGATTAAAGTTTTACTGTTGCATTTTGTTTTGGTAGGGTTGGGTTTTTTTAGTTGGGGCAGTTGTTTGTTGTTTTTAGTTTTGTTTTCATTAGACATAACAAATACACAATGAAATCTGATGAACATGGTATTTCAGACTCAGGTAAATACCTGATAAGGTTGATGATATAAGATCCCTCCTATTGAACTCCTAAGTCTTCAGTATAGTTGGTAAGACAGAAAACAATATATTTGTGTGCTGTGAAATGTGAATTGTTGAATTATGGCCTTGTTTTCTTAGCATTTCCATTTAAGTAGACCAATAAAGAAGAAAGAGAGGGGAAGTAAGCTCACAGAGTGCCTTCAAGAAACTACATAAATCTAGCTTAAACTTCTTCAACCACTTATACCAAGAGTGAAATTTCCAATTATATTAATCAGCTCTTCAGAAACAGTTCAAAAGTGTTTTGTCACCCAAAAAGTCACGAATCACACAAAATATTTGCCAGCCTGTCAAGCGGGAAAAGATTAACGTTTTGTCCTAAATAGCTATAAAGTTAAGGTCAAACCTGTGGGTTTGGAAGGGGAGGTGGAGAATGGAATAGACTATCTTGTTGTTGCTTTTTTATTGTTTGATGGTGTTTTCTTCACTCTGCCTTTGCACACTTGATGACAACGTCTGTAGGTTTAGAGGAAAATGAATCAATAGATGACCACAGTGATTTGTGAAGAAATTGCAGAACTTGCTAATACAAGAAAAGAGTATCTGCAGACAACAGGATACGAGTGAATTGTGGTTGTTACTTAGTGCCTGTTGCAGGTGCACTTCACATCTCTGACTTACTCCTTTTGGCAGAATGATGTTCCTGTACTCAAATGGGTCTTGTGAAAGCTCATTTTTCTACAAAGAATAGGAAAAGAAAGTGGGTGATAAATGCTAGGACTAACATACTCCACTTGCTTAAGAGCTTCTATAATGAGAGTAAGCATAACAATAGTGACTAAAAAAAAATTTTGTAATGGAAGCAGCGATAAATAATAGCTTCACTTCCAGAGTTTGGATGACTACTAAACGCCCATGTGGATATTCTGACAACATCCTAAATCAATATCTGAGAGAAACTTCAAAGCACACCAGATCTCTCACCTTTTACACAAAAGAATTTCAGGAACGAAGTCAGTCAGGAATCCTCAGTGCTGAGATGAAGTACTCAGTCTGGAAATTTGGAGGATCAGGCCTCTAGGACATGCAGTGTTACAGTAGGTAAGTGCAGCCTGGACAGAAAAAAAGGACATTGAAAGTAATGCACACATTATGTTGATACTTGTACATGACAATTTTTCCTAGATTCTTTCCTCAGCTCTTTAAATAATACCAAATTGTTTTAAATGTTGACAGTTCCATAAAGATCTGTGAATTAAAGTATTCATATGTAACTAAATATAAACCATAAGCAGTAGTAATAATTATTAACTAGTTATTAATCAGCTGTTAGCAATTAAAGATGTGTTTTCTATGTAATATAATGAAGTAGTCTCAACTAAATTACAGAGGACATTTTTCCTCCGAAGGAAAAAATATAGGGTTTTTTGCTTGCTTTCAGTTATAGCTTAAAGAGTATTTTGTGAACTTGAATGTCTGACCTTTTTCACTATTTATGTTACATGCAGAAAGAATTCAGAGTTCTCTATTGTATTCGGCAGCAAACTGTGTTTAAGTAGCATTTTGCTATAAACAATATTAATGAGTTGAGAATTTTGAACTGGACAAAAAAGTCATAAAATAACCTGTCCTAATTATATTAAAGAAATAACTCTAGTACTAAACCTCCAATTGCATGTGATGAAAGTATTTTGATGAGAATATAGAGAGCACAGGTAGAGACATTCTTCCTACCATGATCTATTCACCTTGTGTAAGAGCTTGAGAAAATGTCTTCTAATAAATGGTATGGGCTCAATCCAATTGGTATTGAAATTAACAGAAACACTCCACTCATTTTGACAAGAGATGAATCATGCTTCGAAGTCATAAAATAGTAGAATTTGTGATGTCAAGTTTGTGTGAAAATACAAAAAGAGTTTAGGTGTCCCAAATTAGCCACAGGTTAAACATAAGTGCCTAACTCCACGAGTGCAATTTGGAAAACTTTGCTTAATTGTGACTAGTGGGAGATTCTTGCGGCTATTCCCTGAGATTTCAGTGGAAGAAATTCCTTCCTAAAAGTTGACACGACACAAACACAGAATCTTTGTGTAAAACACAGACTCTGACCTGACTCTCACTATACTGTAAAAAGCAGTTTTCACCTATGTTCTGTAAGCAACCCCCTATTTGTAAACCTCTCCTCATGCTATTTTGCAGAAGTAATTCTCCAGATTTGCTGATTTCTTTGTGATTCCTTCTCAGTCTAACACTAGACAGACTGAATAATAAAACAAAGGAAGATCTATTTATTGAGTCCCAAGCTTTAACACTGAAGTTGTTTGAAGCTGAAAGCAGGATTTTATTTCCCTGTTTTGGGCTTCTTGCTTATTAAGAACACAGGCATGCAGTAGAAGACTCCAACTTCAATTTCTTACTGTATTTACAGTTTGTCAGCCCTGGCTTAAAAAGCCCAATAGACTCTTGTGAAATCCTGAGAATACGATGTTAAACATTGTTTTTCCACTCTACTGCATTAGAGGAAGTACCCACATTCATTTTACCCACATTCTATAAAGCCAAAAGTGTCTAGTGTGTTATTGATCTGATAGAAAGTATATGTCATACTTCTGGCACATCAGCATAAACAGTGGACCTGAAATACAGAATTTTGCCCAGACAGCTGTACATAGGTATATATATTTTGGCCATATACTGTCAGATAGAAATATTCCTGGATCGTGCTGGTCTTTATTACCCTGAGTACCTATGTCAAGGTTCCTTAGCTGCCAAAAAACTATAAAATTGTTCTGTTATTGAATGTGCTGTTATTCAGTGCATGGAAAGGTATTACACTATTTAAACCACCTCAATGCCTAAACCAGCTAAGGATTCACAAGCTATGTTTCCCTGCATCTGATTCTACTATGCAGCCTAATCTGTAAGGCATACATTTAGATATCTAACATATGCTGATGGAGAATGCAAAACAGAGAAAACAGGACAAAGAAGAGGCATAATTTCCCTGTTTATACAACAGGGTCATGATTAGACGTCTCTCTAAATTCTGGATTTAATTATTTAGCCTTAGGTGGTTGAAAACCACTTCTACTGTTTTCTAGGAGAGTGGTCACTCTAATAGGACTTGCAAGCAAAGACTGAGATATTTTCTCATATTTTCTAATTTTGGAAGTGTACCATGTAAACTGAATGATTACTGGATTAAGACAAACACTAAATCTGCAAGCTAAAGAGAGTTCTAGTAACAGCAAAAAGTTGATTTCCAGTCTATATTCCTCATATGATATAAAAGTAGCTTATTCAATGGCTCTTTAAGGCAAAATCCTAATTTACTTTGGACAGAGACCAGACCCTCAACTTTTCTCTTTTCCTTATTTTTAAGTCTTTAATTCTTTATGGTTTTCTGAGTTAGGCCTATGAGTCTGTGTTTCCTTTCTGCAGAATTGATTCAATTTCAACAGGAGATTCTGGCATAATCAGCATATCACCCCTCTGTCATCCAAAGAACTGGTCTCTCAGACAGTTAAGATACCCTGCTTGGAGAACAGAGAGTGTGGGTTTACACTCTGAAAATCAGGAAGACATGTAATACAGATGTCCCACTTCATGTCCAAAAGGCTTATGAATATACAGCTTAAATTTATTCCAACAATGATATTAAATGAAAGTGGCTGTGACTGCTGTGTTTTATGCTGAATGTGTTGCTGTCAGTTTGTGTTAAGTGAATTAGTTGCAAACATGCTGGCTTGATTGCGCCCCTTTGGAAACAAACCCTGAATTTCAAATGACATGAGGCAAAGGATAGGGTTGTGAGATGCTCAGCTTTGTGCACATAGTGGTACCTCTCAGCGCAGCTGCATTGTGCATTGACATTAACATTATGGTTCAGATTAGAATTTTTATTTATTTATTCATTTTTTAAGAAAATTACTTAATTGTCCTCACTTACTCTGCTAAGGTGCACTCCATGGAGTGGTCTCAGGGTATAGACAATGGACGTCTTTCTTTACCACGAGAAGTGGCACTAACAGCTAAGGCATTTCATCTGCTGATGGACTTGCAGTACACAGAATCAGGCTACAACTAGGTCAGGGTAAAACGTTGCAAAATGCATGTAATGTGGATGCCAGGTCCTCCACAATAATTGTTTTGCTGTACTCTTCACTAAGTTGCATTTACTACTAATATACATAGAGCCCTACAGTTGCAGAAATTTTGGAGTGTAGGAAACTTCACCGATTCAGGTGACGTTATCTGGGGAATCTCTGTTGTCTAAGCCAGTGAGAGGTGTTGGGTTTTGTTTTTTTGTTTTTTTTTTTTAATGTTTTGCTTTGGGTTTGTTTGTTTGTATTTTAATGATTACTCATAAATTTAGGTTTATTTTGTACAACTTTAGATGTTTATAAGAATGTTTATGTCTAAAAAGAGGTGATCCAGCTAATGAGATTGTGCTTAAATTGTCAATTTCAAGAGAGATAGCTTTAAGTCCTTTTTCTGAAATGGGGTTTAGCTTTTCTTGAAAATAACAGATGCATTGAGGAAGAACTATAAAAACCTCCAGAGTCTGTTAGTTGTTAAGAATCCTCCAGTAGATGGAGATAGAGAATAGGACTTTTTAGATGATGTATCAAAATAATTTTTCTCAATGGTAGCGTTCATACATTTTCTGCCAATTTTCCTAGGATATTTATCATAACTGTTAATAAATTGCACTCTGACAGTGTGCTCAAGAGAGCACAGGCAACAGCACCCAGATAAGAATTCATACAATCTCTACATGTAAAATGTGAGTGGAACTAGTTAGCAAGTGCATTAAGAATCAATTTCCTGCTTTTCTATCTCTCATTTCAGTATCCAACTTAAAAGGAAACATACCTTTGTTGGGTGTTTCCTGTATAGATAGGTATTTGTATATTTCTAATTTCAGATTAGTAGACAGATTATATCATTCTTATTTTGAAATAGTTTAACATGCAAACTTTCATCTGTATGATTTAAGTCTTCACCAAACTAGTGTTCGGGGTTTTTTTTGTTTATATATGCTTTTTATTATGCTAGACACATAATAAATACTGTCATAATTTCCTTCATCTTGTAGTTCTTTTATGAAAAAATGGGAGCCTGCTTTCCTGGCAGGCTTTTTTTCTCCTGTGATCTCTACAGAAGCAGGAACCTGAATACATTAAAATTAGAGGCGAGACTATGGAAATATAGAGAGTGAAATAAAAAAAATAAAATCCATATAGTCATTACAGGAAGATCCTACTGGTGGAACACAAAATACAAGGTTATTCCTAATCATGTATTCTGTTCAGATATGCAACCACTCAAAAATATCAGTGGGTGGGGTGGCTTCCCAAGAAGTGGTATATTTTCTCTGGTTGACTCCCTTAGAACACCCACCTGAAGACAGACTTAGCCTTGCCATAAAGTATTAACTCTACTGTTATTCAGTAGAAGTACGTACTAACTCTCCTTGGAAAGTAGCTTACTTCTGAAACAAGGAGTCACTTACATGAAAACATCTTAATTTTATTTTTTCCATCCAACTGTCTGCTATAGATATTTACAGGTCTTTTATCACTGTGGCACGTGGACACTTTGCTTAATTCAAAAGGATGACTACATTGTGTCTTTCTGCCAGGCAACTTGTAATACATGCTGATTTCATGTTAAAAATATATGGAAACCTTCAAAACACTAAACATTCTTGGAAAGTGGTGAAGATGAGTGGTCATTGCTGTGGAAGTCAATTCACTACCCAAAGATCATGATCTGAGAAAGTTTCTGTAAACCTAATGCTTTTTCTTGTGGGTGGTACTTCAGTGGTTATTGATGTTCACAGTCACATGCAAAAAAATTTTGTCTACATTAACTTGATGATAAAGAGAAATGCAAGCTATGGGACTTTTCCAGATATTCTTCTTTTATCAGGCACCTTGTATTAATACCATGCATATTTTCCAAAAGCCAGCATTATGCAGCAATTGGTATTTTCTCATTG
Source organism: Pluvialis apricaria (assembly GCA_017639485.1). Taxonomy (NCBI): domain Eukaryota; kingdom Metazoa; phylum Chordata; class Aves; order Charadriiformes; family Charadriidae; genus Pluvialis; species Pluvialis apricaria. The sequence continues at coordinate 53,418,540 of CM030007.1, forward strand.
AGAACTTGATCACGTTTCTGAGACGTCTATTTGGAGAAGACACTCATTTTTCTCTCACTGTGTAAGAGCAAAGATTCAGTTTCCCTTTTTTTTTTTTTTTTTTTCCCCAGATGATAGGAAGCAATCTTGAGATTTCTCAGGATTTATGGAAAGAATTGGTGAACTGAAAGAATGGTTAGGCTCAAAGGATAGATTGCCTTGAAATCATTCTGAAGAACAGGGTAAAGCTGCAGTGCAGGTCTGCAACCTTTTCATCAATAATGCAGTGGTCTCAGGAGCTCTGTAGTGTTGGGTGGATCAGTGAAAGGTCTCTTTCATTTAGAAAGAGATATGGAAAGACTGATCTTGCTTCTAAAGAAGCAAGCACTAGAAGGAAATTTCCTTGGAATACCACACAAGAATACTTTATCTTCTTTATCTCAAAAAGCAGGATTCTCTGACTAAAGTCTGTTGCAGCATTTTTTTTTCCTTCTTTGTCCAAACACTCTGTCTTACTACCATTTCTTCAAAGAAAATTTGCAGAGAGGTTTCTTTTCTTCTTTTTTTTTTAAAAAAAAACAACTCCTTGCATAATGAAGTAGTGCTTTCTGTCAGTAATAAATGAGGAGTAGTGTACAGTGACATAACTCATTATCAGAGGGTTTAGTGTGTATGTATGTATATATACACAAAGACAAGGGAAGTGTTTTCAAAGCTATATATCTTGCCCTCAGATTTTTTCACAAAATGTAATAGCCTGGTTTTCTGTCAGTTATTGAGACATGAACTATTTTGGCAACAACAAGAATTGTCATGAATTGATGCATTCTCATGTTAGCAAGAGTTCACCTAGCCAGAACATTAGGGATTTGGAATATGTCAAGGACAGCAAATACAGAACATTTGTTTTTCCCTGTGTCTTGCTGCTCTAAAGGTCAATCAATCTCCCTCTTCTGCCAACCTGTACTGGGACTCTGGCACAGTTTTACAAGCATAACAAGTGATCTGAATTTGTAGTTCTCCTTTGTGCTAGAAGCCCCTGAAGTCATCGATCAGAGAGAAACATTTGTAGCTTTATTTACGAAGTGAGCATTCAAAATGATTTTCAATACTTTCTGCTGTTCTCTAGTCCCTTTGTTGTTTCAAGCATAGTGGCACCGTCTGACTTTTTCATCAGCTTTCCTGAGCCAAGGCAAAAGTGCACTCCTGACAAAAGGTTTTTTCGATGACAGAAGGAGATGCAGGACAGATTTACCAGTACAACAGAGGCCTTCTATGGTCTGAATGGTTTCTGTTTTGCTTACCTTGTCTATGGAGCTTGGATGAGTGAACGACCTCTTCCTTTAGAATTAAGAAGCCCAGGTCAAATATAAAGCAAAATAAGTGGTGTGGAGGGGGTAGAAGCTAAAATCAATTGTAGACTTTGAAATCATAGACCTTTAACAATCCTCATGTCTGTAATCTAACCCTTTTCAGGACCATATGTTCTATTTACATTAGTGAAACCGCTCAACCCACTTCAAAGTAATGTACTCCAGGTCTTACCAATTACATAGTGAAAGGACTGGCATTTCCTCTGACCTCAGAGTTCCTCCTTACAATGTAATTGTTGCACTATTCTGTACTGCAGATGACAGCGTTTCTTGTTTCCACCTTCCACCTTGCCAGACTGTCTTCATTTTGTAGCAATTGTTAGGTGCTTGGAAAGTACTTTCAGTGTCAGCAGCATTGGCTTTAACACAAAGAACTTGTAATTCCCAAGTTATTTTAAAGGGGCAACCATATTGTTTGCTTGGGAGAGCAGACAGTACTCCCCCTCCAGATTTTACAGTATCTCAAGAAACAGCATAATCCTCTCCCCTCATCCTAAGTAGATCTGCTGTTTGTATCTTGTTCTACAGTATCCGATTACCTTTGCCAGTTTCTCCCATGTCCAAAAAAGTGTTACCGCTCCTTGTCCTCTTCCTCTTCCTTTCAGTGTCTAAACACGGATGCCCCAATCATACAACTCTACGGTTATCTTCTGCAGAGACTGCTTTGTGTTATTTTTCTTTAAAGTGAATGGCACTAGTAAAGTTCATAAATACAAATTTCCTATTCTACAATTATCTATGCAGAAACAACTGGAAATGAGAGGAACATTCACTTGTATCATGCTGGATATGTGTCCTTGGTGTGTTTTCTTTTTTTTTCTAAGAATGTCGGACTAAAACAGTTTTACATTTCATTACAATAGCTGTGTGCCATGATAAACTCTAATCTCTTTAAAAGAAATAAAATAAAAGATTTTATGAAGGCTTTTATAAGTTTTCTAACAGATTGTCATTCTCACTTACAGTAACATAAAACAAAATATCTATTTTGGACCCTTCCTTCTTGTTCTGGCTCTGCAGGATTTTATTCAGCTCCTTTACACTTTGTTTTTTTGATTGACTATAAATGCTTCTTTTAGTGTTTCTGTAGGCCATAGCAACTTCATGAGCTGCAATAAACTCCACCTTGGAGGTATTATGTTCACTTACAAAATAATTGAACTAATACCCTTGCCTTTATAACTTCACTAACCCAGAGTACAGAATATCAGACAGAAATGTCAGCTGTGTATTTCAACCAGCTTTGGCCTTTCTTCTATGCGTCTTGAAATCTTTAATGCCAATACTACTGAATTTTGTGAACTAGTGATGAGAACATATACATACATCTCTTATCCAGCATTATTTGCTTTTCACTCCACCTCTCTAGATTTGCTTTATGGCAATAGAAAGAGAAAGTCTTGGATGTAGTGCTAAAGTAATGTCTGTAATGTTTTCATTAAATCATCAAGCACCTATGGAAGAGAGTACAATAACCCAGCTGTCTTCAGGAGACATGCATTAAGCAAGAAAGAAATGCCCAAAATATCAGGTAATGTTTTTTTCTTCTTTAACTGTTATCTTAAACCAAACACAGAAGTGCTGTTGTGTGATCTACTTTGACTACTAAATCTTATATCATAAGAAACTGCCTTTAATGGCAGATTTGCTTGTTATTGATAGGTAAATTCTGATAGATTTTGACCAAATTTTGTAGTTTGTATTTACATAAAGCTGTACATAATGGTCTTCCAGATACTGTGAGTACTACCAAAATGAAAACAAAAAAAAACCCAAACATATTATTACAAGAATGCAATACTTTCTACACTGTTGTTGGGTAAAAAAGGGTCTAGAAAAGAAAACTGTTCTCATGCCATGGTTTTAATCTCTATGAAACAGAACAACATATTTGTCCCTGTGGCAGGGGGGTTGGAACTCGATGATCTTCAAGGTCCCTTCCAACCTAAACCATTCTATGATTCTATGATTCTATGATTTTTCCATGTGTTTTATGCTGTATTTATTAGCATTTGGGGATAGAATATAACACAGAAGGCTGCATGAACCTGTCTACATACTGAAATCTATGTACACTTTTAGTCACTCTCTGCTCACTCTGCTGCCAATAAAGGAAAACCAGGCACACCAGGGGTGTGATTTAATACACCCAAAGCTAGGACCAGCTAGGCACAAATGAACAACCTACAATTCCTCTTTCTCTCCATTGACTATAAACAGAATATACAATGAACTGCTTTGATTCAGACTTCCACAGCATAAAGCGTCTAAAATGTAAATGAAAAATTCTGCATTAACAAAACCTACTAAGCGTGTGTTAGTTAAAACTCGGGCATCTAGCCAAAACTAGCTTTTCAGATTCAATCCATAGTGAGCAGAGAAAGCAAGCTAAAAATGACAACTACTTCTCTGCTGCCCCTTCTACATCACAAGGCTCTCTCCTGTTTCACATTTCCACAGAAAGGAAATTTTGCATGGAGGCTGGAAGGGAGTTGCTGTATGCTTCATTCAGGTTTGCAATGACAGCTAGACACTATGATTGTAGGACATGCCATTGAGCATACCTGCTTATAATGCAGATATAGTGAAATCTGCAGAGTTAATTCATAAAACCTATCTTTCTACTTCTATTTGAATTTAATTATTCTGTTCTTCTAGAAGTACCTACTTTTAGAGCCAAGACAATTGCTTTAGATTAACTGCCCAAATGTCAATGTATAGTATTAGGTAAAATAATCCTGCAGTAGCTACATGGCATTATACTTTTAGAGTGTTTCATTGCATGATTTTGGCAGGGTTTCTTTAAACTTAGAAGGGCTCATATTGAAATGTGAATTTAATGTAATTTATAACTGGAACCTAGTGGATAGATGTGGCAATGAATTAGTGTTATTATCCTGGATCAGATATAAATTCCTCTCCTCACACTTTTTGTACACTAGTTCCACTATCACAGGTCACAGTCTGCTATACTTTCAAAGATTATGTAAATTCTTGTACATGAAAGAAAGTTAGACGCTATTTACTAAGCAAATAAATCCCTGAAAGCTGAAAGTTCTGGCAACTGTCACCTCGTTTATATGCTTACTTAGTGAGAGAGGTGGAGTGACTTGGGGTTGATATTGATATAATTGTGTATATTACTTACTAAAAATTTGGAAAAAGAATGTCATAACTCTTCCTTTCTCAGACAAAAATAACTCATATGTGGATTTATTCTGGGAAAGCCCAGAGGGTCTCTGCTGTACTTTGTGCTGAACAAAAGCTTTTTGACAACACTAGTGACACATTAAACCCTAGCCAAGGTACCTTGCTAATGTAATAGGGATATATTTCAAGCAAAAAAAAAAAAAAAAAAAAGACAACAATAATCTCAGTCTTCTTATGTTATTCCACATTTTCGTAATTGTCATCCTCACAAACTGAATTGTTACTTGAATACGTAAACTTCCAGCAAAAAGCAATTATGTTCTTTCCATGTTGTCTGAATATCATTTAAGATCACATGCAATATTTCACTGATGATGCTTATAGAGTGTTCTCCTAACTCTCACAGCTACTATAGCAGATTTTTAAAAATACATTATTAAGCTACTCCAACATTTTATTAAATTATGATAAACATATATATCACTAATGCACAATTACTGTCATTCCCAATATACAAGGCGTGATTATGGAAGTCACTTGGTAAAAACAGCAAATCAGCATTATTTATATTTATATTGTTTGAATAGTGACTTTTTGGGTCATACCCTTATGCTTTCGTTTTTAAGGTCATCCAAACTTATGGAAATCAATTTTCCTTTTCAAGTTCATAAACCTTAAACTTCAGTAACTTACCAACTAAATAAACACAAAAGGCTAAAATTTAAAAAAATATATTTCTTCAAGAAACTTTTGGAGTTTCAGTATATAATTAAAATTTCTGAGATTAATAATGAACATTCAATAAAATTCTTCATTTCTTCAAGTTATCAAAAAGTCTTAATAAAGAAAAAAGTACAAGATAGAAGCAGTGTTGCAAATTTATATTAAAAAAAAATTATTAACATTACCAAGAACTTTATTTCTTACTCTTCCTTGGATTTTCCTCTTTAAAATGTTCATCAAACAATAAAAACCTTTAATTTCAGCAATATTTTTGCTTGACCTTTAAACACATATTTTTCAAAGTAAGCAAGAAAAAAAATATTGAGATTTTTATATTCTAAGCTAGTTCATATAAACTGCCTTAATTATCTGATTACTTAACATCTAAAAAATTATTTTGAAGTTCTTAGCCTATCTTTAGAAAAAGGTTTCATAGTACAGGTACCTTTGTTCCCTATGTAGTATATGGAAAGAATTAGAAATGTAAGGACAATTTAAACCTGGTTACAATGGTTAGATGTAACAATATGCCTGAGGCTAAAATACAAAAAAGGCAGTATGCAGCTGATAAGAGGCAGCCAGTAAGAAATACTTAAGAAGACGGTGAATCTCAGAGGCTTTAGTTCAAAGCTACAGGGACAAAGTTCAGCTCGGCTTAAGACCCTCCTATAGGTATGCATATGGCTACTAACAAATTCTGGATTTTCTCTATTCCTTTGAAACACAAACTTGGAAGAGAGCATGCTCTGGACTGTCAGCAGACCCTTTTCCTAAAACACACCAGTGGGTTCGAGTTCCAGGCTTTTCATGTACATTTTTTCTTGTAAGCACTTCATAAAAAGTACTCAAACAGACCTTACAGCAAGGAAAGAAACTCTCAAGCATCCTACAGAATCCCTCTCCTCTGGCACAAGGAATCTCTAAGGCTTTCCTGTATGTAGAACAGCTTCTACAGCACATGCAGAGGGAGTGACGATGGAGCCATGCTGAGAAAGCATCCCAACAGTGGTATGTGAGTTTCATTTCCACTGTGTGAGACTTGACATAGCTACCTAATTACCTGTAAAAATCTATGTCTTTAAATCTTAATGTGGGTTTACTGGCTGTAATTTCCATGGTTTTGAAAATAAATAACGGCATGTTAGGTCACTGTGAATTGATAATATTCTTGCATAGCTATCAAGTCTAACTGTGGATCATATTTATGAAAATGATCAGGATAAAGGAAAGCTAAACAGGACTTTTTTTTCCCTTTTTTTTTAATTTCAGTGGAAGGAAGTCAGACTGTTCAGTTCACCTTTAAATCCCCTTTGTGTTTCAAAGAATATTATGAGCTTTAACATTCCTGGGTTCTGTGAATGAACAGTCTGTAATGACACCAATCATTATACTTTCAGCACCTCACATGGCACTTACGCTGTTTCTTTCAATCACATTGCAAATAATTGATTTTTTTTTTTTTTACCTGTAGCTTATACACAGGTATTAACATGGAGCTATATAAAAAACAGGTTGAAATTACATGAGATGGCAAATCACCAGGGCAACAGGGAACTATTCACAACCTTACAGTGCTGCTTTTCCATTTCAGAAGCTCTAAAGAGATACTACTGTTGCAGAAATAACCATAAAGCTGGGATGGAAAAAGAAAATAATATTTTCAAAAGCCAGTTAGAAGGTGTGAATCAAACTATTGTTAGACACCTCAGTTGTGTGTGTTTATATTTACCCCAAATTTACTGTATCCTTTTTGCAGCTAAAAGAGTGAATGCCTTCAAATGAAATTTATGAAAACTTTAAAAAAAGCGTGAGTACCATTATTAGTGCCTTGCCACATTGCTGTTCTGCCAGTATTGAAAGACTGTTTCCACTAAAACAATCCAACCTTGCTAAATCTCAAAATGCAAAGCTTAAAACTTGTGCTTTATAAAGTTTTTTATCTCAGATACTTTGTATTCTTTGACTTCACTGATGTTAGATTTGTTGCATATGATTTTTAAACTAGATCATTTCTTTGTGGATCTGGAATAAAATTTCCATGTAATTGTATTTCCATGTGAGTCTGTGAACATGTTAGATAATTTCTTCCATGTCACAAATCTTCACTAATCTTACTTAGAAGTCACGAGCTTTGGGTTTACTACAGTAGACACATAAATGGATTGAATGGGTAGAATGGCTGGAGTAAACTCGAGAATACATATCC